>OY756227.1:5010000-6260000 GCA_963576875.1 Acrobasis repandana
CCTTTCTTACCAGCCTATAACAGTCCACTGCTGGGCTTCTCCCAATAAAGGGAGCTGATCAACTATGTGCTGTTCTTGTTTAGCTACATATCTATGTAAATATGATAAATGCTCGTTCTTCATAGGTACCTCTTCCGCTCCTTCAAATCGACCAAGTTCTTCCAAACCACCACCCTGGACTGGGTGGAAGCTGGCCTGCAAGTGTGCCGGCAGGGCTACAATATGCTGAACCTGCTCATCCACCGGAAGAACTTGAACTACCTCCATCTGGACTACAACTTCAACTTGAAGCCGGTGAAGACCCTCACTACTAAGGAGAGAAAGAAATCTCGTTTTGGAAATGGTAAGTTATACAAGTTTTATAGTATTTATTTTTTTGGTTTTTTTACTATAAAATACTTCTTTATTCCAAATTACATTTTAAAATATAGGTATATCTTTGAAATTAACAATAACTATAAAATAAAATAAAAAAAATAAAAATTTACTACCTGGCTCAAAGGTACCCATTACGCTAGCTGCGTTGCCTCTGAATAGCAACATAATGGATATCCTTGGACCTTGAATTAGACCAGGTACCATCCTGAACGTTTTTCATACTCGCGGTCCCGTAAACGGCACCCTATCTCACTAATAAAGCCTACTAATAATTATTTTTTGTTTATATTATTGTATTTGTGTGAGTAGTTCAGGGACAGGCAGTGTACGCGTACCCTGTCCATTTTTAGGATTTTAGGTTACTTACATTTATTTTTATAAATGTTTTCAATCTTTGCACACACATAAGCTTTATGAGCTGCTAGTGTGTTCATGAATATGAATTAATTATACAGATATACTAACATATCATTATTCCTAATGGCTTGACAAAGCCGAGAGTTGCAAGATTCAAAGGCCACATAGCAGAATGATGGGCTTATGTGTGAAGAATGGAATCAATAATCAATTTGCATTTGAACATGGCGGCTAAGAAAATAATTTCCAAATGAAAAGTGCTTGCTACTGTAAATATGGTCAATTTATAATTATTAGCCGTGCGGTTTCTGGCAGACTAGAATAGGACCACTCCAAGTCTTCCCGTGGATGTCGTAGAAGGCGACTTATTAAACACAAGCTGAGTGAAAATGAGACCTCTCCAATCTATCTGGCCAGTGTGGAGAGTGTAGGCCAAATCCTCTGGCTGCTCTGGCTAATACATAGCTCTGGTAGTATAGAGTGTCGTGCTCCTGCAGTGGAGACTAAAAAAGGACCTGATGATGACAATTCCATCACAATTTCATAGATGTGTTCATAACTTGAACTTGAAATTTCCATTTTTCACAGCCTTCCACTTGTGCCGCGAGATCCTTCGTCTCACGAAGCTAATCGTGGACTCGCACGTACAATACCGTCTCAATAACGTAGACTCGTTCCAACTGGCGGACGGGTTGCAGTACATCTTTGCCCACGTCGGCCAGCTGACTGGCATGTACCGCTACAAGTACAAGCTGATGAGGCAGATCAGGATGTGCAAGGATCTAAAGCATCTCATCTACTACAGGTTCAATACGGTTAGTGTTTTCAGCGACATTACTTTGTTTATTAAATCAGTGATTTGTGGAAATGAGTTAACACATGTTTTGGAAGTTTCACTGAATAAGGGCGCGGGTCTCCCTGGATGGTATAATAAAATGGAGTATTGGTATACTTTATCATGCTTCTTAATTTAGTCTCATTGGCCCAATTTTTTTTTCTACTTTGTATCTTTAGTGATCATCATATTATTACTTTGTTATTGAATTTCTTAAGGTGCATCCACACTGATGTTACCCCTAGTGTAGCAACATGTCTGCTCGCATAAAAGATTTATGCGACCAGAGTAATATTTATGCCTAATACTACTCCAAACGAAACTGTACATCCATGCACACGTCAATGTGCGAGCTTCATTGTTCAAAGCCATCAAACGCACCCGAGACGTGTGGGGACGCCATATTGCTGGGAACGCTGCGAATTACCGTTCTGTACGTAAGTACTTATAATTCTGTGGCACCACTAAAATATTGTTTATTTGTAGGGACCAGTATCTAAAGGGCCCGGGTGTGGGTTCTGGGCGCCGGGCTGGCGCGTGTGGCTGTTCTTCATGCGCGGCATCACGCCGCTGCTGGAGCGCTGGCTCGGCAACTTGCTGTCCAGGCAGTTCGAGGGCAGACATTCCAAGGGTGAGTTTCTATTAAATACACATATACAACGTGTTAATGAACTAACGCAAAACCCCTCAGATGGTACCTCACCAATCGACTAGACGCCTAATGTTTTAATTTCTACAACCAAACAATTCAGACTAAACGTGGAGGGATGTGGGTCGGGGGAATGGTAAGAAATACAGCGCTGATTGGTTAGTTCAAGGTCGGAGCGAGTACTAAATCATAACTAGTGATGGGAGCTCATAGATAATAGTTTATATTATACTTATCGGATCGCATAAAACACAAAGCATTTCTATGAATCATATTTAATAGAAATAAAACAATTATGTAAAAAACATTAACGACAAAGGTTTCGCACGAACTTAGATTCATAAAAGACCTGGCTGGTGAGTAGCGGGGCTAAAGCAACATATACATTTTTAAGTTTTTTTTTTCATAAAGGTATTTAAAAGGCAATATGCATTTCATGAAATACCAAAGTACAGATTAATGCACCTTTGCACTGGCTAGATTTATGTTTAAAGACCGTATGCACAAAGCCACGTGATCGGATTTGGCTCTGAAATATGAAAAAATTTCCCGCTAGGGGGATAAAAATGTCAAGATGAAGTTGCATAGAGTTAATAATGTGTAAACGGGACAAAAGATGTAGGTAATCATAAATTGTAACGTAGAATTAGTATACAGCTTACGTTTTTCTTTTCGTCAAGACTTCCAGTCCGCGATACTTATTAAAATTTTCAAATCAAAGAATTCTTTTGTTTGAATTATTATTTCTGAATTAAGGCCTTGGCAGACGTCATTATAATGTACTTAACACTTTAGTAGACAGGCTATCAGTAGAAAAAGTAAAGTCGAAAATACAGTAGTGTGCGTGAATGCAAGACGTTTATTTAAAAAGCGAGTTTAAATATATGTGAAATTCATATAGCACTTTCTAAAAAATACAAGTTATAGGTATTCGAATCTTGCGTTAAATTTATTACTTTTTCAATTTATTAGTCGACCTCCGTGGCGATTCCTTAACACGCTAGTCCGTCACTTGGAGGTTCTGGGTTCGATTCCCAGCCAGGGCAAGTTGTTTTTTAATTTGTCCTGGTTCTTGGGTGTTTATTTTATCACATCAAAAACATAAATGTAAAAGTTCAAATTCCGACAAAACAATTGTAGGGGTACACACATACATTGTTAAAATGAAATTCAGCAAATTCTTGTAGCGCAGGCGCACGGCAGTCGCCCTCCGCCTGCCTCCGTTCCCACTCGCGGACTTCTGTCCTATATGTAATTTTGTGTTCGATTTAACTTCGTAACTTGTACTTGTGTTGTGAAAAGTTATTGAGAACAATATACCCGGACTTTCGTGAACTGCATACTGTTGTTTTACTGTGGACACTAAACCTACCTACCAGTTAGCTTTCTTGTCAGATAGCCCATACATTTCGTAGTGACTTTATACAGTAATAATAAACACTTAACAGTGGTGACCCCGACGTGATTTTGTGATGTAGGTGTACACACATACACAATTGAAATTTAAATAGTTGCCAAGTTATGTACGAGTAGGTAGAGAAAACTGAAATTTATTCCTAAGAATCTAAACATTTGACTTGGACAACATTAAGATTGAAAGCACGGTCACCCATCCTAACTGTGACCAAGCTAGAAGTTGCTTAACCTGTAAAAGCACGGTCATCCATCCATCAATTTTTGAATTTATCGTATGCGAAGTGGAGCGAAATATTTGCATAAGTGGTTTTGATTACTCGTATTTTGAAATTTGTTAAAGCGCAAATGACAAAGAACCCTTAGAATAGAGAATCTGTTTCGTTTCACGTAGCTTTTTAGGGTTCCGTAGTAAACAAGAAACCCTTATAGTTTCGTCATGTCTGTCTGCCTGTCTGTCCCCAGTTTTACTCATAGACTATTAGTACTAGAAAGCTGTAATTGGGCATGGGCATGGATATGTGGTAATAAAAACTTGAAAAAAAAGTGTGGTGTGAGACGTCGTTGAAAAGGTCTTTCAAAAATATTGTAAGATTATGAACACCCTTTTTCGTTTTAGCAATCCGTTTGTGAAATATTTGGTTTTTGATTGCAATTTTTTGTTAGAATCATGTGTCTGCCCTCTTTGTCAGTTAAATGGTTGTATATGGACACTTAAAAAAATTCACGGCAGTAGTATATAATATAACGTCTTCCTGTACTAAAACTAATTTAAGGTGGATTCTGTTCATGATACTGAACAACTTTTCCTAAGGAACACAATTAAATATGAAAAGAAAATGTTTGCTTTCCATTCGACCTCCGTGGCGTAATTGTTAACACGCTAGACCGCTAATCCGGAGGTTCTGGGTTCGAGCCCCAGCCAGGGCAAGTTAGAAAATGGTCTTTTTCAAATTGTTCTGGGTCTTGGGTGTTTATCTATGTACGTATTTATCATAAAATATAGTATCATTGAGTTAGTATCCCATAATACAAGTTTAAAACTTACTTTGGGGCTAGCTTAATTAGTGTGATTTGTCCTTACATATTCCATACATATATTACATAAATATTACATTTTGCCAAATCATGTGTGTAAGAGATCAAAAATAATTTTTGTATTTCGTTTGCTCCTTGGTGAAAGTTGTTCATGGATATAATACATATCATGGACTGAATTCAGACCTAAAGTTAGGCAGTTGTTAGTTACATAAAACAAGTAGGTACTGACTACGGAACCCTACACTGCACGTGGCCCGTCATGGCACGTGGCCGGTTTATTTTGGTTAAGTTGAAATTTTAGGGAACCATAGACAAATTATGATATTTCTGCGTAAATCAATATTACTTATCGCTGACAGGACGTTTTCAAAAATACAATCAAATAGTATTTTACGCGAGCAGTGACTTGGAAAACTACACGTTTTGTGTTCCACTGACAGAAAATGTACACATTTGAATTTTCTTTGTGAAACAATACGTTTAGCGACCATCTGCAATCGTAACACCTTTCACTTCTATTCACCTTATTATGTAAGTACGGAGGGTAAAAAAGGATTGCACGTTCAACAGATCAACAGTCTTGGCTTAGCAACTGTATGTGCTCAATCAATGACTTGACTGTTTGATTTTGTACAATATTTTTAACGAATCAACAAACTGCACTAAAAAGAAATCTTTTCCTGAAAACAGCAAAAAAAATTGGTTGATTAATGAAGCAGTAATAAGCATTATTGCACCTTTTTATTTTTTATCTTCTAATAGGTTTTCCTGTAATCTATTCCTGTAATAAATCATTTTAATAGTTTTGTAGCAAATTGGCTGTGACTTACGGACAGACAGACAAGCGAAAATCCCATAATAAAACCATCATGAAGAAGCCCGTAATAAAACGATCGAATTTAACCAACGGTGCACATCAAAAGCCATGACATTCTCATGATATGATAAGACATTCTCACAGAACACTTGTCAAACGAGCGCTATGTTTAGGGACAAAGCTTGAGTTTTTCTCTTGTTTACTGGTGCCCTCGTGAGTTTTAACCAGGTTATTCATCCAGGTGTGGCTAAAACGGTGACGAAGCAGCGCGTGGAGTCTCACTTCGACTTGGAGCTGCGAGCGTCCGTGATGCACGACATCGTGGACATGATGCCGGAGGGCATCAAGCAGAACAAGGCCAGGACTATCCTGCAACATCTGTCCGAGGCCTGGCGTTGCTGGAAGGCCAATATCCCGTGGAAGGTAAGCAGTCACCATCATTGAACATATATTTTTCGAGGATCTTGGTGGCCCGGGAGTACGCATTACTTGAGTACGCTCTCGCAAAAGCGAGACCGGTGTGGTCCGCACTTGGATTTGGATGGGTGTCCACATGTTGCATAAAAATTTCTCAAACGCCACCGTGCTTCGGAAGGCACGTTAGTCTCGGCTGTCGTCATTGTGTGGCAGTCAAGCTATGTCAGATGCTATTAGGCAGCTTTAAAAAGAAATTACATCAGTGTAAGCCAACGCTTTCTCGTTTTTCGTCGTCGAAAAAAGAAAGAAAACTTGTAAATAAGTAAATGCTTTATTTGTACTCAGAAAGACACATAATAATAAAACATATTCAAAGCGTACTATACACACGAAAAACGTAAGAAAGGAAACGACATATAAAATACGTACTAGGTATTTATTTCCTCAAGGATTTAGTTCTGAAACATACATCATCAGCAGAACGTCGTTCCTGCCGGCACCGACGTGATGCCCAAAGTTCTCTTTTTCTTTGCCACCCTATTGAAAATCTTCCAGGTTTACACTGGACTGTACTTTATTTCCTACTTTGGTGACCTTTGTTCCTCTATATATCTCTTCACTTATTTTTATGGAACATTTTTGCATATCAATCAAAGTAGGATGAGACAGTTTTTTTGTAATTATCCAATTTTATTTTAATATTTTGTATGTTTGTATTGTACTTAGGTGCCGGGTCTCCCAACTCCCATTGAGAACATGATCCTGCGCTACGTAAAAATGAAGGCTGACTGGTGGACCAACACGGCCCACTACAACCGCGAGAGAATCCGGCGCGGCGCCACTGTCGACAAAACTGTGTGCAAGAAGAACTTGGGCCGCCTCACCAGGCTCTACTTAAAGGCCGAGCAAGAAAGACAGCACAACTATCTCAAGGTAAATCTTGCTGGTTTTTAAATGAACAAGCCGTGAATTTGCACCTTTTTAAACCTTAGCCTTGCTGTTTGTTGTCCTGGCTCGAAGGACCATAGGTTGAGCTGATGCTCCTGGGTTAGTCGTGGACTGTATTATGTATTATAGGCGCTCTGGTTAGTTATAATTATTTATTAGAGGAAATTTACAAAAATAACAATGTCGATTCAATAATATGGTCGATGGCTAGGTAGAGATGTTGTTTCCGGTCCGCTCCGCACTGCATCGCATCGTCCGGTGCTGCCAGTGGCCGTAACACCAAACATACTGTATCAAAATAGATGCTATTTGTCTTAAGATAAATGGTTCTTCCACATTAGTCTGGGAGAAAAGAAAAATAATTAGAATGTACTAGATGCTTCTCTTCCAGCGCAGATCGTAGAAGCCGATTGAGGGCGAAAATGCGAATCATGTTCACAGGCGATGTGGCTAGCAAGCAACCCATGACTATTTTGATTCCTTCTTCCATCTTCTCGTCCACCAAGAGGCTAAAAGTGGCTTTTGAGTCTTACTGCCTTGGGCTATATCTGCATACAACAACGTGCAACGTGTAACAAAAAGGGGGTACAAGTGAGTAGGGGTCAACCCGAAAGGGAGTTAACCGTGAAAAAAAATCTGCAGCTCCATACATTATGGCACGGTAGGTATTTAATTTTGTATGGAGCTGCAGATTCTTTTTATGCGATTTCAGCAATGGTCCCATAGTTAAAGTTGTTCACAATGATTAGTACGTTAATTCAATTTCGGGTTGTTTTCGGCCTTTTTGTTACACGTTGTAGAGCTGCAAGACCCAAAATGCTCTGTCTGCCCCATTAGGGATGAAGACGTGAAAGTGTAGTATTAAATGGTTAGCTATAGATTATCTCTATGTACTTTTATAATAGGTTGGGGAAAAAGTCTTCGCATTTTATATGAAAATTCAAAACATTTTTTAATATAGTTTATTTACATTTAACTAAAGTATGTAGGTACCATTTTGTTCGATAACTTTTTGCCATCTTATAGGTAGGGACATGATCCCATTGCTATAGAAATTTTGGAGCTTCTGATCAAAAAACTGCGTCAAGTAGTTTTGGCAGTCCTCTCGTGATGTTAACCTGACACTGCCTAAAGAATTAGAGACCGAAACAGGTGGAAATCTGAAGGTGCCAGGTCAGGACTATACGGCGGATGCATTAACACCTCCCAGCCAAACTCTTAATTTTTGCTGAGTGGTTAGAGATGTGTGAGGTCTAGCGTTATCATGATGAAAAATCACACCCCTTCTGTTGATTAATTCCGGCCGCTTTCTCTCAACTTCTTGCTTTAATCTTATCAGTTGTTCGCAGTAGAGTTCTGAATCGATGGTCCTGCCTGGTGGTAACAGTTCATAATGAATAATGCCCTTCCAATCCCACCACACACACAGCATCACCTTGTTGCGAGTTAACCCGGGTTTCGCCACAGTCTGTGAAGCCTGACCGGCCTTTGACCATGACCTTTATCGCACGTTCTTGTCGTACGTGATCCACTTTTCATCACCAGTTATCAATTTCTTCAAAAATGGTTCGGTCTCATTACGTCGTAATAAAGAATCACAAATGAGTACACGATTCATTAGGTTTTTTTCAGAGAGCTCGTGAGGTACCAAAATGTCGAGCTTTTTTGTGTACCCATTTTTTTTCAAATGCGCCAAAACTGTTTTGTGGTCAATTCCCAGTTCTTCAGCTACGTCGTAACTACTGATATGCCGATCTTGCTCCACTTTTTCGAAAATAGCATCCATTTTATCCGTAACAGGGCGACCAGAGCGACGTGCATCTTTGACAAAATTTCCGGATTGAAAACGCTTAAACCAAATTTGTGCTACTCTCACAGACACTGCACTAGGTCCATAAACATCGCAAATTTTTTTCGCGGCTTGCGTTGCATTTTTACCTTTTTGGTAGTAAAATTTTATAATGTATCTAATTTCTTCATTAGATTCACTCATCTTGACGGTAAGAAAAACAAATGAAAATCACGCATTTTCCTAATTTGAATTTGGAATTATCTTCTTTAAAATTTAAACTTTTAAATGATACCAAAACCAGCCAGGTACAAATAGTATAGCCAAAGTGGTTTTATTACAAGTTCATACATACTATATGCGAAAAGACTTTTTCCCCAACCTAATATAAATATGGTGTATAGCTTTTTCATTGTTTTTTTTTCTATTATTATCTTGTTTGATACATTTATATCATGATTCATGAAGTAGGCAATTTTATAATCTTAGTATACAGTTTTGTCTAATAAATTATAAAATGTTCACAGGACGGTCCATACATTTCCCCCGAGGAAGCCGTGGCTATCTACACGACCACCGTCCACTGGCTGGAGTCCCGTCGTTTCGCGCCGATCCCCTTTCCTCCTCTGTCATACAAGCACGACACCAAGCTGCTGATCCTAGCCCTGGAGAGACTGAAGGAGGCGTACAGTGTGAAGTCCAGGCTGAATCAGAGCCAAAGAGAGGAGCTGGGGTTGATAGAACAAGCGTATGACAACCCTCACGAAGCGCTGTCGAGAATCAAGCGTCACTTGCTCACACAAAGGACTTTCAGAGAGGTATAGTGTTATTCTTTTTTATTTTATTTATTCCAAAACTTCAGGTCAGTATTTGTTAGAAATGGCATCAAGTATTAACTTGAATATATTCTCACTGCTTTCGTCTCGAAGGTATCTTGTATTATTGTGACAGCACTTTCAGGACTTACAAATTTGGACTGACACTAGCTATTTTAATATAAATATGTGTTCAATGTCTCTTAATGTAAATATGTCCCCCCCTTTCAAACAGTATTATCAAATCAAAATCATTTATTTATATACCTATGTTTGGATGTTTTTATTACTTTTTTTTTCTTTATCAAGTTCAGAGCCGCGTCCTAAGCGCAAATGCAGAAGAAGCGGCAACAAACTGCACTGCATTTTCTCCAAAGTAACTTTTGAACTTTCTTGCAGGTCGGCATAGAGTTCATGGATCTCTACTCTCACCTGGTCCCGGTCTACGATGTAGAACCTCTAGAGAAGATAACAGATGCGTACCTCGACCAGTACTTGTGGTACGAGGCTGACAAGCGCCGCTTGCTGCCTCCCTGGGTCAAACCAGCTGATACGGAACCCTCGCCTTTGCTGGTCTACAAGTGGTGCCAGGGTGAGTGTCAAAGAACCATGTGAATACTTCATCGCTATTTAAAATTTATAAAAGTGAAAAAAAATTTTTTTTACAGAAGTAAAAAAAAAAACAGCCTTCTTCATCTCTAAAGTTCTCTATCATATCTTCACCAAATTAATATGGGATAGATAGATAGTAGATTTTTAAAATAATAAAATAATTTCAGTCAAGGCATCTTTGTGTAATCGGAGAACACACATAAAAAATAATAATAAAAAGATTCCGTCGAAATTGAAAAACTCCTTTTTTTAAGTCGGTTAAAAATAACATTGATTCCTTTTTCGACTTATCGTTTACCATTTGTGTAGTGTAGCTCAAGATATTCGACTCGATAAGAAGAAGTTGAAGAAAGAAGAGTGAAGAAAGAGTAGGTTAGCGATTGCCCATAGTGTGCGTTGTGGCAAAGGAGATCTGTATGGCAATACCATCCCCTTGTTACAAACCTCACTTTGGTTGATTGCACTATCGTCGACAGAAGAAGATATTGCTGCAAATTTGTAAATGTTCATGTTTTGAACATATCTGTTGTTCTTGCTTTATTAAAATTTAACAATATAAAAAGTAATAAGAGCTGAGGAAATAAGAAGTATAATAAATATCACTCCGGTAAGTAGACTAGGTATGATGTAGAAACTAAACCCTATTTCATTCAACGCTGCCTCGAAATGTAAACTCGCAGTTTCATCTTGGAAATGGTAAACAACTTCACAATCACACTGAATTTAAGTATAATTTCACTTACACTCTGATAGGAAAAACTATTTACAATGGCTTTCTTTTAAGAAAACTGGATTTTTTATTACCACCAAAATTTTAAAATTATTTGACTTCATTATCTGTCGCAAATCAGTACTGACGTATAGTAGGGAAATTTACTATAATTTGTACGTAGTATATTATTATATTACTCTGTGCTATTAGAAACGAAGGAATGAATGATTTCCTTTTTGTTTTTTTTAGGGTTCCGTACCCACAGGGTGCAAACGGGACCCTATTACTGTGACTCCACTGTCTGTCCGTCTGTCACAGGGCTTTATCTCTTGAACTGTAATAGCTAGATACTTGATATGTTCACCGATTATGTATTACTGTGACCACTATAACTACTAATACTAAAAATAAAAAATAGTTAAAAATTAAAGGGGTCGTCATACAACAACGTGTTTTTTTCAGCGTTTTTAACTTGATCTTTATAATGGCATTAACTAGATACTTAAAATTTTCACCAATAGGGTATATTCATGTTATTTTTTTATTTTTTTAAACGATTCTATAAGTTATTATATAACCGGAAAAAAATATAACACTTACAGAATATTATTAAATAAGCTTAAAAAAATAATTAAAACTACTATTATTTTTGGACGACTATAAACGCGGTGCCATTTTGCGCTTTTATTCTGTGACGTCACCGTGCATTGTCAATGTCATAGATACACTTATATGTCAGTGTCAGTCGAGTGCAAATTACAAATTCAAAATATTATCAACAAAACAACGAAGTGTTGGATTCACAGTTTTATTTTATAAGTAATACTATCTAATTTGTGATTATAAGTGAGTGATTAAAGCTTTTAATATCAATTCATTACAAATGGAAGGGCGCACAAAATCTTATTATAAATATTGTATGGTTCTTATGTGCAAAAATAACATCGTAACTGCACCTGACAAAATATATTTTCATATGCCCAAAGATGCAAATGTAAGGAAAACGTGGTGTAAGGCGATGAGAAGAGACGATGTATCGTGTTTAAGTAGTTTATACTGTTGTTTTATATAGAATGTTCAACAACTTCTCTAGCCGCATGGATGAATACAAGTCGTTCATTCCATTCCGCGTATTGGGGTTCGCTGTTTTACAAAACCGAGCTGTAATGCCAAACAGCTAGAGGTTTAGTGAATTAGCGGATTATACCATTTAACTGCGACATGTACATACCTATTGTGAACAAAAAATACATATTGTGAGCAAAATGAGTAGTGTCATCCTTTGCAAAACTACACAGTAGTATTGTAAGTACCTACTTCAATTATTTATAATTTAATAGGTAGTAGACTAGCTGCCTGCTACTATAAGCTATAAGATAATGTACTTACCTACCGTAATTAATTAAACAAATGTATATTATTTAAGTATAGTATTTTATTCTGGGTAAAAATGGGAAATTTTAGAGAAAAAAAATAAATCTTTTTAACCCAAAATTCTCCAAAAGATTTATTTTTTTTCTCTAAAATTTCTCATTTTTACCCAGAATAGCGAAAAAAATACCCAATCTGGTAACACTGCAAATTACAAATGACTTATTGACAGTGACAGATAGTCTTCTTCTTTTTAATTTGTGATTGACAGCACAGACTATTTAGAAAATTAAGTTTGACAGTGTTTCGTGACGTCACGTGGCGTTTCGAAAATTTGCGAGGGAATTTTAAAAATACATCTTTTAAATAATTAATTTCTCAATGGAAACACGTTAAATTGGAAAGATATATATATGGGTATTTTTCTTTAGCAATGAAGTATACACATAATTTTTTTTGTTCGTTTCTGAATCACATGCATATTGTCTATTATGTATTACTATGACCACAATAACAACAAATACTAAAAATAAAATAAAGTTAAAAATTAAGGGGGTCGTCATACAAGAAACGTGTTTCTTCAGCTTTTTAAAACATAGTACGGTGGTACAGAACCCTTTATGTACGAGTCCTACTCGCACTTGCCCGTTTATTTTACTTTTATAGTGATCTTGTATAGCCGGTGGTTCGATTTATTACGCATATGTCAATTACACGTTGTATAAAGCTTTCTCACTTTTAACTACTGAAAATCCGCCTAGCGCGGATAAACGCGCGCAACTTCAGCAAGACACAACAGTCTTGATTTGCTATACAAATCATCTAATTGTACTTATTCCACATGAAATCAAATTGTTAACATTTTATTTAAATGTCAGGTATCAACAACCTACAAGACGTGTGGGAGGTCGGCGAGGGCGAATGTAACGTGCTCCTAGAGTCCCGATTTGAGAAGCTATACGAGAAGATAGACTTGACGCTCCTCAACAGGTTGCTGAGGCTGATCGTCGATCACAACATCGCTGACTACATGACGGCCAAAAACAACGTTGTCATCAATTACAAGGTAAGTTCTCTCTTTCACCTTAGAGCACAGGCCGGAATCTCCTAAGGTACGCGCAATATGCGTCACCCAGGCGTCACCGTTCCCCGTCCCCGCACTCTCCCCCGTTTCCGCCTCGATGACTCACGTTGGCCGTCAAGAACCGGGGGAGAGGTGTGGGTGCGGGGAACGGGGACGCCTATTGCGCGTACCTTAGGAGATTCCGTTCTGTTTAATCTTACTGTATTCTGTGCTTAGAGCGTTGGCTAACAATAATAATTATTCTCTGTTGCTTTTTGTCATTATATATTTATCAGATAGTTCGATATGTCTTTAAAATATTCAATACAAAACAGCCACGTTTATGTATACACTTCCACCCTGGAGCGTATGTTCTGCTCTTGCGACTCCACTCTGGCCGGCCGGTTTAGGCAAGACAGAGGCGGGGGTGTGTGCAACTGTGTGTATGTGTGTGTTTATGCGCATGTGTGTATGGTTTCCCTAGAGGTAGGGCACGTGGTGTCGCCACTCGCCGCCAGCTCGCCACAAGCTGCCCTGCGTTGACTGACTGCACTGGGAGTCCAGTGGGCGATATGATACTATACCGATACTAGTTCGTTCCGCAACGACCACTGCTGACACGTATTGGTCGCCTACGCGCCAGAAGGGCTTTGTCAATTTACAAAGTTATTATGCATAATACAATGTTATCACAATATAGCATGTAAAGCTTGCGAGCGCTTGCCAAATCCAGTTTAGGAGTTCATAAAATAATTTAAAGGGCTATCTAGTGCCTGACGTTTGGCAATGGAAATTATCACCATATTAACGAGTTAAAAATTTATTTTAAATACGGGCGCCACTTCATGGTCGTTTGCTTGTAAATCCACCTTAGAAAACGGAGCCGAGCTGACCAGTCCCTACTGGCGACTTTAGTTTTTTTTCGTTCACAAGTTGATGCGTGGATCAGCCATCGCTAAACTCAACTATATTAGAGGGAATCAAGCGACCCGACCCACGACTTTGACAAGTAAATCCGTTTAACATTTTTTTAAAATTAAATGTTAGAAAATACATTGATAAATACATTTATTGTCTATGAAATAGCTTCTTTATCTTCTACTTCTGTTACTGAGCTGACACAATTTACAGGACATGAACCACACAAACTCGTACGGCATCATCCGCGGTCTCCAGTTCGCGTCGTTCATCGTGCAGTACTACGGGCTCGTGCTGGACCTGCTGGTGCTGGGCCTGCAGCGCGCCAGCGAGATGGCGGGCCCGCCGCAGCTGCCCAACGACTTCCTGTCGTACCAGGACCGCCAGACCGAGACCGCGCATCCCATCCGGCTGTACTGCCGCTATGTGGACAGGATCCATATATTCTTCCGGTAAGTCAGTTCTAAAGAAATAATATACAGTGGCAACAACGTTCCACGATGTACAAAAATTTGTATTTCCAAGAAAACTGAAAGGTTTATATCTATAGGTTATAGAATGAGGTTAGGATAGGATGGACTTATGCTGGGCTATTGCAATGTAAATAACGGTACCTGCCATAATCATGATTAGGTACTGACTATTGTAGGTAGGCTTGCCGCTCACTAGATGACGATGGGCCCCTCAAACTAGCCGACAATAGTTAGGAACAACACCAAGAATCAAAAATCTAATATTTATTTAGTAATTAGGTCTTTGCAGGCACTTTTACACGTCAATAATTTTAGAGTACATTACGTGTAATATTTATTTAGATTTAATATATTTTATATAATACTAGCGTTTACCACTGCTGAGAAGAAACGCCGAAAGAAACTCATTTACATAGTATTGGTCGCCTACGCGCCAAAAGTGCTTTGTCAGTTTACAAAGATATGCCTCATCCATATGCAATATCACAACACAATATAACATGTAAAGCTTGCGAACGAGTGCCAAATACAATTTACAGAAAAAAATTACACTGAGTAGTCTTAAAAAAAAAGGAGCCGAGTCGACCAATCCCTACGTGCGGCAGCTGTTCACGAGTTGACGCGTGGATCAGCCATCGCTGAACTCAACCATATTAGAGGGAATCCAGTGACCCAACCCACGACGCCACCATCAGTGTAGACTATCTTTAATATTACTTTGTACATCATCCTTTATTTTTCCCACTAGGTTCACCGCCGAAGAGGCTCGAGACCTAATCCAGCGCTACCTGACCGAGCATCCCGACCCCAACAACGAGAACATCGTCGGCTACAACAACAAGAAATGCTGGCCCAGAGACGCAAGGATGCGGCTCATGAAGCACGATGTCAACCTGTGAGTGGACATTGTGCCCATTAGGCGTTTCAAATTACCAATCTAAGAGCGGAGCAGACGTAGAACTATAGCGAAATCCTTTAAGGGTCGGCACCATGTAAACTGGGTTTGCGCGGGCAACAAGTTTGTACAGAAAGCGTTTGATTTAAGTCAAATAATGTATACACATAGATAGAGGAAGAGTTGGGACAGTAGACGAAAAAAAGGATTTTTTAAAATATTTTGTAGTTTTCCTAAAAACAAGCATTGAATTTACCCAAAAACATGCAAAACGCACTTTGCGCGGGCAATAGTTATGGCTTAAGTAGAAAAGACCACTAAGAAAATTACATACCTAGTTATAGGTGAATAGACTAGCCAGTAGACGAAAATCGTATTTTTTTAATTTTCATTCAGAAAAAGTAAGATAATTGTAAAGAAACCTGAAAGAAATATTTTAGAAAATCTTGCTACAAACTGGCTTGTTTTTCTGCGTAAAGAAATATTCTAACAAGGGATTGCATATATTTTATAAAAATAAAGGCTATTTTGAAACATTATTCTTAATATTTGCTTACAATGCAATCACGCAATAATAAAAAAAAAAATTTTAAAAATTGGATGTTTTGCAACGTTTTTGACATAAATCTCTGAAATGGCGGCCATGATTCTTCCATACAAATTCAGTTGCCCGCCGGGCGTTCAGGAAGGAGGCCGTGTCGAATTTTTCAAAAAAATCCATTTTCAAATTACGTAAAATTGCATTACAGTCTAAAATATTTCAATAAAAATCTATGTACAAACTGCCAAATTATGTCATACTTTTGCTACACTATGGTACAGTTTTGACATTTTGTTGACGTTCAAGTAAAGATGTAATGCTATCGCAGATACGGCATCGCAAATTTTTTTTTTAAATTTTATTGAAAATTAAGTCAATGAAAAAAATAATTTGTTTGATTTATTACCTATATTTTTTAATTGGCGATTAGGGTGAAAATCGGATTGGAACTTTCTCGGGTCGCGGAATCATATTAACTGTTTTTGTAATAAAAGGTGCTGTTTAATTAGGGTTTTACAATTATTTTGAGGGGTGATTCAGTCTGAAATTTTGAACAACTTTTCCCCATGAATGTATATCAAAATACGAATTGACATTATGCGTAATATATCAAACCACAGGCTATACTAGATCTATACTTGGCTTGGCAGGCAGGCTATAGTAGGCTATTTATCTACACTTATATTATAAAGAGAAAAGATTTGGTTGTTTGTTTGTTTGCATTACATGGCTCCGAAACTACTGGACCGATTTAAAAAAAACTTTCACCGTTGGAATGGTACACTATTCCCGAGTGACATAGGCTTTGTGTGTACCAAGGGCGAAGCCGGGGTGGACTGCTAGTATAGTATAATGATATTAAAACAACAGTCAAAAAACCTGGGAAGCCGCCTGGGAAATTTGTATAGGAACCGATTTTTTCGGTGTTTTTACTGTTTTTAGGGTTTCGCTTGTCTGTCTGTCCGTAAGTCACAGCCAATTTGCTACGAAACTATTAGAATGATTTAGTTGAGATCTAGTACCTACACTTATGTAATTTAGTGACCTAAAGATAGACGTATAATGTAACAAATGAAATTTAAAAAAGGGGGCCACTTATTGTGGGTAAATTAGACATTAAAAAAAAGTTTTGATAACAAAATCGTGTGACATATCAAATGAAAGAACTTTTTATGACAATTTTAAATATATTTATTTTTTACTAGCTGACCCGGCGAACTTTGTTTCGCCCGTTCCCGTTCCTTTTCCCATATTTTCTCACCGTTTAAACCTTCCCTGGACTACGACAAACATTTCAAGACCAAAATTAGCCAAATCGGTTCAGTCGTTCTCGAGTTTTAAGCAGACTAACGAACAACAATTCATTTTTATTTATATAGATTATTTCTTAGATCGGTATTTTTAAGTTATTTAAGAAAATGGGCGAAAATTTACCCCCCCCTACTAAACTACTGGACCGATTCAGTTGAAATGTGGTGCACATAATGTAAATTTGTGACCCAAAGACGGAAGTAAAATGTAGGTAAATGAATAAATAAATAAAAAATGGGGCCACTTTATGGGAGATAAATGAGACATTAAAAAAAGGGTTTTGTGAACTATATCGCGTAAAATATCAAATGAAAGAGCATTTTATGATAATATTAAATATATTTTTCTATATTTTTTAAGTTGGTGTTTTTGAAGTTATTTTTGAAAATAAATAATAAAAATACACTTATCTCCGAAACCACTGAACCCAATCTTTTGAAAAATATACAGTTAATAGTTCTTTACCTATAGATTACAGGAAAACCTATTAGAAGATAAAAAATAAAAGGGTGCAATAATGCTAATTACTGCTTCATTAATCAACCAATTTTTTTAGCTGTTTTCAGGAAAAGATTTCTTTTTAGTGCTTTTTGTTGATTCGTTAAAAATATTGTACAAAATCAAACAGTCAAGTCATTGATTGAGCACATACAGCTGCTAAGCCAAGACTGTTGATCTGTTCAACGTGCAATCTTTTTTACCCTCCGTACTTACATAATAAGGTGAATAGAAGTGAAAGGTGTTACGATTGCAGATGGTCGCTAAACGTATTGTTTCACAAAGAAAATTCAAATGTGTACATTTCCTGTCAGTGGAACACAAAACATTTAGTTTTCCAAGTCACCGCTCGCGTAAAATACTATTTGATTGTATTTTTGAGAACGTCATGTCAGCGATAAGTAATATTGATTTACACAGAAATATCATAAATTTGTCTATGATTCCCTAAAATTTCAACTTAACCAAAATAAACCGGCCACGTGCAGTGTAGGGTTCCGTAGTCAGTACCTACTTGTTTTATGTAACTAACAACTGCCTAACTTTAGATCTGAATTCAGTCCATGATACTGAACAACTTACACCAAGGAACAAACGAAATACAAAAATTATTTTTGATCTCTTACACACAAGATTTGGCAAAATGTAATATTTATGTAATATATGTATGGTAATGTAAGGACAAATCACACTAATTAAGCTAGCCCCAAAGTAAGTTTTAAACTTGTATTATGGGATACTAACTCAATGATACTATATTTTATGATAAATACATACATAGATAAACACCCAAGACCCAGGACAATTTGAAAAAGACCATTTTCTAACTTGCCCTGGCTGGGGCTCGAACCCAGAACCTCCGGATTAGCGGTCTAGCGTGTTAACAATTACGCCACGGAGGTCGAATGGAAAGCAAACATTTTCTTTTCATATTTAATTATGTGTTCCTTAGGAAAAGTTGTTCAGTATCATGAACTGAATCCACCTTAAATTAGTTTTAGTACAGGGAGACGTTATATACTACTGCCGTTAATTTTTTTAAGTATCCATATATAACCGTTTAACTGACAGAGAGGGAAGACACATAATTCTAACAAAAATTTGCAAACAAAAACCAAATATTTCACAAACGGATTGCTAAAACGAAAAAGGGTGTTCATAATCTTACAATATTTTTGAAAGACCTATTCAACGACGTCTCACACCACACATTTTTTTTTCAAGTTTTTATTACCACATATCCATGCCCATGCCCAATTACAGCTTTCTAGTACTAATAGCCTATGAGTAAAACTGGGGACAGATAGACAGACAGACATGACGAAACTATAAGGTTTTCTTGTTTACTACGGAACCCTAAAAAGCTGCGTGAAACGATACAGATTCTCTATTCTAAGGGTTCTTTGTCATTTGCGCTTTAACAAATTTCAAAATACGAGTAATCAAAACCACTTGTGCAAATATTTCGCTCCACTTCGCATACGATAAATTCAAAAATTGATGGATGAATGACCGTGCTTTTACAGGTTAAGCAACTTCTAGCTTGGTCACAGTTAGGATGGGTGACCGTGCTTTCAATCTTAATGTTGTCCAAGTCAAATGTTTAGATTCTTATGAATAAATTTCAGTTTTCTCTACCTACATAACTTGGCAGCTATTTAAATTTCAATTGTTTTGTCGGAATTTGAACTTGGCATTTTTACATTTATGTTTTTGATGGGATAAACATCCAAGAACCAGGACAACTTAAAAAAGGCCATTTACCAACTTGCCCTGGCTGGGAATCAAACCCAGAACCTCCGAGTGACGGACTAGCGTGTTAAGGAATCGCCACGGAGGTCGACTAATAAATTTAAAAAGTAATAATTAAAAATTTTAATAAGTATCGCGGAATGGAAGTCTTGACGAAAAGAAACAAGTAAGCTGTATACTAATTCTACGTTACAATTTATGATTACCTACATCTATTGTCCCGTTTACACATTATTAACTCTATGTAACTTCATCTTGACATTTTTATCCCCCTAGCGGGAAAATTTTGCATATTTAAGAGCCAAATCCGACCACGTGGCTTAGTGCATACAGTCCTTAAAGACAATACACGGAGTTCAGTGCTGCCCCCATTTTACATACTGTCACTGTTTACAGTTTAAAGTGAGAACGTTAAGCTTTAGTTTGCGTTTTTGCCAAAAGTGGCCGGTTTTCGCAAATATGCAAACTAAAGCTTAACATTCTCACATTAAACTGTAAACAGTGGTTCATAAAATAGTTTGAATGGTTATCTAGGTTTTAGTAGCTTAAAATTTTAAATATCTCCGTTCCCTTACAAATAATTTATTTAAAATGGGGGCAGCACTGGACTCCATGTATCGACTTAATGGTCCTAGCTGTTTTTAACCGACTTCAAAAAATGAGGAGGTTATCAATTCGTTGGAATAATATTTTTTTTCAGATTTCCGATTTCTCGAAGACGCCTGGACCGACTTGGAAAATTCTTTTTTTTTTTTAATGGATATCTTTGTCAAAAGGTCTCACAGACTTTTTTAAAATCAGTTGTGTAGTTTGGTGTTGGAAGTAGATTTTTTTGTTTTGAATAATTATTTCTCCACTCAACTGTCTTCGCCATCCTTTTTTGACCGGCGTATCGAAGACTAATAGCGTAATCTCGGCTTCGAACCAACACAGCTTAGGGTCAGTTCACACCGAGACGCTACGTGACGCGGCACGCACTTTGGAAGAAATATAGAACTTGTTTACTACACAAAAAGAGTGAGATTTCAGTGAGAGCCCGCTAGTTTTAATACAAGATTTTATAATATTTCTGTTGTTATACAGTGGACGCGCAGTATTCTGGGACATCAAGAATCGTCTCCCGCGATCTGTGACCACCATACAGTGGGAGAACAGTTTTGTGTCCGTCTACTCCAAGGATAACCCAAATCTACTTTTCAATATGGCCGGTTTCGAGTGCAGGATTCTACCTAAAGTAAGTTTATATCCGGTGTAAATTATGACATTAATTTTTCAAGCTATTTTTTAATTTTTACTCGTTATTTTAGTTTTGTTTGATCTGATATAGATGATTTAGAATTTCTGACAGAGAATAAAAGAATTTTGATGTATCATTTGAATTGAAATTAAAACAGCATTTTGGGTCCTCCAATCTCTAAGTAGATAGAGCCCAGGGCCGCAAAACCCAAATACCACTTTGTGATGTTCTTTGTGTGATGGTGGGCGAGAAGGTAGAAAAAGGAATCGAAATATGCTATAAATAGAATGCTATGTCTGCCCCAAAATTTGGATAAATAAAATGCAAACCTTGAGCTTTAGTGTCGCTCAACCAACATACAAAATACTATCTTTTTGCATTTAATAATGAATTTTCTTGACAGTGTCGAAGCCAACATGAAGAATTGTCCCATCGCGACGGTGTGTGGAACCTCCAAAACGAAGTGACCAAAGAAAGGACAGCTCAGTGCTACCTGCGAGTTGACGATGAATCTCTGGCTAGATTCCACAATAGAGTGCGACAGATCCTCATGGCTTCCGGGTCTACTACCTTCACCAAGATTGTAAACAAGTGGAATACAGCCCTCATTGGTAAGTATTTCAAACAAAGTAAATCTAATTTCTCTGACTTCTTCATCTTATGTAACTTTCAATGTACTATTATTTACTTCTGTCTTACATTATCTCCTTTCACACCTTTTTCCCTATTCATATTTCCTTTCGAACAGCCCATCTGCCTCGTATTAGGTCTTCTTAAGGCTGCTTTTTCACCAGAGATGTGCGAGGATGCGTAGCGAGGGATGTGTTTATTAACAACCAATAGAATCGTTTCATTTACCTAGCCTCGCTCAGCGCAGCTCCTGCAGAGCGAGGTTTATGCACGTACAAATCTAGCGAGGGATGTGTGCTAGGGATAGAGGCGAGCGAGAAACTGCTAGCAGTGGAAACGCAGCCTAAGTGAGGCTGTGTTCACTTTCAAGTTTTACACTTTATAACCTAAATGCATATTTTGATTATGCCTTTAGGTTATAAAAATCAGAAAGTATATAATACATGAGACCTGCTCTTTTAGGTCTAATGACATACTTCCGCGAGGCCGTAGTGAACACACAGGAGCTGCTTGACCTCCTCGTCAAGTGCGAGAACAAGATCCAGACGCGTATCAAGATCGGTCTCAACTCCAAAATGCCTTCGCGTTTCCCGCCCGTGGTGTTCTACACGCCCAAAGAGTTGGGCGGCCTCGGCATGTTGTCTATGGGACACGTGTTGATTCCACAGGTAACACAGATTTTATATTTATTAGATATAATATTTATTCTATAAATAATTTACAATAAAATTAGTATGTAAGAGGAAGTACAAAAGTGGCCCCGATAATGAAACAAAACGGATTATGGAATGGATGTGGATTAAAAAAATATATTTTTGGCTCGTCAGGTAAATTGAAAAAACATATTGTATACGTATTTTGTTTAAAATACAGCGCATTTAAATTTCGCATGATGTCACGATCTAGTACGATTTTCACTAAACGGTGACATTAATCGCCCCCACTCCGAAACGCTGTATCTTTTTTATTACTATTAACTGAAAAATTGTTCATTATTTTTGGATAATCTAACTGACGTACTAAATAAAATAACACTTTTGGGACCCAGTCCATAACCCTATTGTGAAATATACATACATGTATATTTTGGATAGTTAATAATGCTTCCTTCCACAGTCCGACCTTCGCTGGTCGAAGCAAACCGACGTGGGCATCACCCACTTCCGCTCCGGCATGTCGCACGACGAGGACCAGCTGATCCCCAACCTGTACCGCTACATCCAGCCGTGGGAGGCCGAGTTTGTGGACTCGCAGCGCGTGTGGGCGGAGTACGCGCTCAAGAGGCAAGAGGCGAATGCACAGAACAGGTCCGTACTTCTTCTTCCATTGTTTTTTCTATTGTTGCTGTGTATTTTTAGTAAGAGGAGGTAGGTAATATCAGCCTGCCTTGTGGCTCCCGTAGATATCGTAGGAGGCGACACAGGAAACACAAGTTAAACAAAGCTTATAAACATCGATGAGACCTCTCAAACCCGTTTGGCCAGCATGGAGAGTGTAGTGACATCTGGTTGCTCCGGCCAGCCAAGTATGGTTCTGGCAGTACAGAGAGGGTCGTGCTTCTGCAGTGGATACTAAAAAAGACCTGATGATGATGAATATCAGCCTGAAGGTAGACACTCCCATCAAATATGAACAAGTGGACACTCATGATAACTTCTTAGTGTAGTATCATCGAAGGTACGGTAGGTAGGTTTTAAATTATATTTGGTTGCTCTAGTAATTATCAGAACTGTGTGAAAGAGAAAACGCCTCCTTACGCAACCACGCGAATGTATGTACATTCATAGACACTTAGTCCATGGGCAAAGAATTGCATAAGCAAGCTTCATATGACAGTAATTTTCGTTCTGAATTTACAAGACAAGAGAACTATTTGTTAAAGTTACACAAAGTAATAGGGTATTTGAAGTGATGAATCGCGTAGGGGTCCTGAAACCGAAGGTCTGTGTGCTTCGGGGCCGTGAAACTGTGTGCGCGCGTCGATCGCGTGACGTACACAGCCAAGCGGCCGATTCTACATTTCTGATCAAATACCATATGCTAATTAATAATATTTTATGAATATACGCTTAAATATTAAAAGAAATTAATTGAAAAGTATCAAATAACGTCGCGTCGTCGAAGATTAAAGATGGAATTACCTTCTATCCTCAAGCGGTAGCTTGCGAACGCGCCTCCTTACTCGACTTTAAACCTTATATACGCTACATAAAGTCTACATTTGTATACCGACCGCCCGCTCCACTCAGCAGTGAGGAACATACCGTGAAGTGTCTAACTACCTATTGCGATGGGGTCAAAGTACTCTACGCGCGCGCGTCTCAATTGACTGATGATTTGATACTTAGTTCTTTTTTGATACTTTTTAATAACTGCAATAATTGTAGTATTGTTACCGTACAAATTATCGTTTATAAGAGTATTTTAGCAAGTAAATTGATGTTAATGATTTCAAATGCACCCTGTATGAAAAATAGTAGACAGTATAAACTGTTAGGGCGATGCCACATGGGCGTTGTCTGTGCGGTGCGTTAGCGAAGCGTCGACTGATATATTATTGCCGGACATTGTTGATATAATTTTGCCATATGGCTGTTTTGTATGTTTAGACGACTGACACTTGAAGATCTAGAAGACTCGTGGGACAGAGGCATCCCGAGGATCAACACTCTGTTCCAGAAGGACAGGCACACGCTCGCCTATGACAAGGGATGGCGTATACGAACGGAGTTCAAACAGTACCAGGTAAATAGCTTTGATTGTTAAATATGATTAAGTTTGGGAAGTTTTTTACGAGTATATATCAGTTTTCTATTTCATACCTCTCTTAGGTTTTGTCCAAAAACAATTTTAATAAGCAAAATATCTAGTGTGGACCCAGTCAAGCACATATAGACTTTGTATCAGAGGTGAAATATTTTTTTTAATACTAAATACTATCGCTGTGAAACTTTGATATCAAGATGTAGGATACTCTTAACGCCATCTCATAGGCTTCTTGTGAACTATTTCCGTGTCTTCATTCCATGAGTCAGTAGTTTTTGTACAGTGGCGTAGAGGTCGCCACAAAAAACAAAACGGGCTAGTCCCCCAGACATGAGCATATTATTATAAACATTACACAGACAATCCAATCTTATTTGTCAACTTTTTTGTGCAGGTCCTAAAACAGAATCCGTTCTGGTGGACACACCAGCGCCACGACGGCAAATTGTGGAACCTGAACAACTACCGCACCGACATGATCCAAGCGCTCGGAGGCGTGGAGGGAATATTGGAGCATACTCTTTTCAAGGGCACATACTTCCCGACGTGGGAAGGTCTCTTTTGGTGAGTTCCTTTAGAACATTATATAATAACATAACTAAAATACAACGTTTTGGCAAAATCATCATCATCCGAGCGTATTCCCGGTTGCTTCCTCAGTGGTAACGCTTCAGAGCCCCGGATTCGCCGCTACCTACCCTAAGTGATTTGACGAGGCAAGTTTTGCCAATAGTCTCTTATTAATGTAATACAGGGAATATTAGAGAATCTGTAAAAAAATATATGTGAGGTGTGAGGCGTACTTATGTAATTACTTATGATGAGGCCGATTTATTCACTACGGAACTTAAGATTAACACACACATGAAGACGGTCTTCCTAACGTCTGATGTCCAATTCGCCCAGACTCCGGGGGTGTGTGTGAGTGAATGTGGAACACAACAGACAACTCCCGACTTTGTGTTTTAAGACATAGAGCGTAGTTTCAAAATTTGGTTTGTAACAATGGAAATTGTTTAATAATGGATATGTTTTGTTCAGGGAGAAGGCATCGGGCTTCGAAGAGTCCATGAAGTACAAGAAGCTGACCAACGCCCAACGATCGGGTTTGAACCAGATCCCGAACCGTCGATTTACACTCTGGTGGTCGCCTACCATCAACAGAGCCAACGTGTACGTCGGTTTCCAGGTAAGAACACTCGCACTTCCTATAGCTCTGCCATTCTTGCAGTAAAGTCAGTAAAGTCGTGGCGTGCACAAAGATTTTTATTTGTGTAGACAAACTAGAAAAAGTCTAGGCTACGACCTCAAAGCTATAACTTTTATAAATAAATAAAATGCGCATATTCTCACCAGCGATCGACAGTGTAGACATGTCTATTTGTGTCTGTGAAATGCACATCTCACGTAGTATATTATTATCTGTGATACAGGTAAATAGTTTATTGCTCATCAAATTTTTATCACTGAAAGCAGGATAGATTGATAGTACATTAAAATTATTTCTCGTTGGAGTAAATCATGTTTCCTTTCCCTTAGGTACAACTGGACCTGACCGGAATATTCATGCACGGCAAGATCCCAACGCTGAAGATCTCCCTGATCCAGATCTTCAGGGCTCACTTGTGGCAGAAGGTCCACGAGTCTATCGTTATGGACTTGTGTCAGGTAAGTAAATAAAATGATGTTATTCTCTGTATATATCACTTGATTATATTACTGGTCAACACTAGTATAAAGGTAGGATACAAACGACACAATTTAGCATACAATCTGCAGTAAAAATCTGGTGCTGTACTGCAGATGGAATGTGTGTAGACATGCTTTGGGCACCACGTCTGCACACATTACAATCTGCAGTAAATTGTGTCGTGCCACCTTGTGTGTAGCCAACTTAAAATGTTTCAATCTAAAGGCGGCAATTCGACATAAGGGTCCCATTCACACTCTTGCGCGACTGACTGGAGCCGTTATCTGCAAGCGAGTGCGAGTCAGAGGTCTAGCAATCTCACTCGTACTCTTTTGCAGACGTAATTTTAGTAAGCTGCGTAGTAATTGTATGATTAGATATTTTTATTTTCTCGTAGGTGTTCGATCAAGAACTAGACGCCTTGGAGATTGAGACAGTGCAAAAGGAGACCATCCACCCGCGTAAATCCTACAAGATGAACTCGTCATGCGCCGACATCCTCCTGTTCTCTGCCTACAAGTGGAACGTGTCGAGGCCCTCGCTCTTGGCCGATACCAAGTGAGAATAATTATAAGAAGATTTTCCATATATTTAGTCCCAAGTTTATAATATTGAACAACTCTTACTACAGAACATGGTTAAATACAATAAGAATTAAGTGATTGAAAAGCCTCATCTTGTTGGATAATTATTTACTTTACTTGTCTCAATACATTTAGCTCTAAATAACTGTCCTCAACAGGACCAAATTAATTCTGAGATTTCTAACTATATTTGAAAGAAAGTTTTCAATCACGAGTTTTGGCTGTACACTTTTTCTGCAGGCATTATTTTGTTTCTTATGCTAGTTTCACACCTGTACGGGTTATCCATACGGGTCGCCCGTATTTTATTCAAGTTTATGATATTGCTTTTCAAGTTTATGGTTCCCGGAGCGGAAACACAGATAAGACGCTAGAATATCGTTTCACAGCGTCGCGGACCGTTCCTTACGGAATACGCTCCGGGTAGAGCCCGCACGACGCTACCCGCTCAACCGTACTGAACAGTCACAGAGCACTGCGGGCGCGTCCCGTACGGGTCGCTAGTATAACGGCCGTACCGTACGGATCTCCCGTACAGCTGTGCCTTATGTAACGTTTGTCCCACAGGGACACAATGGACAACACGACGACCCAGAAGTACTGGCTGGACATCCAGCTCCGCTGGGGCGACTACGACTCGCACGACGTGGAGCGATATGCGCGCGCCAAGTTCTTGGATTACACCACGGACAACATGTCCATCTACCCGTCGCCCACCGGACTGCTCATTGCGATCGATCTCGCTTACAACTTGCACAGGTAAGGTTTTTTATTGAGATTTATTTTACAGTCCTGGATGCAAGTCCTCTAGAGCCTACCTTTAGTTTTTTGCTTCGTTATTCCAACAAGTTATAATCAAATGGTGGTATAGGACCTTTGATTGCTTCAAGGGAGCTTCTGGCGATTAATCTATACGAGTCCACTGGTTTTCATAGCCAATTGAGTAGCAGATGGCAACTAAAGCCGCCCACCACAGTCCGCTAAACAACTATCACTACAGCCGCGTACTATAACTGTCACATATTGTTCATGATCATGAGCATTTATAACACCAAACTACACCAATTTCATATTATAAAGTCCACTTTTTAGTGCCCGTGAATGTATGGGGCTAGAATCCAGTTGATACCAATTTGGACCGACTAAAACAATGGGCAAACATTTACCCTCTTATTCATAAAAAATACACTGATAGACAAAAATGACCTTAATGAAAGTTAAATGTAATTGAATGGGTTATTTTGTATCTACAACTAGTCTGTAACTAATCTGCATTTTTAGAAAATTTCGATCACCCTCAGTTTTTATGCAACAGCAATTAATCTTTTTTTTAAATAAAAACGGTAAAAAATGTTTCAAATGAAGAAAAAAATAACATATATACGTTTATTACGTTTATTCAGGATTTTCGGGAATATTTAGCGTCAGGTACATCCCTTTTGAGTGTCCAGCAGTAGTCAGCTAACATGTTCGGACTCCACTTGCCTTGGTACCTTTTTTCCATGTTGGATATGTCCTGATGGACCCGTCACCGTGTTCGTCGCTAACGGCTCCCAAATTTTGAGGAAAAAATCCAAATGCGAGTGTAAAAAGTGAATCTTGAGCGACATATTGCATCCCATGTCCTTGTACGCCGCTAAGAGGTTGTTGACTAACTCTTCATAGTTTTCGGCCCTGTGGTTTCCAAGAAAATTACGAACAATATTTCGAAAACATTTCCATGCGGATTTTTCGATCGGATTAAGTTTTTGTTCAAACTCATCAGCCAGTAGGTGTCTTATTTGTGGCCCTACAAATATTCCTTCTTTTATTTTGGCATCACTGATTTTTGGGAATTTTTGTTTCAAGTAACAAACTACGACGTTGACTTTTAACAGTAAGTTGACCGCAAATATAACATAAGTTATAAGGATGGTTTACACACACTCGGCATCTTAGTATGATGTATAACACTAATATAAAAAAAAAACTGTTTTAATTTCAATATTTTTTCGTTAATTTATTCGGAAACACACGTCGGTAAGCAAAATTCGCGTAATCGAGTAAGTCGATGTTTTATGAAAACTGAGGGTGATTGAACAAAACTAAGTATGGGGTTTATATGCGGGTAGGTAGTAGTGTTTGAAAATATGACTTGATTTCGTTTAACAAATTTACTGTTTATCAGTGATATCAAACGTTTGTTAAACCTACTTTAGTTAAAATATGTTTTGTCCTTATCACTCTTTTCAGTATTTGACTTTGCAAGAAGGAGAAAAAATATATTTTAACTAAAAGAGATTTAGCAAACGTTTGAATTTTTTTATGAATAAGAGGGTTAGCATTTACAAAGAAGGTCCAAGAGATCAGAGTTATTTTGATTGGAACCAACCAAGCAAAGCTCAAGATCTAGTAAAGAGTGCAATAAAAAAAGTCTTAGTAGGTCCATCTGTAGGGGTCTGCAATGGAACTAATGAAACTGAACAATATTTGTAACCTCAATGTATACTAGGTCTTCATAGGGACTTTTCCTTTTTACATGTTCTATTAAATTAGTTAAATGACTATCATTCTTTTGCAGTGCATATGGCAACTGGTTCCCCGGCTGCAAGCCCCTAATCCAGCAAGCGATGGCCAAGATCATGAAGGCCAATCCCGCTCTCTACGTACTCCGGGAGAGAATCCGCAAAGCGCTGCAGCTGTACTCTTCAGAGCCCACAGAGCCGTATCTATCTAGTCAGAACTACGGAGAACTGTTCTCTAACCAAATAATTTGGTAAGCAAGGAGGTTTTAAGTTATCGCACTGGTATGAAGAAAATCATACTGTCATTAAGAAATACTGGCTGTATATGGACATTTGAGCGTAAGAGATGGAGTAACATCCATTCATTCATCCATTACAAACATACAGGTTAATTTTGTAACCCTTGGCTATATTGAAATCTTGAAATCAGAATCACTTATAGAACACAAAAACTGTAAGAAAATATTTATATTTTGTTAAAAAATATCTCCCTAGTTTCTAATAATTGGCTTACCTATTGACTTTACTATACGCGCGGCCGTTACCCTCCCCGCTCGCCGGCTGCCGCCCGCCAAAGGCCTAGAAACGGGTGGTGACATTAAAATAGGAGAATTTGTCGACTAATATCTTTGGTTTTTATTACGAAACAAGGTACATCATGACTGAATATGTATTTATTATTTCGCTTAGGCGATTATCATACTGCCACGCATCACGCTGCATGTTGCGTTTTCTGTGTGTTGGACTGTGTGTGTTTTCTATACAAACGGAGATACTTACAAGCAATCTAAGAACACGCATTCACGCGCTGCGTAGTGCGGGGCAATTTGAGAATCGCGCTACAAGGTTCAAAATAACCGCGTATTGATATATCTTTTTTAATAATTTTTAATTTAATAAACTGAAAAACAAATATTCTTACTTTGAGCCTACTTGGCTACTACCTACTAGGTGAAATACTAGTAATACTTTTTAATTTTCGTTTTTGTTTTCACAGGTTCGTCGACGACACCAACGTATACCGTGTCACCATCCACAAGACGTTCGAAGGCAATCTGACTACTAAGCCGATTAACGGCGCCATCTTCATCTTCAACCCGCGCACCGGACAGCTCTTCTTGAAGATCATCCACACTAGCGTGTGGGCGGGACAGAAGCGTCTCGGACAGGTATGTAGCACAAACACATGCTAACTTAGGCTGCGTCAACGGATACGCGGCGCGGCGTGCGACGCGGGTTGCCGTAAAATTTCTATAGTTTATAGTTGCGGCAGCCGCTCAAAACAAACTATGGAAATTTTATGGCTTTCGGCGGCCTGCGTCGCACGCCGCGCCGCGTGTCCGTGGACGCGGCCTTACGCTCGACTCTGGATGTCTCCAATATGAAATCATGCTGAGATTGCTAAAATGTAAAAAACCACGTTTGCGTTCGCAATTTATTGTTATCTGTGCTTACGAGCTATGGTTCAAACTCATAATTAAGTGACTTTTGTGTGGCGTTAAAAAGAATTGTTTACTCTTATAACATTTTTGAAGAAGATTTTTTTAGCAAACTTATTTATAAGGCGTAAACTATTATTTTGTAAAGTAATCGATTAAGTTTTAGTGTGTATTATGCAGTCACTAATTTATTGTTTTGTATTGCATAGCTCGCTAAATGGAAGACGGCCGAAGAAGTAGCCGCGCTGATTCGGTCGCTGCCGGTGGAGGAGCAGCCCAAGCAAATTATTGTCACCAGGAAGGGAATGTTGGATCCTCTCGAGGTAACTATCTATCTACTATCTATTCTTTCGTTTCTAAATTTGATTATAGCCCTTAAAGTGGAGATCTTAAGAGTGAATAAGAGTTGTAAATATTTTGGAAAGGAAAAGCTAACAACTGAAGTATTTCTATCTATATATGTGTTTATCATAAAATATAGTATCGTTGAGTTAGTATCCATATATAGTATAGTATATTCCAAGTTTACAAATTTGGGGCTAGCTCAATCTGTGTGATAGGTCCATATATATTTTTATTTCGAAACGTAGAGGCTTTCACCTAGTAGTGGGACATATATATATTCACGTCTTTACCCCTAATGGGGCAGTCAGAGCATATTTACGGCTCTAAAAAAAACAGAGCCTAGGGCAGCAAGACACAAATGCCACTTTTAGCTTGATGGTGGGCCAGAAGATGGAAAAAAGAATCAAAATAGTGATGGCTTGCTAGCTGCATCGCCTATTAACACGATTTGCATTTTGGCTCATTCCCATTCGGTATCAAAATACTCATTATTTGCTTTAGTAATCAAGAAAGAAGAGAAAATACATACTAAATTAGTGAACTAATGTTTTATTTTTGTTTAGGTGCACTTGCTCGACTTCCCGAACATCGTCATCAAAGGTTCGGAGCTGCAGTTGCCGTTCCAGGCGTGCCTCAAGGTGGAGAAATTCGGTGACCTCATCCTGAAAGCCACCGAGCCCCAGATGGTGCTATTCAACTTGTACGACGACTGGCTCAAGACCATATCTTCATACACAGTGAGTTCCTGACATGGAAATCTTATTATTATTGTCTATTTGTCTTATTTTTAATGATCACGTGATCTATGCGTCTATGGGTTCTATGCTACGATCAATATAATCAACAATACAACTAGATAACACGTTACTGTACAAAATCAAAGCTAAATTCTGTTTAAATATCAAATAACATTCACTGTGAAGTCAACCTTATTACACTATTATAAAGTGTTTTTCTCCTTACTTTTTTCTCTGAACTAAACGAAATAAGAGCTCCGCCTGGAATGCGCTCTTATTTGCCAAGCCGTATTTTTTGCGCCGACCCGATATCTAGTTACATTGTTAATCGAAGGTACTACTTCTTAAAGATGTAAAGAGAGTAGATTTGAAGTGATGAATCGCGTAGGGGTCCTGAAACCGGAGGTCTGTGTGCTTCGGGGCCGTGAAACTGTGTGCGCGCGTCGATCGCGTGACGTACACAGCCAAGCGGCCGATTCTACATCTCTGATCAAACAAACTCTTTTTATTATATATAATAAAAATAAAACAAATGTGTTCGGATGAAAAGGTTTTTCTTCAATTTGCTAGGCCTTCAGTCGTCTGATCCTGATACTTCGCGCGCTCCACGTTAACACAGAGCGCACCAAGGTCCTGCTCAAACCAGACAAGACCACGCTGACCGAGCCGCACCATATCTGGCCGACGTTGTCTGATGACGACTGGATCAAGGTTGAAGTGCAGCTCAAGGATCTTATCTTAGCTGATTATGGCAAGAAGAACAAGTAAGCATAACACCTTGCTAAACTAAAGTTTTGCTCCACTTGATCTTGTTGTATGTTAAAAAAAGAACATTTTTCAAAATGTTAATTGGTCGTTCTGGCCTGCATTCGGGGTTTTCTGAATTTCTGTATCGTAAGCCACTGGGTATGCATTCGGGTAACAGTTTTCACTAGTCGATGTAGCCCAAATTCGGGGTGCGAAAGATTTCCATAACGCATGCGGAGAGTAATTTTTACTAGTCGATAGAGTAATGTATTGTACAGTCGATTAGCAGACGGAGTAACGACCACTGCATCGACTTGGTGGCTTTCATTGGTCGTTAGCTCGCATAAGGAGACTCTTCGCATCCTGTATATCGACTGAGTTAACGACCAATAAACTGAACCATCGGCTTTTTGACACATACGCCGACATATTCAAAACAGCAGCATCTTATCTCACCTATTATCCTCAACAACTATTTCCGATTTTTACATTTAAAATTTCTAAAAAATACACTTTATTTACAGTGTAAACGTAGCATCGCTCACACAATCCGAGATCCGAGACATCATCCTCGGCATGGAGATCTCCGCGCCTTCAGCCCAGCGACAACAGATCGCCGAAATCGAGAAGCAGAGCAAAGAGCAGAGCCAGCTCACCGCCACCACCACCCGCACGGTCAACAAGCACGGCGACGAGATCATCACGTCCACCACTAGCAACTACGAGTCGCAGACTTTCAGGTATATCATAGACTAGATAATGCCCACGGCGCTCTATCTCGCGGGATCCACACACATTTAAAGTATGCTGTAATAAGCTGATTATGAAGATATATTATGATGATATGTTAATCTTTATTAGGATTATTACTATAAGCTATCGAAATTTCATTCCAATCCATTCAGCCGTTTTGGCGAGAAAGCGAACAAAGCTATATACATCCGTTCATCCAAACATCCATACAAACTTTGGGCAACATGTTTTAGGCTGCGAATAAGAGGAGTTAGGGTGCATAAATTAACCAATCATAAAAGCGAAGCGGAGATTTTGACTATTGTATTTGCTAAATTCATTCCCGTGATTGGTTCTTTCCCGTCTCTGTCACAAACTACGTGCAACAGAGACACGTGATACGAGATGGTTTCAGCCAGGTCTTGGAATACTGTTAAAAATCTGGTAACGTTAATTCTGTCAAACGGCGTTAATGTTATGCTGGGTAACGTTTTTTTCCAACTATTTACCGATAAACTCAGATAACGTAACCAATGATATTAACGGTAAAAGGTATTGTTAAGACTGTATTTCTTTTCGATATTTGACAGAATAAATTGATGAGAGTTTGTCTAGTAGGCTACTAGAGCTACACGGATGTCGTGATAGTCTGTGCTACCTCGGGTTCGAATCCCAGCACGATGTAATATACATTGTATAATATTTTACAAGTATTGAAAAAAGTATTGTTACTTATATCGTTAATTGATAACGTTTTATAACTGTATCGATACCCCTTATAACATTACCAGTAATATCTGTATGAAAATAACATTATTTAACGTTACTTTTAGTGTGAATTTGGTATCGTTAACAAGCCCTGGTTTCAGCTAGCTCTATCGCACGTAGGGTTTGTGACAGAGACGGACCGAACACATCGCGGGCATCCGCTTGACGTAGTTTCAAACCAACAGCTCCGCTCTGTCTATCTCCACGATACTAGTGGAAAGAGGACCGTAAACAGTGAAAGGTCGTTAGTTTCCAAAACATGGAATAAGTAACGATTTTTGTTCGTATTATGTCACTTTTAGATTAATCTGCAAGTAATATTATAACTAAACGAAACTAAAGAAAGGATATTAAATATACTTTCTTCGATCTGTTCTTTTTACTAGTACTTTGTGTTTTTACAATTTATTACAATTGTTTTCAGTTCAAAGACGGAATGGCGAGTGCGAGCGATCTCAGCGACGAATCTACATCTTCGCACGAACCACATCTACGTGAGCTCGGACGATATCAAGGAGAGCGGCTACACGTACATTCTGCCCAAGAACCTGCTCAAGAAGTTCGTCACCATCTCCGATTTGAGAGCACAGGTAAAGTTTTCCCTATCTCCTTTCAGTCTTAATCATATTCGGCGCGCCCTGCGATCAAATTCTATTAAAAACACTTGGATTCATCACACCAACTTTGGCCTGTCACGTTTCCTACGCTTATCTGCAGGAGTCCATTACTAAATTAGCTATGAATCTGATAGAATTTAAAAAGAAAGATGTTTTCTAGCTATATTAATAACATGTAAAGATAAAATTTCACAGCGAGTGTACTTCCCATATTTTATTAATTTAGATATTTTTACGATCATTGTCATCATCATAAGGTCTTTTTTAGTCTTCACTGCAGGAGCACGACCCTCTGTACTGCCAGAGCCATATATTAGCTAGAGTAACCAGAGGATTTGGCCTACATTCTCCACGCTGGCCAGAAGGGTCGGAGAGGTCTTATTGATGTTTATAAGCTTTGTTTGCTTGTGTTTCCTAAGTCGCCTTCTACGGCCATACAGACTTGGAGTGCTCCTATTCTACTCTGCTGGGAACCACGGTTTTATAATCTATTTAAATCAATAATGATGTTGTTTTTAACCGACTTCAAAAAAGGAGGAGGAGAGAAATTATCAATTCGACTGTATGCTTTTTTATTTTTTATGTATGTTTGTTACGCGATATCTTCGCCAATTGTGAACCGATTTGGATAATTCTTTTGTTTATTTGAAAGCCTTTACTACCAAGTTGGTCACATTTTAATTTGATGAAGATATGATGAAGAACTTTGGAGATATGGAAGAAACTTCTAAAAAAAATTGAAGCTGGTTGTTTTTTTTGTTAAAAATGTAATTATTGTGCGGTCCAGATCTCGTGCTACCTGTACGGCTCGTCTCCGCCCGACAACCCGATGGTGCGCGAGGTGCAGTGCGCGGTGGTGCCCCCGCAGTGGGGCACGCACCAGCAGGTGCACCTCCCGCGGCAGCTGCCCAAGCACCCTGCGCTGGCGCACCTGCAGCCGCTCGGCTGGATGCACACGCAGCCCAACGAGCTGCCGCAACTGTCGCCGCAGGTACACAACACCACGTCACATCTCTAACGCTTGAAACTACGTCAAGCGAACGCCCCGGACGGATTCAGTCCGTCTCTGTCACAAACCCTACCGATAAAGATAGCTGAAACCGTCGCGGTTCTCGTGTACCTTGTATAATATTTATATAATATTTTACAAGTATTGAAAAAAGTATCGTTACTTATATCGTTAATACGTTGATAACGTTATTATAACATTTTATAACTGTATTATCGATACCCCTTATAACATTACCAGTAATACATGTATGAAAATAACGTTATTTAACGTTACTTTTAGTGTGAATTTGGTATCGTTAAGAAGCCCTGGTTTCAGCTATCTCAATCGCACGTAGTTTGTGACAGAGGCGGACTGAACCCGTCCGGGGCGTCTGCTTGACGAAGTTTAAAACCTAAATCACAGAAGACAGTGAGAGTATACAGAACGGAATCTCCTTAGGTCCCGCGCAATGTGCGTCCCAGTTCCCCGTCTCCGCACCTCTCCCCCGTTTTCGCCTTGTCTCAGGGCGAGAGCGGGCGCACACACACTGCACGGCGGCACAAGAACAGGGGAGAGGTGCGGGGACGGTGAACGGGGACGCATATTGCGCGTATCTTAGGAGATTCCGTTCTGTATACTCTTACTGTCTTCTGTGCCTAAATGTTGACTCAAGTCAATTCGCTAGTTTCCAACAATTCAAATTCTTGTTTGACTTTTTGCTTTTTTTTCTCAACGTCAAAACAAACATTCAAATTTTATTTTTATTCAGGATACTACCAAATTGTATCGGAATTACGACGGAGTTACAAATGAACTGGTATTGAAATGTCTTGGGGACGATTCTCACATACATAATGTGGCGTCTGTTTACCACCAGTGTAGGCAGGGACACCTCTACTGATTGACCATTCAATATGTATGGATCCACAAACAGATAATTCGAAGATGTAAAAAGCTCGACTCGCTAAAAGGAAGATCTAAGATCTTCCTTTTAGCGAGTCGGAATGACTAATATTTGATTATGGACCAATGCCTTTGATGCCCTAGCATTGTGAAGGTTCAAATTAGTAACCATTGAGTGACACTAAACATTGATGAAGTAAGGTCGTTATGAATAACCTCCATGTAGCCCGTGATGACTGCTATAGTTTAGTATTGTTTACACCGATGCAGGGTTGCCGTGACATGTGGAAATTTATTTCGAGAACATCTTTGCTTCAGAACTGTATTTGTAAATATGCTCATACAGAGGCAAATTAACGAAATATGCTCATTCAAAGGTAAATTAACGAACTATGCTCATTAAAATAAATTTTACAGGACATAACAACCCACGCCAAGATAATGGCAGAGAATCCATCCTGGGACGGCGAGAAAACGATCATCATCACGTGTTCCTTCACGCCCGGCTCCTGCTCGCTCACAGCGTACAAACTCACCCCCAGCGGATACGAATGGGGTTCGAGGAACACCGACCGCGGGAACAATCCTAAGGGATACCTGCCCAGTCATTACGAAAGAGTGCAAATGCTACTCTCAGATAGATTCTTGGGATACTTTATGGTGCCGTCGCAGGGAAGCTGGAATTATAACTTCATGGGTAAGTTCCTTTTGTATGTAGTGCATGTTTATGTAAGAATTTTTGGTTTGGCACCTAATATTTATGCGAATGAAATGGGCTCAATAATGGAGTGTGAAACTGTTTTGAAACTCTCAATAAATACGTACTAACGTCGCACTTTGTCTTTTGCTTTGTTTGAAAAGTTTTAAATGCATTTATATAAGCGGTTGTTGAGTTGTAGGCTTTTAAATATCACGCCTCTTTGTTTACGATTCAAAGGCTCCATTGGGCCTTTGACTCTGCAGTCTACATTAGTGTAGAGTCAAGTCACAAATAACCTCAAAATTTATATATTTTTTTGTACATTTATACATAATATCATCACGCCTGTTTCCCATAGGGGTAGCTGCTATCCTTTTCTGTCGCTCAGAACAGTCATTTGCTAGAGCGAGAGAGAGCGACGAAACGCTTTAGCATGACCGGTACTAAAATATTTGGCAAGTGTACAATTGGATGTTCTTCGGCAGGCGTCCGCCACGACCCCAACATGAAGTACGGCGTGCAGCTCGGCAACCCCCGCGAGTTCTACCACGAGGTGCACCGCCCCGCGCACTTCATGAACTTCGCGGCCATGGAGGATGCCACCGCGCCCACTCTGGCCGCGGACCGGGAAGACTTGTTCGCGTAGTGTAAGAATAACAGTGATTTATTTGTTATGTTCAAAGAAGACTTTGTATATAATAATAAGAATAAATTTAATACAATTTCATTACTGCTTTGAATTTTTACGTAATTTTTATTATGTAGGCTATGATAACGGTTACGTGAGGCGCATGCTACGACGCATATTTGCGAAAGAGATGGGCTAGTGATGTGCCGTTACCAGTAATTTACTCCAGTCGAGTATTTTCCCAGTAACGTTACCAGTAACATTCCAGGAAAATGGTAATTTAGGGTAACATAGGAAATGGGTGATCCAATAAGACCTCTACCAGTATATTTTAGGATAGATGCAAAGGAGGGGCTTTATGTATATCGAAATAAAAGTCTGTGCCACTACTGGGCTCAAATAGGAATCAAAAAATGAAAATTACCATTCGTCAGTGGGGACTAATAGAACGGGAAAAATTGTCATACTTATTCGTCCCCAGCGGGGATGACGCGGTGGAGACATCGAAACACAAAACTAAAAATTGTCCCTTTTGTCCCCATTGGGGACGTCCCCGCTGTGGACGAATGGGATACACCCCAACTGCGATGCGTGCGCTTGTGATCGCGTCATCGCGTCGGCAGCGGGCGCGGGGCACCACGAATGAGAGTGATAGAGATAGCTATAGCATATAAAGACAGATGCTGTGCGTTATACAAGTGCGAAAACCGAGCTAGTAATAGCTGCGCGTGCGCGTTTTAGATAAATATTACTAGAGAAACCAAGTAGAGGTACACTATCACGTCTTTATCCCTAACAGGGCAGACAGAATTTAGAGCGGCAAGGCCTAGGCCACTTTTAGCGTGCCGGCGGGCATGAAGATGGAAAAATCAAATAATAATAGTGATAGGTTGCTAACCACATCGCCTATTTATATGACTTGCCCATTCCCTCGATCGGCTTTTACGATCTGCGCGGGAAGAGAAGCAGCTGGTACATTTTATGTTTTTTCTTTCCTCCCAGACCAGCAGAGAAACCAACAAGACGATATAAACAATGTTACCAGCTTTAGGGAATATTACCGGCAACAATAGAAACTTACTGGGAATATTTCCTTATAGTAAAATACTGGTAATGGTAAAATGGTAACGGTACATCACTAAGATGGGCTGAATCGATCTGGAGTCACCGATCTTTGTCATATCATCATGATGATCATCAGGTATTTTTTAGTCACCACTGCAGGAGCTTGACCCTCTGTACTTGGATCATTGTATCTGGATTTGGCCTACACTCTCCACGCGTGGCCAGACGGCTAAGTTTTCCCGAGGATATCGTAGAAGGCGACTTACGAAACACAAACATTCTCTCCTCTCCAACCCGTCTGGCCAGCGTAGGAGAGTGTAGGCCAAATCCTCTGACTGCTCAGGTAGTACAAAGAGGGGCGTGCTGCTGCAGTGGAGACTAAAAAAACCTGGTGATACAAATCAGCGCTCAGTCAAACAGATTATGATATCGGATTTTTTTTTATCGATTTTCAATAAAAAAAATTATAGAAAGTAGTTCAGCATCATGGACGGAACTTGCTACAAAAAGGTTGGGTTTTATTTTATGGTCTTATTACTAAAAACAACTAATAAATCTGCAATATTTTTACTCTTATTTTTACATAAAACATTACTAAAATTAAAAATCGCGGAAATCGATAGGCGGTGTAAGTACAATATTGTCAACAGTCAATCCACTAGCCATTTCTTCGTTGATTTCCTCTACAGTTTCTCTCATCAGTTCTTCATCAACAGACATGTCACTGTTTCCAGAATCGTCCATTTCAGAGACTGTGACTCTGGAATGTTCTTCCAACACTTGCGTAGCCGCTTCTGCGATATCGGAGTCATCGTCACTATCTATATACGTGTCATTGATTTCCTGTATTGATTTCGTGTTATGCTCGCTATCTGTTTTTCCGATGTTTTCATTATTTTCACTTCTATCATTGTTATTCTCGCATTCAAAGATCTCGTTTCTCGTCTCACTTTGAGATTCAATTTTATGAATGCTGTCTTGACTTTTGTTAATTACTACTTCAGGTAAATCATTGTCCTGAGACGATTCCTGATTGTTTATACAACTGTCCATTTGAATTACAGAGTTGAGTAATTCACCTGAAGACTTCACTAGCGTATGGTTTGGATTCGTGATGTTTTTGATGACTTCCATGTTTTCTTGATCATCGGATGTACTATAAATCACAGTTGATTTTAGTGTCGGTGCTAAGTCTTGAGGTCTTTCTACAGCTATTATTTTGTTTTTAGATGTATTTGTATCGGATGATATTTCTATCTGTTTAGAATTAACTACTGTAGAGTTATGTCCACTACTATCTGTCCTAGTATTACTACGATTTCTCTCAGCTCTTAATCTGTCTATAAGATTTGGTTGATCATCTTTGAATCGTTGTAGAATTAGCTTATTATGTTCGTCAGATATTTCATTTCTTCTGAATTTGAATCGTAATTCAGCGTTAAATTTGTACAGTATTTCTTCGTCACTTTTTTGGGGCGTTCTTATTGCTTGAGGCTGTGAAGAAAAGTTACAATACTGATGATTTTTATCTTTATCGTAAAATTCGACTAGTTTCTTGTGTGCTACTACAACTAATATTCGTAGCACATTAAAGACAGTTTCATTTGTCAGTGCTTTGATCTAATCGGCTTCATGTGCCTTCCAAAACAATATTTAAGTTCACAGCAATGTTAAGTTGTTCAGAAGTACTTACTTGTCTACTCTGAGTTATTAGTTCCGCGAGCTCCACTGCTAGTTTGACAGTATCCTCCGGTAAATTCGTTTTAGAAGCTAGAGCCAAGCCGTAGCGGTCTATCTTCGTTACTCCAGGCTCCACTTTATGCTGATATATAAGTCGTTTTTGAGCATCTTCCGAATCAGTAACTTTATCTTCGGCAACGGAAGTATGACGGCTGAAATAAATTATCGGACTTTAGTTGATATTGTCAAGTATTGGAACTTTTAGAATTCAGGTCGATGATTTTTTTTAACCTTTTTTGGAAAGATGATTAAAAGTTGTTAGTATAGTATCCAGGGCCGGCGTTTGGCCCTGGAAGAATGGGTAAACCCTAGAAATGTGGTAGTCATAGGAATATAGGTATTGGTTCTTACTTGACAACATTGAAATACAAGTCCTGGAGTCTGGTCAAGAATATGAAATGTGTAGTGAAGAAGGTGAAAGCATCGCTCATAAGGAGTTCTTCGCAAATGGCCCACGCTATGCTCGTGCCCTCTTCTGTGCAGGTGCCTCTATAAATTTATATCAATGTTCTACATCTTCTACTACCAATGTGGCTTAATGTTAGTTGTGTCAAAACTTTTATATAGACGTGTCCACACTATAATTAAGTATATAGATACACCATCATTAGAACAATCGTCAAAAAAGCGTTGCAATAATCAGTTATTGCAAATCAGCTCAGTTTGCACGACTGTTTGTTGTTTTTCGTGTGTTAAAGTGGCCAACAATGGTGTCAGATTTTGCTACCTAAACTATCTGACACAGCTTGAAGACTGCCATACAATGATGAAAGCCCAGACCAACGGCTTAACATCCCTTCCGAAGCACGGAGCTCAGATAATTTTTATGTCACTTGTGGTCACCCATCTAATTGGCGAACACACTCGGGGTTACTTAGGTAATTTGCGTAAACTAACCTGCATAGTTCGTCGATTATGACCAAGCTAGAGGGCGTTAAACTTCTTAGTATATGCTGCATCTCTTTCATCTGCAAGTGGATGTAAATTGATGCTTACTTTTAGTTTTACTTTAGGCTTTAAATATTAAATTTCTGTTCTTTAACAAAATAGATAGGTATGTCTTAGGGTTACTTCACATATTCAGGCCGGCATTAATCGGCACAGCCGAGTGGTTAAATCGATTATGTAGATGAATGTTCGGGGAAAAATCAGATATAATTGCTTCGAGTCGGATGCCGGCCCGAATAAGTGTATAGCAACCCTTACACTTACAGTTGGCACTTACTTCAAATACGTACGTTGAAGCGTTCAGCTCTACGCTGTCATTGAAACCGATTCTTGAAAAGATACGGTCACATAACCTTAACACAGCAGTGGTAGCTGGTAGGAAACAACCTAGCTGAAAAAAAAAAACAAATTTAGGCTATGTACAGACTTTTGGCCATATAATCCTATGAATATTATATACTAGCTGTGCCCGCGACTTCGTTCGCGTGGTTGTCGGAACGTAATGTTATATAGCCTAAAGCCTTCCTCTATAAATGGACTACCCAACAAAAAAAGAATTTTTCAAATCGGACCATTAGTTCCTGAGATTAGCGCGTTTAAACAAACAAACAAACTCTTCCGTTTTATAATATTAGTATAGATACGAAAGTTGTGATGTTTGTTCCGCTTCCACGCCAAAACGGCTGAATGGATTGGAATAAAATTTGGCATGTAGAGCTTATTACGTGGATTTTTTACGGATTTAGACGGAACAATTTGATAACTTTTATCCCGAGAGAAAATGTAAGGTGCCTGTGGGACTGTCAAGTTATTTATAAGGTAGTCAGTATAGATGGTGTGTAGAAAACGATAGAAGAGTACGTGTTGTCTTACTTAATAAAAAATACAATTAAGAAATACCTGCGCCATGACTTGTAGAACGGCAATCTGTTTTATGTAGATGCTTTTGCCTCCCATATTTGGGCCGGTTATTATCGTGAAATTTTGCTCTGGACTTGCGTACTAGAAGATAAAAGTGTGAAAGATTTTGTATCAATGGCATTAATTTAAAAATAGCCAATCCGCCAAGTGAGAGTCGAATCCTCAAACGATGAGTTTCGTCCTACCATACTTTAACCGTCTCGAACGGAATTAAAACGCAAATGCCAAACAAATTGGGTTACAAAACTTAACTGTCAAGATGGCGCTAGTGTCGCGTGGCGGGGTACGCGCACGGTCGGAGCGGAAGTGGGCGGCTAGCCAAACCGGAAGTATGACTAAATACTAAAACCGGAAATGGATACCCTCTTATTTTATATGTAAGCTTCGAATACCGGTACAGTGAATTTAATGATTCAGTACAGCCCCCATAAAGCCTATTTATGTAGGAGGACGCCATATCAATTTTTTACTTAATTTGTTGTAATTTCAGTTAAAACTGATAATTTTAAGTATCAATCTACTGTATAAGAGTTCAACCGTGTGGCAAGTAGAGACTAACAGGCAGACAAGCTTTGTAGTAGCATGGTATTTATTCTGTGGTAGTAGTTATAACCTTTGGGCAACTAGGAATTTCTACAAACTTACGATATCATTCGGTACCGGCATTACTTGACTGTTGTAGTCCAGAAGGGGATGCACACTATTCCTTATGTCTAAATAGTTGCCAAAATCTGGCCGGATGTAGGATCCAATGGAACTTGCCTAAAAGTTAAGAAATATACGAGCTTTGATATATAATGTGGAAGGGACATACCCGTAATAAATCGAACCACGGGCTATACTCGTACTAGATCACTAAAGCATAATGAAATTAAAATAACAGTCAAGAAACTAAAAAAAAAATCGACGTTCCCATACAAATCGCCCGGGCGGCCGCATACTTTTGTATGGAAATGCCGAAATTTTTGTTTGGATTTCGGTTCCACGTTCCCTTCCACGTTGTATACCTATAGGTAACGTCTATTATATTATATTTAATATTTCGATTTATGTTCCTTTGGGTAAGTTGTTCAGTATCATGGACTGAAACATCCGTAAAATAGTTTCGGTATATTTTGATAGACACTAGTTTTCCACCGAGGGTTAGTAGAAATGTCATAGATTTATGAATAAGCATTCGAGTCCAAGGCAAGGGAGATAACGTATGAAAATAAACACGTGTAGAATAAACTTACTTGCGCAAAAGCCAGTAAAATATCAAGCTCTGCGACGTTTTCACATAAAGTGTAGAGACTAGACATGAATGGTCGAATTTCCTTTAGGAGGCTAGAAATCACTCTGTAACAATAACAATCCATATTTACTTACGCTCTTGATTTATAGAAAATATCAAACGTTTGTTAGTTAAAATATATTTTGTCTCGTTTGTAGTATGATTATTGAAAAGAGAGATAAGGACAAAACATGTTTTAACTAAAATAGATTAAACAAATGTTTGATATGTTCATGATTTACTCTACGGTTCGTAAAACTTGAGATGAGAATACGATGTTGAGTTTATTAGCGACATAGGTTTTTTTTTTAATGTACTTCTCCGTTTTATTTAAGTGATTAAGAAATTTTTAAAGGTTATACCTACATGCAACTTATTTTTATTTGAAAGGGTATACATGCAAGTTGGTCCTGGTCCCATTGTCACCAGGTGAAGATCTGATGACTGACTGAACCTCGAGAAATCGAGGGAACACCTCAAATTTTCTTCGCACATCAGACCCGAAACTGAAATCGCTTTTTTGTTTAAAATTAAATTGTAAGGTAACAATTCTTTACGCTTACATGTTACTCATTCTCTGTATTTCCTTCAGAGATTCTTTAGCTTGTTGGTCCATAACTACCAGTTCCTCCGTCGTCATGCTGACACTAGCCCAGCTATTGTGCACCTAAAACATAAACAATCTCATAACCCTTTGCTGATCATTCTTGTAAAGTTGGGATTGATTGGCATTAACATTTACGAGTATATCATATTACTCATTGGTATAATTTGGTAGGCATCACATAGGTGAATTAAATTGTATTTATATTTTGTTGCTGTGTGGTTCCCGGCAGAGTAGAATAGGACCACTCCAAGTCTTCCCGTGGATGTCATAGAAGGCAAATTAGGAAACACAAGCTAAAAAAGCTTATAAACATCAATGAGACCTCTCCAACCCAGGGTTTGAGAGGTCTCATTGGTCGGCGTTGATAGTGTAATGTACGCCAAATCCTCTTGCTTCTCTGGCTAAATATGGCTCTGGTAGTACAGGGAGGGTCGTGCTCCTGCAGTGGAGACTAAAAAATGACCTAATGATGATGTCTATATTGGTAAAACGTAAAAGCATACATTTTTAATCATCAGAAGTGGGATACACTGATACAGGTGGATCGAATTTTGCTAAAAACTTTGATACGTGATTAAAAACATTGTTAAGCATAATACTGAAAAGAGAAAGATGGATGTATGATGGATGGATGATGAAGAAATACAAATAATAGAATCCTATATCTTGTTGTATATTTTATGCTAGGTGAACAATAATGTGTTACTTGCTTACTTGTTGTAGGTATATGTAGATACCAAATGAAATGAAGTCATGTGGAGAGTCAACAGAATTATTGTCTATAGAAAATCTCACTAAAACGTCTCTAAAAATAAATAATCATAAAAATGTTAAATTCTCATATAATCGCAGCTATAGCGGGTGATAGCCAAGAGGGTGTGGCGTTGATACCGTTATCTCCCGCGTGAAGAGAGCGTGCTCGCGTTACATCAGCCGGGAGCTGGCCTATATTGTCTTTAGATAACGTAATGAGACAACACAAGAGCGGTGCGTGCGTAAGCTCCCCAGCAAACTACATGTCGTTTATATAAATATTATTGCATTTACAGCTTAAGATCGTAGTGAAACGGAATGGAACTGGTTATTTTTATACGAACTTACTGACAAGACCGTGCTCCTCATTACATCAGCCGGGAGCTGGTCTATATTATAGACAAAACAAGAGCGACGGGTGGTTGAAATTTTAATGAAACGGAATTATATTATATTCCCATACGCACTTCCAGGGGACGTTCCGACTGGGACAAATAGGTAATTGTCCCATTCGCCGCCAGTGGTGACTATTATAAATAGCTACATAATACCTTAACCAACCACAATTAGCGACTCCTAAACATTCGCACCCTATAGACGTTATGTCACTACGAATAAGATACAACTTCTTTTTGCACCAACTTTAAAAGGAAAATAACAGTTAACTTAAAATATAAGTAGGTACAAAGGCGGGCTCACTAAAGCGATTTCTTCCAGCCAATATTTGGGTAAATAGTGGCGCAGTTTAAATACATGTCAACATTTACGCACTAATAAATAAAGCAGAGATAATAATATGTATTAAATAAGAGTAACTACATTAAAAAAAATAAGCAATAAATATAACATACAAAAAATATTACAATACGATTAAAGTCCGAGACCACCATCCTCTAGACACCGACTAGTGACACTCAAAGTCATACAAACTATTGGAGAGCCCGTAAATAGCAGAAACTTGTATACAAATTATTAGTACCAGCTGCTTACAGAGATGGCAGCACACAAATTACTAGCAAACTTGGGAAAGGTAGGCAATATAGGTTCAAATACTAGGTAAGTAAGTATTCAAATTTTATTTTTACTCTGTTTTTGTTATACATAAAGTTGAATAAATAAACTAAGTAAAAAACGCCATCTAGTGACCTATTAAAAAAACTAAGTATTTGTTTTTAAAAAGGTCACTAGGTAGCGGTGGGTATCTGTTACCACAGAGTAATAATATACTACGTTAGTACAACTTTTACGTTGGTAATATAATATCTTTGTGCAGACTAACCTGTATAAATATTTCCGGCAGATCATCCACGCTAAAGCTTCTCCTGTGTTTGGGCGCAATAGGCATACTTATATGAAACCCCTTCATGACGTTCTGATTCAGACGTAACGGCATGTCATAAGTCTCCGCCAACTGCTCAACCATCTTCTGTATATCCTCTATCAGCTCGGAGTATGTTCTTCTAGCTACGTCTAGGAGGCCATTGATTTCTGGCTTCACGGCGAAACATCGCTGCAAGCTGCCCATGGCGCCTTTTTCGAGATGGGCGTCTTCTTGGATGATGCTTCGGATTCGGTCGGCTATTTCTTTGTAGTTGTTATTTTGAAAATCCTGTCATATTTAAAGATTAACTTATATGGTTCATTTTCATTGGTCGTTTTGGCCTGCATTCCAGGTGCGGGAGATTTTTGTAACGCATGCCATGGGGCCCGCATTTGGGACACCGTTTGTACCAGTCGATGTGGCCCGAATTCGAGATGCGAGATTTTCGTAACGCATGCGGGGAGCCGCTTTGACTACTCGATAGTACATAATGTATAGTCGATATACAGCATGTATAGACCATTGTATAGACTTATGGCTTTCTTTGGTCGTTAGCCCGCATGCGGGGTGTTTTTGCATGCTGTATATCGACTGTTACCGACCAATGAAAATGAGCCAATAAGTTACTAGGTTATGTAAAATAGGAAAGCCAAAAATAGTGATTACCACTTTGATTTTCAAAAGTCTTCCACTTGAGGCTGCGCTAAGTGCTTCTACCAACTGCGGTACGATGTCCATTGTTGTTTTAAGTAACAGCATTTGGTTCAACTGCGCTTCGCCTAGTTTGTCCATGTTCTGGCTGGGCGACTCCATGCAAAGGAACAGAATTTTGTCCACGTCTGACAGTTTCTTGATCACATTCTAGGAACAGGAGTTTTTGGCGGGAAGTCAAGGGTTTCAGTTGGGGCATGCTTTTTTGATTTTAGTGGACTTTATAATGTTACCCCCTTATTCATAAAACATACAAACGTCTGCTAAACATATTTTCGATAAAATATGTTTTGTCCCTATCACTCTTTTCTATATTTGACATTGCAAGAACAAGACAAAACATATTTTAACTAAAATAAGTTTAGCGAACCTTACAATTTTTTTATAATTAAGGGGGTAAGTGTTTACCTAGTTTGATGTTAAAGTGTTAATGTAGTTTGGGTACAAATTCTCATGCTCATGAACAATTTTTTTTTCTTTTCGTGTCAGTATGATTCAAACCTATATGTTGTTACAAAGTTGGGCAAGCAGAGCATTTTGGGTCTTGCGGCTCTAAGCAGACAGAGCCCAAGGCCGCAAGACCCAAAGGCCAACTTGCTCATCTCTGCGATCGTCTTTTACGATCTGCGAGGAAGAGAAGCAGATGGTACATTCTAAGATTTTTCCAACATGGAAGAAAAACTGTTTTTAAAAGAAAAATGACAGTATACCTGGAGACTTGACATTATTCCATCTTCATTTTCAATAAGATCTTGTACGGCATCGAGTCTGTTCTCGATAAATTCCTTCTTGCATGAAGGTTGGAGTATACTGGCCCTCAGTGCTCTAATGCCGCCGATCGTATAAGTGGGGCCGAGAACTCCCAAAAGGCAGCAAGTAGCGCCAGCTGATGGAACTAGGGGTTGGACTAGCTCCAGTTGAGTTGCTGTGCCAACATCTAATATAAACAAGTAAATGTATTTTTAGGGTTCCGTACCCGAAGGGTGCAAACGGGACCCTATTACTGAGACTCCGCTGTCTGTCCGTCTGTCCGTCTGTCACAGGGCTCTATCTCTTGAACCGTAATAGCTAGACAGCTGAAATTTTCACCGATTATTTATATTTACTGTGGCCGCTATAACAACAAATACTAAAAATAAAAAAAGTTAAAAATGAAAAGGGGTCGTCGTGCAAGAAACGTGTTTCTACAGCGTTTTAAAACATTGTACAGTGTTTCGGAACCCTTCATGTATGAGTCTGACTCGCACTTGACTGTTTATTTTTACTAACCTAGTTATACCGTAGTTATTGAAAAACAAAAAAACCCGACTGCGTAAAAAATATCTAGGTACCTCACTGATATAGATAGATAGATAAAAAAATTATTCAGAGGAAAAACACATTTCACAAATTAAAAAATATTTACAGAAAAAGAATAAAATAAAAATGTGATTAGTCCCCAAAAATGGACTCCAACTCAGCATGTGCTGGGTTTTGCATCAGCAAAACTCAACGCTGATCTTCCGTTGGAGCCATAATGATGGTGCTTTGATATATCTAACTAATGAAAAAATTAAGAAGAAAAACAAAAAGTGGTTCAACTGAGTGTTGCTAATACGCTATGCCAATATGTTAACAAACCTCTTTCGTGAAGGATTTTTTAAATATGCCTAGAAGCACATAGATCTCGTTGGCCTAGAAATATTATGTTTAACATAAATTGAGGTAGGTACAAAATTTTTTGAAGCCTCTGCCTTTCGATTTAGATTCCACTGTTTCAAAAACCAGCGTCTTCTCCCGTTATGGTTGGGCACATCTGTCAGCACGGAACAGCACTTTCCTATGTTGCTATCCTTTTCTGTCGCTCAGAAGCGTCATTTGCAAGAGCTAGAGAGAGCATAGGAAAGTGCTGTTCCGTGTTGACAGGTGTGGCCAAAGCCTTATACCTACTGGGAGTTATGTCGTAGGTAGAAATACTCGTAAACAATATTTATCTGCCGAGAAAAGCCACTTTCATTTGTTCCTATGTAGTACCGATTTTCTGATTATTATCAAGCCGATATATACATATTATAGAGATTAGATATATGCATAGGGCGATATTATTGGCTTCTTTCGAAAATGATGACTATTGATGACTTACTTTGTCACATTTTAGTCTGCCTAAGAACTTGTCGACGATAATCACTGGTCACAAGATCAACAGCTTGCGAGTAGGTACAATGTATGTTTTTGTGAAAATTTATGCTGAACTTGGATGGATAGGTATTCAGCCTAGGTTCTAGCAAGTGACATGTTAAAAATGAGAACTCCTCATTACGCGTTCCCGGAGCCTGGGATCTATAAGTAAATCTTAAATAAATAAATATATAGGGACATATTACACTGATTAAGCTAGCCCCAAAGTAAGTTTAAAACCTGTGTTATGGGATACAAACGATACTATATTTTATGATAAATACATATATAAATAAACACCCAAGACCCAGGATAATTTGAAAAAGGCCATTTTTCAACTTGCCCTGGCTGGGGATCGAAACCAGAACCTCCGGATTAGCGGTCTAGCGTGTTAATCATTACGCCACGGAGGTCCTAAGGAAGTGGAGAAGAAAATTCAGATGGATCTAAGCAAATAAAACTATCTGTGACCTTCCTGAGGAGTAAGATAAGAACTGCCAGTACACTTACCTACTTACTTGAAGAGTGGTACCTACTCTCAATTTGTCGGGAATCATTATACTAACGTAGGTATTGACCTAAGTTGAGAGGCAATTTTGCATACATGACGTGCGGTGATGAAATTTTACGAAACTATTGTAGTTTCGTACTATTTGATAACAATAGTATTAATTGTTTGGCTTATTTTTTACTTCTCAATAAAACACTTAAAATAACATTTTAAACTAAAATTAAACTGAATATAAACTATGCTTATAACATAAAAATGGACCCCAAATCACTGCTCAGGGTATCCAAGAAGCTGGCGGCATTCCCGCGTTGAATGGCCAGGCATCAGTTTTGGTGACCTGTAAGATAGGTTCTTAAGGATACATAGTTCCGGCACCAGTCCTCCACAACAACCCTGTACATCCTCACTAGACTTGCTAACTAGATATTTAATTATAAGGTTAACTTTTTATTCATGTGGATGGAAAAATAAACAATATTTTATTATTTATTATTATCATCCTTTGGCTAAAATGCGCGCCAGCCCTTGCCAGACATATATATGTTGTCTTGGAAGGAGACGGGGGAGAACTTAGTCCAACAGTAGGACAAAATAGGTTAATAAAAAAGTCATTACCGATAATCATGGTATTTTCTGAGGAATGGTACTCTATTTTCAAGGATTCTCTGACGAATACTATGCACTGGATGTACTCCACATATTTTAGTACTGCCGCTGCCGCAGTTAGAGCGTAAAATCTGAAAAAGAAGTAGGTATCACACAAATGAGCTAGCCCCAAAGTAAGTAGGTAAACTTGTATCATGGGATAAGTACTAAATCAACGATACAGATTTTATAATTAATACCTAATTACCTATATATATATAGAAAAACACCCAAGACCCAGGACAGTTTAAAAAAGCCATTTTCCATTTTGATATGCCAATGATTAAAATAAACTGCCTAATAAACACATTGCGTCATCATTATACCTAGTGCACGTGATGTGATAAGGTCTGATTTGGCAACAAACTTATCGTATGAGGTGATATATAACAATTATGGTGCAGATAACTTTAAAACCAGTTTTAACTGGATACGATGATAATTTGGCTTTAACAAAAGTATGTATGCTTAACTTAGCAAGTGTGCGAGTTAAACTTGCGTGGAGAGTCCCGAATCTATCTTTTGTTGGAGGTTATCCATGAAATTCACAATATAATAATGTATCATAACAGGACAAGTTCTGTTATACATTATTATATAAAAGGCCCAAAAAATAGGATATGACGTGAAGTCCGACTTTCCATAAACCCTATTTTTGAGCCTAACGTTTAAGGAAAACCATAAAATTTTGCTTTATTTTAATTATTATTTTTTCATCCATCCATCCAAGGAGATTTCCGCACGCCTAATCGATGCCTCAGGGGATCCAAGGGCTGGCGCGCATTTTGGCCAAAGGCATTGCGTGGCATTGTCGCGTTGAATGGTCCATTTAACCGCAATGCCGCCAGCCTACCATGCGAGCACAACTCGAGGTCCATCTTTTATATAATATGTCTTTTCTACTGATTATTATTACTTTAGTTATTAGTTTTAGTTTATTGAAGTGAAAACTTCTTTAGCGGCGTTGTGCACTTTTTTGTAATGGGTAAAAAATTTTAAACTCGCGTCAGGACACGTGTCCTGATCAAAAATTCGTAAGACGGATGGAGAGTAGACAGCCGGCGCGGCGTAGGAGAGGAAGTATCCCCCTCTCTTTCTACGGCGCGGCGAAAATGTATGCCTGCGCCTGCTGTTTCGTTTAGCTGAGAGATAAACTTTTTAATGTAATATAAATTGTCATGTTTGTGTACGAAAGCGCAATAAATAAATATTGTATTCTGCCACATAAATGATAGTACTTTTATAGTGATAATTAAAGCAATTCGTGCAAAATTATTCCCTAACCATTCCAAAATATCAAAAATGCACAACGGTAATATTCAAGTTTTCACTTCTGCCGGCACTCCCGGAGTGCAACCTGTCGTTTTTTTTTATTTCAGTTTTATTTGTTGGTACGCTTTTCAGCCACGGGTCCATGGGGATCCGGTCCCGGTCCGGTCCTTTGAGGCGTTCATGGGGCCAAAGCCAACATGAAGACGCCTTTTATTACCTTTCTATCTAAAAAGTAAGATGGCTGCATCTATGGAGGTCTATCCCTTAATGTACGAGTACCATTGAGATGCACTAACGGACAGTCCTCCATAGCTGCCGAACTATTGTCAGGGAGGCATTTACTTGGTTTGGGCTATGCGGATGGATGTTAGTGGACCTAAAAAAATCTCTCACATTATTATATTGTAACTTTATGTATATTGTTTAAGAAAAATAAAGTAAAGTAAAAGTTAATGTTAGTGGTGAAGAGATATGCCATACCGTCGTCAAGTTGACCGACGGTATACGTGTCTCTTATCAAAGCTAGATCAGATAATCCTCATAAAGTACTCACTTTTGATGAACCTGAAGGTAAACAGCGCTGTACTGAGGCGCACATAACGTCTGTATATGCTGTCTCCCTGCAGCGTCGTTGAAGTGTCTTCGTTGTACCGTTGTCAAGTTGACCAACGGGTATGTGTCTCTTATTAGTTGATACAACTGGTTCGGTTTTACACCTTCGCAGAATGTGTGAGGTACGATTATCTGGAAAGGATTAGATTATCTATTATCCTAAAATTTGAGCTTTATAAAAGTAAAAGTACATACGAGTATCTGGGATAGGTAATAGTTTCAGCTACAAAACAAATACAAATATATGTCGACGATGTGGTAAATTTGCTTGATGTTCAGGTTCAAGTTCAATACTACATATTTCTTTAGTCCTTTATTACCTATTGTTATTTTAAGGGTAAATAAGGAATTAATTGCCTAAACTTAACTGGAAAAATTTCATCAGCGAGGTCGATTCATGATATTTACTGAACAACTTTCCTCATGTTCCAAGCGATTTAAGGCACTGGCTGTGCTGGTTGTGTGGATATGTGAGGCACGAGTATCAAACTCTTGTCTCACATACGCATAGGCAGTACCTGACACGACTTGAACCTCTGAGTTTATACATGTAGGTATGTATCGTACTCTGTACGGTAATTTTACAACTAGGTACCACGCTTTCGGTATGGAAAACATTGAAGAAACCGCACACTGTTCAAGAGTGAGAAAAATTATGACTATTATTGAGCAACGTCAAATGCCTTTAGGCAGCTCGAAAATCTGACACCAGTTTATCGTGTAGCAAGTAGCTAACTACTTGATAAGGATAAGATGAAATTGCGTGAATAAATGACTGGTGTTCCGATAAAACTTACTTCTACAGGGTTGAAGTAGTTGATCTTCGTCAACGTGTGTGTATAGAGGAGCGTGTCGCTGAACTGGCAGAGCACCAGATGTGGGTGTCTGAGATCTACGGCTGCTATGCCAATTTCACCTCGAGCCATGCCTCTACCTTCAGAAATTGCTGAAAACATACAACGTGTAAGGGACATACCTATGCTTAATAAATCGATCCACGGGCTATAAATACTAGATCATTAAGTATATGTAGAAAGTATGATGAAATTAAAATAAGAGTAAATAAAAAAATCGCCATTTCCATAGAAAAGTATGTAATTTTTTTTACAATAAGGGCAATTACCCTTACACTTTCAGTCCCGAAATTAAATTACGAATTCTGACGTATGTACTATAAATAAATAGGTACCTTAACGATAGTTACTGTTATTTATAAATTACAGTATCGTTAAGTTAGTATAAATGATAAAAAGAGGCGATTAGGGAGGTAAAAGTAATAAAAAACGGGGAGTAGTGTCCTGCGTTCAACGACATTTCCCCCGTCTTACTGCGAGCACCAACCTGCCATGCGTTGTAGTATAGTGCTGCGTATGTAATCAACTAATCTGAATCATGACAATGAATACTCGTATTGCGTGCCCTTGAAGCCAATTATCGGCTATCGGTCAGATTTTCATAAAGACCCAGTAGATTATCGGGGCTTAGCAATGGTATTAATTAGACGTAGAGTTACTTTAGGATTTGGTATGAATATAGAAAAAGAATGGTTTATAGCATGTAGGACAAAGGTAGGTATAGTGGGCAAGCAGAACATTTACTTATAGCGAATCTAGCCATACAGAATAAAAAAATAGGGCTTGGTTGCAGAATAATATTTATTTTTGGAATTGCGGAATTGGTGACGTCATTTCCGCGCAATAAATCTTTCTGGCCGGAAGGGTTACTCACCTAGTATAACACTGGCATCTACTGCTGAAGTGCTAGTGGACCGTGCAGACCTGTTACCACTATGGCCTCCTATAAATAGAGATTTCAAATATTTATTACTTCCTCAAGCTCAAAAACCAATCATGGGAAAACCTAGCACTAGTTAGTATTGATAACATTAATTCCTTAGCAAACGCATATGACCACACTCACCTCTGCTGCTACTGCTGATATATCTGGAAATAAATTTACGAAATATTTAAATAAATATACCCAGAACATACTTGAGTCGAGCCATAATACTTATCTTTATTTACTTATATCCACGAAATGCATTATCTAGGTTAAGAAAAACTTGGCCACGCGAATCTCGTCAAAAAGTGTCAAAAAGGGAAGTTCCATATGTAGAGTAGAGGTTTAATTTTATTAGTTCCATCGGGAAACAGTTCCACCTTGCGTTTTCTGATTAACAAGAGGGAGATCTACTCCGGAACAACAAACAGCACAATGTTTTATACTATACGACACAGCTATACGAGTATAGGCCTATATGATGGACGTAGACAAAAAAAAAATCTAGCTCTACAGATAAGTATATTATTAAAATCGGCTTGGTGTTCTACATAGAAGGGTGAATCCAAGAATTTCGTCGTGAATGGTAAAAAGGTAATGATTGCACGTCCTATGGTAATGATAATAGGTAATGGTGATGATATTAATATTAATAATCCTATATTACATCATTACTATTTGACTTTTATCATTACCATAGGACGTGCAATATTTACCATTTTTACATCGTCATTACCATTCACTCGGATTCACCCAGAACTCATGAATATAGCAATATATGTTCGCATTTAGCACTGACCTGAGAGCAGTGGGTCTGTTTTTAGGTGTGCACAGATCTTGCGTGGTGTCTGCTGCGGAGTCGCTGGCTATGACTCTCGGCAGGCCGCTTGAAGAGGAGTCCGGTTTGGTAGAACCCGATGTTACCAGCCTAATGATACGATAGTAGGTATGAGTGACTATAATTGGTACACAGTCATTTTACTTCGATTAGAGAGATACTGCCTCAGTGGTGCAGTGGTTAAGGCGTTCGCCATGTGATCCGGAGGTCGTGGGTTTAGATCCCACTGGGAAGCATACTTTGAGAAAAGTTGTTTCCAGTCTGGTTAGGATATTGCAGGCTTGAATCACCTGATTATCTGAAAATAAAGATGATTCCGTGCTTCGGAAGGCACGTAAAGCTGTTGGTCCTGGTCTACCCTTTAGGTTACGGAGGTTAGACGGCAGACGCTCTGTGTAAAAAGCCAGTAACCTCATCAAATCACCTAGTTAGGTAGCGGACCCCGGGCTCTGAAGATGCAACCGGGAATACGCTCGGATGATGATGATGATACTATCACGCCTGTTTCCCACAGGGGTAGGCAAAGACTATGGACCTCATATTATCGGTCTAAAAAGACAGTTCTTCATCCTTCTATAACAATCTAACATTTTGACTGCCTCGGTGGTACAGTGGTCGGTCAAGGCGTTTGCCTTGTGATCCGGAGATCGTGTGTTCAAATCGCACTGGAATACGCTCGGATGATGATGATGACAGAGATTTTAAGTAATCTTTGAAAATTAGGAACTTTCAGTTCCAGTCAAACGCTTTCGCCACAAACTAATCATGCAAACTATAAAGTTACATCTCAGCAGTTATATCTCAATTATTGATGTAAAATTATATTACTATATAACGTTGTGTAACGGTTCTCGGGTGCCGTATGGTTCCCGGCTGAGTAGAATAGGACCACTCCAAGTCTTCCCGTGGATGTCGTAGAAGGCGACTTCGGAAATCAAGCTCAACAAAGCTGATAAAGATCAATGAGACCTCTCCAACCCGTCTGGCCAGCGTGGAGAGTGTAGGCCAAATCCTCTGGCTGCTTTGGCCAAGTATGGCTCTGGTAGTACAGAGAGGGTCGTGCTCCTGCAGTGGAGACTAAAAAAGACCTGTCGATGATGCAACTGTGAAAATATCCATTTATGATGTAACTGTGAATTGCCATTTTACAACTGCTTATTTTTTTTTGTATGTAACCAACATATATTAAAGGTGAAAGATGACGTCAATCCTAATCCTAACTATATATTTTATATATATACATATATATTATATATCCCAGCTAATATTATAAATGCGAAAGTAAGTTTGTATGTTTGTTTGTTACCTCTTCACGCTTTATCTACTGAACCAATCTTCTTGAAAATTCGCATACACATAGTTAGGAGTACTGAGAAGGACATAGAGTACCTTTTATCCCGGAATAAAGTAATGTTCCCGTGGGATACGCGAGCGAAGCCGCGGGCAAAAGCTAGTATATTATAAAGGCAATTTTATGTAAGTATACAAGAAGCTGTAATTTTTACCTGCGTTTCGAAGTGCGCGGCGGACCGGTAGGAGGCCCCATAGAAGTAGCATTGCTTCCAGGTTCCTTGAACTGGTACCGAGGAGCTGAGTTCGGCATCCTGCTTGCATTTGAATTGTAGGGCACAGGATGTAACAAGGGCAATGTACCTCGAATGCCTGATCAATTAGAGAGCGTTATATTTTAAGTTATTTTCCATACAAACGTAGGTAGGTAGGTCACAGAATACATATCAGTACAAGTAGTCTAGCTCTGAAATGACGTGTTAGCGATTCTTACATTGCCCCGCACTACGCAGCGTAGCGCGTGAATGCGTGTAAGTATCTACGTTTGTATAGAAAACACGCACAGTCCAACACACAGAAAATGCATCCAGAAAACGCAACATGCAGTGTGATGCGTGGCAGTGTGATAATCGCCTTAGATTTTGAGAGGACTTTGTAATTTCAAAGACATTGCGTATATCTAGAAATAAAATTAGTTCCTACAGTCAAAATATGAACTTGAAAGAAAATATAAGGGTGTAAAAGTTTTCCATTACTGATGGTCCAATATGATATGATAGGTACTTACACCATATTCTCTTTCAAATTCATATTATGACTGTGAAAACCAGTTATATGCGTCGGTACATACAATTTTTTTGAAATTCCTAATTTTTGTGTCGTTTTAAAATAAAAGCTAGACTTCACGGTGACTACATGTTTGTTTGTATGGAAAAGTCTGATTCTGTCTAGGGTAAGGGGTCGACTCTGCTACGCTACGGATTTATTTAATTCGCTACTGCTGATCATAAATTTTAAATAATAGTTACGTAAGAAATCGCATTTAATATACCTACCTATGCAGAATTTTAAATAAATACCTAAATAAACATATGGGACATATCATATCACACAAATTGAGTTAGCCCCACCAGTAAGTTTTTAAACTTGTGTTATGGGTATGGGATACTAACTCAACTATACTTTATTTTGTAATAAACACATAATAGCACGTGAAGTACATGGGAGTCTCTCTCTCTAGCTTAAAGCGTTTTAGATAACCTCTACGTCATCGCAAAATTAGCCAGCCCACTTAAAACTTTGATCCCACACTGCCACTGCCTTTTAAACTGCTAAAAATATGAAATGCTTACTGGTAACTGTAACATTAATTCACGGACAAGTCCAGTCGACTTGGTCATCTAGGATAAAGTAATTCATTTTGATTTATAAAACTTGCGCTTATATTTTTTAATTTACGCCTTTATTTTTTAAACGTACCTACTGATGTATCTTTTCTTACTAATTCGTTTTTAAACTTAGATTGTAATTTCGTGTTACGCTTTTGACCTTGAACCACATTCATTTTATTTTTTAGATATTTTACAAATGTACTTTCACTGGATTTAGTCAAGTTTTCAATTTTACCGCTCTTTTAGTGTCAGGATGTGGGCGTGGCTGAAACCATAGATGTCTTCATGATTATTTTTTTATGACCGAAACATCAATTGTCTTTGAATTTCGGACCGGAAATGTAAGATCTTTTTATTTGCATAAACAGGTGACTTTTTAGACACCAGCCAAATTTTTGGAGCTAGTTCAGTCCATGATACTGAACTACTTTCTATAAAAAAAGTTATTAAATAATTAAATTTTTAACAAAAAAAACAACCGACTTCAATTTTTTTTGGAGTTTCTTCCATATCTCCAAAGTTCTTCATCATATCTCCACCAAATTAAAATGGGACCAACTTGGTAGTAAAAGCTTTAAAAAATTTTTTTTTGATGACCCAAAGGTGCAAACGGGACCATATTACTAAGACTCCGCTAGCTGTCCGTGCCGTCTGTCACACACACACATGCATGCATGACACAACATGACATTAAGTCACAGGACTCACAGGGCTTAATGCATACGTTTTAATATCTATAATCCCAAAAGCCTAAAGGTACCTAAAGTTATAGGCGTTAATTTTCTGAAAACTGCCAGTGCAATAACGTAGAAAAGGACACCTTTAACTTTAGTTATGTTTTTTGGGAAATGGCTTTGCCAGTTCGTAGGCATTCTAGATGTACATCTAAATAATTTCTTTGTTCCTGTTTTCAAAAATGCATTCCCAGTCAGAACAAAACGCAGAGATATAGGTCCTGAGATAAGTTTGGGTACCTATAGGTCCAAGGTCTTTGACAGAACGTACATAATGTCAAAACTGACAAGACAATAATAACAAACGAACTGTCAAAGTCATGTGATTTGAAATTAGGCAGTGTTAAGTAAGTTTTTATTCTTTTTAATTTTAAACAAATTTATACAATTTTTATTGATTAATAACGACAAAGTTGATCGTCGCATTTGCATGCACTTAATATTTATTGCATTGAAGGGCCAAGTTTGTGTTATCTGAGCAATTGCATAAAGATAACCTTGAACTAATGCACCGCGATTCTTGAAGATAAAATACCTATCAGTAATTCACCTTGTGGTGTAAATGCATTGGTAAGTCCTATAGATTTTCCCGATGATTAGCTCGGTATTCTATTATTTACATGAAGATATGTGATAAGATATCGACTGTGTTCAGCTTCATACCTAAACTTTTTCAAGGTTATTATGACGTCTTTTTTATTACCACCATATTTATTTGTGGTATTCTGCGCTACTCTAGTTTACGTAACAGATGTCGTGTGATAGCTGGAACTGTATTTAATATTTTTTATATTATCTGCAGCAGTTAGGTAAGTAATTTTGCATACACATTGTATACTTAGTTTTTATCACATTACTTTTTTATTTAAAAAAATAATGGTAAAACCATTTTTTTTTCTGGCACTCGCCCGATGATCGTCTAAATCAAATGTAACCAAGTCGGCTATATCACATGTGTCAACTGTTATAAATTATTAATTATTAAAACAATTTACTTGAACAAGATAACTACACTTGTCCTTTTCAACTGTGACATCACTGACTGAAATTGAGTGTGGATTTGTTTACTTATTACCAGTAGGTACAACTACAAGATAAATCTATACCTGTCCAAGTACCTTTGATTTCTACTCTCCAACTGATACCAATATACAAATGATGATAACAATATAGAAATAACTGAATTCATCTGAAGATTCTTTCACTGTACCAATATTATAATATGTTTGCTTCAATTTTATTCTATTAATTTTATTAAAGTTTGTTTAGCCAAAATTCTTCTATCTGTAGATAAATTTACGTATTCGTAATATCTTTCACCTTTAATAAATGTTCGTTACATACAAAAATAAATAAGCAGTTGTAAAATGGCAATTCACAATTACATCATAAATGGATATTTTCACAGTTGCATCATCATCAGGTCTTTTTAAGTTATAAGTTTTGTTTTGCTTGTGTTTCCTAAGTTGCCTTCTATGACATCCACGACTTGGAGTGGTCCTATTCTACTCTGCCGGTAACTACACGGCTCAGTTGCATATCAATAACAAATTAAGAATAGTTTTCAAGAAGCTCAGAAAAAAGTATCAATATCAAGAACCCTCCACATCACGCGGGGTCATCATTTTTGTTACCATGTGCTACATAAACTAAATTATCTTATTTATTTTTTATTATCATTTTCACAGATTCTGGTTCAAACTGGTTGTTAGTTTTTCAATCTTATCTACCTACTGTTACCATTATAATTCCTATATCATACTTACTTAAAATCATAACTTATTCATAAAAATATTGCAACATAATGTATCTATAAGTACTATGAAAATATAAAAAAACTATTTTTATTTTATTATATTTTGGCCCAGCGAACTTCGTTTCGCCCTTTCCCGTTCCCTTTTCCATAATTGCTCACCGTTTAAACCTTCCCTGGACTTTCATGAATATTTCAAGACCAAAATTAGCCAAATCGGTTCAGCCGTTCTCGAGTTTTAAGCAGACTAACGAACAACAATTCATTTTTATTTATATAGATATTTTGGCAACATACAGTCATGAACTTATGTATATACTTTGCCTACTTACTAGCTTTTGCCCGCGGCTTTGTTCGCATATGGAACATTACTTTATTCCGGGATGAAAGGTACCCTATGTCCTTCTCAGTACTTCTACCTATGTGTATGCGAATTTTCAAGAAGATTGGTTCAGTAGATAAAGCTGAAGAGGTAACAAACAAATATACAAACTCACTTTCGAATTTATAATATTAGTTGGGACTATCATATATAATACCTTGTGCCTAATATGGGTACATTATATTACTCTAAGTAAAAATCAGAAAGAGTGTGAATCAAAAGGGATTGCTATGGAATTGGTGAATTTATAACTAAAACAGAATGTTAATTAAGTAACAATTTACCATTTGGGCATTAATCTAAACAAAAATAAAACTATATACACTGTACTAAACTAAGAATTGATAATATATCAAATATAAATGTAATGCGAAATAATGTCTGATTTTGATCACGATAAAGTTTCAAAAAATTTTAACAATTATTTTATGATTGTTATGTTTTTCCATTTCTTTTTATTTTTCAATTGTTTATTGGTATATGCCACGCGGTGATGCCACGTCACTTGATAAAATAATATTTTTTTGCCATTTGTTTAGTTCTTTGTTAAAAGTCCCAATCATATCTAATATACATATTATTGATTCATCGCCCTTGTCTACCTTTTTTGCTAGTAGTAAGTACTTATATTTTTCTCTTTTGTTTTAATATAGTAGTGGAGACGTGGAGTTTGAGTGCAAGCTTGATCTATATAAACCTTTCATAAGCAAGACACTTGTACATTTAAATCACATTTTATCTGACACTAGCTGTGCCCGCGACTTCGTTCGCGTGGTTGTCGGAACGTAATGTTATATAGCCTAAAGCCTTCCTCTATAAATGGACTACCCAACAAAAAAAGAATTTTTCAAATCGGACCATTAGTTCCTGAGATTAGCGCGTTCAAACAAACAAACAAACAAACAAACTCTTCCGCTTTATAATATTAGTATAGATTAAAATTATGTAACTTTTTACCTTTATGTTAGGTACATACATCATCCGCTCATAGTCGAAGACTGATTGCAGGTTAATAAAACAAAAAAAAATGTTAGGTACATTATCTTCCTGTTATTTTCTACTGCAAGCAGCGGTAGGGAATTTCGTTCCAATAAATACTTTAATTTCCCTAATCGGTTTATAATGACGGAATTAATGTTCCGATGTAACAGAACCCCTGTTTTTTTATGTCGAGTAAGTCAGTCTGTAGGTATTTTGTTGTTTGTATTACCTAATATATTGCAGTGTGGTTTCCAACAGAGTAGAATAGGACCACTCCGACGTAGAAGGCGACTTAGGAAATACAAGTTGAACAAAGGCTATAAACATCAATGAGACCTCTCCAACCCGTTTAATTCTTGGAGGTTGGGTTTTGTGTTTCATAGGACTTTAAAAATAAGATGTTATTTGCGTCATTCACCTTTAAGTCCAAAAAAATAATGATAATAATTGCGTTATCATCAGACGTATTTTAATGTTTCGCAAAACAAAATTATCTCCATAATCGTTAGCATTATCAGGGCGCAATTCGCAAAACAACTGTTGCCACAAATATTCCATACGCTTCTATCGCGTGTGAGCGAGACCACTGCTGGTTAGTCGCTGCGCTTCTGAAGCCGCTCTCGTCTGGCAGCATGTCTTTTCAATGAAGACTACGTTGTGACGTCATTCATAGTACGTAGCTCTCAGATAGCGGTGGTGTAGCTCGATGCTGAATTATCTTGGGGCTTGTGTATGGATATAAGGCGATATGCCGGTGGGGAGTGCACTGTACTTTGTGATATCATACGCAGCGGAGGCGTGTACGCGGTCCAGACACAGTAACCTTAACATTATTAAGCACTTTTCGCGAATTGCATCAAGGCAGACTTTGAACATGGATCTCTACAGGTGATTGTAATTGCATGCTTTTTTGGATAAACTATGTTCCCTTAAGTTGTGCTTTGTCAATTTCTTTATCAGTCTTTCATGGTAGGTATTTATTTTTTAATCTTTATAAAATCTATACTTATATATTACTTATATTTTTCGCAAAAAGCAGCTGCCTATGCCTAGTCCAGTCTAGAAGTTAGACCGTAGCATATTACTTGCTTAGATACGGTTTTTTATATCATTGTTTATGGTTGTGGACAAAGAAATAATAGTTTACAGAACGCTGTTTAATGTAATAAATTTATTCAATGCATTTCCGCAATATGTTTCACCATAAACATCTAGGTAGGTGAATATGTATACCTAATAAATTAAAATAAATTAATATTGATGAGATATATGAGTCAAGTTCTAATAACAACAAAGGTAGTTGACACCTTGAACCAGTATTTATCTCTAGCCATCATGCATACATGTCGTGCCCGTGCTCTTCTGAGAACAGTTTTCATAACTTTCTTTTTCCAAACAAGATATAAACGTTTTTATAAGGATAAATATATACCTTTTTGTGGTCTTTAGGGTTGCTACTCACATATTCGGGCGGGCATTAATGGGCACAGTCGGGCGGTAAAATCGAATACACAGGGTTACTGGTATCTAACGCATAACCTTTTTGGTGCAAGTTCTGTCCATTATACTGAACTACTTTTCATTAAAACCAATATCGAAAAACGCAAAAAAAACTACTTCCCATACATATCAGCACTCAGCCAATTGGATTTTGTATGGGAAGACAAAATTTTTTTTAGTAATCTGGACTGAATTTGCACCAAAAAGGTTATGCGTTAAGACGATACACGGAGTCCAGTGCTGCCCCCATTTGAAATAAATTATTTGTAAGGAAACGGAGATATCATTTAAAATTTTAAGCTGCTAAAACCTAAATAACCCTTCTAACTATTTTATGAACCACTGTTTACAGTTTAAAGTGAGAACGTTAGGCTTAAGTTTGCATTTTTTCCAGAAACGGTCACTTTTGGCAAAAACGCAAACTAAAGCTATTTAGTTCTATTCTATTCAAAAACGCAATTTATTTCAAATGGGGGCAGCACTGGACTCCGTGTATCGTCTTAAATACCAGTAACACTGAATGTTGATGATTATTCGAGGGAAAGGGAGCCGATATAATTGCTTCGGGTCGACTTTGTTATTCGACAAATACTGCCGAACCGGCAATTCCGGCCCGAATAAGTGTGTAGCAACCTTTACTGGAAAATATTAAGGCGCTGTATCCCTCAGCCTTTCGGTATTTGAGGGGGTGCAGTGCGATATAGTACGTACTCGTAATAAAATAAGGTTGAAAGTGACGATACCGTCACCAGTCTCAGTTCAAACCCGTGTCTGCCATTTCGGTTGTTATTTTTCAGTTTAAATTTAATAATTCAATAATTATAACCAAATATTGTAATTTTCATAGGTATACCGTTGGCTCATTAAGTTATATTTTTTATAGACGTAAAAAAGTTGGTAGTTGTCGCTGAAAATATCTAGTAATTCGCGACGAAACTTTTTCTGGATATAGCTTTTTTGCTATTTTATTTTTCTAGGTTTTAAATATATTTTTTTTTAAATATTTTGATGTAATCATTTATTTTGATCTTTGAACTGTACTTCATATTTTTTACATGCTAGTATAATATTCCATGAAAAATAAGGCTAACTGCGCGACGAAAAAATAGAAGTTTTACGGTATTCCTCTGATGCACAGCGCCTTAAGTAGGGCTGTCGATAAGAGTGATTTTTAAAATCAGGTTTGCCATTTAAATTACTTATCTTGTCCTAAATTGGCATGGCAGCGGCGATTCGCGATACTTCCAAGTTCAAGGAATGAGTTCAAACCGGTTTCCTCCTGCCACTTATCATTTTTGTAAACAAGCTTTACATCATTGTTTTTTCCACAAGTATTCGAAATATTTTTTGTGAATTGTACCTAACTTGTAACACAGAATAAATAATACTAACGTACAGAATTCTCACTCAGCAAAGAAATTCAAAGAAATATCTACTCTGGTAGTTACGTAGTCTGGTACGATATGGTTTAATTTAGCTCGTCAGAACTCAGCACCTTTTCGTATAGATACCTAGACATCCATTGCAAGCCGATTTCATTCTTATTACTCTGGACAAACGATTCGTATAACTGAATTTACCACCCGGAGGGGCCGCCTGCGCGCATGGTATAATGTAGGTACATTTTCAATACCTAAACTGGGAGTGACACAGGCCTGCTTGTAAGTAGGTAGGTACTTACTTTAATGATATTTTTTTCTGTAAGACATAACATAACACTTGTAATAAATCATGAATGAATTCTCTTACGAATCCACTAGTTTCCAACAAATCAAATTAGATACTTTTTTCTAAACGTAAAAACAAACCATTTCTATGAGATTTGTATGAAATATCGGACTGTGACGTCATAGTATCTTGGAGTCAAATAGCGGTCTTAATATCCGTTTTTCTAATAAATCTAAAATCACGTTCAAAGTGGATGTGATTAATGACAAGTCTTAGTGACATTACCAAATAATTTATTTTGACCCAGGAATCTACCCAATTAAAGGAGTTATAGGAATAGGAAATATTGCCCACCAGTATATTAGTATAGGTTAGAAAAGCTTGTTTCCGATCGTAAAACTATAGTCAAATCATTTAAACTGTTTCGGCTATTTCTTCTCGATTTTGCAAGGTCTTTGGCATCCTTGGGTGACCATTGACATGCATGTTATATTTGGAGAAGAAAGGAGAAAAAGCGGGAAAGCGCACCCCGGGCTCCGAAGCAGCACAGCTGAGGATGCAACCGGGAACACGGTTAGACGAAGAAGACATTAGGACATTTGTTCTTACATCAAACTTAAATGAATAAATAAAATTAACCAAGTACATATTTCAAAATAAATACAGGTGTTACTTCTTGAATAAAGATAGAAAAATAATTCTTACACTGAAGTTGAACATGCATTATTACAACACTAACTGCGTCAAATAGTATTTCCAAAAAAATATTTTTTTTTTCTTCAATAAGTACATTATGCGTCCTCCTTATGGTTGCATAATGTTGCAAGTGCTTTAATAATACTTGTCCTGGTCATTACCAATCTCAAGTAATAAGGTCAAGTACACCCACAACTGAACTCGCCACCGCAAACCTTGTGCCGCGTGCAAAGAAACTGATATTAATATTGTAATAATACCCACTATTGTTTTTAGTGAAAACTAACACTTGTGCTCTGTAAATAGTGTGGTAAACGTGTTGTTTTCGAAGCAACGTTCTGGCTTCTGTTTACTTAAGTGAGTTTGTTATTCAGCAACGCGTCTTACACATATAACTGAGGTAAAAATTACTGGAGTATATTTTAGAGAAAAGGATATCAAATAAATAAAGAATTGTCAAAATCGGTTTACAATTGGCGACGACAACGCTAACATATGTACATAAAAAAACACACGGTTCGGATTGAAAATGTGAGATGGATAGTTTGTAGAAATAAATAAAATAACCTACTTTTTTGAAGTCGATTATAAAAATGTTATTACCCCGTTTGTCATAGAAAGTGGCGCCCCCGTTTATTTTATTTCTAGACTTAGGTACTTGAACGGGCAAGTGGGAGTGGGACTCGTACATGAAGGGTTCCGTACCACAGTACAATGTTTTAAAACGCTGAAAAAACACGTTTCTTGTATGACGACCCCCTTTAATTTTTAACTTTATCTTATTTTTAGTATTTGTTGTTATAGTGGTCATAGTAATACCTAATTGGTGAAAATTTCAAGTATCTAGTTAATGCCATTATAAAGATCTAGTTAAAAACGCAGAAAAAGCACGTTTTTTGTATGACGACCCCCTTTAATTTTTCACTATTTTTTATTTTTAGTATTTGTTGTTATAGCGTATAGCGGCCGCAGTAATACATAATCGGTGAAAATTTCAAGTGTCAAGCTATTACGGTTCAAGAGATAGAGCCCTGTGACAGACGGACGGACAGCGGAGTCTCAGTAATAGGGTCCCGTTAGCACCCTTTGGGTACGGAACACTAAAAAAGAAACCTTTATGTACTAACTTACGCAAATACAGTTGAGTCAAAACGATTGAATGTTGTTTTTCAATAAAAGAATAATGATCTCATTGACGTATAAAGAGATCATAAGTCAATGATTGTCGCTATATATTGTGTTCTTAAAATAAAGTAGGTACCTATAAGAATAGGAAATAAAATATCGTATTGCTTGGACTCTCGTCAATGCGAATCATTTAGTACTTATATATTAAAATTACAATGACTTAATTAATATTTACTTATAAAATTAAGAACGAATCAATCATATACCTATGTACATATATTGTGTTTATTATATAAACTTATAGGATAATTAAATAATTCAATTTTTAACAAAAAAGATAACTGACTTAAATTTTTATTCAGGAGTTTCTTCCATATCTCCAAAGTTCTTCATCATATCTTTACCAAATTAAAATGGGACCAACTTGGTAGTAAAGGCTTTCAAATAAAAAAAGAATTATCAAAATCAGTTCACAATTGGCGAATATATCGCGTAACAAACATACATAAAAAAAATTTAGTCGAATTGATAACCTCCTATTTTTGAAGTCAGTTAAAAATTATCAATTTTTACTTTCACATTTTATCATTTTTCATGTGGCCGGGGATCGAACCCGAGATACTGTCGTTCGAAGGATATTACCACGACGACCTCATAGTGGCTGCCTGACGATGTATCTACTTAGTCATCATTATTTGAAGGCCATTTCATTTAGTATCAGTTGATCGATTCGATATCTATCAAGGAACAGTCGGCTGACATTCGATATTCCGTTTGATCGATATGGTTACCTAATGTAACGTTTATTGACAAAATACTATATCAAATTTAAATCAAAATAGGTATATTGTTAAATAGTGACCTCACGTTTAAAATAAATAAAACGTTGCATTGGTTTTTGTGAAGTAGATACTTTGACGCTTGAGATTTATGTAATTTTTTAATTAAAGGTATTGACAGTTTCTTTGTGTAAATTATTATGTATGATAATATGAAAGATAGTCCAGCAGTAAACATTGCTATATTCTAGTTAAGAAAGAACGAAAAAGAAAAAGAATGTAAGAGGGATAGGCAGACCTCAGGCAGGCAATATAACAAAATATGGCGCAAAGTAGCTTGTGTTGTGCAGAATGTAATTTCTTCGAATAGAGAGTATGCATGAATTTTTTTTATATTTTTAATCGACAGTCCTCGTCGAGAAATAGCCGCAAAAAATAAATCAGTGCCGAAAAACATGTATATGGTGTAGAAAATAAATATTAAAAATAGCAAGTAGATTATAACAACTAAAACACGCCATTTTAAAATATGACGTCAACGTCTGCAATATCCGCTAGAGACAGAAGCTGTCAACGCATGTTTTTCTTTTTTGGGTACTTTCGATGTTATCAGCCAGTGATGTTTGTTAAACTTCTATATAAAAGTACATACATTTCGAATGTCATCGATAGTCAAACTACATGGACTGACAGTTCTACCGAACGCACCCAAACTTGTCATTTCCTTTTTATGAACTTTGTCGTCATTTCCCTTTTGTTTGTCAAAAGTTCCCGCGCAATATTTGCATATTTTCAATAATTTATTTCTAATCCAAATAAGAGTCAGTAAGAAAAATAATTAACTAGGCGTGGTAACGTATTAAAAGAAATTGTAAAATAAAAATATGAGCCGGATTGGTATTACATGCATATTCCTTATTAGGAATAATTAGTAACCCAACTAATCCCTAGAAGTTTGGATTAGTTGGTAATCGTTTTCGAAGAAAGCTTAAGAAGCTGATTAAAACAGAGGTGGTATGGCCAGCGATGTTCAACATTCGTTCACAGAATATTGAACATCGCTGCCCGTTCTCCCGTGTGTTACCCTTAGAGGTCTCTTACGTCACTCGTGGGTGTAGAAAGGGATGGTGACAAATAATATTCTACTCTGCCGTCATCACACGTCAATTGAGGATTGTCAAGAATGCGATCAATTTTTATTGATGTCATCACAAAATTTATTTCAGATTAACCTAATTGCTAAAACAGTTATTTCAAATAAAAAACAAAAGTCTTACTCAAAAATCCCGCCCCAGATTGTCCCTGGTTCTAATGTATTCATTACGCTTACTGTGTTGCCACTTTGAATAGCAATGGATATCCATTGGACCAGGTACCATTCTAAACGTTCGTCATAACCGCGGTCCCGTAAATGGTGCCATAATATACTGATATATCGTCTTTATCCTGAATGGGGCAGACAAAGCATTTTGGGTCTTGCGGCTTTAAGCAGATAGAGCCCAGGGCTGCATAACCCACATACCACTTATATATACCACGCAACGGCGCCCTATCTCAATAATAAAGCTTTTAGCTTCAGGATACCATCAAATTAATATTTTTTATTTGTTTCACAGCATCAAGAACAACATCCAGTACGCTACTCTGAAGACCCTATCGCTGGTGTCCATCAGCGTGATGTCTCCTCAGCAGAGCGTGCAGGAGCTGTTCCGCACGGCGGACTGCGTCTGCTTTGACGTGGACTCCACAGTCATCCAGGACGAGGGCATTGACGAACTCGCCAAGTTCTGCGGGAAAGGGGACGAAGTCAAGAGGCTGTGAGTGCATGGACATACAGTATCCTATTAATATTACTTGAATAGAAATGACAGTCGACACAGACACATCTGTCAGCACGGAACAGCAATTTCCTATGCTGCTATCCTTTTCTGTCGCTCTAGCAAATGACGGTGTGGCAGCATCGCCGATTCCGCGGCGTTCCGTCGCACTCTTCCGCTCTGGCAAATGACGGCTCTGAGCGACAGAAAATGCTGTTCCGTGCTGACAGATGTGTCCCAACCCTAATAGTGCATCTACACCGCAGTTACTTTTTGTAGAAGAACGTTTCTAAGTGTTACTAAGCAACTTCTGATAACAAAAAGTTATTTATTGTTAGTATATGTTAAGTTATGTTGCCTAACTTTTGCAAACAGTCAACATTCTCTTACAATCGATAACATCGTTAGAGAATGTTACCTCAACACGGCAACAAATGAGACGCGTCCGTTGGCTTCGTAAATTGGAGAACATTGCCGTGCAACTCGCTCGTTGCTGAAAGTTACTCTTTGTTATATTTTGTTAATTTATGTTATTGGTGGTAAGGACTTGCACAACGATGCAATGCATCGGAACGCGAGTGGTGGGGTAGAAAACTACACGTTTTGTGTTTCGCTGAGTCCCTAAATAAAAATTAGCACTCCTGTGCGTGAGCCAGTACATTTTTAAATATTTAAGATTTTAGGTTGCGATTGAAATGTAAGATTTTAACGCCTATAAACACTTCTATATAATACCTACCTGCGACTGCGTGGTGACTGGTGACTAATGCATTTAGTTCCTGCACCATATCTTTCAAATCTATACTTATCTAACTAATCTAATACATTTTATCCACTAATTACTAGTTAACGACAATTAATGTAATGATTATTATAGATAAAGGTAAGGAATCGATAGCTACATATTTTTAAAGGTACCATAAACAGGATCTAACAAAATATACCGAAACTATTTCAAGGCTGAATTCAGTCCATTTTACTAAACAACTTATCCCAAGAAACATATTGAAATATGAAAAATAATAATTAAAGGCCTCTCATACAAGTTGACGGATCAGCTGATCCAAGTATGTTGCTTAGGGAAAGTTGTTCAGTATCATGGAATAAATGTACCCTTAAAATAGTTTCAATATATTTTGTTAGACGTTATATAATTTATAGTTAATTAGAATGTGCCATATCGTCCAAAATTTGCTTTTGTCAGCACCACCTGTAGATTGACTGGTAGTAACGGCCCTGGGCCTTAAATCCGCATTAAAAAAAAAGGTAAATAAATAAAAATCAATTTTTGCTTGGCATACTACCTATGTATGTGCTACCACTATCTATTATTAGAAAATTGTCGTTCGATAATTAAATTTTTAACAAAAAAAAAAAACTGAATTAATTTTTTTTTAGGAGTTTCTTCCTTATCTCCAAAGTTCTTCGTCATATCTTCACCAAATTATAAAAATAAAACATACAGTCGAATACGCTATTTTGCAACAAGTCAAATCAGATACTTTTTTCTTAAGGGTTAACTGGAGGGACGAAATCCCATACAAACGTACTTTCGTTTTAATTTCGAAACCATAAAACTCATCGTATTCAAATTTTTTACAAGCATTCATATGATAAATATCTAGATCTGTAATTAGTTTTGGTTCGAAAATAATAAACAAAAAAAAAGTTATAGCAACTTAAAATTTGCCTTTTTTATCGACGAAATCGAGTAATATTTAGACGCCTATTACACTTATAATTATATTTTCGATCCTTACGAAAACTAATTATACGACTAGAGTGAAGACTCTAAATTCCAAATAGTTTAGTTTTATTTGGGTATGTATCGTATTCATCGAAATAAACGAAAACTACGATTCATGGCCTATAACAGCCCGTTTCGCTGGCGTTCAGTGCACTCTCTTTGTCGTACGCGGGGGTGTATGCGGGGGTTGGGACGGAGCTACATTTTTTAGCGCCCTTTCTCTTTCTCGACGAAATAGCAACACGACGAAGCGCGTCGGTAGGCAACTCGCTGTGGAGTTCGCCCGCGCCTCCAGTACCACCTTAAGGTGAATATATAGACAAATGGCCTTGAAGTGTGAAATAAATTGTTAACTCGTAAATATGGTGATAATTTCCATATTGCTCTTCGTCATGCACTAGATAGCCCTTTAAATTATTTTATGAACTGCCGTTGAAACTATTATTGGTGATCCGTTTAGCTTTAAAACTTGCCGTGGCCACTTTTGGCGGAGGAAAGTATTAAAGCTAGACGGACTAACGGACTAATGTAAATACTTTCAACGGTGGTTCATAAAATAATTTAAAGGGCTATCTAGTGCATGTCGAAGAGCAATATGGAAATTATCTCCATATTTACGAGTTAACAATTTATTTCAAATGAGGGAGCCACTTCAAGGCCATTTTCTTCTATATTCACCTTAACGTCAAAAACAAAGATTTTCTATGGGATTTGTATGAAATATCGATTAAAGACGTCATAGTTCCTTGGAGTCAAATAACGCTCCTAATGTCCGTTTTTCTGCATTAAAAAATCTAAAATCACGTTCAAAGTGGATGTGATCAATGACAAGTGGCATTTTGTGACGTTTTATTCTATTAACAGTACCAAATATACGTAATTTATTTTTGACCTAGTAAAATACCCAATTGATAACCTATTCCTTTTTTAAAGTCAAGTCGGTTAATAATGCGCTATGATTTTCCGGACCGAGTAATAAATTAATAACAGTAAAGTAATAACCGGTTGGAAAATACCGTTGATAAACAATTGTGTAATATTTAATGGGTACATGTATGACACGGTTTTGACCCTTGCTACAAAATAGATTTACTCACGCGATATAAAGTATTGCTATCTCCAAAGTTATCGCACAAAACGTGATGTTCTCTGATTTGTACATTGAACGACTAGTCGATGAGTAAAATTCAAAATAGAAAAGTTCCTATTCTTAATATCTTACATAAAGACACGCACATAAGTGGAAGGGACATACCCGTAATAAATCGAACCACGGTCCATACTAGATCATTATAGTATACATTTCGGCATTTCCATACAAAAGTGCAGCCGCGCCCGGGCGATTTGTATGGGAATGTCGATTTTTTTTTTTGTTTTTTGAGTGTTATTTTAATTTCACTTTATTTAGTGACCTAGTATAGCCCGTAGTTTGATTTATTACGGGTATGTCCCTTCCACATTGTATATGTATAAAAAATGGGGAAGGCTTAGTAGTAATTTACCTAATTTAACATTACATCAACACCATATTTTTTATATTATTACTTGACCGATTGAATTTGTACAGCTAATAATTGTGCTCAATTATCTTTGATGATTCTTTGTTTTGATTTTCTTTTGTTAACAGTACAACAATCCAAAGCGCAAAACGAGTGTTCAAGAAATAAGTCACTTTGTTTTTCCCGCTTATCAGATTGCACGTGGAAACTTGAAAAATATTTGTTATTTGTTGAACATCAGCTGTGCTTAGCATGACAAACAACTTGGTAATCTTCGATAACGGCCTCCTTCGTTGAAACTTTATAATATATCGCATAGCAACATTACAATTTCGAAATGTGTTGTAATAGGTGTAATTAATGATAAGACAGTACTTTATTAATTCAGGTGTTGCGTTGCGGTACTCGGCTTTAATCTTTTTGTAAATTAATTTATAACTTAAAACAGTTGACTCACGTAATATAGTCGGGAAAAGCCGACCAGATTTCGATCGATCTAGACGATCATTTTCATAGCGAGTGTCAGGAACGGCGACCCGACGATGTCACTTATTCCTGTTCCTGACACTCGCCCTGAAGATGATCGTCTAAATCGATCGAAATCTGGTCGGCCTTTTCCGACTCTATTACATGAGTCAACCTAAAATAATTGCTAACCATTTTGTAAATCTACGGAACTTTTAAAATAAATATTAAATTCTTTAGGATAAAATAGTCTAGCAACCAGTTTAAATTAGACTTGGATAACATTTATATCAGAATACTTTTCTTTCATACGCCCCGCCATGTTACTGGTATCTTGGTACACTTTTGTACGATTCGGTCAGCTTCGAGATGCCGTTCGTATTTTTTTTAATGAAGACACGTAAATGAAAAGTACCTGGTGCGTACACCAAGAAAAAGAGGTTGTCCCCTTATCCCACACAAATGTATATCAGAACTAAGTAAAAAATATTGTTTATTGCAGAACTGCCGAGGCAATGGGTGGTAGCATGACCTTCCAAGAAGCCCTGAAGAAACGCCTGGACATCATCAGGCCAAGCGTCGGTCAGATTAGAGAATTCATAGAAAAATTTCCAGTTCAGTTAACACCTGGCGTGACGTAAGTATTGCTTACTTGATCTACTCTATGTTAAATGGACTAATATCGCAACAAGCCAAGCTCATCAAAGAAAATAATTACTGCCTGACCTTTTAAAAAATAATGTCATATGACAGTTAACAGTCAACTTAACTGACATAATTTGATAACTATGACAGTTAAGTTGTCATATGACAATATTTTTCTAAGACGGTCAAGGTAAAATAAATGGCTTCGACTATGGAAGTTTATTTTTCGTAATTTAAAATGAATTATTTTTAACATTAAATTAACTCCCCCTCCCACCTAAAAGGCTGGTAACGCTTTTGTTACACCCCTGGTGTTGCAGTTGTCCATGGGCAGCGGTGATCACTTACCATCAGGTGACCCGCTTGTTCGTTTGCCGTCCCATGACATAAAAAAAAAACAACAGAAAAATCAGATATTTTTTATGGTAAAGAGGAATGTTATTCCTAATATCAGAAAAGTATTTAGGCGTTTTCAAAATTTTTAGATGAAGATGGTGATTGTTGTATGAAGATACAAGTTGTTGACTTTACTTTTAGTTCAATTTCTAAACTATTATTCACATTACAAATATTAAAATCAGTTATCAATTTCTAGGGATATTAGCCCGACTACATATAGTTTTCTTGTCACAATTTTTCCATAAGTATCATTGTATATAAATAACAACATCATGTTGCTACCCAAACCCCATGCGACATTATGGGGGAATACGGCTATGAGTGTTAAGCAAAACAAGTTATTTATACCGTATCAGCGGCAATAAAAAACAATGTTTGCGCCGAGCATATCTAGTTCACACCGCCTGGTTATCTGCGGTCTTACGCGGTCACAACTGTGTTTTCGTCAACAAAACAATGTTTAAATGTCAAATGCTAATGAATCGTTCTGTTGCTGTGGAATACTTTTACGCAGTTTTCATCATTATTCATTTTAGCTGCAAGAATTTTATTTATCAAACTTTATCGTTGCAAAGTATAAATATACTTCTACTTCTACACACACGCACACACACTCACACAAATACCCACACTCGCACATATACACACACATACAACGTGTTAATGAAATAACGCAAAACCTCTCAGATGGTACCTCAGCCCATGAAACTGAACGACTTTTGTTCTACAACTTTCAGGAAACCCAAAAAAAAATTTGAATTTTCATACTAACTGATCAGCTGATCGAGTCAATTCAAGGATCGAGTCAAAGTCAAAAGGGACGCGTCCGCTTGACCATGATTACCATTTGAGGACCTTCTGTATTTCCGCTTCTTCGCTCGTTGGTTCTACTTGATACGTGCTCCTCGAAACATTGAGATTATCCTTTTTTACCTGTCAAAATAGCTAGACAATTTTTTTTCATTTTAAAATCTAAATATGTCAATTTATTAAAAAAATTCAAAATTTGGGCTTTTGGGTTTTCTGTTTATGCAGTATGTTAATCCTGATAAGCATAGAACCATGTATGTACATGTATATGTCTAGCTATAGCCTCCTATGGAATTATAAAACACAGTATTCTCTTTCCGTGATAGCTGGGTCACGTGATTGGCCCAAAATACGTCATCAGTTTGAAGTGTTGCAACTGTGTGTGATTGTAACAAACCAATTATGAACTATTAATTAAATACATTATATAATATATTAATGTATAAAAATTAAATTAAAATTTATTTAAATATAATATATATAATATAAATTAAATTAAATTGAATTAAAATTCGTTTATTTCAGATGTCTAAGATCCATACATAATAAAATAATACATTCAAAATAAAACAGAAATAAAAATTTTAAGAAAGCAATAATAAATTGTCACATAATAAAATTAAAATATTCAAAATGTCACAAATCACTACCACCTAAATTAAATTAAATACAACTTAAACTTTTCCAACTTGCCCTGGCTGGGGATCGAACCTAGAACCTCCGGATTGGTGACGTGGTGACCATTACATTCGTGTATTCTCTAACAGAAAAGTGTATATGTAATGTATTTTAGATTACAATTCGATCGTCATGCAGAGTACTGAGTAGTTCGATTGGCGATACGGTCACCTCTGACTCTGAACTACATACGAGTTCTACCGATAACCAAAACTAACTAGTTCCCATCTTGTGTTTGATGGCAATGTTTAACTGTTAATTATATCCGCAACTGTTTAACTCGAAATCAATGTAAATAATAAACAGAAAACGCTTTATTGTGTGACTTAGAAATATTATGACAGTATAGAAAAAAGTAAAACTTTCCATTGCTGCTCCGAACACGAAAACCATATCAAAATAAAATTAGATTTTTTTTAGTCTGTAAATATTTCAATTTGCCTTTGCTATATGGCTTCTGTAAAAATGCATTTTTAAAGCAAATTAAGTCCATGAGATGAGTGTAGCAAACTAAACTCCACCTTCTACGGTCGTAACAACCCTAGACTATATTTTGCATACATTTTATCTGTATAAAAACAACAAATGAAGACGAACACAATTATAAATACTATATTTCTAACCCGTCACTTGACATTTCTGCTGCAAAGGTGTCCAATATGCAAGCCGAGTTTTTGGCGGAAAGCCAAGGGGTTCGGTTGGGGTTTTCTTTAAATTATTTTGCAAATTGATTTTAGTGGACTTTATAATATGAAATTGGTGTTGTTTGGTGTTATAAATGCTCATGCTCATGAACAATATGTGAAATAGTGAAAGTGGACAGTCATAGTACGGCTGTAGTGATATTTGTTTCGCGGACTGTGTGGGCGTCTTCGGGCGTCGTCCGCCACTCAATCGGCTATGAAAACCAGTGGACTCGTATAGATTTGTCGCCAGAAGCTCCATTAAATCAATCAAAGGCCTACACCAACCTTTGATTGTAACTTGTTAGGAAAAAAGAATTTTCCAATTCCCCGTTTTATTAACTTGCTCCTGGCTAAATACGCAGTTGCGTTAAGCCATTAATTTAAAAAAATATTTATACAAGCCGCGATACCGCGCTGAATGGCAATGACCAACCTTTGCATCAGAAATGAGCCAGAATCTTTCGCATTATACATAATTATGCTCATCACTTTATGCACAAATGCTCTTATGTGACACGTTCTGCTAACTTCTCCCTTTTTAAGTTTGTCTGTAATTTAATAACTTTTGTGTACAGACAACTCGTGAAGGAGCTGCACGATAGAGGAGTAGTCGTATATTTGGTCTCCGGAGGCTTCAGAAGTTTAATAGAACCAGTAGCAGACCTCCTAAATATACCAAGGACGAATATCTTCGCCAATAGACTCAAATTCTACTTCAATGGTAAGTATTTTTTTTTTATTTGTGATAAAATCTATAAATCTAAGGGCATAAAAAAAGAGCTGGCAAACTATCGCCATTGATAGAACTTTGTGAAAAACTAGGGGAAGACTTCCCAACTACGGGACACTACAGGCTTATAAAAAATATATATAATCAAGCGTAAGCCTGTCCGATTGTACTTATTAAAAGATTTTAGTATCAATTTATTTGGCATAAGCACATTGAAATATTTATTTTTTCATAGGGAAGCTTGTTTTTTAGTTGTTTTGTTGGAGATTGAAACAAAGCTAATAACAATAGTTTTTAAAGTCCAAAAATGTTCATTGTGTCAAAGAGGAAAAAAAAACAAATCATGAATAATTCATTCGAATAACAATTTTTGCTATTTTGAATTACAAAATGGCGCCCACATATTTTTACCAAAAGAGAGCATTGTTATTGAATGCGCATATTTTGTTAATTTATGGGTGATTTCTATTGAATCAATTTATTAACTGCGCAAATATATTGAAAGAATAAATTGCGCAGTTGTTTGCGGAGTGCAAGGACTGATACGCACTTATCATTGACGTAGATAGTTTGAAACAAACTGTTGATTGGTTGCCCCCCGCGAATTGCCTTATCTCGATATCGACGATATCGATAGAGGAAAACACGTTTTTTATCACCCGTTGCTAGGTAGGTAATCATGGGAAGTTTCCAGTCAGTCATCTTTATATTTACCGACATTGAAGCAAATAAGTCTTCATCATCATCCCAGCCCTTCTTTCGCCCACTGCTGAGGCCTCTACTTCGTTGACGTCACCCATTAAAAATCTCAGGTAATCCGCTATGGATGACAATAAGTCAAATCAGACACATTTTCTAAACGTCAATACAAACATTTCCTGTGGGAATTGTATGAAAATCTTGTGATTTTCATATCGTGACGTCATAGTTTTTTGGAGTCAAATAGCGCTCTTCTAGTATCAGTTTTTCTGCTTTAATTAAACTGAAATCATGTTGAAAATGGATATGGTCAATGACAAGTGGCATTATTTTGTGACGTTTTATTCTCTTAACAGATACAAATAATTTATTTTTGACCCAGTCAATAGTTTCATTCTTATGAAACCTTAACATGCCTTATATGGAGCCATATTTCGGCGATGTTTTTATAGTAATAAAAATATCGCCGAAATATTTTATAGTTATAAAAATAGAATAAAGTGAATAGAACGAGTAAACATAACTTTTTTCTTCTTCGGAACTTGGCTGATAAACAGGATTTTATTTTTATGTTTGGGCCTGTTCAAACTGTTGTAACCGTTTACGCCATGACAAATTTATTTAAATTGAGTTTATGATCTTGCGTTTGTTGAATACAAACGCAAGATCATAAACTCAATGTTCAAAAAATTTTATTTGAATTTCAAACTAAAATGCAATGACGCATTACAACTGTATCGTAAATATTACGTGTCATTAAGATATAATTAAAGATTTACTTCAATATGTTTTGACATTTCAATAAGAATACATTTTACATCCAATAACAGAATATGAGGTTCGAAGTCGTCAGAACTCAACAGCTGTGTCGTGCTCTACATAGATAAAACTGAGATTATTGTTTAGACAACGTTTGGAATATGAATCAACATGATAATGTGTCAAGGGCACCATAAAAAAGTGGGGTATGTAGGTAATTGATAGACTAGAGTGCAATTGTGTCATCTTTTGAAAGCGTAAGGGACTACTATCCGAAACAGTAATTTTTTTTACAAGCTGTTATTCCGTTTCACCTGTCCTGTTGTCTGTGTGTCCGTAATCAAATCTTGCAAGCTAAATTAGACCCACATCCCATTATTCGATTGAGCTGAAACTTCACCTACATACGCAAGTTTATATTAGTGTAGTCTCATTTATTATATATTTGTATTGAATGTGAATGTGTGTCCTGTTTGATGTAAATAAATAAATCTAAATCTAATCTAAGTTGGGTGACAGTGCAATATTATGATAACAATGACCTGATCCCATGATGAAGCTGGAAGAGGGCTATGGCATCTCTGTGATAAAACAACATAACCCTACCGAGACTACAGTACTATTTTTATTTGAGGCGGAAAACGCCAGTTTAATTTCAAAATTATTAGAAACGGATGGGAAATTACATTGTGACCACGTGTCATCGATAATGGAAGCACATGTTAAGTAATTCTGTTCGTAAACAGTTACACTTGCCCTCGAGATTAAAATCCAGTCATACAGTGAGAAGATGTAACTTACTTATATAAATATTTGGTCCTTACATATGAAATTGCCGATTTTCAATACTGGCAACTTTAAAATCAAATATCTTGCGTTTCATTAGGATTTCCGTATTCAAATTTAGTTCGAAATAAAGCCAGAAAAATATTGTTTTAAAATTCGTATTTCATTTGTTTTAACATCATTTGTTTGAGTTTCAACATTGCTATAACAACAACTATGGACAAATTGAAAATTCGCGGTATTTACGAATACGAGTTCCACCGTGGCACCAGTGATGCAGAAACGACTCGAAGAATTAACGACGTGTATGGACCAGGCACCGCTAACGAACGAACGGTGCGTTTTTGGTTTCAACGTTTCCGTTCTGGAAATTTTGATTTACACAATGAGCCTCGTGGACGACCTGATACTCAAGTGAATAACGAAGAATTGAAGGCGATAGTGGAAGCGGATCCATCTCAAACCACTTCTGAATTAGCAGCAGCCTTCGGCGTAAGTGACAAAACGATACTTATCCACTTGCGCCAAATCGGAAAAATTAAAAAACTTGAAAAGTGGGTACCGCACGAATTGACTGAAGCAAACCAACAAACACGCGTTGCTTGCTGCGTTTCTTTGCTTAATCGCCACAATAATGAGGGGATTTTGAACCGTATCGTGACTTGTGATGAGAAATGGATCCTGTACGACAATCGGAAGCGATCATCACAATGGCTTGACCCTGGAGAACCGGCAAAACCTTGCCCTTAGCGAAAACTGACCAAAAAGAAGATTCTGGTTAGTGTTTGGTGGACCAGTGCTGGTGTTATCCACTACAGCTTCTTGAGATCAGGCCAGACGATTACTGCAGACTTGTATTGCCAACAATTGCAAACAATGATGGAAAAGCTCGCCATTAAACAACCGAGACTGATGAATTGCTCTAGCCCACTGCTCCTTCAGGATAACGCTAGACCACACACTGCACATCAAACGATCGCCAAGTTAGAGGAGCTGCGACTGGAACCTCTGCGTCACCCACCATACTCTCCAGATCTTGCCCCAACCGATTACCACTTTTTTCAAAATTTTGATAATTTTTTACAAGGAAAAAATTTCAAATCTGATGAGGCAGTCAAAACCGCCTTCAAACAGTTCATAGACTCTCGCTCCCAGGATTTTTTTTCCAAAGGTATCAATGATCTGCCTATAAAATGGCGGAAGTGTATCGATAACAACGGCGCATACTTCGATTGATTAAATAATAATTTCATAAAAAAAAACTTGTTTCACTTTTTTGATACTGAACGGCAATTTCATATGTAAGGACCTAATATTTAACTTTGTGTATTTAGTTTGATAATGCCTAAACTTAAATTTACTGTCATCTAAATTATAAGGGCATTAGTAAATATTGCACAACTTGTTGTAAAGAAATAATGATTGATATATTTTTCACAGGAGTTATCTTTTCGTTTCAAACTAATTTTCTTATATTTTTTAATTTTTTCTTACAAATGGATCATAGATACCAAATGATTGTACCCTTAAATTATATCACCAGCCCCCTTAGCATGGGACAAACCCAGATAAAGTTTATATCGTGCGACAGACTAGTGCCATCCCGCTCGTTATTATTACGTAGATAGAGCGAGATAGTGATAGTTGATAGAGCTCGATAAACGCTGTCGCCGGGGGCTAATATGTCGTGATTTCTCAAGTAACCTTAAAATTTTTATTACTTAATAATAACAAATTACGCAAGATACAGAAAAGGATGCTTAAAAACAAACCCACCTAGGATATTGCTGCGCTGCAGTTTTCTTCAAATACCTATGTGTATTTCATTTTCTAAGACTAGAAAAGAAATGAGATTATATTTGAATGTATTTCTCGTAAATATGCACGCTTTTTGCCCGTGCCGTACTTTATGCCGCTAAGTGTTTATTGACTGGAAAAAATGTTCACCAATGATAACCACTTTGTAACGATGCTGCATGCCACATGCATCATGTTTCAAACCCCATTTCTTCATCTTATCCTGTCCGCTTCTCATTCTTCATTTCATTTCAAATTTCATTTCATTCCATTATCGAATCAGTTTCACACCCCTTCATTTTCACTCATTCCACCATCATCTCTTATCCTGGAGATCCAGAACTATAATATCTGCTATATCTATACTAATATTATAAGGCGGAAGAGTTTGTTTGTTTGTTTGTTTGTTTGTTTGTTTGTTTGTTTGTTTGTTTGTTTGTTTGTTTGTTTGTTTGTTTGTTTGTTTGTTTGTTTAAACGCGCTAATCTCAGGAACTAATGGTCTGATTTGAAAAATTCTTTTTTTGTTGGGTAGTACATTTATAGAGGAAGGCTTTAGGCTATATAACATTACGTTCCGACAACCACGCGAACGAAAGTCGCGGGCACAGCTAGTAAATAAATATTACTCGTATTTAAAGTGTAATAAGTATAACTGATAAATATATATATATGATAAATTTAATATATCTGTGTCGTTGAGTCTCTGTTTTCCACTCCACCTCCTATCTTCCCCTCCCTGCTCCCTGCTGGAAACTCCCCTGACTGCGCCGGGACATGTCAAGTCGAGGTCCCACAACTTGAAATTGATATGTTTGTCAGTTTTTGTTTAGCGACTATTTATTTAGTAGACAAGAGGCGGTTGAATTGTTTATTTTTATAAATTGATGCAATAAAGCTACACGGACAAACAAGTGTTATCAAGCACGGCGTCTCTGCGTGACAGTTCTATGATGACATCTGTTGACTGTTTGCATGTAGGCTTGTGATAAGTGGAGGGTGTGTCGTGTGGCGTCAGTTTTGTTATTAAGGCCGTACCTGAATTTTCCGGGGTCCAGTGCTGCCCCCGTTTAAAATAAATAATTTCAAAGAAAACGGAGACATCATTTATTTTGTTACTACCAAGCCCTAGATAACCCTTTAAACTATTTTATGAACTACTGTTTACAGTTTATAATGAGAACGTTAAGCTTTACTACGCACATTTGCCAAAAGTGGCCGTTTTTCGCGATGTGCGTAGTAAAGCTTCCTACGCACATTCGCGGGCCTTGGGGCCTCATAGGATTAATTGACGATTCCTTAACAGTATTTTTTGCTTGCTTCAGGTGAATACGCCGGTTTCGACGAGAATGAGCCCACCTCCCGGTCTGGGGGCAAAGGCCTGGTCATAAGGAGGCTGAAGGAGCAGCACGGATACCAGCGGCTCATTATGATCGGAGATGGCGCCACCGATGCGGAAGCCTGCCCGCCCGCTGATGGTTTCATTGGTTAGTATCATCTATACAATCAGTAGCCCCCTGGCAGTGGTTGCCGTCATACAAACTGAAAGGCACGTAAATAGGAAACTAGTATACTAAATACTTAATAGTACCAACTACTCACATAGATGGCAGCACACAAATTATGTTTATATTACCTACATACATATATTTAAATATCTTTATACATTTTTTATTTCATTTTTTTTATTGTTTTTAGTTGTGTTGCACATTGTTCTACCCTACTTAATTAATGGCATTCTCTCCCCTGCTTTTGGGTTGACTGGAAGAGATCCCTTAAAGGGATAAGTCCGCCTTTGTGTTTTTATTTTTATTGTACTTTTGTCTGTATCCTTATGTGCAATAAAGAATTTACATACATACATAGAAATTACTAGCATACCTGCGAGAAGGTGGAAAAAGGAATCAAAATAGTGATGGGTTGCTAGACGCATCGCCAATTACATGGTTCGCATTTCGCTCATTCCCTCGATCGGCATTTATGGGGGATCGACATCTGCGCGGTAAGAAAATCAGCTGGTACATTTTAAGTTTTTTCTTTTCTACCTAACTAGCATAGAAGATTCAATATATTTCTATCAAGATATTTTCTAGACACCTTTTAGCGCCTTCAGTGTTTCTAGATTATACAGAATCTAACAAAATATACTGAAACTATTTTAAGGGTGGATTCAGTCCATGATACTGGACAACTTTCCCCAAGGAACATATATCTAATATTAAAGTAGTTAGTCACCAAATATGTAAAGGTCTCAACTACTTTGTGACCGAAGACTTGATACAGCCTTAAGTATTATAATATATGTATTTATTTAAGTATGTATGTAACATATGTATATGTAGTTTCATAGTATGTTAATTTCTCCTTTCTTTATTTAACGAACACGCCTGTATGCCTTTCATATATGAACATCTCCTCTCACGGGCCTACTGGAAGGGATCTCTTTTGAGATAAGTAGTGCCTTTGTACAACTTTTTGTTTATGTATTCTCTGTATATATTGTCCGTGTACATTTTGTAAATATTTTCCTCGCCGCTCGTCCAAAACTGTTAAATGTATGAGTACATTGTTGACTCCTTCTGATTGCCCGCGATACAGGCTTTGCCTAGTGCGGGAATCTATGTTTAAACTTGTAAAAATGTATTAACTTTTTTGGTAAATAAATGATTTGATTTGATTTGAATATGAGATTTGAAAACAAAATATTTATAACAAAATGTGTTTTACAGGTTTTGGCGGCAATGTCGTGCGAGAGGAGGTCAAAAAGAGGGCGTCGTGGTACGTCGCCGATTTTCAGGACCTCGTCCAGAACATCAAACTGCCAGCAAAGTGAAGTGAGCTGTTTATCAAATAATTATGCATTTGATATGTGCATTGCGCCTGAGTACCATGGCGTAGGAAGATAATGTTGTTGTTTGTTTAACTCTCACATCATTACGAATTGTAGTTTGTGACTGAATTGGTTCAAAATTGGATGCGTACCTAAATGTATGTATTTTATGTTTCATCTTTCGCAACAAACAATATAATTTGTTAACTCTGTGAGTTTTTAACTGTTTAGTTAATATTTTAGATACAATTTAGTCATAATGGTGCTAGATGAAACTGCCAATTTGAACTCACGATGTATAAGAACAAGGTGTATTTTTGATTTATACAATTGTTATTTACTATAGATTTGACAATGTGATGGTACTCTGAGTACAAGTTTCTCTGTAAGGATTCCGGAACTAAGTTCCTATGTTACTGAATTTGATAAAAAAAACTGAGTAACTAAATAGATATATGATAATTAAATATTTGTATATAGTTAGTTTAGAATTTTAAATCGATATAAACAGTCTTATTACAAAACGTGGACTAACTTTATTACTAGGTTTAAACCATTATCTATCTGAAATTAGTTGACATCTACCAATATGTAACTTTCTCATCCGTCAGTGTCAATTTAATTTGGGCGGATAATGGTTTAAACCTAGTACTAACTTTAGTCTGTGTTTTATAATAAGACGGTATTCGTTTTATTATAAAAACAGGACTAACTTTGTTACCAGGTTTAAATCATTACCCGCCCAAATTAAGTTAACATCTAGTAATATCACACTATCTCACCTGTCAATGTCAACTTGATTTGGGCGGATAATGGTCTAAACCTAGTAACAAAGTTAGTCCTGTTTTTATAATAAGACGGATTATGTTTAAAGATGACACAAATATGCGTTTCGGTTCTCTTAAGAGTCGTTATCCTAGACAGAATCAGACTTTCAACCATACAAATTTGTTGGTAATTATGAAATCGGACATGTCACTTTAAAATAAAAACTAGACTACGTTTGTATGGAAAAGTGAACTCTTAAGATTTACTATTATACTACTAGTATTCAACAAAGAATGAGAAAAAAGAATGGTTTTTGGTGGATCGTATCGGGCGCAGTGGCCCGATACGATCCACCAATACGTTCTAGAACGCATTTTGAGAACGGATCGCTGGACCGGATCGCAATGCAATATCAATGAAGATACGTTCTGCAACACAAGTAATCGTCCATTCTTCTTCAACCGCACCGCGGTTACGCGTTCTCTGCCTCCGGAGACGATCGGCGTGCGATCTATGGCGCATGCATTCTACCGCACGTAGTGGGGAGGCGTACATACGCGGCCATTGGTTACAGTGATCGCATGCGTTCAGATCGTATCGGTAGATCGGTTCGGGCGCTGTTGGTAAAGGCCTTATTGCTATCATTGTCATATTTAGAATTTTCAGCCGACTTCCAAAAAAAGATGAAGTTTGTTGTCTCAGAACTCCATCATTTATTTAGTTTAGCAATCTGTGACTGTTACAGGTATTACACCGGTTTTTGTTTTGAAAAATTATATGTAATGTTTATATGACTGGTGACATCAAATGGGTGCTGACATTTTTTTAGTTAAACTTATAGGAAAAGGTCATTAAAAAGCTGACCAATATTATTTTCTAGACATTCGTATTTTATTTTATCTAAATTGATAAGTACAATGAAGTATATTATTATTTTGTTATTGATAAACATAATTTATTAATAGTTGGTGATGTGTAAGACAATAGTTTTATTGTAAATCTTATTTAAAATGGCTGTGTACTTCTTATTTTTAAGGAATAAAGAGAAGGTATTTTAAGTTTAAATGTTTTTATTTTAACAGTGGAGTTTAGGTGCTTTTTATTATTTTTAATGCCCTGGATACAAGTCCTTTATAGCATATATTCATTTATTTTTTCCTTTTAAATTTTTTTATTCCTAATCAATTTACAATAAAAAAATGATGGTCCTTGAGAGCTTTTGGCGACAAATCTACACCAATCCACTCTTGGTATATTAAAATACTTCGCCTGGTATTCTCTTCCCGTGACAGGTGGGGTCACATGATTGGCCTAAGAATATGTCATCACTTGGGGAGTGTTGCCACTATATGTGATTGAATTACCCCAGCAAAATGCATTTTTTAACTTAACAAACCAATTATGAACGAATAATTCAACATATACATTTATTAAGAAAAAGCGGCCAAGTGCGAGTCGGAATCGCCCATAAAGGGTTCCGTAGCAGCAAGTAACATAATATAAAAGTTCTAAAGGTAAATTGCGGTTTACGATTTATGACATATTAAAAAATAACTATCTATGATACCGAGACCGCTATAGTTTTAATAGTAAGTATTATACATACTTTGAGGTATATACCACATTCTTTTCAGAATTATTTTAGTAATATTTCAAAAGTTACGGTGGCACACCTCAAATTTTAACTTTGTATTAGATTATCTCATGACTGGGGGGTTTGATCTACATAGTTTTAAAGCAATTTTTTTTTTTAATTTTTTAAAAGAACTTTTCAACGATACCCCACACGTTGGGGTTAGTCCAATTTAATTTTTAAATTCACTTTTCGTTGTAAGGGAGGGGAGCTGAAAAAAAAATATTTTTTCATAATTTTAAAAACCAACTTTTGGAACTTCAATATCTATCTCTCCACCAATTTTCGTGACAATCGGTGCAGTAGCGGCGGAGTACGAGCCCGGACGGATAGACAGACGGACGGACGGACGGACATGACGAAACTATAAGGGTTCCTTGTGGACTACGGAACCCTAAAAATTAAATAGATGAATCACACGATATACAACATAGTTAAGTTAGTTATGATTTTATTTTATATCCAATAAATAATTGAAAAAAATTGAAAATGTCCTTTAATTTACAGAAAAGAACAATCAGTGGTAAAACTTATCGTGACGTTTGTGACTTAGTCTTGGCCATCACAGGAAGAAAATAACCCTATATACTTGTACCATGAATTCACTGATCTTCATAGCCGTTTGATAGGCGGATGGCGCTTATAGATGCTCAAAACTCTTCTACCACTACTTTTTACTTAAATTAAGTCCACTAGAATTAATTTGACAACCTTTTAAAGTTAACCAAAATAGAACCTCTTGACTCCACGCCAAAACTCACAGCTTAGGGCCTCGCCACACGTTCGTTCTGTCAATGTTAATAGGCATAATGACTGTGTCAAAAAAGTATTATTCTAATTAGTCCGTTTGTTAGATTATCCAAAAATAATGTACCCATATTTTTCAGTTTATCAAAAAAGTAAAAATTTACAAAGATACAGAGTATCAAAGTTCCAGAGTGGGGGCTAATGACGTCACCGATATGTAAAAATCGTACAAAGCGTGACGTCATGCGAAATTTAAATGCACTGTATCGTTCGTTCGTTATTTATTGTTACTCAGAAAAAATAAAAAATAAGTGTACAATATTTTTTAATAATCTAACCGGGGGCAAAAAATATTTTTTCAGTCATCATGTGTATTATAAGTCACGTGTCAGGCACGTGACAAGAAATACCTACAGATCCGAACGCATACTTTTTAGGAAATTATATTTTAGCATACAGTTTTAAGGTGAACATATAGGCAAATGACCTTGAAGTGGCGCCCTCATTTGAAATAAATTGTTGACTCGTAAATATGGAGATAATTTCCATATTGCTCTTCGTCATGCACTAGATAGCCCTTTAAATTATTTTATGAACCATAGTTGAAAGTATTGACATTAGTCCGTCTAGCTTTAAAACTTGCCTCCGCCAAAAGTGGCCACGGCAAGTTTTAAAGCTAGACGGATCACTAATAATAGTTTCAACGGCAGTTCATAAAATAATTTGAAGGGCTATCTAGTGCATGACGTAGAGCAATATGGAAATTATCACCATATTTACGAGTTAACAATTTATTTCACACTTCAAGGCCATTTGCCTATATCTTCACCTTAAAATAATTTAAGCAGATGTGTGTAGCCATAACTACTATATGCGCTCTATTGGTTTGGCCTAACGCTCAGTCAGCTAAAGTTCATTATTGTAAATTGAGCATATAGCCACGATGGTGAGAGTTAATGTTTTTACTTCTCCCCGGGCCTGAAGTGGCGTTTTACGTCAACTACGTGTGCGGTAAAAGCCACTTTCTGCCCTCGTGCAGTTTATATCGCGCGAAAGAATATATAGTGCCATCACGCTCGTTATCATGGCGTAGAGCGAGATAGTGGTAGATGATTGCGCTCGATAAACGCTGTTGCCGGTGCCATACTGAGGGGGCTGGGCATTTTCTATACCAAGTGTACATGTATTGCTCTGTTTTCTATAATCATCATCATCATTATTTTAGCTGCAGGAAGTCAACTGCCGGATTTAATGCTAGAGAATGAATTCCTGGAATTTAATAGGGTATGCCACCCATTTTTGAAAAGTGTCTCAATTAGGTTCCGTGGTGCTATAAAACCACTTGAAAAACACAATTTTTTATTCAATCGATATGCTACCGGCCAAACCCGATTTCAGGACAAACTAGTTTGGCCTAGGCCAAACTAGTTCCTCCTATACGCGATAGGATTAACTGGTATAGCCTAGACCAAACTAGTTTGTCCAAAGCCCGATAGGATAAACCAGTTCAGGCTAGGCCAAACTAGTTGATCCTGATATAAATACGCACATTCCAGGATAAACTGGTATGGCCCAGTCTAAACATTATAGATTATCTAGAAAGCCAAAATAAATAGATCAAATAAATAAAATGCTCTGTTAAAAAAAAAAATAAGTTTTATTAAAACGATAATGATTAATTTTTTGAATGTGTGTGTGTAGTGCTTTTAATGAAATTTATTTAGATAGGGAATATTTATTTATGTTTAAGAAACAATAATTATACCTCAATAATTATACTTTCAACAAGGCTAAATGAGTTTAGACTAGGCCTTACTAGTTTATTCTGAAATATGCGTATTTATATCAGGATCAACTAGTTTGGCCTAGCCTAAACTGGTTTATCCTTACGGGCTTAGGACAAACTAGTTTGGTCTAGGCTATACCAGTTAATTCTATTGCGTATAGGAAGAACTAGTTTAGCCTAGGCCAAACTAGTTTGTCCTAAAATAGGGTTTGGCCGGTAACAGATATATATATATTTATGATTATATGCTATAAAATGCATATAAATTTGACATTTTTAAAATACGCGCGTGATTTGCCGAAAAAGTTGGAGCAGTGGACGCCATATTGCTCTGTGGTCATGACGTCAGATATGCATGTAAACAAATGTGCTGATGTTTGTATTTTGTCAGTTGACAGTTTAGACGGGCGTATGAAAAAGATTATAAAAACTGAAAAATGCATTGAATTTTAAAATTATTTAAATTTAGACAATACCTATATGTTATTTTGTGAACTACGAGTAAAACTAACATTTTCGGACCGTAGTTAGCCTAAGCTAGGTATATACTAGAAAATGTCTAAAAATATATTCTTGAGATATCTCAAGAATATATTTTTAGACATTTTCTCATACAGACTAAAATTTTGATTTTGCAAATTATTTATACTTTGATTCGCAAAAATAGTTATTTAGGAAGATTATAATCATAAGTTACGCGAGCTTTCAATACATTAAGATACTTTGCATTTGAGTTATATCTTGTTTTCATCAGTGATTTTTTTTGGCACGATTTGCCGCCCTTCATATCTGGCCGCCCTAGGTCCGGGCCTACTGGGCCTTAGGGAAAATCCGCCACTGATTGGGTTCAGTGATGTTTCCTGAGTAGGAAAAGTGACGTTGTTACTTTCTAAATTGGTGGAGTGACGTAATATGACGTCATAAATATGGCGACTTCTAGTCTCAACAAGGTACTTATGGTACATTATTGCTCTTTGGGTCTTAAGTTTGGTCGATTTACTCAAATAACCTATTAGGATTTGTGAGGTGTCATATGAAAGGTATTGAAATACGTAACAAAAGCTGTCTTACAGTCTTAAGTGCAGTAATAAAAAAGATACACTTAAAAAAGTAAAAACAAAATTAAAAATAAAGCAATAATTTTTTCAAACATTAAGGTTTTATTTCGTAAAAACATATTAAAATAGTGAAAAAACTAAAAATACAACGTAAAACTAGCAAGTAACTAAATTAAAACTAAACAATCTAATATATAACCTAAATTTCTAAACTAACTAAACTAATAATGTTCAAAATAGAACTAACTTATACAAAGTGGAAGGGTCATCCCCGTAATAAATCGAACCACAGGCTATATACTACTAGATCACTAAAGTATAATGAAATTAAAATAACAGTAAAAAAACCAAAATAAATTTCGACATTCCCATACAAATCGCCCGGGCGGCCGCACACTTTTGTAATGAAATTCCGAAATTATTTTTTGTTTTTTGGCTGTTATTTTAATTTCATTATACTATAACGATCTAGTATAGACCGTGGTTCGATTTATTACGGGTATTTCCTTTCCACGTTCCATAAAATAATATAAAAAATTAAGGCCAAATCGCTGGCGTCACAGGGCAAAGTACCCAAAAGGCTGGCGGCATTTCCGCGTTGAATAGCAATAATTAAACGCTGTCCGAAATGCGCACCATCCCTTGGATACCCCGAGTCGTCGATCAGGGGTGCGGAAATTTCCTTAAAAAATTGGCGGGCTTCCGCACCCCAAGGCCCTAGGTGACAGGTCATTGTGATGGAACTTTCTACCTGCCAGGTTAATCTAACTAAATCAAAATGATTTAGCCCAGCTACTCACCAGCCAGGTCTGCAGTTCCTTGTTGGGGTATAATAGGATAGGTATGTGACAAGTTTTCAACTTTGCTCAAATACCTGCCCATAAATTCGGACCTGCCAGCTCTCGGACCTTAATATTAAGGCAGCAGTTGTCTGAATCGAAAAATCGAATTTTTTTGAGTGAGCTTGCTGCGACTAGGCCTATACTTACATTTAAAATTCTTTAAGTGAATAAAAGAACATTCTCCCAACTATTTTTTTCATTTTTTTCTACAACTTCCCTTATACAAGAGGACAGAGAGGCAGCTACGCAGCGCCTAGCGCCGCGCGGTATGCGTCTTACAAAGAGAACGATTTTTTTAAATTTATTAATCTCAAGCCACAAGGGATAACTAGAGGACGCTGGGGATCCTTGATAAGTTTGGATAGCTTGTACACTCGGTAAAATATTCTTTCCCTTGTGGCACTTACTTTGATGGATGTGTAGGCCGCTTTGTCCCTTAAAAAAGCGTGGCTGGGAGCAACCCATACATTGCAAGGATTCCTGGGACATTGCAATGTATGGATTTATTTATAGAAATTATTTTTTCTAAGTAGAAATAACGCAATAATGGTGATAGTCACACTAAAACGTTAAACAATGATTATGGTTACCTTGCTACACTTCTTGTCTATAACATATACTTATTTGAATTATTGAAATCGGTTAATAAATGACTACACAACATCCATTTTACTACAAAGACAACGCGTGCGCAAAAAGTTTTTTGTATGGCATTGGCATTTTTTCATTTATACTTATAAGTCAAATCGGGGTTTATAAAACCAGGGTCTAGGAATGTGATTTAACCTTTGATTTGCCCCGTTTTTGGGCATCTTACTCGCCCTTAAATTTGTTTTAGCATAAGTTTTAAATATAAAGTATCTTTTTGTGCGTCTAGAAATTCTATCGATTTTTCCATAACGTTTGTGGTAATAATTGATGGGTACTTTATTTATGTGTTGAGGAAGAATACTCGTTCTTAATTTATTTGCTTGTATATAAGTTTTGTTTGTATGGTGTTTGTTTGAGCGTGTAAACATAATATAAGATTCTTTTTTAATCTCACCAAATTGCATGTTGTCATTATTTTTAGCTCCTTTTTTTATATCATACCCGTAATGTTTTTTATAGCGATCGTATTTGTGTTTAGGAGCATAATTTTGACGACTATTATAACGTGTTACGATGTCATCAGAAACTTCGTCTGCTTCGGTTTCAATAGTTTTTATCTCTTCCGGAGTTTCTATTTCAGTTTCGCTTGTCGTTGTCTCTTCCGGCATTTCTATATCAGTTTCCATGGTTGTCTCTTCCGGAGTTTCTGCTATTGTTTCAGTAGTGGTTGCCTGTTCCGCCGTTATTGCGTCGGTTACGCTGGTTGTTGTCTCTTCTGGCGTTTTTGCTTCGGTTTCGTTAGTTGTTGTCTCTTCAGGCGTTTCTGGTTCAGCTTCAGTGGTTGTCGTGTCTTCTGGAGTTTCTACTATGGTTTCGCTAGTTGTTGTCTCTTCAGGCGTTTCTGGTTCAGCTTCAGTTGTTGTCGTCTCTTCAGGCGTTTCTGGTTCAGCTTCAGTTGTTGTCGTCTCTTCTGGCATTTCTGCTTCGGTTTCGCTAGTTGTTGTCTCTTCAGGCGTTTCTGGTGCAGTTTCAGTTGTTGTCGTCTCTTCAGGCGTTTCTGGTTCAGCTTCAGTTGTTGTCGTCTCTTCTGGCATTTCTGCTTCGGTTTCACTAGTTGTTGTCTCTTCAGGCGTTTCTGGTTCAGCTTCAGTTGTTGTCGTCTCTTCAGGCGTTTCTGGTTCAGCTTCAGTTGTTGTCGTCTCTTCAGGCGTTTCTGGTTCAGCTTCAGGTGTTGTCGTCTCTTTCGGCGTTTCTGGTTCAGCTTCAGTTGTTGTGGTCTCTTCAGGCGTTTCTGGTTCAGCTTCAGTTGTTGTCGTCTCTTCTGGCGTTTCTGCTTCGGTTTCACTAGTTGTTGTCTCATCAGGCGTTTCTGGTTCAGCTTCAGTTGTTGTCGTCTCTTCTGGCATTTCTGCTTCGGTTTCACTAGTTGTTGTCTCTTCAGGCGTTTCTGGTTCAGCTTCAGTTGTTGTCGTCTCTTCAGGTGTTTCTGGTTCAGCTTCAGTTGTTGTCGACTCTTCAGGCGTTTCTGGTTCAGCTTCAGTTAGTGTCGTCTCTTCAGGCGTTTCTGGTTCAGCTTCAGTTGTTGTCGTCTCTTCAGGCATTTCTGGTTCAGCTTCAGTTGTTGTCGTCTCTTCCGGCGTTTCTGGTTCAGCTTCAGATGTTGTCGTCTCATCTGGCATTTCTGCTTCGGTTTCACTAATTGTTGTATCTTCAGGCGTTTCTGGTTCAGCTTCAGTTGTTGTCGTCTCTTCAGGCGTTTCTGGTTCAGCTTCAGTTGTTGTCGACTCTTCAGGCGTTTCTGGTTCAGCTTCAGTTGTTGTCGTCTCTTCTGGCATTTCTGCTTTCGTTTCACTAGTTGTTGTCTCTTCAGGCGTTTCTGGTTCAGCTTCAGATAGTGTCGTCTCTTCAGGCGTTTCTGGTTCAGCTTCAGTTGTTGTCGTCTCTTCAGGCATTTCTGGTTCAGCTTCAGTTGTTGTAGTCTCTTCAGGCGTTTCTGGTTCAGTTTCGCTTGTTGTTGTCTCTTCAGGCGTTTCTGGTTCAGCTTCAGTTGTTGTCGTCTCTTCAGGCGTTTCTGGTTCAGCTTCAGTTGTTGTCGTCTCTTCTGGCATTTCTGCTTCGGTTTCACTAGTTGTTGTATCTTCAGGCGTTTCTGGTTCAGCTTCAGTTGTTGTCGTCTCTTCAGGCGTTTCTGATTCAGCTTCAGTTGTTGTAGTCTCTTCAGGCGTTTCTGGTTCAGTTTCGCTTGTTGTTGTCTCTTCAGGCGTTTCTGGTTCAGCTTCAGTTGTTGTCGACTCTTCAGGCGTTTCTGGTTCAGCTTCAGTTGTTGTCGTCTCTTCTGGCATTTCTGCTTTCGTTTCACTAGTTGTTGTCTCTTCAGGCGTTTCTGGTTCAGCTTCAGATAGTGTCGTCTCTTCAGGCGTTTCTGGTTCAGCTTCAGTTGTTGTCGTCTCTTCAGGCATTTCTGGTTCAGCTTCAGTTGTTGTAGTCTCTTCAGGCGTTTCTGGTTCAGTTTCGCTTGTTGTTGTCTCTTCAGGCGTTTCTGGTTCAGCTTCAGTTGTTGTCGTCTCTTCAGGCGTTTCTGGTTCAGCTTCAGTTGTTGTCGTCTCTTCTGGCATTTCTGCTTCGGTTTCACTAGTTGTTGTATCTTCAGGCGTTTCTGGTTCAGCTTCAGTTGTTGTCGACTCTTCAGGCGTTTCTGGTTCAGCTTCAGTTGTTGTCGTCTCTTCTGGCATTTCTGCTTTCGTTTCACTAGTTGTTGTCTCTTCAGGCGTTTCTGGTTCAGCTTCAGATAGTGTCGTCTCTTCAGGCGTTTCTGGTTCAGCTTCAGTTGTTGTCGTCTCTTCAGGCATTTCTGGTTCAGCTTCAGTTGTTGTAGTCTCTTCAGGCGTTTCTGGTTCAGTTTCGCTTGTTGTTGTCTCTTCAGGCGTTTCTGGTTCAGCTTCAGTTGTTGTCGTCTCTTCTGGCATTTCTGCTTCGGTTGCACTAGTTGTTGTCTCTTCAGGCGTTTCTGGTTCAGCTTCAGTTGTTGTCGTCTCTTCAGGCGTTTCTGATTCAGCTTCAGTTGTTGTAGTCTCTTCAGGCGTTTCTGGTTCAGTTTCGCTTGTTGTTGTCTCTTCAGGCGTTTCTGGTTCAGCTTCAGTTGTTGTTGTCTCTTCTGGCATTTCTGCTTCGGTTTCACTAGTTGTTGTCTCTACAGGCGTTTCTGGTTCAGCTTCAGTTGTTGTCGTCTCTTCAGGCATTTCTGGTTCAGCTTCAGTTGTTGTAGTCTCTTCAGGCGTTTCTGGTTCAGTTTCGCTTGTTGTTGTCTCTTCAGGCGTTTCTGGTTCAGCTTCAGTTGTTGTCGTCTCTTCTGGCATTTCTGCTTCGGTTGCACTAGTTGTTGTCTCTTCAGGCGTTTCTGGTTCAGCTTCAGTTGTTGTCGTCTCTTCAGGCGTTTCTGATTCAGCTTCAGTTGTTGTAGTCTCTTCAGGCGTTTCTGATTCAGCTTCAGTTGTTGTAGTCTCTTCAGGCGTTTCTGGTTCAGTTTCGCTTGTTGTTGTCTCTTCAGGCGTTTCTGGTTCAGCTTCAGTTGTTGTCGTCTCTTCTGGCATTTCTGCTTCGGTTTCGCTAGTTGTTGTCTCTTCAGGCGTTTTTGGTGCAGTTTCAGTTGTTGTCGTCTCTTCAGGCGTTTCTGGTTCAGCTTCAGTTGTTGTCGTCTCTTCTGGCATTTCTGCTTCGGTTTCACTAGTTGTTGTCTCTTCAGGCGTTTCTGGTTCAGCTTCAGTTGTTGTCGTCTCTTCAGGCGTTTCTGGTTCAGCTTCAGTTGTTGTCGTCTCTTCTGGCATTTCTGCTTCGGTTTCACTAGTTGTTGTCTCTTCAGGCGTTTCTGGTTCAGCTTCAGTTGTTGTCGTCTCTTCAGGTGTTTCTGGTTCAGCTTCAGTTGTTGTCGACTCTTCAGGCGTTTCTGGTTCAGCTTCAGTTAGTGTCGTCTCTTCAGGCGTTTCTGGTTCAGCTTCAGTTGTTGTCGTCTCTTCAGGCATTTCTGGTTCAGCTTCAGTTGTTGTCGTCTCTTCCGGCGTTTCTGGTTCAGCTTCAGATGTTGTCGTCTCATCTGGCATTTCTGCTTCGGTTTCACTTATTGTTGTATCTTCAGGCGTTTCTGGTTCAGCTTCAGTTGTTGTCGTCTCTTCAGGCGTTTCTGGTTCAGCTTCAGTTGTTGTCGACTCTTCAGGCGTTTCTGGTTCAGCTTCAGTTGTTGTCGTCTCTTCTGGCATTTCTGCTTTCGTTTCACTAGTTGTTGTCTCTTCAGGCGTTTCTGGTTCAGCTTCAGATAGTGTCGTCTCTTCAGGCGTTTCTGGTTCAGCTTCAGTTGTTGTCGTCTCTTCAGGCATTTCTGGTTCAGCTTCAGTTGTTGTAGTCTCTTCAGGCGTTTCTGGTTCAGTTTCGCTTGTTGTTGTCTCTTCAGGCGTTTCTGGTTCAGCTTCAGTTGTTGTCGTCTCTTCAGGCGTTTCTGGTTCAGCTTCAGTTGTTGTCGTCTCTTCTGGCATTTCTGCTTCGGTTTCACTAGTTGTTGTATCTTCAGGCGTTTCTGGTTCAGCTTCAGTTGTTGTCGTCTCTTCAGGCGTTTCTGGTTCAGCTTCAGTTGTTGTCGTCTCTTCTGGCATTTCTGCTTCGGTTTCACTAGTTGTTGTATCTTCAGGCGTTTCTGGTTCAGCTTCAGTTGTTGTCGTCTCTACAGGCGTTTCTGGTTCAGCTTCAGTTGTAGTCTCTTCAGGCGTTTCTGGTTCAGTTTCGCTTGTTGTTGTCTCTTTAGGCGTTTCTGGTTCTGCTTCAGTTGTTGTTGTCTCTTCTGGCATTACTGCTTTGGTTTCACTAGTTGTTGTCTCTTCAGGCGTTTCTGGTTCAGCTTCAGTTGTTGTCGTCTCTTCAGGCGTTTCTGGTTCAGCTTCAGTTGTTGTCGACTCTTCAGGCGTTTCTGGTTCAGCTTCAGTTGTTCTCGTCTCTTCTGGCATTTCTGCTTCCGTTTCACTAGTTGTTGTCTCTTCAGGCGTTTCTGGTTCAGCTTCAGTTAGTGTCGTCTCTTCAGGCGTTTCTGGTTCAGCTTCAGTTGTTGTCGTCTCTTCAGGCATTTCTGGTTCAGCTTCAGTTGTTGTAGTCTCTTCAGGCGTTTCTGGTTCAGCTTCAGTTGTTGTTGTCTCTTCTGGCATTTCTGCTTCGGTTTCACTAGTTGTTGTCTCTACAGGCGTTTCTGGTTCAGCTTCAGTTGTTGTCGTCTCTTCAGGCGTTTCTGGTTCAGCTTCAGTTGTAGTCTCTTCAGGCGTTTCTGGTTCAGTTTCGCTTCTTGTTGTCTCTTCAGGCGTTTCTGGTTCTGCTTCAGTTGTTGTTGTCTCTTCTGGCATTACTGCTTCGGTTTCACTAGTTGTTGTCTCTACAGGCGTTTCTGGTTCAGCTTCAGTTGTAGTCTCTTCAGGCGTTTCTGGTTCAGTTTCGCTTGTTGTTGTCTCTTTAGGCGTTTCTGGTTCTGCTTCAGTTGTTGTTGTCTCTTCTGGCATTACTGCTTCGGTTTCACTAGTTGTTGTCTCTTCAGGCGTTTCTGGTTCAGCTTCAGTTGTTGTCGTCTCTTCAGGCGTTTCTGGTTCAGCTTCAGTTGTTGTCGACTCTTCAGGCGTTTCTGGTTCAGCTTCAGTTGTTCTCGTCTCTTCTGGCATTTCTGCTTCCGTTTCACTAGTTGTTGTCTCTTCAGGCGTTTCTGGTTCAGCTTCAGTTAGTGTCGTCTCTTCAGGCGTTTCTGGTTCAGCTTCAGTTGTTGTCGTCTCTTCCGGCGTTTCTGGTTCAGCTTCAGTTGTTGTCGTCTCTTCAGGCATTTCTGGTTCAGCTTTAGTTGTTGTCGTCTCTTCAGGCGTTTCTGGTTCAGCTTCGGTTGTTGTCATCTCTTCTGGCATTTCTGCTTCTGTTTCGCTAGTTGTTGTCTCTTCAGGCGTTTCTGGTGCAGTTTCAGTTGATGTCGTCTCTTCATGCGTTTCTGGTTCAGCTTCAGTTGTTGTTGTCTCTTCTGGCATTTCTGCTTCGGTTTCACTTGTTGTTGTCTCTACAGGCATTTCTGGTTCAGCTTCAGTTGTTGTCGTCTCATCAGGCGTTTCTGGTTCAGCTTCAGTTGTAGTCTCTTCAGGCGTTTCTGGTTCAGTTTCGCTTGTTGTTGTCTCTTCAGGCGTTTCTGGTTCTGCTTCAGTTGTTGTTGTCTCTTCTGGCATTACTGCTTCGGTTTCACTAGTTGTTGTCTCTTCAGGCGTTTCTGGTTCAGCTTTAGTTGTTGTCGTCTCTTCAGGCGTTTCTGGTTCAGCTTCAGTTGTTGTCGACTCTTCAGGCGTTTCTGGTTCAGCTTCAGTTGTTGTCGTCTCTTCTGGCATTTCTGCTTCCGTTTCACTAGTTGTTGTTTCTTCAGGCGTTTCTGGTTCAGCTTCAGTTGTTGTTGTCTCTTCTGGCATTTCTGCTTCGGTTTCACTAGTTGTTGTCTCTACAGGCATTTCTGGTTCAGCTTCAGTTGTTGTCGTCTCTTCAGGCGTTTCTGGTTCAGCTTCAGTTGTAGTCTCTTCAGGCGTTTCTGGTTCAGTTTCGCTTGTTGTTGTCTCTTCAGGCGTTTCTGGTTCTGCTTCAGTTGTTGTTGTCTCTTCTGGCATAACTGCTTCGGTTTCACTAGTTGTTGTCTCTTCAGGCGTTTCTGGTTCAGCTTCAGTTGTTGTCGCCTCAGGCGTTTCTGGTTCAGCTTCAGTTGTTGTCGACTCTTCAGGCGTTTCTGGTTCAGCTTCAGTTGTTGTCGTCTCTTCTGGCATTTCTGCTTCCGTTTCACTAGTTGTTGTCTCTTCAGGCGTTTCTGGTTCAGCTTCAGTTAGTGTCGTCTCTTCAGGCGTTTCTGGTTCAGCTTCAGTTGTTGTCGTCTCTTCAGGCATTTCTGGTTCAGCTTCAGTTGTTGTAGTCTCTTCAGGCGTTTCTGGTTCAGTTTCGCTTGTTGTTGTCTCTTCAGGCGTTTCTGGTTCAGCTTCAGTTGTTGTCGTCTCTTCTGGCATTTCTGCTTCGGTTTCACTAGTTGTTGTCTCTTCAGGCGTTTCTGGTTCAGCTTCAGTTGTTGTCGTCTCTTCAGGCGTTTCTGGTTCAGCTTCAGTTGTTGTCGTCTCTTCTGGCATTTCTGCTTCGGTTTCGCTAGTTGTCTCTACAGGCGTTTCTGGTGCAGTTTCAGTTGTTGTCGTCTCTTCAGGCGTTTCTGGTTCAGCTTCAGATGTTGTCGTCTCTTCAGGCATTTCTGGTTCAGCTTCAGTTGTTGTCGTCTCTTCAGGCGTTTCTGGTTGAGCTTCAGTTGTTGTCGTCTCTTCAGGCGTTTCTGGTTCAGCTTCAGTTGTTGTCGTCTCTTCTGGCATTTCTGCTTCGGTTGCGCTAGTTGTTGTCTCTTCAGGCGTTTCTGGTGCAGTTTCAGTTGTTGTCGTCTCTTCAGGCGTTTCTGGTTCAGCTTCAGTTGTTGTAGTCTCTTCAGGCGTTTCTGGTTCAGTTTCGCTTGTTGTTGTCTCTTCAGGCGTTTCTGGTTCAGCTTCAGTTGTTGTTGTCTCTTCTGGCATTTCTGCTTTGGTTTCACTAGTTGTTGTCTCTACAGACGTTTCTGGTTCAGCTTCAGTTGTTGTCGTCTCTTCAGGCGTTTCTGGTTCAGCTTCAGTTGTAGTCTCTTCAGGCGTTTCTGGTTCAGCTTCAGATAGTGTCGTCTCTTCAGGCGTTTCTGGTTCAGCTTCAGTTGTTGTCGTCTCTTCAGGCATTTCTGGTTCAGCTTCAGTTGTTGTAGTCTCTTCAGGTGTTTCTGGTTCAGTTTCGCTTGTTGTTGTCTCTTCAGGCATTTCTGGTTCAGTTTCGCTTATTGTTGTCTCTTCAGGCGTTTCTGGTTCAGCTTCAGTTGTTGTTGTCTCTTCTGGCATTTCTGCTTCGGTTTCACTAGTTGTTGTCTCTACAGGCGTTTCTGGTTCAGCTTCAGTTGTTGTCGTCTCTTCAGGCGTTTCTGGTTCAGCTTCAGTTGTTGTCGTCTCTTCAGGCATTTCTGGTTCAGCTTCAGTTGTTGTAGTCTCTTCAGGTGTTTCTGGTTCAGTTTCGCTTGTTGTTGTCTCTTCAGGCATTTCTGGTTCAGTTTCGCTTATTGTTGTCTCTTCAGGCGTTTCTGGTTCAGCTTCAGTTGTTGTTGTCTCTTCTGGCATTTCTGCTTCGGTTTCACTAGTTGTTGTCTCTACAGGCGTTTCTGGTTCAGCTTCAGTTGTTGTCGTCTCTTCAGGCGTTTCTGGTTCAGCTTCAGTTGTAGTCTCTTCAGGCGTTTCTGGTTCAGTTTCGCTTCTTGTTGTCTCTTCAGGCGTTTCTGGTTCTGCTTCAGTTGTTGTTGTCTCTTCTGGCATTACTGCTTCGGTTTCACTAGTTGTTGTCTCTACAGGCGTTTCTGGTTCAGCTTCAGTTGTAGTCTCTTCAGGCGTTTCTGGTTCAGTTTCGCTTGTTGTTGTCTCTTTAGGCGTTTCTGGTTCTGCTTCAGTTGTTGTTGTCTCTTCTGGCATTACTGCTTCGGTTTCACTAGTTGTTGTCTCTTCAGGCGTTTCTGGTTCAGCTTCAGTTAGTGTCGTCTCTTCAGGCGTTTCTGGTTCAGCTTCAGTTGTTGTCGTCTCTTCAGGCATTTCTGGTTCAGCTTCAGTTGTTGTAGTCTCTTCAGGCGTTTCTGGTTTAGTTTCGCTTGTTGTTGTCTCTTCAGGCGTTTCTGGTTCAGCTTCAGTTGTTGTCGTCTCTTCTGGCATTTCTGCTTCGGTTTCACTAGTTGTTGTCTCTTCAGGCGTTTCTGGTTCAGCTTCAGTTGTTGTCGTCTCTTCAGGCGTTTCTGGTTCAGCTTCAGTTGTTGTCGTCTCTTCTGGCATTTCTGCTTCGGTTTCGCTAGTTGTCTCTACAGGCGTTTCTGGTGCAGTTTCAGTTGTTGTCGTCTCTTCAGGCGTTTTTGGTTCAGCTTCAGATGTTGTCGTCTCTTCAGGCATTTCTGGTTCAGCTTCAGTGCTTGTAGTCGCTTCAGGCGTTTCTGGTTCAGTTTTGCTTGTTGTTGTCTCTTCAGGCGTTTCTGGTTCAGCTTCAGTTGTTGTCGTTTCTTCTGGTATTTTTGCTTTTGTTTCACTAGTTGTTGTCTCTTCAGGCGTTTCTGGTTCAGCTTCAGTTGTTGTCGTCTCTTTCGGCGTTTCTGGTTCAGCTTCAGTTGTTGTCGTCTCTTCTGGCATTACTGCTTCGGTTTCACTAGTTGTTGTCTCTTCAGGCGTTTCTGGTTCAGCTTCAGTTGTTGTCGTCTCTTCAGGCGTTTCTGGTTCAGCTTCAGTTGTTGTCGTCTCTTCTGGCATTTCTGCTTCAGTTTCGCTAGTTGTTGTCTCTTCAGGCGTTTCTGGTGTAGCTTCAGTTGTTGTCGTCTCTTCCGGCGTTTCTGGTTCAGCTTCAGTTGTTGTCGTCTCTTCAGGCATTTCTGGTTCAGCTTCAGTTGTTGTCGTCTCTTCAGGCGTTTCTGGTTCAGCTTCGGTTGTTGTCAACTCTTCTGGCATTTCTGCTTCGGTTTCGCTAGTTGTTGTCTCTTCAGGCGTTTCTGGTGCAGTTTCAGTTGATGTCGTCTCTTCATGCGTTTCTGGTTCAGCTTCAGTTGTTGTTGTCTCTTCTGGCATTTCTGCTTCGGTTTCACTTGTTGTTGTCTCTACAGGCATTTCTGGTTCAGCTTCAGTTGTTGTCGTCTCATCAGGCGTTTCTGGTTCAGCTTCAGTTGTAGTCTCTTCAGGCGTTTCTGGTTCAGTTTCGCTTGTTGTTGTCTCTTCAGGCGTTTCTGGTTCTGCTTCAGTTGTTGTTGTCTCTTCTGGCATTACTGCTTCGGTTTCACTAGTTGTTGTCTCTTCAGGCGTTTCTGGTTCAGCTTTAGTTGTTGTCGTCTCTTCAGGCGTTTCTGGTTCAGCTTCAGTTGTTGTCGACTCTTCAGGCGTTTCTGGTTCAGCTTCAGTTGTTGTCGTCTCTTCTGGCATTTCTGCTTCCGTTTCACTAGTTGTTGTTTCTTCAGGCGTTTCTGGTTCAGCTTCAGTTGTTGTTGTCTCTTCTGGCATTTCTGCTTCGGTTTCACTAGTTGTTGTCTCTACAGGCATTTCTGGTTCAGCTTCAGTTGTTGTCGTCTCTTCAGGCGTTTCTGGTTCAGCTTCAGTTGTAGTCTCTTCAGGCGTTTCTGGTTCAGTTTCGCTTGTTGTTGTCTCTTCAGGCGTTTCTGGTTCTGCTTCAGTTGTTGTTGTCTCTTCTGGCATTACTGCTTCGGTTTCACTAGTTGTTGTCTCTTCAGGCGTTTCTGGTTCAGCTTCAGTTGTTGTCGCCTCAGGCGTTTCTGGTTCAGCTTCAGTTGTTGTCGACTCTTCAGGCGTTTCTGGTTCAGCTTCAGTTGTTGTCGTCTCTTCTGGCATTTCTGCTTCCGTTTCACTAGTTGTTGTCTCTTCAGGCGTTTCTGGTTCAGCTTCAGTTAGTGTCGTCTCTTCAGGCGTTTCTGGTTCAGCTTCAGTTGTTGTCGTCTCTTCAGGCATTTCTTGTTCAGCTTCAGTTGTTGTAGTCTCTTCAGGCGTTTCTGGTTCAGTTTCGCTTGTTGTTGTCTCTTCAGGCGTTTCTGGTTCAGCTTCAGTTGTTGTCGTCTCTTCTGGCATTTCTGCTTCGGTTTCACTAGTTGTTGTCTCTTCAGGCGTTTCTGGTTCAGCTTCAGTTGTTGTCGTCTCTTCAGGCGTTTCTGGTTCAGCTTCAGTTGTTGTCGTCTCTTCTGGCATTTCTGCTTCGGTTTCGCTAGTTGTCTCTACAGGCGTTTCTGGTGCAGTTTCAGTTGTTGTCGTCTCTTCAGGCGTTTCTGGTTCAGCTTCAGATGTTGTCGTCTCTTCAGGCATTTCTGGTTCAGCTTCAGTTGTTGTCGTCTCTTCAGGCGTTTCTGGTTGAGCTTCAGTTGTTGTCGTCTCTTCAGGCGTTTCTGGTTCAGCTTCAGTTGTTGTCGTCTCTTCTGGCATTTCTGCTTCGGTTGCGCTAGTTGTTGTCTCTTCAGGCGTTTCTGGTGCAGTTTCAGTTGTTGTCGTCTCTTCAGGCGTTTCTGGTTCAGCTTCAGTTGTTGTAGTCTCTTCAGGCGTTTCTGGTTCAGTTTCGCTTGTTGTTGTCTCTTCAGGCGTTTCTGGTTCAGCTTCAGTTGTTGTTGTCTCTTCTGGCATTTCTGCTTTGGTTTCACTAGTTGTTGTCTCTACAGACGTTTCTGGTTCAGCTTCAGTTGTTGTCGTCTCTTCAGGCGTTTCTGGTTCAGCTTCAGTTGTAGTCTCTTCAGGCGTTTCTGGTTCAGCTTCAGATAGTGTCGTCTCTTCAGGCGTTTCTGGTTCAGCTTCAGTTGTTGTCGTCTCTTCAGGCATTTCTGGTTCAGCTTCAGTTGTTGTAGTCTCTTCAGGTGTTTCTGGTTCAGTTTCGCTTGTTGTTGTCTCTTCAGGCATTTCTGGTTCAGTTTCGCTTATTGTTGTCTCTTCAGGCGTTTCTGGTTCAGCTTCAGTTGTTGTCGTCTCTTCAGGCGTTTCTGGTTCAGCTTCAGTTGTTGTCGTCTCTTCCGGGGTTTCTGGTTCAGCTTCAGTTGTTGTCGCCTCTTCAGGCGTTTCTGGTTCAGCTTCAGTTGTTGTCGTCTCTTCTGGCATTTCTGCTTCAGTTTCGCTAGTTGTTGTCTCTTCAGGCGTTTCTGGTGTAGCTTCAGTTGTTGTCGTCTCTTCCGGCGTTTCTGGTTCAGCTTCAGTTGTTGTCGTCTCTTCAGGCATTTCTGGTTCAGCTTCAGTTGTTGTCGTCTCTTCAGGCGTTTCTGGTTCAGCTTCAGTTGTTGTAGTCTCTTCAGGCGTTTCTGGTTCAGTTTTGCTTGTTGTTGTCTCTTCAGGCGTTTCTGGTTCAGCTTCAGTTGTTGTAGTCTCTTCAGGTGTTTCTGGTTCAGTTTCGCTTGTTGTTGTCTCTTCTGGCATTTCTGCTTCGGTTTCACTAGTTGTTGTCTCTTCAGGCGTTTCTGGTTCAGCTTCAGTTGTTGTCGTCTCTTCAGGCGTTTCTGGTTCAGCTTCAGTTGTTGTAGTCTCTTCAGGCGTTTCTGGTTCAGTTTCGCTTGTTGTTGTCTCTTCAGGCGTTTCTGGTTCAGCTTCAGTTGTTGTTGTCTCTTCTGGCATTTCTGCTTCGGTTTCACTAGTTGTTGTCTCTACAGACGTTTCTGGTTCAGCTTCAGTTGTTGTCGTCTCTTCAGGCGTTTCTGGTTCAGCTTCAGTTGTAGTCTCTTCAGGCGTTTCTGGTTCAGTTTCGCTTGTTGTTGTCTCTTCAGGCGTTTCTGGTTCTGCTTCAGTTGTTGTTGTCTCTTCTGGCATTACTGCTTCGGTTTCACTAGTTGTTGTCTCTACAGGCGTTTCTGGTTCAGCTTCAATTGTAGTCTCTTCAGGCGTTTCTGGTTCAGTTTCGCTTGTTGTTGTCTCTTCAGGCGTTTCTGGTTCAGCTTCAGTTGTTGTAGTCTCTTCAGGCGTTTCTGGTTCAGTTTCGCTTGTTGTTGTCTCTTCAGGCGTTTCTGGTTCAGCTTCAGTTGTTGTTGTCTCTTCTGGCATTTCTGCTTCGGTTTCACTAGTTGTTGTCTCTACAGACGTTTCTGGTTCAGCTTCAGTTGTTGTCGACTCTTCAGGCGTTTCTGGTTCAGCTTCAGTTGTTGTCGACTCTTTAGGCGTTTCTGGTTCAGCTTCAGTTGTTGTCGACTCTTCAGGCGTTTCTGGTTCAGCTTCAGTTGTTGTCGTCTCATCAGGCGTTTCTGGTTCAGCTTCAGTTGTTGTCTTCTCTTCAGGCGTTTCTGGTTCAGCTTCAGTTGTTGTCGTCTCTTCTGGCATTTCTGCTTCGGTTTCACTAGTTGTTGTCTCTTCAGGCGTTTCTGGTTCAGCTTCAGTTGTTGACGTCTCTTCAGGCGTTTCTGGTTCAGCTTCAGTTGTTGTAGTCTCTTCAGGCGTTTCTGGTTCAGTTTCGCTTGTTGTTGTCTCTTCAGGCGTTTCTGGTTCAGCTTCAGTTGTTGTTGTCTCTTCTGGCATTTCTGCTTCGGTTTCACTAGTTGTTGTCTCTACAGACGTTTCTGGTTCAGCTTCAGTTGTTGTCGACTCTTCAGTTGTTTCTGGTTCAGCTTCAGTTGTTGTCGACTCTTTAGGCGTTTCTGGTTCAGCTTCAGTTGTTGTCGACTCTTCAGGCGTTTCTGGTTCAGCTTCAGTTGTTGTCGTCTCATCAGGCGTTTCTGGTTCAGCTTCAGTTGTTGTCTTCTCTTCAGGCGTTTCTGGTTCAGCTTCAGTTGTTGTCGTCTCTTCTGGCATTTCTGCTTCGGTTTCACTAGTTGTTGTCTCTTCAGGCGTTTCTGGTTCAGCTTCAGTTGTTGTCGTCTCTTCCGGCGTTTCTGGTTCAGCTTCAATTGTTGTCGTCTCTTTAGGCGTTTCTGGTTCAGCTTCAGTTGTTGTCGTCTCTTCAGGCGTTTCTGGTTCAGCTTCAGTTGTTGTCGTCTCTTCAGGCGTTTCTGGTTCAGCTTCAGTTGTTGTCGTCTCTTCAAGCGTTTCTGGTTCAGCTTCAGTTGTTGTCGCCTCTTCAGGCGTTTCTGGTTCAGCTTCAGTTGTTGTCGTCTCTTCTGGCATTTCTGCTTCGGTTTCACTAGTTGTTGTCTCTACAGGCGTTTCTGGTTCAGCTTCAGTTGTTGTCGTCTCTTCAGGCGTTTCTGGTTCAGCTTCAGTTGTTGTCTTCTCTTCAGGCGTTTCTGGTTCAGCTTCAGTTGTTGTCGTCTCTTCAGGCGTTTCTGGTTCAGCTTCAGTTGTTGTCGTCTCTTCAGGCGTTTCTGGTTCAGCTTCAGTTGTTGTCGTCTCTTCCGGCGTTTCTGGTTCAGCTTCAGTTGTTGTCGCCTCTTCAGGCGTTTCTGGTTCAGCTTCAGTTGTTGTCGTCTCTTCTGGCATTTCTGCTTCGGTTTCACTAGTTGTTGTCTCTACAGGCGTTTCTGGTTCAGCTTCAGTTGTTGTCGTCTCTTCAGGCGTTTCTGGTTCAGCTTCAGTTGTTGTCTTCTCTTCAGGCGTTTCTGGTTCAGCTTCAGTTGTTGTCGTCTCTTCTGGCATTTCTGCTTCGGTTTCACTAGTTGTTGTCTCTTCAGGCGTTTCTGGTGCAGCTTCAGTTGTTGTCGTCTCTTCCGGCGTTTCTGGTTCTGCTTCAATTGTTGTCGTCTCTTTAGGCGTTTCTGGTTCAGCTTCAGTTGTTGTCGTCTCTTCAGGCGTTTCTGGTTCAGCTTCAGTTGTTGTCGTCTCTTCAGGCGTTTCTGGTTCAGCTTCAGTTGTTGTCGTCTCTTCAGGCGTTTCTGGTTCAGCTTCAGTTGTTGTCGTCTCTTCAGGCGTTTCTGGTTCAGCTTCAGTTGTTGTCGCCTCTTCAGGCGTTTCTGGTTCAGCTTCAGTTGTTGTCGTCTCTTCTGGCATTTCTGCTTCCGTTTCACTAGTTGTTGTCTCTTCAGGCGTTTCTGGTTCAGCTTCAGTTGTTGTCGTCTCTTCAGGCGTTTCTGGTTCAGCTTCAGTTGTTGTCGTCTCTTCAGGCATTTCTGGTTCAGCTTCAGTTGTTGTAGTCTTTTCAGGCGTTTCTGGTTCAGCTTCAGTTGTTATCGTCTCTTCAGGCGTTTCTGGTTCAGCTTTATTTGTTGTCGTCTCTTCTGGCATTTCTGCTTCGGTTTCACTAGTTGTTGTCTCTTCAGGCGTTTCTGGTTCAGCTTCAGTTGTTGTCGTCTCTTCAGGCGTTTCTGGTTCAGCTTCAGTTGTTGTCGTCTCTTCAGGCGTTTCTGGTTCAGCTTCAGTTGTTGTCGCCTCTTCAGGCGTTTCTGGTTCAGCTTCAGTTGTTGTCGTCTCTTCTGGCATTTCTGCTTCGGTTTCACTAGTTGTTGTCTCTACAGGCGTTTCTGGTTCAGCTTCAGTTGTTGTCGTCTCTTCAGGCGTTTCTGGTTCAGCTTCAGTTGTTGTCGACTCTTCAGGTGTTTCTGGTTCAGCTTCAGTTGTTGTCGTCTCTTCTGGCATTTCTGCTTCCGTTTCACTAGTTGTTGTCTCTTCAGGCGTTTCTGGTTCAGCTTCAGTTAGTGTCGTCTCTTCAGGCGTTTCTGGTTCAGCTTCAGTTGTTGTCGTCTCTTCAGGCATTTCTGGTTCAGCTTCAGTTGTTGTAGTCTTTTCAGGCGTTTCTGGTTCAGTTTCGGTAGTTGTTGTCTCTTCAGGCGTTTCTGGTTCAGCTTCAGTTGTTATCGTCTCTTCCGGCGTTTCTGGTTCAGCTTTATTTGTTGTCGTCTCTTCTGGCATTTCTGCTTCGGTTTCACTAGTTGTTGTCTCTTCAGGCGTTTCTGGTTCAGCTTCAGTTGTTGTCGTCTCTTCTGGCATTTCTGCTTCGGTTTCGCTAGTTGTTGTCTCTTCTGGCGTTTCTGGTGCAGTTTCAGTTGTTATCGTCTCTTCAGGCGTTTCTGGTTCAGCTTCAGTTGTTGTCGTCTCTTCTGGCATTTCTGCTTCGGTTTCACTAGTTGTTGTCTCTTCAGGCGTTTCTGGTTCAGCTTCAGTTGTTGTCGACTCTTCAGGCGTTTCTGGTTCAGCTTCAGTTGTTGTCGACTCTTCAGGCGTTTCTGGTTCAGCTTCAGTTGTTGTCGACTCTTCAGGCGTTTCTGGTTCAGCTTCAGTTGTTGTCGTCTCATCAGGCGTTTCTGGTTCAGCTTCAGTTGTTGTCTTCTCTTCAGGCGTTTCTGGTTCAGCTTCAGTTGTTGTCGTCTCTTCTGGCATTTCTGCTTCGGTTTCGCTAGTCGTTGACTCTTCAGGCGTTTCTGGTTGAGCTTCAGTTGTTGTCGTCTCTTCCGGCGTTTCTGGTTCAGCTTCAGTTGTTGTCGTCTCTTCAGGCATTTCTGGTTCAGCTTCAGTTGTTGTCGTCTCTTGAGGCGTTTCTGGTTCAGCTTCAGTTGTTGTCGTCTCTTCAGGCGTTTCTGGTTCAGCTTTAGTTGTTGTCGTCTTTTCTGGCATTTCTGCTTCGGTTTCGCTAGTTGTTGCCTCTTCAGGCGTTTCTGGTGCAGTTTCAGTTGTTGTCGTCTCTTCAGGCGTTTCTGGTTCAGCTTCAGTTAGTGTCGACTCTTCAGGCGTTTCTGTTTCAGCTTCAGTTGTTGTCGTCTCTTCAGGCATTTCTGGTTCAGCTTCAGTTGTTATCGTCTCTTCAGGCGTTTCTGGTTCAGCTTCAGTTGTTGTCGTCTCTTCTGGCATTTCTGCTTCGGTTTCACTAGTTGTTGTCTCATCAGGCGTTTCTGGTTCAGCCTCAGTTGTTGTCGTCTCTTTTGGTACTTCTGCTTCGGTTTCACTAGTTGTTGTCTCTTCAGGCGTTTCTGGTTCAGCTTCAGTTGTTGTCGTCTCTTCAGGCGTTTCTGGTTCAGCTTCAGTTGTTGTCGTCACTTCTGGCATTTCTGCTTCGGTTTCGCTAGTCGTTGTCTCTTCAGGCGTTTCTGGTTCAGCTTCAGTTGTTAACGTCTCTTCCGGCGTTTCTGGTTCAGCTTCAGTTGTTGTCGACTCTTTAGGCGTTTCTGGTTCAGCTTCAGTTGTTGTCGTCTCATCAGGCGTTTCTGGTTCAGCTTCAGTTGTTGTCTTCTCTTCAGGCGTTTCTGGTTCAGCTTCAGTTGTTGTCGTCTCTTCTGGCATTTCTGCTTCGGTTTCGCTAGTCGTTGACTCTTCAGGCGTTTCTGGTTGAGCTTCAGTTGTTGTCGTCTCTTCCGGAGTTTCTGGTTCAGCTTCAGTTGTTGTCGTCTCTTCAGGCATTTCTGGTTCAGCTTCAGTTGTTGTCGTCTCTTGAGGCGTTTCTGGTTCAGCTTCAGTTGTTGTCGTCTCTTGAGGCGTTTCTGGTTCAGCTTCAGTTGTTGTCGTCTCTTCAGGCGTTTCTGGTTCAGCTTCAGTTGTTGTCGTCTCTTCTGGCATTTCTGCTTCGGTTTCGCTAGTTGTTGTCTCTTCAGGCGTTTCTGGTGCAGTTTCAGTTGTTGTCGTCTCTTCAGGCGTTTCTGGTTCAGCTTCAGTTGTTGTCGTCTCTTTTGGCATTTCTGCTTCGGTTTCACTAGTTGTTGTCTCTGTTAAATATTGTGATTTTATAGTATAGATATGGATACTTCTTACACCTAACCTATAGAGTATTTAAAAAAGAAATTGTTCTCTCTAGTTTTTGACGCTTCACGATATACACGAAATATGTTTCCTTGTGTGGTTCTTAAATAAAATATTATTATAATTGAGGTACAGGGTTTTCTTAAGTACCTATTTTAACATGGTAGCAGAGCGTAAGGAGCGAAAAATATGGCAAATAAATTAAAATGATTTAAGTAAGAAATATTTTGAAAATTTTCTTTCAAGAAGAAAAACAATTGACGAAAGAAAATACCAGTGAAGTGACCGAAATCCTTAGGTCAGCAAAGATGAAAAGTAAGGATGATTTTAAGATACCGATTTTTGAAGGCACAGATTATGAGAAATGGAAGTTTTGCTTGAAATTATTATTAGAACTGAAAAACTGTGAAAAAGTGATAGTAAAGGAGGAGAAAGATAAAGAAATAGATGAAAAAGATTGCAGAAGAATGAATTTAAAAGCTCAGAACTATATAGTCAATAGCATCGGAAATTCGCAGATCGATATCGTAATATCTGAGAATAGTGCCTACAAAATGATTAGAAAACTTGATGATTTATTTATAGTAAAAGGATGTGCGAACAAGTTATTATTAAAAAGGTAAATACTCGAACTAAAATTTGATGAAACGGTATCGCCTTTAGATTTTTTTCAAATTTTTGAGAAACAAATTAATGACTTAAAGGGAGCAGGAGAGTTAGTCAGTGAAGAGGATAGATTAAATTACTTATTACTAACATTACCATCCAAATTCGAATACCTTGTAAATATTGTCGATGCAATGCCGAAAGAGAAACAAACGGTTGAATATGTTAAGTCAAAAATAATTTTAGATTTCAAAAAAAATGAATCAAGAAATAAAGTAGAGACAGAACAAAGTTTTACGAGTACCAGTGGTAACAGTCGTAATAATAACTGCTATGCTTGTAACCAAAGAGGTCATTTTAAGAAGGATTGTCCAAAATTTAGAAATACAGGAGGATATAACAGGTATCACCGTGGTAACCGAGGAAGAGGACGAAACTACAGACGAAATTATGGCAATGCATTTAATGTTGTGGTAATGACAGTTGGGACAGACCAGAAAAGAAATAAATATTTTTCCGAATATGAAACGCTCAAGAATCCAATAAATATAAAGGTTGGAGATGGTTTTTGTCTAAAAGCTGACAAGATTGGAAAAGTAAGCATGTTTTGTAACCTAGGATACAAATCGACAAAAATTGATATAGACAATGTTTACCTCGTTACAAATATGAAAAAGAATTTACTCAGCGTGTCTAGTATTGTGAACAAAGGAAATATGGTAAGGTTTGATCGTAATAATGCAAAAATCTATAATGTTCAAGGAAGATTAATAGCTATAGCCAAAAAGGAAAACAAATTGTTTGAATTATCAGGTAAGATCTTTTAGAATAGAAAAAGTGTAGCGTATCAAAGTGATAAAGTAATGTCAATGAAAGAAAAATGGCACCGTATTTTAGGACATCCTAATTTTTATAAACTTAAAGAGATGTGTCGTCATAAAGTTTTAGATGGTTTACCTGACACTTTAGAAGGGTTTATGCACTGTGAAATTTGTTTAAAAAATAAGATGACTAATTTACCGTTCGTTAATAATAGACGACGCACCACACAACCATGTGAAATAATACATACGGATGTAAATGGGCCCATGCAAACAACAGGATACAAGGGTCAGAGATATTTTGTTTCATTTATTGATGATTTTAGTCGACATGCATATGTTTGTGTTATTAGAAATAAAAGTGATGTTTTTGAATGTTTTAGGACATATGTTGATTTAGTGCAGACACAGACCGATAAACATGTAAAGGAAGTAAGGTGTGACAACGGTGGTGAGTACATAAACAAACATTTCTATGAATTTGCAAAGCAGAAAGGATTTTTTTTTAAACCTGCACCAGCTCACACACATGAATTAAATGGAGTTGCGGAACGCTATAATAGGTCAATAATGTACAGAGCTAGATGTTTAATGACAGAAGCAAAACTAGAGAAAAAGTACTGGCCTGAATTTGTGATGACAGCAGCATATTTAGGTAATAGACTGCTTACAAATACAGTAGAAAAGAAAACGCCATATGAATTGTTTACTGGTAGAAAATCAAATGTTAAAAATTTAAAATTGTATGGCAGTAAATGTTTTGTACGTGTTCCAGAGGAAGTCAGAATATCAAAATTAAATCCAAAAAGTCAACAAGGAATCTTGGTAGGATATACGGACATGGGGTACAAAATTTTAATTGACGGAAAGGTTATAGTTTCTAGACATGTAAGATTTATAGAAAATGATGAAGAAGAAAATATAATTAGATTTGAAACTTGTGAAGAAGAGAAAGGAAATGACGAAAACGAAGAGTTCTATGACATCATTGATAATGATGAAAATGAAGCTGAAGATAAACCGGAGGACAAAAGTGAAGAACCTAGTGAAGAAAACCGTGGTGAAAGTCGTCCTAGAAGAGAAGTGAAATTACCAGAAAGGTTTAAAGATCACGTAGTTTACGTAAACATGTCAAATGCACTAGTACCGACTACATATGATGAAGCAGTAAACTGCCCTGAAGCAAGGAAGTGGATAAGTGCTATGGAGGATGAAATTAATTGTTTAGAAAAGAACGAAACTTGAGAAGTAGTAAATCAACCAAAAGATAAACAAATGATAGATGTGAAATGGATTTACAGGATTAAATCAAGTGGAAAATATAAAGCGAGAGTTGTTGCTAGAGGATTTCAGCAGTAAAAAATAAATAAATAAAAATAAAATAGCTTTTATTGATTCCTTACATGATTAACATGCCAATTAAATAAATCACACTTTGCATTTTTGAGTTACTAATTGATGAGATGAGAGGATTTCAGCAGTGGTATGATGAAAATGAAGATAATTATTCGCCAGTAGCAAGGCTTACTACAATGAAGGCACTTTTATCTATAGCCTGTGTTAATGGCTGGCAGATACATCAAATGGACGTAGAAACAGCTTTTTTGAATGGAAACATCAAATCGGAGGTATACATCTATCCGCCTGATGGATACGAAATTGGAAAGAACAAAGTTTGTAAACTTCGAAAAGCTCTTTATGGGTTAAGAGAAAGCCCTAGAGATTGGTATGATTGTTTTAATGAATATATGTTAAGTATTAATTTTAAAAGGTCGGAATATGATTATTGTTTATACACAGGAAGTGTAAAAGATGTTGTAACTCATTTATGTTTATACGTTGATGATATTTTAATATTTTCAGAGAATTTAAATTTTATAAATGAAGTAAAAAGGCTGTTAAATATTCGTTTTATAATGAAAGATATGGGAAGTGTAAAGGAATACTTGGGAATAGATATAGAATATAACCCGTCAGAGAAAAGGATGTCATTAAGCCAACAGAAGTACATTGAACAGTTGGTAGATAAGTATAACATTAAAGATTATAAGTACGAAACACCTATGGAGCAAAATTTGAAATTGGAACCCAGCAAGACTCAAAATTCTGATATCAAGTACAGAAATTTAATAGGAGCACTACAGTATGTCGCTAGTGGAACGAGACCCGATATAGCATATAGTGTTAACTATTTAAGTCGTTTTCAAAACAGTTATAGTGCTACTCATTATAAATATGCATTAAGAGTGCTAAAATATTTGTAACGAACAAAAGAAATAAAATTAAAATACAATGAATTTTGTTTTGAATAAAAGTGCTTTGTAAGGAGACTAGCGCCATCTGCGTGTGATCTCCACAAACACGGGCAAAATTATCGATTCATCGATTTCCCTTGCGGGGATTGTCTTTGCCCGACCAGAAAAATATTCATTGTCTTATGTCAAAGTCTAAACTTGTCATTCCAGCAAAAAAAAAAAATGTACTTGCTTTGTGATGAAAAATGTAACTGGGTGTGGCCGCCGCGTGTTTTAGTTTGTTTTAGAAGCACAAGTTTGTAATTTGATATATAAAATTGAAAGTTTCGTGGAGAATCGTCGGTAATTGTTTGTGGCCAAGTTATTTGGAACGGCGAGGAGCCGAAATTGTTTGTATGAACATTGATCTGTATGAAAATTGTGAACCGCGTGACATGCGTACTTATAAGATTGCGTAAGTGAACAATAGTGGCGAAAGAAGAAAAAGAAACTGATTGTGCGGTCTTGAATTGGTGTTATAAGTGCGACGTATTAGTTGGGGCAACAATTCCATGAGCTCATGTGGGGGTAATTAGGGACCCAATTCTTCTCCACCACTGATCTCGGGTCTATGAAGAGACCTGAGGCCGTCGCCATCCCTGAGGAGGACCTGGAGATCGACGCGAAGGCCAGGTGAGGCTGCCTGAGGACCGCGGGGAGGCGGTGAGTTTTATAATTAGTATAACTACTTTTAATTAGAATTAAGTTCAAATCATAATTAGTTAAGTTAGATTAAAATAGGTCCCGGTACCTATGTACAGGGTGTCTCAGAACGATCCAACTATTACAATGCTATATAGTTAAAATAAAAACTTTTTGTAACTAATATTTATTAATACCATCAAACAGAAAAATAATGAAATTTTACTTTTTAAAAATGACATTGTTCAAATGGCGTCCGTTTAGTTGTCGGCATTCCTCGAATCTTTCACGAACATTACGGAAGATTTTTCTTAGAAGTTGTCGAGAAATCAAGCTTATCTTTTCTTCGATATTTCTTTTTAAATGTGCCAAATTTCGTGGATTGTCCTCGTAGACAACGCTCTTAAGATAACCCCATAAAAAAAAATCTGGTGGGGTCAGATCGGGGCTTCGAGGCGGCCACTCAATGTCACCCCTCCGTGAAATGACCTTTTCAGGGAAGATTTCGTGTAATGCTGCTAGTGAATTGTTAGTGGTATGTGCCGTCGCTCCATCTTGCTGGAACCATCTCAACTGATTGTAATGTTCACATTCTTGCAGTCGAGGAGCAAGAAAATTGCGTATCATGTCGATATAGCGTGGTGAATTTACTGTGACTGCTCTGCCTCTGTAGTCCTCAAAAAAATAAGGCCCAATGATGCAGTTTGCTGACATAGCGACCCACACGGTTACTTTGGGGCTATGCAACGGGCGTTGATGCAACATCATTGGGTTAGATTCTCCCCAAAAGCGACAATTCTGGCGGTTTACATAACCATCCAGGTGGAAATGCGCTTCGTCACTAAAGAAAATGTTGTCAAAATTGTTAAATCTCTCCAACATTACATTCACATAATTGAGTCTTGTAACGAAATCGTTTTCATTCAGAGCTTGCACAATTTGAATTTTGTATGCCTTAAGATGCAAATCAGATCGCATGATGCGGTGAATCGTTGCTCTAGATAGTCCTAATTGTGACTCGCGCTTCCTGACGCTGACCCGAGGCTGTTGCCTTACTGAATTTGCAACTAACTCTATGTTTTCCGGTGTTCTTGCAGTTCGTGGACGGCCATGGTGGGTGTCGCCAATAGTGTTTCCGGTAGTGTTAAAAGTCTGGATCCAAGCGAGTATTGTTGCATTGCTTGGTGCTTCCCCAATATTCCGCAATCCATAATGAAGTCGGAATAACCGTCGAACACGAATCAGAGATCGATTGTTTTCATAATAAGCACGAACACAAAACGAACGATGTTCTCCCGCGTAAATCATGGCGGCAATTAAAAATTTAAGAACGGATCAGGCACAGGACACTCACTACATACAGCCAATTCGCTTAATTTGCGTTTCGTTCACTCTCGAAATAGTCGGATCGTTCTGAGACTGTATGTACAGTATTTTTATACAGTATGTATATACCGGGTGGTAGCAGACTGCGTAGTTTGTATGTGTGTTTGTTCGTTGTCGTTGAGAGAACGGAATCTTAGCTATTCTGCGCCCAACATCTTTGGTAGCAGAGCTTAGTTAGTAACAAATTTTTTGATGAATTTGTTGATGCATATGTTGATGCTGATTTTGCTGCAGATGTCACAGATAGGAAAAGTACAACAGGTATAATATAGGTATCGAGAGCATCTACTCATTCTGAATACTATGCATTATCAGATTGTGTTGAGGAAGTGTTACCGATTAGAGGCATATTAGGTGATTTAGGAATTAAGTTAGATTAAAATAGGTCCCGGTACCTATGTACAGGGTGTCTCAGAACGATCCAACTATTACAATGCTATATAGTTAAAATAAAAACTTTTTGTAACTAATATTTATTAATACCATCAAACAGAAAAATAATGAAATTTTACTTTTTAAAAATGACATTGTTCAAATGGCGTCCGTTTAGTTGTCGGCATTCCTCGAATCTTTCACGAACATTACGGAAGATTTTTCTTAGAAGTTGTCGAGAAATCAAGCTTATCTTTTCTTCGATATTTCTTTTTAAATGTGCCAAATTTCGTGGATTGTCCTCGTAGACAACGCTCTTAAGATAACCCCATAAAAAAAAATCTGGTGGGGTCAGATCGGGGCTTCGAGGCGGCCACTCAATGTCACCCCTCCGTGAAATGACCTTTTCAGGGAAGATTTCGTGTAATGCTGCTAGTGAATTGTTAGTGGTATGTGCCGTCGCTCCATCTTGCTGGAACCATCTCAACTGATTGTAATGTTCACATTCTTGCAGTCGAGGAGCAAGAAAATTGCGTATCATGTCGATATAGCGTGGTGAATTTACTGTGACTGCTCTGCCTCTGTAGTCCTCAAAAAAATAAGGCCCAATGATGCAGTTTGCTGACATAGCGACCCACACGGTTACTTTGGGGCTATGCAACGGGCGTTGATGCAACATCATTGGGTTAGATTCTCCCCAAAAGCGACAATTCTGGCGGTTTACATAACCATCCAGGTGGAAATGCGCTTCGTCACTAAAGAAAATGTTGTCAAAATTGTTAAATCTCTCCAACATTACATTCACATAATTGAGTCTTGTAACGAAATCGTTTTCATTCAGAGCTTGCACAATTTGAATTTTGTATGCCTTAAGATGCAAATCAGATCGCATGATGCGGTGAATCGTTGCTCTAGATAGTCCTAATTGTGACTCGCGCTTCCTGACGCTGACCCGAGGCTGTTGCCTTACTGAATTTGCAACTAACTCTATGTTTTCCGGTGTTCTTGCAGTTCGTGGACGGCCATGGTGGGTGTCGCCAATAGTGTTTCCGGTAGTGTTAAAAGTCTGGATCCAAGCGAGTATTGTTGCATTGCTTGGTGCTTCCCCAATATTCCGCAATCCATAATGAAGTCGGAATAACCGTCGAACACGAATCAGAGATCGATTGTTTTCATAATAAGCACGAACACAAAACGAACGATGTTCTCCCGCGTAAATCATGGCGGCAATTAAAAATTTAAGAACGGATCAGGCACAGGACACTCACTACATACAGCCAATTCGCTTAATTTGCGTTTCGTTCACTCTCGAAATAGTCGGATCGTTCTGAGACTGTATGTACAGTATTTTTATACAGTATGTATATACCGGGTGGTAGCAGACTGCGTAGTTTGTATGTGTGTTTGTTCGTTGTCGTTGAGAGAACGGAATCTTAGCTATTCTGCGCCCAACATCTTTGGTAGCAGAGCTTAGTTAGTAACAAATTTTTTGATGAATTTGTTGATGCATATGTTGATGCTGATTTTGCTGCAGATGTCACAGATAGGAAAAGTACAACAGGTATAATATAGGTATCGAGAGCATCTACTCATTCTGAATACTATGCATTATCAGATTGTGTTGAGGAAGTGTTACCGATTAGAGGCATATTAGGTGATTTAGGAATTAAGTTAGATTAAAATAGGTCCCGGTACCTATGTACAGGGTGTCTCAGAACGATCCAACTATTACAATGCTATATAGTTAAAATAAAAACTTTTTGTAACTAATATTTATTAATACCATCAAACAGAAAAATAATGAAATTTTACTTTTTAAAAATGACATTGTTCAAATGGCGTCCGTTTAGTTGTCGGCATTCCTCGAATCTTTCACGAACATTACGGAAGATTTTTCTTAGAAGTTGTCGAGAAATCAAGCTTATCTTTTCTTCGATATTTCTTTTTAAATGTGCCAAATTTCGTGGATTGTCCTCGTAGACAACGCTCTTAAGATAACCCCATAAAAAAAAATCTGGTGGGGTCAGATCGGGGCTTCGAGGCGGCCACTCAATGTCACCCCTCCGTGAAATGACCTTTTCAGGGAAGATTTCGTGTAATGCTGCTAGTGAATTGTTAGTGGTATGTGCCGTCGCTCCATCTTGCTGGAACCATCTCAACTGATTGTAATGTTCACATTCTTGCAGTCGAGGAGCAAGAAAATTGCGTATCATGTCGATATAGCGTGGTGAATTTACTGTGACTGCTCTGCCTCTGTAGTCCTCAAAAAAATAAGGCCCAATGATGCAGTTTGCTGACATAGCGACCCACACGGTTACTTTGGGGCTATGCAACGGGCGTTGATGCAACATCATTGGGTTAGATTCTCCCCAAAAGCGACAATTCTGGCGGTTTACATAACCATCCAGGTGGAAATGCGCTTCGTCACTAAAGAAAATGTTGTCAAAATTGTTAAATCTCTCCAACATTACATTCACATAATTGAGTCTTGTAACGAAATCGTTTTCATTCAGAGCTTGCACAATTTGAATTTTGTATGCCTTAAGATGCAAATCAGATCGCATGATGCGGTGAATCGTTGCTCTAGATAGTCCTAATTGTGACTCGCGCTTCCTGACGCTGACCCGAGGCTGTTGCCTTATTGAATTTGCAACTAACTCTATGTTTTCCGGTGTTCTTGCAGTTCGTGGACGGCCATGGTGGGTGTCGCCAATAGTGTTTCCGGTAGTGTTAAAAGTCTGGATCCAAGCGAGTATTGTTGCATTGCTTGGTGCTTCCCCAATATTCCGCAATCCATAATGAAGTCGGAATAACCGTCGAACACGAATCAGAGATCGATTGTTTTCATAATAAGCACGAACACAAAACGAACGATGTTCTCCCGCGTAAATCATGGCGGCAATTAAAAATTTAAGAACGGATCAGGCACAGGACACTCACTAAATACAGCCAATTCGCTTAATTTGCGTTTCGTTCACTCTCGAAATAGTCGGATCGTTCTGAGACTGTATGTACAGTATTTTTATACAGTATGTATATACCGGGTGGTAGCAGACTGCGTAGTTTGTATGTGTGTTTGTTCGTTGTCGTTGAGAGAACGGAATCTTAGCTATTCTGCGCCCAACATCTTTGGTAGCAGAGCTTAGTTAGTAACAAATTTTTTGATGAATTTGTTGATGCATATGTTGATGCTGATTTTGCTGCAGATGTCACAGATAGGAAAAGTACAACAGGTATAATATAGGTATCGAGAGCATCTACTCATTCTGAATACTATGCATTATCAGATTGTGTTGAGGAAGTGTTACCGATTAGAGGCATATTAGGTGATTTAGGAATTAAAATAAATAAACCTATTAAGATTTATGAAGATAATACGGGAGCTATTGCTTTGTCTAAAAATGGAAAGTTTTCTAAAAACTCAAAGCACATTGCCGTTAGTTATCACTTTGTGTAGGACTACGAGAAACAGGGAGTTATTAATGTTTCTAAAATAAATACTGAACATCAGTTAGCTGACATTTTTACAAAATCATTAGGTAGAGTTCGTTTTCAAAAACTAAGAGAGTTGATTTCTGTCAAATAGAAAGATAAATATGTTTACTTATTTTAATTTGTTTTTTTTTGGTTAGAGTAATTTGATAGGAATGTTACGATAAGGTTGTTGTTAATGTTTTGTTTGAGATTTATGTTTATGTCTAATAAGTGAGTGTGTACGACTATAAAATCAAGGAAGTGTGTTAAATATTGTGATTTTATAGTATAGGTATGGATACTTCTTACACCTAACCTATAGAGTATTTAAAAAAGAAATTGTTCCCTCTAGTTTTTGACGCTTCACGAAATACACGAAATATGTTTCCTTGTGTGATTCTTAAATAAAATATTATTATAATTGAGGTACAGGGTTTTCTTAAGTACCTATTTTAACAGTCTCTTCAGGCGTTTCTGGTTCAGCTTCAGTTGTTGTCGTCTCTTCAGGCGTTTTTGGTTCAGCTTCAGTTGTTGTCGACTCTTCAGGCGTTTCTGGTTCAGCTTCAGTTGTTGTCGACTCTTTAGGCGTTTCTGGTTCAGCTTCAGTTGTTGTCGTCTCATCAGGCGTTTCTGGTTCAGCTTCAGTTGTTGTCTTCTCTTCAGGCGTTTCTGGTTCAGCTTCAGTTGTTGTCGTCTCTTCTGGCATTTCTGCTTCGGTTTCGCTAGTTATTGTCTCTTCAAGCGTTTCTGGTGCAGTTTCAGTTGTTGTCGTCTCTTCAGGCGTTTCTGGTTCAGCTTCAGTTGTTGTCGTCTCTTCTGGCATTTCTGCTTCGGTTTCACTAGTTGTTGTCTCTTCAGGCGTTTCTGGTTCAGCTTCAGTTGTTGTCGTCTCTTCCGGCGTTTCTGGTTCAGCTTCAGTTGTTGTTGTCTCTTCAGGCGTTTCTGGTTCAGCTTCAGTTGTTGTCGTCTCTTCTGGCATTTCTGCTTCGGTTTCACTAGTTGTTGTCTCTTCAGGCGTTTCTGGTTCAGCTTCAGTTGTTGTCGTCTCTTCAGGCGTTTCTGGTTCAGCTTCAGTTGTTGTCGACTCTTCAGGCGTTTCTGGTTTAGCTTCAGTTGTTGTCGTCTCTTCTGGCATTTCTGCTTCCGTTTCACTAGTTGTTGTCTCTTTAGGCGTTTCTGGTTCAGCTTCAGTTGTTGTAGTCTCTTCAGGCGTTTCTGGTTCAGTTTCGCTTGTTGTTGTCTCTTCAGGCGTTTCTGGTTCAGCTTCAGTTGTTGTCGTCTCTTCTGGCATTTCTGCTTCGGTTTCACTAGTTGTTGTCTCTTCAGGCGTTTCTGGTTTAGCTTCAGTTGTTGTCGTCTCTTCAGGCGTTTCTGGTTCAGCTTCAGTTAATGTAGTCTCTTCAGGCGTTTCAGGTTCAGTTTCGCTTGTTGTTGTCTCTTCAGACGTTTCTGGTTCAGCTTCAGTTGTTGTCGTCTCTTCTGGAATTTCTGCTTCGGTTTCACTAGTTGTTGTATCTTCAGGCGTTTCTGGTTCAGCTTCAGTTGTTGTCGTCTCTTCAGGCGTTTCTGGTTCAGCTTCAGTTGTTGTCGACTCTTCAGGCGTTTCTGATTTAGCTTCAGTTGTTGTCGTCTCTTCTGGCATTTCTGCTTCCGTTTCACTAGTTGTTGTCTCTTCAGGCGTTTCTGGTTCAGCTTCAGTTAGTGTCGTCTCTTCAGGCGTTTCTGGTTCAGCTTCAGTTGTTGTCGTCTCTTCAGGCATTTCTGGTTCAGCTTCAGTTGTTGTAGTCTCTTCAGGCGTTTCTGGTTCAGTTTCGCTTGTTGTTGTCTCTTCAGGCGTTTCTGGTTCAGCTTTAGTTGTGGTCGTCTCTTCAGGCATTTCTGGTTCAGCTTCAGTTAATGTAGTCTCTTCAGGCGTTTCAGGTTCAGTTTCGCTTGTTGTTGTCTCTTCAGGCGTTTCTGGTTCAGCTTCAGTTGTTGTCGTCTCTTCTGGCATTTCTGCTTTGGTTTCACTAGTTGTTGTCTCTTCAGGCGTTTCTGGTTCAGCTTCAGTTGTTGTCGTCTCTTCAGGCGTTTCTGGTTCAGCTTCAGTTGTTGTCGACTCTTCAGGCGTTTCTGGTTCAGCTTCAGTTGTTGTCGTCTCTTCTGGCATTTCTGCTTCCGTTTCACTAGTTGTTGTCTCTTCAGGCGTTTCTGGTTCAGCTTCAGTTAGTGTCGTCTCTTCAGGCGTTTCTGGTTCAGCTTCAGTTGTTGTAGTCTCTTCAGGCGTTTCTGGTTCAGCTTCAGTTGTTGTTGTCTCTTCAGGCGTTTCTGGTTTAGCTTCAGTTGTTGTCGTCTCTTCTGGTATTTCTGCTTCGGTTTCACTAGTTGTTGTCTCTTCAGGCGTTTCTGGTTCAGCTTCAGTTGTTGTCGTCTCTTCCAGCGTTTCTGGTTCAGCTTCAGTTGTTGTCGTCTCTTCTGGCATTTCTGCTTCGGTTTCGCTAGTTGTTGTCTCTTCAGGCGTTTCTGGTTCAGCTTCAGTTGTTGTAGTCTCTTCAGGCGTTTCTGGTTCAGTTTCGCTTGTTGTTGTCTCTTCAGGCGTTTCTGGTTCAGCTTCAGTGGTTGTCGTCTCTTCAGGCATTTCTGGTTCAGCTTCAGTTGTTGTAGTCTCTTCAGGCGTTTCTGGTTCAGTTTCGCTTGTTGTTGTCTCTTCAGGCGTTTCTGGTTCAGCTTCAGTTGTTGTCGTCTCTTCAGGCGTTTCTGGTTCAGCTTCAGTTAATGTAGTCTCTTCAGGCGTTTCTGGTTCAGCTTTAGTTGTGGTCGTCTCTTCAGGCATTTCTGGTTCAGCTTCAGTTAATGTAGTCTCTTCAGGCGTTTCAGGTTCAGTTTCGCTTGTTGTTGTCTCTTCAGGCGTTTCTGGTTCAGCTTCAGTTGTTGTCGTCTCTTCTGGCATTTCTGCTTTGGTTTCACTAGTTGTTGTCTCTTCAGGCGTTTCTGGTTCAGCTTCAGTTGTTGTCGTCTCTTCAGGCGTTTCTGGTTCAGCTTCAGTTGTTGTCGACTCTTCAGGCGTTTCTGGTTCAGCTTCAGTTGTTGTCGTCTCTTCTGGCATTTCTGCTTCCGTTTCACTAGTTGTTGTCTCTTCAGGCGTTTCTGGTTCAGCTTCAGTTAGTGTCGTCTCTTCAGGCGTTTCTGGTTCAGCTTCAGTTGTTGTAGTCTCTTCAGGCGTTTCTGGTTCAGCTTCAGTTGTTGTTGTCTCTTCAGGCGTTTCTGGTTTAGCTTCAGTTGTTGTCGTCTCTTCTGGTATTTCTGCTTCGGTTTCACTAGTTGTTGTCTCTTCAGGCGTTTCTGGTTCAGCTTCAGTTGTTGTCGTCTCTTCCAGCGTTTCTGGTTCAGCTTCAGTTGTTGTCGTCTCTTCTGGCATTTCTGCTTCGGTTTCGCTAGTTGTTGTCTCTTCAGGCGTTTCTGGTTCAGCTTCAGTTGTTGTAGTCTCTTCAGGCGTTTCTGGTTCAGTTTCGCTTGTTGTTGTCTCTTCAGGCGTTTCTGGTTCAGCTTCAGTGGTTGTCGTCTCTTCAGGCATTTCTGGTTCAGCTTCAGTTGTTGTAGTCTCTTCAGGCGTTTCTGGTTCAGTTTCGCTTGTTGTTGTCTCTTCAGGCGTTTCTGGTTCAGCTTCAGTTGTTGTCGTCTCTTCTGGTATTTCTGCTTCGGTTTCACTAGTTGTTGTCTCTTCAGGCGTTTCTGGTTCAGATTCAGTTGTTGTCGTCTCTTCCGGCGTTTCTGGTTCAGCTTCAGTTGTTGTCGTCTCTTCTGGAATTTCTGCTTCGGTTTCACTAGTTGTTGTATCTTCAGGCGTTTCTGGTTCAGCTTCAGTTGTTGTCGTCTCTTCAGGCGTTTCTGGTTCAGCTTCAGTTGTTGTCGACTCTTCAGGCGTTTCTGATTTAGCTTCAGTTGTTGTCGTCTCTTCTGGCATTTCTGCTTCCGTTTCACTAGTTGTTGTCTCTTCAGGCGTTTCTGGTTCAGCTTCAGTTAGTGTCGTCTCTTTAGGCGTTTCTGGTTCAGCTTTAGTTGTTGTCGTCTCTTCAGGCATTTCTGGTTCAGCTTCAGTTGTTGTAGTCTCTTCAGGCGTTTCTGGTTCAGTTTCGCTTGTTGTTGTCTCTTCAGGCGTTTCTGGTTCAGCTTTAGTTGTGGTCGTCTCTTCAGGCATTTCTGGTTCAGCTTCAGTTAATGTAGTCTCTTCAGGCGTTTCAGGTTCAGTTTCGCTTGTTGTTGTCTCTTCAGGCGTTTCTGGTTCAGCTTCAGTTGTTGTCGTCTCTTCTGGCATTTCTGCTTTGGTTTCACTAGTTGTTGTCTCTTCAGGCGTTTCTGGTTCAGCTTCAGTTGTTGTCGTCTCTTCAGGCGTTTCTGGTTCAGCTTCAGTTGTTGTCGACTCTTCAGGCGTTTCTGGTTCAGCTTCAGTTGTTGTCGTCTCTTCTGGCATTTCTGCTTCCGTTTCACTAGTTGTTGTCTCTTCAGGCGTTTCTGGTTCAGCTTCAGTTAGTGTCGTCTCTTCAGGCGTTTCTGGTTCAGCTTCAGTTGTTGTAGTCTCTTCAGGCGTTTCTGGTTCAGCTTCAGTTGTTGTTGTCTCTTCAGGCGTTTCTGGTTTAGCTTCAGTTGTTGTCGTCTCTTCTGGTATTTCTGCTTCGGTTTCACTAGTTGTTGTCTCTTCAGGCGTTTCTGGTTCAGCTTCAGTTGTTGTCGTCTCTTCCAGCGTTTCTGGTTCAGCTTCAGTTGTTGTCGTCTCTTCTGGCATTTCTGCTTCGGTTTCGCTAGTTGTTGTCTCTTCAGGCGTTTCTGGTTCAGCTTCAGTTGTTGTAGTCTCTTCAGGCGTTTCTGGTTCAGTTTCGCTTGTTGTTGTCTCTTCAGGCGTTTCTGGTTCAGCTTCAGTGGTTGTCGTCTCTTCAGGCATTTCTGGTTCAGCTTCAGTTGTTGTAGTCTCTTCAGGCGTTTCTGGTTCAGTTTCGCTTGTTGTTGTCTCTTCAGGCGTTTCTGGTTCAGCTTCAGTTGTTGTCGTCTCTTCTGGTATTTCTGCTTCGGTTTCACTAGTTGTTGTCTCTTCAGGCGTTTCTGGTTCAGCTTCAGTTGTTGTCGTCTCTTCCGGCGTTTCTGGTTCAGCTTCAGTTGTTGTCGTCTCTTCTGGCATTTCTGCTTCGGTTTCGCTAGTTGTTGTCTCTTCAGGCGTTTCTGGTGCAGCTTCAGTTGTTGTCGTCTCTTCAGGCGTTTCTGGTTCAGCTTCAGTTGTTGTCGTCTCTTCAGGCATTTCTGGTTCAGCTTCAGTTGTTGTAGTCTCTTCAGGCGTTTCTGGTTCAGTTTCGCTTGTTGTTGTCTCTTCAGGCGTTTCTGGTTCAGCTTCAGTTAGTGTCGTCTCTTCAGGCGTTTCTGGTTCAGCTTCATTGGTTGTCGTCTCTTCAGGCATTTCTGGTTCAGCTTCAGTTGTTGTAGTCTCTTCAGGCGTTTCTGGTTCAGTTTCGCTTGTTGTTGTCTCTTCAGGCGTTTCTGGTTCAGCTTCAGTTGTTGTCGTCTCTTCTGGCATTTCTGCTTCGGTTTCGCTAGTTGTTGTCTCTTCAGGCGTTTCTGGTGCAGCTTCAGTTGTTGTCGTCTCTTCAGGCGTTTCTGGTTCAGCTTCAGTTGTTGTCGTCTCTTCTGGCATTTCTGCTTCGGTTTCACTAGTTGTAGTCTCTTCAGGCGTTTCTGGTTCAGCTTCAGTTGTAGTCGTCTCTTCTGGCATTTCTGGTTCGGTTTCGCTAGTCGTTGTCTCTTCAGGCGTTTCTGGTTCAGCTTCAGTTGTTGTCGTCTCTTCCGGCGTTTCTGGTTCAGCTTCAGTTGTTGTGGTCTCTTCAGGCGTTTCTGGTTCAGCTTCAGTTGTTGTCGTCTCTTCTGGTATTTCTGCTTCGGTTTCACTAGTTGTAGTCTCTTCAGGCGTTTCTGGTTCAGTTTCGCTTGTTGTTGTCTCTTCAGGCGTTTCTGGTTCAGCTTCAGTTGTTGTCGTCTCTTCTGGTATTTCTGCTTCGGTTTCACTAGTTGTTGTCTCTTCAGGCGTTTCTGGTTCAGCTTCAGTTGTTGTCGTCTCTTCCGGCGTTTCTGGTTCAGCTTCAGTTGTTGTCGTCTCTTCTGGCATTTCTGCTTCGGTTTCGCTAGTTGTTGTCTCTTCAGGCGTTTCTGGTGCAGCTTCAGTTGTTGTCGTCTCTTCAGGCGTTTCTGGTTCAGCTTCAGTTGTTGTCGTCTCTTCAGGCATTTCTGGTTCAGCTTCAGTTGTTGTCGTCTCTTCAGGCATTTCTGGTTCAGCTTCAGTTGTTGTAGTCTCTTCAGGCGTTTCTGGTTCAGTTTCGCTTGTTGTTGTCTCTTCAGGCGTTTCTGGTTCAGCTTCAGTTAGTGTCGTCTCTTCAGGCGTTTCTGGTTCAGCTTCAGTGGTTGTCGTCTCTTCAGGCATTTCTGGTTCAGCTTCAGTTGTTGTAGTCTCTTCTGGCATTTCTGCTTCGGTTTCGCTAGTTGTTGTCTCTTCAGGCGTTTCTGGTGCAGCTTCAGTTGTTGTCGTCTCTTCAGGCGTTTCTGGTTCAGCTTCAGTTGTTGTCGTCTCTTCTGGCATTTCTGCTTCGGTTTCACTAGTTGTAGTCTCTTCAGGCGTTTCTGGTTCAGCTTCAGTTGTAGTCGTCTCTTCTGGCATTTCTGGTTCGGTTTCGCTAGTCGTTGTCTCTTCAGGCGTTTCTGGTTCAGCTTCAGTTGTTGTCGTCTCTTCCGGCGTTTCTGGTTCAGCTTCAGTTGTTGTGGTCTCTTCAGGCGTTTCTGGTTCAGCTTCAGTTGTTGTCGTCTCTTCTGGTATTTCTGCTTCGGATTCACTAGTTGTTGTCTGTTCAGGCGTTTCTGGTTTAGCTTCAGTTGTTGTCGTCTCTTCCGGCGTTTCTAGTTCAGCTTCAGTTGTTGTCCATTCTTCTGAAGTTACTGCTTCGGTTTCACTAGTTGTTGTCTCCTCAGGCTTTTCTGGTTCAGGTTCAGTTGTTATCGTCTCTTCCGGCGTTTCTGGTTCAGCTTCAGTTGTTGTCGTCTCTTCCGTTGTTTCTGGTTCAGCTTCAGATGTTGTCGTCTCTTCAGGCGTTTCTGGTTCAGCTTCAGTTGTTGTCGTCTCTTCTGTCATTTCTGCTTTGGTTTCACTAGTTGTTGTCTCTTCAGGCGTTTCTGGTTCAGCTTCAGTTGTTGTCGTCTCTTCAGGCGTTTCTGGTTCAGCTTCAGTTGTTGTCGACTCTTCAGGCGTTTCTGGTTCAGCTTCAGTTGTTGTCGTCTCTTCTGGCATTTCTGCTTCCGTTTCACTAGTTGTTGTCTCTTCAGGCGTTTCTGGTTCAGCTTCAGTTGTTGTCGTCTCTTCTGGCATTTCTGCTTCCGTTTCACTAGTTGTTGTCTCTTCAGGCGTTTCTGGTTCAGCTTCAGTTAGTGTCGTCTCTTCAGGCGTTTCTGGTTCAGCTTCAGTGGTTGTCGTCTCTTCAGGCATTTCTGGTTCAGCTTCAGTTGTTTTAGTCTCTTCAGGCGTTTCTAATTCAGTTTCGCTTGTTGTTGTCTCTTCAGGCGTTTCTGGTTCAGCTTCAGTTGTTGTCGTCTCTTCTGGTATTTCTGCTTCGGTTTCACTAGTTGTTGTCTCTTCAGGCGTTTCTGGTTCAGCTTCAGTTGTTGTCGTCTCTTCCGGCGTTTCTGGTTCAGCTTCAGTTGTTGTCGTCTCTTCTGGCATTTCTGCTTCGGTTTCGCTAGTTGTTGTCTCTTCAGGCGTTTCTGGTGCAGCTTCAGTTGTTGTCGTCTCTTCAGGCGTTTCTGGTTCAGCTTCAGTTGTTGTCGTCTCTTCTGGCATTTCTGCTTCGGTTTCACTAGTTGTAGTCTCTTCAGGCGTTTCTGGTTCAGCTTCAGTTGTTGTCGTCTCTTCTGGCATTTCTGGTTCGGTTTCGCTAGTCGTTGTCTCTTCAGGCGTTTCTGGTTCAGCTTCAGTTGTTGTCGTCTCTTCCGGCGTTTCTGGTTCAGCTTCAGTTGTTGTGGTCTCTTCAGGCGTTTCTGGTTCAGCTTCAGTTGTTGTCGTCTCTTCTGGTATTTCTGCTTCGGTTTCACTAGTTGTTGTCTGTTCAGGCGTTTCTGGTTTAGCTTCAGTTGTTGTCGTCTCTTCCGGCGTTTCTAGTTCAGCTTCAGTTGTTGTCCATTCTTCTGAAGTTACTGCTTCGGTTTCACTAGTTGTTGTCTCCTCAGGCTTTTCTGGTTCAGGTTCAGTTGTTATCGTCTCTTCCGGCGTTTCTGGTTCAGCTTCAGTTGTTGTCGTCTCTTCAGGCGTTTCTGGTTCAGCTGCAGTTGTTGTCGTCTCTTCTGGCATTTCTGCTTCGGTTTCGCTAGTTGTTGTCTCCTCAGGCGTTTCTGGTTCAGCTTCAGTTGTTATCGTCTCTTCCGTTGTTTCTGGTTCAGCTTCAGTTGTTGTCGTCTCTTCAGGCGTTTCTGGTTTAGCTTCAGTTGTTGTCGTCTCTTCAGGCGTTTCTGTTTTAGCTTCAGTTGTTATCGTCTCTTCCGTTGTTTCTGGTTCAGCTTCAGTTGTTGTCGTCTCTTCAGGCGTTTCTAGTTCAGCTTCAGTTGTTGTCGTCTCTTCAGGCATTTCTGGTTCAGCTTCAGTTGTTGTCGTCTGTTCTGGCCTTTCTGCTTCGGTTTCACTAGTTGTTGTCTCTTCAGGCGTTTCTGGTTCAGCTTCAGTTGTTGTCGTCTCTTCAGGCGTTTCTGGTTCAGCTTCAGTTATTGTCGTCTCTTCAGGCGTTTCTGGTTCAGCTTCAGTTGTTGTCGTCTGTTCTGGCATTTCTGCTTCCGTTTCACTAGTGGTTGTCTCTTCAGGCGTTTCTGGTTCAGCTTCAGTTAGTGTCGTCTCTTCAGGCGTTTCTGGTTCAGCTTCAGTGGTTGTCGTCTCTTCAGGCATTTCTGGTTCAGCTTCAGTTGTTGTAGTCTCTTCAGGCGTTTCTGGTTCAGTTTCGCTTGTTGTTGTCTCTTCAGGCGTTTCTGGTTTAGCTTCAGTTGTTGTCGTCTCTTCAGGCGTTTCTGTTTTAGCTTCAGTTGTTATCGTCTCTTCCGTTGTTTCTGGTTCAGCTTCAGTTGTTGTCGTCTCTTCAGGCGTGTCTGGTTCAGCTTCAGTTGTTGTCGTCTCTTCAGGCGTTTCTGGTTCAGCTTCAGTTGTTGTCGTCTGTTCTGGCCTTTCTGCTTCGGTTTCACTAGTTGTTGTCTCTTCAGGCGTTTCTGGTTCAGCTTCAGTTGTTGTCGTCTCTTCAGGCGTGTCTGGTTCAGCTTCAGTTGTTGTCGTCTCTTCAGGCGTTTCTGGTTCAGCTTCAGTTGTTGTCGACTCTTCAGGCGTTTCTGGTTTAGCTTCAGTTGTTGTCGTCTCTTCTGGCATTTCTGCTTCCGTTTCACTAGTTGTTGTCTCTTCAGGCGTCTCTGGTTCAGCTTCAGTTAGTGTCGTCTCTTCAGGCGTTTCTGGTTCAGCTTCAGTTGTTGTCGTCTCTTCAGGCATTTCTGGTTCAGCTTCAGTTGTTGTCGTCTCTTCAGGCGTTTCTGGTTCAGTTTCGCTTGTTGTTGTCTCTTCAGGCGTTTCTGGTTCAGCTTTAGTTGTTGTCGTCTCTTCTGGCATTTCTGCTTCGGTTTCACTAGTAGTTGTCTCTTCAGGCGTTTCTGGTTCAGCTTCAGTTGTTGTCGTCTCTTCAGGCGTTTCTGGTTCAGCTTCAGTTAATGTAGTCTCTTCAGGCGTTTCAGGTTCAGTTTCGCTTGTTGTTGTCTCTTCAGGCGTTTCTGGTTCAGCTTCAGTTGTTGTCGTCTCTTCTGGCATTTCTGCTTCGGTTTCACTAGTTGTTGTCTCTTCAGGCGTTTCTGGTTCAGCTTCAGTTGTTTTTGTCTCTTCCGTTGTTTCTGGTTCAGCTTCAGTTGTTGTCGACTCTTCAGGCGTTTCTGGTTCAGCTTCAGTTGTTGTCGTCTCTTCTGGCATTTCTGCTTCGGTTTCACTAGTTGTTGTCTCTTCAGGCGTTTCTGGTTCAGCTTCAGTTGTTGTCGTCTCTTCTGGCATTTCTGGTTCGGTTTCGCTAGTCGTTGTCTCTTCAGGCGTTTCTGGTTCAGCTTCAGTTGTTGTCGTCTCTTCCGGCGTTTCTGGTTCAGCTTCAGTTGTTGTGGTCTCTTCAGGCGTTTCTGGTTCAGCTTCAGTTGTTGTCGTCTCTTCTGGTATTTCTGCTTCGGTTTCACTAGTTGTTGTCTGTTCAGGCGTTTCTGGTTTAGCTTCAGTTGTTGTCGTCTCTTCCGGCGTTTCTAGTTCAGCTTCAGTTGTTGTCCATTCTTCTGAAGTTACTGCTTCGGTTTCACTAGTTGTTGTCTCTTCAGGCGTTTCTTCGTTTTCGTTCGTTTTAGCTTCAGTTGTTATCGTCTCTTCCGTTGTTTCTGGTTCAGCTTCAGTTGTTGTCGTCTCTTCAGGCGTGTCTGGTTCAGCTTCAGTTGTTGTCGTCTCTTCAGGCGTTTCTGGTTCAGCTTCAGTTGTTGTCGTCTGTTCTGGCCTTTCTGCTTCGGTTTCACTAGTTGTTGTCTCTTCAGGCGTTTCTGGTTCAGCTTCAGTCGTTGTCGTCTCTTCAGGCGTTTCTGGTTCAGCTTCAGTTGTTGTCGTCTCTTCAGGCGTTTCTGGTTCAGCTTCAGTTGTTGTCGACTCTTCAGGCGTTTCTGGTTTAGCTTCAGTTGTTGTCGTCTCTTCTGGCATTTCTGCTTCCGTTTCACTAGTTGTTGTCTCTTCAGGCGTCTCTGGTTCAGCTTCAGTTGTTGTCGTCTCTTCCGTTGTTTCTGGTTCAGCTTCAGTTGTTGTCGACTCTTTAGGCGTTTCTGGTTCAGCTTCAGTTGTTGTCGTCTCTTCTGGCATTTCTGCTTCAGTTTCACTAGTTGTTGTCTCTTCAGGCGTTTCTGGTTCAGCTTCAGTTGTTGTCGTCTCTTCCGTTGTTTCTGGTTCAGCTTCAGTTGTTGTCGACTCTTCAGGCGTTTCTGGTTCAGCTTCAGTTGTTGTCGTCTCTTCTGGCATTTCTGCTTCCGTTTCACTAGTTGTCGTCTCTTCAGGCGTTTCTGGTTCAGCTTCAGTGGTTGTCGTCTCTTCAGGCGTGTCTGGTTCAGCTTCAGTTGTTGTCGTCTGTTCTGGCCTTTCTGCTTCGGTTTCACTAGTTGTTGTCTCTTCAGGCGTTTCTGGTTCAGCTTCAGTTGTTGTCGTCTCTTCAGGCGTTTCTGGTTCAGCTTCAGTTGTTGTCGTCTCTTCAGGCGTTTCTGGTTCAGCTTCAGTTGTTGTCGACTCTTCAGGCGTTTCTGGTTTAGCTTCAGTTGTTGTCGTCTCTTCTGGCATTTCTGCTTCCGTTTCACTAGTTGTTGTCTCTTCAGGCGTTTCTGGTTCAGCTTCAGTTAGTGTCGTCTCTTCAGGCGTTTCTGGTTCAGCTTCAGTTGTTGTCGTCTCTTCAGGCATTTCTGGTTCAGCTTCAGTTGTTGTCGTCTCTTCAGGCGTTTCTGGTTTAGTTTCGCTTGTTGTTGTCTCTTCAGGCGTTTCTGGTTCAGCTTTAGTTGTTGTCGTCTCTTCTGGCATTTCTGCTTCGGTTTCACTAGTTGTTGTCTCTTCAGGCGTTTCTGGTTCAGCTTCAGTTGTTGTCGTCTCTTCAGGCGTTTCTGGTTCAGCTTCAGTTAATGTAGTCTCTTCAGGCGTTTCAGGTTCAGTTTCGCTTGTTGTTGTCTCTTCAGGCGTTTCTGGTTCAGCTTCAGTTGTTGTCGTCTCTTCTGGCATTTCTGCTTCGGTTTCACTAGTTGTTGTCTCTTCAGGCGTTTCTGGTTCAGCTTCAGTTGTTGTCGTCTCTTCCGTTGTTTCTGGTTCAGCTTCAGTTGTTGTCGACTCTTCAGGCGTTTCTGGTTCAGCTTCAGTTGTTGTCGTCTCTTCTGGCATTTCTGCTTCCGTTTCACTAGTTGTTGTCTCTTCAGGCGTTTCTGGTTCAGCTTCAGTTAGTGTCGTCTCTTCAGGCGTTTTTGGTTCAGCTTCAGTGGTTGTCGTCTCTTCAGGCATTTCTGGTTCAGCTTCAGTTGTTGTAGTCCCTTCAGGCGTTTCTGGTTCAGGTTCGCTTGTTGTTGTCTTTTCAGGCATTTCTGGTTTAGCTTCAGTTGTTGTCGTCTCTTCAGGCGTTTCTGTTTTAGCTTCAGTTGTTATCGTCTCTTCCGTTGTTTCTGGTTCAGCTTCGGTTGTTGTCGTCTCTTCAGGCGTGTCTGGTTCAGCTTCAGTTGTTGTCGTCTCTTCAGGCGTTTCTGGTTCAGCTTCAGTTGTTTTTGTCTCTTCAGGCGTTTCTGGTTCAGCTTCAGTTGTTGTCGTCTCTTCCGTTGTTTCTGGTTCAGCTTCAGTTGTTGTCGACTCTTCAGGCGTTTCTGGTTTAGCTTCAGTTGTTGTCGTCTCTTCTGGCATTTCTGCTTCCGTTTCACTAGTTGTTGTCTCTTCAGGCGTTTCTGGTTCAGCTTCAGTTAGTGTCGTCTTTTCAGGCGTTTCTGGTTCAGCTTCAGTAGTTGTCGTCTCTTCAGGCATTTCTGGTTCAGCTTCAGTTGTTGTCGTCTCTTCAGGCGTTTCTGGTTCAGTTTCGCTTGTTGTTGTCTCTTCAGGCGTTTCTGGTTCAGCTTTAGTTGTTGTCGTCTCTTCTGGCATTTCTGCTTCGGTTTCACTAGTTGTTGTCTCTTCAGGCGTTTCTGGTTCAGCTTCAGTTGTTGTCGTCTCTTCAGGCGTTTCTGGTTCAGCTTCAGTTAATGTAGTCTCTTCAGGCGTTTCAGGTTCAGTTTCGCTTGTTGTTGTCTCTTCAGGCGTTTCTGGTTCAGCTTCAGTTGTTGTCGTCTCTTCTGGAATTTCTGCTTCGGTTTCACTAGTTGTTGTCTCTTCAGGCGTTTCTGGTTCAGCTTCAGTTGTTGTCGTCTCTTCCGTTGTTTCTGGTTCAGCTTCAGTTGTTGTCGACTCTTCAGGCGTTTCTGGTTCAGCTTCAGTTGTTGTCGTCTCTTCTGGCATTTCTGCTTCCGTTTCACTAGTTGTTGTCTCTTCAGGCGTTTCTGGTTCAGCTTCAGTTAGTGTCGTCTCTTCAGGCGTTTCTGGTTCAGCTTCAGTGGTTGTCGTCTCTTCAGGCATTTCTGGTTCAGCTTCAGTTGTTGTAGTCTCTTCAGGCGTTTCTGGTTCAGTTTCGCTTGTTGTTGTCTCTTCAGGCGTTTCTGGTTCAGCTTCAGTTGTTGTCGTCTCTTCAGGCATTTCTGGTTCAGCTTCAGTTGTTGTCGTCTCTTCAGGCGTTTCTGGTTCAGTTTCGCTTGTTGTTGTCTCTTCAGGCGTTTCTGGTTCAGCTTTAGTTGTTGTTGTCTCTTCTGGCATTTCTGCTTCGGTTTCACTAGTTGTTGTCTCTTCAGGCGTTTCTGGTTCAGCTTCAGTTGTTGTCGTCTCTTCAGGCGTTTCTGGTTCAGCTTCAGTTAATGTAGTCTCTTCAGGCGTTTCAGGTTCAGTTTCGCTTGTTGTTGTCTCTTCAGGCGTTTCTGGTTCAGCTTCAGTTGTTGTCGTCTCTTCTGGCATTTCTGCTTCGGTTTCACTAGTTGTTGTCTCTTCAGGCGTTTCTGGTTCAGCTTCAGTTGTTGTCGTCTCTTCCGTTGTTTCTGGTTCAGCTTCAGTTGTTGTCGACTCTTCAGGCGTTTCTGGTTCAGCTTCAGTTGTTGTCGTCTCTTCTGGCATTTCTGCTTCCGTTTCACTAGTTGTTGTCTCTTCAGGCGTTTCTGGTTCAGCTTCAGTTAGTGTCGTCTCTTCAGGCGTTTCTGGTTCAGCTTCAGTGGTTGTCGTCTCTTCAGGCATTTCTGGTTCAGCTTCAGTTGTTGTAGTCTCTTCAGGCGTTTCTGGTTCAGTTTCGCTTGTTGTTGTCTCTTCAGGCGTTTCTGTTTTAGCTTCAGTTGTTATCGTCTCTTCCGTTGTTTCTGGTTCAGCTTCGGTTGTTGTCGTCTCTTCAGGCGTGTCTGGTTCAGCTTCAGTTGTTGTCGTCTCTTCAGGCGTTTCTGGTTCAGCTTCAGTTGTTGTCGTCTCTTCAGGCGTTTCTGGTTCAGCTTCAGTTGTTGTCGTCTCTTCAGGCGTTTCTGGTTCAGCTTCAGTTGTTGTCGACTCTTCAGGCGTTTCTGGTTTAGCTTCAGTTGTTGTCGTCTCTTCTGGCATTTCTGCTTCCGTTTCACTAGTTGTTGTCTCTTCAGGCGTTTCTGGTTCAGCTTCAGTTAGTGTCGTCTTTTCAGGCGTTTCTGGTTCAGCTTCAGTAGTTGTCGTCTCTTCAGGCATTTCTGGTTCAGCTTCAGTTGTTGTCGTCTCTTCAGGCGTTTCTGGTTCAGTTTCGCTTGTTGTTGTCTCTTCAGGCGTTTCTGGTTCAGCTTTAGTTGTTGTCGTCTCTTCTGGCATTTCTGCTTCGGTTTCACTAGTTGTTGTCTCTTCAGGCGTTTCTGGTTCAGCTTCAGTTGTTGTCGTCTCTTCAGGCGTTTCTGGTTCAGCTTCAGTTAATGTAGTCTCTTCAGGCGTTTCAGGTTCAGTTTCGCTTGTTGTTGTCTCTTCAGGCGTTTCTGGTTCAGCTTCAGTTGTTGTCGTCTCTTCTGGCATTTCTGCTTCGGTTTCACTAGTTGTTGTCTCTTCAGGCGTTTCTGGTTCAGCTTCAGTTGTTGTCGTCTCTTCAGGCGTTTCTGGTTCAGCTTCAGTAGTTGTCGTCTCTTCAGGCATTTCTGGTTCAGCTTCAGTTGTTGTCGTCTCTTCAGGCGTTTCTGGTTCAGTTTCGCTTGTTGTTGTCTCTTCAGGCGTTTCTGGTTCAGCTTTAGTTGTTGTCGTCTCTTCTGGCATTTCTGCTTCGGTTTCACTAGTTGTTGTCTCTTCAGGCGTTTCTGGTTCAGCTTCAGTTGTTGTCGTCTCTTCAGGCGTTTCTGGTTCAGCTTCAGTTAATGTAGTCTCTTCAGGCGTTTCAGGTTCAGTTTCGCTTGTTGTTGTCTCTTCAGGCGTTTCTGGTTCAGCTTCAGTTGTTGTCGTCTCTTCTGGCATTTCTGCTTCGGTTTCACTAGTTGTTGTCTCTTCAGGCGTTTCTGGTTCAGCTTCAGTTGTTGTCGTCTCTTCAGGCGTTTCTGGTTCAGCTTCAGTTGTTGTCGACTCTTCAGGCGTTTCTGGTTCAGCTTCAGTTGTTGTCGTCTCTTCTGGCATTTCTGCTTCCGTTTCACTAGTTGTTGTCTCTTCAGGCGTTTCTGGTTCAGCTTCAGTTAGTGTCGTCTCTTCAGGCGTTTCTGGTTCAGCTTCAGTGGTTGTCGTCTCTTCAGGCATTTCTGGTTCAGCTTCAGTTGTTGTAGTCTCTTCAGGCGTTTCTGGTTCAGTTTCGCTTGTTGTTGTCTCTTCAGGCGTTTCTGGTTCAGCTTCAGTTGTTGTCGTCTCTTCTGGTATTTCTGCTTCGGTTTCACTAGTTGTTGTCTCTTCAGGCGTTTCTGGTTCAGCTTCAGTTGTTGTCGTCTCTTCCGGCGTTTCTGGTTCAGCTTCAGTTGTTGTCGTCTCTTCTAGCATTTCTGCTTCGGTTTCAGTAGTTGTAGTCTCTTCAGGCGTTTCTGGTTCAGCTTCAGTTAGTGTCGTCTCTTCAGGCATTTCTGGTTCAGCTTCAGTTGTTGTAGTCTCTTCAGGCGTTTCTGGTTCAGTTTCGCTTGTTGTTGTCTCTTCAGGCGTTTCTGGTTCAGCTTTAGTTGTTGTCGTCTCTTCTGGCATTTCTGGTTCGGTTTCACTAGTTGTTGTCTCTTCAGGCGTTTCTGGTTCAGCTTCAGTTGTTGTCGTCTCTTCAGGCGTTTCTGGTTCAGCTTCAGTTAATGTAGTCTCTTCAGGCGTTTCAGATTCAGTTTCGCTTGTTGTTGTCTCTTCAGGCGTTTCTGGTTCAGCTTCAGTTGTTGCCGTCTCTTCTGGCATTTCGGCTTCGGTTTCACTAGTTGTTGTCTCTTCAGGCGTTTCTGGTTCAGCTTCAGTTGTTGTCGTCTCTTCAGGCGTTTCTGGTTCAGCTTCAGTTGTTGTCGACTCTTCAGGCGTTTCTGGTTCAGCTTCAGTTGTTGTCGTCTCTTCTGGCATTTCTGCTTCCGTTTCACTAGTTGTTGTCTCTTCAGGCGTTTCTGGTTCAGCTTTAGTTAGTGTCGTCTCTTCAGGCGTTTCTGGTTCAGCTTCAGTGGTTGTCGTCTCTTCAGGCATTTCTGGTTCAGCTTCAGTTGTTGTAGTCTCTTCAGGCGTTTTTGGTTCAGTTTCGCTTGTTGTTGTCTCTTCAGGCGTTTCTGGTTCAGCTTCAGTTGTTGTCGTCTCTTCTGGTATTTCTGCTACGGTTTCACTAGTTGTTGTCTCTTCAGGCGTTTCTGGTTCAGCTTCAGTTGTTGTCGTCTCTTCCGGCGTTTCTGGTTCAGCTTCAGTTGTTGTCGTCTCTTCTAGCATTTCTGCTTCGGTTTCGCTAGTTGTTGTCTCTTCAGGTGTTTCTGGTGCAGCTTCAGTTGTTGTCGTCTCTTCAGGCGTTTCTGGTTCAGCTTCAGTTGTTGTCGTCTCTTCTGGCATTTCTGCTTCGGTTTCACTAGTTGTAGTCTCTTCAGGCGTTTCTGGTTCAGCATCAGTTGTTGTCGTCTCTTCTGGCATTTCTGGTTCGGTTTCGCTAGTCGTTGTCTCTTCAGGCGTTTCTGGTTCAGCTTCAGTTGTTGTCGTCTCTTCCGGCGTTTCTGGTTCAGCTTCAGTTGTTGTCGTCTCTTCCGGCGTTTCTAGTTCAGCTTCAGTTGTTGTCCATTCTTCTGAAGTTACTGCTTCGGTTTCATTAGTTGTTGTCTCCTCAGGCTTTTCTGGTTCAGGTTCAGTTGTTGTCGTCTCTTCTGGCATTTCTGGTTCGGTTTCGCTAGTCGTTGTCTCTTCAGGCGTTTCTGGTTCAGCTTCAGTTGTTGTCGTCTCTTCTGGTATTTCTGCTTCGGTTTCACTAGTTGTTGTCTCCTCAGGCTTTTCTGGTTCAGGTTCAGTTGTTATCGTCTCTTCCGGCGTTTCTGGTTCAGCTTCAGTTGTTGTCGTCTCTTCAGGCGTTTCTGGTTCAGCTGCAGTTGTTGTCGTCTCTTCTGGCATTTCTGCTTCGGTTTCGCTAGTTGTTGTCTCCTCAGGCGTTTCTGGTTCAGCTTCAGTTGTTATCGTCTCTTCCGTTGTTTCTGGTTCAGCTTCAGTTGTTGTCGTCTCTTCAGGCGTTTCTGGTTTAGCTTCAGTTGTTGTCGTCTCTTCAGGCGTTTCTGTTTTAGCTTCAGTTGTTATCGTCTCTTCCGTTGTTTCTGGTTCAGCTTCAGTTGTTGTCGTCTCTTCAGGCGTTTCTGGTTCAGCTTCAGTTGTTGTCGTCTCTTCAGGCGTTTCTGGTTCAGCTTCAGTTGTTGTCGTCTGTTCTGGCCTTTCTGCTTCGGTTTCACTAGTTGTTGTCTCTTCCGGCGTTTCTGGTTCAGCTTCAGTTGTTGTGGTCTCTTCAGGCGTTTCTGGTTCAGCTTCAGTTGTTGTCGTCTCTTCTGGCATTTCTGCTTCCGTTTCACTAGTTGTTGTCTCTTCAGGCGTTTCTGGTTCAGCTTCAGTTGTTGTCGTCTCTTCTGGTATTTCTGCTTCGGTTTCACTAGTTGTTGTCTCCTCAGGCTTTTCTGGTTCAGGTTCAGTTGTTATCGTCTCTTCCGGCGTTTCTGGTTCAGCTTCAGTTGTTGTCGTCTCTTCAGGCGTTTCTGGTTCAGCTGCAGTTGTTGTCGTCTCTTCTGGCATTTCTGCTTCGGTTTCGCTAGTTGTTGTCTCTTCCGGCGTTTCTGGTTCAGCTTCAGTTGTTATGGTCTCTTCAGGCGTTTCTGGTTCAGCTTCAGTTGTTGTCGTCTCTTCTGGCATTTCTGCTTCCGTTTCACTAGTTGTTGTCTCTTCAGGCGTTTCTGGTTCAGCTTCAGTTGTTGTCGTCTCTTCAGGCGTTTCTGGTTCAGCTTCAGTTGTTGTCGTCTCTTCAGGCGTTTCTGGTTCAGCTTCAGTTGTTGTCGTCTGTTCTGGCCTTTCTGCTTCGGTTTCACTAGTTGTTGTCTCTTCCGGCGTTTCTGGTTCAGCTTCAGTTGTTATGGTCTCTTCAGGCGTTTCTGGTTCAGCTTCAGTTGTTGTCGTCTCTTCTGGCATTTCTGCTTCCGTTTCACTAGTTGTTGTCTCTTCAGGCGTTTCTGGTTCAGCTTCAGTTGTTGTCGTCTCTTCTGGTATTTCTGCTTCGGTTTCACTAGTTGTTGTCTCTTCAGGCGTTTCTGGTTCAGCTTCAGTTGTTGTCGTCTCTTCCGGCGTTTCTGGTTCAGCTTCAGTTGTTATCGTCTCTTCTGGCATTTCTGCTTCGGTTTCGCTAGTTGTTGTCTCTTCAGGCGTTTCTGGTGCAGCTTCAGTTGTTGTCGTCTCTTCAGGCGTTTCTGGTTCAGCTTCAGTTGTTGTCGTCTGTTCTGGCCTTTCTGCTTCGGTTTCACTAGTTGTTGTCTCTTCCGGCGTTTCTGGTTCAGCTTCAGTTGTTATGGTCTCTTCAGGCGTTTCTGGTTCAGCTTCAGTTGTTGTCGTCTCTTCTGGCATTTCTGCTTCCGTTTCACTAGGTGTTGTCTCTTCAGGCGTTTCTGGTTCAGCTTCAGTTGTTGTCGTCTCTTCTGGTATTTCTGCTTCGGTTTCACTAGTTGTTGTCTCTTCAGGCGTTTCTGGTTCAGCTTCAGTTGTTGTCGTCTCTTCTGGCGTTTCTGGTTCAGCTTCAGTTGTTGTCGTCTCTTCTGGCATTTCTGCTTCGGTTTCGCTAGTCGTTGTCTCTTCAGGCGTTTCTGGTTCAGCTTCAGTTGTTGTCGTCTCTTCTGGTATTTCTGCTTCGGTTTCACTAGTTGTTGTCTCCTCAGGCTTTTCTGGTTCAGGTTCAGTTGTTATCGTCTCTTCCGGCGTTTCTGGTTCAGCTTCAGTTGTTGTCGTCTCTTCAGGCGTTTCTGGTTCAGCTGCAGTTGTTGTCGTCTCTTCTGGCATTTCTGCTTCGGTTCCGCTAGTTGTTGTCTCCTCAGGCGTTTCTGTTTCAGCTTCAGTTGTTATCGTCTCTTCCGTTGTTTCTGGTTCAGCTTCAGTTGTTGTCGTCTCTTCAGGCGTTTCTGGTTTAGCTTCGGTTGTTGTTGTCTCTTCAGGCGTTTCTGGTTCAGCTTCAGTTGTTGTCGACTCTTCAGGCGTTTCTGGTTTAGCTTCAGTTGTTGTCGTCTCTTCAGGCGCTTCTGGTTCAGCTTCAGTTGTTGTCGTCTCTTCTGGCATTTCTGCTTCGGTTTCGCTAGTCGTTGTCTCTTCAGGCGTTTCTGGTTCAGCTTCAGTTGTTGTCGTCTCTTCCGGCGTTTCTGGTTCAGCTTCAGTTGTTATGGTCTCTTCAGGCGTTTCTGGTTCAGCTTCAGTTGTTGTCGTCTCTTCTGGTATTTCTGCTTCGGTTTCACTAGTTGTTGTCTCTTCAGGCGTTTCTGGTTCAGCTTTAGTTGTTGTAGTCTCTTCGTGCGTTTCTGAATCAGCTTTAGTTGTTGTCGACTCTTCAGGCGTTTCTGGTTCAGCTTCTGTTGTTGTTGTTTCTTCAGGCGTTTCTACTTCGATTTCACTAGTTGTTGTCTCTTCAGGCGTTTCTGCTTTGGTTTCGGTAGTTGTTGTCATGTTATTTGTTTCTACTGTCGTTTCGCTAGTTGTTGTCTCTTCCGGTGGCTCTGCTTTGGTTTCGCCAGTAGTTGTCTCTTCTGGTGTTTCTGGTTCCTGTATATAAAAGATTTGTTTTGTTATTATTACCAATCGATACTATTGCGCTTTGCTGGGTTCGTGGAGAGAGAAAAATAATAAACCTTTACTGTCCAAACAGCCATGACACACTCTTAAACAAAAAAGAATATAGAAAAATAATTTGAAATACATTAAAAAGAGTAATAAAAAAGGAGTTCGCAACAGTTTTGTTTTTAGTTTAGAAAGAATTTTAACCTATAAAAAAAAGGAACAGGTTATTAATACATCGGAAACTTTTTTAATCTTCGTATGTTCCCAGATTACTCTAAGACGCCTGGAAAGATTTGGAAAATCTTTTTTTTTTAAAGATTAAATTTTCCTGGTGGTCCCATATAATTTTTATTAAAATCAGTGGTGTGTTTTTTTTAAACGAAAATTACTATAAAAAATGTCGTCTAAGTATAAAATCATATGAAAAGTTTGCTTTTCTGGTATGAAAGTTGGTGTTTTGTTTTGAAAAAATATCAATCATTATCATCATCAGGTTTTTTTAGTCTCCACTGCAGGAGCACGACCCTCTCTGTACTACCAGAGCCATTTATTAGAGGATTTGGCCTACACTTTTCGCGCTGGCCAGACGGGTTGGAGAGGTCTCATTGATGTTTATAAGCTTTGATTGGCTTGTGTTTCATATGTCACCTTATACGATATTCACGGAAAGACTTGAAGTGGTCCTATTCTACTCTGCCGGAAACCACACTGCGGATAAATACCGAGTCATGTGCAGTGTCATAACACTACTATAATAATCTCATAAACTAGAATTAAAGCTATTAATTACCAGTAAAAGATCAAAGTTGAAACGGCTTGGTTTTTAATATCACAGGAGTTTAATAACACTGAGTTATGTGCAGTGTCATACACTGCTTTATCTAATCTCATAAACTAAATTAAAGCTATTAAATACGAGTAAAAGACGTTTTTCAACATACTTGCGAGGAAAAATACCTAATAAACTGATATTTTTTATTTTAAATAAACTTAACCATAAAACTGTGATGCACAATGTTGCTTTCCCGCCGTTTTACTTTTTAAAATCAGCACGGCGCGTCGGCCTACTGGACGGCGCCGCGTGGCATGTGAATTCGAAATTTGAAAAAAAATGTGTGGCACTCGGGAACTGCCGCTGTAAAATTATTGCATAGCATTTTTTATCAACTTATGCAATTATAATTATTCGGAGCAGCTGGTTTAGATGCGTGCGAGCTTCGTACAGTCGTACCATATACATACACGTTAAGGATCAACTAGTCGCGGGCTCGAACTTACTCGTGGACGCGGCCAAAAAGCACGCTGTCGCACCTAGTATCGTGTCTAAAAGAGATAGAATCAGTTATGAGCAGTTAGCAGCTTGTCTACACGCATACGTCTAGTCGCACGCACACAAACACCGTGCCGAAGTCTGCCAAACTGAAACGACAATAGACGATGCACGGCTTTCAACGCCGCGCCGCTGTGCCGGTCGGTAGGCGGAGTGGGGGTGTTCGGTTTTATTTTCGTAACGGAATTTCTTGATTCGGTCGCCGTGCTCATGACCCGCGATAAAAGCTATGCTATTAGCTTAAAAACAATTTGAAGCATGTAAGATACAAAGATAAATTAATATTGAAACATCGATGACGTTCGATGTCTGATTTATTCTTTTTCTTTGTCTAACCTTCACCTTATGTTATCTAACTATCTCGCTCACACACAACTGTCAAACTTTCTTACTCTCTCATTCATACTGGATTTACCATTAATTCTGTCCCTTTCTTTTGCAATAGCAAATCGGGAGTTATAGAAATATAACTTCACTATTTGCGTTTCTAACACACGCGTGTTTTATGGGCTGCTTTATATATCTAAAACCAGTGAAATAAGATCCACTTTACGGGCAAGGGTGTTGAAAATGGTTTTTATTTAGAATCTTGATTACATTTGCGAGGTTTATATCAAAATATTTCCTTTACTTTTACAATTTATGAGTACTTTATGAACGGTCGAAGTTTAGGTAAAATTTGAGCAAAAAAGCAGATTTTGCGAGGCTTATACTTACTGAATTTGTTTCTCCAAATTTTGATTTTTTATTTAGTTCGAAAGTTTTAAAGAAAGGTCTGTTACAAAGCTATAATCACGTACGAGCGTTTGTATGAAAAGTAAGACGGGAAGGGCGCTCTTAATGCACTCTTTAACATTGAGTATTTTGACCATAATGAGGAACACTTGAACTTCTCAGTCAATTTTTGGAAATAGGGCCAATAAGTACGTTTTCCGAAAACGAAGAAGCTTTTTTTGCATTTTCCATGCCATGAAGTCCTGATAACACTTGCCGACATCACTGGCCGAGCGAGCAAAGCGTCTCAGTTTTGAGGTTGGCCAAAAATGCTTTTGTCCGTCTGTCTGTCTGTCCGATTGTTTTCGCCTACAGGTCGCATTTCTCAACCGATTCTCGTGAAATTTTATAAGCAGGTACGATAAATTATGTAGAATTTATTAGACGATTCAGTTTTTAGAGATTTTTCAAAATGGCGGAGAAAATCATATCTCAGCCATTTCGATTTTTTTTTAAATATATCATATTTTTAACAAAGACTCACATGCTGTCCCGACCCCACGTAAAGTGGGATAAAGTGACGAAGATGATGATGGTCGTATCATATTTTTTCGCAACTTTTTTGTCTAAATAACTTTTTTATTCGACATGCACGTTATATTTGGAGAAGAAAAAAAGCGGGAAAGCGCAACCCGAGCTCCGAAGCAGCACAGCTGAGGATGCAACCGGGAACGCGCTTAGATTAACTTTTTTATCCGATAAACTTTAACGGGTTGGGGGTGAGTTGCAAGGTTTACAGCTCACAAGGCCACTAGTAGTTTTCTCGACTTTGCTGGTAAAAAATGTAAGTCATTTACGTCGCGGTTTCTAGAATTTCAAGTGGTGTCTTTTTTTCTTCATATTCACTACTATCAGACATTTTTACAAACAAAACTAGACGTAGGCAAGGAGATTACAAATATTATAACTTGAAAACCTATGAATGAGGAGCCAAAATAAATAATAACGACACAGATAATTAATTATTTTTTTGTACGGTTTGGAAAGGAATCCTTTTGAGCCATCATACAGGAATCATAACTTATTTGTTAAAATAGAGAACGGTATATATTAGCGTTCCATTAACAAAAATTAATTCCCCATGATCCCCAAGGAGATCATTTGCGAAAACCCGCCACTTTTGGCAAATGTGCGAAGAAAAGCGTCACGTTCTCACTTTAAACACAACAGTAGTTCATAAAATAGTTTGAAGGGTTATCTAGGGCTTACTAGAATAAAATTTTAAATGATATCTCCGTTTCCTTTCAAATTATTTATTTCAAATGACGCAGACGACCAGGTATTGCTGAGCGCTTCAATAGGTGGTCTCAGAGAACTTATGACCATATGTGAGCAGTATGTAAGTAGCCATGGGTTAAAATACAACGCGAAGAAAAGCGAGCTAATGGTTTTTAAGGCTCGGACCAAATGTCCGGTAAACGTGCCTCCCGTTCGGTTGGTTGGGTTGCCCTTAAAGCGGGTGCAGCAATTTAAATACTTAGGTCATATTGTGACTGACGACCTTAGAGATGACAATGATGTTGAACGTGAACGGAGGGCATTGTCAGTCAGAGCGAATATGATCGCCCGCAGGTTTGCTAAGAGCTCAACAGAGGTTAAAATAACGTTGTTTCGTGTCTACTGCACCTCATTTTATACCAGCAGCCTGTGGTTTCACTACAAGCAGAAGACATACAGTGCTCTCTCCGGGTTCAATATAACAATGCATTTAGGACGCTGTTGCGACTGCCCCGTTTCTGCAGCGCGTCTGGAATGTTTGCTAAAGCAAGATTCGACTGTTTCTATGCGACAATGCGCAAGAGAGTGGCATCCACGGCGCGCAGAATAAAGGACAGTCGCAATCAGGTCGCAATAGTCTCCTGTCAGTCATCGCGGAACGGACGGACGGCCCGCTCTTGAGACACTGGATGCAAGTAGGTACATGCTCCAGTGCCTCAAGAACGAGTTCGGCAATTTTAGGTTAGTTCGTTTAGTTTATTTTTTATGATTTTTGACCAAGCGAGCGAAGCGAGCGAGGGCTATAATTCAAGTTGGGGCGAAAACACATTGTTTGTATGTATGTATGTATGTATGTATGTTTGTTCCGCGATAACTGCCGAACCGATGGTCCGATTTTGATGAAATTTGGTAGGCATGTAGGAAATATCAATAGAATTTTCAAGTTAGTTGGGCATCAAAATCGGTTCAGTAGTTTTTGAAATATTTGACCGAGCGAGCGAAGCGAGTGAGGGCTATAATTCAAGTTGGGGCGAAAACACATTGTTTGTATGTATGTATGTTTGTTCCGCGATAACTGCCGAACCGATGGTCCGATTTTGATGAAATTTGGTAGGCATGTAGGAAATATCAATAGAATTTTCAAGTTCGTTGGGCATCAAAATCGGTTTAGTAGTTAATTTTTGAAATATTAATAAAAAATCGCAAGTTCTAAGTGCGCGGCGAACTACTAGTTATGCCTGATAAAATCAGGCACCTCAGAAATTTTGACAATGGAAGGTCTTCCGAATACCTTTGTCGTTGCAGTTAGGAAAATAGCTAAATAGAGGTAAATAAAAATATTTAATATTTTTCGTATGGTTTGCGGTACTACTTTGGGTGCTTCTAAGGACCGCCAGTGGTCCGCGTCTTCTTCTTCCTCAGATGCAGGTTTTTTAAAAAGATGTCTCAAGGTCGTCCTTTCATCGTTAAAGAGGCCTGGCCTATGTCAAAATCTGAAACATCCTATATTGCTTTTTCACAACTTCGCGCTAGTCTGATAGCGAGAATCAAGCATACAACACTTACTTTGCTAGCGTAACGACCCCAAAACTTTTGGAAATATGTTCACAGGCTATAAGTATATACATATATATCTAAAGGAGGTTTTGAGCCATGTTTATTTATTTACGTACCTATTTGGTGATTCACCCACTGGCAACCCGCCCCGCCGCGGTGCGTGGAATCTGCCGCGTTTTTACGGAATCTGCCGCGTTTTTAGTGGGTTGGACTAGGCGTGTTTTCTATACACACTGATTTACTTGCATACAATGTTAAAATCTGCTGCTCCGCGACAGTGCGCCGTGCAGTGGGTTCATTGCCTTAGTACGGCCACTGGACAAATGCTCAACCTCAATGCACTACGTCGCGCCAACACTGATTTTAGTTTTGACAACTGGTCAACCATTGTAAAGGCTATGACTTATTGTGAAAATCTGTGTGACCAGTGGTTTAACACCAGTACTGCTGATGGTGAATAAATATAAGTAATAATGATAAATGTAAGGTGTAAATAGTTTTTATCACAATAAATAAATGAAGAAATAAACAAATCTCCACCATCGTCGTCTTTGTCAGACAAAGTATCTTTGTTTTCGTTATCTATACTAGAATCTTGGAGTGTACCTACCTCATTATCTTCCTCGTCACTCGGAGAAGTGGGCGGCACTGTTAAATGGGTTGTTTCTGCGGTTCCAGCAGTCGTTGTGGTGGGTGCCGCTGTCGGGCTTGTCGTCGCTTTTGTTGTGATTGTAGTGCTGCTAGTAGTTCCAATACTGGTCGAAGTAGTAGTTGCTGGTTTTTCAGGAGTTACTGTTTCACTTGTAGTTTCTAAGCTTGACGTTTTTGTTTCTTCATGGGTTTTGTTAGTGGTATCTGTGTCTTGAGTGTGGTCTGGAATTGGTGTAGTTGTGATGCTTGAAGTGGTTTTAGTTGTTTTTGTTCCTTCACTGGAGGTTTTGGGCCTTCTGGTTCCTGGAATACCAGTCATAAAAAATAAGTATTAAACGTCTGACCTTAGATTAACTGACAATATTTTACAAACTGGAATTATCAGTATACATGTTGATTTTTAACCTCCGACCTATAGGTATAGGTACAAAGAGTACTTTTAGAACTAAATAAAAAATACATAAGTAGTTCTAGTTCTGTTCTGTCATATATCTACATATGAAAGAATATGTATTTCTATTTCTGAGGTTCTTTAATAAAAACCGATATCAGCCGAAAAATGAATTTCCCCTTTGAATGTCACCGCCCGCTACCGGGCAACTGGCGGGTGGTGGCTGGCGTGCGGAGAGGGCAATGACCGCGCATATTGTATCTTCTTAGTCAGCAGGTGAGCCATTTATTGTAAATTTGGAATAAAATTTTCAAAAAATCGTTTTTTTCCCTTTGGTTTTGTGTTCTAAGTATTAGTGGTTCTGATCCCAAGATTCCAATCAAGCTAGGGGTTGCAAAATCAATCTGTATACATGTACAAATACATATACATATACATATATAAGCTTATTCTTAAATGTAAATAGCACTTCCCATAGTTACTAGTATTAAGGAAAGTGAACATTTTTTTTATATTTCGATATATTTATTGGGAATGTTTCTATAAGGCATATGAAAAAATAGTTTATTTAAAAAAGAAAGATAATAGTACATTATGGTACTAGTGTGTAACATTGGTGATTACCGCCGAGGCGCCATTGAGACCCGAGCCGTAGGCGAGGGTCTTAAGGGAGCCAAGGACGGTAATCATCAATACACACGTATATCATACGACGTTTTTCAACACACTTGTGAATAAAATAACAATAAAAACTCATTTTCTTTAGTAGATAAAAAGTTTATTTAGAGAAACAATTAGTAAATGTGCAGTTAGTAAAATTATAATTAACTGTTTTTGATGGCATAGCGGTCTCATCAGATAGATTATTTATTGAAATACTTTCATGTTCTATTATAATTTGAGATGGCTCATTATTCGTGTAGGTAGGTGAAATCCAATCATTAGATTTACTTGGTGTTTTGTCAGTAGTAAGCGCCTCAGAATCAAGTTTAATTCTTTTAGTGATTTTTGCACAAATTTCCTTCTTGTTTTGTACGGAATCTTCTACGTATGATTCTGCTACATTGCTAGATCGCCACCCACCATGACGCTTCAAAGTCATTATATTAGCTCCTGAATTAGCCAGCAATGTAGCTGAAGTTCTTCTGAAACTATGTCCACTGTAGCTCTCGGCATCTGCTAAACCTAAAAAATTTGCTTTTTTTTCTTTAGGCATAGAACCAAATTTGTATATACCTATAGGCTGACAGGTATATTTACCATTCTGGTAATTTAGAAAGAAACGGTCAGTTTTTGCTTTTGGTGACCGCAAACTTTCATACTTCTTAACAATTTCATAGAATGGACCGTGTATGGTGAATGACCTCGTTATTTTATTTTTCGTGATAGGTATCTTCACTAAAAGCATCTGGCCATGGTTCTCTATGTTTTTTACGGTTATATTTGTTAATTCTTGTATCCTACAGGCACCAGTTACATCAAATATTAAAGCAACCTGAAAAAACAGAAATAATAATTTAGTTCAACACACAACACAGGCTGAAGTCGAGTAGATATTTAAAATTAATTTAACTAACTTTAGTAGCCAGATATTGGTTATCTGGAGCATCTTTTATAAATTTTTCAATATCGTCATACATAAAACCTTTGATTTCTTGCTTCTAAATCCATCGGATAGTCTCTTTAGATAAGCTGACAAATTAGAGTATGTTTTAAAGTCCACTCTATTCTTTGTTCGGACTGTACTTTTTAACATTGAGTATAAACACCACAAAGAGCTAGGTTTGTACTTAGAAGATAATTCTTTAAAGTACGCCATTAACACATTTTCTGAAAAAGACAGCGGATTCTTGCTGTTTAGCCATTTTATGAAATTTTGGTACGCTAATAGATATTTTTCCTTGGAGTTTTTAGGTAGTAAACTTTCCATAACGTTAAGGGCTTCACACCTTATATCGGGCGGTGTACAACATAAATCATTTTCTTCGTTACTAGTACTTGTAGACATTTTAATTAATAAATAACTATAATTTCAACAGTGAAAACGAGTGGTGAAAAATGTTTTGCTGTGGCGGGAAAAATTTATCAGTTTTCCTATGCGCGCGCATTGCGATCGGCCACAGACTAAAGGGATGAGGTTTTGTTTTTATTTTCGGCGCATAGGATTTGCGCCTATTCTGCCACGTACAAAATGGGGAATTTAAAGTTTTCAATTTATTACAGAGAAAACAAAAGTTATATTTGAGTGAAAGTTTTATTTATTAAACACGTACGAGTTAAAATTATCTATTTAAATAAGAAGTTGCATGAAATGAGCAAGCAATAGGAACATTAATTTATTTGTTCTATTGAACACGACCTTTTGTCTGAATAAAAACTTTTTTAAGAACAAAGCAACTCAACCAATAAAATTAAAAAAAAAATCTATAATCAGAGATATGATGGGATATAATATAATAATAGATATCGTATTATTTTGTCATTATAAGTAATAACTTAGCATAAGCAATCTTACTCACATGGCGTAAATGATTTTTGTACGAGTGCGAGCGTAACAAGTAAACGCATTCAGTTCTTGATTGTATCGTGTTGTCACAAGATGAATGTCAAATGGATGTCTTTTAATGCTGACAATTTAAATATCGCATCATAGTTCCTTTTCTTGGTGTCATTGTCTTCCAATTTAACTTGGTTGAATTACAATGACTGATTTCATTTGGATGTATTTGCAAGTTTTACAATGTTTTGTTGACGAAAATAATAAAAAACGAATGTTATTTCTATTATAATTATAAAAAACGTGCCTAATACCTGTTCATAATGCTGTGTGTGCTTTTCTATAAAATGTCTTGTGTCATTTAAGGCTGTAATTCCTATACAGGAAGGAAAGAAAATAGCGAAGAGCTAATAAGTTTTCATTGGTAAGTTTCGTTTATATCTGATTTTGTTGTGATAATAATACAACTTAAAATAAAAAAAAACAGTATTTATAATTTATGTTAATCGTAACTGTGTAAAATTATATATAGTTTTTGTAATGTTTAAATGGATTTTCATTATGTTGTTAGAGGTTATGTTTTGTATAGTGATGTGCATATTTTTATCGATATATTTTACGTATCATACAACCCCCCGTAAATATAAACCCAGATAATGTTTATATTACTTAAATCCTAACAACAAACTTAAATGTAAAGTCTGATATGATTTTAAATTTCTGGTTCTATTCGTTTTTTTTTGTATCCTCACTTATTTTGACTACATGACTAAGTGTTATTGTAGTATATTAATCAATGAATCAAATTTATTTAAGTCGTTATTTTTGTTACAGTTTTCCTAAGAATGACAAATTAAAACTAGAATGGATACTACGCGTTTGAAGACCAAAATGAACATGGATTAATATATAACGTCTAACAAAATATACTGAAACTATTTTAAGGGTGGATTCAGTCCATGATACTTAACAACTTTCCCCAAAGAACATATGTCGAAATATGAAAAATAATTTTTGACTTTCCCTACAAACTCGGATCAGCTGATCGGTCAACTTGTATGGGAGGTCAAAAATTATTTTTCATATTATGGTATATGTTACTTGGGAAAAGTTGTTCAGTATCATGGACTGAATCCACCCTTGAAATAGTTTCAGTATATTTTGTAAGACCCTGTATAAACGCGCAATATTTTGCATGGATGAATGAGTAACATTGTATAATTTCTTAAAAGTTCTGGCTGATAGTGAATTTCAAGTTTACGTATGAAAATATAAAGAGCCGGAAATTGTGACGCTTAACGAAATACGATATTATGTGTCATGAACAAAATCTAGAGGAAAATTTAAGATGTATTAATTTTGTTTAAGTAATAAAGAAATAAATACATATAAATATACACTATACACAGACAGAGTCTAGGGCGATAAGGCCTAGGCCACTTTTTGCGTGATGTGCGATAATAGTGAAGTGTTGCTAACTTTATCGCCTATTGGTATGATTAAGATTCTGGCCCATTCTCTAGATCAGCATTTACGATCTGCGCGGGAAGAGAAACAGCTGATACTATGTTTTTTCTTTTCTCCCAGGCCAGCAAGGAAGAATATACATCAAAATCATATTATTTTATTTCTTCTCCTACTTTCTCATTTCAGGATCGTGTCGGTGTTATTGTTTTAGAGGTAGATTTCAACGCGGAACCTTTCGATCACAAACTCCAACTATCGCTTTTATTTCATATAACACAGCATTCACAGCCACAGTACACCAAATATAATATGCCTTATTTATATCTAAACTATTAATATTTTACTATATTTTTTATGTTTATTGTTTTTATTTTAAAAATTAAATAAATGCGAGGTCAGATAGTAATTATGTGTATTGAAATTATCGATACAAAAATATCGATAATGGACAACACTAGCAAGGTAAAAAATGAAAGTGGACAGTCATAGTACGGCTGTAGTGATATTTGTTTTGCGGACTGTGTGAGCGTCTTCGGGCGTCGTCCGCCACTAATTCGTCTATGAAAACCAATGGACTCGTACAGATTTGTCGCCAGAAGCTCCCTTGAAGCAGTCTAAGGCCTACACCACCCTTTGATTGTAACTTGTTAGGATTAGGAATAAAGAACAAAATTAAAGATAGGCTCTAAAGGACTTGTATCCAGAGCCGTAAAATTATTTAATAAAAAAAAAAATCTTGTGACACCCTACCGAAATGAGAAATAAAATATCTATTGAGATCTCGTTCTAACGCATTACATATGCCATAAGAAAATGAGCGATGTTTATATTTCATTGCGTGCTAATTTAGCACTCCTTTTATTGTTCTAAGTCTATAACTCACTAGTGAGTTATGAAAAAGTCACAGTTTGATTATGGGTGTCATTCTGTGCCTAATTGCGGTGACCATAGAGCCACTTTATGAGCAAGTGTGTTGAAAAAAAATTTACATACCTATATTGAAATTTAAATACCTATTTTCTACAAATTTAATCTAAAAATCGTGTCCAGTGGCATAGTTCCAAAAACGGCCATGGCCACATTTCCGCGTTGAATCGCAATACGTTGTGCGAAAAAACAGCCAACCCTCTTGTCACCGGCGCTGCAGCGGCGGTGGAGATCAGTCTTGGAGATATCTAAGTATGCCCCGGGTCCCGGTGCTAGGGGTCTCCCCCTAGCACCGGGGCCCCACGGAATCTTGATATGGAATAATTAAAGGCATATTAATTATTACATCTATACTAATATTATAAAGCGGAAGAGTTTGTTTGTTTGGTTGTTTGTTTGTTTAAACGCGCTAATCTCAGGAACTAATGGTCCAATTTGAAAAATTCTTTTTTTGTTGGGTAGTCCATTTATAGAGGAAGGCTTTAGGCTATATAACATTTCGTTCCGACAACCACGCGAACGAAGTCGCGGGCACAGCTAGTATCAAGATATACAGAACTTGTCGCAACACTTTTCAAAGGACATGCCCAAGGAATTATTTTTCGTTCCACTATGTAACTTTAAAAGGATATGGATATCTCCATACAGACCACAAGGAACCTGTAGGTGATGTTAAAGCGCAACCATTGTTGCGGATTTAAAAAAAAAATATCGGTTAGATAAAAAGAAGAAATAATTTAGTATGTATACAACATGCTATAGCTACAGTAAAACCATTTTGACTCGATAAGAAGATAAATAGAACATCGCCATACGAGTGCCTATATTTTTTATTTATTTATTTAATTTATTGCACTATAAAATTAATGTACAAAAGGTATAATCTTAACGCTGAACGCTGTCTAGATACCTTTGGGACGTATAAGAGAAGGCGATAAATGGGGTGCAAGCGTATACAAAACAGGAATGAGAAAAAGAAAATATATATCTACTTACTAGCTAAGATACATAAACTACGCCTACATATAAAATTAAATAACATATAATAAGTTATATATAAAATATAGATATCTTCAAATATATACTTAAATAAATATTTTAAAATAAATAAACATACATAGACTACTACAGCATAGATTGCTCATGAAAGTGTCGAACTACAAGTGAAGAATTATGTATATCTATACTTATAAGTATGTATTAAAATGTATCTGATCGATGAAGATATATGAAAAAAAATATTATTGGGGGCTTTTATGTTAGTAAATGATTGTAAGAATTTTAGTTTGTACGTTTGTGCGCGCTAATCTCTGAAACAGAACGGTACCTTTGTACAAGTTATTTCTTTTTCTCTTTTTTTTTCTGCAATAAAGAAATTAAACAAACACACAAACAAAACGGTTAAATTTATAAACAAGTGGTCCTAATCGCTGAAAGAAAAATTTTAGAATTATTGAATCCGGCAACTGGGACCACGGTCCAAGTTAATTGTGGTCCCAGTTGCCGGCAACCTCAATTTGTTGAGAATTTTATATTCTACAACGTTCTTATATAAATACGTTTTGAGGTAAAGAGAGAGAGAAAGAGTTCCTTCTTGCCTTGAAGATATTCAAGGCAACGGACGCAAACACAAGACCTTATGAGACTTTTGAGACAACATTCAGAATTCCAAAATAAAAAATTATACAAAATCCAGCTTATTCTGTTTCATTCCGTGGTTGACACGTCATTTTGGCTTAAATGACTGGTCTAAAAGTCCACGAAGACGTGAATTATACAGGTTTTATAATCATTTATGATGCAGAACTAAAGTATTCAAACTAAATAAGAAAATTAGACATGTCGTCTGTACGCCAACAAACGTCAAAATAAGGTTGAAAACTGAGATAAGTTCTGAGGTTGAAAATTATATTTTGACATAGACTTAATTTTTTCTAGACAGTATGTATGGAGCTTCTTACCTGAAGATTTTGTTGTAAAGCCAGGCCAGATCTCTTCGAAGTATTTTATCAAATCTTCAAGTTTCACACCATCAGGCAATAAATCTTCGGGTATAAGACCCATATCTAAAGGCAAACCAGGCCACGCGCTTGGAGGCCATTGATTTGGTGGTGGAAGTTGAGGTGGTGGCCACCCACCTGGCCACCCTGGCCACCCGTTACCTGGAATGGCAGGAATCGCAAGAAGTCCAGGGACTTGAGGAATTGCATGAACTAAAGGAATTGCGTGGATTATTGGAATTCCAGGGACTCCAGGAAGTGCAGGGACTGCAGGAATAGCATGGATTCCAGGAAGTGCAGGGATTCCAGGATTTACAGGGACTGCAGGAAGTGCAGGGATTCCAGGAAGTGCAGGGACTCCAGGAAGTGCAGGGACTCCAGGAAGTGCAGGGACTCCAGGAAGTGCAGGGACTCCAGGAAGTCTTTGTATTCCTCCCCCTGGCCACTCAGGCCATTGGTAATTGCCACCTTGGCTGTCAGATTTGTTTTCTACGGACTTTGGTATTGTTTCGGCGTTGATTGGCACAGACGCGGGTAGTGGAAGATCCGGCTGTTGCGCTGCCGCTTTCGTACTTAAGTCGTTTTTTTCAAAATCATGTTCTAAACTGTTTTTTCTATTGAACTTATCGTCTGGAGAAGAGTCTTTGTCCGAGGTTAGCTGAGAAGTCTTGTGAAGCAGGATGCTGAGAATTTGAATGGTTGGCAACTGAAACAGTATTAATTATTATAGAAGTATCAAGTAGATACAGATCTTTACTAAAATACTATCATGCTTGTGGAAATTAAAAAAGGATAGCACCTTCGAACTGTAAGTCCCAGGCTATTAATATGAGTTTACTGGCAACTGGGGCCGCAATTAACTCGGACCGCGATCCCATTATCCAACAATTTTTATATTTTTTTTTGGGGGACTGGGACCACTCATAAATAAAAAGAATCTCTTGTTCAAACCAAAACAGTACAGTCAAACGAAAACATGTTAAAAACAAAACTCTGATTTAAAAAAAAAAATTTAGTCTATGCGGTTCGTTTTCACGTAATTCAACCGTGCAAAACAGCAGTTTTAAATACTATCCCTCTTTAACTCCAGTCCGTTTTGCCTGTTGATTCTAGGTTATGCAGCTTTTGTTGTAAAACAGGAATTTGCATCGCTTGATAACTCACTCTATGAATCACTGTCAAGAAGCTTATCAGTTTAAGAAGGTCAAGTTTAGCGTTATTTGTCAAAGATATTTGTTCTTTTATTTATTACTTTAAAGTTCAAACACCTTTTCGTGTGACTGTACCGATTTTTTTAACTTATGGTCCCAGTCGCCGGAAGAAAAATATTAAAATTATTTGCGGTCTTAGTTGGAAACTGAGACCGCTAAATAATTTTAATATTTTTCTAACCTCTTATTATTTTGCCGCCCTTAACCTGGTTAAAAGAAAAATCTAAAGAATATAAATATTTTTAGTCAGGTCTTATATATCTTCAGACAAGCGGTATTGCCCACTCCGTATCGTTGGCTGTGTCAATGTGATGTTCACGTCCGTTTCAGCGGCTAATGATGATGATGATGAGCGATGAGGCAAGAAAATATTAATTTTTATAAATTTTAAAATATAAGTATTACTAACATTTAGTTTTAAGAATTAATATTGTTACTAACACATGGACCATAATTGTCTGAATATTAATAAATGAATCGAATTGAATTAAACTGTAATGGCCTACTGTCGATATAGAACACGAGTTAGTGCTTTGAGCGGTGACGCTAAGCGTTTTCTTGGTACATCGCTTCATCACTATCATCATCAGGTCTTTTTGAGTCTCTACTGCAGGAGCACGACCCTCATCGTACTACCAGAGCCATATATCAGTCAGAGCAGTCAGAGGATTTGGCCTACACTCTCCAAGCTGGCCATACGGGAGCTTTGTTTAGCTTCCTTTGTTGTTGTACATCGCAGGGTGGGCACCATGTAAACTGGGTTTGCGCGGGCAACAAGTTTGTACAGAAAGCGTTTGATTTAAGTCAAATAATGTATACACATAGATAGAGGAAGAGTTGGGACAGTAGACGAAAAAAAGGATTTTTTAAAATATTTTGTAGTTTTCCTAAAAACAAGCATTGAATTTACCCAAAAACATGCAAAACGCACTTTGCGCGGGCAATAGTTATGGCTTAAGTAGAAAAGACCACTAAGAAAATTACATACCTAGTTATAGGTGAATAGACTAGCCAGTAGACGAAAACCGTATTTTTTTAATTTTCATTCAGAAAAAGTAAGATAATTGTAAAGAAACCTGAAAGAAATATTTTAGAAAATCTTGCTACAAACTGGCTTGTTTTTCTGCGTAACGAAATATTCTAACAAGGGATTGCATATATTTTATAAAAATAAAGGCTATTTTGAAACATTATTCTTAATATTTGCTTACAATGCAATCACGCAATAATAAAAAAAATAATTTTAAAAATTGGATGTTTTGCAACGTTTTTGACAGAAATCTCTGAAATGGCGGCCGTGATTCTTCCATACAAATTCAGTTGCCCGCCGGGCGTTCAGGAAGGAGGCCGTGTCGAATTTTTCAAAAAATCAATTTTCAAATTACGTAAAATTGCATTACAGTCTAAAATATTTCAATAAAAAACTATGTACAAACTGCCAAATTATGTCATACTTTTGCTACACTATGGTACAGTTTTGACATTTTGTTGACGTTCAAGTAAAGATGTAATGCTATCGCAGATACGGCATCGCACATTTTTTTTTTCAATGAAAAAAATAATTTGGTTTGATTTATTACCTATATTTTTTAATTGGCGATTAGGGTAAAAATCGGATTGGAACTTTCTCGGGTCGCGGAATTATATTAACTGTTTTTGTAATAAATGGTGCTGTTTAATTAGGGTTTTACAATTATTTTGAGGGGTAATTCAGTCTGAAATTTTGAACAACTTTTCCCCATGAATGTATATCAAAATACGAATTGACATTATGCGTAATGTATCGAACCACAGGCTATACTAGATCTATACTTGGCTTGGCAGGCAGGCTATAGTAGTCTATTTATCTACACTAATATTATAAAGAGAAAAGATTTGGTTGTTTGTTTGTTTGCATTACATGGCTCCGAAACTACTGGACCGATTTAAAAAAAATTTTCACCGTTGGAAAGGTACACTATCCCCGAGTGACATAGGCTTTGTGTGTACCAAGGGCGAAGCCGGGGTGGACTGCTAGTATAGTATAATGATATTAAAACAACAGTCAAAAAACCAAAAAAAACTGCATTTTTATACAAAAGTGTGCAGCCGCCCGGGAAATTTGTATAGGAACCGATTTTTTCGGTGTTTTTACTGTTTTTAGGGTTTCGCTTGTCTATCTGTCCGTAAGCCACAGCTAATTTGCTACGAAACTATTAGAATGATTTAGTTGAGATTTAGTACCTACACTTATGTAACTTAGTGACCTAAAGATAGACGTATAATGTAAATAAATGAAATTTAAAAAGGGGGCCACTTATTGTGGGTAAATTAGACATTAAAAAAAAGTTTTGATAACAAAATCGTGTGACATATCAAATGAAAGAACTTTGTATGACAATTTTAAATATATTTATTTTTTATTATTTCTTAGATCGGTATTTTTAAGTTATTTAAGAAAATGGGCGAAAATTTACCCCCCCCTACTAAACTACTGGACCGATTCAGTTGAAATGTGGTGCACATAATGTAAATTTGTGACCCAAAGACGGAAGTAAAATGTAGGTAAATGAATAAATAAATAAAAAATGGGGCCACTTTATGGGAGATAAATGAGACATTAAAAAAAGGGTTTTGTGAACTATATCGCGTAAAATATCAAATGAAAGAGCATTTTATGATAATATTAAATATATTTTTCTATATTTTTTATGTTGGTGTTTTTGAAGTTATTTTTGAAAATAAATATTAAAAATACACTTATCTCCGAAACCACTAAACCCAATCTTTTGAAAAATATACAGTTAATAGTTCTTTACCTATAGATTACAGGAAAACCTATTAGAAGATAAAAAATAAAAGGGTGCAATAATGCTAATTACTGCTTCATTAATCAATCAATTTTTTTAGCTGTTTTCAGGAAAAGATTTCTTTTTAGTGCTCTTTGTTGATTCGTTAAAAATATTGTACAAAATCAAACAGTCAAGTCATTGATTGAGCACGTACAGCTGCTACGCCAAGACTGTTGATCTGTTCAACGTGCAATCCTTTTTTACCCTCCGTACTTACATAATAAGGTGAATAGAAGTGAAAGGTGTTACGATTGCAGATGGTCGCTAATCGTATTGTTTCACAAAGAAAATTCAAATGTGTACATTTTCTGTCAGTGGAACACAAAACGTGTAGTTTTCCAAGTCACCGCTCGCGTAAAATACTATTTGATTGTATTTTTGAGAACGTCCTGTCAGCGATAAGTAATATTGATTTACGCAGAAATATCATAAATTTGTCTATGGTTCCCTAAAATTTCAACTTAACCAAAATAAACCGGCCACGTGCCGTGACGGGCCACGTGCAGTGTTGGGTTCCGTAGTCAGTACCTACTTGTTTTATGTAACTTACAACTGCCTAACTTTAGGTCTGAATTCAATTCATGATACTGAACAACTTTCACCAAGGAACAAACGAAATACAAAAATTATTTTTGATCTCTTGTGTGTAACAAGATTTGGCAAAATGTAATATTTATGTAATATATGTAAGGACAAATCACACTAATTAAGCTTGCCCCAAAGTAAGTTTTAATCTTGTATTATGGGATACTAACTCAATGATACTATATTTTATGATAAATACATACATAGATAAACACCCAAGACCCAGAACAATTTGAAAAAGACCATTTTCTAACTTGCCCTGGCTGGGGCTCGAACCCAGAACCACCGGATTAGCGGTCTAGCGTGTTAACAATTATGCCACGGAGGTCGAATGGAAAGCAAACATTTTCTTTTCATATTTAATTATGTGTTCCTTAGGAAAAGTTGTTCAGTATCATGAACTAAATCCACCTTAAATTAGTTTTAGTACAGGGAGACGTTATATACTACTGTCATGAATTTTTTTAAGTGTCCATTCACAACCGTTTAACTGACAGAGAGGGGAGACATGATTCTAACAAAAATTTGCAATCTAAAACCAAATATTTCACAAACGGATTGCTAAAACGAAAAAGGGTGTTCATAATCTTACAATATTTTTGAAAGACCTATTAAACGACGTCTCACACCACACATTTTTTTTTACCACAAGTTTTTATTACCACATATCCATGCCCATGCCCAATTACAGCTTTCTAGTACTAATAGTCTATGAGTAAAACTGGGGACAGACAGACAGACAGACATGACGAAACTATAAGGGTTTCTTGTTTACTACGGAACCCTAAAAAGCTGCGTGAAACGAAACAGATTCTCTATTCTAAGGGTTCTTTGTCATTTGCGCTTTAACAAATTTCAAAATACGAATAATCAAAACCACTTGTGCAAATATTTTGCTCCACTTCGCATACGATAAATTCAAAAATTGATGGATGAATGACCGTGCTTTTACAGGTTAAGCAACTTCTAGCTTGGGCACAGTTAGGATGGGTGACCGTGCTTTCAATCTTAATTTTGTCTAAGTCAAATGTTGAGATTCTTATGAATAAATTTCAGGTTTCTCTACCTACATAACTTGGCAGCTATTTAAATTTCAATTGTTTTGTCGGAATTTGAACTTGGCATTTTTACATTTATGTTTTTGATGGGATAAAATAAACACCCAAGAACCAGGACAAAAAAAGGCCATTTACCAACTTGCCCTGGCTGGGAATCGAACCCAGAAACTCCGAGTGACGGACTAGCGTGTTAAGGAATCGCCACGGAGGTCGACTAATAAATTGAAAAAGTAATAAATTTTACGCAAGATTCGAATAACTATAACTTGGATTTTTTAGAAAGTGCTATATGAATTTTACATATATTTAAACTCGCTTTTTAAATAAATGTCTTGCATTCACGCACACTACTGTATTTTCGACTTTAGCCTTTTTCTACTGATAGCCTGTCTACTAAAGTGTTAAGTACATTATAATGACGTCTGCTAAGGCCTTAATTCAGAAATAATAATTCAAACAAAATAATTCTTTGATTTGATTGATTTGAAAATTTTAATAAGTATCACGGACTGGAAGTCTTGACGAAAAGAAACAAGTAAGCTTCTAGGTTACAATTTATGATTACCTACATCTATTGTCCCGTTTACACATTATTAACTCTATGTAACTTCATCTTGACATTTTTATCCCCTTAGCGGGAAAATTTTGCATATTTCAGAGCCAAATCCGACCACGTGGCTATGTGCATACAGTCCTTAAATATGTTTTAATTGTCAGCGACCAGCGCGCAATGAGCGAGCTAAATTGAGATGTTTTGTTTGCATCTATAGGATAAGTAAATATTTCACTTTATTGTGTCAAGTTATCGAATAGGATTTTTGGAACTTTTAAAGTTGCTCTTTTAAACTTTTAAAACTGGCTCCTTCAGTATCCCACTGGTGCAACCCCGACAAAAATGTACCTACGTCCTGCCATTCGTCGAACGAAAGTTTTTCATCGCGTTTTGCTAAATTATCTAATGGAAACTATGGAAAGTAATTCAGTAAGTATCACAGACTCAGGTAGAATAGAATTCGATTTCTCACCCCCTTCTCCAACGGGTGTTGTAAGAAGCGATTAAACTAGAAATATCTAGTTTAATCGCTTACCAATAGCAAAGATAATATAATTACTAACCAATAGGTAACAAAAAAAAGGGAAGCAGCTACCTCTGTGCAAACGCTTAATACCATCTACTGTGATCACCAACCCATACGTAGGGCACGTAAAGCTGTGGCTCCCGAATGCCCTAGCGTTTATTAAAATCTATCCTAGGATTAGTTCTAGTCTACCCTTTGGGTTGCGGAGCTTAGACGGCAGTCGCTCTGTGTAAAAACCAGTAACCTCGTCAAATCACCTAGGTTAGGTAGCGGACCCCGGGCTCTGAAGCGTTGTCGCTGGATGCAACCTGGAATACGTAATGATGATGGCTGCAATCACCAACCCGTCTACCCAGAGCGTGTTGATTATAAGCAAATCTTTCCTTATTGGTTGATGCCTTAAGGCAATTTACTGAAATAGGCTGAAAAAAAAGAAGTTCAGAATCATGGATCATACTGGCTCCAAAAAAATTCGCTTGGTGTTTTAGAAGTAGCTCACTCTGTAGGTATATGGGATAGCTTTTTGCTGTTTTTTTTGCAGTTGGTCACTGTAAAAGTGGTTTGTCGTGATCCCACAATTTTTTATTCTTCCATTTAAAAACAAAAATATATACAAATAGGTACTAACCAATTTCATCTTAGATGACTTCTCCACGTGCAGCTATTGTAAATGGTAGGTATAGATTTTACGGTGCAAATAAAACTCAATGAATCATATCAAGTTTATTACAATTTTCTACTGCCAGTGAAAAGGGATCTAACTCGATTTAGAAAGTTTTTGAGGTTTTTGCATAATTTTTAATCAGAAAAAGAAAATGCTTTTTTCTGTCCTTGTCCCATAGTCAAATCGATGGGTATATTGGATATATTGGACTTTTTTTTAAAATTTAATTATCAAATTAGATAAGTGCGTACATTTATAAACCTGTCGCATATCTTAAAAAAAAAACAGTCGGTAAATAACGCTCCAGCAAACTTTCCCCTTAGGAGGGCTTTTCTCTCTTATTTCCCCCCAATCAAAATCCTTTAAAATTTAAATTTAGTTGACTCCTTAAAAAAATTGTCATTACTTTTACTTTATGACGACCTCCGTAGGGTAATGGTCAACACGCTAGTCCACCACCATTCCAGAGGTTCTGGGTTCGATCCCCAACCAGTAGGGCAAGTATGGAAATGGTCATTTAAAATTGTCCTGGGACATGGGCACTTACTTATTATGTATTTAGTAAAAAATATAGTATCGTTGAGTTAGTATCCCATAATAAAAGTTTAAACTTACTTTGGGGCTAGCTCAATCAATGTAATTTGCCCTTATCTATTTATTAATTTACTTTAAAATACTTTTTATACATAAATTAACATTGACACTTTTTTTAATAACCTTATTTGTCACATCAATCAATATTACTAATAAAAGTTTTTCAAGTTGCAAATTTTTTGAAACTATACTCGGTAATCTTAAAACTACATTTTTGGACTTAGATAAGTTTTCACTGGCAGTACAGTCAATATAAGTGCATCGTACTTTGCCACATTATATAACTTCGTTACGTTTGTTTCAAGCGTTAAGAATTAGAATTTAAACTAACTTATCGCAATTTCAAATGTTACAACGAAATCTATACCATTTACGCCCCAGAAAACACCTGTATACTCCATTTGGTTAGGTATTGAAATAAATGTAAACAATCTTGACATGTCTTTTAATTGAAATTTACTCCTTACAAATTAGTATTGTTACACACGACAAATCAATTATATAATTTACAAAATAATTAATTTGTAATTTGCAAAGGTATTGATTTATAAAGTGTATATTTTAATAAAAAGACATGTCAAGAAGAAATAAGATTGTTTACATTTATTTAAATACCTAACCAAATGGAGTAGTCCCGAAATTTTGGCTCGAAATCCTGGGTGTGATCTGTAATAAGGTCAGTGACCACAAGTGGCATAAAAATTTCTCGTATTCCTACGCGTTTCGAAAGTCACGGCCGTAAAGGCCCATTTACACAGTGCAAGTTTCTTGCCTGTTGCATACAATTTTATTGAAGCAATAAATGATTTGTATGGCTGACGTTCTGTTTAGACCATGCGAGTTTTCTATTGCTTCAATTTAATTGTATGCAACAGGCAAGAAACTTGCACCGTGGGAATGGGCCTTTAGTCTTGGCTGTCATCATTGTATGGCAGTCGTCGAGCTATGTCAGATGCCTTTAGGTTGTTTGAAAAATCTGACACCAGTGTTGCCACTTACATTAAAAAAAAAAATATTTTAAATGCCAATTTTTTTCCTACTCACATGAAAAAAACAAAGCGTACCTATACCATGCGTATACTTACTTAATAAAATCATGCGTAAAACATAGGTTTATGCCTATGCGTAAAGGTACATAATGAATATCTTGCCTATAACTTTATTTTGAGTAATTATTTCTTACAGTTTTGTTTACGAATTTGTAATTTTGGGCATAAAGTTTAGTCCATATATACATTGTGGACGGGACATACCCGTAATAAATCGAACCACGATCTATATACTAGATCATTACAGTATAATGAAATTGAAATAACAGCCAAATAACAAAAGTGTGCAGCCGCACAGGCGATTGTATGGGAATGTCGATTTTTTTTTGGTTTTTTGACTGTTATTTGTAAGTTACGTAGTTAATGATTTAGTAAAGATTGTGGTTTGATTTATTACGGGTAAGGTCAACCGGGGCTATGTCGCCTAAGGGGCTATGGTGTCTGTTGTAAATATTATAGCAAACGAATACTTTATTGCTACGCACGCCATCTTTAGAGAGTCTTTAGTACTAAAACTATATAAAATCACCACTAGGTGTCGTGATAAGACCTATTTTCTTTAAATGATCCGCCATCTTAAATTTGACATATCAATTGGACTGTTCTTGTGGCAACACGTGAATTTTAATCTATTGAAATCTCAGTTCCTTTAAGAGTGTCGATTTTCCTGAACCGTAAGTACTGTTGTTGATTCATTGGAATACATGTTGTTTTAATGATTTTTTTATGTAATTAGCTAAGATCTGCAGTCAGTACGCAAATTAAAATTTCTAGGTCACTTTTTCATTTTGGGGCTATTGCGACGTCCGATGGGGCTATTGCATCTGTTGTAACGCAATAGCCCCATTGTCTGAGGTCCTAAACCTTTTTATTTTAGGATAATAGAGATGTTAATCTGTCTATACATATTATAAAGGAATAATTATACAAAGACTTTATGAGATCTTTCTATATGATAAGTCTACCATCGTATGTTTACTTTTCATTTTATACTGCATAGGAAATATATAAAGTAAATAGGTTTTGTGTTTTTTTTTATTGTGCAATAAAACAAATAAATCATATCCTTGAACTACTTTGGAACTTAAACATTTTGATTGTTACCAAACGGAACCCAAATAAAAAGTGTTCAGAATTTGTGTCTGTCGGTTTATTTTTATCACGCTAAAACCAATGAAAGTACTTTTGTGAAATTTTCTATGATCAAACTAATTTTCTGGATCCCACTTAGGATAACTTTAAGTGTGGGATATTCACAATTCTTTTGTAGGGTTGTTATTTATTCTTTTATTTGATGTGATTGATGTTTTTTTTTTCTTTTAGGTTTCTAAATATGGTGCGGAACTACAAACGCAAAACAACAAGTTCATACGATCTTGAAACCTTAAAAAAAGCCGTAGACGAAGTTAAAACTGGTAAACTGAATTCGTATCAAGCTGTAAAAAAATACAATATTCCTCGTACGACTATATGTGATAGAGTGAATAACAAAAAAGGTGTCGTAACGGAGACTCGTGGACCACCTACCGTGATTGATAGAGAAAATGAGCTCAGAATTGCAAATGGTTTTCAAGTCAAATTCTTATGGTCTAATAAAGTATACGTGATATATAAATTATGGTTTGATTTGAACAATTGTTTAGTACCCCTGGAATCTAGCTTGGGGCGAATGCGTCTACAAAAAATAAGGGAAAACAGACGACATAGCCCCAAATATTTTTCATCTGTGAGCAAGCGTTTCTATGAAAGGGTAAATCCTTTCATAGAAAGTCAACTGCTTTTACCTAAAAGTTTACCTAAAGTTTTTAAGAGTAAAACGGTAAGTGTTTAATCAGTTTTATTTACAACATAAATATTTACATATCAATTTGTACAAATGTCAAAAACATACATCAAATACAGATCATACTCGTATCTTAAAATTAAGTATTATGTATAATTAGCTGAATTATCTTACAATTAAGCACTGGAAGAGGAAAGACGGCACGGTGGCGCTCTCAAATTAGCCTTTTTATACAAAAAAAAAAAAACCGGCCAAGTGCGAGTCGGACTCGCGCACCGAGGGTTCCGTACAAACCTGCAAGGTTTAGTATTTGGTATGAATTTCAATTTAATACCTCTACGCGTTTATGAGGAAATGGGTAGTAAGTTTAAAATTATTAAAAAAAAATATATTATGTGATGTAACTAAAAATTTATGGTTTTCGTAATTTTTCCTTTATCTATGCTATAAGACGTTGCTTCGTACCAAATTTCAAGATTCTGAGTTTACGGGAAGCACCCTGTAGGTTTTGATTCCCTTGCAAGTGTCGAAAATTTGCGGCATAAACGGCTGTATCTTTTGATTGCGTTGGCTTAGAAGTTTGATTTTTTCACAGCTTTAAGGAACAGTAGACCTGAGTAATTGATATAAATTTCAGCTTCATACCTCCACGCGTTCCTGAGAAAAAGGGTCTTGACAGACGGACGGACGGACGGACAGACGGACAACAAAGTGATCCTATAAGGGTTCGGTTTTTTCCTTTTGAGGTACGGAACCCTAAAAATCTCAAATTAGGCTATATTGCAGTACGACTTATGGTTGATATGATCTAAATACCCTTCGACTTTGCTTCGTGTCGTCTTTCATCTGAGTCATCAGTTTCTCGGCCAAATTGTTAGGAATGGGCACCACTCCGTTTGCCTGCCAGTAAGGTTTAGTGCGGCGTAGAGACGTCAAAATATACTTTGCATCATTATTTCTATTCAAATTGTCGTTTATGTAAATATCACTTACTTCTATAACTGCCTCGCGACGCGTGTCGGACGCGGCGTATGGGACTGTGGAGGAAATGGTTACTGTCGATGTTTTTGAAGGAGGGGGCGACGGTGTCGTCGTCGTTGTAGTTGTAGTTGTCGCTGTCGTCGTACTGGCTTGAGTTATAGTTGTAGGTGTAGTGATGATTTCTTCTGGCTTTGTTGAGTTTGGCATTATAACCGGGTAAGGCGCGACAGGATAGGGGGGGACAGGGTACGGCACGTAGTACATATTAGGCTGGTTCATGGCTTGGCAATGCATGCAGAAGTCTCTGCAACACGGTTTGACGACGGCACACTTGTCGCAAGTACAATCGCAGTCATCTTCGTTATAGGTATAGTCGTACCCGTTGACGTAAGGCGCCGCGGGCACCGGAGACATCGCGGGCATCGCATGGTTAACTGGGTAATTTGCATCATTTTTCCTGTGCTTCTTGTGGTGTCGATGATGGTAATGCGTTTTGGAGTCGTCGTAATCGTCTTCTTGAGTTTGACTCAGATCATAGCTATCTTCGTTTTGTGAACACGTTGTTTTTATAACTAATATTACACAATGTATCTGAAAAATAAAAATATTTATTTATTATTTCTAAACACTGTACCTTTCTGTTATACATATATCCAAGATTTCGATAAGTTACGTACTATTATTAAATTCATAGTATACGACAATCTACTGACACTTGTTTGCACTGACGGTTTCTCGGGGAATCTGGCATTGTGATCCAACACAGGTGTGCTGTATTTTTTTTTCAATGTGAGGTTAATAAGTAGTTCATTGTTTGCGATTGCAGTGGGGCAATTCAATGGCGCGATAACTTTCTAGGTATAGTGGTGACGTCGTTTTCTAGAGCATATTATTCGATTGCTTTTTAGGGTTCCGAAGTCTAGCAGAGGAATCCATCCGTTCGCGGCTTAGCACTAAAAGGCTGTTAGTACTACCTATAGGTAAAGCTGTAATTTTGCATGGACTTCAAGTCCTCCGGTGGATGTCGTAGAAGGCGACTTAGGAAACACAAAGCTTATAAACATCAATGACACCTCTCCAACCCGTCTGACTAGCGTGGAGAGTGTAGGCCATCCTCTGGGTGCTCTGGCCAAGTATGGCTCTGGTAGTACAGAGAGAGTTGTGCTACTGCAGTGGAGAATACTAATAAAGATCTGATAATGAAACTTTAAGGAAAAAGGTCTAAACTACCGCCAAGCTCAAATTAACCTAGGACTATGTTGAAATTTGCAGGCCGCTTCCGATCAGTCGTTTTGGAAATCCTTGGGGGAGGCCTTTGTCCAGCAGTGGACTTCTTGTAGCAAATTTAGTTCAAAGTATGCCTGACAATGAAGAGTGGTGTCCAGTTCTGTATTTTACATAATTTAAATTGTTTGCTTTGTAGGTATGCATCAGGAATAAACTTTCACTGTGTAACAAACATTATTATCACTTCTTCTTCTGCCTTATCCTTATCCCACTCTTTATGGGGTCGGCACAGCATGTCAGTTTTTTCCATCTTGTTGTATCTCCAGTCAATTTGTCCGTCACTCTCTTCCTACCCATCCTTCTTTACACATCACATCCAACGTTTATTTGATATTCCTCTGGTGCTATGTTCCTTTACGTGCATTTTCAAAACCTGCCTGGTTATATATTATTATCACTGTGTAATAAATATTATCTCGTCACCTCTTCTTTATCGTTGAGGGTTAAAGATGATCTTGTATACCTACTGTAGGAATTGCAATTTGTAAGTACGACAGTCAGTCAGAGGTGGCACGAAGGTGAAAGGGTCATGACCTCGTCTTTCCTGAAATAACCGCGCGGCGTGGTGGACGCGGGCCAAGTCTTACAATTTTAATATTCGGCTATGAATCGATAATGCTAGTTACACTTGTAATCATTGCAAGAAAGCAACATTTCTAACTAGTAAATTTGATTAAGTATTTGTACCACGGCGCTGCAATAAATAAATAGACAACGCGGTTATTACTCTAACCAATTTGTAGAAACTATATCTAGGAACAGTTAGGTTCCTAAATTGTTAGCTAGTGATCATTGCATCCTAAATCGAGGCACGTGACCGACGGCGACGCATACAAAAACTGCGACGCATACAAAAACTATCTTTATTGCTTTTAATTAAAGGATATTCCTGTCTAACGTGTTGCTTGTGACCTATTGCGTTTTGGAATGAATTCATAGATTATAAGGAAGTAGAGCGGTCGGAATGTATTTTTTATTTCAAATCGAATCCAATCAGTCCTAACTGCGATTAAATATTCCGATTTTTTTGTTAGGATTCCTTCAAAGTGTAATAACCGCTTTAGGACAAATCACACTGATTGAGCTAACCCCAAAGTAAGTTTAAATTTGTATATGGGATACTAACTCAACAATACTATATTTTACAATAAATACATGTATAGGTAAACACCCAAGACCCAGGACAATTTGCAAATGGCCATTTTCCAACTTACACTGGCTGGGGATCGAGCTCAGAACCTCCGGATATGGTGGACTAGCGTGATGACTATATTACATCACGGTCGTCAAGAGGGTCAAAGGTCTATTCTTTACGTTTACCTCTTATTAGTTTATATAAGTTTGTAGGAACATAGTGCGTTCGCTTAAAAATGTTTGTAATCTTATGAATGAATAATGATTGTCATCATCATCATCATCATTATCCGAGCGTATTCCCGGTTGCATCCTCAGCGATAACGCTTCAGAGCCCGGGGTCCGCTACCTAACCTAGGTGATTTGACGAGGTTACTGGTTTTAACCAAAAACCCAAAGGGTACCAGTCCTATAGGATAGGTTTAAACATACGCTAGATGGCGTTTCAAGACCCACAGCTTTGCGTGCCTACGGAATCATCTTTCTTTTCGAAAATCAGGTGATTCAGGCCTGCAATATCCTAACCAGACTGGAAACAACTTATCACAAAACTTGACCACTAGCTAGACCACGGAGGCAGTCGAATGAATCTCTTCGCTTCCTATGTCCCCCTGTCGGGGCAAAGGGCAGATACAACACGTCGCCAATCCGATTTGTCAACCGCTGCGTTCTTGATCTCACTCCAGGACAATCCAAGCTGCTTAGCTTCTGAGTTAACGGTGCGGCGCCAAGTTTGTTTAGGGCGACCACGCTTACGCCTGCCCTGTGGATTCCAATCAATGGCTCTACTCGGGAATATGATCGTGAGGCCGACGCAACGTATGACCGATCCAGCTCCACTTGCGTCTACGGATTTGTACGTCAATTGGATCTTCCCTGCATAGATTCCACAAGTCCTCGTTCGAGATAACTGTGTCCGGCCAAAAAATACCCATTATATAGCGTAGGCAACGGTTTACGAAGACCTGGAGTTGATGAGTTAGGTCTTTCAGCACCTTCCAAGTCTCACACCCATATAGCAGTACCGATTTCACATTGGTATTGAAAATTTTTAATTTCACTCTTTTGGAGAGGTGTTTGGATCGCCATACGGGACGAAGGCCTGCAAAAGCACATTATGCCTTGATTATCCGCGATGCGACGTCCATATCAGTGCCTCCGCTAGTTGACACAACACTTCCAAGGTAGGTAAATTCTTGGATTGTCTGCATCTCCTCGCCGTTAATAAATACAGGGGTATTGTCACGTGTGCCATTCCGCATGTCTCTAGTCTTGCTCACATTTATTTTCAGGCCAACCTCTGAAGCCTCTCTGCAGGTCGTCTAACTTAGTCTGCATGTCAACGCGTCAATAGACCATCGCAGCGAACTCTACACGAGTAATCCTTGTATGCAGCCTTAATTAGCTGAATAAACTTGTCTGGCATGCCTATTTGCTGGAGTCTTGACCAGATAGATAACCATCGCAGGGTATCGAAGGCTTTTTCGAAGTCTACAAACAGAAAGTATATTTTCCTTTGAAATTCTGATGCCTGCTCTAAAATAATGCGCAGCGTATTAATCTGGTCAACACAAGATTTACCAGGTCGAAAACCCGCTTGCTCGTTGCGGAGGATGGGTTCGATAGCCACTGATAGTCGACTTAAGACGATATGGCAAAGCACCTTAGAAGGAATGGGTAATAATGTTATGCCTCTCCAATTGTTACATACACTGAGGTCTCCCTTTTTTGGAACTGTCACCAGGTGACCCGTCCGCCAGTCTGTCGGCATTTGCTCCTCTTCCCACATCTTCCTTATCAATGGGCCAAGGAAAGCTACCGCTGTAGACGGGTCAGCTTTCAGCATTTCTGCCGTTATTAGGTCTGTTCCCGGTGCCTTGCCATCCTTCAGTTTTATTATAGCATCCCACACCTCGTCGTCTGTCGGCGGGTCTGTGTTGACGTTGAGTGCCATCATAGCTGTTTCTGACTCAGAAACGCGTGAAGCACTCTGAGGCGAGTCAGCACTTCCAAAAACTTCCCTAAAGTGCTCGAACCAGCGTCTCAGCTGTCCCTCAAATGTGGTGATGTATTCGCCATTTTTTGCTCGCAGAGGTCTTTTATTCCTGTGGCTTTTATGGTCTGCCAAATCTCTTGCTGTGCGGTATAGTGTCTTCATGTCACCCTTAGCTGCTGCAGCTTGAGCTTTATCGGCCAGGCTATCTGCCCAGGCCCGTCGATCCCTACGACAACTGCGATAAATACTGCGTCGAATTTGTTTGTATTTCATTTTAAGATGCATTTGGGTGGTTTCGTCTACAGTGTCCAACAACTGAACTCTAATGTCTCTTCTCTGGTCGATTAAGTCCCAGCTTGTCTGTGACATCCACTGCTCTTTTTTATTACAGCTATGGCCTAGAGTGGTAGAACTTGTATCGTTGTAGGCGCTTTTCATATGATTCCAGTGTGTATCAATATCTGCTTCATTAAAGTATCAAACCGGTTCCGTAGCTCAACTCTAAACCTGTCTAGAGTTTCCTCCTTTTGAAGTTTCACCACGTCGAATTTCTTTCCTAATTTGTTCGCAGAGAGTCGACGGGGAGCAGCTACCTTTAGCTGTACCTGGGCAACTACCAACTCGTGGTCACTGTCAATGTCAGCACCTCGTCGGTTACGCACGTCCAGTAGCGAGTGGGCCACTTTGACGTAATAGCCACATGGTCTATTTGGCTCCGTGTTTGGCCGGAAGGATGGGTCCATGTGTACTTGTGGCATTCACGATGAGGAAAAAGTGATCCACCAATAACAAGACTGTGATTTGTACACAATTCCACAAATAGCTTGCCATTCTCATTGCGCTCGCATTGGAACCCATTTTTACCCATACATCTCTCAACATCGTTCCCTATCTGAGCGTTCATATCGCCCATCAGTAAAACTATATCCTGACGTTTAATATTGTTCAAGCATTTGTTTAGATGACTAAAAGTTCTCCTTCAGCTGACTCTCCGAGGTTTCAGTAGGAGCATAACATACTCCTACCGTGATTTTCCGAGCCCTTGAGTGAAATCGTGCCGTCATGAGCCGATCAGAAATGGGATTCCAATCTATGAGACACCTTTTTGCTTCTTTGGACAATAAAATACCCACACCATACTCATGTATATCATCCTCATTTTCTTTGCCAGAATACAGCAGCGAGGATCCCAGCGGTGCAGTTGTTTCACCGAAACCATTCCATCGGACCTCCGTCATAGCGAGAAACAATAGGTTGTATTTAATTAAATTTGCTTCAGCCTGAGATAATCGGCTGTCATTGCTGTAGAGAGTCCTTACATTCCATAAGCCTAGAGTCCGTTTCTTCATGCCTTAAGTCATCGGTTTAAAATCGGTCCGGATATTTGCTGTATCTGTTTCAGTAATCTGTAATTTTCGGGTGTACGATTAACCTATAGCACCCTAGCATATTGATGGGGCTGCCACCTTTGAGCCTACATGCTGGCTCGGTTTTGTATTGGGTATCCTCCTTGGTGACTTTGAATCTGTTTTAAGGCGCAGAATGCTCGCCTTTCGCCCTGTTCCGTTAGCAACTGCAGCTCGAGATGGCGAACGCGCGGCGGCGCAGCTGCAGCAGGTCCCAGGGTGTACGACGGGGACATGGACACAAGGACTGGCCGAGGGTCTGCTTTCTTGAGGTGTCTCGCCATAAACACACAGCAGAATGATACTTAGTATTTTATAGGAGGTAGAAGGGTTACCACCTGCCACCCCCACTAAGACTTGCCCTCGACTTCACACCCTAGTCGAATGAATAATGATTGTATTATTTATTAAAACTTTATTTACCAAAAAAAAGGTGGACTTAATAATGATGATAAATATAATTCTCTACCAGTCAACATTCGGGATTCGGGAAGTTGTACTTATATACGAGTACCTATGTAAAATAGGTGATAATCACGTCAGAAATCTTCGCTCTTCTAGCAATCTTCTTTTTCGAATTCCACATTTCCGGAGCGGGTTCTACAATGATTCTTTTGTCGTACAAGCGGTGCGGCTTTGGAATTCCCTCCCAGTCAATATCCGGAAAGCTAAAACTCGTTTCGCGTTTAAAAAGGCAGTGCGTGCACACTATCTCCGAAAACTGTCAGATATTATATAAATAGTGTTTATGTAGTTTATGTATGCGGTTTAATAAAGAATATTTTATATATTTATATATTTTTGTGTAGGTTTATATATATGATATATATACAGGCTGACTTTTAAACCACCAGCCAAATTTCTGGAGCAAGTTCAGTCCATGATACTGAACTACTTTCCATAAAAACAATTAACGAAAAACTAAAATAAAAATTCGCCTTTTCATACAAATCAGCGCTCAGTCAAACGGATTTTCTATGGGAGAACAAAAAATTTTCATCGATTTTTAATAACTTTTTTTATAGAATGTAGTTCAGTATCATGGACTGAACTTGCTCCAAAAATTTGGCTGGTGGTTTAAAAGTCAGTCTGTATATGTATGTCTATACTTACATTGTAAAATATAATTATAATATATATATTGTTTTTGGTGTCTGTACTTACCTCAAAAGATTTTTGATTCGCTTTCTCAGCATCATCTGTTGGTTGACTGGTAAATAAAAAAATAAAAATAATAAAAAAAAGCAGTGGCACTCCGGGAGTGCCGCCGGAAGTGAAAACTTGAACAAGGTGGTGTCGGTAACAGTGTCGCGATTTCAGCTGTTTTTTCCCATCTCAAAAAAAGCCCAACACGCCTAGAGAAGTTTTCGCTTCAAAAATCTGCCCTGCTTAAATCAGTTATATAGTATAACGCTACTGATTGAGAAGCACTGTTTCTTTTTTCAATTGCTTAAAAACGTCTCCACGTCACACTCCTAAATTGGCAGCATACTCTACTCATTATAACATTTGTAGAGTGGTAGCTTTAATATTTTTTTTAAGGCTGGGCCTGATTTTGATAACACAAATTTACTCTAGCCGAAGCGAGACTGCGAGACTATGTGGGGTGAAAGATCATGGTAGGTCAATGAGGCTGGTTTTGGTTATGAGGTTTTTTTCGTTTTACAAAGAATATTTAAGAGTTATTTAAAAAGTAAGACATATTATGATTGCCTTATGTTTAATACAAATATAATCCAAAGTTACAAGGGCTAAGTTATTGCCTTGAATACTTTCCGTTTTAGTATAATTCAGAGGTGATTTAGAGGCAACTTCGTAATTTTTTTCTATATAAAAAATTTAAGCAATCCTGTTTTCGAAACATATTATGTATAGAGTTAGTCCTGAACTTTGCTGTGTTTTTACTTCCATGTAAGTATTTCGTTAATATTAATAATTTTAAGATATTAAGATCGCTCTAAGAACTTTAGGGTAGTACGATGATGCATGGTATTTATGTCATTGTAGCGAACCTTACGTATAACGACAGATCAAACAGTCACAGGAGCAACAGGTCGGTGGAGTGACATAAGAGTCTTATACGTTTCAGCACTGTTACCTTAACCGACTTCCTTTGTAGAATGACCTTCTTCGAGTTTTCACTTCTGTCGGCACTCCCGGAGTGCCACTGTTTTTTTTATGAATACGACGGTAGGGCTCTACTAGGTAAAAGGTGTACCTACTCCAAAAAATCACAATATTAGCATTTTATTTTGTTTTGGGAATCACGGGTCTTTATACTTGACCTGTGACCCGACTACGGAAAAGCTAAAAGGAGGGTTATGTGTTTTGCCGCTATGTATCTATAAAGGAAAGGTTTATGGGTCATGGAATGAGGGATGGACTGATGCTGGACTACATATAGCTATTGCAATAGAAACAACGGCACATACCATAATCATGATTACTGAATATTGTAGGCAGGTGGTGGCTTGCCGCCCACTAGATGGGCCCCCAAACGAGCTGACAAGAGTTGCCAGCAAAGGAGCAACATCGGCGCAGCAACTCAGTGACGTCGAAAAGGTGTGCTGCGCTTTATCCGAATTTAATCGCGGCGTGATGACCCCTGGAGCAGCGGCGTTAGGGTAGAGCGCGTTTGGGCGACCGCCCAGGGCGCCAGATATTAAGGGGAGCAAGGAGGGCGCCAGGAGGGCGCAGCTGGGTCGTCTCGAGATGTCAAGGCTGTCGTTTTCAAAGTGGCCGAATATTTTAGGAAAAGAAAAGCAGATTAAGATAGTTTCGAATATAAAAGTGATTTTCGAAACGTTTTATTTTTCCATTAATTACACATTAATTTCACTTAAATTGCTTTTTTTATTTGCTGGTAAAAAATCTCGCCCGGGGGCGCTGGTAGGGCTAAAAGCGGCACTGCCCTGGAGCAACAGCTTTGACTCCTCTCTGCACGGCCAACTAGGGCAATGCAGAGCTGAGAGTCCTACAAGCCCTCTTGGGTCCCACCCCGACCGATGAAGACCGATTAAAAACCGACTGAGAAAATACTATAAGCATTCAGTAGATTCATTAAGCGATATAATAGTGTTTATATTTAGTATATTGTTTATTTATTTCACGTATATGTTTTTATATATGTATGTATATGTATTATATAAAAATATTTATTTATTTTTAAATATGTCATGTATTTGTTTTTATGTTTTTTTAGTATTTTAGATTTTATGATGTTAGTCTTAGGATTTTCAAAATTTCTTTGTATTATATTGACACTCCACCCATTCCAAAAATATGTAACCCTTTGAAGAATGGGTTGACTGGAAAAGATCCCTTCTTGGGATAAGTCCGCCTTTGTACAAGTTATTTATTTTTCTCTTTGTTTTAAATAATGTACATAAATGTAATTTTTGTGCAATAAAGAAATTAAAAAACAAACAAAGTGTATACAATGTGTTGATGAAATAACGCAGAACCTCTCAGATGGTACCTCAGTTTATGAAACTGAACAACTTTTATTCTACAATTTTCACGAAACTCAAAAAAAATTTGAATTTTCATACAAACTCCGTTTTTGCTACAAAAAAAAAATATAAACAAAACACAGTGAAATATTCGTTGAGAGCGAAGAAAGGCCTGGAGCAGTGCTCGACGATATTTCGCAGTGTTTTATTTATAATTTTTTTTTGTATTATATTTATAATTTTTTTTGTAGCCAAAACGGATAGATTTTTAGATAATACATTTTTTGGTATAATTTTCATATAAAAAGGTGATTGTATAAAAAAGTAATATGTATTAGAAAGGCAAATTTAGGCAAATTTAGAGGTAACTATGTTTGTGATTTTTTTCTATCGAGTCATAAATGCTCAATCGTGTTTTGGCTATTGTGTATGTAGAAAATCTATATAATAATATAGATAAACTGTAGCAGTATAATAACAGTGATTTTTCAAACACACGCACAGTATTACAAATAGTGAACCCACCTCGCCCTAAACACAAGCTAAATCATAAACATCAATGAGACCTCTCCAACCCGTCTGGCCAGCGTGGAGAGTGTAGGCCAATTCCTCTGGCTAATATATGGCTCTGGTAGTACAGAGAGGGTCATGCTCCTGCAGTGGAGACAAATACCTGATGATGATGACAGTCGTATGCGATGCAGTTTCATAATTTCTGCCCCGATCTCCGCCGTAATAGGTATCATAATATAATTTCCTAATAAGGCAGCCAGAGCATTTTAGGTCTTGTAACTCTAGGCAGGCCGAACCCAAGACTGCAAGAATCAAAGGCCACTTTTAGCGTGATAGTGAGCAAAAATGTGGAAAATGGAATCAAAATAGTCATGAGTTGATAGCCGCATCGCCGCATGATTCGTAGTTTCGCCCAGTCCCTCGATCGGCTCTTAAGATCTGCACGGGAAGAGAAGCAGCTAGTACATTTTTAAGTTTGCCAGACCAGCATGGAATAATTTCATAGTATAGTTATATAATTTTAGTACATTTCAATTTATATGGAGGGCTCGCCCACTGATAGGTATACTAGATGTACAATACATAGATGACGCCAATATCACGATCTGTATGAAAACCAAGCGTGCCAACTTTTTGACAATGAATTTAAGCATAATATCATTTTAAATTATCTTACCTCATTGCCTTTGGGTGCTTACATTTTGGCTATTGCATTTAATTATCACGCAACGAGGCATTTTTTTAATTTTCGCAGCCGTTTTGCTACCGGCCAACCTTGACGCTTCGTCGGGGTTCGGAGACTTGAAGTAGGTGTACACATTATCTATGTCTATCTATATGTGTGGGCTCACCTAAGCTGGGACAGGTTGGGACCCTACATTACTACATACTTATTTATTTTTTATTTATTTAATCTTTATTGCACAATAAAATAAAAGTACAAGTGGCGAACCTAATGCCATATGGCATTCTCTCCCGGTCAACCATTAGACCAAGCAGAAAATATGTGTGGGTGGCGTAATAAAATTCACAAAAATAATAAAATATATATAATCAAAAACACATAGGTATACTTATACACAAATATACTTTTAAACATATAATAACTGTACATATATACTAACATGCATAAAATACAATAGATAAATACATAAATATAAATACTAATAAATATAATCAGGATGACTGGGACTAGGACTGCTGGAGGAAAAATTTATGTACCGCTCGCTTAAAAGCCAAACGACTGGGAGCTCTTCTTATAGACTCTGGAAGGGCATTCCATAGCCGGATAGCCTGGACTTGAAAAGACTTGTCCATGAAGGTAGAGCGATGAGGAGGAAAACTAAGGATGAGAGTGCTAGAGGAGCGAAGTGAACGAGAGTGAGTGGAACTGAGAGGGTTGAATTTAGATTTAAGATAGCTATGGGAGTGCGGATTGTTTAAGATAGACAAAAGCATAGACAGTATTTTAGCATTACGACGTAAGGGAATAGGGAGCCATGCAAGCTGAGCGCGAAATGAAGAGATGTGGTCAAATTTACGAATATTAAAAATAAATCTGATGCAGTTATTGGCCAATCGGTCCAATTTGTTAAGGAGAACTTGCGTAAGGTCACAATAACAAACATCTGCGTAATCAAGAAAGGGAAGAATTAAGGTTTGAACTAATGTTATTTTTGTTTTAAGTGGGAGAAAGTTCTTGAGACGATAGAGAGAACGCAAGGTGGCAGTTACTTTTCGACTAACCTCAGCTACTTGAGTAGTCCAGCTCAGGGTAGAGTCGATGTGTAGACCAAGGTCCTTCACACTCTCACTAAAGGGAATGGTAGTATTATTAAATTGCAAAGAAGAGATAGTGTCAGGATTTAATTTAGAAATTTGACGAGAGCTGCCAATTACTATTGCCTGGCATTTATTTGGGTTTACAGCAACACCGTATTTTGCAGACCAATCGGCGATACGCCGTAGGTCATTGTTGAGGAGAGCAACCGTTGGGTCGATGTCACTGGAATCACAAGAGTGGTAGAGCTGTAGATCATCCGCGTACAGATGGTGAGAGCAAGAAAGTAGGAAAGTTAGAGAATTAATTATTAATTACAGCCTATATAAGTTCACTGCTGGACTTTCAAATTGTTAAGGATATTTCTCCTACCTACTTTAGTAAATGTAGCACTCTACTAGGGTCTCATGTGCATTTTGTAAACTAAATGTTTTTAGAATGAATGAAAGACGCTAGCGCAAAGAAACCTGTCTTTGTACAGCCATGCCTAATCATTCAACTTGCGATAACAATCGATAGTAGTGTTGTGTCAATCGTAAATTATTCGCGGGAATTCCAAATTATTAGCGCGGTCAGCCCTAGTTACGACTAGTCAAAATAATTATGTAAATAAATATGTAAAAGACGCCACAGTTATGCCACCTATATTTTATTCCATGCACTATCTAACAAAGAAACATTCTGAACCTTTGGAATTACGAAGTAACTCGTAAAAAGGCGCCAGATGGTATATTTTTTTTTTGTTGGTGGCTGCATATGCAGCTGTGGTGTGGACTGATTTTCGCAGCGCACGGATGCTTTGTGGACATTGTAGTGGTGACGAGAATGATGAAAATTAATAAGTGGTAAAGCAAAAAAAAACACTCATCCGCATCACGCCCGAGGTCCCAGGTTTGGCCTTTGGCGGTCGTCGATGCCTAGCGCGCCAAATCTGAGGTCAACTTACATTGGATACTTAAATACTACGAACAATAATTTATTCGTAGCTTAAATATCTAATACTGACTAGTTTCACGTGAACATGTGACCTCCAAGGCATTCACTCAAGAATTTGCAAGAAAGAAGAAAGATCGCAACGCAAACTAATTTAACGCATACAAATATTGTAATTATACACACACATGTAGATATTTTTTGTATATATAGTTAATGTTTATTTTAATAAATTCTCTTTGGCTGCCTACGCTTGGACATCATACTGCTGGTTTTATATCCCCTCACTGTGGCAAAGACACCCTTAGCCTGTGACGGTCTTGTGAATCTGCTTGACCGGCAGTGAGAATATCTACCTAATACCTTGAATCCTTCCCACTTTCCGTCTGTTACTATAGGTCGCAAGTAACAGACATCCTGCATCTATTTATTTATGTATATATTCGTAGTATATGGTTAGGGCTAGGCTGTGTAGGTAGGGTAATAGGGTTGATTGTAGGTTACAGTCTCTCTCTTTCCATATTTCATGTACAGGTGACTAGCTATTACAGCACAAAACAGGACTACACACTTACACTTTAAATACACCCGACACAAACTATACAAGAACACTTTTTATAGCTAGTTATCTGTACAGACTAATTACAAGATTTTATTACAAGCATAGTACAAGAATATAGGGTATTCTATTCCCACGCTGGACCGAGACTACGTCATGAAAGACACGATAAGTGACCACTGATCGTTTTTTTCAGTAAATTTAAGGAGTTTCTCAATTACTTAATGAATATAAAATAAAATACTAACAAACTTACTTAACTATTTTGTATTTTGTGTGATTCATCTGTATAATTTGTGTGATTCATCTGTATAATTTGTGTGATTCATCTGTATAATTTTAATAAATCTTTATATTGAACTATTAGTTCATACTTAATTGGTTTGTTAAGAGTCCCCTTACCCTAGACTGAATCAGAGTTTCCCATACAAACGTTTTATTTTGAAACGACATGTCAGATTTCGGTAAAAAATTGAGAAAACCGAGAGAAATCCGCTAGTTTCCAACAAGTCAAATCAGACACTTTTTTCTAAACGTCAAAACAAACATTTTCTATAAGATTTGAATGAAATATCGGACTGTGACGTCATAGATTTTTGGAGTCAAATAGCGCCCTTAATATTTATGTAATAAGTAAGTAGGTATATCTTTTTTTTAAAGTTACACATTGCGCTAAGACCCGCCCGCCGCGGTTTCGACGCGCGTAAATAACTGCCGTATTTTGAACTTTCAACACTAAAAATACTTTGCTGATGACCCCGCGGCAGTCGCACGCAGTCTCACCGGCTACTGAAAGGTCACGCCACGCCGAATATGTCGCTCACTATTGTCTTACAGTGATTATTCTTCACCAAATTATTTGACTGGAATTCTGTGAAGTGCTTCTGAACTACAAAACTGTGATAACAAAAGCAGTGCTGCAAAACTAAGGTAGGTACCTACTTATAGCAAAGACATTTACATAAAAAAATAAATTTTATTTTTGATAAATCATAAAAAAATATTACTATTCTAAGCCTTTACAGCCACTATGACTATTATAATTATTTATGTTATGTACCAAGTGATTAATTAGACATTATAATAAATGCCCGCGCAGTTTGAAAAATGCCCAAAATCAGAGGGCAGTGTGATGATAACAAGTATTAAAATAATCAAACCATCCGGGCATTATTATAATGCTTACCACCTATGACGCAGAATAGCCGCCAATAGCAGACTCGTTCTTGCTAAGTCATGTAGACCATAGGCCATGTAGTATAGGCCTTTGGGCCAACTATACCTACACAGTTGTCGGTAATATAACTCTGCAAGAACACTGTTTGTGGTTAGGAGGTGGCCCAATGGCTATCCCGGCCGCACCAAAAACTATACTACATGACCAGTACATAATTCGGAGTAGCCAAATTGGTCGATTTCGTCACTTGGGTAATAGATCTCAGATAAATAAACTGTTGGTAAATCGTCCATTACGTCAATTGGTGCAGAAGAACTTTTGTTCTCCACACACCCCGTGCTATGTACCTGTGTATTTTCAGATTACCCGAAAACCACTTGACAATAATCATAATGTCTAGACAATGTGATAAGGAAGTTCAAATTATAATTAATTACTTCCCCCGAAGTAGCTTGTCATTTTTAATACCACCATTATGAGACATACCTCTATTTGGTTTTTAAACTATCGCGCTTTGAACACATGATTTATAATATATATAACGGGACTTAGCACGAACCTTTTTTATTGTTTTGTCTAACGTTTATCAAATTATCAAAAAATCTGCGTTCACCATCAACAAGACTACACCGCTGCTCTCCAGTCAGTCTGCGACCACGAAAGATGTAACTCTTCTTCGAAACGTTAGACAAAACAATAAAAAAGGTTCGTGCTAAGTCCCGTTATATATATTATAAATCATACCTCTATTTGTTACTTGGTCCATAACATTTACACTATGTACCTATATGTAATGGACCAAGTGATTAATAAGACATTAGGTAGGTATAATAAATGCCCGTGCAGTTTGAAAAATACCCAAAATAAGAGGGCAGCATAAAGTCCTTATTTTTTTTCTTCAAATCATTTATCATAATAAACAAATATATTGGATACGATTACAAAAACGATTAAATTTTAAGTATAAGATGTAGATAAGATTCTTATCTTCTATTTATTTAAACCATTATCGCACAACATTTTTGTACAAGTGGTGGACCTAATGCCATATGGCATTCTCTACCGGCCAACCATTAGACCAAGCAGAAAATATGTGTGGCTGGCGTGTTAAAATATTTATAAAATTACATAATAAAAAAAACTATTATTAAATATGACCTATAACAATTATATAGTATAGATAAAAATAAATTCTTCTATGTATTATATACCCCTCAAACTTGAAACAAACATTGTGGGTTCCACTTGCGGTGCAGAAATTCAAAACTCATCCTAGTAATTTGTTAGCTACAAATTACTAGGATGACTTTTGAATTTCTGCAACGTTCAATTTCTGCAAGCTTTTACACATTACGTTTTTTTAGTATGTATGTGTACAGTATAAATTTGTTAGTATTTGTTACGCTGCCGCGGACTTACATTTTTCGCCGGCGGCGTAATGTTTAGGGTTGAGACACATCTATCAGCACGGAACAGCATTTTCCTATGCTGATATCATTTTCAGTCGAGCGAGAGCGACTGAATGCCGAGGAATCGGCGATGCTGCCGCATTCCGTCGCTCTCGCTCGCTCTAGCAAATGACGGTTCTGAGCGACAGACAAGGATAGCAGCTTAGGAAAATGCTGTTCCGTGCTGGCAGATGTGTCCCAACTCCCATCCCTTATACGCTTCTTCGGGGACTACAGTGAACTAAAAATAGGCTGTTGTAGGACAACATTTAAAATAAACCATAATTTGTTGTCATCCCATTAGATAAGGCGTAACTATAGAAACATATTTCACTTAAGGGCCCGGTCCTTATTTTTAGTGATTTTGACTGCTTTTTCGGAGCTGATTGGAGCCAAACTTACTTAGGTACAATATATGTTAAATTGAAGTTTATTTAAGTATTAAAAACGTGAATGAGGCAATTTATTGATTTTCATTGTAATAGTTTGTTTAATTCCAAATAACCTGAGTTGTGTTTAAATTTTTTGCGGTGCGCGACGTTCATGTCTTTGTTGTTTACATGGAATTTAAAACATGAAGTTGAGTATAAATTACAGAGAAATAAAAACAAAGGAAAATCCTAAAAAGTGAATGAAAAGATTTAAGTATTTTTTTTTAATCATTCAAAAACTTAGTTAAAAAGGTTAAACTTTGAAGAAAATATAAGCGAATACGTCGTCAGATTTCTTGTTTTTTTTTGTATTTTTTATTTTTTAACTCAGTCGTATGCACGACTGAGTTAAAAAATAAAAAATACACATATATGAAGATTGATTCATGCTTAAACACGCAATACAATAAATAAATAAAAATAATTTGTCTTTTGTAAAAAGATAGAAAAAAATTAAGTTCTCCGAAATTCTTAAATAAATATGGGGACGAAAACGCTGATAAGGCAGACCGCTCGCTGCAGCATGCAGCGTCTCCAGGGTGCATGTACAATACAGCGCAATGCGTATGTGTAGATAGAAAATATAGATTCGGGTGTTTAATCCAAAAATTCCCACGGTCGAAGACTGCAGTCTTAAGGCGACGTGGGTTCAGAATTTGCAATACTGTGCGTGTTTTAAAAAAATTACTGTAATTAAACTACTACAGTTTATTCCATAAAAAAATAACATAAGAATTTTAAGGCTTTTCTACAGACACCCATAATATCCAAAACACAATTGAGCATATTTGGCTTGATAGAAAAAAAATCACAAACATACCTCTAAATTTTCCGTAATTTACGTTTATAAGACATATTCCTATTTTATACAATCACCCTTTTATATGAAAATTATGCCAAAAAAAGTATTATCTAAATATCTAGTCGATTTTGCTACAAAAAAATAAACACAGTGAAATAAATATTTGTCGAGTCGAACAAAGGCCCGGACTATCATAAAACTTACACCATTGGTCAATAATATTCTAATTATTATTATTATTATTTTTAGTCTATATTGGTGTCTCACTTCTGGGCAAAGGCTATAATAGTCTAATAAATAATGGAAAAATATTATAAAAAAAATCTGCTTTATGGCTAAAAATAAAAAAATCCAGAACTTTTCAAGAAAGCCCCTTTTAGAAAATAAAATAATTTTTAATTTTTTTTATTTTTATTAAATTAATGTTATATTTTCTATTTTATACAATTTATTTTGTGTCAAATCGACCGTTTTAAGTAGGTACATAAAATATTTTTTTTAATTAATAATGAAATTTGGCTCTATGGTTCATTGACGCGAGAAGTTGACTTGGCATAGACAAAATTAAAAAACAAAAACTGAAATTGGGAAAAAACTAAATTTTTTATACTCTGAAAGGATATAATAATGAAGTAATAAGCATGAAAAACAAACCAACAAGTAATAAATTTAATTATTTAAAAATAAAAAAGTCGTACCGAAAACGGCACAGTATGCATGTAAGGGTGTAGAAGAAGCTGAAAAAAAACTACACTGCAGCATTTTATCGAAATGCGTCAATTTAACTGATATAAAAATTAGATATGTGAACTGAGAATACATTGTAATGTCATAATTATATATTAAGAATGTCATATTAGTAAAATTAAAAAAAAAAATTCAATATGTAAATTTAGAGTGTACCTAATGTACCCAAATTATGACATTTGTGAGTGTACAAATTTTTAAGAGAGACCCGCGCCAAGTTCAAACCATACTTTTTACCCGACTATGGCAGGAGGAAGGGTAATGATTTTAGATATCTTTAAGGTAATCATCGGTACTATAATAACCCTTCTCACAAAGTACTTACTTATAAGTTTGTCTTTACTGTCACGCATATCAGTACCGACTCTGGCAATTTCTCTGCTTTGATTTCGCTAGGTGTTGTTTCTTCTGGATTTTTTTTTATGTCACTGGGCTGTGTCTTAGTCTTTTTGCTTCGGTAACGTTAGGTGTTGTCTCTTCTGGATTTTTTGATTTAATATACCTAAGAGATGTCTCTGTCTCTTCTAGTGTTTCTGCTTTGGTTTTACTAAGTGTTGTCTCTTCTAAAATTTCTATCACTAGGAGATGTCTACCTTTCTTTCGGCGTTTTTGCTTTGATTTTGCTAGATATTATCTCTTCTGGAATTTTTGTTTTAATATCCCTGAGTGATATCTCCGTCTGCTGTGAGGTTTCCGCTTTAGTTTTGTTAGATGTTGTCGTCTATTCTGGAATTTTTAATTAGATGTCGCTAGGAGATGTTTTCTTCTCTTCCGGCATTTCTACTACGGTGTTGCTAGATGTTGCCTCTTCTGGAATTTTTGTTTCACTGGGCGGTGTCTTCGTGTCTTCCGGCTTTTCCACTTCAGTCTTGCTAGATGTGGTCCCTTCTACAAGTTTTGTTTCGATGTCGCTGGGAAATGTTTTCGTCTCTTCCTGCATTTCTGCTTAGGTTTCGCAAAACGTTGTCTCTTCTGAAATTTTAGTTTCGATGTTGCTGGGCGGTATCTCCGTCTCTTCCGAAGTTGCTGCTTCAGTTTTTATATATGCTGTTTCTATTAGAATTCATGTTTTGTTGTCTCCGTCTCTTCCGGCGTTTCTCTATCGGTTTCGCTAAGTATTATCTCTTTTGGAATTTTAGTTTCGATGTTACTTGGAGATGTCTTCGTCTCTTCCAACTTTTCTGTTTTGGTTTCGCTTGGTATTATATCTTCTGTATTTTTTGTTTTGATTTCACTTGGCGTTATCTCCGCCTGTTCCGGCGTTTCTGCTTCGGTTGCGCTAGGTGTTTTTAATATGCAAATTGAGATACTTGCATACAAAATCTGCCGCCCCGCGCTCCGGGACGGTGCGCGGTGCAGTGGGATTACCGCCTTAGTGGTATTGGTCATTGAAATTGAAGTCGGTTATTTTTTGTTATAAATATAATATTTGGTAACTAGTTATGGCTTTAATATAGGTAGTTTACATTAAATCAAATCAATGACATATTTCTATCAATGGCTTATAAATGTGCTTGATGCCGAATCGAGTACATTTATTATAAATGTGATACTATCATAGTATGTATGTATGTATTCCAAATTTTCAGCTCACAATACTATGTAAGTGTAATATTTTGTATTAATGCCCCGTCAGTTTAGAGCCAAGATAACTAACTGTGAGTGTTTTTGAAAAATCACTGTAATTAAACTACTACAGGTTATTCCTCAAAAATTTTACATAAGAATTTTAAGACATTTCGACAGATACCCACAATATCCAAAACACGATTGAGCTTTTTTGGCTTAATAGAAAAAAATCACAAACGCACCTCTATATTTGCTTTTATTTACCTTTATAAGACATTACTATTTTATACAATCACCTTTCTATATGAAAATTATACCTAAAAATATGTAATCTAAATATCTAGTCGATTTCGCTACAAAAAAAAGTTTCAGAACGGACTCACAGTGAAACATGGCGGTGAAATACTTATCGCCAGGATAAAATAAAATATTGCTTTTAAAATTAAATTGTAATTAAAATACTGAAAATATTACAATTTTATTATTTTTTAAATTATTCTTAGATATTTCCTCGATTTTGTAAAATATGTACAATGTGCAGGCCGGGTTTGAAACGTCTCCTTTAGGCAAATTTAAAGGTATGTTTGTGTTTTTTTTCTATCAGGCCAAAAATGTTCAAACGTGTTTTGGATATTGTGGGTGTCTGTAGAAAATCCTTAAGATCCTTATGTAAATTTTTTGCTGTAAAGGTCTTCATGTTGAATAAACGGGCAAGTGCAAGTCAGACTAGTACATGAAGGGTTCCGTACCTCCGTACAATGTTTGAAAACGCTGAAGAAACACGTTTCTTGTATGACGACCCCCTTTAATTATTAACGTTATCTTATTTTTAGTATTTGTTGTTATAGTGGTCATAGTAATACATAATCAGTGAAAATTTCAGGTGTCTAGCTAATACGGTTCAAGAGATAAAGCCCTGTGACAGATCGAGTTAAAAACGCTAAAAAAAAGTTTTTTGTATGACGACCCCCTTTAATTTTCAACTTTATTTTTTATTTTTAGTGTTTGTTGTTATAGCGGCTACAGTAATACATAATCGGTGAAAATTTCAGGTGTCTAGCTATTACGGTTCAAGAGATAGAGCCCTGTGACAGACGGACCGACAGACAGACGAACAGACGGACAGACAGCGGAGTCTCAGTATTAGGGTCCCGTTTGCACCCTTTGGGTACGGAACCCCAAAAAGTATTATCTGTTCATCTATATTTTAAAATGGAGGTCTGTTAAACCAAGGGCTAGGAATGTGATTTAACCTAGGAACAACTCCATATTTAGGCATAAAACTCGTTCTCTTTTTATTTGCTTGGGCATTAATTGTATAAGTAAAGTAATTTTTGGTGGGTCTCATAATAACACTAAACATTCTATTAATTTTTCCATACCGCCTTTTGTCATTACTGTTGCCTACCTTATTTATATCGTTACCGTTATGTTTGATATAGTAATCAGATTCGAGTTTAGTATTAAAGGTCTTATGATTATTATATTGCTTCTTGAATCCAACAGATCTTCTTTTGCCACCATCTGGGTTTTCATCGTTTTGTTCCACTTTTTCTTCTTCATCATTATTTTCTTCTTCTTCATTCTCAGGACCATTTGCTGGGTCGTCAGATTCATCGTCTTTCCCAGTTACATATTCACCGGTGTGTGTGGTCTCAAAGGTCTCGAAGCTTTTATTATCGCCTGATCCTTCTTCAAATTCTTCTTCCTTAGACAAAGTTTTATCAGTTGTAGTCTCAACTTCATCATCTCTATTTCCATCCCCATCTTCACCGTCACTTTTCTCTTCGTCATCTATATCAGAATTTGGGGGTGCATCTTCATTTACATATTCCTCGTCCTCCGGAGTAGTGGGCGGCACTGTTGAATGGGTTGTTTCTGCTGTTGTATCTGTTATTGTTTCTGCTGTTGTTTCGTCTGATGCTTCTGGTGTTGTTTCTTCAATGTTTTCATCTGATTCTTCTGGTGTTGTTTCTGCTGTTATTTCTGCTGTTGTTTCTGCTTTTGTTTCTGTTTTTGTTTCTGCTGTCGTTTCTGTAGTTTCAGCAGTCATTGTGCTCTTTTCTGTACTCGGAGCTTCTGTAAGGCTCGTATTTGCTTCTGTTGTGATTTGAATGCTGCTAGTAGTTTCTATAATGGTCGAAGCAGAAGTTTTTGGTTTTTCAGGAGTTAATGTTTCACTTGCAGTTTCTAAGCTTGAAGTTTTTGTTTCTTCATGGGTTTTGCCAGTGGTATCTATGTCTTCTGTGTGGTCTGGGGTAGTTGAGATGCTTGGAGTGGTTTTAGTTTCTTTTGTTCCTTCAGTGGAGGTTTGGGGTGGCCTTATGGTTCCTGGAATATCAATCATAAAAAATTTAAGTGTTAAATGTCTGACATTAAAATATATTACAAACTGGAATTATCATAATAAAACCTCCGAGCTATAAAAGTACAAGGAAAGTGCTCTTTGAGTGAAAAAAAAATACATGTTCTGTCATATGTAAGGTATCAGCCGACAAATGCATACCAAATCTCCCATTTTAATGTCAACGCCCGCTACTGGGCGACTGGCGATCGATGGCCGGCCGAACGAGGAGGGCAACAGCCGCGAGTATTGTATAGTCAGTCGGTTAACCATTTATTAGAAAATTGGGAAAAAAAAGATTCTTTTTCTTACGATTTAGTTTTCTATTCGTGATTCTGATTCCAAGATTTCAATATAGCTAGGGGTTGCAAAATCAAACTGTAGGTATACATATACACTATCACGTCTTTATACATCGAGGAAGGGACATAGACGTAATAAATCGAACCACGGTCTATACTAGATCAATATAGTATAATGAAATTAAAATAAAAGCCAAATAACAACATAAAAAAAATCGGCATTTCCATACAAAAGTGTGCAGCCGCCCGGGCGATTTGTATGGGAATGCAGAATTTTTTTTGGCTTTTTGACTGGTATTTTAATTTTATTATACTTAAGTGATCTATTATAGCCCGTGGTTCGATTTATTACGGGTATGTCCCTTCCACTTTGTATAGATATTTTTGTCGATTCAGTTTTTGGAAATTTTTAAAAATGGCGGAGATATGGGGGTTCAAAACTTTAAGAACATCATATTTTAGTCATTTTGAAAAAAAAAAATACATAGGGCGCACTGTAAGTTTCCGGAACTGGCCACTTACATAAACAATATTTAAAAATTTATTGCAACATTTGAAAATAGAACTCTTTGGCTGTAGAATGCAGTTTGTTTCATCTGACTGTCTTTTGTTTTTACCTTGTGGCCCCATTTAAAAAATTGTGTGTCTGCATCAACATGGATTTAACTCGGGAAAATTTTCGTAGTATGATTTTCTACGATTTTAAGTGTAATTTGACAGCTCAACAGAGCATCGCTCGGCTTGAAACAGCTTTTGGCAATGAAGCGCCATGCAAGACAACTGTTTATAGCTGGTTTGCAGAATTCAAGCGTGGTCGTATCAATCTCAGTGACGAATCTCGCGATGGTCGGCCGTCCACCGCTGTGACCAACAAAAACATCAATGCTGTGCGCCGTATGATTGAAACAGACAGGCATGTGACCTACCATGAAATTCGCGCATCCTTAGAAATAGGCATGAGTCAAATACAATTAATCCTACACAAACATTTGGGTGTGAGAAAGCTGTGCTCGCGGTGGATCCCACACATCTTGACCGAGGCTCAAAAAACGGACCGCGTCACTTGGTGCAGTGCCATGCTTACCAGATTCAACGAAGGTGCGTCAAATTTGGTGTGGGACATAGTAACAGGTGACGAAACATGGATTTATTGCTACGATCCCAAAACAAAGCAGCAATCGAGCGTATGGGTCTTTCAAGATGAGCCGAAACCAACCAAAGTGGCGCGCGTGAAAAGTGCATCTAAGCGGATGATTGCTTCTTTTTTTAATAAAACTGGACACGTGGCTACTGTTGCTTTAGAGAATCGTCGTACAGTGAATAGTGACTGGTACACGACCATTTGTTTGCCGGAAGTTATTGACGAACTCCGTAAAAATAACCGTAAACGCCGTATCATCCTGCACCACGACAATGCTAGTTCTCACACGGCCAGACAGACAAACGACTTTTTGAAGGCGAAAAATGTAGAACTCATGAGTCATCCTGCATACAGTCTCGACCTGGCACCTTGTGACTTTTTTCTGTTCCCAAAAATTAAGAACCAATTACGATTATATAATACAATAACGATTTTCATCACCAGAAGAGGCTGTCGAGAAGTATGAAAAACACGTTTCAGAGGTCACCACAGAGGAGTGGCACAAAAGTTTTCAAAACTGGTTTCATCGAATGAAAAAGTGCATAGACGCCAAGGGAGATTATTTTGAAAAACAATAAATTAATTTTGTACCTTTAATAGTATTTTTTCATATTCATTCCGGAAACTTATAGTGCGCCCCTAATATAAATCGGATAAAAAAGTTGTTCAGTCAAAAAAGTCACGACTTGATAAGGAAACAAAAAAGTTTTATGATATATAGATATAGATATGAACAACTTTTTTATCCGATAAACTTCAACGAGTTGGGGCCGATTCGCGAGGTTTACATTTCACAGAGCCACTAGTATAATACGTATTTTAGCATGTGGCTTTTACGTTTTTTGATTTTTTTTAAAATAATAAACCTTTTATTTTCAGACCACATCCATACAATTTTAAGAGCCAATCTAAGAAACGGAAAACGGTTTAAAAAAAATATTTCAGACATTGTAAAGAATTTCATACTCTACAACTTTCTCATATCTACATGCAAATAAGATTTGAGGTTAAGGAAGAGAAATATTGTCAAAAAACAGATTTTTGACACCTTTGACCACCTTGAATATTTACGGACGCAAGCACATAACGTAAAATGACCCAGTGAGACTTTTGAGAGAATTTAGAATACCAAAAAAAGGATGTATACCAAAATCTAGCTTAATCCGTTTCATTCCGATGTTGACACGTCGTTTTAGCTTAAATGGCGTAAAAGTGCACGAAAACTTGAATTATTTCAAACATAATACAGGTTTTTTAAGCATTTAATATGCAGTACTAAAATATTCAAACTAAGGAAATAAGACATGGCTTCTGTACGACAACACAGATCAAAATAGGGTTAAAATTATCACGAGTGTATGGAACTCCTTACCTGAAGATTTTGTTGTTAAGCCAGGCCAGATCTCTTCAAAGTTCCTCATCAAATCTTCAAGTTTCATACCATCAGGCAAAAAATCTTCGGGTCTTATATCCGGAGGCAAGCTAGGCCACCCGGGTGGTGGCCAAGAGTTTCCAGGCCACCCGTTTTGAGGCCATCCATTTGGTGGCCACCCACTGGGCCACCCAGGCCACCCGTTACCTTGAATTCCAGGGAGCGCAGGAGGTCCAGGAATTCCTGGAAATCCAGGGACTCCAGAAAGTCCAGGGACTGCAGGAAGTCCAGGCATTCCTCCTCCTGGAAATCCACTCCCGGGCCAGCCACTCGCTGGCCACCCAGGCCATTGGATACTGCCACCTTGGCTGTCAGATTTGTTTTCTGCTGACTTTGGTATTGTTTCGGCGTTGATTACTGGCACAGGGGCAGGTAGTGGAAGAACCACCATATTTTGCATTGGTTGTGGCGCTGCAGGCATGGCCACCATATTCGTATCACCGCAGTCATCGCAGTTTTCGCATGAACAATCGTCTTTGTATTGTTTACTGTGACTTCGTTTTGAATGGTATTTCCGACGGTGTATGTACATTTGACCCCCTTTCGTACTAAAGTCGCTACTGCCAAATTCATATTCTAAACTATTTTCTCTATCGAACTTATCGTCTGAAATAGAGTCTTCGTCTGAAGTCAGCTGCGAACTTTTGTGAAGCAGGATGCTGAGAATTTGAATGCTTGGAAACTGAAACAGTATTAATTATTATAAATAAATAACAATAAATAGATATGTAAGCACAAAGGATTTTATTCAAGGATTATAAATATATATACTTACAGCTTATGTGTTTAAATGAAATTTGGAATGAACAATGCTAAAAAACAATATACAGGCTGACTTTTAAACCACCGGCCAAATTTTTGGAGCAAGTTCAGTCCATGATACTAAACTACTTTCTATAAAAAAAGTTATTAAAAATCCATGAAAATTTTTCGTCCTCCCATAGAAAATCCGTTTGACTGAGCGCTGATTTGTATGAAAAGGCGAATTTTTATTTTAGTTTTTCGTTAATTGTTTTTATGGAAAGTAGTTCAGTATCATGGACAGAACCTGCTCCAAAAATTTGGCTGGTGGTTTAAAAGTCAGCCTGTATAATATTATATATGACATCGCTTCGCCATAGGCACTGGTATGACTCTCCATTGATTCAGAGTAACATATATACCTACTACTACTACAAACGAAACAATTTATCTGTACACACGTCGATGTGTGAGTTTTATACTTAGGGTCGCACCGCAGAATTATTTTAATACCTACCTACTAACGAGTTCGACATATTTACGATTATATTTTTCCATACCGGAAGATTTGCGAACACTATGACGTAAAAAATATTCTGTTTTATATGTATTAAATGTTACAGGAAAGTCGGAAACAGCTACATAATATCACTTCACAAATATTTTTCATTATGTCCATTGTCCATTTCACCATTAGTTCACTTTACTGATTATTATTGAGTCATTTATAATGTAACGCACTAATTTCACTAATTCACTATTGTAATATAGTAATTTGCATATTCGGCGCAAAACTATACGGTAATTATATTAATAAATTCTATAAAAATAAACAAATGTTTATCACGCTTGATGATGATGACAAATTGACACGCACAGCATGTCAAGTTGTCATTGTCAACAATGGCATTCAGCACTATAACCCGCGGAAATCTAGTTGGCATCTGCGTGTATGTGATTACCTGTGAGCGAGGAGCCTATGTAACATTACCGGATTGCTTATTAGCAATCCGGTAATGTTACAATCTCGCTCTTGTGTATCTCCCGCCAATGCGAGAGAGCGAGAAGGGTATATAATCAAGATGGTTGCTGGGTAATACCGTGAAATTATATTGTTGCTTTGCTTACCTGTTTCATCATTTGAAAATGTATGAAATATACGTTCTTTAGAGTATTGGGTGGATAAACAATTATTATACGCGCACCTTCTCACCATGATGGTTACTACTGGTTGACAGTTCTCAAGACAACACACGTCGCGTATTGCGTGCGGCTAGTAATTAAATCCTGGTTTGGAGCCGTCAAAGCTCACAAAGTGCGGGGGAGAGGTGCGGGGACGCCAATTTGCGGGAGACGCTGTGAGAGACCATTCTGTTTGACTCTTATGTATTCTGTGCCATAGGCTTCGCTAGGTATAGGTAAGTATCGATGTTGTATCACGCAGTCGGGTTTTTGTTTTTTTACTTATTACTTGTCCATGATTTATTTAACTTCTCGTTCACACCGAACCAACAATACTGACAGTGAGCATGGTCTCAATCGACGGTGGACCGGCGGACTGTACTTTTGGTTTGAACGATGCCTTAGAGCTGCAAACTAGTTACTTTCATTTGCAAGTATTATTATATTTTCCAAAATGTGTAAGCATAATTTTATAACTAGCTTTTCGGACGTTGTGCGGGCTGCAAGCAGCCTGCGGTTTTTCGTGCAGCTGTTGAAGTTGCCTGAAGTATAAGTCCAGTTAAGAAAACAGATAAAAAACTGCAGTCAGTAAAGGAAACATCAAAAAATGTGTGGGCGGCCATTTGGGAATCAAAATTTGTGCAGTTTTAAGTTCCGCGGGGTGCTTTACCCTAGCATACAAATTCCAAATTCCTTCGATGTTCCATGAACGAATTAAGTTAAAATTCTAAAATCCAGACGCCATTTTGGATCCAAAAAAAAAATTACAGATTATTTATTTATTTACTACTATTAATATAGTAGTAAATACACACACACAAAGTACAACAGATCAATTTTTACATGACTCTTATTAAACCCTTGCATACTGAATTTCAGTCAAATCGGAAGCAGTCGACTATTAGCGGCCATCTTGGAAAATAAAAAAAAACTCCCAGCGCTCATTAGGGAGTGGCTCGGCCTACGGGGCCTCGCCACGGGTACAGAGGAATGATAACATACCTGTGCCACCTCTCGTAGTGCGCGACGCGCGTGGTGGCACAGGTATCTGTTTAACCGTCTGTACTCACTGGAGCACCCCCTACACGACGGTTTATTAATCATTACCCCTGTCACCCGGGAACAGGGCAAACAACTATGTTAATCAGTGAGTAAGTGATTCAGTCAGTGGTAATGTAAGTTTATATATACTTAATAAAAAGTAATAAACAAATTATATACTGACATTGCAGCCGCTTAAGAGAGGTGTCCGCAGCTGGTCGGGTGGAAGGGCATGGACGTGGTAGTGGGTTGGAATAAGTATAAGCAACGGCTTACAAGGAGGCCTGGTCGAAGTTCACAACAAGGTTGTGGCATGGAAAGCCTAAATCTGGTTTGGTGTATGATGAAATGGCTAATACACGAAACATATTTAAAGCCAAAATAATAGTGTCAAAATAATGAGAAACAAATAAAAATGGATATCCTTACAGCATATTACGCAAATAATCCAGAAAAATATAAACAAATAGGTACCTATGTACTAACCAATTTCATTTTAGATGACTTCTTCACGTGCAGCTATTGTAAATAGTATAGCGAATTTTATGGTGCAAATAAAATTTGATGGATCATATAAAATTTATTACAATTTTATTATAAAACAATTTGTTTATGTACAGCAAAGAAAACTTGATGGAACGTTTGGTGATTCAGGGTCGAATTGAAGTCAAGCGTTCACGTGGTCGGTCTCCAACGAGGTGGTTAGATCTCGTCAAAGCTGTAACACAGTGCCCAGTAACGGAATGCTCCAAAAAAGCCGCAGACAGAGTTACGTGGAGAAAAATAGCAAAAGCAGCGGCCATGGACGCACAACCGAATCCATGATCACAAACACTCTGTCAAGAGTGAGCGACTAAGAAGAAGAAGAAGAATGTAGTTACATATTATGAACTGAGAGCCGTAACAGTGTCAGACCTTCCTTATTTTTTCACAAATCATTGTGTACCGTTAAGTAGTATTAGCATTTACCTACTTTCAGTTTCCACATAGGTACTTACTAGTTTGAAACAGGGCCGATTACAGTGCAGAGGCCCAAAGGTAGGTTCAAACTGTAGCAACTTTGCTTACTATTCACAGTCTTGATTTTTATATATTTGATACATTGAGATATACAAACTTACGTACGTTGATGATTTGATAGGTACTCAGACAACTATTGCAGCTGACCAATCGGACGGGCCAAACATCCCGACCCGACAGACATGTATGAGGGTAAAGGTAGGCTCGAATCACTTTTCTAGGCTGAATTTTATATTATAAGTACTCTGAATACTAACTACTATTTCAGTACCTATAATGCTTATTGTAGATATTGAAAAAGTGGTCCGAGTAGATATCTATCTTATACAACGTGTTAATGAAATAACGCAAAACCTCTCAGATGGTACCTCAGCGCATGAAACTGAACAACTATTGTTTTACAACATTCCCTTTCACAAGAAACCCAAAAAAAAAATAGAATTTTCATACAAACTGACCAGCTGATCGAGTCAGTCTGTATGAAAATCCGAATTTTATTTTTGGCATTTTGGGAATGTTGAAGAACAAAAGTTGTTCAGTTTCTTGGACCTGAGAGGTTTTGCGTTATTTCATTAACTCTTTTTATAAAAATCAAGACTGACAATAAAAGAAAAACTTACCTTTGAACCTACCTCTTAACTTTATTGTTTCACAATAAAAATTGTTAACAATTGGCGGAGTTAACGCTAAAAGCAGCATACCTGCACATAAAACGCTATAAGTACCTATGCTGTAGGTGTAATAAAATCATCCCCTCTTACCTATGTTCCTTGGGGAAAGTTGTTGTTTATTTTGTTACTCGGTTTGTAGACCCGGTATATAAATAGGATACATGTCATATGCGATGAAATTTGATAATTTCTTACCCCGTTCCCCGACTAGTATAGGCTATACGCCAGTAGGTAATATTAGTATAAGTCAATGCTAGTATTTATTACGAACACCGGGAATGTTCGCAATCGCCAGCAGGTCATAACCTCGTCCCGTCCCAAAATAGTTACCTAAGCGCCATTTTGTGCGTTAGGTCGTTAGATGCCAAAAAAACTAACAACAAAATATTGGGGACATACCTTTTCACAATATTTTATTTTCTTCTTTTTTTTCTAAGACATAAAATATAGACCTTACTAAGACAACAGAATAGGATACTAGTTATTACTCCGTGCAGAAGTCTCACTCAGCAAAGAAATTCAAAGAAATATCTACTTAATGTGGTTAGCGATATGGTTTAATTTAGCTCACGTCAGAATTCAGCACTGTGGGGGCAGATAGCTAAGATTACGTTCTGGGTACCAAGAGATTTAGTGACTACGCTCTTGGTACGAGTCCGGCAATCTCACCGGCAATAAACAAACACACAAACAACCTACGCAGTCTGCTACCACCCTGTATATAGGTACAGGGACCTACTTTAATCTAATTTAACCTAATTATGAGTTGAATTGAATTCTAACTAACTAACTAACTAATCTAACTAATTGTAAGACTCACCGCTTCCACGCAGTCTTCAGGCAGCCTCGCCTGGCCTTCGCGTCGATCCTGAGGTCCTCCTCAGGGGTGGCGACGGCCTCAGATCTCTCCATGGATCCCGAGTCAGTGGTGCGGAGAATTGGGTCCCTACAATAACCTCCCCATGAGCTCATGTACGTTGCCCCAAAATGAATACGTCGTATTTATTACACCACTTCTATAGCACAATAATTTTCTTGTTCTTCTTTGGACACTTCAAGATTATTCACATAACTATGTTATAAGGCCGCATGGCACGCGCTTCACAATTTACACAAATCACTGTTCTTTACGTAATACATACAATTTCGGCTTCACGCCGTTCCAAACAATTTTGGCACAAACAATTAACGAGAATTCTCACGAAACATTCGCTTTACATATCAAAATTACAAAACCAATGCTGCCATAGCACGCGATAGGCGCCACAAGACATTTTTCACTATTTTTTTACAATTTTTACTGGAATGACAAGTTGAGACTTTGACATAAAGACAATGAATATTTTTCTGGTCGGGCAAAGACAATCCGCGCACGGGATATCGATGAATCGATAATCTTGCCCGTGTTTGTGGAGATCACACGCAGATGGCGCTAGTCTCCTAACAAAGCACTTTTATTCAAAACAAGCACCTTTTTGTTTAGATACCTAGACATCCATTGCAGACCAATTTCATTCTTATTGCGCTGGACAAACGATTCCTATAACTGAATTGACCACTCCGAGGGGCCGCCGCCGCGCTCTTAGTAATGATGTAGGTATATTTTCGATACCCAAACGGGGAGTGACACAGGCCTGCTATGACAAAAGATCATCTTCCTCATTTGGTGCATACGTTGCATTCTAAGCTGTATTGTTTCAGAGCCTGTGGTGCACTTTCCGAGCGGCTATCGGTTGTAAACTTTTACCCACAAATGTTAATTCAGTAGTTGTTTGTTTCTCATTGCACCACCATCACACATGCAGGCTTCTGGTGAATAGTGAGACTGCTCACCTATTTATAAGACCTATTGATATTGTATTACGTTGGCCACCTTATTTTTATCATCATCATCATCATCAGGTCATTATTCTCCACTGCAAGAGCACGACCCTCTCTGTACTAACAGAGCCTTATAGTAGCCAGAGCAATTAGAGAATTTGGCCTACACTCTTCACGCTGGCCAGACGGGTTGGAGAGGTCTCATCGGTGTTTATAAGCTTTGTTTACACGGAAAGACTGGAGTGGTCCTATTCTAAACATTCAATGTGAGCTGAAGTTCGTTCACTGAGACAAATTCACAGCAATGTTTTGTATCGGTATCACTCCGTGACTCGCAGGCGTCGGGTCATGACCTCGAACTGAAATTAGACTGCAGGTGCAGCCAAATGTAGACTGTAGCGTGTGACGTCATCAACACTATTATTTTTCAGACATGAGATCTATGAGATATACTATGTACCTAATTACATTGTTATATCCCCACTTTATTTCTTTTAATCTTCTATAGTTCATCTAAAACCTTTTTTAAGTTCAGAAGCTAGTACCTAGTAGGTACCTAAAATTAGTAGACGCATGCAGTTGTAGATAATTCGAACTTATTAATTATTACTTAAAAATATTATAAATGCGAAAGCGAGTTTGTATATTTGTTTGTTTGTTTTTTACCTCTTCACGCTCCATCTACTGAACCAATCTTCTTGAAAATATACATCGCATACACGTAGTTATGAGTACTGAGAAGGACACATGGTACCTTTCATCCTGGAAAAAAGTAATGTTCCCGTGGGATTTGGGATACGCGAGCGAAGCTGCAGGCAGAAGCTAGTTATAAAATTAAATAATTTTATCGTAAGTGCAATGCAATAAAAATACACTGTAACAGCGGAACACAAGGGTATAAAGACTATCAGGTCTTTATCCTAACAGGGTGACAGACCCTGGCCGTAAAGTAAACATTTTAAACGCCGCGTTTAGCGCATTAGCTTAGGGCGAGAAGATGGAAAAAGGAAACCGAAATAATGATGGGTTTCTAACCGCATCGCATATTGATTCAGATTCTCGCCCATTCCCTCGATCGGCTTTTACGATCTGCGCTGAAGAGAAGCAGCTGGTACATTCTATGTTCTTCCTTTTTTCCAGACAAGGATGAAAGAAACAAGGGTAAGTATATAATATATACCTACATAAATCAAAGGGTTAGTCCATCAAGATATATAGTACTAGCAGTCCACCCCGGCTTCGCCCGTGGTACACACATAGCCTATGTCACTCGGGGATAGTGTAGCTTTCCAACGGTGAAAGAATTTTTTAAATCGGCCCAGTACTTTTTGAGCCTATTCATTACAAACATACAAAAATAGGTACAAATCTTTCCTCTTTATAATATTAGTGTAGATTAATCAGATGATATAACAGATTCGACAAATAAAATCCAATTTGTTATAAGTAAAACTACCCTATATAACTTATTAAATTTGAAATAAATGTAGGGGTTTGTCTATGTAATTTAACCAACATATAAACAGCTAGGTCAATTAACAAATAATTTTTACAAATGCCGCACAATTAGAGTAAATAAATTTTTTGATTAAAATTACTCGTGTACATACTTTTTAGGAACGAGTATTTATTGAATTAAAGATAAGAAACAAAAGTAATAACGAGATAGAACGGCTATTTTCTACTGACAATTCCGTCATGCCAAAGATGACGATGATGGCGATAAAAAAATGGTCGTTTAATTGGGCAGTATTCTTAAAAGTACATACAGCAAAAGGTGCGTTCTTCGGCCAATCATAATCCTAATCCTAACTAATATTATAAATGCGAAAGCGAGTTTGTATATTTGTTTGTTTGTTTATTACCTCTTCACGCTTTATCTACTGAATCAATCTTCTTGAAAATTTGTATACACATAGTATGGAGTACTGAGAAAGACATAGGGTACCTTTCATCCCGGAAAAATGTAATGTTCCCGTGGGATACGCGAGCGAAGCCGCGGCCAAAAGCTAGCAAAAATACTTTCATCGTTCTCAAGAGTTTTGTTTTTTCAGGCAGAAAATATCTTCACTGTATTGAAGTCAGTTTTTTGTTTAGAAATATTCCAATATTATCGTCGGTGACACTCTGTAAGAGGCAGACGTCGGGTCATAACCCCGTGCCGAAATTAGAACGGTGCAGGTGCCAGCCAAATGTTGTACCTACGACGCTAAAATGCTACTTCTTATCCATATTTTTATAATACGAGTATGTATATATTACAGTGCACTGCTTGACTAAAGGCCTCTCCCAACAAAGAGCGATTCAGATCAAGATTTGTTATTGTGGATCATAGTTATATTGTACATATATATTAAATAGGTACCTACGTGTATATATATATATCGTGTTATTTATGTGTTGCCGTAGTACTTATACATTTATAATTTTATCATCATCATCATCAGGTCGTTTTTAGGGTTCCGTACCCAAAGGGTGCAAACGGGACACTATTACTGAGACTCCGCTGTCTTGTCGTCTGTCCGTCTGTCCGTCTGTCCGTCTGTCCGTCTCTCTGTCTGTCCGTCAGTCACAGGGCTCTATCTTTTGAACCGTAATAGCTAGACACTTGAAATTTTCACCGATTATGTATTACTGTGGCGGATATAACAACAAATACTAAAAATTTAAAAAAGTTAAAAATGAAAAGGGGTCGTCATACAAGAAACGTGTTTTTTTTTGCGTGTTTAACTTGATCTTCATAATGGCATTAACTAGATACTTGAAATTTTCACCAATCATGTATTACCACAATAACAACAAATACTCAAATTAAATAAAGTTAAAAATTAAAGGGGGTCATCATACAAAAAACGTGCTTTTTAGCGTTTTAAAACATTGTACGGTGGTACGGAACCCTTCATGTACGAGTGCGACTCGCACTTGACCGTTTATTAGTCTCCACTGCAGGAGCACATATTAACCAGAGCAGTCAGAGGATTCGGCCTACACTCTCCACGCTGGCCAGACGGGTTGGAGAGGTATCATTGATGTTTATAAGCTTTGTTTAGCTTTTGTTTCCTAAGTCGCCTTCTACGACATCCACGGGAAGTCTTGCAGTGGTCCTATTCTACTTTGCTGGGAATCACACATCTAGAATTTTTTATTATATTTTCATTAAAATGTTATAGTTGTTCCATCATATAGTTGTTCAATGTTTTGTTCCATCTTTATCAGCAAATAAATGACCATCTACTCCTATCTGTATGATTAATTTATTATGCTATTTAGTAGGTATAGTTTGCCGTACCTTCATAACAAAACAAACCTAATACTGTCACCGAGCTCTTGTTTTATTTACACCATGTATTAGGTCCTTACATATGAAATTGCCGATTTTCAATACTGGCAACTTTAAAATCAAATATCTTACGTTTCATTAGGAATTCCAAATTCAAATTTATTTCGAAATAAAGCCAGAAAAATATTGTTTTAAAATTCGTATTTCATTTGTTTTAACATCATTTGTTTGAGTTTCAACATTGCTATAACAACAACTATGGACAAATTGAAAATTCGCGGTATTTACGAATACGAGTTCCACCGTGGCACCAGTGCTGCAGAAACGACTCGAAGAATTAACGACGTGTATGGACCAGGCACCGCTAACGAACGAACGGTGCGTTTTTGGTTTCAACGTTTCCGTTCTGGAAATTTCGATTTACACAATGAGCCTCGTGGACGACCTGATACTCAAGTGAATAACGAAGAATTGAAGGCGATAGTGGAAGCGGATCCATCTCAAACCACTTCTGAATTAGCAACAGCCTTCGGTGTAAGTGACAAAACGATACTTATCCACTTGCGCTGAATCGGAAAAATTAAAAAACTCGAAAAGTGGATACCGCACGAATTGACTGAAGCAAACCAACAAACACGCGTTGCTTGCTGCGTTTCTTTGCTTAATCGCCACAATAATGAGGGGATTTTGAACCGTATCGTGACTTGTGATGAGAAATGGATCCTGTACGACATTCGGAAGCGATCATCACAATGGCTTGACCCTGGAGAACCGGCAAAACCTTGCCTTAAGCCAAAACTGACCAAAAAGAAGATTCTGGTTAGTGTTTGGTGGACCAGTGCTGGTGTTGTCCACTACAGCTTCTTAAGATCAGGCCAGACGATTACTGCAGACTTGTATTGCCAACAATTGCAAGCAATGATGGAAAATCTCGCCATTAAACAACCGAGACTGATGAATTGCTCTAGCCCACTGCTCCTTCAGGATAACGCTAGACCACACACTGCACATCAAACGATCGCCAAGTTAGAGGAGCTGCGACTGGAACCTCTGCGTCACCCACCATACTCTCCAGATCTTGCCCCAACCGATTACCACTTTTTTCAAAATTTGGATAACTTTTTACAAGGAAAAAATTTCAAATCTGATGAGGCAGTCAAAACCGCCTTCAAACAGTTCATAGACTCTCGCTCCCAGGATTTTTTTTCCAAAGGTATCAATGATCTGCCTATAAAATGGCGGAAGTGTATCGATAACAACGGCGCATACTTCGATTGATTAAATAATAATTTCATTAAAAAAAACTTGTTTCACTTTTTTGATACTGAACGGCAATTTCATATGTAAGGACCTAATATTAATAACCATGGATTCATAAGAACCAGGGATCGGAAACCCCATGCATAACGGTAACCCTTTATAAACAGTTATCGATTGATTCTGTTAACCCATACAATAAGGGTTAATATTAACCGCAGTAACCGTTATCTGAAAAGGTTCTAGGTTTTCGGTGATGCAAAGGCGATTGATTGAATCGTGCAAGCGCTGTTGTAGGGATAGGTACCGCGACTGAGTGACGAGGAATAAAAAAACGTATATATCGATTCGTTTAAGGTTGACCGCAATTATCTTGATGATAGACTATTTCGGTTAACCCAAATATATGGTAACCCATTTCCAATTGGGTAAATAACATTTTATTTCGGTAACGTTAACTTGACCGACCGAGCTCTAATATATTTTCCACAGTTTTTCTTACAAACATGATATTAGGTCTAGATAAGTAGTTCATACAAACGTTTGATTGTTTGAAATGACCTCAACGCACCGAGCCGGCAATTATCAGTAAATTTCCTCCAGATTCATCGTTCGATAGCTTATCAGCTTATCAGCTCATGACCGGTCGCAGAGGTACCTTGTCATTTCATGGAACATATGTATTTAACTATAACATATTTGTATATTTTTGTGTAGGATTATACGAATAAATATGTATGTCTACATTGCAATTTTTTTTTTGTTTGTACTCACCCTAAAAGATTGCTTTCTCAGCATCATCTGTTGGTTGACTGGAAGAAAAGGCCCTTGGCCTTAAGTTCGCCATTTACATGTATTGTAATAAAGTTAAATAAATAAATAAAAAAAATATTTATACGTACAGGAAGATTTTAAGCAGTGGTTAGTATGTACTTTAAAATAGTTAGTTACGAGTATTATTATTTATTATTATTTAAAGTGAGAACGTTAAGCTTTACTACGCACATTTGCAAAAACGGCCACTTTTGCCAAATGTGCGTAGTAAAGCTTAACGTTTTTATTATAAACTGTAAACAGTAGTTCACAAAATAGTTTGAAGGGTTATCTAGAGCTTGGTCTTAACAAAATTTTAAATGATGTCTCCGCTTCCTTTAAAATGTTTATTTAAAATGGGGGCAGCACTGGACTACGGAAAATTCAGGTACGGCCTTAACTGTATAATGTACTTTTTTTAACCTTTAAGCTTGCATTAGTTTTCCATGCTAGTCTGGGAGAAAAGGAAAAACTTAGGATGTACCAGCTGCTTCTCTTCCTGCGCAGATCGTACAAACCGATCGAGGGAATGAGCCAGAATATGAATCATGTAAAATAGGCGATGCGGCTAACCCAGTACTATTTTGATTACGTTTTACCATCTTAATTCCCACCATCACGCTAAAAGTGGCCTTTGAGTCTTACCGCCCTGTGCTCTGTCTACCCCGTTAGGGATAAAGACATAATAATGTATATTTGTATCTTTAGGCTAGCAGCGTATACAGATCTGTAATGAGTTCCACTCCATACATAACTGGCGCGCGGCGCGCCGGAAAGAAACCGTGCTCGTTGGACACAGGCCCCGATCTGAATTTTAGCCGTGCTTATTTATCTTATCCTTCTATACAGGGTGTAACAAAAATACTGATATAATAACTATTTAAAAGGTTAATTCAGTTCATGATACTGAACTTTCCCTAGGAACATAAATCGAAACAGGACACTTTTTATCCCGGGAAAATGTGAGGTTTACGAGCATCAACTTGTATTTAAATATTGTCAAACCCACGTGACACCACGTAGCACTGGTGTGATCTTTTTTGAACTTTTGAACACTGATAAGCCTGGTGCAACCTGTATCTGATAAAAGATTTCAATTTTAGTCAATCAACGACGCGGCTAGCAACCCAATTCCTTTTTTCTACCTTGTCGCTACCATCACACTTAGGGCCTAACAGCTTTAGACTCTGTCTACCCACCCTGTCAGGAATGAAAACGTGATATCTGTACTTGAACGTTAATATTTTTATTGAAAACTTGAGAACCTACATCGAATAAGATAAAAATACAGATACGGCATTATCACATCTTAATCCCTAACGGGGAGACAGAGCCTAGGGCTGCAAGACCCAAAGGCCACATTTACCGTGATGGTACACCATTACGCTTAACTTTTAAGATGGAAATAGGAAATCAAAATAGTGATGGGTTGCTGGCCAGAAGATAAAAATATATACCTATTTGAGAAAATATTGTTTCTTTATTGATTCTCAAACTTTACATTCACTAAATTCAAAAAAAGAAACAAAATTGTGAGTATCTGTTGACGTTTGGAAATGTATATACATATATATATATATATATATATATATATATAAAGCTATTATAAGTACCTATCATTTTTAAAAAGAGACTTCTGTTTAAAAAAAAACGCAGGTAATTACGATTTGGCACAGCACATACGAGTACCAATGCTTTTATTGAGTGGTGGTAGTCAATTGGTTTTTCCATTTTACACTATAGCCTTTGATAGCATTCAAATTCTAAATAGCTAGGCTACGTCAAAATTTAGCGTAGGTAGCTACGTTCAATGGGTAACTAGCTGTCAACCGAAACTGTCAATAAAATCATGAAAATCTGCAAATGGCGACTTGCTACACATACTCGTAAAATGTAATAAACTACAAAGAAGAATGGCAGTCGTGAGTTCTTCAGGCGATGTCACCGCGGCGTGCCACTCGGAAGGTTAAGAGCCCGCTATCGGCGCTTATCAGCGAGTACGTAGGTACCGCCCCACTTGCTCGTTTGACCTGACACCTCAGTTATCAGTCGCCTCCGATAACCGGCACGGCGTCACCGTACCTGTTGCTTCTAGGTAACTTTTTTATAAATTTGAAATTCGAATCCAGGTTTTCCTGGTCGTGTGTTGCCAGTGTTAATATGACATATTGTCAACTGTCATTTCAGTGTGTTTTTAGAACTCGTTTGTGAACTACCCGTTAATTACAGTTTTTTTTAGTTTTAAAGTCAGTGTGTATAACAATTTTGCAGTGTTTCTGAATGGGCGATAGGGTTGGCTCTTATTCATTTTCTCATTCCCGTTTTTCAGTTGGTTTACCGTCACGTAAGGTGCTCCACCGTTAGTTACTTAACTATCGGTGGAGCACCTTACGTGGCATGTTTGACTCTATCTACCCCATTAAGGATAAAAATATCATGCTGCATCTTTTCAAGTCTACCTCCTTCTTTGTTTTTCATTTTATTACTAATATCACTTATTTACGTCCATATGATTAAATCCATACGGTTTAATATCGCGTAGCAATATAGATCATGCATAAACCCTCCATGAATGAAACAATACTGACTCTATCAATAGATTTTAATGTATTACAGTATAACTTTGTGTGGTCGAATGTGCTCGTAATATTCAATGGGGCATACTGAAGACATAAAAGCATAAACTTGTTATTTTTTCTGGTTCATCCATTTTGATGATGGATCTAAATTGTAGATGTATGAAGTATGAAGTTGTATATTCCGGCATGACTAATGTTATCTTTGTTCGGTGTGGATCATATTGCAGCAATCCTATCTTTGTTATTCGTACTGTTTATTTATTTATTTATTCACTGAAATGGTCTACTTCTAATTCTGGGATACCTATCGGGCATCTATAGGTCAATTTAGGAGCTCTTATGCTTAGCACAGTCATTTTATTTATATCTATATCGATAAATGACGCAATCTAGTAATTACATATAGGTAACTCATTAAAATTAAATCTATCCCCCTATCGACGACGACCTCCGTGGCGTAATGGTTAACACGCTAGACCGCTAATCCGGAGGTTCTGGGTTCGATCCCCAGCCAGGGCAAGTTGGAAAATGGCCTTTTTCAAATTGTCCTGGGTCTTGGGTGTTTATCTATATATGTATTTATCATAAAATATCGTTAAGTTAGTATCTCATAACACAAGTTTAAAACTTACTTTGGGGCTAGCTTAATCAGTGTGATTTGTCCGTATATATTTATTTATTTATTTATTATCTTAATAATAATTATTTATTATCTTAGCAATAATTTCCTATTATTTTGAGAGTCAACAAAAACTGAAAAGATTTAGGTAACAGACACGGTCTGTCGATGATATTTAACAAATTCTGTAAATGGTCTCAATGGTACATAGGTGGTGATGTCGAAATTAAATAAAAATATTGCAACCTATTTGCAAGTAAATAGGTACTGGCCAGTAAAAGAACTTTAACAAAAAGCCAGAGAAAAAATATCTAATTTGTCTATTGTTAGTTTTTTCATCTGGAAAATGTTTTTGCCTTTGGTTCCGAAGGCCAGAAAAGGAACCCTTATAGTTTTGTCCTTTGCCATGTCTGTCTGTCCGTCGTCGTTTTAGCTCAGTGACTGTAAATACTAGAAAGCTGTATACCCGGGGATAATATTTTTTTCATATCATCTATTCAAAAAACGATGTTTATATCCCAAATATTTGAGGCTAAAGTCACTGGTAATTCTCTAGACACTGAAAAGTAAAAAGTAAATTCCCTAGGCGTTAAAACACATTGAAAACCGAACACGAAAGTAGAATCAAAAAGAATATTGGCAGACAGCAAAAAAAAAAAGAATTTAGTTTCAAAATTATAAAATATAGGCAACAGCGTCGTAATTTTTTAAAATTGGAATACAACACGTTTTACATGGATGACTGCAGGTCAAAATTTTTTGGTTCTCTTGCTTCAAAGTAATATATTATTAAAAACCAATAAAACGCGCAATTGTTGTCTTTGATTATTTAATAATAATTTTAGGAACTTAATAGTTCCTTAGGTTTTTTTTACTTAAACTATTTTAAATGTGAGTAATTTCATAACGAGGCCGATAGTAAATAAGTATGAAGTTTACGTATTATTATACATATTTAAATATATAAAGAATTACACACAAGGAAAAAGTAATGAAACGATAAACTCTATCTAAAAAATCTGAAATATCGTGAGGGTAGTATACATAATTAATTTTGAAGAATGTATGTAACAGTTAAGTTACCTTTGTAAGAATAGTTGCCTCACTTATTAAATATAGCTTTTTGGAATATGTTGTACAAAATACTTAAGTGAAAAGTCCTTATAAAAATACTTAGATGCAGTTGTTACTTGTTTAAAATAGCCAGTAAACATGTAAAACATTTCCCTACGTTGGGACTTTGGAATCTGATAGAGTACGTGGCCCGAACCTAGCACTTTACATATAGATACACTATCACGTCTTTATCCTAACAGGGCAGATAGAGCTTTTTAGATTTTGCGGCTCTAAGCAGACAGAGACCCAAGATCCAAAGGCCACGTTTAGAGTGATGGTGGGCGATAAGATGGTTGCTAGCTAGAATAGTCTTTAACATAATTAGCATTTTCGGCCATAACCTCGAGCGGCTTTTACGATCTGCGCGGGAAGAGAAGCAGCTGGTACATTCGAATTTTTCTTTTCTGCCAGAACAGCATGAAAGAAAGACTCTACAAGTACCCAATAAAATTATAAAAAATTACTAAAACTTAATTTTTCTTTTCCAGATACACGGTGCTATCGATTGATCGTTACTGTCAACATTGAGAAGATAAAGGACAGTTTACCTACTTCAATTTTACGAATATTTCTTTTCCATTGTTATCAAGACGATCTATAAATTTCAACATAGAAAACTGCATTTATAAGAAATGTTTTCATGATTATAATCATATTATTTTAACTTTATTACTAAGAGATTTCGTAAATCTTTTTTTATTTCAATACCAAAGATGGAATCCCAAGAAAATTCCCAATCCCCGAAAGTAATGTCCCAAAGTGAAGTGAAGTGCAGAGATACCGAAGTGATGAATAGTGATAACTTAGTGATGAGAAGTGAAGACTTAGTGATGAAAAGTGATAAATTAGTGATAAAAGTGGAGTCCGATGACAGTGATGAGGTGATGAAGTCTGTGGTGAACAAGAAAAACTGCTTGACAGATATTATCGATCAACTGAGATGCCAGACTAAACTGAGAGGTAAGTAACTCCAGAACTTTGTAACATTCCATGTTTAGTAGTCAACACTAAAAACAAATTTTACTTATACAAATTGAAAATATGTAATGAAAAAATCCGCCACTTGTGGGAAATTTTACTTATTTCATTAAGAATATAAGACATTGGACAGTAGTACCTTCATAATGTGGTAAATTATGTGTAAAAAAAATTGTGGGACGAAAATTCCCGTACAATCTAGTATCTCCTAAAATAGTATACAACGTGTAAGTGACTTGCGTAATAAATTAAACTACGGGCTATAAGTACTAGATCACTATAGTAAGTAAGTATAATAAAAGTAAAATAATAGAAAAAAATAAATATTCAAAATTTCCATACAAATTGCCCGGGCGGCTGCACACTTTTGTTTTTTAACTGTTATTTTAAATTCATAATACTATAGTGACCTACTATACTGTGGTTTGATTTATTACGCATTACGCATGTCCCTTACACGTTCTATAACAATGATACCTACTTGAAATTTTTGACTTCGCTTCACAAAATATTCTTTCGCAAAAAACAAGCAAAATCTTGGATTTATTCCGATCCAATACCACAAACGAATACCACTAGCATTACTTTGAATTTGTACATGTAGTCTGTTTAACCTCTGATCTGTTTACCTAAATTCAATTAAATAACTTACAATTAGAATATAAAGGAACTAATTTACAGTAAATCTCTAAAGGTAAGACAGATTGCCTCGGACCCGTATATCTAAGTCCTCCAACCATGACCAATACAAAGTCATCTTTATTGAATAATCTTGATAGCAACATCCTAAGCTCACTACGTTCAGTCTCATTTCCGATTTTTTTTTTTTAGAAAATTTTACAGAAATTACGTCATAAGTAAACAAAGGCAGTAAACAGGAGCCGTCCCAATAACTTACAAGGCTGTTCATCCAGTCTTGCACTTATTTATTTATTAAAACTTAATTGTTCTACAATACGAATGGCGGACTTAACGCTAAATGCATTCTTTCCCAGTCAACCATAGGGATAAACAGATAATTTCGTTGCGGCGCAAATTAATTAAATACATAAAACATACCAAATATTACATAACACATGCATATATACTTATAATAAAGACGTACTCATATATATATATAACATACATACCTTCATACAACGAATGATGATATTGATAAGAAGGTAAGGAGGAAAATTGAAGGAAAACGACGCCAGACCAAAGAGGCTTTATCATAATCTAGTACCGCTTAATGCTGATACTGGCATTACTCGTACAACACAGACGTAGCCGTTAAAGTAGAGTTTAATTTTGGATCTTACATCGAATTATGAAAAGTAAAAATCTTTTTTGTGTACGATCTTTTGAAAAATCAACGGACTTAACGACGTAGTGCCCCTTAGAAATATTTGTACTTAACACTTTGGCGTGAACAACGTTTCAATACGTCGAACTTTTCCCTCTCATTTCTATAAGAACGTGCGTCAGTTAACTGTACTAAATCCCTATAGTGACGTCATTGCGCCACAACGTATCAAACTTTAGCGCCACACAGTATAGGAAAATCACATCAAAGTGAGCGCTACGCGCATATATGTACGTACGTGTGAAGGTACCCTCCACAAAGACGCGCAACGTCATTACACGTCTTGTCCCTTACAAGTTCCTATACATCAATCCGGTTCGTCATCGTGCGTGTCAGACTATGCAAACGGCACCCGGCGCGCTTTTTGAACTCCTTTACGAATCACCAACGTAAGTAAAGTTATATAAATAAATGTAGTATTTTATTCTTTGTATAGAATTACGTTATGATATTTTTACGGAATATGCATATTTTTATTTTATTTTAGATGGATAAGAAACAATAATGATGACGGTAATTATGAATCTAATATACATTATGATCCAGGATATCGTAAGTAAAGAATTGAACTCTAAGACATCTTAAAGTGGAGAAGACAAATTATATAAATTCAGACAGCGATCTCAGCAGCGAAAATATTGACAATCACTGTGTTAATACCTTTGGAAAAGAAAACCCAACTGCTTCCCAGTTAATTATGGACTCTTCAAAGAGTGAGGTGAGAACACATGAGTTGAGGTTCTGCAGCTCCTTCCCAACCAGATTACAGATACGTGTAATGACGTTGACGCTCTCTAGCTCATGTATAACAGAATATTTGTGACATAACGTGATTACACGTTACCCGTGAGGTTCCGGGTTAGAATAGGACCACTCCATCTCTTCCTGTGGATGTCGTAAGAGGCGACTAAAGGACTAAGCACAAACATCTAGTGCTACATTTGCATTCCCAAGGAGGGTTAACGTCGGGTGGTGGCTGGTTGTAAAACTTTTTGCACAAATACATTCCCAAAGAGGGTTGACGTCAGGCAGGCGGCTGGTCGTAAAACTATAGCCAAATCATTTAAACTGTTCCGGCTATTTCTTCTCCATTTTGAAAGGTCTTTGGCATCCTTGGGTGACTCGACATGCATGTTATATTTGGAGAAGAAAAAGCGGGAAAGCGCACCCCGGGCTCCGAAGCAGCACAGCTGAGGATGCAACCGGGAACGCGCTTAGATGAAGAAGAAAAAGAAGAAGAAGGAGAACGTGATTACACGTTGACGTATATTGACGATAGTGTCAGTTGGGATTGGGAAGGGCTTCGGGCTCTCGGGCGAGAACCTATCATGTCAATAGGCGATGTGGCTAGAAACTCTATACTATTCTGATTCTGTTTTTCCATCTTCACGCCTAACATCACGCTTAACGAGGCTTTTGGATCTAACGGCCCCAGGCTCTGTCTTCCCCGTTAGGTATATAGACTTGATAGTGTATCTGTATCTACTTCTGTTAATATGCATAATGCATACTAGCATGGCAGTAGTAGCACTGAGGTTGTTTTGTGGCACGCGTGCGCACAATTAGGGGTCTTTCGCAGTTCGTGGACGATCTCCAGACAATGGACGCTGAGATAGTGTATCGTGTAATCACGTTCTTACTGCCAATGACTGGAGCTTTACGCTTTACGGGTGCTTTAATAGTGTCTGTGGCACAAATAGACTTTTTATCCACTGGCAAAATTTTTGGAGCAAGTTCTATAAATTTTTTTATTAAAAATCGATAAAAAATTTTTTTGTTAATTGCCTGCTTTTATCAAGGACATGAAAAAATCAACTCGAGATATAAATATTAGTTTTAAATAGAAAAGACGTTTCACGTAGATACACAAACAAAAATAAGAAGAAAATGTGTTACAAAATTTAAAAAATGAGCCCTTTGAAATTTAATCAATGGATAAGACTAAAATCACAATATTGAACCTAAGACGATAAACATTCATCGCTTTGTTCCTCTTAAGGCTGCATCTGAAGCAGAAGCCTCTTAATCAATCCACTCAATTAGCGTATCGGATAAAGGCCGCGTTTACTTAATGAAAGGATAAATCTAGCGAAACGCAGCACTTCCGAAAGATAGCGTTAATCAGCGCAACGAGAAATTTATTTGCGATACAGTTTAAGTACGAGCGCTAGTACTGTGTTAATGATAAAGAAGAATTAAATAGACAGAAAATAAGGTTTTTAAAAAAAAAAAAAAATTATACATTCTTTTATGGCCTAATAACAGTGATAACTTATTAAGGCCAATGTAATAAGCCCAAACTTGATGGGGTTGTAACGTTTTATGACAGGGCTCCATCATGAGATCAGATTTTGTCATAACAATATCGCATTGTTATCTGATTTACATAGCATATAAAATTTAATCTCAACTGGGATGTGGCTCAAATTTAACTTGCAAGATTTGACCCAAAAACAATAACGAACAGGGCAAGCTAAAGAAAAACTTGAAAAATAACTTGTAACAAGTAATTATTAAAAAACAAAAAATAAGTTGTATATATTTTGGTAATCCTTGTATTCGATACCCCACTCGATAATTTTTGAACAAAAAATGTTTTTGAAGACACATCATTTGGCGCGAAATTCCGCCATTTTGGATTATTTACATTTTTGATGTACCCAGTGCCACTCTCAGAGTGAGGATAAGTCTAACGACACCTCTGTAGCTAAAATCCATCAAGTTGTTTAGGCTGAAGAGCGTGCCAAAAAAATTTACATACAATCATACATACACTCGAAAACCATAATCCTCCTTCTGGCGCAGTCGGGTAAAAAGTTGAACGTACCCATAACTTACTAAAAATCCATAATGTACAAAAAATAAGTAAGTACAACATAACATAGGTACAAATGAATCAATAACATAGTACAGTACCTACTATACTTACGAACTACTTGATAGATAAGCTGTCTTCCGAGACATGAAATGATGAAACGTAATTGAATGACTCACTGGCTGTGGCTAATGATAACAGCGGGTATTTTTATTTACTATGATTTTTTTTGATGCTGAAGTTTTCTTTTATTAACTATTAATATGACTCGTTACTACGGTTTATTTATTATACAGGGTGATTTGAACCTCTAAGCTATATTTAAGGAAAATACTTTTAAGCGAAATAAAAAAAAAACATATTCTGTGATTATGTATACGACTGCCTCCGTGGTCCAGTGGTCAAGGCGTTTGCCTTGTGATCCGGAGGTTGTGGGTTCAAATCCCACTGGAAAGCATACTTTGTGAAAAGTTGTTTCCACTCAGGTTATGATATTGCAGGCTTGAATCACCTGATCATCCGAAAAGAAAAATTCCGTGCTTCGGAAGGCACGTAAAACTGTGGGTTCCGAACGCTATTTGGCGTTTGTTTAACACTTCCCCTGCTGAAAACGCACCGTATGTGTTTTTTTCAAAACACACGTTGAGTTTTTCAGCAGTGGAAGTGTACCTATCCTAGGATTGGTTCTGGTCTACACATTGGATTGCGGAGGTCAGACGGCAGTCGCTCTGTGTAAAAACCAGTAACCTCGTCAAATCACCTAGAAAAGGTAGCGGACCCCGGGCTCTGTAACATAACCGCTGACTATGCAGCCGGGAATACGCTTCGATGATGATTCTGTCATTAATTCATCAAGATATCAGCCAACAAATGCATTAGCTTCGCAAAAAAAAAATTTGGACAAAATTCATTCGAATACATGTAAATCGGTCTTGGATGTCGGACCCTAAAATTAGCCATTTCATAGATTTTTCGAAGAAACGATACGGTTTTGTGTTCTATCAATGATTCTGATTCCAAGATTCTAATAATATAGCTTAAGGGTGCAATGTCAACCTGATATTTTACGGTCTGATCTATTTAATACGCTTTTGACATTCCGAAAGTGTAAATCTTTTTAAATTGTATTTTTATAGCTATACCTAGCTCCAAATACTACATACCTAAAGAAAATACGGAAACGACTAGTATCTCGATTGATAGATAACCTACCTAAAAAAATATTTGACTAAGTATATTTTTTATCTTATTTTGGTTTATGTTTAATTAATGGAAAACTATAAACTAAAATAATAAATAGTTAATTAAAAGTAAAAAACTAAAAATATACAACTTAAATAATAACCTAAAAATAAAATTCAAATTAAAAACTGTAAATATGTAAAAAATAACTATATAACTAAATATGTAAAAAACGTCGTGCAGATCATTGTCAGTACTGGTTCTTATTCTGTGTCATTGTCCTACAGTGGAGTGCCCAAAAAGCTGGCAGCATTGCCACGCTGAATGGCAATTTCCATCTCTATATAATTACAAATACGAAGACACGTGGTACCTACACATAAATTATTTACAATTATTATGCAGTAATACAAACAGGTGCTTACGTGCCTTTCTTCTGTGAATTAGATTGCTTATTACCACAGATCTGTATATACTAATAGATAAAGAAAGTCCTTCAATTTGTATGAAAACCTGGCGTGCCAATTTTCAATACAATATTTAATAAGAAATTTACTTACAAACGGAAGGAATCTTTTTTATTACTTCCTCCAACGTTTTTCGACGAGTTTCTATAGCTCAAAACGGCAGATTTAAGTATTTTACAGTAGAGAGCTCAATATCCAATCTAATTAATTGACATACACGGACTAAAAGTGACGATCCTGAATGAAGTAAATTTGACGTCATATCGACACGCGAATTCATACAGAGGCTGTGCCTATCTTGATCCATGGTCTGTGCTTATTACATTTTTTATTTTTCTCTTTGAGTATATTGGTCGGGGGTGCCGGCACCGTTATTCTCTCGCTCTAGGATATTTATAACAAGCGAGTTTCACTTCATTTGAAAATAGCCGCCCCGCGGGGTTTAGGAAGGAGTGCTAGTTTTCAACGAGAGCATAGAAGACAGTAAGAGTATTACATACAGAACGGAATCTCCTAAGGTCCCGCGCAATATGCGTCTCCGATCCCCGTCCCAAACGTCCGTCCGTCTTATTTCAAAAGGGGGCAGCACTGGACCCCGGAAAATTCAAGTATGGCCTTTACAACATTCTCCAGGACATTTAGAATCAGTATTTTGTTATATACGATTTACTTACCTATATCTACTTTTAAAAAAATATATCTACTTATTCTTATGCATATTGATAAAATTGACAGATTCTGCGTTATTTACCAAGTTCACAGACAGTACTAATTCGCGACTTTGCTCCTAGATGGCGCTACCAGTATCGCGCGAAGTAATTATTGTCCGATACTGATAGCATCACAATTTGAATTGCGTACCAGATACGCCAGGTGTTATAAGTCATAGTAGACATATGTACAAGCAACAAGAAAGCGTGACTTTACTTCAATTAAGTCTAAGTTAGATTGGTCGATTACTATGGCGAGTCTAATGGCGAGAGTGTTATAAATAATTGAAAGTAAAAAGCAGGTAAGCAGACGCCTGATTTTCAAGCAGCACTCCAGCTCTATAAATGTCCTTTAATCACCTCTTAAGGTGATTAAAGGACCGTAGGGTCCCATCGGCCAGCTTGTTATGTGAGCCCTACATAAAACTTTATGAACACAGTACACAGTACGTGTAGGATGGAAGGTGTATAGGATCAGTGCCTTAGTAGAATATACACGAACTCCACGTAATATAATAATATATTTTAATTTACTTTTTATATCCCTTAATATAAAAAATTATAATTAGACTTTATATAAGTAGGTTCTCCTGAATGTATGTTCAGGACGAGAAGTGGAGGTGGAATGAGTCAGATGATGAAGGAATGTGCGAAGAATTTGAAAATGGAGTTACGAGATAAAATTCGAAATGTAGTTTCTAAAAATGGTGGACAGGATGAGATGAAGAGATGAGGTGGATATTAACATTTGGATGAATGAGATACGCAGCGTCATAACAGGGCTAAGAACAAACATTTCGTGTAATAACTGCATTACCAAGGAGGTTTGGCGTCATGCAAGCGGAAGGTCATGAAACCACAACCGAATCGCAACCACAAACGAATCACCGCTGTATTCTGTTATTTTTGTTTATTTTTCGGTAAGTAAACTGGCCAGTACACTGGTGTCAGATTTTTCAAGCTGCCTAATAAGGCACCTGGTATAACTTGACGACTGCCAGACAATGACATCTGCCGAGATCAACCTCTTTCGAAGCACGGAGAAGTTCGAGAATTTTTTATGCTACTTGTGGATCCCATCCAAGTGCGGATCATGCCCGGTGTCGCTTACGAAAGCACTAGTAATGCGTGCGTACTCCCACCAGACCCCTGAGCTATATTCTACGTACTGCTATGCTTTTAGCTGTTTAGTTGCCCCAGGGTACTCTTTAAAACACCAAAAATTTAGTTGTGGTTGTACTGCAACTGTTGCACGAGATGCTTGTGCTTAAGTCACCCATAGGAAGAGATGGACTGGTCCTATTTGCTAGAAATGTTGTAGGCCGTAAATCACATGGGAGGAATCCTGGAAAAGCTGGAATCCGCTTCCAGCCGGGGCCGTGTGCCCAACCGCTCCACACGCGCTGTCACGCTCCACAACCCCGACGCGGCGGGCTGCGGCCTCAGCGGCCCCGGCCCCGGCCCCGGTCACGGCCTCAGCGGCCCCGGCTAGCTCACGGCACCCTCTGACACGGTAGAAATCGTAGGGCAACTAACCCAATGTGAACTTTTCCTACAATCTGCAGTTGTAACGCATCTTGATAAGGCAGGTGAAATGGTATCACTAGTTAAAGACAATGGCACGCTCAGGGCGTTATCTGCACTTTGTTTATTGTCCAAGATCACGGGGTGTGAGGTCGCTCTAAAAATTTTGTGAACAATGGTCTGCATGCTAATTGCTGATTTGTTTTATGCTAGGAAAGCACTAATGGTTTCCTGGGTTGGAGCGGTTCTTTATGAAGCTTCCTTTGTTGCTCTGAAGGATAACAGTCTTATATTGAAAATGTTTGGAAAGGATATTTGACAGAGCGAGCGAAGCGAGCGAGATCTCTAAATTAAGTTGGGAGCAAAAACACATTGTTTGTTTGTTTGTATGTATGTATGTTTGTACCGCGATAACTGCCGAACCGATGGTTCGATTTTGATGAAATTTAGCAGGCATGTAGGAAATATCAATAGAATTTTCAAGTTCGATAGGCATCAAAATCGGTTTAGCGGTTTTTGAAATATGAATAAAATCGCGAATAATAATCGCGAGGTCTAAGTTCGCGGCCAACTACTAGTTTATTATATAAGTTTTGTTAAATACTTGAAATATTTTGACAGAAATGATCTCCAAAGCCTGACGGTTATGGGCGGTGTGATGGAAATTGTCTAGTAGATGATACAGAGTCTAACAATATGAAACTATTTAAAGGGTACATTCAGTCCATGATACTGAACAACTTTCCCTAAGAAACATATGTATATCAAAATAGGAAAAAAAATATTATATAATATATAAACTCGGATCAGTGATCGGTCAATTTGTATGGGATGCCGAAAATTTTTTGTACAACTCGTCGGAAATATCTGTGGACCTAGCTGGTATGAAACTGCCTTCCAGCGAGGTCCACATATTTCTGATGAGTTGTGAGAATTTATTTGGTTCTTTTGCTTAAAAAGAATATTAATATAAACGCGCAATTTAGAATAATTTTAAATGTGTAAATATGAATTATCTCGTGATAAGACGGGTAGTGAATAATTCTCAAGTTTACGTAAGTATAGTTATAAAAAGATATGCAGAGTTACGCAGAAAGAAAACGAATGACTTGAAAATGTATAAGAAGTGGTGGTCCTCGAAAAATGTTTTCTTAGTATTTCTTTAGCGAAAACGACACAAAATTAAGGTTAAGAACTGTATGTTAAACACTCAATAGGTAAATAAAAATATTTCATATTTTTATAATATTTGGTAAATATTAATATAAAAAGTAGAGTGTGTGTGTGTGACTCCTCGATGTACAGTATTTTTTTTTACCTCGCGCTTTGTACGTGAATCGCTCGCTTCACTCAGAATTAAACCGTAGAATTCTTCGTTTAGCTCTGGATTCAAAGGAGCATCCTCGCTTTAAAAATATTACCTTCACGCCTTGGAGTACAATATACAATGAAATAGATGTATCACAATTCACATCTACCTAAAGCCAAAGATTTGCGAAAGGTTTAAAAGCATGCACGGTTAAGTTTCAGACGAAAACACTATCATTATTGCAAAGGCAACGCATGCCGGATACTACCATTGCAAGAAAAAATACACTATTCCATAAAAATCCGCTACAGCGGGTTTAATAAAGTTGATAAAAACTATCCGAATGCATCATTTAGCAAACCGCTGTAACATATCAATCTGCTGCAGATCGGCTGAGAGCACGCGCGGTCGAGTGTATCTTATTTTTTACATCTATGGTAATGCGCAATTATGAGTGGGCAAGTGCGCACGAGATGTACTGTTACGAGGGTAGGTCGGGGGAAAGAGAGCATGCGGGCCGATGACCATGTAGTATAGTCTAAGATAAAAGGATGTAATGATATGGAAACAGCAGGGAATGTGGTGCTGTCGGAACAGTTTCAGAGTTTTCAGACTCGTCAGAAGTTTGTTTTCAAATCGAATGCGAGATGCGACTTTCGACCATCTCGTACAAATTTCATGAAGCTCTGATCACAATTACTCAAGTTATCGTCGAACAAACAAACATACATGCTCACATAAATATAAAAGCCGGATTGCTAAAGTAGGTAGACTCGGAGAACTGCGCTCGCTTCGCACGCTCGTTTAATTATTAGTGCAAAAAAATAATTGAACAATAACGGAGATAAGAATAACTATGATGTATTCATATTACAAAGTACAGGTCGCGCCAAACTTCTAGTTCGCTCTGAAGTTGAGGCGATTCGCGTCGCAGTAGTAAAATACAGATACCCATAACAGATAGAATTTGTTTTATTTTTGTTTATTGTATATATATATCATATCTACATTCTTACAATTATTCTAAAAAAAATATTATTGTGGTAAATATTCTGTCCCTGTTTGTAACCTGAGTGAGGCAACTTACAATACAATACAATACAAATTATCTTTATTGCACCATAATAATTAATAAAATAAAAATAACAAACACAAAGAAAATATTGGTACAAAGGCGGACTTATCGCTAGATGCGATCTCTTCCAGTCAACCTTTGGGTAGAGGAAAAATTAATAGTACGGAATAAGGTGGGTGCAGTATCTATACCTAATTATATACTTACATATTAATACTTGTATATATACATACATACAACTTCAGAGCGAACTAGAAGTTTGGCGCGACCTGTACCTACTATATTATATTAAAAATTTGCCATTGCATATATGATGTTTCGTAGGTAAATAACTTTAATCACTTGTGATCATTTATTAAAATAAAATGATTAATAAAAATATTCAGTTTTCACCCGGTCGATTGGGTTTTAACCCGGGTGGTTACCCATCTCTACTCTGCCCATATATGTTTTGTTCTAGAACCTGTACATTATCAGACACGTTTGAATTCTGATAGTATACGGGGTCTAAAACAAAACATAAATGGCCAGAGTGCATTCCGGCGGACGTCATAAATATTCTGACAGAAAAATCTTAATCGTAAAAATATCTAAGGCAATTAAAAAAGAGATGGATATCTCTGTGAAGGCTCTCGGAGACAAACTGGCCGATGAGCCCAGCGGGAGCCACAATGGCGATTGTATAAGCGCTGCCAATTACAGTTGCAGGCATCCGATGCTTGTCGTTGTCGAGCATTCGATCATTGTTGTCATCTAGATTGCTTGTTGATATTGATTTAGGTTATTAGGGATAAGGCTTATCTGTCTGTAAGCGCAGTTTACTTACCTAATCATTGTAAGGTTTACCATCTTCCATAATTATTCTATGAAACTATTCTGGTCTGAGTCTGGTTTTTTACCCGACTGCCAAGGAAGGTTATGTGTTACGCGCGTGTATGTTTGTTGTAGATTTCTTTATTACCCTGTATCTTCCAAACGAATGGATGTATATCGACAGTTAAGATATAAGGTTTTAAAAAAGCAATCAAAATAGCAGATTTTTGGTGCTAAATTATAAGTCATTAATATTTTTTAACCAAACCTATCGAGTATGGAATCAAAATAAAGGAAATTAAAAGGAGATTACAAAAATATATATTAGTTACTTAAATGTTTAAATACAATTAGGAATAAATTTTTAAGTAAAATTATTATTATAGGTATTATAAATTCATTTATTAAGGAAAAAAATATTGCACGCAGTTCTTTTTTTTTAATATACTCGTAATTACTTGTTCTAATTTCATAATTTTCATTATAAGACCCAATACCTTCTTAAACGTGTGGTTTTATGTCTGGCAACTCTGTTCCTGCCTATTTCGTAGAGGATGAAGACCTATGACGTTGTGAAGATTAGTACGATTTGCAGCCGTAGTCAATAATTATAAAGCGAGTACTGATATAGGTACGTAGTATTCATATGAATAGATCATCAGCACAGTATACATACATACACATACTATCACGTATTTATCCCCAGATAAAGATCTACAGAGCCTGGGCTCTGTGTGTCTTTGAATCTTGAGGTCTTGGGGCCGCAAGGTTCAAAGGCCACTTTTAGAGTGATGGTGGGCGAGGTGGAAAAAGGAATCAAAATTGTGATGGGTTGCTAGCCTCGCCTATTAACATGATTTTTATTTTCGCCCATTTCCTTGATCGGCTTCTACGATCTGCGCGGGAAGAGAAGCAGCTGATACATTCTAAGTTTTTATTTTCTCCTAGACCAGCAACGTAGTACAACATGAAGGGGCATACCCGTAATAAAGCGAACCGCACGGTCTATACTAGATCATTATCTATACTAATATTATAAAGCGGAAGAGTTTGTTTGTTTAAACGCGCTAATCTCAGGAACTAATGGTTCGATTTGAAAAATTCTTTTTTTGTTGGGTAGTCCATTTATGAGGAAGGCTTTAGGCTATATAACATTCCGAAAACGACGCGAACGAAGTCGCGGGCACAGCTAGTAGTGTAATAAAATTAAAATTACAGCCAAAAACAAAAATGAATTTCGGTATTTCCATACAAAAGTGTGCAGCCGCCAGGGCGATTAATATGGCAATGTCGATTTTATTTTTATTTTTTGACTGTTATTTTAATTTCATAATACTTCAGTGGTCTAGTATAGCCCGTGGTTCGATTTATTACGCGTATGTCTCTTCCACGTTGTATAAAGTGTAAGAAACTATTTTGGGGAAGATTCAATGTATCTGAACATGTATTCAATGTAACTGAACAACTTTCTCAAAGAAACACACGAGTACATATATCAAAATATAAAAAATATTTTTTTGTTTTTCATAAAAACTCAGATCAGCTGATCGATCAACTTCTATGGGAGGCCAACAATATTTATTAATATTTTGATATATGTTCCTTAAAATAGTTTCAGTATATTTTGTTAAACTCTGTATGTATAGTAAAAGAAAACTTGGCATAAAAAATTACAAAAATCAGGACATATTGTAAAACAGGCTAGCCTATTGCAAATCTATAGGTTACCTATATTTACTTCCTGCCTTCTTCATAGACCTACCAACTTATTTAATAAATGTGTTTACGGGCTTTTTGACCTATCGGCCTTTTTAGGGTTCCGTACAAAAAATGAAAAAACAGAACCCTTATATGATCACTCGTGCGTCTGTCTGTCCGTCCAACTGTCACAGCCAATTTGCTCCGAATCTACTGGACCGAATCAGGTGAAATTTGGTAGAATGTTGTAATCCTATGACCCAAACACATATGTGCAAAGTAAAGAAATATTTTTTTATAATAAGGGTCATTTCCGGGGGACAAATTAGGAAATAAAAAAAAAAGTTTTGCAAACCTAACTGTGTCATATATGAAATGAAAGGGCTTGTTATGAGAATCTCAAATATATTTTTGTTATTATTGTAAAATGAATAGTTTTGATTTTATTCATAAAAGAAGACGAAAATTGACCATCCCCCCCTGATCTCCGAAAGTACTGACCCTAAAATTTTGAAAAAAATACAAAATAAGTTTGGAAAATCCAAAAGTGCACGCACTCACTCAATTTTCACAAAAAAAAACAGAACTTGAATATTGCATATTTATCGGTGTATTATGAACAAAATAAAAAATTTACTTTTAAATCTTCGCAACATTGCCCACACAGAAAAGAAAGGTACTGCGCATGTATTGTCAATGTCAACGAACCTTATTTACATAGATTTAGATATACCAACGATAGGTGGATTTCAGTTTATTGCTAATTATAATTAAACTACTTTTAATTAGACCGTGATTTTCGAAAGGACTTAATTTTAGATAATACTTAAGCGTATGAAAAAAAGGAGGGTTCGATTTGTTAAGTTTTTCGGGCGTTATCGTGACCACGCCAGTTTCCATACATACAGACACACGGACGTCCACGAAATAATTTTCTTAAACACTTGTTTTATTATTTTAAAGAAAAAATGTCCTTTCAAAATATCATGACTGTTGAAACTAGTGTTTTTCTTGACATTTGTGTGTAAATATTATTCTACAAGTACGATAAGAAATAAATACCGACATTTTTAGTTCGAAAAATCACTTGATTTTTGTAAGGCGAGAGTAGAGCACTACCTCAACGCTCCGCTTATGAGGCGTGCATTATAGTTCATTGCTTGTAGATTACAGGAAAATCTATAAGAATTCAATCAATTGTACGGAATCCTCTCCACATGAGTTTAACTCGCACTTGGCCGGTTTATTTTCTTCTAAGGAATAAGTTCCATCGCGGCCAAAAATGACAAACACAGATATAGTGTACGTCATGCAAGTGAAGCATCAGCACAATGTCGTCGATATATTACTCGCTACTGGTCGCCACGAGACCAATATTTTATCTGGGCGGTCTTCATTGCGAAGCCGGAGAGCCGCGACGAAGAGTTGGGAAGTTTATGGATAATCGATAAACTATAAAAATCCAACACTAGATCCTTGTTCTGGAATATTTATCTTGCGCCAAACACGATGATGAATTTCTTATTAAAATAAATGTCAATATTTTTATATAATTGTTACGAATAATACGAAAAATAACAATTGTTTTCTCCATACTGTTTTGTACTTAGCACTTAAATTTATTATCTACATTGGTTATGTCTCTAAATTAATTTGAAATAATTCCATACTTTGCACTTGTAAAGATGGTTTAGATATTAATCGTAAAAAACAATGAAAGTAAGGGGCAAAACATGAAAATATTACTTAATAATACAGTTGCTTAAACTAATTTTGAAGCTGAAGAAAATCTAAAAAATACATGCATTCAGGTACTATTGCCGCCTGCCTTAAAGCAATCCCAATAATTTACTGAGTAATCAATTTATAGAAAAAAGAAATACAATGTCATATGCCAATTCGAATCCGACCAACCCTCTCTCTATACAGACGGAATTCCTCGCAGCAATTTATCGACTTGTCGCATCACTAGTAGCCGAGTGAAAGAGGCGTGCACTGGTTGCTCTCATTAATCTTTCATTTCTACGTTATATTATTAGAGGAACAGGTTTGCACGGATGCTGGGGCAGGCTCGTGGGGGGAAGAGGGGGGAGGGCCATCTGAACCCAAGTGAACCCTCAGTGGCACCTGCCGACCGACCGGCTCCTTATACGATATACTCCTATTATGCGGAGGTCATAAATGGCGACTTTTAATGCTACTTCTTCGATTGAGAGATAAATATTAAAATCCGATGTACTTAGGTTTTATGTTCGAGAAGTATATTGAATAGGATTGCTTGTTGCTTTATGGAAGGAGAAAAAATATTGAACTAGGCTGTTGGACAAAATAAACCATAATTTGTTGTCATCCTATCAGAACATCTCCCATGATATGGGAGACGTGCGGTTGAGTTTCATCCAAGGGAGTTTCATATGTAAAAGACCTTAAAAAAGACCTAAGATTGCGACCAATTTCTATGCAAGGACAAGGACCAATTATAGATTAAGTAACCCCACTTATGAGGACTTTCAGGTTGTAAATATACAGTTAATTTGAACCATCTATTGTTTCGTTCCAAAAAAAGGTTTAAGGTTTAAAGATGTTTATTATCATAAAGACATATTTTACATCACTGACATGAGATAAGAAAAGAATCATGCATAGTCCACATAATTAGTAATATTCCTGAGGTTGGCCTCAGGAATTATTTATTTATTTATTTAACTTTATTACAAAAAATGTAACAGGCGGACTTAAGGCCTAGGGCCTTTTCTACCAGTCAACCTACAGGTGGTGCGGATAAAAGCAAATTTTGGACGATTAGTACATTCAAATTAGCTATTTGACCATTATTAAACATTTACCTAAGACACATAATCATATATATACTTTCTTATACATTCATAGACCTACATATAAAAATACATAAATACTTTATAAATTCATAAACTCTACATAAACTACATAAATATTTATAATACTCTATGACAATTTGTGAAGATAATGAGCGCGCACAGCACTCTTAAATGCTTGGCGACTAGGGGCTTTGCGGATATCAACGGGAAGGGCGTTCCATAGCTTCACGGCTTGTCTGGTGAATGAATGTTCGAAAAACCCACTCCTGCAGCGAGGCATATTAAGAAAGAGATTGTTGGAAGAACGAAGAACTTTGAGATGGGTATCACCCAGGAAAGTGAAGTTGTTTTTAAGATACATCGGAGTTTTTGGGAATATTACTAATACCTGGGCTACACACACAGAGTATATTTATCTGACCATGACACTTGTCAAACCTTAAACTTGGATCATTGGTTTATCAAAAAGAGGGATTACTGTGACGACAACATAAAAAAATTCATACAATGTCTATCAAATATTTCGTGGCAAGACGTTTATGAAGAATCAAATATAAATACTTCTTTTCATCTTTTTCATGACAACTCTGTGTATTTTCTAAGTATTTATTCTATTTTCAGGAAATCGCCCGTCGATTTTTTTATATTCCAGAGTTTGGGCCATTGGAGTAGGTGTTTATATCGACTTTGCCTTTTTGGATCACGCGTCTCTTGGGGTTGCATATTTAAGACGCAGTAGTATTTTGTTTTTAGGGACGTACAAAGTATTATGCACTTGATGTAAAAAATTTAGGCACTGAATAAAAGCTTTTATTTAGGTTGCCCTAAGCTGTTTCTTGTTTTTGGATCAAATCTTGCAAGTTATATTTGAGCCACTTCCCGGTGTCTGGTTGAGATGAAATTTTGTATGCTAATGTAAATTAATAAGAACCCTGGCTATAAGAACCCTGTAATAAAACGACACAAACCTATCGAGTTTAGGCTTATTACATTTGCCTTGATAATTTCTTATGCCTAACAATAAAAGCGTGTACGAAAGAATTAAAAATTAAAAAAAAACTTCTGTTTCAGCTAAAACTTTACATAAATACCTACACTCCCTACATTCTTAAAATATTGTTCTCCTGTATTTATTCAACAACATAACGTCTAACAAAATATACTTACTGAAACTATTTTAAGGGAGAATTCAGTCCATGCTACTGAACAACTTTCCCCAAGATACTACATACAAAATATGAAAAATAATTTTTGACTTTGCATACAAAATCGGATCAGCTGATCGGTAAACTTGTATGGGAGGCCAAAAAGTATCCCATAAAATAGTTTCAGTATAGTTGTATACAGATACAAACGCCGTTTAATAGTAGTAAATGTATACTTATCACAGTTGGTAGGGCCCAGCGACCTCCATAGATAGCTACCGCAATAAACCTCCCAATATCATAACCCTCTACTTTCTAACAACCTAGAATAGTAGCAGTACCTACCTAATAACCTCCGCCTATGATATTGTTGATCAGTCCTTCTCAAGCTTTGGGTCGCGAGAGTTTTATTTTCTAACCCTTGGACTAAAGAAGACGGTGTATGGAAGTAGAGATGGGAGATATATATATATATATATATATATATATATATATATATATATATATATATATATATATATATATATATAAATGAATGTTTGTCTGTATGTCCTTTATAAAACCGTAAACGGCTTGACCGATTTCAATAATTTTTTTTTTGTTTTTTTCGTTATAGTCCAGGGATGGTTTAGGAAAAAAAAATTGGCGTAGCAACGCGCGCAGGATACAGCTAGTTGGCAATAAATTTGGTGACGATTTTAAGAATGAAATAAACTAAATTAAGATTTAATTGACAATATTTTTAATAATTTTTCAATGATTTAAATACTTATCAAGTCTTGAGGCCCTAGGTTCTGTCTACTTAGAGCCGCAAGACCCAAAATGCACTGTCTTCCCCATTAGGGATAAAGACGTGATAATGTATGTATCACGTATATAAGCATTAAGTTGTTTGTCATTTTTTGATTGGTTGACTAGTAAATAAGGCCTTAGGCTTTAAGTCCGCCATTACACTTGTATTTGTGTATAAAGTTAAACAAATAAATTAAATAAGTTATAAAAATTTACCTATCCACACATACTTATCGATCGAACGCTTATACTTCTTTCTCGAAGTCGGTTAGTCTAAATAGGTAAATAAAGTATTACAAAAGTGGCCCAGCTTTGGGAAGCACTGGTGTAGATAGATATAAACGCGGTCAGCTTTATTGACCACGTTCGGGAATGGTCAGCCTGCGGCTATAAACCATACATTCAATTATTATCAACCCTATACCCTTCACACCCGGTAATTGGAAGACTCAGCACTTACTATATTGTAGGGTAACCACGAGTGTAATAATAATTGTGATTTTATACAGACATCAAGACATATTTGAAAAATCATGCTCACTTGAACTAAGAATATCCGGTTTTTTTTTGTTGTGTAAAAAATTACTTAAATGTCATATTCTTAAATAAATAAACAGGCAAGTGCGAGTCGAACTCGTACATGAAGGGTTCCGTACCTCCGTACAATGTTTTAAAACGCTAAAGAAACACGTTTCTTGTATGACGACCCCCCTCTAATTTTTAACTTTATCTTATTTTTAGTATTTGTTGTTATAGTGGCCATAATAATACATAATCGGTGAAAATTTCTTAATGCCTTTATAAAGATCAACTTACAAACGCTAAAAATTTCAAATATCTAGGTAATGCCAGTAATAAATATCTAGTTAAAAACGCTGAAAAAACACGTTTTTTGGTATGAATACCCCTTTCATTTTTAACTTTTTGTTGTTATGGCAGCCACAGTAAAACATAATCGGTGAAAATTTCAAGTGTCTAGCTATTAAGGTTCAAGATATAGAGCCCTGTGACAGATGGACAGACGGACAGACAGACAGCGGAGTCTCAGTAATAGGGTCCCGTTTGCACCCTTTGGGTACGAAACCCTAAAAACTAAAACTAACACCGTTCAGATTTTACGATGGCATGTTTGTTGTAAATTAGATGTTAATTTCCGAGCTTTTGATGGCTATTGGCACTTCTCTCGGCATATTGTTGACAGTAATAATAAAACGCCATACTAACTATCTCCTCGTCAAAGTTGCTGTAATTTACAAGATAAGTATGTGTTTGTAATTTACTCTGGCAAGTATGGGCTAAGTGTAAATAGTAGTTTATTTAGCAATAAAGCTTTCTTGAGAAGAACGTTTAAATATACCTGTATTATATATTTATACTACATATTTACAACAAGCTGCCACGTTCGATAGTTCATTATTTTTTGACAATAGGCTGTTTGACAACATTCAAAATAAACCGTAATTTGTCGTCATCCTATTAGATAAGGGCGTATAAAAACATATTTTACCTAATTATTACATGAATACTATATGGTTTTTGCGAAATATACGAATAAAATTACAATATATTTTTTTATTATTTATCTATGACGGAAACGCCCTGTAAATGGCGACTTCACAGATGACATCACACGAAAGTAAACGTGGTGTTTTGACGGACTTTCTGCATGTGCGTATTACCTGTGTCACCGTGTGTGACGTCATTTGACAAATAACCGTGATAGAAATTTGCGGTTTTAGCGCAGTTGTGGTTTAAAATTCAAGATTGATTTCTATTGATATATATTGATTATAGATATCCCGGAATTATTAATATATTGTGCTTATTATGTCAAAAAGAATTATTTAATTTTAACTTTTAAAATTTGTCAAATACCGCATTCCATGGGAACCTCACATTTACCGAATTGTAAATATCTTGTGTTCATTCTGGTAATAAACAGTAACTGCCCCAGCCATGGCAGTGTTTATGTAATTCTTTTTATGACATACATGTAGGCCTTCCAAATCCATCCTTTGTCCTTTGCGTAACATCTGCATCCATTTTGAACTATTAAATGCATATTTTATTATGTCGTATAAAATAATTTCATGGTCACCCTGTATATGAATAACACTTGAATATAACGAGCTAGCGACGCGTTCCTGAAAATTGATCACAATGAACTAAGCCGCTTCCGAGATGCAGCGTGCAATATTTATTATAGTAGATTTTTGCGTTGGCACTTAGATATTTACGTGGATTCTAAAAAAGTTGCTCCCTTATTAATTTGCTTTTTGTTATGTGGTCACTTTGTGATCACTTGAAATCTTAGAGACCGGTCAATTAACGGTAGTACGTAAGCAGAATTTTAACTAATTTTCCCCTGTGAGCAAAAGTAAGCAAATCTTTTGTAGCCCTCCTATGCATACGTAAGCTTGATATATGTTTTACAAAACCTTCTTAGGTCTTTTTATTCTTTTCATGAGCAAGTATATTGTTTTATAGTACATTTTAATATCGTAGATATTATTTTTCTGTCTGTAGAAAAATTACAAAAATTGCAAATGTAAATAATATAATTAATAAAGATTTCTGACGTCATGGAAGTCCGGACCCCCCGCCCCCTATGTCATCAAAAATAAAACAAATCAAAGACTCTCGCCCTCTTTTAGTTCTTACGTTATTCTTGAACGGTCCCTTAGCTTTCGGTTAGCTTTGGAGCCCGGGGAGCGCTTTCTGGCTTTTCCTTCCCTAAAGATTATGTCGAACGTTTGGCATTTAGATAGGCCTCGACTTGCTAAGCCTTGCAACAATTGGCACTGTCTATCCAATAGCTCCGTACTTAGCTGAAAGTCTGTTAAGCAAACTTTTTTTAGACTTTGCATTCATTATTTTATTTTTTATTTTTATAATTACCAATTGCTCTTGTTAAAGATGTTTTGCTTTCTCTATGATGCCGTAATGATTTTAAATCACCGTTACATATTATTAAAATCTTACCATACCGTACGCAACGCTCTCGAACAACATGGGTCGTTATGACCGCTCATTGTGAAAAATCTCTATCCAATAAAATCATTCGTGGGAAGCCAGTGTTTCTTAAAACCATCAGTAAAAACAGTGGCACTCCGGGAGTGCCAACAGGAGTGCAAACTTGGACAAGGTGGTGTCTGTAACAGTGTCGCGAGTTCAATTGTTTTTTTCCATCTCAAAAAATGCCCAACGCGCATAATAAAGTTTTTACTTCAAAAATTCTAGGTCTATGCTCAAAACTAATACAGTACAGTACCTACACTTCTGTCATTTCCAAAAACATGATTATCTCAGAAAATGCGTGTATTTTTGTTCTGTAAAAAAGTTAATGTTTTAAAAATTAAACTAAGACACTTTTGAAACACTCTTATGTGAATATGCTTCCATAGAATCAACACTACATATAATCGCATTTATTATATGTATTAGATTTTATTATAGCCATTAAATATATAAATATAAATATATAAGGACAAATCACACTGATTAAGTTAGCCCCAAAGTAAGTTTTTTTTAAACTTGTGTTATGGGATACTAACTCAACGATACTATATTTTTTAATAAATACTTATATAGAATAAACACATTAGTTTTTGCTTAAATTTTTTACTTCTGTCTGTTCCATTTCCGGATTGTCAGTATTGCCTAGATTTTGTAAATGCTATTTATTGTTTTTTATGAAATAAAAGAAGTAATTAATTTAGTTAATGAGAAAAGGAACTTATTAAAAACAATCGATATTAGAAGAAGAAAGAAAGATGTTTGGTCATTATATACGACACGATCAATTTATTAAAAACATAATAGAGGGAAAAATAGAAGCAAGCAGAAGAAACGGAAGGCCAATGTAGTATAGGCAGGTCAAAAGGATGGCTCAAGAGTCGACATGAAAACTACTCCACCGACAAGAACGTAGTTCTTAAATTATAGATTATCATCACCATCATCATCAGGTCTTTTTTCACAGAGAGGGTCGTGCTCCTGTACTACCAGAGCCTTATATCAGCCAGAGCAGCCAAAGGATTCGGCCTACACTCTCCACGCTGGCCAGACGGGTTGGGGAGGTCTCATTGATGTTTATAAGCTTTGTTTAGCTTGTAATTTTTTAGCTTGTTTTAAATTATAGATAGATAGACGCAATACAAGTAAGTAGGCAAACAGGCATACATTGTACATACATACATACGGTGACCACCGTAGCCAACGGACACCTGTATTACTAGGAGTGCTTCTTGAGCGTAGCCCACTTTGAAGATAATTTCACGTCTTTTTTGAAAAACCGCATATTGCAGTTTTTACACTCTATTTTCTTCATCAGTTTACACAGAGTTGTTGTAAATTTTTTTACGATTTTTTTTTAAATTTAATTTAATACTCAAGTTTGAGAACCTTGGTGAAAAGCGGGTGTAAACGAAGCGAGTTGTGTGCATCCAGTTATACACAATAAAAAGTAACACTGCAGTTTTATCGTAAAATCAGTAGAGCGCACAGGCGCAGGCACAGGTAGATCTACAAACAATTACTCGAAATCGTGACCTTTGCTAAGTGATTTTGCTGAAACTAATAGTTGTGCTTGGAGAGCATAATGAATCGTTATAACAAGCTTTTATTTAACTTGCTTGCTTATTTACGTTCATCGTAGCTTCAACCTTTTGTCGGTCTCACAACGATTTGGGGTCTTCCGAGTATTACGTAAGCACCAAAGGGTGAGGGGGTCTTTGATTTGCTTATTTTTGATGACAAAGAGGGTTTGAATATTCATAACGTAAGCAAAACTTTTTAGTTATTTTTAGGGTTCTGTAGCCAAATGGCAAAAAACGGAACCCTTATGGATTCGTCATGTCTGTCTGTCTGTCTGTCTGTCCGTCCGTATGTCACAGCCAGTTTTTTTCCGTACTATAAGAACTATACTGTTGAAACTTGGTTAGTAGATGTATTCTGTGAACCGCATTAAGATTTTTACACAAAATAGACAAAAAACAATAAATTTTGGGGGTTCCCCATACTTAGAACTGAAACTCAATTTTTTTTTTCATCAAACTATTTTGCGGTATCTATGCTATGGATAGGTCTTCAAAAACAATATTGAGGTTTATAATATATTTTTTTTCTAAACTGAACAGTTTGCGCGAGAGACACTTCCAAAGTGGTAAAATGTGTCCCCCCCCCTGTAACTTCTTAAATAAGAGAATGATAAAACTAAAAAAATATATGACGTACACCGAAAATTGGTTTGAACGAGATCTAGTAAGTAGTTTTTAATACGTCATAAATCGTAAACCGCAATTTACCTTTCATTCAATAAACTCAAATATTAAAAAAAAAAAACAACGAACTACAAGAACTTTTATATTATGTTACTTGCTGCTACGGAACCCTTCATGGGCGAGTCCGACTCGCACTTAGCCGCTTTTATTTATATTTCTTGGCAATTTTTGTAATTTTGATTTAAATATTTTTAAATAAAACTCAAGATAACATTACATGTTCAACTCGAAAAAAATATGTTTTCATACTCAAAAAAAAAAATGTTTTCTTCAGTTTAATCCCCCTCCTATGCTATATCCTCCTATGGGGATAAGATATTCCTTACTTTTGCTGACATTGGGGACAGGGGGGTTCAAAATGGCTTAAACTCTACTGACCTACCCTCTTCAAGAGATCTTACTCTGGGTCTTTTATGTTGTAGAGTCCCATTTTTGATATTATTTTGATTGTCCTTAATCGTCAATCCTTTCAAGGTGTACTGCCTTGCGATACTGCAAGTCTCAACGAATGGTATCCTACCTATCTACTACCTACCTACCACAAGATTATTTTAGATATTGATGAATGAAATCATCAAGCTCTTGATTAATTACCTGGTACTAGTACAGAATAAATAATACTAACGTACAGAAGTCTCACTCAGCAAAGAAATATCTACTCAACGTGGCTAGCGATATGGTTTAATTTAGCTCACGTCAGAACTCAGCACCTTTTCGTATAGATACCTAGACATCCATTGCAAGCCAATTTCATTCTTATTACTCTGGAAAAACGATTCGTATAACTGAATTTACCACCCGGAGGGGCCGCGTGCGCGCATAGTAATAATGTAGGTACATTTTCGATACCTAAACGGGGAGTGACACAGGCCTGGTACTAGGGCTTTCTTGTATCGGATCAAAGATTTCGCGAAGGTTTTTTATTGTAATTTTGGACTTGTGCTAATTTCTTGTAGGTAAGTAATATGAATAAGAGTAGCTCAGGACCTTGGTAAATGGCATTTATTAAGAGAGGCCTATTCCCAGCAGTGGGAGTTTCAAGGCTAATTTATAATATCTAGAAGAATAGGTTCAATTGTGGCAGTCTATAGGCGTTGACCATCTGACACTGTATCTCGCCGTTGGTCCTCATCCAGGGTAAATGTGGCCTCAAGACCACAGTCAAGGAACAAAAACCAAGCGTAGCCTAGCTGCAACCCTTGCGTTTCTACTTTGTCATAAACCAAGACTGTCTATATTTCTCGCTACATCTGTATGATATGAACCTATTATGTCAAAGCTCCTTCCAAGCTTCTCTACACGATGCAAACTCCGACTTTCTGTGCGTTGAAACAAAATGAATGTAACATTCCTGTGCTTCTACAAAGAAATCTGATTTCTTTCTATCTTCCTAATCCAAAGATAGGTACATTGTATTTCACTATAATTATTACAAACAAGCCGTAATTACTTAGTAGAGAATAAAACCATTATCACGGGTGCTCATGAATATAGATAGACTTCCGTACGAAAAAGTTGGAAAGGCGCCCTCTGGTGGTAAAAAGCGGAGGCAGCCATCAGTCAGCGCGGGAGTCGCGTGGCGGACGCGTGCCGTACACCAATTATATACATTGGCTTTATAATGCGATGCTCATTAGAGTTGTCGTAGAGTTAGAAAAAGATTGATGCGGTATTTGTAGAAAGCATAGGTAGGAAGACTGCGGTCTGCCCTCCTCACTAGTTATCACATCTGTGTGTCTGACACTCAAACTTATGATTTGGTTAACCAACCAGGTATCAAGGTAAATGCAGAATTACACTGGACTGATTATTGTGTATAACCCGTATAATTGTCTATAGTCTTGCCTTCTTTGTGAACTTCTTCAAATATAGTTTCGCGTGGGTACATTTATTTTAATAAAAAACATTGTGCAGGATTCTTCGAATAAAAACTTGAAGTAAATACGTATAATAAATTCGTTTATTTTTGATAAAATTTTCGTTACAAGTTTTTGCGTTCGTGTATGTCGAATGAATATATATAATGAAAATTGAAATGACCGGAGTGAAGGTTCGAATCTCTTGTCGTACAGTCGTTCCAAGAGTTGCACCGTGGCCCCGATAGATGGAGCCTAAACATACCGCCGGCCTTGGAAGAACCATCTTCCGAAATATAGATCTCTTATTCTTCCTTCTCGTCGGTTGGTTGCAGCGGTCTAAAACTAAATTTTGAAATATCCTTCTACTTAACCATAAAAATATTAAAGAAATATTAAAGTTTGGTAATGTCATCAGGAGACTGGCGAACACGGAGTTTGCGCACTGAATCACAAGACTCTGCTGATGCTGGGCGAGGAAGTGCTGTGTTTTAAAAAGCAATGACATTTGTTGCTGACACATCGAAATAGATTGATAGTATATCTGTCTAGTGTCATCAGAATCCTATTGGGCCATCCTTGCCCAGCATCAGTAGAATTCCGGCTTTAATATTCTTTGTCTAAGGAGCATGTCAGCCCTTGGATCCCAGAGATATAAGGGTGTGAAATAAAAAAAAATATGAGCATTCGAATATTACAAATCTTAATAAATATATGCCACATCCACTTGAACTACGCTCCTCCGCAATCGGCTAGGTGCACCCAAGTGAATCGCCTCAGGTCACCGCGGTCGGTTTTTACTGGAAACTAGCCGCGCCTAGCGGGTGTACTCGTTTTTTTCTCTCGCAAGCCGCAAGCCAGCGCTGACACGGCTGCAGCAACTAAGTACCAACATTTTATTGATGTTCTAGAAGTTCCGGTTGGATGTATTACAAAATTACTAGATGCGAGTTGCATTCGTGTTGATGAATTGCTATGCTACCGGGTATGGTGGGCTTAGGGTATTAATCTTAAGAACGTGCTTTGACCAAGGAACTTAGGTATGTGACTTTCCTAGTGAATGAAGCATTGATGAACGTCAAAAACAGAGTATTTCTTTGCAGTGAAGGATTAACCTTGATGATAAGAAATTAAAGTTAAGATCAAGGATTTAAGTATAATAAAATTGCAGTCGTAAGATTTAGATCCGATTTCTTGAGATGATCTTTCAGCGACTGATCTTAGTCGCTGGTGGCAGGAGAACTGGCTACTTTCTTTCTAAAAGGATTAAACATTTATATCCAGCGAAAAAACGCAGCCAGCATTTTTAATAACAATTTTAACAAAAAAAATTAACCGTTTTTTAACCAATTGCGATATTTTCAATCTCTCAACCAGCAGAAAACGTGTTAAACTCGTTTAGTATAATACTTAAATAGACCTAAGAAAAAACGCAAAAAAAAGAGAATCTGTATACAAATGGACAGAATACACTTCATATTATTAGATAATATCATTACAACGTACACTATCGTTAGACATGTGGTTAGTTGACAAAAAATTACAAGTGCAGGAATCGAACCAGCGACCCGAGCAAATCATCGGTTGGTAGGGCACCGCATCCGGTCTTGAAGGGTGACTTACCATGCCAGCATTATTACTGTACTGTACGGCAAAAAGACAATGCTCCATAGGATACCAATCTAGTAATTTAAAAAGTTTGCTAGTTTTCTTTTTATGTGCAGCCAGTAATTATTTTCTTTTTAAAACCATATTTACATGCAACCAGTGATGTATAAAACTTGTACGTGGTAAGTGTGGTCAGATCATCAAAACGTTTTAGTAAAATTCTTATATCTTTTTATCACTTAGGTTATGTCTTCTTGGTATCTTTTTTAACAGAAAATTATTGCGTAAATCTATGTTATGTAAGAAACGTTCTAACTTATAGGTCTTCTTTTTTTGTGCATTTTTGTTTTACAATATAAATATAATACCTTTCTTCTCAAAATTCCTTGATTTTTGATTTAGCTACTGACACATCGATGCTTTAAGGCCATAACTAAATTTTCCGGGGTCCAGTGCTGCCCCCATTTTATGAATCATTTCAAAGAAAATAGAGACATTATTTAAAATTTTGCTACTATCAAATCCTAGATAACCCTTCAAAGTATTTTATGAACTACTGTTTACAGTTTATAATGAGAACGTTAAGCTTTACTACGCACATTTGCCAAAAGTGGCCGTTTTTCGCAAATGTGCGTAGTAAAGCTTAACGTTTTAACTTTAAACTGTAAACAGTAGTTCATAAAATACTTTGAAGGGTTATCTAGGATTTGATAGTAGCAAAATTTTAAATAATGTCTCCGTTTTCTTTAAAATCATTTATTTAAAATGGGGGCAGCACTGGACCCCGAAAAATTTAGGTACGGCCTTAAGGATTTGGCTATCTATTATACTAGGTGTGTGCTCAGACGTGGGATTTTTAAAAAGATGATTTATGGAATAAAGAAAAATCATGATCTTTCAAAATAAGAAAGAGGCATCAACCGATACTTGGTTCCTGTTTTCCACCTAAAATCTTATCTTTTTGCTGTGGTCTCTAAATCTAATCTGCAGATCCCTTGAAACTTCCCTACAGCTGAAGGGATAGGGCTCTCAGTAAAATTTCAAAAGATAAACATAAAAGATCAAACTACATTCATAAAGCTAGACCGAAATACTCAAAAACTATTTTTATTTGTAATGGAGACGCAAGTCTTAAATGAATGGAATTAAATGGTCTTGTAAACGAGTGCACACGAGCGAACAGGCATTATTATTAGAATAGAACTTTTGACAAAGAAATCCATAGATGTAGGGCAAGAGCTTAATCATCTCTTGACAATAAGCTGTTAAAGTGTTTGTACAAAGTTGCTCACGATATTTTTGTCATACGATAGAACTTTCAAACACAAGTGGCTTCTATGCATGAAAGCAAAAGAAAAAAAGAATGTATCAGCTATGTTTCCGCATACATTTTAGATGTTGATCAAGTTTTGTCATCTTGAAATACAAATAAACAATGGGCTAGCAACATGTTACTTTTTATGATTTTACCTGTTGGAAAGACTTGATTGATTGAATTGATTGAATTTTGCGACCCTTGTTTCTGTAAATTCGTAAAGGGTAAAATAAGGTAAGTTTGTATGTACAAGTATATGTTTGCAACGCAAGTTTCTTGAGCATTGGAATAGGGATAATGACTGGGTCAGAAAAGTATTATTCTAATTAGTCCGTTAGTTAGATTTTCCAAAAATAATGTACCCATATTTTTCAGTCAAAAAAGTAAAATCACAAAGATACAGAGTTAAGTATCTAAGTTCCTTAATGGAGCTTGTGACGTCATCGATGTATAAAAATCGTACGAAAGCTTGACGTCATGCGAAATTTAAATGCGCTGTATAATGTCATTTATTGTTTCTCAGAGAAAAGAAAAAATATGTGTTCAATATTTTTTAATAATCTAACCTATGGGTCAAAAATAACTTTTCAGTCATCATGCCATGGGACATCTAGAGGAAAGATGATCACTGAATAAAACAGTAAGTTTGCAGGCATTTCCATTGTTTCTGACAAAGCGTGATCACCAATTAAATATATCGTGCTATTCGTGCTTGCTTTTCAGAGCGGAAGGTGACTTGGCTTTAGCACATTTTTGCATTAAATTTCGGGTGAAAGTTAATAGTTCGTGGAAAGTAGCAATCTTATTAAAATATATAAGATTAGAGTAATTTAATTCTTTTACTTTGTACAGTTAATATCTGTAACCTACTTACTTTTGATAGCTGGATGAGAATTATTAATATATTATAGCTGTATGATCATAAATAAACATTAGGCATTACTAAGATATCATTTTCAATTTAAATTTCAAAGCTTCATAAAAATAATTTTTGTACATTATTCCATTTAGTACACTTCAATTTCATTTATAAATAAACAATTTTAAATGTGTGGTAGTTCTTGTATCTTATCATTTCTTATTATTTCTCATTTCTGATCTTTAAGTTATATTTTTATTCATGTTAACATTATAATATAACACCCGTGTGGTTCCGGGTTAGACTAGGACCACTCCATCTCTTCCTGTGGATGTCGTAAGAGGCGACTAAAGGACTAAGCACAAACATCTCGTGCTACAATTGTATTCCCAAGGAGGGTTATCGTCGGGCGGCGGCCGGTGACCATTGACATGCATATTATATTTGGAGGAGAATAAGCGGGAAAGCGCACCCCAGGCTCCGAAGCAGCACAGCTGAGGATGCAACCGAGAATGCGCTTAGACGAAGAATTAATTTAAAAAAATGGTCGAAATCTAACATGCCGTTTTAAAATAAAAGCTGGACTACTTTTTTACGAGAAAGCACGATTCTGTCTACAGTAATAGGACTTTTAAGAATTCCTACAGTATACCTAAGTCACTTCAGGGCAGACTTTTTGATAGAAAAAAATAAATACTTAAACGTTGCTTGTCCATTCTAACAAAACTGGTTGGCTGTTATCAGGCGGTACGGTCTGCAAGTTAGGTGATGTTTGACAACAAATGTCAAGAGTAATTTGCATAGATAGCATCAGCGAGTGCAACCGCAATGCTACTGTGAGACGTTTTAATTGAATGCTACTACAGCCTGTCAAATGCATATTGTTGGCAATAACCTTGTTTCGTCACATTTTGTATTTTTACGTCGGTACTTTTAGCTATTCTATTTCTATTTTTAGCCTTAACTTTCCCGTATCAAGTAAACTCTCTTACTACCAACTCTATTACAAGATTTCTCCCAGAGAAAACTCTCACTACAGTTCCCTCAGAGAAAATTCTCTTACTGGAACATTCTCTTACTAGAAAACTATCTCTCTAGAAATTCTTTCACTACAACTCTATCGGAGAAAACTCTTACTAGGAACTCCCTCACTACAGTTCTCTCAGATAAAATTCTCTCACTGGAACAATCTCTTACTAGAAAACTCTCCCTCTAGAAATTCAATCTAAAAAAAGGCCCAATGGACTGTAGTGAGAGAGATGTGAACGAGTTTTCAGTGAGAGAGGTGTAGTGAGAGAATGTTCTTGGAGACAATTTCCTCTGAGAGAGTTGTAGTGAGAGAGATTGGGAAGAAGCCTGTCCCACTGCAGGGCAAAGACCTCCCATTCCAGTACCCCAACTCTCTCTAACGAGGGCCTTTCAGGCCCAATCCCTAACTAGCTACTTCCTTACTACCTTTTAGATACTTAAACTTAAATAAAATTACATTTACGCTAATGTATTTATCACTTACGGGATAGACAGGACTTAGGAACATAATTCCTAAATACTACATGGTAGCTAGGTGTGACTCAAAATATTGACATTTTACTGACCGCATGTCCTATTGCCATGATTTATTGGATTCATTATATTAAGCTTATGGATTATATTTAGATTTTCACCCTTTCCCTTGATTGGCCTTTACGATCTGAGTGGGAAGAGATACATTTGGTACATTCAACCTATTTACATGTAATTATTATTATTGTACGCATTATAAAATCTACCTACAATGCGAACAAAAACTGAGGTTTCATCATAAGACGTCAGATACTTCGTGAAATCTTAATAAATCGATGAATGATTACTCTGCACCCAATTATCATCTCCCAATCCAAACGTAGCCTGTCAAAAGCGAAGCTCGTAATTTGTGGGAGATTACTGGTATCACTGTGTAATGCCTTCTATTAATATAGTATTGTAGTATTGTGATTTTGAGCGCATCAGTCATGTCTTAACAATGTTATTGCCCAAATGATGACAGCTGGAACGAGGAGCTACGAAGATATATTGAAGAAAGACATACCGAAAATATTGTTTTATTTATTTATTTATTTATTTAATCTTTATTGTCCATCAAATACAAATTGTACAGAACAATAGGCGAACTTAACGCTAAAAGCGTTGTCTACCAGTCAACCTTTGGGTTATACAGAAAGTCTAAATGTGGGTTGCAAGATAAAGTGTAGTATACATAAAATACACAATGTAGATTGTTACATAAATAAATATATATATATATATATATATATATACCTGCTATACATATACCTACATACATATATATACGCTACATATACTATACATATAAATAAATAGATAAATGCAGCAATTCTTAACGTCGGGGGTTAAATCAACTTTTATAACTTGGCCAAGAAGTGTTTAAATACCTGTGTCTTAAAGCTAGCGCGACTAGGAGCAGTTCGAATGGATTCAGGAAGCATTTATATGTACATTTTTTGAAATACCCACCTAGTTGATAGTTATATAAATACCTTTCTGCTTTTGATTCAGGAGAAGGATTAAAATGGATTTCATTAAAACCTGAAAAAAGTTCGATTCTAAAAAATATTTTTTTTATTGCATCGGTAACATCAATGTATCCGATGGGTTACATTGCTAACAAATGACTTAACGTTTTTAAAACATAGCACAGATTATATGCATACATACAAGTAAGAATTTAAAATGCTCTTGTTTTCTTGTTAATACTCGTATAAACTTTGTTTTGTATATACTTAATTAATAATATTTTTTCGGTACTTCCTATCCTTTTTTTTTTAAACAAGCTAAGATCACACTCTTTTATGGTAAACAGAACAAAAAAGTCAAAAATAAATTTCAAGGGTGTTGTTTAGTTTATTTTATATAATTTAGGTATAATTTGTTTGTCACTTTTGATGCACTAGCGCACACGGTTTTAGCGTGTTTTTTTAATAATTTGTATTTTTATTATTATTTTTCTTTAAATAAACTGGTCAGGATAATGGGACCAAGTTATTAAATTATTGTATTGACATCAGCCCTTGATAGATTTAATTATGTTATAAACAAACATACAAAAACACAGGTGAAGTTAATAAAAGCGTGTTAAAAATCGTGAACTTCGTAACGTGTTTCACATTTGAAACAACATAATAATATTCCTACCACACATAATTTTCATAGCTCCACGCGCCTCGCTAGCCACCAAATTGTCTAAAATCCATCGGGCTGTGGCCACCGGCGCATTGTAACTGTTATGACTCTATTATACCACTAACGATACTGTATCAACGGTACCCAGATTGCCTGACACATCGCTCGCGTCAAACAAATTGCTATATTTTGTCACAGTTATGCAATAAAGAAGCTGTGATGAACACACGGGAATTCGGTTTAACAATCTTTGCGTCATGAGGCGTGTTGTCACGTGAAAATACATACATACCATCACGTCTTTATCTCTAATGGGCAGACTGAGCGTTTTGGGTCTTGTGACTCTAAGCAGACAGAGCCCGGGGCTGCTGCCCTGCTTCTGCACGGGAAGAGAAGCAGCTGGTACATTCTAAGTTTTTTCTTTTATCCTAGACTAGCATGGAAGGAAAATGTCACGTGAAAATGTTAGAAAATAGGCACTTTTTATTGTTACTATGTGTTGTGTATAAAATAGGCTCACCCCATTTTGGGGGTTGTTATGGAACGTTGGGTACCTAAAAAACCTAACGTGAACTGCTACGGGAACTTTCACAGCTTCTGACATAGCATCTCAGCATAAAATCATAAAATCTTTATTACACTTACAGCAGTAGACTATTAATAACTAGTAGTAGACTATTAATAACTAGTAGTAGACTATTAATAACTAGTAGTAGACTATTAATAACTAGTAGTAGACTATTAATAACTAGTAGTAGACTATTAATAACTAGTAGTAGACTATTAATAACTAGTAGTAGACTATTAATAACTAGTAGTAGACTATTAATACCTAGTAGTAGACTATTAATAACTAGTAGTAGACTATTAATAACTAGTAGTTCGCCCCAAACTGTAAACTCGGGCCCTAAAGGCGAAAAACATACTCGTAATGCATTCCCTCATTTGAAATTAATTGTTCCTTATTAAAATGTGTTTATTAAAATGTGTTTATTAAAATTCTTCTATCCATTAGGAATTAGATAGACTTTTATTTTAAAAACAAATGATCAAATTAGAATTTAAAATTTGAAATCTTCATTGAACGTTTTCGTCGACCACATTTAATACGTTTCTTTATACCTTTATGCCTTTCCAAACTAGTGGTTTGGAAAACACCCGACAAAAAAAACTCGCTGACGCTTATTATTTAAAGCCCTAGACCCTCTTTATGAATATATTTTTTCCGTCAGGCTGAAATGACGTCCTTCCACACTATCCTTAACGCACTGTATCCTGTATCCCGTAGGAAACCCGTGGTTTGCAAAATACAGTGGTCGGGGCAATTACGCCCGTAATTTTGCATAAGTGCATATATCACCGCGAACGCGGGCACGTTCTCCACTGGATCGAACAAATTGATTTTAAAATACCTATTTTGTGTCTTTAATAAGTTTAAACATTTATGTAATACTTATAATGATTAAGAAAGACAGATGATAAGGAGGAGTAAGATGGTTTAGTGCCGTGTGGATCCTGGCAGAGTAAAATACTAGGTACTCCAAGTCTTTCCGTAAATGACGTAGAAGGCGACTCAGGAAACACAAACAAAGCTTATAAATATCAATGAAACTTCCAACTCGTCTGGCCAGCGTGAAGAGTGTAGGCCAAATCCTCTGACTGATCTGGCTAATATATGGCTCTGGTAGTACAGAGAGGGTCGTGCTCCTGCAGTGGAGACTAAAAAAGTCTTAATGATGATGATGAAGATGGTTTAGGCAACTTTTTATCTGACTGGTGAAAATAAATTTAAAGAATCTTTGCTCTGCCTGTGAGTAGATATGTCGCAGTTGGATTGTATAATCCGCTAATTGACGAAACCTCTAGCTGTTGGGCTCGGTTTTGTTAAACAGTTGAATATCTTTCAGGATTGTCAATGTGTTACGTTTGACAAAACAGCTAACTACGTATAGACTGCAGAATAGGTTATTTGTAGGCATGTTATTAAGAAACAAATTTTCAATCAGTAAAGATATATGTGTGTACCTAAGTTACACAAATAAAGTGATTATCTCTCTATCTATCTATCAACTGCGACAGATACACTTAAGAGGACACAGATAGTACAATAATACAAGGAGACGTTATGTTTGTACAGTAGGCTGTAGCAATTTCGAATCAATTTGCTATAAATAGGTACATAATCAAAGAAGAAACACCATTTGTTTAATAGTGCGCGAAAGAAGATGTTTTAAAGATGTTTCAAAAATTTAATTTTATATTTTATTCAGAAAATAAAATTAAAATACGTATTGAACAACAAGTTTGAAAGATTTATTGTTCTAGTTTAACCATGCATCCGAATAAAAAACCGATAAGAGGTGTTGCCTCGTAAATTTTGGATTTGGATTTCGTCGGTGTACATTAAGTCCAGTAAGTAACCTTTGGATCGAAACGTTATATATTATCAATCGATAAGATTAACACGACGCGACTGATGTTAATTTGTATATTGTTGATTTAAATGATACCTGATTAGAATTTATAACTAAGTGTCACAAAAGAGAAATTAAAGTTCGTACCTATTTAGATGAAGAGATGGACACGCAAGCGTAGGAGTTTGTAATCGACGGCAGAGTGTCGTCTCCAAAACAAGCTTTAACAACTACGAAGTAAGGATTCAATCAAAAACCACAATAAAGTTGTTTAGTTTTACTAATATAAATTTCACCAACTAAGTAAGTCCAAAGATTTGTCCTCATTTTATTTGTCAGTCTTCTTGCGCCTTCTCCGATTTTGGTTCATAAGGGTAAAAGAAAATTTAATTCCTCATAGCTTGAATATCAGATCATCATCCGAGCGTATTCCCAGTTGCATCCTCAGCGGTAAAGCTTTAGAGCCCGGGGTCCGCTACCTTACCTAGGTGGGTGACGAGGTTACTAGTTTTCACAAAGAGCGACTGCCGTTTGACCTCCGCAACCCAAAGGGTAGACCAGACCAGAACCAATCCTAGGATAGTTATAAACAAATGCTACGTGGCGTTCCGGACCCACACTTTACGTATTTTCTTCTAATCAGGTGATTCAAGCCTGCAATATCGTAACCAGACTGGACACAATTTTGTCCTCAAACAATCCCATGTTCCACAAAGAGGCAATTGTCACAATCCCAGTGGGATTTGAACCCATGATCTCCGGATCACGCAAGGAAAACGCCATGTCCACTAAACCACGGAGGCAGTCGAGGTCGAAGAAGAATATGAGATCATCTAGGGAATAGGAGAGTTTGTTTTTGATGGCAATGTTGGATTAAAAATTTCCACACATCCATTGGAGAACAACCCACAGCGTGAGAATAGCCGTCTGTCCGGTTTCCACTGCACACAATAAGAGCATCTCCTTGATTGCGCCTTGTTTGCAAATATGTCGCATTCACTTGCAAATTGTTGGACATGTTGTGATAGTCCATCTTGTAAATGATAACACTTGATCTTGTGTACTTGAGAATCTCAGAATTTCTGCATGCTCTGCTGAACTGTTTTCAGTCTTGTCCATGTATTTCACGTAGAATTTTAGGACACGGGTGGGAATATAAGCTTGTTCTAGATACTTCCCATGATATTCTGCAGGAAATAAATTAATATGTGCTCTCGGGAATCTCATAATACCTGTAGGTATATAGAGACAAATAATACTGATTGAGCTAGCCCCAAAGTATGTTACAAACTTGTGCTGATACTAACTCAACGATACTATATTTCATTATAAATACATCTTGAGATAAACACTCAAGACCCAGGACGAAAAAGGCCTTTTTCAAACTAGCCCTGACTGAGGATTAACCCAGAACCTCCGGATTACCGGACTAGTGTGTTAACCATTACGCCACGGAGGTCGTCAAATAATTTCTGCGTGCACTGCTGGGCTTTTTTTACTTTTGCACATATAGACAAGTAAAATTTTAGGATGACTAGTGGAAATATGAGCTTCCTGTGGATGTCGTAAAACCTGACTAAAGAACCAAGCATTAAAAGCTAGTCCTATCCCATTGTCAATGAGGATTGGCCGGTCGTAAAACCACAGTCAGATCGTTGAAATAGATCCTTGATTGTTTCTTCTCTACTTTTTAAGGTCTTTGGCATCCTTAGGTGACCATTAAGATGTATATTGTACTTGGAGAAGAAAAAGCCGGAAAGCGTACCCCGGGCTCCGATACGGCATAGCTCAGGATGCAACAATTATGAGCCTGCTCTAATCACTTCCTATGAGATATTCTGCAGGAAATATATTTATCAGAATTGACATAATATATAAAGGAAATACTATAATAGACGCTGTGATCCAGGAGTCAAAGATCGCAACCCTTAAGCGAAAGATATACCAGTTGGATATCGAAATTTCCTTTACCGCTTATTTTCATCTAAGTACTAACTACTTGCTTCCGATTATCTCAAGGGAAATCTCGTGAATGTATGCCTCGGATTAGTCTCGATTGATGTCACTAGATGGTAGTCTTTAGGTTTAGATGCCTTAGCTTACAACATACACGAAATATAGGTATCGCCTTCGCTGGGCCAAAGGAGTAAACCCAAAAAAATGCTGTGTTGACGTTGTCAAGCTAGAGAATGATATATATTTATGCGTGTCGATGTTTTCACAACAAAGGATGTTATAGACTGTGCGAAGTGGAGAAGAAAGAGAACTAAAGCCAACCACGAGAATATAACGGAGAACAGGGATGAAAGACAATCAGCACTCTCTATCTTAGCGCTTTCCCGGTTGCATTCTCAGCTGTGCTGCTTCGGAGCCCGGAGTGCGCTTTCCCGCTTTTTCTTCTCCAAATATACTCGTAATTTTCATGAGAATGGTCATAGAAAGGTCCTGACGTCAACCCTCCTTGAAATTCAGTTGTAGCACGAGATGTTTATGCTTAATCTTTTAGTCTTACGACATCCACAGAAAAAGATGGAGTGGTCCTATTCTATGTCAGAAGCCACACGGCAAAGGCAATAAACACTAGTCACCTTATTCGCAAGTTACTGATACACTATCAATGTGGCAGACAGAGCATGTTGGGTCTTGCGGCTCTAAGCAGACAGAGCCCTTGGCCACAAAACCCAAAGGCCACGTTTAGCGAGATGATGGACAGCAAGATGAAAAAATGAATCAAAATGATGATAGGTTGCTAGCTGCATTGCCAATTGATATGATTCACAATTTCACCCATTCCATTCGACAGATGTGCCTGTGGATGCATCCAGTCCATGGAACATCTGCTGTCATGCCCCACGTCCAACGCATCTTGTTCTAGAGACGATCTAATGGAGGCGAACCAAAGGGCTATAGATGTGGAGAATTTCTGGGCCAAAACACTTTAGATCCATTGCCATTGAAACGATAGAAGAAGAAGAAGACCCATTCCATCGGCTTCTACGAAGCAGCTGGTACATTCTAAGTTTTTTCTTTTTTCCAGACCAGCATGGAAGAGTAGTCGCAAGTTGTGACTTCATAAATATGAAATACTCTACACTGGTAATTGTTGGTTCCATCTACTGCGTGTATACTCAAGTGGCATTGCTTGGAAGCCAGCCTGTGGTTTATGCCCCTCGCTGCCCAGTCTCCCATGACGTTTGGGAAAACGTAATGTCGGTTATGATGACAGAACGGACAAATTGTTTTAGATGTTCGCCGTGATTGTGGGGTTAGAAGTTTACGGCGTGCTATGATTTCTAACAATCAAACTCATGAGAACAGAAATACAATCATTTGATATCAAAGGCAACTGTAGTGTATCTACCATCTACAATATGACTATCGTCCTTTTTCATGAAAACTACCAAAGTGTACCGTAGATATTTAACTTCATTACAATAAATGTAAATGGCGGACTTAAAGCCAGGAGCCTTTTCTACCAGTCAACCAATAGGTGATGTTGAGAGAGTAATCTTTTGGATATATTATGGTGATTGTTGATACTGGACAAGATTTCCATATACCTATAGTCGCCAATGCGCTTGAGACACCCATAATCTTGCAGACTTCGATAGACTTTGACAAACTCTTACCATTAAGAGTCCCCTTACCCTAGACAGGATCAGACTTTTCCATACAAAATTGTATAGATTTTATTTTTAAACGACTTTTTAGATTTCGGCAAAATTTTCAGGCAGTATTAAAGAAATTGCATATGTCTAGGCATACGTGGGGCGCACTATAAGTTTCCGGAATGAATATGAAAAAATACTATTAAAAGTACAAAATTAATTTATTGTTTTTCAAAATAATCTCGTTCAAAATAACCGTTTTCCGTTTCTTAGATTGGCTCTTAAAATTGTATGGATGTGGTCTGAAAATAAAAGGTTTATTATTTAAAAAAAAATCAAAAAACGTAAAAGCCACATGCTAAAATACGTATTATACTAGTGGCTCTGTGAAATGTAAACCTCGCGAATCGGCCCCAACTCGTTGAAGTTTATCGGATAAAAAAGTTGTTCATATCTATATCTATATATCATAAAACTTTTTTGTTTCCTTATCAAGTCGTGACTTTTTTGACTGAACAACTTTTTTATCCGATTTATATTAGGGGCGCACTATAAGTTTCCGGAATGAATATGAAAAAATACTATTAAAGGTACAAAATTAATTTATTGTTTTTCAAAATAATCTCCCTTGGCGTCTATGCACTTTTTCATTCGATGAAACCAGTTTTGAAAACTTTTGTGCCACTCCTCTGTGGTGACCTCTGAAACGTGTTTTTCATACTCCTCGACAGCCTCTGCTGGTGATGAAAATCGTTGACCGCGTAATTGGTTCTTAATTTTTGGGAACAGAAAAAAGTCACAAGGTGCCAGGTCGGGACTGTATGCAGGATGACATGAGTTCTACATTTTTCGCCTTCAAAAAGTCGTTTGTCTGTCTGGCCGTGTGAGAACTAGCATTGTCGTGGTGCAGGATGATACGGCGTTTACGGTTATTTTTACGGAGTTCGTCAATAACTTCCGGCAAACAAATGGTCGTGTACCAGTCACTATTCACTGTACGACGATTCTCTAAAGCAACAGTAGCCACGTGTCCAGTTTTTTTAAAAAAAAGAAGCAATCATCCGCTTAGATGCACTTTTCACGCGCGCCACTTTAGTTGGTTTCGGCTCATCTTGAAAGACCCATACGCTCGATTGCTGCTTTGTTTTGGGATCGTAGCAATAAATCCATGTTTCGTCACCTGTTACTATGTCCCACACCAAATTTGACGCACCTTCGTTGAATCTGGTAAGCATGGCACTGCACCAAGTGACGCGGTCCGTTTTTTTAACCTCGGTCAAGTTGTGTGGGATCCACCGCGAGCACAGCTTTCTCACACCCAAATGTTTGTGTAGGATTAATTGTATTTGACTCATGCCTATTTCTAAGGATGCGCGAATTTCATGGTAGGTCACATGCCTGTCTGTTTCAATCATACGGCGCACAGCATTGATGTTTTTCTTGGTCACAGCGGTGGACGGCCGACCATCGCGAGATTCGTCACTGAGATTGATACGACCACGCTTGAATTCTGCAAACCAGCTATAAACAGTTGTCTTTCATTGCCAAAAGCTGTTTCAAGCCGAGCGATGCTCTGTTGAGCTGTCAAATTACACTTAAAATCGTAGAAAATCATACTACGAAAATTTTCCCGAGTTAAATCCATGTTGATGCAGACACACAATTTTTTAAATGGCGCCACAAGGTAAAAACAAAAGACAGTCAGATGAAACAAACTGCATTCTACAGCCAAAGAGTTCTATTTTCAAATGTTGCAATAAATTTTTAAATATTGTTTATTTAAGTGGCCAGTTCCGGAAACTTACAGTGCGCCCTATGTATTACTGGTTTTTACAGTCAAAATATGAATTTGAAATAGAATATAGTGTATCACATAAAAATATAGTATCGTTGAATTAGTATCCCGTGACACAAGTCTCGAACTTACTTTAGGGCTATCTTAATCTGTCCGTATATATTTATTTATTTATTTATATCATATTTGACTATATATAATAATCAATTTCTTTGAAATAACAAAATGCTACCGAAATCTGACACGTCGTTTCAAAATAAAAGTAAGGACTACGTTTGTATGTAGAAGTCTAGGTTAAGGGCGGGACTTTTTGTACCACCCCTACTCTGTTGTTTTATAGAAAATAATGAAAACTCTATTGTTAATAAGTGTTGTATACAAAACACAATACTCCAACTACTAGAGTTCGTACTGCTAGTTTCCTATGCAACTTCGTCCTAGTTCTATCGCATTCGGTAAATAACAGGCACTATAATTCGTATGAGCACACCGAGGCATGACCCTACATTTACTCGTGTCACAGACTACCAATAAATTTTCTTGGCCAGTGACCGTAGTGGCCAAATGATAGGTCGCGTATTGGACATAGACGTAGAATAAGATATCTATAGAAGAAATATGTTTTTCTGACTACTACAATAGAGAGATTCTGATACAATTAGGAACTAATAGCCTTGTCCCAGGTATGAATGCAACTGAAAACGCGCTAAAACCAGATATTTTTTGGCCTCCCATACAAATTGATTGATAAGCTGATTCGAGTTTGTATGGAAAGCAAAAAATTTCGTTATAATATGTTCCTTGGAGGAAGTTGTTCAATATATTGGTTTGAATTCACCCTTAAAATAGTTTCAGTATATTTTACCTTAGACCGTAATACCACCCGACTCACCTTTAAGAAAATCTAAATTTCTCGTTAAAATCAAACGCAATGATTCGTGTTAGCAGAAAATATGATCGTCTATCATTAAATAAGAACCCGTACGTCGTGTTACGCGTATAAATAAAGGAAGATAAATCACATAAAATATATTTACGTTCAAAAAGGAATTTACGGTATTATTTACAATTAAGCAAAGAAACTATTATTAACACTTAGCTTTTGATCCATCCAAAGACAACGGTGAAACAGAACCCGTCGCGATTATATGACGAATATGAGTATGGAGAATGTCCAGTAGTTGGGTAATTTTATATCCTATTCGTTTTCATCCATCCTTTATTTTTTCAAATATGTTTTAGACATGCAGGTATAAATGTTCTGGTTGTTCGTCTATAACGTTAGGATATCCTCATTAGCAATGGCAGTAGGCCTGCCGCCATATCTCACGGGTACTTCCGTCTTTTACGCCGACTGCCTTACTTAACTGCCATCTGGCTCTGTATCCATTATACGACGGGAACAAGATTTCGCTTTCAAGAAATTAATAAATAAATATGGTAAAAAACGACACGACGAATAAATTATACATATGAATCTCAACATGTTGCTACTTACCTAAGTTAAACTAAAGTACGGACTTCCCAATTTTTTTATTTATGCTGACTAACGATAGTGCTGCCCTCATAAGTAAATTATTTTCTTAAAAACTAAAATGGAAATTTCCGAAACTGAATGGTTTGATAATCATTGAAATTAATCATTCTGGCGCAAGAAAAAAGAAACCTGGTTAAGTTTACCTCCTTTTGGTACGGAACTCATAATTATCAGCGTGAGAGCCATTATATACAGTAGACTGGCAGGCATTAGGCAATGGACACATGCTCATTGATGGAAGGGAAACCACAGCCCAGCAGTTAGAATGCTTGGAGCCGGCAGCGTGACACTTGACACGCCCGGCGCACGCGACTCTCGCGACCTGCGTATATCGACCTAGCGTAGTGTCGCAATAAAGATATGTAGGACTATTGTTTCAAGGCGTCTGCTACGTTAAGTGGGCGCACGCGACGTGTTCAACTGTTCAGTCTATCTCTGCCACAAACTGTACGTCCGAAAGAGATGGCAGAATCCATCGCGTAATGCCTTATCTTTGTCGCACTTAGAGTTTGTGGCAGACCTACCACTAGACTTGCAACGATATTGCTAGAAAGAGACTGTCAAATACAGTACAACGTGAGTGTGAAAGAAACGCTGATATGTTTTTTGTCTCAATCGGCGTGGCTGCTATAAACTGGCCAACTGTCAAAATCTGGGCCAAACAACCTACAAAACGATCGAAGGAAGTTATTAATTTTTGGGATTTTATCATTTAAAATTATGTGATTTAGGGTTTTATTCGAGCTTATTATAAGTTGGTAACCATAGTGTGTTCTGTGACGTGTGCAAAATGGGTGGAGGCAACAATCAAAGATAGAAAGAGATGCACTAAGATGGCCACGCACTATGCAGGTCTAGTACTGGTAGGTCTGTGGTGGCAGAGATAGACTGACCACGTCGCGTGCACCCTGCTTAATGTAGCGGACGCCTCACACTCCCCTTTGACATGACATGACATACAAAACACAGATACAGACATTATCACGTCTTAATCCCTAACGAGGTAGAGTCCAGAGCCGTAACACCTAAAGGTCACATTTAGCGTGATGGTGGGCATAGACATAAAAAAGGGGAATCAAAATGGTGATGGGTTGTTAGCCGCATCGCCTCAACACGATTCAGATTCTCAGCCAATCTCTCGATCGGCATTTACGATCTGCAAGGAAAGAGAAGCAGCATGTACATTCTACGTTTTCTCTTTTCTCCCAAACCAGCATAGAAGGCAAAACAAACCGAATCACAACAAGAAAAACAGAGTTAACGTATTAAGTACAGTCAGGGTAGTGGTACTAGGGAGTAAATATGTAACCTTTTGAAGACTGGGTTGACTGGAAGAGATCCCTTCTTGGGATAAGTCCGCCTTTGTACAAGTTATTTTTTTTTCTCTTTGTATTAAATAATGTACATTTAAATGTAATTTTTGTGCAATAAAGAAATCAAACAAACAAACAAACAAGCTAGGGAAGATACCAACTTTGAAATAGACTAAAAGATAAAAATAGTAAGTTTATTAGGAATGATTAATGGCAAACAACGTTAATTACAAAATTACTTGGAATATCATGAGGAAACCTACACACTAGTTCACTATAGCACAGAAGACAGTAAGATTATACAGAACGGAATCTCCTAAGGTCCTGTTCCCCGTCTCCGCACCTCTCCCTCGTTTTCGCCTTGTCGAGGGGCGAGAGCAGGCGAACACACACTGCATGGCGCACGCGGGCGCACAAGAACGGGGGAGAGGTGCGGGGCGGGGAACGGGGACGCATATTGCGCGTACCTTAGGAGATTCAGTTCTGTACTGTATTCTGTGATGTAGTGTGTAAAAATTACTGTTGTCACTGCGTCACTAAACAATAGTCATTGAGCTATACCAGCTCAAAAAATCGAAAATAGCTTTTTTGAAACAAAAAAAAAAGTATATTAAGTACTTACTCGTATACTGGTGAGTTTTAAAAGTAAGAGTAGTGATGTACGTAATACGTTATTACCTTATAATTGTATCGATAATTATCGAAATCTTTCAACACACAAATCAATCGCAATCTCCCAACACACTACTACATCATCTAACGCAACGGGCCAATCAATAACTACAGAGGCGAGTGCACTAATTTGAATTTGAAATGAGCAGCAAGAGCGATGCCATTTTTCACACTTCACCGAGCACTTTGCCATCCATTTGCATCTGGTAGCCTCTTCGTCACTTTATACACATTAGGCTGGACAAAAATTTTTTTAAAAGAATTCTCAGTAACATTAAGAAACTTTAAATATATATTATGGAATATTATTGGCTCTAACTAGTGGCTCTAAGAGCTGTAAACCTCGCGACTAACCCCAAACGCGTTGAAGTTTATCAGATAAAAAGTTGTTCATACAAAAAAAGTTGCGTCTTTAAAAAAACATATTTAAAAAAATATCGAAATGGCTGAAATATGATTTTCTTAAAGTTTTGAATCCCCATATCTCCACAACTTTGAAAAAAAAAAATTCTAAAAAATTTTATTGTAGAATAATTATCAAACCAACTTATAAAATTTCACGAGAATCGGTTAATACGAGATGCGACCTGTAGGCGAGAACAAACCGACAGACAGACAGACGGACAAAACCATTTTTGGCCAATTTCGAAACTTGGGCGCTCGCTCTGTCAATTAATAAACGGTCAAGTGCGAGTCGGACTCGTACATGAAGGGTTCCGTACCACCGTACAATGTTTTAAAACGCTGAAGGAACACGTTTCTTCTATGACGACCCCCTTTAATTTTTAACTTTATCTTATTTTTAGTATTTGTTGTTATAGTGGTCATAGTAATACATAATTGGTGAAAGTTTCAAGTATCTAGTTAATGCCATTATAAAGATCGAGTTAAAAACGCTGAAAAAAACACGTTTCTTGTTTGACGACCCCCTTTAATTTTTAACTTTTTTTTATTTTCAGTATTTGTTGTTATAGCGGCCACAGTAATACATGATTGGTGAAAATTTCAAGTGTCTAGCTATTACGGTTCAAGAGATAGAGCTCTGTGACAGACGGACAGAAGGGGAGACAGCGGAGTCTCAGTAATAGGGTCCTGTTTGCACCCTTTGGGTACGGAACCCTAAAAAGGGCCATTTTCGAACTTGCCATGGCTGTAATGAATCAAGAATGAGGGAAATTTTCAGTTGAAACTCAAATGTGTTACATACTAGTAGTTCGCCGCGAACTTAGACCTCGTGATTTTTTATTAATATTTCAAAAACTACCGAACCGATTTTGATGGTCAACGAACTTAAAAATTCTATTGATATTTCCTACATGCGTACCAAATTTCATCAAAATCGGACCATCGGTTCGGCAGTTATCGTGGAACAAACATACATACATATATACATACATACAAACAATGTGTTTTCGCCCCAACTTGAATATAGCCCTCGCTCGGTCAATTATATACTTTATTTAACTGTAACTCGATCTAAATTAAATACACGAGTAAAATCCACCACCTCGCACTACTTTAACTACCATTACTAGTAGTAGTATGGCATAATGGCATTTAACTTATTTTTTTTTATGTTTGTATCACTTGGCAATTGTCAAGATTTCATAAAAGTTGTTGATGTCAGAGCATTTACGTTTACTAAGTGCCGCTTCCTAAACGCAAGAGCAGAAGAAGCGGCAACAAACTACACTGCAGCATTTACTCCAGACGTCAACTTGCAATTAAACTGATATTAAAATTAGATATGTAGACTGAGAATACATTGTCATGTCTTTAGTGAAATTGGTAATAATGTAAATCTTTGAATTTAGTTTGTAACAAACGTTCCCAAATTATGACATTTGTGAGGGTACACATTTTTTTAGAGAGACACGCGCCAATCTAAGCCAGACATATTATCATAGCCAATTCATATCATAAATTGTAAAAGTCGACGAAAGTGAAGATGAACACATATTAGTGTGTAGTCAACTTTATCCGATTTCTCATTATCCGATGCCCCTAAGTGAAATCTAACAACGGTTAACAAATTGCGAAGAATGTTAATACCGATCTTCGTTAAAACGTTCTGATTGCTATTGAGGTCAGAATGTCTACAAATTGTTTTCGATGCCCAAAATATAAAATATTAATAGTGAGAGTTGTAATGAGCATTATTTATCATTTATTATGACTTGATATAATTTATATGGAGTTGGATAAGAAATAAACGGCCTTATCGGCAAGATCATTTATCATGATAGTTTGTAATTGTTTTTCGGTTTTTATTAGATTTTCGTTTAAATTTTATTGTATATTTGTGTGAGTCTGCTTGGTATTAATATTTTTGTTAATTACTTTTACCTTAAAATCCAATTGTGTAGTAAATGTCATTTAGTATAATTTAGATTGATCTAATTTCATTAAAGTTATCAAATTTTTAGTCTTGAGTACAGTCGATATAATTAAAAAAATTAAAAGTAGTAAGGGAATTTAACTTTATAAAAAAAAATGGCTCAGTATTCCCCGTAATGGGACTAAATTAAGCTATTTGATAATAAATCCTACAAAATATCAATATACTTAGCCGTTATTCTCTCCACTTCGATCAAGAACGAATGGAATTAAATGTCATGCGTATCATTTTGTTACCTCCGTAAAAGGTATCAATACAATGTTTATCGTTGCTGAATACTATCGATTATACAAATATTTCAAACAGGTGGCTGGACTAATTTGTAGTACACCATTGTTAACAGGTACCTGTCTCGTAAATTATACTTAGATGTATTAATTCTACGTCATTTTGTATTCAAATGCGCGTAGTTGAGTGGTAAATCAAAATAAATGTCGTTTTAGACAAGTTGGTCGACCTTGGTTATGAAGTAAACAGAGCTTAGGTATGATGTGTACATGTAATTTGGATTATGTTAATTAGATGATTCGTTTCAGCTTTTGTTATTTGTTTTGTGAGCTGCTACGGTCATGTCTTACGGAAACCGGCAAGTTACGTAGCAGACGTGGTAGACCCAAGAAACGCTGGCTTGAAGTCGTCAGGGGTGATATCGTTCCAATGGTCTTACAACCAAGGAGGCTTTTCAAAAGAAAAAGCCGGAAAACGGACCCCCGACTTCACAGCATACAGCTGAGGTATAGTCTCGCCTTAGTATAAAATAGTTTCCCTGTCTTCCTGTTACACACTTCCGTCGCATTTTAAGAAATCACTCCCACGGATTTCTGGAAAGCGAGATAAAGATGTTACACTTTAAAAAAACATAAAAACTGATAAATAAGCAAACAAAAAACATTTTTATAGTTTTCAGAGATTGAATAATTTATTAAACTAATTTAAATGCATCCAATTCGTTGAGCGCGAGAACTAATTGATCCAGATTTCTAAAGCTGCCTGCCTTTCTCGGTCCAAAATGGAGTTTGTTATAAACTAGAATCCAACGCTTTCCGTAACAGGATCTCCGCCAGCTATGTAGAACAATAATTAATAGGTTTTTATATTTGGATAGAGTTATTGTTATTTATATGGATATATTACTTGGAATTAGAAATTCTACAGCAGTACGTCACTGTTTGAGACATATTGAAATACGTAAGCAATGACGCGTATTCCCTTCTTTGAAACAGTGGAGCGAACCTCAAACCGTCAAGTTTAATATCTTAGAATTAATAATATGGACAAATCGTTAGAAATTTCCACTGCTTTAATAGAAAACACCGTTGACATGATTTTCTATAGATTTGCTGTATAATTCGTAGCAGGCTGGAACATCAGACTTAGCTGAAAGTGTATCGGCGGGTTACCGCTAGACGTGGTGGTGTTACCATGAGTTTGTTTTTTTATACCTTTATTATTCTTATAATTAGACATAACACTACAAGTAGGACTGTAAAAATCGCATGTCTATATATTTTATAAATTTATCAAAAAAAAATGTGTGAGCGATAAGAAAAAGTAAGAACAGAAAAATATTTTTAATTTTTTTTTATCTTTCTGACTGTCTGGTACACGCTAATCTGCAAAAACTGCTTAACGTATGTTTTTGCAATTTATGCATTACAAACACATTATCACGAACGGGGTAGATAGATCCCAGGACCATAAGACCCAAAGGCCACATTTAGCTTAATGGTGGGTGTTAAGATGATAAAAGGGAATAAAAATAGTGATGGGTTACTAGCTTCAGATTCTCGCCCATTCCCTCGATCGAATTTTACAAACCAGCATACATAAGTACAGATTAAGCTTAGATTGGAGCATCAATTAAGCTTTGTTTCATTGAAATCTGATATCAGTTAATTTTTTTTATAAATTTAACTTGAATTTTAAATTTTACGCGGATGAAGTCACATCGTGTCATGACAAAATTATGAGTAGCTTAATGCCTACCAATATTATTTATTTTTCAATCTTAGCAGTTTTTACGAGTAAGTAGTATCTTTTCTTTTTACCTTATCTTTTGGGATAAAGCAGGTCCTTGCTCTTACAAAATAAAACACATATTGCGTTGGCATCTTTTTTCCAAACATTTTCAAACAGTTTCCTCGTAGTATCCAGTTTCCAGCTAGATGTCCCATAAAAATGCGTGTAGCTGGTAGCACTATGCAACGCTAATGGTCGCGGCCGGTGATAAATATTCATCGCAGCAAAAACACGGGCTGCGCACGCGCCGCCGTCTACCGCGCTTTCTTAACGCACACTAACAATATGTGGAGGAGGTAGTTTTAAAAACTATATTTATATTGTTAATAAACACATATTTTTAAAGCCAAACAGCGCACACGCTGCTCTGCCCCACGCCGCCCTTTGCTTTCCATACTTAAGAGAAAACACTAAGGTCGTGAGAATTGTAAAATAGATATTTGTAAAATCTTGCTGTCGCGCTGTAACCGAACAAGAACCGAGCGAGTGCGATAGAGACAACTTGGACCGAAAATACCCAGGAAAAGTACACAAAATCAACGTTTCCAAGTCTCCTGATTTCTTCTCCAAAATATAACCAATTTAATTTATTTTTCTCTAAAAATTTTGGCTGCGGTCTTATGTTTCTTCTTATAGGTAATATAATCTCGTCAAATTAGCTAATACCTATTATTAATAATTTGTTAGCTAGATGTTTTGAATCAGTGGAAAATTTTACCAATTTTTTAGGTTTATGAAAGTTCATATCTCTTTTAATAATTAAATTATGAAAAAAAGAAAACATAGTGCCATGCCAATATATCCATAGATTTTTCTAGAAAAAATCATTGCTCTACCAGCGCTACCCGGCAAGAAATAAGGCGATTACCTTTGTATAGAAATATCATCATCATCATCAGGTCTTAAGTCTCCACTGCAGGAGCACGACCCTCTCTGTACTACCAGAGCCATATATTAGCTAGAGCAGTCAGAGGAATTGGCCTACACTCTCAACGCTGGCCAGACGGGTTGGAGAGGTCTCATTGATGTTCATAAGCTTTGTTTAGCTTGTGTTTTCCAAGTCGCCTTCTACGACATTCACAGAAAGACTTGAAGAGGTCCTATTCTACTCTGCCGGGATCCACACGGCAGAAATATGGCCCAAACGATTTCCTCTTAAGTCAAAACAGCGCACGCGCTGCTCCGCCGCCTTCTATTCTGCGCTACTTAGTCATGACCCAAACTTAGTAAAACCTGAAAATTAAAAGTATGAGATTAGGCATTCTGATTTTTGTAATCGTGAAAGTAAATTGGGTATTCTTTCTATAATTTAAGTCACTTTCGACTCAAAGAAGTTTGTCACTTCATTATTGGCGGTTGGCCAACAACTCGCAAAGAGTAAGTCTGAATAGATATGAGTTGTTGCGTTATTGATTTCAAGATGCGATGATAAATCCCCCCTGACACCTTTGATGATAGAAAGAGGTCGTTGGCATGAAACGTGATGCCAACGACCTCTTTATTACTTTACTTTATTCTTCTCAAATTCTTCCTCTTAAGGTGCCTCTCCACCCACTGAAGGTTTGCTATCAGGATGGTGTAGTCCTCCTTGTTTTGAACTCAAGGAAAACTACACCAACTACTAGGTAAACAAGGAGGACTAGGACGAGGAGGGAGGCGGAATAGCTCAGCAGGGCTCGCTATCCCGGTCCACTCTCAGATGATTTGTAGCCAGGATTTCTTTCTCCTTTTATCGCGTGTACAAATAGGTGGAAACACAAAGGGAGTAAAAATCTCTTAGACTGATAGATGCAAATTGTTGTGTTGCCAAGCTCTAGGTAAGTAACTCTTCGTAGCTCCGAGTGCAGCAGCTCTCAGACGCTCTCGATCCTCGCAGGTCAGGCGTTACAAAAACTGGCGTGATACGCTCTGCATTCAAGAAGATAGTACGGTAGTCGTATCACACGAGTACATACATACATACACACATACCTGCTGTAAGTAAAGTGTACGGCGCAGGCTTTGGTTTTCACCTAGGCCTACGTCATACACGAAAAGATGATAATGTTTTGATCGGATTTTAATTGATCGGAGCAAATTGGCTGTGACAGACGGACAGACAGACAGACAGACGCATGAGCGATCCTAAGGATAAGAGATAAGGGTTCCGTTTTTTATATTTTTATACAGAACCCTAAAAAAAAACAAATCAGTTATATTGATCATGTACTTACTTACTATTTCAGAATTTCAACTATATTTAGTTAAAGGGTACAAACGGGACCCTATTACTGAGACTCCGCTGTCTATCTCTCTGTCTGTCTGCCTGTCTGTCTGTCTATCTGTCCGTCTGTCACAGGGCTCTAACTCTTGAACCGTAATAGCGACACTTGAAATTTTTACCGATTATATTTTACTGTGGCCGCTTTATCAACAAATACTAAAAATAAGAAAAAGTTAAAAATTTAAGGGGGTCGTCTTACAAAAAAACGTGTTTTTTCAGCACTTTTAACTAGATCTTTATAATGGTATTAACTGGATACTTGAAATTTTCACCGATTATGTAATACTATGGCCACTATAACAACAAACACTTAAAATAAGATAAAATTAAAAATTAAAGAGGGGTCGTCATACAAGAAACCATGTCTCTTCAGCGTTTTAAAACATTGTCCGGAGGTACGGAACCCTTCATTTACGAGTCCGACTTGCACTTGCCGTTTATTTAAAGTTTCAGCAATATCAATAACACCATTTCCGACGGTTTCATAATAGAAATTGACTCACTAACAAGAAAAAATCATTATGTGTAGATGTTTATACCTCGTCTTTATATGTAATTTGTATGTTGACGACCTTTTTGGTCTAGTGGTCATCATGCCCGGCTGCCACACCGGGTTCGATCCACGGTCAGGTCAAGATGGAAAATGATCTTTTTCAGATTGACCTGGGGCTTGAATGTTTATTTATCTCTTCGACGATACAACCTACGTTTATCTATATATGTATTTGTTATAAAATATAGAATCGTTGATTTGGTATTCCATAACACAAGTCTCGAACTTACTTTGGGACTATCTCAATCTGTGTGATTTGTCCCTTTATATTTATTTATTTATTTAATTGATTTGCAAAGTCTGGCCCGGACTAACAATAAATAAATAACGCCTCGGAATGTCAAAGGAAACATTAAATTCTCGTCTTGAATTTGAAATGCTAACGAAACGCCTATCAATGAATATTGAACCCAAACCACATATGAAAACACCTAATCTATTCAAGTGGCTAGTCGTAGGGGTCGTGACACGTGGAACAAGGACGGTCTATTAATAAAAACCAACGATAAAAGAGGATAGAACACCAGCCGACGTTCGGGTCATATGGCGGCCGATATGTCATAACCCGTTCGAGCGAAACGAGCATATGAGCCTCTCTTTAGGACAGAAAAGGAACGCGTTGACAATGACGTGAAGGGTTAAAAGTCAAGCAAAGTGTCGCGGCCTGTGCGAGAGGGATAGCTATTTATTTTTATAGCGAGCTGAAGCAAGACTGCTGCGTGGGGGTCAAAAGACGACGCGGCGGCAACCCTGACCTCTCCAGACAATCTGCGGGCCGGACTCAGGCGTCTAATGTAAATAAAATGTTCGCAACACAACCGTTTTCAATAGAACTGTTGCTTTGAATGCCGTCTTCTGGGGTCGTTAAAATACGTGTTGGTGTTGTATTGTTTCTCTTGTTTATGGACGTTGTTGTGAGCGAATGGGGGCTTAGGTTTGAACCCTTGGTCTAGGAATGTATTGTTGCACTAGTATATTATCGGGGTTTGTACATTTCGTGGTACTTAACAAAGGTCTAGGTTCACTTTGTTACGTTCAGAGAACAAGGGAAACAATTATATTGGAAACAGTTTGCTTTGTTCGTTAGAAGTAATGTAATGACCTAGAGTTCATCTGGATTTTGAAGAGTTTATTTGTTAAAGAGAGAGACTAACACGAGGCCCAAACAGGTCTAACTCTTCTTATAAGTATGTAGCTATACTTATAAGAAGAAGAAGACCTGTTTGAGTAGTTAACGCCTAAGTATTGCAATTAGAATAACTATAACGATATTAATTTCTTATTGCATTTGAAAATTATATAGTTAGAAGATTTCTGTACTAGATACAGCTTTAACAAAAAATTAAGGTTGACATTGTAAGGTACTTGTTGACATACACGATCATGCGAAAATATCTACTTTAAGGTAGTGTTGATATTTGCGATATATTTTTTAACTAGTATTTAATGTAGGTATTATTGTTCCTAAATAAAGATTTTTTTTCCTTTTATTAAAATATATATTAAAAAAAAAAAAAACCTACATAGATATGATAAAATCCGTGCCTTCCTAACATAGTTCAACTGCAATCTAAACAAATCGTTCTGACGCTATCTGTTTAAAAACTTGATGAAAAAACAAACGGAGCCGTCCCTGATCCCAGTGCACTAATGAATCGGGACCGGCATAATTAAACAGTTCGCCACAATCGGCCCCAACCGATGCTTCTGAAACCAATATTTTCCTGATTTTTCGTGCGTCTTGACCATACGTGACACATTTACGGTGCGTGTCTCCAAATTTAAAAAGTTACAGGCGGTTTTCAAGATACAGGAGTGCAGTGCGTAACGAAACCTGAAAGTGATCGTTTGATTTGAATTTGGAATTTGTGATTTTATTTTTAATTTGTGTGTTGGTTTTGGAGCTAGAGAATAAAGTGTTTTAAGTATATATCTATTTATAGATTTACCTTAAATAAATTAGACTTTTTTAGTGTTTATGTGTAAAAGTATGTTTCGACCGGAGGCGGAATTCCATTTTTCAAGCAAATTACTCGACCTGTTGACAAGAGGTGATGATTTTGTTTCGTATATTACGTATGTTATTACTAAGTTATTTTAACAAGTTCGTCTAGCTACTCGTACTCGTATGAGGACACGCGGTAAAAAATGCGAAAAAAAATTTCTTCAGGGCCGGCAACGCCTGTGAAATTCCTGATGTTGCAAATTTCAGACACCCATAGGCTACGGTGACCACTCAACTTACTGGCAGGTGGTGCCAATGGTCTGTATCGTACGCCTGTTTGTCTACTAGTCCGTATGAAAAGAGGTTGACTGAAAGGGATTCCTACATGGAATAAGTCCGCCTTTGTATATTTGCTCTTTCGTATTAGGTACGCTGTCTTTTTTTTCAAGAGATTTCAAGTACCAGAACTTTGAAAGTTTTCAGGCAAGAAAAGTTTAACTCTCTATATAGTTAGGTATTCTCCAAATTTACTTAAACAAATGTGTCGATATTCACATATTATACAAGTCTATTTTTAATTCAGTACAAATATTTTAGCAAGTGATTCAGTCCATCATTTTGAACAACTTTTACCAAAAAGTATATCGAAATACTAAAATAAAAATGTTCATAGAAAGTAAAATCCCATAGTAACTAGATCACGTGACTACTTCGATTTATATAAGAACCTAATTTTTTTTCGTATTTCGATATACATATATTGGGAAAAGTTGTTCAAAATTACAGATTGAATCACCTCTTAAACTATTTGTCCTGAATTAAAAATAGCCTTGAATATTCTCTGGGCAAAGAACTTATTGACCGCTGATAGGTAGATACACTTTCGCTCTCTGTAAGTGAATAAACAAATGTCTGTATCTACTAAGTATCAACAGCTTTCTCAATATTTGTAGCGCGTAAACATAATGTAAATCATACTCGTTTCCTAAGAAACCAGTACAGATGGATTACAAATGACCCGTTTGAGGTTATAACTGCTTCCTCCACAAATTAACCCACGTTGTTTCTTGTTTCAGGAAGTACTCAGCGGGACACCTACCACCTCAATAATAACGGTAAGAAACGTTTATAAACACTACATACATACTATCTCGTCTTTATCCTTCCCTGGTCCCCAGGGAAGTTTCCACATAGAAGATAGGTGGAAGTGGAGAACAGAGAAACTCAACAACACAGATCTATTAAGAATCCCCTTACCCTAGACTTTCCCATACAAACAGACTACGTTTCTTAAAATCTGACATGTCGTTTCAAAATAAAACGTAGACTACGTTTGTATGGGAAACTCTGATTCTGTCTCGGGTAACGGGGACTCTTAACTTTATTGTACTGATACACTTTACAGCATTGGTATCAAAGTTATAATTAGACTTTAAATAGGAAGCAGATATTATAATAAGTATGTACTTAGATAGGTAGTCCTGAATATGTGTAATGGCGCAGACAGGACATTTTGGGTTTTGCAGCTCTAAGCAGACAGAGCGGGCCGAAAGAATCGAAGGCCACATTTAGCGTGATAATGGGCAAAACGAATCAAAATAGTGATGGATTGCTAGCCGCATCGCCTATTAACATGATTTACATTTTCGTCCATTCCCTTGATTGATTTCTACGATCTCCGCGAGAAGAGAAGCAGCTGGTACTTACCAAGGTTTTCTTTTCTCCCAGACCAGCATGGATGGAATGGAAATACATAAACACTACATTATCTAAACAAGTGATTATTAAAAAAATATTTTTAAAAACAGCTTTTATGTAAAACAATGAACTAAAGTTGAAAGTGATCCACAAGACGAATCAATTGAGCCCATACTAGGTGGGGTTATATTGGTTTTATAACAGAGATGCCGTGGCCACATTCCGATTTCATTATGAGAGGTACCATAATATTGCATTGTCACCCAACTTACATAAGTACACTGTTAAAAATTATTTAATTTTACATAAAATTATGTAATGTTACCTGAAAAAAATTCAAAAACCTGTAAAATTCCCGAAAAATCTGGGAAATTTACGGAAAAATATGTAAAAATTGCAAAAATTATGTAAAATTTCATATTTTTCCGTAAATTTCCAAGATTTTTCGGGAATTTACAGGTTTATGTAAAATTACATAATTTTTTTGCATGTAAAATTACATAATTTTTAACAGTGTATGTGAAGTTTTAACTCGATCGAATAATGGGAAGTGAGTCTGATTTACCTTGCAAGGTACACATAATAATTATATTAGATTGTAAATTATTCATATACTTATGTGTAAAATAGTAATTTCAGATTAATTTTTAATGAATAAATGAAATGTAAAATGAAAAAAACACAAACGTCGGGAAAGGTGAAACTAAAATACAAGCTTGTAAAAAATGTACTTACTTATATTGTATTTGGAAGGGCTGCCGAGAAAATTTGAATGGAAATGTTTTTTTTTTCTGGATCCTATCAGACCTCATAGGTAAAATATGTCTAGGTATATTGACGTCTGAGTTGCCTTTTCAAGTATTTTTGTATTGTACATTTACACCTACAATGTAGGGACATATTGGATTTTTTCTTGACTTTGTTGTTGAACTTTAAATGTTTTTAATTAATGTTTTTGTTTGTTAATTTGGTGTGGTGACATGGCCGATTTGTTGGATGGAAACTTGAGCTTCTGTTTTGTAAACTGGCTGTTTGTGAATCAATGACATGAAGAGGTTTGTCTTCAAATGACAAATCAATAAAACAACATACTTACGTGACTGGTTAACATTTACACAAAGGGGACATGTTCAGTTTACCTATAGGATCTTATGTACTTGTATATAAGACGACCTCTGTGGCCAAGCGGTCTTTCATACCTGAGGTTCTGGGTTCGATCCCCGGTCAGGTCAAGATGGAAAATGATCTTTTTCTGATTGACCTGGGTCTTGGATGTTTATCTTTATATGTATTTGTTATATAATATAGTATCGTTGAGTTAGTATCCTATACCACAAGTCTTGAATTTACTTTGGGGCTAGCTCAATATGTGTGATTTGTCCGTATATATTTATTTATTTATGTAAATATAAGAAGATACTAACTGGCTGACATATTAACTGATCGATCAACGCACAGCTGAAACCGCTGGGTCTAGAAGCATACAATTTTGCACAAGCGTTTTTTAAATGACGAAAGTGTGCACTAAGGATTTTTAGAAATTCATCCCCTCAAATGAGGGTTGAAAGCACAGGTTAAAAGTTTGTATGAAACTCGGTCAATTTTGAAGTTAGAAATGTAAAAAATTACATATGAGGTCATTCATGGTTTAAAACAAAAGATTATTGTAAAATAATTTGAAAAAAATCCTTCAAAGGGTAAAATAGAGGATGAAAGTTTGTATAATATAACTCAGTAATTTAAAAAAAATTAAACTCGGGTTTGCCCTAAGATCAGCTAGTTTATTATATAGGCAAAATAGCATTTCGATCCCTTGACTTTTGGCTTCATTATAGCCTTATATGAGGCTATAATGGCCTATGTCCAGCAGTGGACTTCCTGTGGCTGATATGATGATGATGATGAGGCTAAAGTGACACCAACGGTCAAGATATCAAAGGACCATTTATTAGCAATATTTTGGACTTACAGAGGTACAGAGAGGTATAGAGAACGAAAACCAGTAATGGTTCCAGACAAGGCCCAACGTGACCACGGCAGACCTTTCACCCGTTACTGGTTACTTACATAATTCAGTATCAAGATTTACCACTAAACTGGTGAAACATAAAAATGATCCGGTTTGTTATATGGGACACCATAAAAGATTTATAATGCGACGTAATTTTCGGGTTATTTATGTAGGCGTTATCATGGCACAAGAATACATGGTACTCCCTTCCTACTAATTGTATTTTCTTTTCAGTAATTTTAAGGATTTTTTTTAATTAGTTAATGAATATAAAATACTAACTAACTTAAGTAACTATTTCGTATATCGTGTGGTTCATCTATTTAATTTTTAATAAATTATTATATAGAATTATTAGTTCCTAATTGGTTTGTTATGTTAGAGAAAGCATTTTGCTCGAGAAATTCAATCACACACAGTGGCAACGCTCCCAACTGATGACGTATTCTTGGGCTAATCACTTGGCCCAGCTGTCACGGGAAGAGAATACCGTGTTTTGTTATACCGTGAGCTTAAGTGAGTACCTACTATCTGTTTAGTTTACCCCTAAGCACAGAAGACAGTAAGAGTATACTGAACGGAATTCCCTAAGGTACGCGCAATATGCATGCGTCCCCGTTCCCCGTCCTCGCACCTCTCCCCCGTTCTTGTGCAGCCGCGTGCGCCGTGCAGTGTGTGTTCACCACGAGAACGGGGGAGAGGTGCGGGGACGCATATTGCGCGGGACCTTAGGAGATTCCGTTCTGTATACTCTTACTGTCTTCTGTGCCCAAAGTATCTAGGCCATTTTTATAAACTAGTGGATCTGTGAGCTGTGAACCTAGCGTGTCTGTTTTTGCATTACACCTCTGACCTGTTGAAGTTTATCGGATGAAAAAGTCGTTCCGACAAAAAAGTTTTAATACATTTTTGAATATTTTTCTGATATGATTGTAACGATAGAAAAAAAATTACACATGACTATCGACATTGCTCACAAAAGTTCATAAGTTTGTTGTCTCACTCTGTCACAGAGCGAAACAATCATATGATCGATTTTTTTAAGACTTTTTTTCTCACGATATTGACGATAGTGTGTCTATTGTTTTTAATGGAGGCTAGTGGCCTTTTTATATGTCCACGAGGCCCTGGGCTGCAGCTTAAAAAGTCATTAGTTAGATCATTCCCTGGGTAGTCCAAGCTCAAACATATAGAGGTAAATGTGATTATGCCTAGACATGAAGTTCTTGGCTCGCATGCCAAATAGGAATATTTCTAACACATATCGCCTTGAACTACAACTAAATTAGAGTAGGTGAACAGCGCGGCCGCGGGTCAAGTGCCAATAAGCACGCGCGGCTATGAGTGGCTCCCGACTATAGTGCGTTTAGCTTTTATTTCTGTTTTGGACGCTGTCTTATTCGAATTTAACACATTAACACGCTCTAAACTACTCATAATAGAAACAACAATACGGCTGCGAATACCATAGTGTCTACGAATGGGTTAACAAGAACAATCCGCTAGATGACAACAAGTCAAATCAGACACTTTTATCTAAACGTCAAAACAAACATTTTCTATGAGATTTGTATTAAATACAAAACCGTGACGTCATAGATTTTTCGAGTCAAATAGCGCTCTTAATATCAGTTTTTAGGGTTCCGTAGCCAAAGGGTGCAAACGGGACCCTATTACTGACTCCGCTGTCTGTCTGTCCATAGATAATATAGATAATATCAGTTCTTCTGCATTAAAAAATCGTTAATCATGTTGAAAATGGATATGATCAATGACAAGTGACACTATTTTGTGACGTTTTATTCTCTTAACAGTACCAAATACACTATCACGTCTTTATCCCTAACGGGGTAGACAGAGTCTAGGGCGGTAAAGCCCAGGCCACTTTTAGCGTAATGATGATGGACATAGGGAAGTGAAATCATAATTGTGATGGGTTGCTAACCGCATCGCCTATTCATATGATTCAGATTCTCGCCCATTCCCTCGATCGGCTTTTACGATCTGCACGGGAAGAGAAGGACCTGGTACATTCTATGTTTTTTCTTTTCTCCCAGACTAGCAAAGAAGGATATTTATTCTTTTATCAGTACCAAATAATTTATTTTTAAGTCATCTACAATACAATACAATACAATACTCTTTATTGCACAAAAGTAAAAAACAGAACATAATTATCTTAAAAATTAGGAAATGCGCAAAAGGCGGCCTTATCGCTAAGCAATTTCTTCCAGGCAACCTCGTTTATATAGAAAAAAATGATGGGAAATTAGGTAGTGCGGGGTGGTCAATATAATAAACATACTTATATACAATAATTATAATAAACATACATACATCTAATACTTAAATACATACATACAACTTACACAAAGAAAACATAACAAGACAAAATAAAGAAATTAAGTGGAAACAAGGGAAGGAAATTACCTTTCATAAGGATAGAAAATGCGATTTTACTTGGGATTTAAAGCTGGCTAGCGTTTGGGCGCGTCGGATAGTAAGTGGTAGTGAGTTCCAGTCATCTACCCAATAAGGAATATGCATGTAATACCAATCCGGCTAATATTTTTATTTTACAATTTCTAAAAAACTTACTTTGGGGCTAGCTTAATCAGTGTGATTTGTCATTATATATTTATTTATTTATTATTTATTAATACGTTACCACGCCTAGTTAATTATTTTTCTTATTGACTCTTATTTGGATTAGAAATAAATTATTGAAAATATACAAATATTGCGCGGGATCAATTGACAAAAAAAAGGGAAATGACGACAAAGTTCACAAAAAGGAAATGACAAGTTCGGGTGCGTTCGGTAGGACTGTCCGTCCATGTAGTTTGACTATCGATGACATTCGAAATATATGTACTTTTATATAGAGGTTTAACAAACATCACTGGCTGGTAATATCGAAAGTACCCAAAAAACAAAAACATGCGTTGACAGCTTCTGTCTATAGCAGATATTGCAGACTTTGACGTCATATTTTAAAATGGCGTGTTTTAGTTGTTAAAATCTACTTGCTATTTTTGATATTTATTTTCTACACCATATACGTGTTTTTCGGCACTGATTTATTTTTTGCGGCTATTGCTCGACGACGACTATCGATTAAAAATATAAAAAAAATGCATGCATACTCTCTATTAACCATGCGTAGTGATATACAGAGTCTAACAAAATATACTGAAACTATTTTAAGGGTAGATTCAGTCCATGATACTGAACAACTTTCCCCAAGGAACATATATCGAAATATGAAAAATAATTTTTGGCCTCTCATACAAGTTGACCGATCAGCTGATCCGAGTCTGTATGGAAAGTCAAAAAGTATTTTTCATATTTATGTTCCTTGGGGAAAGTTGTTCAGTATCATGGTCTGAATCCATCCTTAAAATAGATAAATGTTTTTAGAAACTTTTTTCCACCCAAAAAACTTAGCTTAGCCGTTGCTTAGCAAACTATTGCTATTTCAGAATCTCACCGATCACTGTTAACCGATGTTAAAACAAAATGTTTTTAAATCACAACTGGATAACTCTGTAAATTGGTCGCAAATTTAATTCAGTATGTTGTTGTGAAAAGGCAACGGCCTATTGTGTAGAATGAGAAGAAAGGTCCAACCTTTTCGCTACAACATTCTTAGTTAAATTTGCGACCAATTTACAGAGTTATCCAGTTGTGATTTAAAAACATTTTGTTTTAACATCGGTGACTCTACACCGTCCGTGCGCTTCACTGACCAAACCCGAAGTGACAAGCGGTCAGAAGGTTTTGTTCGAAAATTCGCGGAATCGCCAGTCTGTACAGTCAGCTACACACCGAGAGTTACACTAGAATTTTTAAGGGACTCTATTTCCTACAAAATAAGGCACATTTACACGTCAAACTGTCAACTTTGTTTGGTAGCTGTATTTGCAATAAATCAACCGTACCACAGTATATTCTATACAGTAGCAGATCACGTGCGGTCTTGTCTTTTGTGTTAAAATATTGTTGTATTTTTTTACAATTTTATTCGGTTCATGACGTCCAATTACGTAATTTATTTCTCAAGTAACAAATGAATAATTAATTAACATATATTACTCATTGCACAAAAGGATGCAATGCCGGTTGTGAAGGGTATTAAAAGACTCATTGATCTCTTGGGTAAGCGAAGGCCTGTCAACTTTTAACTCTTTCCCGTTTTCTATAGATCAACACAACACACCCAAGCCTTTTTACTTCTTCTTAGCGAGTCGGAATGGCTTTTATAGGGTTTTAGACCAGTGTGTGACCACACCTACTCCCGTGTTTAAGTCGTCCATTATTCCGGAGGTTGGGCAGTTAAGGTATAGAAGAGAACACCTCTACAGTCACAACGGTCGTTGATTGATAAACTCCACTTGACTCGGTTCTCGTGACATATTTTCACTAAGCGTAACCTTTGGTTTGGTTTTATAACCTCGGGATAGTAGGTATACGTCTTTCCATATTACATTTTTACGATTTTGCCCTCTTTGATTTTAAGCACCCCGTTGTTTTAAACTGTAGATTTTTTCTTAAAAGTGTGCGGAAGAACCTTATGTTGATAATATTTCAGTGGCCTGAACAGTTTAATATAAAGTCTCTTCTTACTTTACTATTTACAACTTTGAAGCTTACATTAGAAAACAAGGACCTATTTGAATACACCAAACGACACTTTCTAGTACTTCCCACAATCCAAAAGCGATACAAATCTGACCGAAACTCGTTCGCACCATTGATTCCGCTCGCCATTAGCTGGGACATTGTACAAGAAGACTATAGGGTAACTATGCCCAAAAGTAGGGACAGATAGGCCATACAATTTGTATGAAACGACCTGCGGCCGCTGTTCGCCGGCTTCTGATCATGATAAGGCGACGGCTCGCGGCCGACTGCCGAGATTTTATCACTTCGCGCAATATATACCCTCGGGCAGAACGCATTTTGTGGATTGATGGACCAAAAAGAACTAAGATTAGATTTTTGTTAGAAAAATTGTTTATCACTTTCAGGCATTTATACCATAAGGATTAGACATAGTGAAAGTTGCAAGACCCAAAGGCCCCGCTTAGCAGGTTAGTCAAAGTCATTAACTTATCTTTTGATATTTTAATTGCTTCATAATTATGGTAAATTTTGCCATCGATTTCATAATTATTGTTGAGTACAGTTGAGTACAGCTAAGTTTAGTACCACTTCCTAGGTATAAGTGGCAATAAACTGCACTGCAGCATTTGCTGTGAGGACTGAGAATACATTTTATGTCATAAATTAAATTGAATTAAAAATTATGTCTTATTAATGAATAATTCATAAATTATCTCTTTTTTTTAAAAATATTAAAATGAATAATAAAAGGTAGAAGAGGTCCAGAACGACCAAGTAAGAGCTATGTAGACCAACTGAAAGAAAAAGCTGGGGTCATGGTATCAGGCACTAAAGAGTAAGGCAGAGAACCCAGAAGTTTAGCGCATACTTCACCGACAAGTGCGACAAGAGCCACTAAGCTCTTAAATAAGAAGGAGAAGAAAAAAATGAAATCGAAAATAATGTCAAATTCTAATGTAATCGCTATCAATTAAGCTAAACTTTGAGTAAACCGATATATTTAATAGGCCCTTTGTAAAAACTATTAGTCATGAATAATTTGTTTGTTGTAGGTTCACAAACAATTAATGTGTTTGAATACTGTGTACTAAGCATTTCCTTTCGCTCTAAGTGGCTTAAATTACAAAAAAAAACTTATTTATTTTCGCCGTTTTAGTGTTAGCCTTATCGATGGCTATCGCTACTGCATTCCCAATTCGCTTTACATTACAGAATCCATGTTTTCAATCAAATGTCAGGTGTCCATTCAGATTCTCTCACCATTCATTGGCAATTAGGTGAAATGGTTTCCAAGAAAACCGACAAAGAGCTAAAATACCTAGGTATATTAGCTCTTTGTCGAAAGTACCAGTACTTTCTTGAACCATGTACCTATAGAAAATAAACATGTACCTCAAGGAGAAGAACATACTGTGCCGGTTTACTTGAAGCTAGACAAACGATCTATGAGTCCCTATTTTAGTTAGGGGTTGTCTGTATTTATTTAAATTGAGATAATTTTATCATTTATTAAATTAATGCAAACGGGAATAACGCGATACGTATCTTTTTTATTTATTTTGCTGACGTTTCGTCCAGGTTTCACCGAACGTGGTCTCAACCTGACTGAAACAGCGATAATAGTAATGCAACGCGATAGTTTAGTAGTATTTAATTTAATCTTTTATTAAAATGTTAATTATTGGGAATTTTATTAAGCAATTTATAGAACTTCGTTTTTTATATAATATAATAATATATAATATTATATTATATTACTATATCACGCTATAAATTACCGATATAATTATTAAAGTAGAGCCTGGAATAGCATAATTTATATCGGTATTTTTCTTCATGACAAACAAATTTCTTTTATTCAATCATTGTCAAGTTCTAAATTATGTCTACACCCTAAGTCCGTATTATCGCTCATAGTTTACCTTACTTGTTAGCGGGCGTAAAGCATCAGTTTTTGGCTCAAGGATATGTGAACATATTTTTATTTGAAAAATATTGTGTAGATGATAACCCTACTTTGAATAAAAGCCTAGATAATGCAGCTAGCGGTCACTCGTTGAACATGATTACAACAAAGTATATGATTAGTTATTGGGCGTTAGACTGGGCTGGCTACCGACGCCTTGGTTGAAGTATTTATATCTCGCTGGATCTTGATACGGCATGACAATTTTATTCGAATTATAATAGAAGGCAAAATTAGGAGCATGGAAGCCCAGGCACAGTTATATGAAGCAAAGCAAGTCAAGGAAAAGGTGATAGCAGTGTCGTATCAAGATGTCAAGAGGTTGGCGGAAAATATAAAAGAATGGAAGAAACTCCTGAGTTTCTAACAACCCAAGGGTTGGCTGTCAGATCCGCCTATTGTGCTACACAAATTGTATTTGTAACAATAAGGTTTAAAATAGATAAATAAATAAAACTCCACCGACAAAAGCGACGCTATTAAATTTTGATAATCATGATGATGGATCTTGCCGTGCGTTCTGAATATTGTTCTATTTCAACGTTGTGCGTTTTTTTTTCTATCTATTCTTTAATTTTCAGGTTTCAGGTTCTCTGTTTGAGATAAGATAATAAGACGTAGCCAACGTCTTATTATCTTATCTTAAACAGAGTTCCTAAATCCTAAAATGTAAATTCCTAAAATGTTATTTCTAGTAATTTATTTAAGACAGGCAGTATAACAAGCTTTACTTATTAATCAAATCAAACGTCAAAAAAGAAGCGACATGATTTATTAAAATATTGACTAGACATCTAATGTTAGTTCTGATATTTTAATTTCAACAGATAGGTAAACAAAGTGAGCTTATAAAAGGGCTTTATTACAATTCCATGGTCTCATTTCTCAACGCAGCCCGGTCGACCTGGGATTTAATTTTAGCCGTATATCATGGCTCGGCGGCCTTTCGCCAAACTGCGGAGGCGAGACCGGTTCGACTCCTGAGCAGCCTCATTTAAACTGTAGCACATTCCACTGACCACTCGTATTTATAGTCATTGTTTGTCGATAAATTTTATACATGGAAATTAATAGCGATAAGTACCTTTTTTGAAGTGAAAACTTCTGCGCGCTGGGCATTTTTGGCAAACTTGTGACACTGTTAGTAACCGGCACCGCCTTGTTCAAGTTTTCACTTGTATCGGCACTCCCAAAAAACAGTGGCACTACCCACTGTTTTTTTTTGCTTACGTTTCTGCTTCAAAATTCAAAGTTGTAACTTAGCGGCATTGACGTTGCTTATTTAGGTTTCGCTTTAGCGAATATTTTACAATTTTAAACTTGAAAAATAAAAGTGATACATCCGAAAGAAATATGCTGCTTATTTCTACAGAAATTTATTCCTGCAGAGCTACTTGATATGGTTCAAATCAGAATAATATTTCAGCGCATCACTTAAAACAATGATAAGCTGCTGATTGATTGTTTTTTATAAATATATCAATGTGACAGGAACAGTATTTTTTGAGGTTTTTCTGTTTTCTGCAGTTTTTATCTATCATTGAAGAAAAGACCCGGAATTAATTTTCTTTTTAAATTGCTGTCTCCGACTATAGATACCGACGGTCGCGTAAGTGCAGTTCCTCTTTTATCCACCGCCGCCACGCTACGTACTGTCATATTTCGTATATGTTTTATCAATAAACAACGTAATTATGCTCCCAGCCGATAAATACTCGTAATTATAACTCGCAGTAAAATGAGTTTCGATTTTGGAGAAATGTCCTTTTAAATTTGAACTGAATGTTGCGAACAGTTTTGGTTTTATTGTCTTATTTTTTTATAAACGTCTTTCTCGTGGGAAAAGTGTGCGGATAAGTGAGTATACTAATATTGTAAAAGAAAGTCATTCTTAATTTTGTTATTAAAGAAGGTTTATAATAATATTTTTTCAGCAAAAAAAATTAGGTACTCAGGGCAATGAAATGTAAAAAAATAAATAAGTACTTATAATGTTACGTGATACTTTTAAAAAGACATATTGTTGTTTAAAAAAATTAAGACTAAAAAAACTTGTAGTTGTTTACAAAAATTATGGTAGGTAAATACTTAAACAGTAAATTTCTAAACCTGTGGTAAATACTAAAATATTTGTACTGAAAAGTGAACATTCTAAATGTAATAGTAAAAAATTAATAACTATTTTCAAACGAATAAATACGAACCAAGGTACCTATTCGAGGGAGGTTTCAAAAAGCGGATTGTTGTCTAGATGCAGCTGGACTCCGATCTAGATTCAAGTCACAGTTAGCTCAGCGAAAGTATAGTATGAATTGTGCTTGTTTAGATTAACCATAATAAGACGGACTTTCATTAATGCTTATAAATGTAGAGTAACTATACTAATGACTGTCTTATGAAATAATAGGTATGTATGCTTATTTTTTAAACACTACACTACACATCTTTATCCCTTATGGCAGACAGAGCATTTTGTGTTGCGGCTCGAAACAGGCAGAGCATAGAGCCGCAAGACCCAAATGCCACTTTTAACGTGGTGATGGAAAAGGAATCGAAATCATGATGGGTTGCTAGCCGCTACCCCTATTAACATGATTCGCATTTTCGCATATTCTTTCGATCGGCTTTTACGATCTGCACGGGAAGAAAAGCAACTGGTACATTCAAACTTTTTCTTTCCTTCCAGCATGGAAGAGTATTCTTTTTTATATTTTGATTAATCTTTCGGAATAAATATTACTTACGTATTTACTATAGAACCAAGCTTTTTGTTTCGATTTACTTATATTTCCCAAGTATTTAGTTGTTTCACTAGGTCCCATAGTCCGTATCGCATAACCCTTAAAATTAGCAATGTCCATGGGGCAAGTGGACCACATAGGTATGCTAGGATCCAGACATTTTTTCTCGTATAAAAACGTTTAGCCAAGCGCACAATTTTGGAAGGTCGATCTTTTTAGGGTTCCGTACCCAAAGGGTGCAAACGGGACCCTATTACTGAGACTCCGCTGTCTGTCCGTCTGTCCGTCTGTCTGTCCGTCTGTCTGTCCGTCTGTCTGTCCATCTGTCTGTCCGTCTGTCACAGAGCTCTATCTCTTGAACCATAATAGCTAGACACTTGAAATTTTCACCGATTATGTATTACTGTGGCCTCTATAACAACAAATACTAAATAGAAAAAAAAGTTAAGAAATAAATAAATGAAATGAAGATGTCAATACGTAATTTGTCTTTTGCTTGTGAAATGGTTACGTCTTTCGATCAGTAAAGTTGTTCAGGAGAGTATGTTGTCTTTTGGCGATTGTTAATTTTATGTTGGGCTCTGTTTCTACACGTGATTGGTCATTTAAAATGTAAGAGCACTTTTTTATTTTAAATAACCAATCATGTGTGCCTCTAAATTTCTTGACTTCTTAATTATTCAACGATTTAATGCCAAACGTATCCATTACAATTAACCCACTTGTTAATTAAGAATGTTTGTTGGTCTCGCTTACAGGACATATTATGCAGCGTTAAGGCTCTGTGACAACAACGACGCCGTTGTTTGAGTTGGGTTATCTTCCAAATAAGACATTTTTAACATTACAAAGAGTTTACTTTTGAGCTATATTTATGTCGTTTGTAACCTACATAATAGAGCGTTTGTAATAATGAATTTACTAAATTCATTATATATCACAAAATATGTCAAATTACATCATGGTCAAAAATTACAAAACTTACGAAACAACTATAAACAAATAAAAAAAAATACATCCGCCCGCCGTCGCTTAACGTTTCCAGTGAAAAGGTGCCCAGAACCATTGAATTAGCCCAAAACGCTGGCCACGATACCCTGCTAGCTATGATTCTTTGCACCAGAAACGCAAATCGCATTTAATATTTCAAAACAATCCTGATGTAGGTAATTAATAATTAAATATTGAATGCGCAGAATAACATTGTCTTTTTATTCCCATAACTACAAAAAACCTCCCCGAGAATTCGTCGCCTTAAAGCAATTATTTTAAATACCTTCTCTTGTGGGAATTAAACGAATGCTTAATTTCAAAATAACTGTATCAAAATTTAAATAATTGACAGCTCGAGGCGGAAGAGATAGAGGTCAAAATCGAAGTCAAACACAACGGGAGCAAAAGTGTACTAAAGTTGTGTTTATATTTGTACCGGAAAATTGTAGCGCGGAAGTTCGTTAACTAAATGAGGATATGAAAGGGCACACATTACTTTGCCCACATAAAAATCGCCATCAACAGGATCAATTTTTACAAGTTAATCACACGAAAGTTTTTATAATACGCTTTTTTGGTATATCCTGTACTTTATAAAGTGTTTCATAATACAAAATAGAGAAAGTAAGATATGATGCAGTGGGTACAAATTTCAAACTTTCAGTAATGTGTCCAAAAGTTTGTTTGAATTTTCTTCATTTGATATTTTGAAAGATTTAAATAAGTTATAGAGTAAAAGCTCTCCGCTTTTTCGGGCATTTTATGCGCTCTCCGAGGCACTGCCTAGTGAAGCAAATAATAATGGGACAAATGAAGGGTAAACGCGCCAGAGGAAAACCGCCGATTGCATAAAGAAAGCTGTTGGAGGTTCCATGCATAAGGCGGTCCATAGTACTGACGACCAAACAGCCTAGAAACAAATATGTGGTCCTCGGTCCTCGTGGTCCCAAAATCCTCGCACCTCCGCCACAGGCCGGAATCTCCTAAGGTACGCTGCTTCCCCGTTCTCCGCCCCGCACCTCTCCCCCGTTTTCGCCTCGATGACTCACGTTGGCCGTCAAGAACCGGGGGAGAGGTGCGGGTACGGGGAACGGGGACGCATATTGCGCGTACCTTAGGAGATTCCGTTCTGTTTACTCTTACTGTATTCTGTGCCTCCACCACCACTCCTCCACGCATTGAGGGACCGACGAAGAAAAAGGTTAAATCAAATAGCTTTTTGAATGGCTTGAATTTGTGCTTACATACAGATACATTATCACGTCTCTATCACTAACAGGGTAGAAGAGCCCAAGGCCGTAAGACCCAAAGGCCACATTTAGCGTAATGGTGAGCGTTAAGATGACAAATGGGGATCAAAATAGTGATGGGTTGCTATCCGCATCGCTTATTAACATAATTCAGATTCTCGCCCATTCCCTTGATCGGCTTTTACGATCTGTGCGGGAAGAGAAGCAGCTGGTATATTCTAAGTTTTCTCTTTTCTCCCAAACCAGCATAGAAGATACCATACAATATATATTTAGGTAAGCACTGCTACTATACTCTGTGCTTTAAAGCAATAACTAAAAGTATGAATTTCCCTATAAAGTTCATCCCAGACCCTCTCAAAGTGGCGGTGTTACGCACCATACATTCTGCCCGCCAGTCGGTAATGTCGGTTTATCAAGAAACAATGGGGTTTATATTTCAAAGGGAGGGTCAAGATGGCCTCCGGATTCAAGAAAACGGGCTAAATCTAGTGCTGAAAGCCATCGAAGTGGAAGCAAGGAGATGACAATCTATTCCTATTTTATTTATATCACGGGAAGGTCACAGAATTTGAGAAAATATTCGTAAACATTAATCAACTTTTGGTGATTAAAAATTGCAATAAAATAAGTATGTAATAAAGTATCATATGTTCTATAATAAAAGTTAACTTTTTGATCGTAGATTGGAAACCGGTACCATATTTTTCGTGTAAAATCCCCTGTGCAAACAAGTTATGTGGCAAATATGCAAGACAAATTTAAAATTCCCGATTTCAAGCGTTGACCCCCAATAACTTTGGACGGCTAAGCTAAGACAAGCACGATAGACTAGGCATTCGATAAAAAAACCGCATTGAAATCGGTAAACGAATAGTTTAGGAGTTACGATGACACAGACAGTCACACATATACACAAACACGAAGAAGGGGACAGTGAAAGCGACTGCGCCCCATTTAGATTTTTTTTTTACGTTATCTGGCCATTTAAATACAGTTATGTGACGTCATAATTTAATAAAAATAAATAATTCAGTAAAGTATTTTACTTGGTACGAATAAAATCATGTTACTAGTCGCCGCTTCTAACACTCGCCCTAATGATGATCGTCTAAATCGACGGCCATTTCTAACTACACTGCGTGAGTATACCGTGTTATGATAATTATAATCATATTGTTTCTTACTTGATCAAGATATCTTTTGTATCCGATGTCAGTTCCTTTAGTATATTTCGATGGTTTAACCTGGTAGTGATAGCTACCGATACGTTATACCATTGTTCGACACTTCAAAATATTAAGGCGTGCATTCATAGTCGGCGAGACACTACAAAGGCTTAGTAAACTAACCTTTACGGTGAGACAACGGACGCTATAATTCTTAAAATTCAAATTTTGTAGAGCTTTCTACTGATACAAAGTTAAACGCAATTTTTTCTTGAATCTTTACATATAGACTTAATACTCGTACACCATTGATTAATATTATACTAGTTATTTACAGCTAATCTGAAAGTTTCTTCCAATTAAAAAAAAATGTCCTTATGGGAAAATTACCATGTTTTTCGAGCTGACTCTGACTGCTCTGGCCAAGTGTGGCTCTGTTAGGTAGTACAGAGAGGGTCATGCTCCTGCAGTGAAAACTAAAAAGGACCTGTTGATGATGTACTTTAGTATTAGCTCGGTTTTGTATTGTAAGTACAGGGTGGACTACTTGGAGGTATACAACGTTGTTTTTCCGCCATTTTGGCGTATATGACAGTTGTTTCATGAAAATTATTTTATGTAGATACGGCTTTGCAACAAGGCAATGAAAAGTGTTCATATCTGCCATACTTATAGAGTTGAACATGGGAACCTTTAATCAAAAAATAATAAATTTTATACCTCTTATTTGCCTACCCTGTACTTAAGTAATAATATTTAACTATATACTCATACTTATTAAGATAAATAAAAGATCTATAAAACGATACTCCAGTTTCATAGTATAGAAAAAATAATATTCACAATACGTTTAAATTACGCGCTGCATTTCCTAGCTATCTAGCTATCACAGCTTATCAATAGCTTGCCAGTTGACAAGCAGATATTACGCGGGCAGCGAGTGGGCGAGCTTACTGATATAGAGCCACTGAAAGAGCTTGTTCATTTTGCATGTAGTCTCTCTAATTTTTTTACATTTCTAGTTTTGGTGCCCGACGTTCATTGTTTAGTTTTTTCTTTTCAAAAAGAAAAAGGCTGTTCTTTTAGGCTAGGGTAAAAGCCGGATAGTAGCCACACTTTTTGTCTTGAATATAAATCACATGTAAAGGAAATGTGAATTTGTTCACTTGCTTAATTAGAAAATTGACTAGTTCATGCTGCATGATTAAGAGACTGTTTATCACAAATGTAATTTTTTTTGTTGCAACATCAAAAAACATCAAAATGTTGATTATACCTATTTAACGTAGTAAAATCTATGTGGATTTTGGCCTTCGAGAAAAATTATGGATCCCGTGCAATACCTAACCACTGGTATGACTCTCCATTGATTCAGAGTAACATATATACCTACTACTACTACAAACGAAACAATTTATCTGTACACACGTCGATGTGTGAGTTTTATACTTAGGGTCGCACCGCAGAATTATTTTAATACTCACCTACTAACGAGTTCGACATATTTACGATTATATTTTTCCATACCGGAAGATTTGCGAACACTATGACGTAAAAAATATTCTGTTTTATATGTATTAAATGTTACAGGAAAGTCGGAAACAGCTACATAATATCACTTCACAAATATTTTTCATTATGTCCATTGTCCATTTCACCATTAGTTCACTTTACTGATTATTATTGTGTCATTTATAATGTAACGCACTTATTTCACTAATTCACTATTGTAATTTGCATATTCGGCGCAAAACTATACGGTAATTATATGAATAAATTCAATAAAAATGTTTATCACGCTTATACGAACAGCATGTCTAATTGGCATCTGCGTGTACCTATGTGATTACCTGTGAGCGAGGCCTTCTCGCTCTTGTGTATCTCCCGCCAATGCGAGAGAGCGAGAAGGGTATATATATCAAGATGGTTGCTGGGTAATAACGTGAAATTATATTGTTGCTTTGCTTACCTGTTTTCATCATTTGGAAATGTATGAAATATACGTTCTTTAGAGTATTGGGTGGATAAACAATTATTATACGCGCACCTTCTCACCATGATGGTTACTATTGGTTGACAGTTCTCAAGACAACACACGTCGCGTATTGCGTGCGGCTAGTAATTAAACCCTGGTTTGGAGCCGTCAAAGCTCACAAAGTGCGGGGGAGAGGTGCGGGGACGCCAATTTGCGGGAGACGCTGTGAGAGACCATTCTGTTTGACTCTTATGTATTCTGTGACCTAACGCAAAGGCAATCATATCAATTTTATAAATAACAATTATATTAATATAACGCGAAAGCAGTTAAAAGCTATCAAATTATTGGGCATAGTTTGTCGCCCGCAGACAAGTCCCTTATTTGCAGAAATCGGTCTTGTGTTTGAAGCCACTTTCAGTCTTATGAATCCATGTTAAAGGCGATTGTCGACAAAGCGGGGCTTTGTCGAAATTACGACCTGCGCAGAACCACCTGAATAAAGTAGCCGGTTTACACTTGATATTGTGCACTAGGCCTTATCTCGGGATTTGTGTGAATATATATTGCACATTTTTGTTATATTTGCCATTGAAATGTCTTTGCTTTATACTTAGTATCTCACCTATTCCTGATGGCTAATCATGCCTCTATACTCGTAAGGTAGTATCCTTTTTTTTCAAGGAGAAATGACCAACCCACACGTGGGAGTGGTAGTGTGGGGCTTGAACCCGCTAAAACTCCATCCATGGTGCCTCTAGTCGTCTTTGCCGAAGTGCGCGAAAAAGGTTTAACTGTTATATGAATGAGTTGAAAATGGGCTACAATTTTACCTAGTTTATGACAATGATGTGGTCTAAAATGTACCTCACTCGTTGCACAGACGAGGATTGTATTTTATAGGTCACAATGAGATAGGAGATTTACTGGTCATCGGGTGAACTATATGCTAGTTTACGTAGGTACTTAAGGCCGTACCTGAATTTTCCGGGGTCTAGTGCTGCCCCCATTTAAAATAAAGCATTTCAAAGAAAACGGAGACATTATTTAAAATTTTGTTACAACCAAGTCCTAGATAACCCCTCAAAGGATTTTATAAACTACTGTTTACAGTTTATAATGAGAACGTCAAGCTTTACTACGCACATTAGCCAAAAGTGGCCGTTTTTCGCAAATGTGCGTAGTAAAGCTTAACGTTCTCACTTTGAACTGTAAACAGTAGTTCATAAAATACTTTGAAGGGTTATCTAGGACTTAATAGTAGCAAAATTTTAAATAATGTCTCCGTTTTCTTTGAAATAATTTATTTGAAATGGGGGCAGCACTGGACCCCGGAAAATTTAGGTACGACCTTAATAAAATTTTCCAATAATATTAAGTATATTTATGCAAGATTTTTATTCAAAAACCATTTTCCTACTGTCAGTAAAATCCAATTCCACCATCCAACCTCCCAACGTATTATATTCCCACGTCTTATATATTAGCTTGATTGTACTAAAATACCGAACTTACTTATGTATGCAAACAACTCATTCGGATATTATCTAGTGGGTGGGGCTTGCAAATTTTTGAATTGTGGTGTGGAGTGGAGCTTGCAGATTTTGGTTAAATAAAAAATAGGAACAATACCTATGTAAACTTACAAAAGTAGTCGACAAAGCCTAGGACAGACAATTTATTTAGGTATACTATCCAGACCATCAAACCCAAAGTTTACGTTTCACGTGGCTAGTAGGTAGAAAAAGGAAAATTAGAAAAATACATACCTATCACGTCTTTATCCCTAATGGGGCAGACAGAGCATTTTGGGTCTAAGCAGTAGAAAAATAATTCCTGAAATCAAAATAATGACGGGTGGACTTTATCGTAAATGACGTGATTAAGATTCTTGCCTAATCCCTCGATCGATGTCTTCTTTTTGTTTGTAAGTATATAAGATATTCGAAATTTTTTTGTACAAGCTTTTATTGTGATAGTTAAGTAAGGAATTAAACCCAAAGTCGATGGGGTTGGGTAGTTTTACTTGTATTAAAGGATCCCTGTAGCTACCTTGCGACTCCTTCATCAGATCATTGTCATCTGATTACATTAGGTAGTATATAAAATTTCATTTCAATAGGAAACCGGGAAATGGCTGACTTGAAAGATTTGACCCAAACAAATATAATTTTCTTCTATTTTCCTCTTCTGGGTCTGCTGATAGAGATTTCTAATGAAATAAGCAATAATTATGTACTCCATTTTTTTACTTTGTTTGTCTTTTGTGTACTGACATGAATTTTGAAATAAAAACTTGTTATTTTTTGTTATAATGGTTTTATTCCTTAACGTTTTAAAGAAGCCAATACGTAAATCGCAATTAGATACTGAATCACAGAAAGATCCTTGCGATGTACCGTATTGGCGTGGTCTAACTCTCTCACTTTTCTACAGTTTATATCGGTTACCTTATAAATGAAGGTTTACAGCACCGAAGATAATATTGTAATGCGACAAGCAACCCGGCTTATCTGCATCGATCTCTGTTCTGAATAACAACCGGTAGCGAACTATAATGCACCAGTTGTAAGGAAGCCTTACTGGACATACTTACTATGTTTAACTTAGTTGTATCAAACAAAGACAAGATATTATACTAAGTATTAAAAAAATACAAGAGAGAATGTGAAATTTTATGACTCCCGATTCTAAAGAAAGGCAATTCATAACTCATTTCTCTATATTATGTAGCCGGTCGTAAAAGTATGGCCAAATTGTTTTAATGAGTTCGGTATTTTCTCTTTCCTTTTTGCGAAGTTTTCAGCATATATTTATTTATATTTTAAGTAGGTATTGAAATTGACAGACATATAATAAATAAATATAAATAATAAATATATACGGCAGATTGAGCTAGCTCCAAAGTAAGTTCAAGACTTGTGTTATGGCATACTAACTAAAGGATACTATATTTTACAACAATAGATAAACATTCAAGACTTAGGTCAATCTGAAAAAGATCATTTTCCATCGCCCTTTTGGCGAGTAGGCGACCAATACTGTGTAAATGAGTTTCTTTCGGCGTTTCTTCTTGGCAGTGGTCGTTGCGAAACGGTATAGGTAGCTTTTCCCTAAAATATTAATAATTTAAATATAAATAAACATTACACGTAATGTATACTAAACTCATTGATGTGATGTGCCTGCAATTATTACTACATTTACTAAATAAATTTTTTGGGTAGTCACTACTCTAATTACGTAAAAAAGTGGGCACTCTGGAAATGTCAAGATTAATTTTAGTTTGGTGAACTCTACTATATTCACCGAGCGATGTCCAGTGTCCAGTCCAGTCCCTACTTTCTACTGCCGGGGGCGAGCTCGTATTTCACGCTGACATAATTTAAAAAGCCCACACAGAAGATTAGATTTTCCAACTCCGGTTCAGCCGTTTACTGTTGAACTACAGTCTTTACCTGAGGGGCTTTTTTGACGAAGCGTGTTGCAGATAAGTTGCTTTTATTTTTATTGGCTCTACGTACTTTACTTTTCTTGTTTATATGCGTCAAAGCATGAAGGCTGAGGCAGATTTTTAATTCAATTAAAAATATCTTTATTATGATAGAATATAATATCTCTATTTTCTAATAATAGTCATTTTGTTTTGCACAAATCTTGTGGTCAAATCGTTACTTACAGCTAAGTTTAGTGTCGCTTCCTAGGCGCTAGTGCAGAAGAAGCGGCATCAAACTGCACTGCAGCATTTTCTCCAAAGACGTCAACTGACAAATTTACAACTTAAAAACGTGGATGGATGAGATTACATTATTTATGTCTGATAAATAGCACTCAGATGGCTGGATGGCGTCGATTTAGTCGGTCTTCTTTCTTACTTACTCGGCTGGCTTAGCGACCCGAAGTGGATTTTGGCCTCCGAGACGAGAGCATCATTTTTTTTAATTTTTAGCGTTATGTTGCCACCCTGCTGACAGCTTCCATCTCCCAGATCAGCCTGCACCGTATCACTCCAGCAATATCTGGGTCAACCCATTAGTTTTCAGCCTTTTCCCATAAATCCTGCCTTGATACCACAATCCTCTTTCATTCTTTCCAGATGCCCAAGGCATTGCAAGCGGAGCGCTTAAGTAACGCCGATTATATCATCTCCAGCTTCCGTCAGGAATTTTAGCCAGTTCTAAATATTTTGTTAAGTGGGTTGACTGGTAGATAAAGCTTATGGCTTTAAGTCCGCCTATTACGTTTGTAATAAAGTTAAATAAATAAAAGAAATAAAATTTTGCGCTCTGAATCAGATTGCGTCGATCAGAATCTTTAAAACTTCGGCTTAAAAAGCTGGAAATAGAAAATTCTAAACAGAACTACCTGAAAAAATACTTTACCAGGTCCAGGATTGTAGAGCCTTTACCTGCGATTGTAGAGCCTTTAATGAAAGCACAAAGGCTCGTTGATGTCTAATGTATAAACAGCTAAACTTAGTTTGTATATTTTCTTCCCTTTTACATATTTGAGATCATATCACTAAAGATATCTGATCTTTCGTGCTGGTTTGGGATATCAAAAAAAACGAAGAATGTACCGGCTGCTTCTCTTCCCGCATAGATCGTAAAAGCCGATTGAGGAAATGGGCGAAAATGCTAATCATGTAAATAGACAGTGCAGCTAGCAACCCATCATTATTTTGATTCCTTATGGTGAACAAGAATAATAAGGTTATTCTCACCCACCATTACGCTAAAAGTGGCCTTTGGGTCTTGCAGCCCTGGGCTCTGTCTGCTTAGGGCCGCAAGACCCAAAATGCTCTGTCTGTCCCATTAGGGACAAACGTGATAGTATTTGTATATACATCAGTATAGATAATGCTCGAAAATTCTTTACAGTTGTGTTTTCTGGGAAACCGCATAGACTCGAACCAGCACAGTGGAGTGGACCGCCCATTCTGTATTAATTTTATTTAATTAATTATTTTAAAGATGTCCTCTAAAGAGAAAATTTATAATTTGGGTGTGCGTGTTTTGAGAACATCGGTTGCCTCATTCTAAACATTTTTGATTGGCAGTAAAAATCTTTCAGTGGAACGCAAACCGCTACCGCTCACCACGCAACTTCTTACCTCTGAGATTAATTTATGACATAAAAATTTGCACTTAAACCTCTTGTCTTAATTAGAAAAAGCCTGGAGGGTCTTACTCGTATTTATGTGATTAAAGCTGGTCGTTTGACGGTTTAGTCTCATAAACATATTTATGTATAAATTAAGAACATTGCTTACATTTTATTTTATTTTTCAGGTATGTTTAACATTAAAAACACCTCGCTTATGATAATCCCAGTGGACAGTGGAGAGTCAGAATGACGTCAAACAACTTGCTGAAACCCTGTAAGTACTGCACCTATTTTTATTTTTCTAGTACCCTTACAAATACTTGGATTTATTATGTTGAATGAAGTCCTTTTTAACCGACTTCAAAAAAGGAGGAGGTTATCAATTCGACTGTATGTTTTTTTTATGTATGTTTGTTACGCGATATCTTCGCCAATTGTGAACCGATTTTGATGATTATTTTTTTATTTGAAAGCCTTTACTACCAAATTGGTCCCATTTTAATTTGGTGAAGATATGATGAAGATTTTTGGAGAAATGGAAGAAACTCCTTAAAAAAATTGAAGTAGGTTGTTTTTTTTGTTAAAATTTAATTATTAGATGAATACACTGACATATAAAACATCGATAATGGAACTGACAAAAATTGTAAGAATTCTATGTCAATTGTCATTGATCATATTATCCATATTGAACTCGATTTTAGATTATGAAAAACTGATATTAAGAGCGGTATTTGTCTCAAGAAATTATGACGTCACGGTTTGATATTTCATACAAAGCCATTGAATTACAAAGCCAACAGGAAACGTTTGTTTTTGACGTTAAGAAAGTATCTGATTGGTAACTAGCGGATTGTCAAGAGTGGCAAAGAGAATGCAAAATACACAGGAAAAAGTAGAAACCATAAAAACGATGTAGCTGTGGTTTTACGAACGGTATTCCTAGGACGTCTGTGATGGAATTTCCTGGTGCATATATCTCGGCTGGCTCCTAATTCCATCCGCACTAATTGCACACATTGCACCGCTGACCCGCCAATGATCACCAGCCAGACAAGCTCTTCGCCGTAAACTACCGATGGTGCACCGACACCGATGTAATTATCGATAGTACACCACTAATTGTCGACGATATCGCATCGACAGCTGTGACGCAGAAATTGTGTAGCAACACTATTCCGATCCGATTTTGAAATAAGATTTTTGCGGTTACTTTTAGACTTCCATGTTTTTATTTGAAGTTACGAGTATATCTAGAGTGAACTCTAAAAGAACACTGCAAACTGAGTCTCCTACGCTGGCATAGTTATGTCTTGCGGAAGTTGGCAAGTAACGTAGGAAACAAATGTATAGCCATGCCACTCCCACTGGGCCCCGGCAGGGGTGGTAGACCCAAGAATTGCAGGCTTGATGTTGCCGAAAATGATATGTGTCTTAACCAAGAATGCTTAAGACTGTGCGAAGTGCAGAAGAAATAGGTGTAAAGCGAATCCCAGGCTTTAGAGCATTATGGCTGAGGATGCAACTGGGAATATGCTTAGATGAGAGGGAATTCTTAAAGAACACAATGAAAAGGATAAAATAAGGAAAACATTATATAGACGATGTGTCGGATCTATGTTAGTTGAGTAATATTACGATAAATCAAAAATCACGAAAAACTAATATTTATATAAAAATAAATATTTAAATAAATATAACCGGCGTACATGCATGAAGAGAGAGTGTATATGAAGCGAAAGAAGGATCGTAGCAAGTGGAGGTCCATTACCTCTACCAGGCCTGTGTCACTTCCCGTTTAGGTATCTAAAATGTACCTACATTATTAAAATGCGCTCAGGCGGCCCCTCCGGGTGGTAAATTCAGTTATACGAATCGTTTGTCCAGAGTAATAAGAATGAAATTGGCTTGCAATGGATGCCTAGGTATATAAACAAAAAGGTGCTGAGTTCTGACGTAAGCTAAATTAAACCGTATCACTAACAACATTGAGTAGATATTTCTTTGAATTTCTTTGCTGAGTGAGACTTCTGTACGGAGTATTAGTATCTATTCTGTGCGTCTACCTACCCCTGTGGGAAACAAGCGTGATAATATGTAGGTGTGAGTGTATTTATATAAAAAAACAATTTTTATTATTACTACTTATATTATAACTACTTATATTAAAAACCCGTATTAAACTATAAACTATTTATTGTGGTGAATACCAAGCAGAAGTGGCGCCCTCATTTGAAATAAATTGTTAAGTTGTAAATATGGTGAAAATTTCCATATTTTTCGATGTTAGGCACTAGATAGTCCTTCAAATTATTTTATGAACTGCTGTTTAACTATTATTGGTATCCGTCTAGCTTCAAAACTTGCCTGGCAAGTTTTAAAGTAGACGGACTAATGTAATACTTTGAATGGTAGTTCATAAAACTTTTTTAAGGGCTATCTAGTGCCTAAAATGGAGAAATATTAAAATTTTCACTATATTTACAAGTTAACAATTTATTTCAGATGAGGGCGCCACTTCTGCTTGGTATTCACCTTATATAAATAAAAAGCAGTGGGTCCCTGAAGGCTGACGATGATGATGATGATGAAATAAAATCCTGACCCATGACAGTCTAAAAATAATTTTCTATCTTGGCCGGAATTCAATTCTAAATCTCTACACAATTATCTTGGAAGGTTTAGTACAAAATGATTTGGTATAATTTGTACTAAAGCTGGTACACATAAGTTTACATAACGAATTTTATTCTTATTTAACGCATGCCCAACTAAAGCAGGAAATTGCGTCGCTCATCAAATGGAACTACTGTTTAATGATGTTGAACCATATTAAATCTGCTGTTAATGATATAAGAACTTTCATCACACCACATGAGCAATGTAATCGATAATCAATAAAATCATTATAGTCTGATAAGTTAGTCAGTGTGAAGTGAGTGGCAATTGTAGTAATGTATAACCCAAAGAAATTATATACAAATCTAGAATGCTTACGAAATGGCAAAGCCGTTCCCAAAAATTAAACCTAAAGTTATAGCTGTCCTCTTCTACTTTATTGCTCTGACAGTTTGCGGGAAAGGGACGCCTATAACTTTAGGTATTTGTTTGTTTAATTTCTTTATTGCACAAAAATTACATTTAAATGTACATTATTTAATACAAAGGGAAAAAGAAATAACTTGTACAATGGCGGACTTATCCCAAGAAGGGATCTCTTCCAGTCAACCCAGTCTTCAAAAGGTTACATATTTTTGGAATGGGTGGAGTGTCAATATCAATACAAAAAAAATTTGTAAATCCTAATACTAACTTAAAAACATAACTTAAAAACATACAATCTAAAATACTAAAAAAACATAAAAACAAATAAAAAAGATATGACATATTTATAAATAAATCAATATTTTTATATAATACATATGTATAAGCATATGTATAAAATAAATATATATAATATACAATATAATATATATAATATACTATAATATATATAATAATATATATTATATAATATATAATATACTAAATATAAACACTTATTCGCTTAATAAATCTACTGAATGCTTATAGTATTTTCTCAGTCGGTTTTTAAAAGACCCAATAGAGTATATAATATAAAAATATATATACCTATATATATAATAGGTATTTAAATATAAGCATTATGAAAATATGAGCTTTATGTGCGTGGCATTAAGTTTAATTTTCAATGTTGTTTTTGTGAGATTATTATTCGTAGTTATTCTAGATAGAATTATAAATTCTTTGGTCTAACCTTCATATTCATAATAAGTTTTATAACAAAATAAATGTAATAAGCCCAAACTCGATGGGGTTCCGTCATTTTATTACAGGGTTCCTATACCCACCTTCCGGCCATCATCAGATCAGCTTCTTGTCATAATAATATTGCATTGTCATCTGATTCATTTACATTAGCATACAAAATTTTATTCTCAATCAGAAACGGGGAAGGCTCAAATTTAACTTGCAAGATTTGACCCAAAAATCAAAAATCCAAAATCAACAAATAAGGAAAGCTAAATAAAAGCTTTTAAAGGATACGACTTAGCTACATTATTTATTCAAACATCAAATAATTAATAATAAAATAATACATTCAATAAAAATAAAAATAGTTTGAAAAATCCAAAAGTGCACGCCTCATAATCTCATTTTTCACAATTAAATTGATTTTGATTGTTTTATTGCTAACTTAAAACGAAGAAAAGTATGTGTCGGCTTTAACGCACGACTGGAGCTTATTTTTAACTTTTATTTTTAACTTCCCGCTGAGAAAATTGAAAATTTTCAAAATTCGGGGCGTTATTACTTTCACTCCGTTTTTGAAAAGTCGAGTTTCCATCAGATCTCGACGTTTAAAGGTCTCAGGAATCTTCCCTGACCACTCACGAGCAAGTGTCATGCACCCTATCCGTATGTGTGTGTGGGTATGTATGTTACCCGCTTATAACTCTTGAACAACTAAACCGATCGGAACCAAACAAGTAGCTTTCCAAAGAGTTCTATACAACTCAGATTTCCTGTGAATTTAAAACGATTCGGACCGGTAGATTTTGAGAAATCTCAAAAAAACTAATCAAAAACAAGAAAAAGACACAAGACTACGTCACGAATGTCAAGAAAAGTGTTACCACTGATTGTTCTTTTCATTCTCAATTAGTTAATGCTAATTAAATAAAATATTAACTAACTTATCGCTTCTTTTAGATTTATTCGTCTTTCATATTTAATAAAACAAACAAAATCACAACATTCTCTATTCAAATTTCTTTTTACTTCTTTTCTTACTTGCCAGTTACATATTCGTACTCATCATACATTACAGTATTAACTCTTTCAACAAACCTCACATCCAAAATTATTTTTAATATGTCACCTGTATTTTTATAATAATAATTACGATTAAACTAGGTACATTGAATTAGACCGTGATCTTCGAAAGGAATTAGTTTTGGATAATACTGAAGCGTATAAAAAAAAAATGGACTTGATCAGATAAGTTTTTCGGGAGTTATCGTGACCACGCCAGTTTCCATACATACAGACACACGGACGTCCACAAAATGATTTTATTAAACATTGTTTTTATTTAATTAAAAGGCAAAATGTCTTTTAAAAATGTCATAAGTGTTGAAACTAGTATTTTTCCTTGACATTTATGTGTAAATATTATTGTACAAGTGCGATAGAAAATAAATAGTACATTTAGTTAAAAAATCACTTGATTTTTGTAAGGCGAGAGTAGAGCACTACCTAATGCGCTTCGCTTATGAGGCGTGCAATAATAAATAGAATACCTCTTCCAACGCACCGTATTGAGGCAACGTTCCTAGAATACTTGCAACGTTTCCTCGCTGTATCGCTATACTTATACGCTGAGCGAAATAACTGCCAGCTCTACGGTCACTAGTTGCCTCAATGAGGCGCGTTGTGATGTCCTTTAGAAATTGTTTAGCATCAGGGCCCCAAGGACCCATTGTCTCTACGGCGAATGGTAAAAATATGTAGCTATAACCAAGACCCACGTATTTTCTTTTTTTGCTTGACTCCGCTGAACAAGCCGCTGCCGCACCCCGGGTAGAAGTTGAAGGCAAGTGGGAAGGTGCAAAAGTGTCCACATAAGTGGCATCCCAGACAAGACACCTGCCCTGTCTCCACGGCACCAGTGTTAGACCAACAGGACGCTTGCTCTCAGAACGGAAGATCCCGTTTGAAGCTTTTAACACAATCACAACTCCAAAATTAGTCATATAGTGAGTATGCTGCCAATTTAAGGAGTGCAGACATTTTTATGCATTTAATAGAAAACACACCAGTACTATACTTTTTTTTATAACCATATGACCATACTAGCTTTGCCCGCGGCTTTCACTCACGGGAGCAGTACTCTTAACTAAGTTTATGCGAATTGTCAAGACGATTGGTTTAGTAAATAAAGCGTAATGAGGTAACAAACAAACAAACAAATATACAAACTCACTTTCGCATTTATAATATTAGTTAAGAAGTTAGGATTTGCCCATTGTTGAGCAAAGGTCTATCCCATCTTCTTTTACTTGTCTCTTAAATGATAAAATAATTACAATGCGATTTAAGGAATACAATAGACTCCAATTCAATTTAAGGTAAAAATTAAATTCCTATAAAAAAAAACTGAAATCAAAATATTTCAACAGTTTTGGTGATACAAACGGCTACCGTTTGTATCACCAAATATATAGTGATAAGTACAGTACTTACCTACCAAATTATTTATAATATTCACTCACAGTTGCCGGTTCTTCTAAGGTCTAAACTTTTTCTTTTTCTTCTAGTTTCTAAACCAATTTAGATGCACAATTTGTACTTTCAATATATTTTCTATATTATGTCATGATTTATTGCACCTGGATGTGTGCGTTTTCGTAATTGTGAATGATTATTGAACGAGGAAGTGGACAATAGAGAAACGCGTGAGTTACATCTGGAGCAGTCACTTTCATCGCCCGCGCAACCGGTCGCAATGTTTATATGACTTTTATATGACACACGTAACATTATATTGTCAGCATGAGGCAGCCAACAGATCGACAGTGTAGTGCCTTGATAATTGTTTTCACTTTTTTTTTCAACTTACTTACTACCCTGGCTCAGCGACCCAAAATGAGTCTTGGCCTCCAGCACGCCAGCGCTCCCGGTCCCGCGCTAGCTCTCGCCAGTTGTCACCAACTTGCAGCTCGCGCAGGTCCGCCATCACCACGTCGCTCCAGCGATACCTGGGACGGCCCACCGGCCTGCGACCGATCGGCCGGCCCTGGTATGCTCTCTTCACTCCCCGATCCTCCTCCATTCTTTCGACGTGTCCGAGCCATCGAAGGCGGTGCGCTTTAGCTTCGCCCATAATGGTTTTTTTCAACAGTACCTACTAATGCTACACAAAAAAGGTTAAGTTTCGGTGACACTTTTCAGAATATTTGTTTGTTTAGCAACTAGTTTAGTACCAATTATTTTGAAACTATCGCGTTCCATTATTATTAAATTAATGCATACGGATTAACGCGAATGCATAGCTTTTATCGCGGGCTTTGAGCGCGGCGACCGAATCAAGAAATTCCGTAACGAAAATAAAACCTAACACCCCCCACTCCACCTACCGAACGGCACAGCGGCGCGGCGTTGAAAGCCGTGCATCGTCTAACGTCGTATGCAAGAAGCTTTACCGCGGCAGTCCCCGAGTGCCACACGTTTTATTTTTATTTATTTTCGCTGACGTTTCGTCCTGGTTGCACCGAACGGTCTCAGCCTGACTGAGGCAGCAATGTAGGGCTCCTCCTGCCCGGTGTGATCTTCGTCCACAGTCATGTTATTGTTTTTTCTTTAATTTCTTGGAGAAAAAAAATGCCTCATTATAGAAATTATATTAAAAGTACAAATTATGCATCTAAATGGTTTAGAAACTAGAAGAAAAAGTTTCTTAGAAGAACCGACAACTGTAAGTGAGTATTATAATAATTTGGTAATCTAACTCGATACTCTACGGTTCAACGAAGAGCCCTGGTCAACGGTGCTTGATTGAGAACATTTGTTCTTCCTTGCGGCACCATGAATAAATAACTCGTGGCTGCGTGCGCGAAGTTAGTTGTCAGGTAGGTACGTACAACTCCAAACGTGACAGTAATCTAGGAGTAAATATTATACCCTTTAAAACTTTAAATATAAAACGAGTTAATAAAATAACGCAAAACCTCTCAGGTCGTAACTCAGTCCATGAAACTGAACAACTTTTGTTCTACAACATTCCCAAAATGCCAAAATAAAATTCTGATTTTTATACAAATTGACTCGATCAGCTGATCAGTTTGTATGAAAATTCGATTTTTTTTTTGGGTTTCGTGAAAGTTGTAGAACAAAAGTTGTTCAGTAGAGTAGCAAAAGTGTCTGAGGTACCATCTGAGAGGTTTTGCGTTATTTCATTAACACGTTATATAAGTCAATAAAATTCATGAAGATTCTTAACCATTTTTAATAAAAATACGTTTTCTTATGAAAATATTCATCGGTTGGTATGTTTTCTGTCCCGCTCACACTTATACAGTTTTCTTACTGATGAAAAAGATAGGTATAGTATCCTTGGTTCATAAGATAACATCAGGGAAAGTTGGACACCACAATATTAATTAAAACGGTACGTAATGCGCAGACATACGAGTATAATAGCACTATAAATTAATCTAAAATTATTTGCTTAAAGATCATTACTCTTATTACTTCGGTGTAAGTGCCATACTAATGGTAATTTATTGGTATGGTGACTATTTTGCAACTGTTACAAACTAGATAATATAAAAATAATAGAAAATATATTATTAGGGAATTTTTTGTTTAAGTTACGAATGCAAATGCCTATAGACATAATAATATGATTCACCGATTTTTTTGAATAACAGAAATTTGGGTTTTTCCTGAGAATACTACCTATTGATATTGTCACATTCATTTGTTACGCAGCCATCATTACAGGTTCAATCCATCGTTTGCAAAATATTGGGCTACAAAAGTAACTTTATTATCTATAGGTTTGTAATTAGCTACACACACTGTTAGATAGAGACTAAAAGAGTTTGTTTGTGAATTCAGTTCGGCGTCATATGAATAGATGGTGTCACTTGCATTTTAAAACAGGCTATGGATATCTTTACGTAAATAGTGACTCCTGGACTTGTCAGGCCAAATAAACCTATTGAGTATTTCTTTCTTGGTATAATTGCCTCAAAAGTTTTGCACTGCGTCGTTCACGCATAAAACGCGCCCAACGCTTAATTTTTCCCTTCATTCTGACGCCAAACTGTCATAAAATATACTGCAAATGCTACTACAGTGTATATCCAAGCTACAAAATACGATCTTGACTTCACAGTCATTCTAACAGACGACCAGTCCTTATACATCACAGCCGTGCTGAACTTAGACCTGCAATTTACAAATTAAAAACACTACCCGGAGGCTGAGTTCCGTTACGATTTACTACAGTCTACAAGTAGAACTCGACAAAATTCATAATGGTATCTGTTATTCGCTCGTGCCGCGGTATCGGGCATTAAAAGCACATTTATTACCGGGCTTGCCTGAAATAGCAGCGCTAAAATGACGCTTTTCCTTTCTGTTAATGTGTATTGAGAATAAACACCTATTTTGATTGTAAACGTAAACCGAGGAGTGGGGCGAGTAGGTTTAAATAAGACGATCTCTACTTTTTTCTATACTAGACTGTACCAGCTGCTTGTCTTTCCTCGCAGATCGCATTAAAAGCTGATCGACGAAATGGGCGATACTATTTTAAAGGAGGATTCAGTCCATGATACTGTACAACTTTCCCCAAGGAACATTGAAATATGAAATATATTTTTTATTTGATTAAAATTATAAATATTATAATAATATATAAACCATAAAATATCTCCGTAAAAAAAATCTAAGAGAAAAGAATTTATTTTAAGAAGTATGAACCGTGTCATTATGAACATAATTAATGTTGGAAAACTTACAAGAAAGTGGGATTGGAAATGAAAGTTTAAAAAAACCTGCTGCAATAAATCAAGCTACATTAAATTAGCATCCATTGTATTTATCATTATTTCAGCCGAAGAAGTTCACTGCTCTGGTCATACCGCTTGTTTGTAATTTTATTCCAATCTAATTTACTAATGTTTTTTTCCAATGCAACGTAAAACTCATCTAATCTACGCAACACAATAATTACGTTAGCAGCATTTTAACCGCTCACTAAGTGACCGCGCGGCTGCGCACGCGCCGCTCCCGCCATCTTGTTAATCTATGCCGGAGATCGCGGAAAAGCGCGCCAACCTTCAACGACCTTCGCTCTACGACCGTTCTAGCTAACCTCTAAAACAAAAATCAACCTTATTTCTTTTAAAATTGAGGTTATTTTACAGTGTTGAAAAACTTGTTAGTTACGATGTTTTCAAGCTTTCCTATTTTGTATTTGTGTTGTTGTTCTGTAGCTTATTATAATATTGTACCTATAAATCGATCATTCCTGCCAGTTTTATTTAAATCACAACGTCGCCTTTATTGAAATAATTTTATTGTGTTGTGACACTACTTTATTATGACTTGATACATACTCATTTAAATGAATTTTAGTTTTGTAACACAACAAAGGCGTTCTTTCTAAATAAAATGCATTATTCATACTTTAATTTAGTGTAGTTATTTCGCGAAACCTAAAATACAATTAATGCCAGAAATTGGCTTTGAATGCTTTGTATTATGATCAATGAGATAATTTTAATACGGCGAATGAAATATGTTAATACTTAAATAAATGAGTAGTGGTACCTACCTACTTTTTGAAGATTGTTTTTTTAAATATTAGTCAGTACTATAGTGGTAGTACTGACTAATACAGTATATATTATAGATCTATGAGCATCGCTAACAGTTGCTTGCAGTTTGTTGCTAACAGTATATTATTAATTTTGTCGAGTCGATCAGATAAAATCACTTGCTTTTTTATTTCCTCTGAAAGTTACCTTAAAAAAAGCTTGGGTACTATTTGCAAAACCCGGGCAATTTAAAAACACCTTATTGTAGTAGTATGTACGTTGTATTATTGACATCAATTGTAAGATAAAGGATTTTAAATCGTAGTTATTAATTACAGAAGTCACTCAGTATATACGAGTACATTAAAATTAAGTGTTGGAATAATTTTTAATGAAGTAAGATTGTAAATGGTCAAGCTGGGGTTGTCAATTTAAAGATTTTTATACGTTGTCACTTTATTTATTTAAACTTTATTGCACATAAAAAAGTGTACAAATGGCGAACTTAACGCCTTATGGCGTTCTGTGCCAGTCAACCATTGGACCAAGTAGAGAAATAATTTGGTATTTATCATTTCGGGTAACAACGATTATACTTACTATTTTATTATCTTTGACTGTAATTATTTTTATTTGCTTAGTTCCAAAAGGGTAAGATTAGTACTTACTTATAAAATAATTTAATGCAGCTAAAAATCTGTCATAAATCTAAGCATGAACTAACCAGGAAATTTAAATCGTGTGAAGAAAAATTCAACGATTCTATATTTTATAATAAATACATAAATATAGATAAACACCCAAGTCAATTTGAATAAACGGGCAAGTGCAAGTCGGACTCGTACATTAAGGGTTCCGTACCACCGTACAATGTTTTAAAACGCTGAAGAAATACGTTTCTTGTATGACGACCCCCTTTAATTATTAACTTTATCTTATTTTTAGTATTTTTTGTTATTGTGGTCATAGTAATACATAATTGGTGAAAATTTCAGGTGTCTAGCTATTACGGTTCAAGAGAAAGAGCCCTGTGACAGATCGAGTTAAAAACGCTGAAAAAAACACGTTTTTTGTATGACGACCCCCTTTAATTTGTCAACTTTTTTTTATTTTTAGTATGTGTTGTTATAGTGGCCACAGTAATACATAATACTGTGGCCGCTATACCTACATACCCTTTGGGTACGGAAACCTAAAAAGGCCATTTTCCAACTTGCACTGGCTGGGGATCGAACGCAGAACCTCCAGATTGGTGGACTAGCGTGTTGACCATTACAACCCTGAGGTTTCGCCCGATAGGTCTGGCGACAGTACTACGCTGGGCAGGTGGGTTGGTGATCTCAGTAGATGGTATGAAATCTTTATACACATGATGCATTTTCGCGTTCTCTAGGCTGTATTACCTACTCTCTTAGTCGCCACTTACAATACCTTGAAAGACAATACAGGTGGTGACAAATTATTTATCACTCTGTCCGTCCGTCGCCACAATGCTTAAAAATCCTATATAAAATGCCGCGTTGTATGTTTTAAAGGCAGGGCAATCAGAACGACAGCCATAAATCTCGGCAGTCAGCTCATAGCTTCCGATGCGAAGATTAAGTGCCTCCGAGATAACTAGTTCGCTAGCGGGAAGGCAGGGATGAGCCACTTCCTTCTACTTATTATAGGTTTAAGTTAACTACAAGAAACGATGTTCTGGTTGGAAATATAAGGTAGTTTTAAATAAAGTGTAAATGTAAAAAAATCCTTATGAAACAATTTTTTTTAAATACTCCTCTGATTTTGTCTTAAGCTAAAAAAATGTTTTAGAAGAAATCATCATCATCATATCAGCCACAGGAAGTCCACTGCTGGACATAGGCCTCCCCAAGGATTTTATTAAAATAAATATTGTAGTACATTGTTTTGAAGTATAGCCAAATCATTTAAACTGTCCCGGCTATTTCTTCTCCATTTTGCAAGGTCTTTGGCATCCTTGGGTGACCATTGCACATGCACGTTATATTTGGAGAAGAAAAAGTGAGAAAGCGCACCCCGGGCTCCGAAGCAGCACATTAGAGGATGCAAACGGGAACGCGCTTAGACGAAGAAGATTGTTTGAACTGGACTTCTTTAATAGATTTATTTTAAGGGCCGATCTTAATTATTTAAAACATTGATGGGGTAGTTCATAAGGTAATTAAATGGTTATTAAACATTTACAAACGCTTATTAAACGGCGGCGGGGCAGGGGGTGCGAAGAATCTCCGGCAGAGATCCGGCTACCACTCCTGTCGACGACTGGCCCTGGTAACACACAACGTACGCACTTTGAGGACAGACGAGAAACTAGCTAGATTAGGATGGCCCTCAAACAGCTTAAGAACAACAAGGCGCCGGGTGAGGACGGAATCACAGCAGAGCTTCTGAAAGCGGGCGGAATGCCGGTACTGAAAGTCCTTCAGAGGCTCTTTAATTCCGTTCTGCTCGAGGACGTAACGCCAGAAGCGTGGAACAGGGGCGTGGTAGTCTTGTTTTTCAAAAAGGGAGATAACACCCTACTGAAGAACTATAGGCCTATCACGCTTCTGAGTTATGCATATAAGTTGTTTTCGAGGGTCATCACGAATCGTCTCTCGAACAGGTTTGATGCCTTCCAGCCTCCCGAACAAGCCGGTTTCCGTAAAGGCTTTAACACCATGGACCACATTCACACGCTGCGGCAGGTTATAGAGAAGACGAGGGAATATAACCGGCCGCTATGCTTGGGTTTTGTGGACTATGAAAAAGCCTTCGATTCGATCGAAACATGGGCCGTGCTTCAGTCTCTCCAGCGATGCCGTATTGACTATCGGTATATCGAAGTGTTGAAGTGTTTATACAGTAACGCCACTATGTCAGTCCGAGTACAGGAGCAGTGCACGAGGGCTATTCCACTGCAAAGAGGTGTGAGACAGGGAGACGTTATATCTCCGAAACTGTTTACCGCTGCACTGGAAGATGCCTTCAAGCTCCTGGAATGGAAAGGAATTGGCATCAACATCAATGGCGAGTATATCACTCACCTTCGATTCGCCGACGATATAGTTGTCATGGCATAATCCATGGAGGACTTAAGTACTATGCTCGGAGACCTTAATAGAGTTTCCCAACACGTGGGCCTTAAAATGAACATGGACAAAACGAAAGTAATGTCGAATGTCAATGAATGCCCATACCTGTTTCTGTTGGGAGCTCCACACCTCGTTCCAGCTTCGAGGAAGAGGTCTTTCGACGAATCCGACTCGGCTGGGCAGCGTTCGGGAAGTTATGCAGTGTCTTCTCGTCCAAAATACCTCAAGACGAAAGTTTATAATCAATGTGTGTTACCAGTGATGACTTATGGCTCCGAAACGTGGTCCCTTACTATGGGTCTCATAAGAAGGCTCAAGGTAGGTAGCTCAACGCGCTATGGAGAGGGCTATGCTTGGTGTTTCTCTACGTGATCGAATCAGAAATGAGGAAATTCGTAGGAGAACAAAAGTCACGGACATAGCCCAGCGGATTAGCTCGTTGAAGTGGCAGTGGGTGGGACACATAGCGCGACGAATCGATGGCCGATGGGGCAAAAAGGTTTTCGAATGGCGACCACGTACTGGCAAGCGAAGCGTAGGACACCCACCCACAAGGTGGTCAGACCATCTGACCAAGGTCGCTGGAAAGCGCTGGATGCAGGTCGCTCTAGATCGGTCATTTTGGAAAACCTTGGGAGAGGCCTATATCTAGCAGTGGACGTTATGCAGCTGAAATGATGATGATGAAACATTTACAAGATGATATTATAATATTTAGGCGCAACTTCACACCTTATCTTTTTGTACATTAATAATGGGATGATAGAGATGAATATACGAGTACTTTAGGCGAAAAACATGACGCGATGCCTCGACTCTGCGCCAATGTAAGTGGAGCCTACGATTTTCAGTTTACTAGAAAACTACAAATTTCAAATGAGGATGCCACTAGCGTTCGTGTAGTCATTTAAAAAACGAACCTACTTAGTGTTGTCCAATACTAACAAAATTATTTGTATATCCATTTCAATATAGTTTACAGAGGAACATGTGCTAGATTTGCATTTATTATTACGACTCCGATAAAGCTATCTCTCCACTTATCTCCGGGCCCTTTATGCTCCGTACCTTTTACCTGTGTACCGGGTATCGGTCAGTTGATGCAGATAGCCCATTTTAGCGTACAATTGTCGCATCTGGACCATTGTGTAGTGGGAACACTGCCTTAATTGCCAGCTTGAATAAATTAAAACGAGAATGTGCATGGAGCTACGAATTGTCTTGTCCAGTAGTTACTCTGACATCGGGAGTAAATACCGGACGTTTTTTTGTACCTACGCAAATTTTACAGAAAGGTTAGGCCGTGATACTGATTACATTCGACAAGAAATATATGGTTAAATAATAGGTATTAAAATATTTTGATCTTCCATGTGCAATTTGATAAGCTGATCAGGCGTTTATATTTATTTATAATTAGCTATATACATTGCTTGCTGCACATTGCTTGGCAATATTCCAAAATGCAGGCGCCAGCCTAGTTTGGAAATCAGGGTTTAAGGCTCGGCACCATGTAAACTGGGTTTGCGCGGGCAACAAGTTTGTACAGAAAGCGTTTGATTTAAGTCAAATAATGTATACACATAGATAGAGGAAGAGTTGGGACAGTAGACGAAAAAAAGGATTTTTAAAATATTTTGTAGTTTTCCTAAAAACAAGCATTGAATTTACCCAAAAATATGCAAAACGCACTTTGCGCGGGCAATAGTTATGGCTTAAGTAGAAAAGAATACTAAGAAAATTACATACCTAGTTATAGGTGAATAGACTAGCCAGTAGACGAAAACCGTATTTTTTTAATTTTCATTCAGAAAAAGTAAGATAATTGTAAAGACACCTGAAAGAAATATTTTAGAAAATCTTGCTACAAACTGGCTTGTTTTTCTGCGTAAAGAAATATTCTAACAAGGGATTGCATATATTTTATAAAAATAAAGGCTATTTTGAAACATTATTCTTAATATTTTCTTACAATGCAATCACGCAATAATAAAAAAAATAATTTAAAAAATTGGATGTTTTGCAACGTTTTTGACAGAATTCTCTGTAATGGCGGCCATGTTTCTTTCATACAAATTCAGTTGCCCGCCGGGCGTTCAGGAAGGAGGCCGTGTAGAATTTTTCAAAAAAATCCATTTTAGAATTACGTAAAATTGCATTACAGTCTAAAATATTTCAATAAAAAACTATGTACAAACTGCCAAATTATGTCATACTTTTGCTACAATAAGGTACAGTTTTGACATTTTGTTGACATTCAAGCAAAGATGTAATGCTATCGCAAATACGGCATCGCACATTTTTTTTTAAATTTTATTAAAAATTAAGTCAATGAAAAAAATTATTTGGTTTGATTTATTTCCTATATTTTTTAATTGACGATTAGGGTGAAAATCGGATTGGAACCTTCTCGGGTCGCGGAATCATATTAACTGTTTTTGTAATAAAAGGTGCTGTTAATTAGGGTTTTACAATTATTTTGAGGGGTGATTCAGACTGAAATTTTGAACAACTTTTCCCCATTAATGTATATCAAAATACGAATTGACATTATGCGTAATATATCGAACCACAGGCTATACTAGATCTATACTTGGCTAGGCAGGCAGGCTATAGTAGGCTATTTATCTATGCTAATATTATAAAGAGGAAAGATTTGGTTGTTTGTTTATTTGCATTACATGGCTCCGAAACTACTACGAGAACTTTCACCGTTGGAAAGGTACACTATCCCCGAGTGACATAGGCTTTGTGTGTACCAAGGGCGAAGCCGGGGTGGACTGCTAGTATAGTATAATGATATTAAAATAACAGTCAAAATACAAAAAAAAATCTGCATTTTCATACAAAAGTGTGCAGCCGCCCGGGAAATTTGTATAGGAACCGATTTTTTTTGGTGTTTTTACTGTTTTTAGGGTTTCACTTGTCTGTCTGTCCGTAAGTCACAGCCAATTTGCTACGAAACTATTGGAATGATTTAGTTGAGTTTTAGTACCTATACTTATGTAACTTAGTGACCCAAAGATAGACGTATAACGTAAATAAATGAAATTTAAAAAAGGGGGCCACTTATGGTGGGTAAATTAGACATTAAAAAAAAGTTTTGATAACAAAATCGTGTGACATATCAAATGAAAGAACTTTTTATGACAATTTTAAATATATATTTTTTTTATTATTTCTTAGATCGGTATTTTTAAGTTATTTAAGAAAATGGGCGAAAATTGACCCCCCCTACTAAACTACTGGACCGATTCAGTTGAAGTGTGCACATAATGTAAATTTGTGACCCAAAGACGGAATGAAAATGTAGGTAAATGAATAAATAAAAAAAAATGGGGCCACTTATGGGAGATAAATGAGACATTAAAAAAAGGAACCTCCGGATTAGCGGTCTAGCGTGTTAACAATTACGCCACGGAGGTCGAATGGAAAGCAAACATTTTCTTTTTATATTTAATTATGTGTTCCTTAGGAAAAGTTGTTCAGTATCATGAACTGAATCCACCTTAAATTAGTTTTAGTACAGGGAGACGTTTTATACTACTGCCGTGAATTTTTTTAAGTGTCCATACACAACCATTTAACTGACAGAAAGGGGAGACACATGATTCTAACAAAAATTTGCAATCAAAAACCAAATATTTCACAAATGGATTGCTAAAACGAAAAAGGGTGTTCATAATCTTACAATATTTTTGAAAGACCTATTCAACGACGTCTCAGACCACACATTTTTTTTTTCAAGTTTTCATTACCACATATCCATGCCCATGCCCAATTACAGCTTTCTAGTACTAATAGTCTATGAGTAAAACTGGGGACAGATAGACAGACGGACATGACGAAACTATAAGGGTTTCTTGTTTACTACGGAACCCTAAAAAGCTGCGTGAAACGAAACAGATTCTCTATTCTAAGGGTCCTTTGTCATTTGCGCTTTAACAAATTTCAAAATACGTGTAATCAAAACCACTTGTGCAAATATTTCGCTCCACTTCGCATACGATAAATTTAAAAATTGATGGATGAATGACTGTGCTTTTACAGGTTAAGCAACTTCTAGTTTGGTCACAGTTAGGATGGGTGACCGTGCTTTCAATCTTAATGTTGTCCAAGTCAAATGTTAAGATTCTTATGAATAAATTTCAGTTTTTGCTACCTACAGAACTTGGCAGCTATTTAATAAATTGAAAAAGTAATAAATTTTACGCAAGATTCGAATAACTATAACTTGGATTTTTTAGAAAGTGCTATATGAATTTCACATATATTTAAACTCGCTTTTTAAATAAACGTCTTGCATTCACGCACACTACTGTATTTTCGACTTTACTTTTTCTACTAATAGCCTGTCTACTAAAGTGTTAAGTACATTATAATGACGTTTGCCAAGGCCTTAATTAAGAAATAATAATTCAAACAAAATAATTCTTTGATTTGATTGATTTGAAAATTTTAATAAGTATCGCGGACTGGAAGTCTTGACGAAAAGAAAAACGTAAGCTGTATACTAATTCTACGTTACAATTTATGATTACCTACATCTATTGTCCCGTTTACACATTATTAACTCTATGAAACTTCATCTTGACATTTTTATCCCCCTAGCGGGAAAATTTTGCATATTTCAGAGCCAAATCCGACCACGTGGCTTTGTGCATACGGTCCTTAAAAAACTACTTTGTACCACCCATGACAACCTTTTTGTGTACTAAACAACTTGTAAAAAAGAACTGTACAAATCTTTAAGTAAATAATTATTTATTTACTTGACACTTGATTATTGGATTGAGTTGAAACTTAACATAATTATGTAAGTTGGGTGACAATGCAATGCTATGGGACTAATGATTTGATCTCAGCCGGAAGTTCACCACGGCATCTCTGTGATAAAACAACATTGTTTTGAATAAAAGTGCTTTGTTAGGAGACTAGCGCCATCTGCGTGTGATCTCCACAAACACGGGCAAGATTATCGATTTATCGATATCTCGGCTGTCGAGCGCGGATTGTATTTGCCCGGCCAGAAAAATGATCATTGTCTTTGTGTCAAAGTCTTGACTGACGTTTGGGAATGTCAAGTTGCGAGCGAGGCCCTTGTGTAAAAATGTCTTGACTTGATTTTGGGTGTGGTCCTGTCGCGTGCCATGGCCGGCTAATTTTGTAAATTTGGATATATATAGCGAATGTTTCGTGGAGAATTATCGTTAATTGTTTTGTGCCCAATTTGTTTGGAACGGCGTGGAGCCGAAATTGTTTGTATTACGTAAAGAACAGTGATTTGTGTCAAATGTAAAACGCGTGCCATGCGGCCGTGTAAATCGTTATGTGAATAAGAAGTGTCAAGAAGAAGAAGAAACTTTTGGTGCTTGTTGGAGTGATGCTATAGAAGTGGTGTAATAAATACGACGTATTCGTTTGGGGCGACATACATGAGCTCATGGGGAGGTTAGTGTAGGGACCCAATTCTCCTCACCACTGACCTTGGGACCCATAGTGGGACCTAAGGCCGTCGCCAGCCCTGAGGAGGACCTCAGGATCGACGCGAAGGCCAGGCGAGGCTGCCTGAAGACTGCGTGGACGCGGTAAGTTTTATAATTAGTGTAACTACTTTTAATTAGAGTTAAGTTCAACTCATAATTAGGTTAAGTTAGGTTAGGATAGGTTCCCTGTACCTCCCCCCCGCCCGGGTTCTCATCTTGTCGCGATGGGGGGGCTCAGTACCTGCGGACTGCCTCATCCGCAGGGAAGCCAAGAGGAACCCATTGCCCGGGTTGAGGCGTAGGCCTCCCCGGGCCCGGAGGAGGCCATTCCTGGTGGGAATGGCCTGGCTGTGAGAGAAGGGGGTTTACTCCCTACTCTCACAGCCGTGGTAGGGGTCGCGGGGGAAGAGGAGTGTCGGTGTGTCGTTGCCGCTCGCCCTATCCTCCGCGACCAAGCGCGGCCGTGGCGCTTGGCACGGCAACGGTGGGGCCGCAGGGGAAGAGGAGTGTCGGTGTTACGTTGCCGCTCTCCCTATCCCCTGCGGCCGGCTTGGTGGGCCCCGGTCACCGTCAGGTGGACTGGGGCAGGGCCTGCTTCTGCAGGCCCCAAATTATGAGGGCTGGTTGGACGGTGGAAACGGGATTCCATCGTCCAACGGACAGCCCTCCGGAGTGGAAGGCAGGCGCGTGTGCGTGTCAGCGCGCCTGTTCTTGTCGGGCCGAGAGGCCAACGCGACGGTTTCTCCGGCCCCTCTGATTCAGCAGAGGGTGCCGTGAGGCCGTTGGCGAGCCGGGGCCGCTGAGATAGCGGCCGGCCGCGCCGGGGCTGTGGAGCAAGAGAAGCACACGGCCCCGGCCGATAGCGGCTGAGAGGTGACACCGCGGAGTTTTTAGTGGTAACACCACATAACCTTACCGGTGTCCCGTAACCGGTAAGGTATCCGAAGGGATTTTCTCCGCGTCAAAAAAAAAAAAAAAAGGTTCCCTGTACCTTATATACAGGGTGGTAGCATACTGCGTAGGTTGTTTGGGTGTTTGTTTGTTGCCGGTGGGATTGCCGGACTCGTACCAAGAGCGTAGTTAGTAAAATATCTTGGTATCAGAACGTAATCTTAGCTATCTGCGCCCACCGAGTTTGGGCTTAACCTTAACTGATCGTCTTAAGGAGCACTTAAAAATTTTTAGTTCATTATTTTTATATAAATTAGATAAAAGCTTGTTTTTAAAAATATTTTTTTAAATATTAACTGAGATCTAAGGCCGTAATACCTGAAGGTGCAAAAATAGAATCAAAATAGTGTCGGGTTGCTAGCCGCATCGCCCAATGACATGGTTCAGTATCTTCTTATATCAACGGCCAAAATTGCGTATAAGCAATACAGATCGCATGTACTGTTGTTAATTGCAAGCCGTGTTAATATCCCAGCTCCCGTTGTAACCAGTTACGTAGTTACGAAACCACCATCTAAGCAGTTTACATCAGGTATTTAGTGGAATTGTTTTGTTTAGTTTATAGTTATTGACTATTTTACTTAACCTCTATGTCGTTCTGCGATCATTAACCAAGCAAAAGTATTTACAGATAATTGACATTGGTAAAATTATTGCTATTTTTATGATGTCGGTCGAGTGTCAAACAAAGAATTTAAAAGAAATTAATACGTGTAAAATATGTTATATTGTACTCTTGTTCAACATTTTGTATTGTCACTAACATAGAAAAGCCGGTTACATTTTTTTATATAATGAAACTATTTTATGCATGAAATCAGTCCATTTATTAATAAATTGTATTTATTTAACTTTAAAACAAATGTAGAGGTATAGGTGGACTTAAAGCCACAGGCTTTATCATATATATCGCCCAAGATACTGAACAACTTTCCCCAAAGAACATATACTGAAATATGAAAAATATTTTTTTGGGTTTTCATACAAACTCGGATCAGCTGATCTGTCAACTTGTATGGGAGGCTAAAAATTTTTTCATATTTCGGTAAACGTTCCTTGGGAAAAGTTGTTCACTATCATGGACTGAACCTACGCTTAAAATAGTTTCAGTATATTTTGTTAACCCTGTTTAAGTGAGTACTTAAGTCTTTTTGATTTACTTTTTTAGTTCTTAGATAACGGTTAAATAAAATTTATATAAAAATTTCAATAAGCCCTGATTTAAAAAAAAAATTCTCGATGACAAATATTCGCATGTCAATAAATTTGACATGCGAATTTTGGGTCAGGGGTTAAAATATAAAAAAATATTTTAATACTAAATAGTGCACAGGTAATAACTAGTTTGTTGACATTTCGTAATAGGCAATACGCTTCAATACCAATAGACATACATTAAACAAATTCTGTTAATATAATCATGAAACATTTACGCAGCTAAATTACCTACTTTGTCATATTATTGTATATATTTAGTATATTATAGGTACATTAACCTTCCTTACTAACGAGATAAGAAAATGTCGAAACAATTGAAAAACAACTTGTAGGCGAAGATTAAACAATAGTTAAACACAATAACCCTAAAACAGCTACAATAGAAGGAATTGTCTACAAGAATCATCAGTACAACAAAGAACTTCAATCAACGCTCAAGTGGCCCGTATAGCTGATAATCAATCTAGTTTTACATCTGATTAGGTGCAAATTACAATACAAATAGACGAGTCACGATTTAAAAAAATACTAAACATAAAAGACGTAAGTTAACGAAATCATCCATTCAACTTTCCTTTTCAACGCTTACGAATTACAACTTATTTTGCTTTGTAGTTTCATAGATTTACTGCGTTTATTTTTCAGTGTAACCATTTCCCACAAAACGTCTAAGAATACGTTGTTTGAATAACCGATAACAGATTTTAATACTTGCGTCGTGAGTGTTGTTTTACCTTGGGTCGTATCTTCAGTTACGCTGTTTTTAACTTCAATTTCATATGACAATGTCTTTGCGCTTACGTCAAGGTGACATGAGATGTTAACTATTGTGTTAGTGCTAAACATCCATGACCTTACGCTGTACAAAGTTCACAAAGTGCAGAAGGCATAATCTACTCACACTGTCACATACGATGTTATGACAACAGTATCATACGCTCGATTAAAGTAAGCGGAAAATCCAAGGAAAATCCACGCTGCATACGAGTCACTCATTTCATCGCTTATGATTTCTATTTTAATTTTTTTGTTCTATATAAGGTCTTGCATTATTTATGATTAAGATTTCGATATTTAGGTGATCTAAGTTTAGATTTTAGATAGATCGCTCTGAAGTTGCCTCACTCAGGTTACAAACAGGGGCAGAATATTTACTACAATAATTTTTTTTCAGAATGATTAAAAGAATGTAGATATGATATATATACACAATAAAAAAAAATAAAGCAAATTCTATCTGCTATGGGTATCTGTATTTTACTACTGCGACGCGAATCGCCTCAACTTCAGAGCGATTTAGAAGTTTCGCACGACCTGTAAATTAGTAGTTCTATATAGCCTAGCGAGTCTGCCATTTAAATAAAGATACTGTCCCACTGCTGGGCAAAGGCCTCACTATTATCCTTCCCCACGTCTCTGTCTTCAGCGTCACTCATCAGTCATATAAAAAAACACAAATAGAAATTGTTACGTTCTGGATTTGTTTCAATTCCACAACTTTATCAGAAACATTCATCATTTCAAAACCGATACGGAAGTGATCTTTAATGTATCAGTAGATGATTATTTAAAACAATAAATAATGTATATCGGCCAGCCTATTTATATAACACAACTGATCCAAATCGGCGTGTTTGTTTACGACATTTTTATGGAGATGGTCATCGAATGCGGCTCTCGTTTAAAATACAACATAAATTTTCATTCGGCATCGTTCTCACATATTTTTCGCGTTGTAGACCATCCATAAATTTTTAATCACAAAATTATGCATCTACGACCAATCCTTGGAATTAATTAGTTTTATATTAGCGGAAATCCGTTGACTGTTCGATATGTACACATTGACTTGTTGAAGCAGTTAATATATTTCTGTAATCATGCATGATGAAGCAGTTAATGAAAAGAAATGTATCACGTAACCGAAGATTGATACGGTAACGAATGGCATCATTTACAACAAAACAATAATATTTGGACATTGTCCTTCAAACATGGTAGCGCTCATTGTTTTGACTTCCAACCAGAAGCCTCGAGCGAAATGGATGGCTATAAGATATTATTTTCTTCAACCCTAAAATAATAAAACAAAACTGATAAGTTGCGGGGGCACAACAGGTAGGCGACGCAACACACATGCGCCTTTGACATGTGACCGTGTGTATGTACACACCACCACAATTAGATCACCTGTGAACACATATGCGTGCGCAATAAATCTGCGTACACGGACAAAATGGTTCACGCACACATGTGGCCGTGGTTCACCTCAGTAACCTCCACACTACGCTAGGGTCGCGTACGAGTTCAAAACGGCACACAGTTGCGTTTTCACCTGTTGCGGCGCGAGTGTGGTGCTCGAGAGTTTCAGTCGGCCCGGCTGTTTAGCGCGCTGAGGTCGTATTCCATTGCCTGCATATATCTACATGTTAGACCACGTGTGCGTTCTGCATGCTAATGCCCATTGATCTGATAGTGCGCCTGACTTTTGACTGCCGATAACAGTGCTAGCGTGGATTTTTTAGTCTTCGATGACTGTGAGTGGACAGTGTAAAGTGCTTCTGTGACTTTGACGCTGTGTTTTTATTTGCCAAACTGAGGAATATAACGACAGAGGGTGAATATATTTGGAAATTCCTGAAAGGTAGGTTGATTATTTATATCGATATTGTTGTTTGTAAAATCTTATTAGAACCAAAGTAATTTAGGGCAAAATACCAAACTATACCTACTACAGTAAGGACGGTCACAACAACAATCAAAATAAATAATGTCAATCTTTGCCATGGTGGGTTACGAACTTATAGCATGTAACTTTTCATAAATTTATCATTTTGGGAATTAGCAAATTTTTTTAATATAACCATGCGAAAGGTCGTAAAACAAATTTTTTATGCGAAATATGTCATAAACAAATGTATCTTACCTAGATATATCTACCTAAGTTATCTGTCTGTCTACATTTAAGAGCCAAGCTCTTGTCGGTGACAATGTGTCAAAATGTTTATTTTTTGGCAAAGATAATAGAGTGGTTTGACATTACCTTCTTCCTCATATCTAGGTTATACGTCCAAAAACCGTCACCCTTCACCTGCAATATCTAGGTATTTTAATGTAAAACACATTAAAACTAAGTAGCTAACAACCAGCGGGAAATCAACATATCGAACAGCAATTAATTAATAAATAGCAATTAGTTACAGCAAAATGTCGCTTACAACTGGTTTAAAATTGGCTTCCGCATTTGAGGGTTAACAAATTAAGACCGCATGTCCATCGGTGCCCAGATTTTAATTATAGATTGGACGGTCATATTTCGTTCAGATGTTTTTAGTAATGAGCCAGGGTTAATAGGTACCTACCTATTACGCGAGGAATACCTATATCAAGCTGGTCTATATTTGCAGAATCCGTAGGGTTGAAATGCGAATGTAACTACAGAGATGTTTTATATATTTAGTATGATCATTGATCAGTAGTCTTAGTAGGTACTAAAAATATTAAGATAACGAAATGAAAGACGTTTTCCACTATGCTGAATTTAAAATGATGATTTTATATACATTGCCTGTTTTGCAGCGATCGGTCCAGAATTGTATCATTACAAAATCAACAATGTATAATAAATCAGCATCTTAAGAACCCTAGATTTTCCCATACAAACGTAGTCTACGTTTTATTTTAAAACGACATGTCGGATTTCGGTAAAGAATTGTAACTTTAAAGAAATTGCATACCTATATCTATTATAATTAATTTTCAGTCAAAATATGAACTTGAAAGAAAATATAAAGGTGTAAACGTTTTCCATACTGATGGTCAAAAATGTTATAAATAAATAAATAAATATCCTATAGGGACAATTCACACTGATTAAGCTAGCCCCAAAGTAAGTTTTAAACTTGTGTTATGGGATACTAACTCAACGTTACTATATTTTAAGATAAATACATATATAGATAAACACCCAAGATCCAGGAAAATTTGAAAAAGGCCATTTCCAACTTGGCCTGGCTGGGGATCGAACCCAGAACCTCCGGATTAGCGGTCTAGCGTGTTAACCATTACGCCACGGAGGTCGTTATAATGCACTATATTCTCTTTCAAGTTCATATTTTGACTGTGAAAACCAATTACAACCCTAGATATATGAAATTTCTTTAAAGTTACAAATTTTTACCGAAATCTGACATGTCGTTTTAAAATAAAACGTAGACTACGTTTGTATGGGAAACTCTGATTCTGTTTCGGGTAAGGGGACTTCTAATTTCAGCAAATGGACTGGCGCCCAATAGCTTTGCAAATGATAATTACCTACTATCTTCTATAAAAAAATGCAAATATCGAGTGGTAATTCTTTGTCAACGAGTTAGTATTTTTTACCTACCTACCTATTAAAATACCTTGAAGAATAAATAAATATATGACTGAATAGATGTATCCTTTCTGCAGTAGATACATGATTACTAGGTAACTAATATTAGTCTAAGTACATAACAATGTGCCGTGCGGTTCCCGGCAGAGTGGAATAGGATCACTCCAAGTCTTCCCGTGGATGTCGTAGAAGGCGACTTAGGAAACACACAGTACACAAAACATCAATGAGACCTCTCGAACCCATCTGGCCAGCGTGGAGATGGAGAGTGTAGACTAAATCCTCTGGCTGCTCTGATCAATCTACGTAATGATCTTCGGTAGATAGTTGGGAGTGTTGACACTGTGTGATTGAATTACCCAAGCAAAATGCGTTTTTTGACTTAAAAAAACAATTATGAACTAATAATTCAATAATTCAAGACCTAGGATGAGATGGAGAGACGAGTTGTCCGCTTTCGATAAAGAGTGGAGGGAATCAGCCGAGGATAGAAGTAATTGGATACGAAAAGGGGAGGCTTTTGCCCAACTATGGGACATAAATGGCTATTAAAAAAAAAAATCAATATATAAATCTATTGAAAATTAAACAGATGAATCACACGATATGCGAAGTAGTTAAGTTGGTTAGTATTTTATTTTATGTTCATAACATAACTAATTGAGAAAGTTCTTAAAATTACTGAAAAGAACAATCATTGGTAACACTTTGCGTGACATTCGTGTCGAAGTCTTGGGCCATCGCGGAACGAGAATACCCTATTTTTAACCGACTTCAAAAAAGGAGGAGGTTATCAATTCGACTGTCTGTTTTTTATTTTTATTTTTTTTATGTATGTTTGTTACGCGATATCTTCGCCAATTGTGAACCGATTTTGATTATTCTTTTTCAAGGACCAACTTGGTAGTCAATCCTTTACTACCAAGTTGGTCCCATTTTAATTTGGTGAAGATATGTTGAAGAACTTCGGAGATATGGAAGAAACTCCTAAAAAAAAATATATCAGTTGTCTTTTTTTTTTGTTAAAATTTTAATTATCTGAAGATTGTTTTACTACCTCAGTCGTTATAATTATTTCCCGTTTATGATTTATCAATACAATTTTTAGATTTGCTCATTCGTTCGTACTCAAATATTATTTATATGCCTACAAGACATATATTTCTATGAGAACTAAGTCTTTAATATTTGTACATCACCATCTATTGTAGAAGCTATCATACATGTAATTGGGTGTAATTAAGTGTACTTACTATTAGTATTGTATGGAAAGTCAAAGCAGTAATGTTCGGTGTAATAGCCGATGGAATACCGTGGGGAAGGAGACTCAATGAGAATAATTTTGTGACGTAATGAGAAAATACATGAAACAGTATCGATAAAAACCGGTCAAGTGCGAGTCTGACTTGACACGAAGGATTCTGTACCACGGTAGAATGTTTTAAAACACTGAAAAAACACGTTTGTTGTATCACGACCCCGTTTAATTTTTAACCTTATCTTATTTTTCGTATTTGTTGTTATAGCAGCTACAGTAATACTTAATCGGTAAAAATTTCAGGTGTCTAGCTTTTACGGTTGAAGAGATAGAGCCCTGTGACAGACGGACAGACAGCGGAGTCCCAGTAGTTTCTACTACTGAGACATAATAAGAACAATTTTTTGGAGCAGATACAATTTATGATACTGAACTCTATAAGTTACTTGAAATTACTGTGGCCGCTATAACAACAAATACTAATAATAAGATAAAGTTAAAATTAAAGGGGAATCTTCATACAAGAAGTGTATTATTTTCAGCGTTAAAACATTGAATTACGGTAACGTTAATTAATTGAGGTACAGAACCCTTCATGCTCGAGTCTGACTTGCACTTGACCGGTTTTATTTTATTTATTTTATTTTATTTATTCAAGTACACTTGGAAATTTACAAACATACACTTAAAAAAAATAAGGAAAACATAGTACTTAGGTGCTACTTATTTCTAAAGAAATTTCTTCCAGTAGACCCGCGAGAGGAAATGGGAAAAAAAGAGGTAATTGGCGTGTACCTACAATACAAAACTAAATAAATAAATAGACAAGATATATACCTACATAAACATTCATAAATATACTTACATAAATACATAAATAAATATATATTCATAAAGCATATATACAATAAATACATATGTTAATATTTCTAAATATATTAGGATGATAAATACAGATAGTGATCTTTTACTCGTTTCTTGAACGTCGTTATGGTTTTAGACTCTCGAATGCTCGGTGGTAGCTGATTCCATAGCCTAACTGCCTGCACGGAAAAGGAGTGAGTATAGGTAGTGGTGCTATGTGTTGGGAAATGAAGGATGGATTTACGGGCAGATCTACAAGGAGCGTCGGCAGAACGTGCGAAAGAAAACCGTTCACGCAAATAAGGAGGATATGAGGGATTGTACAGGACGTTGAAGAGGAGGCAAAGGATTCTAGTGTTCCGGCGAAGACGGATGGGGAGCCACTTGAGTTGTTTGCGAAAGTCAGAGACGTGGTCAAATTTCCTTAAGCCAAAGATAAAACGAATACACAAATTCTGCAAACGTTCAAGCTTAGTAAGAAGCTCTTCTGTAGCGTCAAGTTTTTATTTACATTTTTGAAGTGCTTAATAAGCTCTAACTTAATTTAAATTTATTCATGACAAACGATATCCGTTTTTCTCAGAAATTAGGTGACTCACAATAAGCCCATTTTGTAACGCGAATAAATTATCAAATGTCAACGGTATAAAGCTTACGTTATAATTGTGTTTATTTATTCGTAACTCAGTATCGTTTTCTAATGTTGCAATATTTGAATATTTTAATTTACGATTTGCTTTTTCAAATTGGCCACACATTTTCTTTAATGATTTATGTCTAATTCGTATATCATTAAAAAAAAAGACGTAAATTGAATACAATAAATTTATAAAATTAAACCTGTATTTGCATCATAATAATTAAATTAATGATTTTTAATACTTTAGTAACAGAGAAAATATTTTTGTCATAAATTTTGATCAATTACACATATTTTGTCATAATTCGTTCGTTAATTTAGTTTTTTTGTTTTAGCCATTTAGATCGCATAGTTGGGCAAAAGCCTCCCCTTTTTGTTTCCAATTACTTCTAATTTAGTACTTACTTCATAAAAACTATAAGGTAAAAATAAAATCATTTTACGTATGTGTATGTCCGTACATACATACATAACAAATTTAAAGTTAAATAAAAGCAAAAAGACTGAAAAAATCAGCGAGCCATCGGAAAATAAAACGTCATTTCCCGATGACGCGTTGATGTCATTTAAGGTGTAAAAATGCTCCAGTGCCTCACGTGAAATAAATTATTAGTAAAGAATACCGTAAATATACTTTTGAATAGACCTTTTCCGATATTTACGGCTGATCTCTTTTAAATTATCATTCTTGATTATAAAAATGTATATTGATGAAATTTAAGGGGGATGCATGAATTTTCCGGAGTCCAGCGTGTGGGTCCCAAACGCCATCTGGCGTTTGTTTAAATCTATCTTAGGATTGGTTCTGGTGTACACATTTGGTTGCGGAGGACAGACGGCAGTCGCTCTGTGTAAAAACCAGTAACCTCATTAAATCACCTAGCGGACCCTAAAGCATTACCGCTGAGGATGCAACTGGGAATACACTCGAATGATGATGATATCTTTACACTTAGATATATGGGTTACAGAAAAAATTATAGGCACTTATAGGCAGAAGAGTTATTTAAACGGACTGTAATTAAACTTGTCCTTCAATACAATTTTATTACCAACGAAAGTTAGTACCCGGCCTCATTAGCATGCCCTTAACATGTGAGGCTCGTCCCCGGAAGTGGTACGGCCGAGCGTCGCCGGTCCCTCATTGACACGCCACGCGCGGGAGTGACACTGTGTCACGGCGCGGGCGCATCTTAGACAATGGATCACAATGGCTCGGATGTGGGATGGCATTACATATATTATGATGATTCTCCAACTGGTATAGAGGAATTTCAATGTAGTTTAAACTCAAGGTCCGTATTTTATATCAATTATGCTTAAAGTTTGAGCTTAAGAGTCGTTATCCTAGATTTTTCCATACAAACGTATATAGTCTAGCTTTTATTTTAAAATTACATGTTAGAGTTTGGCAGTATTTTTTAATTTAAAAGAAATTGCATATATCCAGGCTAATAATTAGTTTTCGACACTTAAGGCCGTATCTAAATTTTCCGGGGTCCAGTGCTGCCCCCATTTAAAATAAATAATTTCAAAGAAAACAGAGACATAATTTAAAATTTTGCAACTATCAAGTCCTAGATAACCCTTCCAAGTATTTTATGAACTACTGTTTACAGTTTAAAGTGAGAACGTTAAGCTTTACTACTCACATTTTCGAAAAACGGCCACTTTTAGCAAATGTGCGTCCGTGTCCGTTTTCTTTGAAATGATTTATTTAAAATGGGGGCAGCACTGGACCCCGGAAAATTCAAGTGTGCCCTTAAAAATTCCTTAGTTCCCTTCAAAATATATATGCAGGTTGTGGAGAGAAATAAATAATAACCGAACAGTATGTATTTGTCCAAATCCTCTCTTTCTGTATGTGTCATGGTGTATTACTTACCTTCATATATATACGTATATTTTTATTGTTTGTGTCTTATATAAGATTTGTATATTGATTGGCGTAAACTTAATTCTTAGTATAATCTCAAACTTTCGTGGTTTTTCTATGCTAAGTCAACTGATTGTTTTGTAAGATCTTTCATGTGATAATAAAAAGAAAAAAAAAAGAATATACCTAATGGTGTAGAAGTTTTTCATACCCAATACTGATGGTCAAATATGATTTGATACACTATATTCTCTTTCAAGTTCATATTTTGACTGTGAAAACTGTAAATATATGATTCTATGCAATTTATTTAAAATTATAAAAAAATGCCAAAATTTGACATGTCGTTTCGAAATTAAGTCCCATCTCGTAGCCAGATTTGGTAGCTAGCTACGAAATGGGAAATGCCGCTAGACTACGTTTATATGGGAAAGTCTAATGATAATTTCTGTCTAGGGTAACACTCATATGGAAAAATAGTGCAGCAGTCGAGTCTTAGTCGTCGTAGTCGAACCGTAATTATACTAGTACGTACGGCAAGCTTCCGTAAAATTACACTTTCAGCGGTTGTGCATAATAAATCAAATTAATTTTTAGGTCCTAATTTATTAATGAAAGAATTTTCAATACTTTCCACTTAGTAACGATAATCGGTTAAATTCAATCGGTGACGTTAATCACCCCTACTCCGAAACTTCGATGCCTGTATCTTTATGAATTTTTACTACTTTGATAAACCGAAAAGTATGGGTAGTTATATTTTCGGGCGCAGTCCACACACACAACTCTTTGTACTCATTTGTCATGGATCTTTTCTTTGTTCCAATAAGACGTCATAATACCAAGATTTCCACAATAAAAATAAGCCATCATGACATCTGATGACATTTTTACTCAGCATATTATAAATAACTTGGCGGTCGTGGGTTCAAACCGCCACGGATCGTATTCCAACCGCAGTTGCACCGGTGTTACTCCTGTCTGTACATCCTCTTATATATGATTTTATTGCATTTTTGCTATAGTTTTACCTAATTATATACTTTGTACAGGTTTTAGTTTAGTTTGTTTTATTTACTTATTATCATTCTTAAGTATAGCTAGTTAAAAGGACAGGAATATATATCGACATCCTGTAATGTTTTTTTTTATACAACGTGGAAGGGACATACCCGTAATAAATCTAACCACGGTCTAAACTAGATCATTATAGAATAAAAAAATTAAAATAACAGCCAAAGAACAAAAAAAAATTCGACATTTCCATACAAAAGTGTGCAGCCGCCCGGGCGATTTGTATGGGAATGCGGTTTTTTTTTGTTCTTTGGCTGTTATTTTAATTTCATTATTCTACAATGATCTAGTATAGACCGAGGTTTGATTTATTACGGGTATGTCCCTTCCACGTTGTATATTTTATTCGATATTTTTTTTTAATGAATGGGTCTGATTCGTGAATGAGATGGCAGTAAACTAATACATTCTTGTTCATAAAATAAACTGGTCGAGTGCGAGTTAAACTCGCGTGAAGAGGGTTCCGTCCGTACTTTTCATAGGTTTTCCTGAAACCTATAGGTAAATAACTATTTTCTGAATTTTTTCAAATTTTCGGAGGCCCAGTTGTTTCGGAGATAGGGGTGGTCGTCGAATTTTGCCTATTTGCTTAACTTATAAATTCAAAAATATTTATTTTAAAATTTAAAAGAAATATAGATATTTGAGATTCTTACGACACGGCCTTTTAACTATTTGATATGTCACAGAACACAGTTTGCAGATTTTTTTTTTTATTTTCCCCAATATTTGGCCCCCATATTATTTTTATTTATATCTGAAAACACTTATTTGATGAAATATATTATCTAGTCTTTACTCAATACCCCACTACTGGACTCTTTTTGCTGGGACGCCCACGTAATCTATCTCAATGAACTTAATGATTTTATGCACCTTATCAATCTAATTCTGGGATTTATCAATATTTATTGAAATTATGGGCATTTCCTGTAAACCTTTGGCATCATTACTGTTTATTATACTTTATGTTTATTATAGTACCTTTATACAGCTTAGGTAATGCGGGATGCCGTGAACTCGCTTTTCACTTAATAGCTAAATATATTTATGGCTCAGTGGCGATTTTTAAGATCTTGTTGGGACCTTTCTCAGAAAAATCACACGACTGCCGTCCAATACTAACATCACATTATAATGCCAGAGCAAATTACGTTTTATCATCATGTCATAGCACTTAATGCTAACGAATTAACTACTTTATTTAACTGAATGATAATCGAATATTAAAGATGACCTCCGTGGTGTAATGGTCAACACGCTAGTCCGCTAATCTGGAGGTTCTGGGTTCGATCCCCAGCCAGCGCAAGTTGGAAAAATGGCCTTTTTCAAATTGTCCTGGGTGTTGAATGTTAATCTATATATTTATTTACTATAAAATACAGTAGGTATCGTTGAGTTAGTATCCCATAACACAAGTTTAAAACTTACTTTGGGGCTAGCTCAATAAGTGTGATTTGTCCTTATACAACGTGGAAGGGACATGCCCGTACTAAATCAAACCGCGGTCTATACTAGACCATTATAGTACAATAAAATTAAAATAACAACCAAAACACAAAAATAATTTTCGACATTTCCATACAAAAGTGTGCGGCCGACCGGGACCTAAAGGGTTTATTACACTATCCGATTTGAACTAGGAAATCGGAAGATGTAATCGCAGTTAGGACTGATTGGATCCGATTTAGAGTAAAAAGGACGTAACAACCGGTCTACTTCCTTATAATCTGTGAATTTATTCCAAAACGCAATAGGTCACAAGCAACATATTAAACGGAAATAACCTTATAATAAAAGCAATAAGGGTTTTGTATGCGTCGCCGTCGGCCACGTGCCTCGATTTAGTGTGATCACTATATTGATCACACTAAATCGAGGCTGCAGTTAGATAGATTCCTAAATTGTTAGCTATAGCTTACTAGCTAGCTAGCTGTTCCTAGTTACTTACAAATTGGATAGTGTAAAACCACTTAAAGGTTCTGCTCATACTTACTCCGCTGGCTAGATGGCTTTTTTTTTTATTAATGGCTTGACGCTTCTGCGTATTTAGCCAGGAACAAGTTAATAAAACGTGGGAAATTCTTTTTTCCTAACAAGTTACAATCAAAGGTTGGTGTAGGCCTTTGATTGCTTTAAGGAAGCTTCTGGCGACTGAGTGGCGGATTTTCATAGCCGATTGAGTGGCGGACGACGCCCGAAGACGCCCACACAGTCCGCGAAACAAATATCACTACAGCCGTACTATGACTGTCCACTTTAACTATTTCACATATTGTTCATGAGCATGAGCATTTATAACACCAAACAACACCAATTTCATATTATAAAGTCCACTAAAATCGATTTGCAAAATAATTTAAAGAAAACCCCAACCGAACCCCTTGACTTGCCGCCAAAAAACCGGCTAGATGGCTTAGTGATCCAAAGATGAGCATCATCTCTGAAAGCCACGTTGGTTTATAGTTCTGCTAAATCGCCTTGCACTGTACCGCTCTGTGATACTCGTATCCGCTACGAGTCCTTATATACTCAAACTTACTTGTAATTGCTTAGGTCAGGCGGGAAGGCGCGACCCCTCTTTTCAATTCAGTACACCATGAGTACACCAACCATCTTTTGTATTTATATTGAATATTATTATCACGATCATTATATTTTATTCTTCACTTTACCGGGCAGTATCCTCAGGTCAAGCGGGAAGGCGCGACCTCGCTCGCTATCCTATTCCGCACTCCAATCACGTACAGGCATCCGTGCAGCTCAGACTGGACTGCTAACGCATTCAATTCTCTGTGTTCTTTGTTTATTTTTATTTATATCACTTGTTCTATGAAAATAAAGTTAACCGATGGCAAAGAACAAATATGCTACTATGTTGGCTAATATCCTCCAGCGAATGCATGACAGAGGCTTAATGAAATTTCGGTAAATAAGAATGAATACACCAGTTTTCCAATTTAGTTAGTTAAAATCTTTATTTCACCAAAACATTATGTATGATACAGAACATATGAAACATAAAATAGATGTCAAAAGGCGGCCTTATCTGCTGCAATCTCTTCCAGGCAACCGAGGTACTTGAAGACCAATTTAGGTACGTAGCATACTTGAAGAAACAATATTCAAAAAAATCTCTTGTCATATCAACTTTATTCACTTACATAATATAAAAAACGTACCTATGCCCAAAGGTGTGGTGAACCACTATGGACATAGTAACTATGAACTATAAAAAAATATTTATCTTGCGTCAGTTTTAATTTATCATAATCATTATATCAGCCGCAGGAAGTCCACAGCTGTGACATAGGTATGCCTCCTCCAATTCATCATCACAATTTTCAGCCCACATCAACCCATAGGCATCACTTTTTTTGCGCCATTTTTCTATGCAATTTTGGCTTATTATAAACAAATTAAGTATCTACATCATATTATATTCAGTTGTTTTTTTGCTTTTCGTGTGTGTAGCCAACACTGCTGTCAGATTTTTCAGGCTTTTCAGCTGTTTTTTTTTAAATAAAAGTTGATCTCATTCATCAACTAGAAAGAAGAGAAACTATTCCCAAAGATCAATGTAAACTCATTACTCTCGCCGTACAAAAAACATCAAGATCGAAAAAAAAGTGCGGTGGGACGAGAAAGAGTAATCTGAGATCACGAAAGATTTTTTAGTGTCGTTTCGCTTCGACAGGTGAGGTCACGTCCGATCTCACGAACAGACAGACTGCAGAAGTCATAGGGTCTCGCCACACCAGAACGTTTGAAAATACTTTTTTTTTAAATGAATGGCTTGACGCTACTGCGTATTTAGCCAGGAACAAGAAAAAAAGAATTTCCCACGTTTTTAATAACTTGTTTCTTGAAAATACTTTAGTCATTCTAACGATTGAAAAAAGTTTTAATACTTTTTTCATGCTAGTCCTCTTTTCTTCCATCCTGGTCTGGAAATTAAAAAAACACATAAATACTTCTTGCTTTTCTTCCCACGCAGATCGAGGGAGTTGACGAGTATCTGAAACATATATAACCGAATGCTTTTTTTTAATAGAAGATATTACTGCAATGTTTGATTGGTTTGGGTTTGATTGGTCGGTGCAGCCTACCACGCGTTCCCACCGGCATGTCACGTCGTTGTGGTCAGGTCATACGATCCGGTCGAGTGGTGTGGTAAAACTATAGACTTGACCTTTATCCAGGGTTACTCGAATGATCAGGGTTAAATTATTATTCATATTCATCAGTAAAATATTGTGTTTCGCTCTCATGTCAAAATTATCGAATTAGAATTAATTAGGGATGTACACATAGAGAGCTTTTATAAAAAGAGGAGTAGGAAAACCCAGAAGAAAATTTTTCGATCAAATAAAGGAAAAATTAAACGTGAAAACATATAAGGAGGTTAAGAACTTGGCGGAAGAAAGAGAGACATGGAAAGCTCTCCACCGACAAGAGCCCAGCTCTTAAATATAAGAAGAAGAGGACATACAGAGCTTATTACCTGAATTAACACTAAGGATACTTTTAATCCTGGTTAATGTGAGATTTGTAATTATTGTAAAATATGCTTTGACTTCAAGGGCAACAGTGTAATTTTAATAATAAAAGATAAAATATAAAGTTAAGAAATATCTTTGCCATAATACTGAGAAATTTGAAAAATTAAAATAAGCGTAATCTAAATGTATTAATAAATAACATATACGTCTTATCGTCGAAATTCCAAAACACAGTCCACTTAGTATACAATAAGTTAATTACCGATACGGTAGGTGTTAAAATCCAATTTGAACTAATAGCCGTTATTCGGCGTGGGCGCCACTAGCTAGAAAGCTGAATTTTATCGAAAGGAGTATTTTATGGTTTCCATTTTTTTAAGCCAACGAAATTCATTCTCAAAACGAAACTTCCACGATGCTACTGTTTTTAAAGCAGAGAGCAGATTTTTCTGATGAACTAATAAAAAGATTGCGCTTTTTTAATTAGTGGCATTATTTATGACTGATTTTAGTATGCAGATTTTTATTAAATGTTAATTTCTAACGGTCACTATGCGATTGGGCAAAAAAGCTTGAGATTTTCTTGCTGTCATGAATTTGGATTTTAGTCTATATAAGAAAAAATCTAAAAATATATTCTAAAGATAGCTTATGCTAAAACCACTGTCGTCATGACCAACCACAGAGCAATATGGCATTTACTGCTCTAACGTTTTAGGAAGATTATGCGCAAAATTTGAAAATGTAAAATTTTAATACATTTTTGGATGTAATACCCTATTGTAGTCATATACCCATGTTATTTGGCGTGGGCTTTCTTTATCCCTTACGCCTGTCGCCTCTAAATATATATATGTATGTTGGTTTAATACCCTTCCGTAGCCGTAGTACCCGTTTTTTTTTTGGTTAACTGAACTATATAAGTGCATATACACTGAACAATAATATTACTTAGAATATAAACAAATTTGATTCCTTTTTCGATCTTCTCGCCCACCATCACTCGAAAAGTGGCCTTTGAGTCTCGGTGCCGTAGGCTTTGTCTGCTTTCCTAGAGCCGCAAGACCCAAAATACACACAGGATAAAGACGTGATACTATGTGTATGTATAAGCAAATTTCGTTTCATTCAGTTTGGCACAAGACTTTGTCATACGGTTAGGTTTGGGAAACATCTGTCAGCACGGAACAGCAATTTCCTATGCTGCTATCCTTTTCTGTCGCTCAGAAGCGTCATTTTCTAGAGCGAGAGAGAGCGACGGAACGCTTTAGCAATCAGCACCGACCATGCTGAAGCGTTCCGCTTATTCCGTTACCATCTTTGCGTACCACCACAGAACTACATTACGTTCTGCTCTATTCCATTGTTCTAAATGTTACCCACCACAAAATATTTACGAACGTATTTTTTTTAACTTTACTTTCGATTCCACAAAATCGAACTCGTGACACCGTAACAGAGCCGTGTCAGTGGCGACATTTTTTCCGGGACGTATTTCGGTGTCCCGGCTAACAGGTGAGTCGGATGAACTGTGGTGTCATCGTGATGGTCAAGTGGAAGTTTTTGTGGGATTGCTTCTTGATTTGACTCGGTGCAAGGTGGAGGTCGGCGCTTCGGATTTTTATTTTTCATCTGTACTTACTTTTTCTTTTTCAATTATGTTGACTTGAATAAGAGTCGTTATGCGTCACCAACACCAAAACACGTAGCTTCTCAAATATTTAATAAAGTTTTAAATTGAAAATAAGGTTAATAAGGTTATAGTTTGAGATTGTAAAAGCAGAATATTTAAAAAAAATAACAATACGATGAGGCCTTTTTAGGGTTCCGTACCCGAAGGGTGCTAACGGGACCATATTACTGAGACTCCGCTGTCTGTCCGTCGGTCTGTCTGTCTGTCTGTCCGACTGTCTGTCCGTCTGTCACAGGGCTCTTTCTCTGGAACCGTAATAGCTAGACACTTGAAATTTTCACCGAATGTGTATTACTGTGGCCGCTATAACAACAAATGACTCAATGACCACCAAGGACTCGTACATGAAGGGTTCCGTACCACCGTACAATGTTTTAAAACGCTGAAGAAACACGTTTCTTGTATGACAACCCCCTTTAATTTTTAACTTTATTTTATTTTTAGTATTTGTTGTTATTGTGGTCATAATAATACATAATTGGTGAAAATTTCAAGTATCTAGTTAATGCCATTATGAAGATCCAGTTAAAAACGCTGAAAAAAAACACGTTTTTTGTATAACGACCCCCTTTAATTTTTAACTATTTTTTAATTTTAGAATTTTTTGTTATATCCGCCACAGTAATACATAATCGATGAAAATTTCAAGTGACTAGCTATTACGGTTCAAGAGATAAAGCCCTGTGACTGACGGACAGACAGACAGACAGACGGATAGACGGACAGACAGCGGAGTCTCAGTAATAGGGTCCCGTTTACACCCTTTGGGTACAGAACCCTAAAAATCAAGTCTTGACGTGTATTTTACTCTGTGGTCAAGGATTTTAATCGCGCTGAGTAAGCATGCCCAAATCTAATCGCTACTTTTTCGATTAGTCCGAAACTCGATTAAAACTCAATAGGTCACCAAGTTGCTTCACGAACTACGCAGCATTTTTTATCGAATGTCGCATGCAACATTTTTCAGCGTCCGCACCGGTGACGCTCACAGGTGCGGGTCACGTTTCGGATCATGGACATCACGATTATTGAGACAAGTGCAGTCCAGTTTTTTTTTTTAATTTTATTTGATTCGGTACAGGTGGAGGTCACGATGGTACTCGTAAGTATGAGACGGGATCCGAAATACATATGTATTTGGTGACCATAAATAAAACAAATGTGAATTTAAGTATATTAATAAAACAATTTAAGTATATTAATTGGTTCATTTAATATTAAAATTACTAAAAAATAGTTATGACAATTCTTAAGTTTTTAATTAGGTACAGAGGAAAGATGAGATACCTGTACCACCTCACGTAGTGCGCGACGCGCGCGGTGGCACAGGTATCTGATTAACCGTCTGTACTAGCAAAATATATTAAACAATTTTATTTTGCTTTTTAGGGTTCCGTACAAAAAATTAAAAAACGGAACCCTTTTAGGATCACTCGTGCGTCTGTCTGTCCGTCCGTCTGTCACAGCCAATTTTCTCAAAATCTACTGGACCGAATCAGGTGAAATTTGGTAGGATGGTGTAATTCTATGAACTAAATACACATGTGCAAAGTCATATCATCATCATCATATCAGCCACAGGAAGTCCACTGCTGGACATAGGCCTCCCCCAAGGATTTCAAAAACGACCGATCGGAAGCGGCCTGCATCCAGCGTTTTCCTGCAACCTTGCTCAGGTCGTCTGACCACCTAGCAGGTGGGTGTCCTACGCTGCGCCTGCCGGTACGTGGTCGCCATTCGAGAACCTTTCTGCCCCATCGGCCATCGGTTCTTCGCGCTATGTGCCCCGCCCACTGCCACTTCAATGAGCTAATCCGCTGGGCTATGTCTGTGACCTTAGTTCTTCTACGAATCTCCTCATTTCTGATTCGATCACGTAAAGAAACACCTAGCATAGCCCTCTCCATAGCCCGCTGAGCGACCTTGAGCCTTCTTATAAGACCCATAGTAAGGGACCACGTTTCAGAGCCATAAGTCATCACTGGTAACACACATTGATTAAGCACTTTCGTCTTGAGGCACTGAGGTATTTTGGACGAGAAGACACTGCGTAACATTCCGAACGCTGCCCAGCCGAGTCGGATTCGTCGAAAGACCTCTTCCTCGAAGCTGGAACTTCCTGCCTGGATCAATTGACCCAGGTAGATATACTGGTCTACAACTTCGAGGGTGGAGCTCCCAACAGAAACAGGTAAAGGCGTTACGTGCATATTCGACATGACCTTCGTCTTGTCAATGTTCATTTTCAGGCCGACCTGTTGGGAAACTCGATTTAGGTCTTCAAGCATCGTACTTAAGTCCTCCATCGATTCTGCCATGACAACGATATCGTCGGCAAATCGAAGGTGAGTGATATACTCGCCATTGATGTTAATGCCCAGTCCTTTCCATTCTAGAAGCTTGAAGGCATGTGCAAAGTAAATAAATATTTTTTTAAATAAAAAAAGTTTTGCAAACCTTACTGTGTCATATATCAAATGAAAGGACTTGTTATGAGGATCCCAATTTTTTTTTATATTTCTAAAATAGATAGTTTTGATTTTATTCATGTAAGTAGACGAAAATTGACCATCCCCTGATCTCCGAAACTGCTTAGTAGCCTAAATTTTGAAAAAAAAAACATATAGTTTATTGTTTGTAGATTACAGGAAAACCTAAAATAATTCAATCAATTGTACAGGACCCTCTCCACGTGAGTTTAACTCGCACTTGGCCGGTTTTATTTTAAAAGATAAATTATTTAATAATATATATAAATTAAAAATAAACTATACACTATCACGTCTTCATTCCAAATGGGGTAGAAAGAGCCTAGGACCGCAAGACCGAAAGGCCACAGCGTGATGGGCGTGTAGGTGAGAAAAAAAATACAATAATTAAAGAATTGTGGCATATTTATGAATATTTTCTAGTAAATCTCTATACTGTCTGTAAGTAGGTATACGAGTATTTTTTAGTAATTGTAACACCAAGTTCCGTAATTAATTTCCTCAAGTTTACAGCAAAACAAGATTTTATTTATGATAAGTATTTTAATTCTCACTCTACAAGTATATCCGAAGTTTTATAGATCAAACTCACTTGCACTCGTATCCGTAACGATTTTTATAGCTTTTCACATAAAATTCTACTATTCGTAGCATAAAACCTCTCGGAACCTTATCAGATGACCAGTGCGATCTTTGTCGGTTTTACATTATACAGCCGTGATTTGAATTTGTTGAGATCTTTGATCTAGTTCGGTGGAAAACCGTAAGCTTGCCAACACATTATAAGAATTTATCTTAGCTAGACAATTGGCCAGGACATATCTGCCACATATATAATCTATGGGCTTAGACTCACTGTGGGCTTCACTAAATGGAAAATAAATCCGGGTAAGCCCAAAACGAGATGGCGGGCAGATATTGACTATTTTCATAAAGATTGGGCCTCAAGAGCCCTCAATCGCGAGGGTTGGAAAATAGGATTGGGAGGCTTTGCTACTACATATGCTGAAAATGGAAATAGAATAGATAACCATGTGGTTCTGGTCAGAAATTGATTAATATTATACAAAGTGGAAGGGACATAACCGTAATATACTAAATCACTAAAGTATATTGAAATCAAAATAACAGTCAACAAACAAAAAAAAATTCGACATTCCCATACAAATCGCCCGCGCTGCCGCACACTTTTGTATGGAATTGCCGAAATTTTTTTCGTTCTGTGGCTGTTATTTTAATTTCATTATACTTTAGAGATCTAGTATAGCCCGTGGTTCAATTTATTACGGGTATGTCCCTTCCACTTTGTATAAGCGTATTCATAAAAGGGTTTGTACCTACGAGTATAATGTCTATATTTTTGCATTGGACAATTTTTTTTATTTTTGTATTGGGAAATAAAGAGGTTTTCATTTATTCATACTTTACGACTACGGGCTCTTATTTCGTAATATACCTTTAGCTAGATGATAAGTTGACTATGTGTGTGAGAAAACTTCTCGTAAGACATAAGATACTCTCTTGCATAGTCTTACAAAGAGAGATTTTAGTATAGTTTACATGTCCAACTAATCGTTTATAAGTAGTTTTTAATTTTATTGCCAGTGACAAATTCTTTGAATTTAGTTTAATATTTTACATAGGCGTAATATGATAGCGTAAAATTTTAAAGAAAAAAGAATTAATTTAACATAATACTAAGTAATAAAAATATACAAGCGTTGTTACTTTTATGTGAATATTTATAAAAACGTTCTCTTCGAATCATTTATTTTTTTGACAGTGGTAAATAAAAAATAATGATTGACATAAATATAAACATTTTAACACGGATTCTTTGTACCTTGAATTTCATTATTTTGTTGTTCGCTTTTGAACTGATTCAATTTATATTTAATGCCTTGTCGAACTTGTTTGATTTTATTACGGTAAATTACAATAAACAACATGAAGTGTACATAGCCTTGCATACTAATTATATTAATTATTTTGTAAAATATCGCTGGTAATTATATCATGTACTTACTATCAAAGTTGTGATAGAATGTTTTATAGTGTATATATTTATACTTTCTTGTACACACATATACATGTTTAAAGTACAACAGGCGGACTTAATGCTAAAAGCATTCTCTAACAGTCAAACCTTTGGGTCGATTGGAGAGTTTTATGTGGGTGTGAATATATAAAGAAAACTTAAACTAAACTAAATTTAAAAGATAACAATCACAACACATACATAAACATACTTTTATTATTATTACATATACACAATTACTTACATACATATATACCACTTCATAAAATATATACCTACATTAAAATATATACAAAAATGAATATACAAATACATAACCATAAATAAATATTATGCAATCAAGTCTGTAAATAGTAACTCACATAATTCTATTAAATATATAATTTATATGTGGGACAATAATACTTTGCCCAACAATGGGACCACTAAGGTTATTAAAAAATATACTTATGTGGGAAATCTTTATAGATTTAGGTAAAAATTTTGTTAATTTCATTGTAACAATTTTATTTGCATGTTCACCAAGTGCTAGATTGTGCAATAATTTTCGCATAGCAAGTCGCTTTCCTCAATTCTGAATACGAGTATGATTTTGACTTAATAACAAAAACAAAATTACGGAGTCAAAAATCATCTTGTGTATCAATCAATATTAATACGGCAATGGGAAACCACTTCATTATTTTTCGCCAAAATTCGTCATTGTGCGTCTATTTCCATACAATGACGCCACAAGAGCCTGACTCTTAAATGTAGTTAATATATATATCGAATTAAAAAGCTTTTCCTTTTTTGAAGTCGCATACTTAGCATAACCTGATAAACATTTTACACATGTAAAATATAAAAGGTTATCGCAAATCCTGTACATTTTAGTATTTTGTATATAATTTAAGCGTTTTAGGAACATTTTGTTAAAACTGTATCATAATAATTCGATTATAATATACGGCCAGTATTTTACGAAGATTCGTGTTCCAACGCGGAAAGGCGAGGTCGCGAAAATCAGAGCGAAAGTCAGGTGACGGGCGGAACTGAACCTGCTCCAGTTGATCGAAGGTTATATCGAAAGAGATCCAAAAATGGATGATAAATGGCCCGATATATCGGGTTTTGGGCCAAAGTTGCGTCACGTCAAGGTAATTATTGCTTTTCATGAAGTGCCTTGTCGTACGGTCGCGAATTAATGAGGAACGATTGGTTGTGAGGTTGCACGTACGGGTAAAAGCCCTTCGGCCAATAGGGTCAACTGCAATGACTTTCATTAAAACTTTTCTTCTTTAGGTTATTTGTTTATTTTAGTTGGTAGGCGAATGTACTGTCTTACATTTCTTTGCAATAAAATTTGCAGAACACTAGTTGAATACTCGTATATATCTTTGTTCCGATTGGCGTCGAAGCTTTTAGTCAGTGGGGTCCAAAATAATTTACTCGGCACTTGACGCCATTGGTAACAAGAAGGCTGGCTCATATCTTGGGAATGCAGCCAGTGTGCTTAGCATCATGCCTCATGAACAAATTTAGATTTTTGATACGTTTTTATTTTGTATTTATTTTAGTTTTAGTTAGATTTTAATAATGGAAAGTTCAATATCAAATAAAATTGTAAATAGACAAATCCTTAATTTTATATGTTCTTCTTTCGAGTCGATTGACTATAATATATATATATATACAAATTAGCATATATATATGTTAAAATAATGGCAAATTTACCGGTTCTGTCTAACCGTAAAAAAATATAACTTTTGGATGGTTTTATAATAAAATAATACAGCATTGGCTAATTGGCTTAGTCATCATATGCCACGGCTGGCAAAAATCGGCAAATAAATTGTTTCATAAAAATGCAGTTATTTTATTGATCAAGTGCATTCACGACTCGAAAACGGTACGCGAAATAAATAAAATGCTAAATAAAAATATAACATCTCTCTTCGCTTCCTATGTCCCCCTGTCGGGGCAAAGGGCAGATACAACACATCGCCAATCCGATCTGTCAACCGCTGCGTTCTTGATCTCACTCCAGGACAATCCAAGCTGCTTAGCTTCTGAGTTAACGGTGCGGCGCCAAGTTTGTTTAGGTCGACCAGGCTTACGCCTGCCCTGTGGATTCCAATCAAGGGCTCTACGGGGAATATGATCGTGAGGCCGACGCAACGTATGACCGACCCAGCTCCACTTGCGTCTACGGATTAGTACGTCAATTGGATCTTCCCTGCATAGGTTCCACAAGTCCTCGTTCGAGATAACTGTGTCCGGCCAAAAAATACCCATTATATAGCGTAGGCAACGGTTTACGAAGACCTGGAGTTGATGAGTTAGGTCTTTCAGCACCTTCCAAGTCTCACACCCATATAGCAGTACCGATTTCACATTGGTATTGAAAATTTTTAATTTCACTCTTTTGGAGAGGTGTTTGGATCGCCACACGGGACGAAGGCCCGCAAAAGCACATTTTGCCTTATTTATCCGCGATGCGACGTCTATATCAGTGCCCCCGGTAGTTGACACAACACTTCCAAGGTAGGTAAATTCTTGGACTCTCTGCACCTCCTCGCCGTTAATAAATACAGGGGTATTGTCACGTGTGCCATTCCGCATGTCTCTGGTCTTGCTCACATTTATTTTCAGGCCAACCTCTGAAGCCTCTCTCTGCAGGTCGTCTAACTTAGTCTGCATGTCAACGCGTCGGTGACTTAGTAAACAGAGGTCGTCAGCGTAATCAAGATCCTGCAGGTGCTCGGTAAGACCCCACTCGATTCCCCGCGGTCCTTGGGTATTAACACGTGACATGACACCGTCCAGCACGATTAGAAATAGAAGCGGTGACAAGAGACAACCCTGTCTTACCCCTGAATGCACCGCTATTTCTTCAGATAGTAGACCATCGCAGCGAACTCTACACGAGTAATCCTTGTATGCAGCCTTAATTAGCTGAATAAACTTGTCTGGCACGCCTATTTGCTGGAGTCTTGACCAGATAGATGACCATCGCAGGGTATCGAAGGCTTTTTCGAAGTCTACAAACAGAAAGTATATTTCCCTTTGAAATTCTGATGCCTGCTCTAAAATAATGCGCAGCGTATTAATCTGGTCAACACATGATTTACCAGGTCGAAAACCCGCTTGCTCGTTGCGGAGGATGGGTTCGATAGCCACTGATAGTCGACTTAAGACGATATGGCAAAGCACCTTAGAAGGAATGGGTAATAATGTTATGCCTCTCCAATTGTTACATACACTGAGGTCTCCCTTTTTCGGAACTGTCACCAGGAGACCCGTCCGCCAGTCTGTCGGCATTTGCTCCTCTTCCCACACCTTCCTTATCAATGGGCCAAGGAAAGCTACCGCTGTAGATGGGTCAGCTTTCAGCATTTCTGCCGTTATTAGGTCTGTTCCCGGTGCCTTGCCATCCTTCAGTTTTATTATAGCATCCCACACCTCGTCGTCTGTCGGCGGGTCTGTGTTGACGTTGAGTGCCGTCATAGCTGTTCCTGACTTAGAAACGCGAGAAGCACTCTGAGGCGAGTCAGCACTTCCAAAAACTTCCCTAAAGTGCTCGAACCAGCGTCTCAGCTGTCCCTCAGATGTGGTGATGTATTCGCCATTTTTTGCTCGCAGAGGTGTTTTATTCCTGTGGCTTTTATGGTCTGCCAAATCTCTCGCTGTGCGGTATAGTGTCTTCATGTCACCCTTAGCTGCTGCAGCTTGAGCTTTATCGGCCAGGCTATCCGCCCAGGCCCGTCGATCTCTACGACAACTGCGATAAATACTGCGTCGAATTTGTTTGTATTTCATTTTAAGATGCATTTGGGTGGTTTCGTCTACAGTGTAAAAATATAACATAGTAGGTATTTACCAGATCTAAAAAAATGCTGGTAATTTATCATAAAATAAAATATAATTAGGGATGCACCTACATTATTTAAAGCCTAGTGTTTCGTGTTCACGATTTAAAGTCTTCTTCTTCGTCTAAGCGCGTTCCAGCTTTTTCTTCTCCAAATATAACATGCATGTCGAGTCACCCAAGGATGCCAAAGACCTTTCAAAATGGAGAAGAAATAGCCGAAACAGTTTAAATGATTTGGCTATAGTTTTACGACCGGCCGCCTGCCTGACGTCAACCCTCTTTGGGAATGTATTTGTGCGAAAAGTTTTACAACCGGCCGCCGCCGGACGTTAATTCCTTGGGAATGTAATTGGTAGCACGAGATGTTTGTGCTTAGTCTCTTAGTCGCCTCTTACGACAACCACAGGAAGAGATGGAGTGGTCCTATTCTAACCCGGAATCACACGGGTCACAAATATTTTATCCTGGTTAACAGACATAAATTATTTTGATTTAAAGTAATTAATTGAAAAAAGATTCTGCGTGCAGCAGAAGCCACGAATACCAAGTTTGCTGCACCGAACATTTGATGTATGTTTACCTACTTTGAACGATTCTCTAGAATGCTAGAAAAAAGCTTAGGTACATAAAAACTCTAAATCATTAATTCACTTGATTGATTGAGATGTTTAATTTTTTACTACTTTTGCAAATTTTGCATAACTACTTATGATATTTTTTATGTAAATTCGCTACTTCATCAATTGCTTGACTACAGATTCATAATTTAAAGAAATCAAATCTCAAAGTGGAATATTATTAATTACGTGACCCCTTCATAATGTCACGGGAAAAGATGTTTTAGAAAGTTCAAAAATGTCTAAATTATTATTATTATACTAGCTTTTGCCCGCGGCTTCGCTCGCGTATACCAATTCCCACGGGAACATTACTTTTTTCCTGGATGGAAGGTACCCTATGTCCTTTTCAGTACTCCTAACTATGTGTATGCAAATTTTCAAGAAGATTGGTTCAGTAGATAAAGCGTAAAGAGGTAACAAACAAATATACAAACTCACTTTCGCATTTATAATATTAGTTGGGATGGGATTTTTTTATCGCAATTGAAATCATAATTTCGCCAAGAAACTTGCTGTCAAAAGTGGTGAAAATACTCATATAGAGTTAAGTATTTTTTACGTCATTACAACGTCATACAGGAACTGGTCGGTTAACAATTTACGTAAACTTATGAACCGACCAGTTATTGCAAAAAAAAAAAAATACATATATTGTTATAGATTTTTCTTTAGTATATTTAATTTCTTTTCATAGGGTTTCGGTGACGAAATCTCTCTTATCCCTAAAGTTAACTGGAAGAAATCGCTATTATTAGCATTATGTCCGCCATTTCCTTGTTACTATAAGAAAAAGTATTTTTTAATTAGCTCTACATTCTAACCTTTATAAAACAGTACTCGTATTGATATTAAGTAGTATCTTATTTATTGGTCCTAAGAAAAAAAATACTTTTCACAACACAAGACTCATTCAAAGGCCACGGCACCATGTACAACAAAACCATTTATTTTTAAATAGCTTGATAATATTTTTTCATGGCCAGTTATGCGCGTTTTACACCCCTGGTGTTCATAGTCCACAGAGAACGCTTAATAAGCGAAACAATGTTTGCTTACAATCTTTCGCCACTTCAGATCCCGAAGTCCGCTTTCCAGCTTTTTCTTCTATTTAGTTATGAAAAAATAAGAAAAACATATGAAACCATCTCAAACGTAAGTGTCATAACGTGGAACACGACACGGGCAATAGAAAGTATTTAAAAAGCGCAATTTCACGGCGGCTGCATGCGGGCTGCCCAATTCTATTGTAGCCTGTAATGGCGGATCATTATCTACACACGATGTCTTTGCGCTCTTAGAGGACTGTTAGTTCTATTCTGTGCTGTATAAATCAGCAGTGAGGTAAAGGCCCGAAAGCCTGAGGCTTTTTCTGCCGGTTGACTGGCAGAAAAACCTCAGGCTTACAGCAACACGCGATTCTCAAATTCTTTCAAAGTTTAACCACAGTGTGTCAACCTATTGATGATATTGTAAAAGGAAAGTGATATTTTTTGATTTTTGGACCTAAGGGTCTCAAACCCAAAGGCCATTGATAGTACCACTACACTGGAATCACAAATATGACATGTTTCTAGTAGAATAATGTTGGCACTGATTATCTTGATCAGCTTTTACGATGAGACAACCAGCTGGTGCATTGTATTTTCTTGTAGTGGTTCTACGTTGTTCTTTGCTCTCTCTCAGACCAACATAAAGTATAGGTAACTAACTACCTGATAACCTGACTATTTAAAAAAAAATGGTTGCCTGTAAAGTCGGTTTTACGGGCGAAGATTTTACGTGACAACGTTTGAGTGGGAGAGAGACGCAAGGCATTCGGCGGGCCTCTCTCTCGTTCGGTGACTCATCGTAACGTTACCGAGCGTTACACTTTTTCATAAGTGACTCCCAGCCGCAACCTAATTTAAGACGTTGTCACGTCAAAAAAAAAAATGGTTGCCTGTAAAGTCGGTTTTACGGGCGAAGATTTTACGTGACAACGTCTTTTTCTCGCGGCAGACCGATCATAGTTGAGTGGGAGAGAGACGCAAGGCATTCGGCGGGCCTCTCTCTCGTTCGGTGACTCATCGTAACGTTACCGAGCGTTACACTTTTTCATAAGTGACTCCCAGCCGCAACCTAATTTAAGACGTTGTCACGTCAATAAAAAACACGGTATGAACTACAAATCATGAAATCATATTCCACCTGGTATCTGAGTTGAACAAACCGCCTTATCACAGATAACATTCAACAAACAACCTTAACGTCCGAACTTCAGGTCAGTGACCCTTGCAAAACGAATCATTGCTATTCTGGTCAGTTGCATAGTACTGACATGCGACCTTTTTGACCTGGAATGACCGATGCTATGTAGGGCAGCCGACTTAGCTTGTTTTTTTACGACATAGGCATAAAATTAAACAGCCAAGCTATCATTCAGCTGTATTTGTCACCTTAAGTTTAAGGGGTTTACATACATAGTATTTATTGACATGTGACCTTATTAACCGACTTTAAAAAAGGAGGAGGTTATCAATTCGAATGTATGTTTTTTTTCTTTTTTTTATGTTTGTTACGCGATATCTTTTCCATTTTTGGACCGATTTTAATGATTCTTTTTTATTTGAAATCCTTTATTACCAAGTTGGTCTCATAATAATTTGGTGAAGATGTAAAGAAGAACTTTGGAGATATGGAAGAAAATCCTCAAAGTAAATGAAGTCGGTTGATTTTTTGTTAAAATATTTAATTATTGATCTGGAATGACCGTTGCTATATGGAGCAGTCCACTTAGTTTATTTTTTAATAACGTGGGCAAAAATGTACACAGCCAAGCCGTAACAAGCTGTATTTCTATATTTGTCACCTCAGGCTAGTTTATTGTATCTTAAAATAGGACTAGCGGAAAGTAAGCTAAATCAACGTCAACTTGTGAACGGTTGCCGTCAGAGGGGCCAGCTGGGCTTCGCTTTTCTTTATCTATATTGTTTTATTTCTTTATTAATATAGGACTACAAACAGGTACTTTTTGACCCTTTTTTTACTGTTACTTTTTTGTACTTTTTTTTGGCTTTTGACTACTTAGTAGGTATACTTTATTTCGTTATTATTGTTTGTTTGCTCATACACAAGCATTACTGTTACTATATAATATTTGCAAATTGACATAAAGTACTTATGACAAATGCCTTCTGGCGATCAATACTATCTTATTGAGATTTTTTCGGCGTTTCTTTTTAGCAGCGGTCGTTCCGAAACGCTAGAATTGGTAGCTTTTCTTTTAAATAACGATAATAAATAATTTAAATATTAATGAACTTTACATGAATTGCATTGAAATGTATACCACATTTAAATGATATGTAAAAGTGCGTGCAGCCTAGTAACTAAATAAGTTGATTCTACGAGCCTTCTTTGATTAAGTCGGTCAAGCAAGCCAAGATATAAGTAGAGTTGTTCTTACTACGTATTCTCATATCCGGGGTGAAATACTAGTAAATGACGACGACAGTAATTCTTAGCATTCCTACTTATTTGTGTAGTCAAGGCAATTCAATAGAAATGATTGCTATGCCGGTCAGTTGCAACCACTGACAATACTGACATGCGACCTCTAGCTGGGTAAACGACCGGGCTATGTGGAGCACCGGGACCACTTTCCTAAGGTTGTAATTCTCGACGCATGCTGGACACGACAAATGGTGGGTCATATAGTTCAAGTACGGTCCGCCAATTCGTTCACATCGATTAGAATACGTGTTTTTTGAGTAGGAAGCTAGTCTTATCCGTGTTTCGATCTTATAGTGATGTGTTCCACTCTAGTTATTATTTATTAAAAATTTAAAGTTTTTTTGCACAAACCTTTTGTACAAGTATTAGACCTAATGCCATATGGAATTCTCTACCAGACAACCATTAGACCAAGCAGAAAATATCCATTAATCCATTGGTCAAATCCATCAATGGATGAGATTCCGCCTTTTAGTATACTCTAATCCACTCGTATAAACAGATTAGGGACTAGATTAGAGTGGAACCCCTGTTCCACTCTAGCATTTGTTAGAAATAGAACGTTTTCTATTTCAAGAGCCACGCATGTCCATGTTAGGTATCTGCTCTTGCAGAGCCCGCATTTACTGTGAAGGCAGTGAAGAAGAAGAGACCATTAAAACGATTTGATTGTGATTTTATGACGTCCGACGTCAAACCTCTTTGGGAATGTATTGTATAGTACGAGATGTTTGTGCTTAGCCCTTTAGGTGCCTTTCAGTCGTAAGAGTAGATAATTGGGTAGATGACTGGGTCAAAAATAAATTATTTGGTACTGTACCAAATAATTAATTTATAATAAAACTTTAAAAAATTGTGTCACTTGTCATTGATCATATCCATTTTCTTAATGCGGAATAACCGATATTAAGAGCGCTATTTGACTCGAAAAAAATATGGCGTCACACTTGTGTTTTTCATACAAATCACATAGAAAATGTTTGTTGTTATGTTTAAAAAAAGTGCCTGATTTGACTTGTTGTCCTCTAGCGGATTTGCGCAGAAAGATGGAGTGGTTAATTATTTTAGTTCGAAAATCACACAGTACTGGCGTGCACGAATAAAATGACAGCTAATATTGGGTCATATTGTTCAAGTGCGATGATACAATCAGGTTTCAAAACCATAGTGTGATGAGTTAATTCTCTAGAGGCGTAGACAGTACGATCCACGTGTGACCTTTCTACTCTATTTACTGATTTGGTCTAGTAGAATTAATGCTTCAGATACAGATACACTATCACGTCTTTATCCCTAACGGGGTAGACAGAGCCAAGGGCGGTAAAGCCCAGGCCACTTTAAGCGTAATGGTGGGCATGAAGGTGGAAAAGGGAAATCATAATAGTGATGGGTTGCTAACCGCATTACCTATTCATATGATTCAGATTCTCGCCCATTCCCTCAATCGGCTTTTACGATCTGCACGGGAAGAAAAGCAGCTGGTACATTCTATGTTTTTTCTTTTCTCCCAGACCAGCAAAGAAGAATAATGCTTCAGGTTTTAGTAAAATTTATTTATGTACTTATTATTATAAAACATGTATGTATTCTTTAATTTTCAGGTTTAACCTTAGAGTCTATATTAAATAGTAAATAGATAAACACAAATCACACTGATTGAGCTAGTCCCCAAACTTAGTTTAAAACTTGTATTAGGTATACTAAGCCCACGATATAACAGGAGTCTAACTTAACAAAAGCTTCATGAAACCCTATTGTGTACCTAATAGGTAAAGTACCTGTGATAATACTTAGCCTAAACTGACAAAGTCAATCTTATTTCGTAATAAAAACTGTCATTTTGAAAACAAAATCAAGATCAGGTCAGGCAAGTTCCAAAGTGCAATATTTCTTATTATCGAAACAGGCTTGCCTTCCGGTCTAATGTAAAGGCGCGTATACACCTGGGACAATTGCGTGAATTATTAAATATGTATAACTATGCATCATTATTTTCAGCAAGACATTTCCTTGATACTAAGGACATCTCTGGAGAAAAAAATGGTGAAGTATAAAAAAATAGGACCCTCCATATTAAAGACGAGCCTTCTCACACTTTGATTATTTCACTACCTATATTTCTTTCTTTTTTTTCTTCTTTCTTATTTTATTCCACCAACAAGAGCCACTAAGCTCTTAAGCTTAATAACTCTTGTTGGTGTTAATTTTTTCTATCTTGGGCCTTACTCTTGGGTACTATAGTTATTAAGTGTTTTATTTCTCAAAAGATGAGATCAAAATACTCAATTCAATAGGGGATAGGACAACTTTTCACAAAGTGTTTGAAAGTAATTAGAATGGTTATTTATTACCATAAAAAATAATATTTTATTTAAATAAGGCTGTAAATATACATAAATTACATTTAAAATTTGAATGCATAAAAATGCCGCGTAAACGCTCCCATCTGTCCACTTGGCCGCGTGACGTCATCTGTGTGTGAGTAAACATCAAACAATCAAGTGGTGAAAAGGATGGCAGTAGTGGAGGCCACAAATTCACAGAGTAATGTTGACATCTATGGTTGACATTTTGAGGTTACCCGAGCCGTCAAAAATGACAGTTACAAACGAATGACGTAACGCGCTGTGATCGGTGTTTCGTTCAAGGTGGCGAACAGATTAAAAATATTGCAATTAACGCATTTTATTTCTTGATTTAAAAATATAAATCATTATTATTTCACAAAAATACTCATTGAATGGTCAGTTTATTTAATTAACATTATTTCTAATTACAGTTAAGAATTTTTGGTGAGACCTGTCCGATCCCCTATTATATATGTATAGGATTTCAACTATCAACTTGCGTCGCGTTTTAAAAGGTTAAAATTTTGTCATGCAAATCAGTGACGAATAGGTTGTGCCCCTGGCGAGTAATACTCGTAAGTTATTAGCTACTTGCACGCAGGGATCAGCTGCGCCGGCGCTCGGCGCTCGCCTTCTCGCGGTACCCGTTTATTAATATTGCTAAGCAATTTTACACGCAAGTAGATAACCTTTTGAACAAGCCAGGATGGTATTACACCTGGAAGATAACAACAATTCACACAGATTGAGCTTACTCCTAAAATAAGATTTGAACTTTTGTTATGGGATACCTACTCAACGATACTATATTTTATAATAAATTCATGTACTTATAGAGAAACATCCAAGATAAAACAATTTGAAAAAATTCATTTCAGAACCTCCAAGTGAATTACAAAAGTATCGTGCTCGTCTCGCCAGCGCTTTTTAGTCTACCCGGGCGACGGTAACCATCACAAGGCAACCACTTCGTTGTAATTCTAGTTCATCTTTCACTGTGCATCCTACCGCAGACCATGGATCAAGATAAACACAGCCTCTGTATGAATTTGCGTGTCGATTTGACGTCAAATTGACTTAATTTAGGATCGTCACTTTTAGGTCAATTCATTAGATCGGACATTTTGAGCTCTCTACTCTAAAATACCTAAATCTGCCGTTTTGAGCCGTAGAAACTCGTCGAAAAACGGTGGAGGAAGTAATAAAAAAGATTCCTTCCGTTTGTAAGTGAATTTCTTATTAAATATATGTATTGAAAATTGACACGCCAGGTTTTTATACTTAATAAAGGACTTTCTTTATCTAGTACTGTATACAGATCTGTGCATCCTACCGACGTGCCCTGCCCAATTCCTTTTAAGGTGAAGATATAGGCAAATGACCTTGAAGTGTGATATAAATTGTGAACTCGTAAATTTGTTGATAATTTCCATATTGCTCTTCGTCATGCACTAGATAGCCCTTTAAATTATTTTATGAACGGCCGTTGAAACTATTATTGGTGATCCGTCTAGCTTTAAAACTTGCCGTGGCCACTTTTGGCGGAGGCAAGTTTTGAAGCTAGACGGACTAATGTAAATACTTTCAACGGTGGTTCATAAAATAATTTAAACGGCTATCTAGTGCATGACGAAGAGCAATATGGAAATTATCACCATATTTAAGAGTTAACAATTTATTTCAAATGAGGGCGCCACTTCAAGGCCATTTGCCTATATCTTCACCTTGATTATGGCGGTCTTACTAAACTTGAGAAGTGTTTTATGTCTACAGCTTTGTGTCCGTCAATGCACTCGGGTGGGTACACAATGTAGACTTCCCTCAGTGAAAGGGAGCGCAGATAATTTGACATGGCAATTATAATAGTGGGCTTCCGACAAATCTATAATGAGCTGCAGGTCTGCTGTGCTGCTATCGCTACCACGCATAAAAGGATAGATTAAGGCGGTTTGTCCGATTCCAGTGATCCTAGTAATTCTATTCAACTATCAGATATCTTGCTTCTATAGAAATGATCGGATTTACATTTAATTATTATGGATATTACGTATAGTGCACTTTACTGTCAAAGTTTTTGTTTACAAATCTGTCTATAACTTTTATTAGGTATTCCTATATTTTACCTCCTAATCTAAATTACAAATTCGCTAATGCTCAAATCATCATACAGATCTGCGATTATTTCCTCAAAGCCTTACGAAAACGAAGGACAATTATTTTAGAAATTCTTTATACAACTTGTAATTGACATATGCGTAATAAATCCAACCACGGCTATACTTAATCCATTCAGTATAATGATATTACAAAAACAGTGCAAAAACCAAAAAGAAAAATCGACATCCCCATACAAATTGCTTGGACGGCTGTACACTTTTGTATGGAAATGCCGAATTTTCGATTTTTGTTTTTCAGCTGCTTTTTATTCAAATTTTTTTATACTACAGTGATTTAGTATAGCAAGTGATTCGATTTATAACGCAGATATCAATTACATGTTGTACGAGTAATTGGGTGTTTCATTTGATGCAGTTTATTTTTAACCGATTTCAAAAAAGGAGGAGGTTATCAATTCGACTGTATGTTTTTTTTTATGTATGTTTGTTACGCGATATCTTCGCCAATTGGGAACCGATTTTGATGATTCTTTTTTTATTTAAAAGCCTTTACTACCAAGTTGGTCCCATTTTAATTTGGTGAAGATATGATGAAGAACTTTGGAGAAATAGAAGAAACTCCTTAAAAAAATTGAAGTCGGTTGATTTTTTTGTTAAAAAAATTATTATTTTATCTTCATTTTCTGTTTTTGTCCAAAACTGTTCACCGCTGCTCAGTTCAGAACGTAAGTCAAATGGTATGAAAAAGTATACACATGTTCTTGATCGAAGCATGTTGTCCGCATATTTTACTAAATATAAAGATCTTTCTATCAAAATAAAATAGATTAATTTCACCGGATACCCAACGTGCGACGTTGACGTTTCGTATATGGGCATTACATGTCAATTTAGCGTCGACAGGAGTTACCAAACTGGATTGAACTGGATTAAACAGACTGACGCGGGATATTTATGGGGCAAGTGCGACAATGGGCCTAATTGACGGGCAATCGGGTAAGATCGGTAACGAAGAGACCGGTTGGGACACTTGGCCACTAGACTGACCCAAGGGATAGGAATGTTTATGCTGTTCGAACTTTAATGAGAATGATTTGTGAGGTCGGGGAATAAAATATAGCTTTTACTCCCAGAGTTATAATTGTTTTTTTTGTACGTGTTTGAAGCTACGAAAATTGGGCACGTTGTAAGAGCCATGGTTGTGGATGAACTTAGTAAGTTCCTCGATGTAAAATAATTAGTATTTATTTTATTGACGTCACAAAACAAAACAAGTGATCATTTTCATTGAACACATTCTGTTTTATAGTGTAACCTATTCTGTCTCACTTCTGGGAAAAGGTCTCCTCTATATCCTTTTAAGATTTTACGTCTCATGTTATGTTATCTTATCTATCTATATCAACGTGAAGCTTTTTGTCGCACATTTGCGAAAAACGGCCACTTTTGGCAAATGTGCTAAGAAAAGCTTTACGTTCTCACTTTTAACTGTAAACAGTAGTTCATAAAATAGTTAGAAGGGTTATCTAGGGCTTCCTAAAATGAAAATTTAAATGACCTATATGGTACGGAACAGTAATTATGGGGATCCCACGTGTTGCGATTTTTCTTCGATTTATATAGTCATCTAGATAATGTTAGGCAATAAGATTTTAATTAGTTACCTAGTATTATATTGTAATGTAACATATTGGATGCCCATAACGCCAAGCCTACAGGATTTAATCACGCATTGATTTCCAGAGTGACCGGTTGGAAGCAACTGAGAGTATAATTTTAATTAAATCCTACGCCCACTATTAATTAACAGCATGGTTTGTTCCTGTCAGGACTCGGCTTCCAAGACTAGTGTTCCGACAATGTGCTGATAAACAACTGTGTAAGCAACTAGGGATATTGGCTCTAAAAATAACTTGTAATATTTTAAAGCTTAAATCAAAAGCGATTGTGTTGTTATAAGGGAAAGGTAGGCTATAAATATTTTTAGGTATTTAAAGTTGTGTTTTTTGCCCGCTACGCGTGCTGCAATTTTTTGAAGCCACTCAAATGCACCAAGCCATGCACCAACGGTTTTAAAATAAACATACTAAAAATACAGGGTGACTTTTTGTAATTTCAGAGCAAGTTCAGTCCATGATACTCAACTGCTTTCTATAAAAACAATAAACAAAAAAGAAATTTTGCTTAGCAAAGCGTATTCTGTATGGCGGAACCAAAAGTTTTTATCTATTTTCAGAAATTATTTAAAAAGAAATTAGACTAGTATCATGGACTGAACTTGGTCTAAAAATTTGGCTGGTGGTTCAAAAGTCATCTTGTATTTCTTAACAATTGTGTATTTGTGCATGATGATCGCTCTGAGATAATAATATGCTCTCAGTACAAACCACACAAAATAAAACTAAATTTATGAGAACAGCAATCATCATAAAATAAAACATAGTGCTGGGAACAGCTAATTATGACACTACTTACATATTAAACTTAAACATATTTCCACCCGGAAAATATTCGATCGAGAAGTATATTCGAGTCGAATGGACTAATAAAATATAGTTTATGCGTCCTGCCAGAGATAGTTTCCGCTGAACAAATTATAACCAAGCTTTACAAATTCATTAACATCTAAGTAAACATGTCCAGTGCGCAATAAAAGTCGAGACGCCCGCGCGTAAATTAGAATACAGTAAAATGTCACACTACAAATCTATAGTAATTTACACGATATTTTATAACGACATAAAAGTCCAAAATCGGCCTCTTAATATTGAAATAAAAAAAGTAAAGAACACGCTTTGAGATAGATAAATAGATCTATCTATCTATAATTATGAGCAATGCTCTTGTCGGTTGAGTATGAATTCTCTTCCATTTGTCTCTCTTATCTGCCAGTTGTTTTAATTCTTTGTACGACATGATGTTCGCCTTTGCCTTTATTTGTTTCATTTAGCTATGCCTCGGTCTTCCTGGTCCTCTTTTTCCTTCTATCTTTCCTTCCATGATGGTCTTTATGAAGTCGTCATGTCGTAGCAGATAACCCAACATCTTTCCTCGTCTATTCTCTATTATATCCAGAATGCACCTTTTCTCTCCTACTCTTTTCAGGACCTCCTCATTTGTAATTTTTTCAACCCAGCTTATTCGTTCCATCCTATGCCAGCACCACATTTCAAATGCTTCTATGTGTTTCTGTTCTTTTTGAGTCAAAGTCCATGCCTCGCAGCCATATAACGCAATAGTCCAGATATATATTTTTAGGAGCCGTTTTCGTGACGATTTTGATATCTTTGCTATTAGAATAGAGAAAGATAAATACATACATATTATATTTTCCATGCTGGTCTGGAAGAAAAGAAAAAACTTCGTTTGACCAGCTGCTTCTCTTTCCGCGCAGATCGTAAAAGCCTATCGAGGAAATGGGCGTAATTGTCAATCTAAATGCAGCTAGCAATCCATTGAACCCATTACTATTTTAATTGGTTCTTTTTCCATCTTCTCGCCTAACAATGCGCTAAAAGTGGCCTTTGGGGTTTAAGGCCTTAAGCTCTGTCTGTCCCGTTAGGGATAAAGATATCATAGTGTGTCTGTATATTCTATCGTAAATTCGTTGTGTTGCGAACATCCATATTAAAGGAAGGATACTGATTCGTACATAGAAATTAAGTAATATTTACTTCAGAATTATACATCTGCATAATTGCAGTTTAGGCTTAGCTCTTATCTTACACCATGATGGTTTTATCACCGGAAAAAGAGATATTCTAAGGATATAACAAGAACTTATGTAGTTATTTTTCCATATTTTGATATCTGTTCCTTGAGGAAAGTTGTTCAGGATCATGGCCCGAATTCACCCTTAAAATAGTTTCAGTATATAATAAATAATAATAAAAATAAATAAATATATATGGACAAATTACACTGATTAACCTAGCCCCAAAGTAAGTTTTAAACTTGTGTTATGGGATACTAACTCAACGATACTATATTTTATGATAAATACATATATAGATAAACACCCAAGACCCAGGACAATTTGAAAAAGGCCATTTTCCAACTTGCCCTGGCTGGGGATCGAAAATTTGGTTAGATCCTGTAATATCCAACTATGTTAGATCACTAGAAGCTACCGCTTCCAAAAAATCAAGTACATATGTTAACACTTGCTATGCTTCTGAACATTCCTTATTTTTAGTTCTAACTCTATACCAAAGGTCAAATACTTTTATTGGTAGACTTAAAATAATTAAATTAACACACACTAGTTAAAATTCTGGCCGTGATTATGTTAATTTAGATCGTGTCACAGAATACTTAAGTAATCTGTATGAAAATTAATGATCATTAATTGGTAATAAAATATTTATTTTAGATTCCTAGTTTGAACGAGATCTGTAGCAATTTTTGTTTGTTGTTCAAGTTTGCAATTTTTATTAAATTATTAAATTAATGCATAGTAATAATTAATTATTACTATGCATTAATTTCGCTGCTTCAGTCAAGCTGGGACCACGTTCGGTGAAACCCGAACGAAACGTCAGCAAAATAAATAAAAAAAGGTACGTTTCGCGTTAATTCCCGTATGTATTAATTTAATAATAATGCAACGCGATAGTTTAAAAGTATTTGCAATATATACAGGGTGACTTTTTATCCACCTGCAAAATTTTTGGAGCAAGTTCAGTCCATGATACTGAACTACTTTCTATAAAAAATAGTTATTAAAAATCGTTAAAAAAATTTAATTACTTTTTTTATAGAAAGTAGTTTAGTATCATGGACTGAACTTGCTCCAAAAATTTTGCAGGTGGATAAAAAGTCAGCCTGTATAACGTCTAACAAAATATACTGAAACTATTTTAAGGGTAGATTCAGTCCATGATAGTGAACAACATTCCCCAAGGAACATATATCGAAATATGAAAAAATTGTTTGCTTTTTCAGAGAAACTTAGATCAGTTAATCAGTGAATTTGTATGAGAGGCCAAAAAATATTTTTCGTATTTCGATACGTGTTCCTTGGGAAAAGTTGTTCAGTATGAAAGACTGAATTTAGCCTTTAAATCGTTTCTGTATATCGTCATAACATTTTTTATCTAAGCACAAAGTTAAATGATAAATACGTAGGTCACTCAGATATCCAAAATGCACGGTAGGTAGTTTCTTAAGGTGACTCAAGTCACCCGGGGTCACATGTACAGAGGTCGCAAAAACGATTGACAATGTGTGTGTATGTGTGGGATAATGAGAGAATAAACTGCGATTTGGAAAACCACAATTGTCTTTTTTACAACCGTAATTTATTTAGTTGTAATATGTTAATTTTCGGTGTATATTATTGTTACTTTATAAACCATACATAGGTACTGCAACTCATAGTATTTACAAGATAATTGAATTTCATAATTTTTTTCTTAAAATACACTTTTTTTTCCTCAGATATCCCACTTTTCGTGGGCTCGGGACAGCATGTGAGTCTGTTATTACTCTCCATGCTGAATAAAGATTGGGTTGAAAATTTTATGGCCGGCCACCTGCCTGTCGTCAACCCTCAACCCGTCAATAAAATAAAATATTTACTGCCCACCCCTTGTCATATATGATGCAAAGGTGCCCAAAACACTATCGGTGTTGTCGCACTAAATGGCTGTGGAACCTTAGCACCAGAGTGATGAGTCAGGGCGGGAGTCTCCATTTCTTTCTCTATTCGGTGTCCTAACTCCCGGATTCAATCACCCCTGTATTACTCATGCAGCGAAAATTTTAATGTATTATTAAATTTAATTCAGATACACTATCACGTCTATACTCGTATCAATTATTCATTTGCCTTTATAGATATGAATATCAAATACTTAACTCAGTTCAGTTACCTTGAACTTGCCACCCAATTCGCATGCATATGTGAACACCTCCAAATTAGAAAGGTTAAACTCCAAATATCACAAACACACGTAAGGCCAAAATAATTAATACATCAACAATATACGAACTCAATCTGGCGTTCGTATATCTTTTTCACGGGTGATTTGTCATAAAAATTTAGTACCACTATTAATTTTACGGTCCCAACAAATAACTGTTTGTCTGTGGCCTTATGTGGAGAAAACGTATATGTTTCTTGCTAACGAGTTATAGCAAATATAATTACTAACGTAATAGTCGTATCATATATTCGAATAGATCGAATCGAATTGAATTTGCCGTGTGGTTCCCGGTAGAATAGGACCACCTCCGTGGCGTAATGGTTAACACGCTAGACCGCTAATCCGGAGGTTCTGGGTTCGATCCCCAGTCAGGGCAAGTTGGAAAATGGCCTTTTTCAAATCATAAAATATAGTATCGTTGAGTTAGTATCCCATAATACAAGTTTAAAACTTACTTTGCGGCTAGCTTAATCAGTGTGATTTGTCCCTATATATATATATATTTATTTTATATATACTCCAAGTCTTCCCGTGAATGTCGTAAGGACGACTTAGGTAACACAAGCTAAACAAAGCTTATAATGGGACCTTTATAACCCGTCTGGCCAGCCTGGAGAGTGCAGGCGAAATCCTCTGACTGCTCTGGCTAATATATGGCTCTGGTAGTACAGAGAGGGTCGTGCTCCTGCAGTGGAGACTAGAAAGACCTGATGATGATGATAATGACAATCAAATAGCCTTTGAAAATCGATGTGGCTTTGTAGGTATTTTGACTTAATTTTACTTTAAAAACTCGTGCAATTTTTGTTTCCACTTTGACCTTTTATATTTCATTAATTTATTCATCTTTGATTAATTATTTTAATGGGATTAAAAAATTAATAAATTAATCTGTTTAACCTGTTAGATGATGAAGGTTAAATGACAAAGGGGCGACATCTGTCAAGCTCTACCGTGCTAATAATTGGTTGTCGAGACTAGAGGTACACTTGATGGCAAATTAATAGGAGTGATTAAATAAGGGTCACAGAATAACCGAGCTAGGGGTAATTGCATCTATGCTCCTGTTTGACAACACTTTCCCTGCTACTTTAATTTAGACATGAAAACGGCCGCTCCATCTTAATGAGTGAAAGGAAAATGATATATTATACGGACTTGTGGATTAGATGATCGCGAAATCACGGTTCATTTATATTATGGAACGGTAAATTGTGAAGTTAACTGTTTGCTTTATGTACTTAGGTAAATATTATAGATTCACAATGTAATTGAAAATTTGTATCTTAATTGTTTTAAAACGAGAACATTAAATTTTAATAATATGGATTTAGATATTTGTTCAAGCGTAATAAATAAGACCATTGACCTTTATTCGCTACATTATTATAAATGTCATTAGTATATATAAAATAAAAACATAGTTTAACAGTAAATTTTCACGGTGAATTCATATGAAATTATAGTAAAAAAATCAGTGCGAATAAAAATCTAATCATCCCATGCAACTAATGAAGGGACGATGATCATGTCATATACCATGGTATATAATCTTTGAAATTATTTCCACTTTAAAATGCTCTGCGACCTTGACCTCTGTATTAAATTTGTTACATCCTTAAGTATTTATCCGCCAATCTTTTAATCTTGAACCCAGCATTCAAGACGGCTGTTTAGTAAACAACACACGCATAATACCGAACGCAAAGTCGAGGAATGCTGCGTTTTCACCTCAACACTTTGATGTCGGCATTTCTTATCGGCATACGCAGGGTTGCTAGATTAAATTGCTGAATTTTCTCCATAATATACGTATTCTTTTTTACGGGGAAAAAGATTTTTGTTCCATGAAAAAAATGTTGTCATGGTTGTGTTTTTCATACAAATCCCATAGAAAATGTTTGTTTTGACGTTTAGATGAAGTGTCGGATTTGACTTGTTGTCATCTAGCGGATTATGTTCGTAAAGTAGATACACACTTTTAGGATAAATATTTTGGTAGCATTTGTTATCTTAGTTTTTATGAATACCGATTTATTCGCAAGAATCGTGGAAAATATCGCCAACCCTGGGCCTGCGGCATATTAGCGCTCATGCAGCAAGCACTGATTTGTGGCCAGACATATTGATTGAAGTTAGCGCTGCGCGCGCTAAGTAGCTGTCCAATTAGTTCACTAGAATCAAGTAAAAACTTAATATGTTAGTCGAAAGAAATGTGTGAATCGTTTTCTTTGCTCGGCAGTATATCTTGAAATTACTTTTTGTAAGGGATTCAACTGCATTAAAGGTACAAACCTCGGAATTATCTTGCGTGTCATTGCCCAGCTAATAGTTGTTTCAGTAAGGTAATATTCAAAAAGTACAAAAAATACTTTTCGTAGATTGGTAGCTATTACTATGGTAAGAGTAATTCCCGATTCTGGTATATTTATTATACCAGAATCGTGTAACCTCGACACGACAATAAGAAGAATAGCAATTATTAGGTATCATGCTGAATGTAACCAGTGAGGCCCTAGACTTTGGCTGTCCCGTTAAAAGATAAAAACGTGATAAGTTCGATGTAAGTAGTAGGTAACGGCTCCCACGCTGGTGACGGAGCTAATTGTTAAGTTACACGATAAATTATATCATAACGAGCCATTTCTGTCCCAATGTTGGGTAAACTATAATTTATTTTATAGTATTTTGCAACATTCGCACAGAGATATCATGTCAACTGCTATGACATGAAAATTCAAATTGGCGACGCACGAGTGCAGGCGTGGACTACATAATATATGAATATGACATACGTATGTGTTGGTACACTTGTACTGTTAACAACAGAAGTGATTTATGTAGTACAAAAAATAATGTAGGTACTTAACGCTAATGCATCCTTTACTAGTCAACGCTTAGGGTACCACTACACGGGCGGTTTTACTGCCGCGGACATCCGCTTCTGGACTGCTTTAGACATAATTTAATTTGAACGTTGTAGGTTTGGTATTTAATGTAGTAAATGTACGGCGTGGGCCGTGTAAGGCAGAAAATAGACCGCAGCTGATAACCGCACCTTCAAAGTACGATTACTTAATACCGGTTCCACCCATTGTGCTTTTTTTATTTATTATATTAAGACATCATAAGAGCTACAAGAGCACTAATCATTGGTAGATACACGTTAAGTAATGAAAAAAAGACAGCGGTAAACGGCACTCTGTGTAGTTTTAAGGTTGCGGCTCGAGCGGTTTCCCGCGGCGAGCGAACTGCCCGTGTAGTAGGCCTTAGGAGAAAAACAGATCGGTAAAATTTCATGCGTTAGGCGCTGCAAGAAAATTTACTGAACTGTTTTAACTTGCTGTTATAACGTCTAACAAAATATATTGAAAGAATTTTAATGGTGTATTCAGTCCATGATACTAAACAACTTTCCCCAAGGAACATATATTGAAAAATGAAAAATATTTTTCGGCTTTCCATACAAACTCGAATCAGCTGATCTGTCATTATATGGGAGGACAAAAAATATTTTTCGTATTTCAATATATGTTTCTTGGGAGAAGTTGTTCAGTATAATGGACTAAATCCACATATAAAATAGTTTCAGTAAATTTTATATTGTATTGTATATGTCAGAACCGATATCGAACAGATACCGGTTCAATGTCGGCAATAAAATTATCGTGACATTAATACCAAAATTGATAGTTACCCAATATTATTATGTTATCTTAAGAATAAAATAGTATTTTAAAAATAAATTAATCGGTAAGACTAAAAAAAAGTTTAATCAAAATAAGCCTACTTATATTTACACAAACAAACATCACTTTTTTTCCTTGCGAGCTTGACAGAGCCATAAGACCAAAATGCCAATTCAGGGTGGTAGGAGAGAAGAAAAACGTAGTGGACTATAAAAAAATTTATTAAAAAGCTTTTTCGCTCGCATGTACTGTGAGAATGGTAGATAGGGTCAAACGTGACGACTGAAGTTACGCAACTAAGGTCATGTCGCTTAGACTATTTAACACCAGAAACACAACCAAACGAAATGTGGTCCTTGTGTGGATGCTTCTTGGTAATCAAGAATTAGGAGAAATTCGCTTGTTCGTTTTGAGCCCCTACCGCAGGGCGGTGAGAATGACCTACACGATATTTTTTATTTGTAAATATGTTCTTAAATTTCTTATTTTATTAAATATAGTTAGTATTTTTATAGTTACTTAAATTCTAGTTTTAGTTATAATTATTTTAATTCAGTTATAATGAAATCTGATGAAGAAAATATTATTTAAATTTTAAATAAAGTATCTAAAAACTGAAATAATCTGCTAGATGACAACAAGTCAAATCAGACACTTTTTTCTAAACGTCAAAACAAACATTTTCTATGGGTTTTGTATGAAATACAAAACCGTGACGTCATAGATTTTTCGAGTCAAATAGCGCTCTTAATATCAGTTTTTCTACATTAATAAGTCTAAAATCATGTTGAAAATGGATATGATCCACTACAAGTGTCACTATTTTGTGACTTTTATTCCCTTAACAGTATCAAATAATTTATTTTTGACCCAATCATCTACCCAATTGTCTGTTAAACTATCGCCAGGCCAAGTTATGGTTCTCGTGACACAGTAGGTGTTTGTGACACGTTTCAGCTGTATATTTCGACCTTGCTCCCGCGCCGAAGGCTGAGCGTGTCGCATCAGTCATCACCGCTGGACAAAGTTATTTGTATATGGTTTAAGGCCGAGTTTATATAACTATTCATGAAAAAAAAGTTATTTGTCTATGGTTTGAGGCCGAGTTTATATACCTATTCAGGAAAAAAAAACGTTACAGAAAAAAAACTTCGTTTCTAATTAACCCTTTTGCGTAACTCGGTTTGCATCTTGTTGATATGTGATTAAAAATAAATTAAATTTATATCAAAATTGTGTTATATTAAACTAACAAAATAATAACACAAGATAATGTAAATTCGAAAGTAATTTATACAAAGATTTCTATTTCTGTAATATTTTTACAATTTTTGCACAATGACAAACACAAAAATAAATTAACAGAATTTATAATAATTTATAGTTTATGCCAGCCAGTTACAAACTTATAGAAAATACATCTAAGAATGAAGGTTTTAAAGAATTGTACAACTAAGCAATCAAATCAGATGGTTTAAGATCACGAGTTAAAATGAAAAAAGGCTTTTTAAGTACATGAGAATGTATCTGTAGAATATTTTTTAAGACAAAAAAGATCTTTAAAAGTTAGTTATGCGACTCAAAGTAAATTTTAAAATAAATTGATTGAATAAAATATGTGCCTAGAATGTGGACTCCTGACAATTCCAAAAGTTTTTGCAATCCCCATTACGACACCTGAGGGACCCAAATGAGATTTTTATTTTAAGAACTTCTAACGATTTTGAAACTACAACCGGCAATTCCAACGACACATTATTAAACCTTTTTCATATCTTATTGAATACATTAAGAAATAGGTTGTTCTGAACTATGGTTTATTTTACACTCCGTAATACCACGTCATTCTATAAAACAGTCGTGACGGTACACGGTACACAGGCCCTAGCAGATCTTTTGTCAACTCCATTGTGATAATTGACATTGCTCTGAGGCCAATAACTGTTTGGCCGATCTCTGGAACTAATTGTACAGATATTGTCTCGGATTATAAGAGCGATTTCTATTATTTTTTACTGTCAGGTAGGGTTGTCAGTCACATACGTTTTATGTAATTCCATATACGTACATTATCATTATTTAGTTATTTTTTATTTAGTGTAAATATTTTCAGTAGCAGTTTTTAAGTCCATTATTCTGAACAACTTTCTGTAGGGCCTATACAACGAACGGAATATTCCCGTACTTATTGTAACAGTCACGGACATGACGTGCTGGTATGGTATGCATAAAAACCTATTTCTATATTAGTTTATCGCGTAAAGCTGTATCATTGAACGAGCGAGCGCAGCGAGCGAAGTTCTCCGACTCTACGTTCTAAGTTCTACTTGAAATATCCGGCGTTTGTATGTATTTGAGTATGTATGTATATTTGTTTGACGATAACTCAAGTAGTTTTATTCAGAGCTTCATGAAATTTGGTAGGCGTATGTATATCATTCATCAGATCGTACCTTTAAAATATAGGTATGCAAATAAAATGGACCTTGTATTTTCAAGAATAACTTCCAAAAAAGAAACATCTGTGTTTGATTATGATTATGAAGAAACCTGTCAAGTGATTTTGAGAGCACAAATGTCACAAATGTTAAACAACATTTTACAACTACAGTACATTTATCAAGACAACACTTAATTTCTCTTTTATTAAAAATGTCTTCTCTCAATATTAAAAATTACGTTTTTTTATAAAAAAAATCTATCATTAATGTAATGACTATAAAATAGCAAAACGAAACACCATCCACAACATTCTACATTTATTTTCAGCTGTTCAAATCGCAACAAACCTGCCAATGCTGTCAGTTCAATGTGTATTTATTTTTATTTTATTTATAACTCTTTATTGTTCCAAAGTAAAAACATACTTTTAACAATAGGCGGACTTAATGCTAAGAGCATTTTCTCCCAGATGAGGATAAACAGAATATGTTAAGATACTATTTTAAGCGACTTCAAAAAAAGAGCTTCTCATTTGATTGTATATTATATATGTTTTTTTATGTATGTTCCTTCATAACTTCTCCGTTTTATAACCGATTTAGAAAATTCTTTTTTTTTGAAAAGGTATTATACAGGGTGACATTTTATCCACCAGCCAAATTTTTGAAGCAAGTTCAGTCCATGGTACTGAACTACTATCTACATCGTGTTAAGTAAAGAACGCAAAACCTCTCAGATGGTACCTCAGCCCATACTGAACAACTTTTGTTCAACAACTTTCACGAAACTACAAAACAAATTTGAATTTTCATACAAACTGATCAGCTGATTGAGTCAATTTGTATGAAAATCCGATTTTTTTTTTGGCTTTCGTAAAAGTTGTTCAGTTTCATGGGCTGAGGTACCATCTGAGAGGTTTTGCGTTCTTTAATTAACACTATGTATAAAAAAATCATTAAAAATAGATAAAAATGTTTCGTCCTTCTATACAAAATCAGTTAGGCTGAACGCTGATCTGTATTGGAAGGCGAATTTTTTTAAGTTTTTCGTTAAATTTTTTTATCGAAAGTAGTGGTACAAAAATTTCTCGAGCTCCTCCGTGCTTCGGAAGGCACGTAAAAGCCGTTGGTCCCGGCTGTCATTGTATGGCAGTCGTCAAGCTATGTCAGATGCCTTTAGGCAGCTTGAAAAATCTGATACCAGTGTTGGCCACTTACACACACGAAAAACAACAAACAAACATGGAAAGTAGTTCAGTATCATGGACTGAACTTGCTCCAAAAATTTGGCTGGTGGTAAAAAAGTCAGTCTGTATTCATTTTCACCAGAGGACCCTAGAGTAATCAAGGGAACCTTTCTATTTTTTTGTCAAGAAATCAAGCATTTGCATTTAGAAAGTGACTTTGAAAACACAAATTATATACCTACGAGTCCTTTTGAAAAAGTTGAAGTAGGTCTGATGGAGAAGACCAAAAACGGAAGTCGCTTTTCTTTTGTTTAAAATTAATCTTAAAAATGACAGCTCTGTCAGTTCTCATGCCCTTTTGAATGGTTGTGTCACATTGTGGTGGATTAATGATGGTTTATTTGTATGTATGGCATTTACACATGCTTTGTGCTTTTATCTTTCGATTAGCAAATGAATGACGTAAGTTTGCTATTTGTGTTTGTGTTAAATTGGGTCAAAAATAAATTATTTCGTACTGTTAAGAGAATAAAACGTCACAAATAATGTCACTTGTACTTGTCATTGATCACACACATCCACTTTGACCGTGATTTTAGATTTATTAAGCAGAAAAACTGATATTATGAGTTCTATTTGATTCCAAGAAACTATGAAGTCACACCGATATTTCATAGACAATGTTTGTTTTGACGTAAAGAAAAACGTATTTGATTTTACTTGTTGAAAGGTAACAGATTAACTTGTTTTAATGTAGATGTGACAAAATTTAGAAAGTAATTCAGCTGCTGGTTTATCCTCCCAAGGAGATAGTAAAAGAAGTTCAAGCAGTATATAATCGCGTTCCCGGTGTATCCTCAGCTGTGCTGCTTCGGAGCCCGAGGTGCGCTTTCCCGCTTTCTCTTCTCTAAATATATCATTGCATGTCAATGGTCAGTCAAAGTTCTTGCAAAGTAAAGAAAAACATCCAAAACAGTTTAAATTATTTGGCTATACGAGTAGTTATAAGACCGGCCTGAAGTCAACCTACTTTGGGAATGAATATGTGCGAAAAGTTTTACAACCGGCCGCAGCCCGGAGTTAACCCTCATTGGGAATGCAGTTGTAACATCCTAGCACTAGAAGTATGTGCTTAGTCCTTTAGTCGCCTCTTACGACATCCACAGGGAGAGATGGAGTGGTCCTATTCTAGGCTAGAAGCCACATGATGGCAGCGTTATTGACTATACAGTAGTAAATACTGAATAATTAACTACAGAAGTATTTTCCTGATTTTCCGCGACTTCCACTTATAACGTACTGCTTATCGCATGACCTCTTTACTAACCTTTGCCTTCCAAACAGTAACGACTGAACAACATTTGTGGCATACACAAAAACTGACTTTAGATTCTAATTAACTAGAGTTATTTTCCAATGACAAAGTTTATTGTTCTTATCGCCCCCGTTTAGGCGTTGTTGCGTGTGTGCAGAACGTTTATTGGAACGAGTTTTTATTGTATTTGATAAGTCTATTATTGGTTAGTATTTTATTTAGATTAATGAAACAATATTGCTATAACTAAATACGCTTACTTTCCACAGAATTAATTTTTGATAAATTAATTACATTTTTAATTATGCTCAAAAAATGTGTAATTAGCAAAAAAAATAAAGTGTGCCGTGTGTGGTTTCCACTCCATCTCTTCCTGTGGATGTCTTAAAAAGGCGACTAAAGGACTTAGCACAAACATCGTGTGGTACAATTGCATTCCCAAGGAGGGATGACGTCGGGTGCCAGCCGATTGTTAATAATTGGATTGAATTGGAAATGAAAAAAAAAAGCGTAAAAGCGCTCCCCGGGCTTCGAAGCAGCACAGCTGAGGATGTGCTAATATGAAGAAAAGTTATCAAAAAAAATTAATTCGTACCTTTACCCCTCTACTCAAAATACCGGTTTGAAGTATATTGTTTTGTTTTATTTAGAATGAATTTCATTCATTATAAGATCAATCTGGTTTTAAATTAACAAAATTAATACTTATAATCGAAATTTACAATACAATATATCAAAGGTTCTTCCAAATTCCGATCGGATGGACGCCCACTTATCGATTCGTATGTAAAATCGAATAAATTAGATAAGACGCTAAGTTACAAGTATTTTATGCAAATTACTTAATTTTGGATTGGGGTAACTAACACTTTTAAATTAATATAAATCATCAGTTGTAAGACATGAGTTTTAACTTTAAAATATGCCATTAGGGAGATTAAGTTATTACGAGAGACTTTTGTCTATAATTACTTTATCCTTAATCTTTATCTTCTGGATTTCCGCTAAGATCGTATAATTTGGTAACAGCTATTATGTTAACGATAGGAGACATTACATATCACTGTTTTGTTCCGTTCAATTGTAGCTATCTCCATAGTCGCTTATTGCTAGCTCTTATCCGCCTAGTACTTTCGACAGTGTATAAGCGAAAACCATACGAAAACGTGGTAAACATAGTTAAAAATGCCCTGGTGTGTGTTACAATCAATACAGTAAGAATAGTTAAAGGAACACGACAAAGTGTAAAGAAAAACAAGATTTAATTGTATAAAATTGGCAAGATATCGCCCAGAATAGAAAAGTTTGGCGCTCTCTTGTCTCGGAAGCCAAGATCCACTTCGGGTCGCTGAGCCAGAAGAGCAAGTATCTAAGTAGTATACAAATTGAATACCTACGTATGATAAAATTTCACGCCGCCACATATTCAAAAATAGAACAATTAAAAAATCTCGTCCTCCTATATAAAATACTAGCTGTGCCCGCGACTTCGTTCGCGTGGTTGTCGGAACGTAATGTTATATAGCCTAAAGCCTTCCTCTATAAATGGACTACCCAACAAAAAAAGAATTTTTCAAATCGGACCATTAGTTCCCGAGATTAGCGCGTACAAACAAACAAACAAACAAACAAACAAACAAACAAACTCTTCCGCTTTATAATATTAGTATAGATGTTTGCGCTGATTTGTATGGGTAGACGAATTTTGTTTTTGTTTTTCATTAATTATTTTTATGGTAAGTAGTATCATGGACTGTACTTGCTCCAAAAATTTGGCTATTGGTTAAAAAAACGTACATATTTAATCAATCAATCAACAATCTGAAAATGATTTTCCATTTGCCGAAGATTGAACCTAGCCTCATCCTTAGGCCGTCCATAAAGTAGTAAAATAATGCACTTTGTTTACTACATGAGAACATTTTCTATCACGTGATATTTTCAATCTCGTTTGCGTAGGTACTTACAAAGCTTATTTAGCTTTTAAGAAATTTATTTGACATTTATGACCCGGCGATGACCTCTCGTTGACCTCGGCCAATCATCGTAAAATCTAGCAAATTGAAAATCAACAAAATTAGGAAAATATTTCCATAAATTTTACTACATCACTTTATCGCACAAAAAGAGTCACTATTACTTTAGATTACGATATATATTCTCTTTTTGAAGTAAAGAAAGTCTAATGGGAGGTCCAAATTGAGTGATCGAACACAGATTTATATAACAGAGACCGAAGATAATGTGAATAGTACTAAAAGTTTTTGTATAAGTAATTTCATTGACCCGACATGCGTATTGTAGTATTATCTATAGAATAGAAACATCATGTTTGTCAGAATGAATTTAGATTACTATATTAGCATTGTTTATCGTATCTACGAGTTCCTACGTAGGAAAGGTGTAAAGTGTTTGCGTGTGGTCCAAGTGTCAAAAAACTGAGATACGATATTTAATGACAGTCCTATGGACGGAAAATACAAGAAGTCTGGAGAACCTTCATAATTTGAAGCGTTATTCGATTTTTAGTTTAAATATTGTAGCTAGATGGAGCTACTTGTGCGAAAGAAGGTAGTTTCGTAGTGGTTCCGCTTCAATTCGAATAGATGGCGGTATAAGCGTTTATTTTCTACGAACAAACAAGCACCGTCTCTGATTTTTCGTGGATACCGTCAGCCTTAATACCCAGTATCCTTTGTATGGCTAGCGGGCGAGATAGTAGCGACATCTAGAAATAATACAGGACTTTGGCTTTCTAGCAAAATACACTTTTTGTATGGGGTTGCCAGTCTTCTTAATTCTTAGCTGAACCAATTCCTCTTATATCGTCGCGACTTCCCGCCTGACCTGAGAAATAACAAGTTGGAGTATACAACGTGGAAGGCACATCGTCATCATCATCATCCGAGCGTATTCCCGGTTGCATCGTCAGCGGTTACGCTTCAGAGCCCGGGGTCCTTTTCCCTAACCTAGGTGATTCGACGAGGTTACTGGTTTTGACACAGAGCGACTGCCATCTGACCTCCGCAACCCAAAGGGTAGACCAGAACCAATCCTAGAATAGGTACTCGTACAAACGCTAGATGGCGTTCTGGCCCAACAGCTTTACGTGCCTTCCGAAGCACGGAATCAGCTTTCTTTTCAGATAATGAGGTGATTCAAGCCTGCAATATCCTAACCAGACTGGAAACAACTTTTCACAAAGTATGCTTCGCAGTGGTAACTGAACCCATAACCTCCGGATCACAAGGCAAACGCCTACACTGGACCACGGAGGCAGTCTAGGTTTAAATTTTAATATGCCATAAAAATCTTGCAAAGCATTAATGCCATAATTTCAATGATGCCAAATTAACCGCTAGAGTTTGGGCAAACCAAATTCCGCCACCACTTATAACCGATACCAGCGGCTGGCACGAGCCACGCGTGGGGCCACAGCGTGGGCGTCCAAATAAACATGTCTGGGTAACGAGCGACGATCGTAAACTGCACTGAGCTATCGCCAATGTGGGCCCGGTTCAACGGCTTTATTGTTACCCTGCCCAGGCTTGGCCAGATGACTTGCTGAAGTTCAACCAGGTTCAACCCCGCCCTTAGCGTTCCTTCCTGCAAAGCGGCAGAATGCGACACGCCGATAGAATAGTCATTACTGTTTTATTTTCCGATAAAGCTGTTGCCATGTGTTAGATCATGTAATGGTATAGTGACTACGCCCTTACTTTTTCGAAAAAACTTCTAATCTTTTGGTAATATGAGCATAAAAAGTTCTTATCGTCCGGTCTATCTCTAACAAACCCATACATCAACAACCGTTTGACCAATTCTATATAAATATATAAATTATTTTTATATCCTCAACTACTCGACTAAAGCTAACAAAGTGACGACCTCGGTGGCGTAATGGTTAACACGCTAGACCGCTAATCCGGAGGTTCTGGGTTCGATCCCGAGCCAGACAAGTTGGAAAATGGCCTTTTTTAAATTGTTCTGGGTCTTGGGTGTTTATCTATATATTTATTTATCATAAAATATAGTATCGTTGAGTTAGTATCCCATAACACAAGTTTATAACTTACTTTGGGGCTAGTTCAATTAGTGTGATTTTTCTCTATATATTTATTTTAAGTGCCGACTAGAGATTACTCTTTGGTACTCGCTCGAGATTTCGTAGAACAAACATACATACAAATTTCTAAATGTCCAAGTACACCCTGCAAACTTCGTTGTTATACACCCTTTTTTTAAATTAGTACACACATTTTAAGGGGTGAATCAGTCCATCATTATGAACAACGGGATTGACAAAATAAATGATTATGATTATAAACTTTTCTTAATAAATGTAGGTATACCGAAATACGAAAAAAAATTCACTTCCAGTGACTAGATCACGTGACTACTTCGATTTGTATGAAAAGTGATTTTTTTATTTTATTTCGATGTACATTATTGGGAAAAGTTGTTTAAAAAGATGGACTAAATCAACCCTTAAAATTTGTGTACGTATTTAAAAATAAGGGTGTATGTTATTGAAAATGTTGTAGATACGTCTTAATGAATTAAAAGAATAGAATGAGAAATAAAATGATGTTAGCATTAGCATTATTTCATCTTCTTATTCATTAATTTTAATTTTATAGTGCTAAGGCATGCACGTCCCGTTTTGTGCACGTCGTTTTCTTTTATTTACATATAAATCCTCTGACTGCTCTGGCTAATATATGGCTCTGGTAGTATAGAGAGGGTCGTGCCCCTGCAGTAGAGACTAAAGAAAAAGACCTGATGATGATGATGACATATAAATGGGACGAAAATCTGGCAATAATGAGCTTTATTTAGTCCGGATTTTTTCTTATCGGGTTGGTCGCTTATTTTGTCCCCCCAATCAAAGACTGTCAGCGACCAAACCTCCATTCAAGATGAGCAAGGCTGCGTAGTGTTTTGAAAGATAGAAAGAGATAGTATATCTGTCTTGTGACATCCGAATCAATGGTTGTCAAATCACATCACAGCCTGCTCAACCTGATTGGAGGCTTGGCCTCACTTTTGGTGCAGAAATGCGCACATACATGTAACCGGGAATGCGCCAAAATGAGTTGTAGGAGTAAATCAGTATTAAGTCTAATCTATCTGATAACCTGACATAGTATATAGCCGCATCCGCCAGGTGCAACGAGTGTATCAACCGGCAACCCTGTAAGTTTATACGTCCTTGCATTTCACTCCTGTTAATTAGATGATCGATATCTCTATCGGTCCAGCCGTTAACTACCGATAAATGTATCGTAACTTAAGTTATGAAGACATAAAGTAAGCTAAGTATGTGGGTCTGTTTATAAGGAAGTACCCTTGAAATAGTAATGATATTTTAAGTTTTAGTTTTCTTTTAACGGACATAAAATAAAATGAGTTTTTGCTGCAAATTGTAAATTTTAAAAGAAATCTCCATATCCAATTAAGAATATCAGGAGTCACACAATCCAAAGGCCAAAGTGAATGTGCATAAAAGTATGAATAGATAATTCTTTAATTTTAAATAATTATATATTCAAAATTAGAATATTATCGATCACACCGCTATTTATTTCCCCAATTTTATAACAACACAGCCTGAAAATCCATTTAATACCTAAGTGCCAAATATCTATCCATAGTTTGGTATTTCGCACACCACTAAAATCGCAAGAACGCGACCGAATAACATAAACATTAAAGCTATTAAAATAACATTGAAATGTAAACCTAGGGAATTTATAGAAATCGCTATTAAGTAGAGAGTGGTTTTAAGTTAACTGGGTATTCCGACATTGTAGCCATTCCGAAGAGATACGGCCAATTAGGAATATTTCAAACACTCGCGCTTAATAATCGCTTTGATTAGTAATCTTGGTGTTAGTAGGTTCAATGATATAGGATCTATTTTGTTATTTATTACTGACTGTGATCGTGGACATAGCTAAGGGGTAGGGTTATGCAGTTAGATAAAGAGGTAGTGGTAGATATGGGGTAGTTTAGCACATATATTATAGACAATAAACACCTGACGTAAATGGAGTATTAGAGAGACCCATAATTTTCGAAGCACTTAACGTAATTAGTATTTTTTTCTTTAAATCGTTAAACGCTGGGTAGTAATTGTTTTTTTTAACTTAAATTAGATTTTTAGTACACTAGTGTCAGTTTTATAATGATGACATACAAAAAGGTATATTTACCTAACCTACCTAGTTACTAATTTATTATATGTAATACCGTAACTAAATCAATACTAAAAGGAAAATACGTCTCAGACTTCTATCGATACACTATGGTGTACCATATAGATATTTATATTAGGGACTATATACATAGTACTTGTAATCTTTGATCTATTGATCTTATTGATATTTTTCTCTCTAGGCAAATAGGTAGCTAGATTCTATGTAAGACAGGGAAATAAAAATAAAGCAGTTCATAAATAGAAACGTCCACCTATTAGTAGATGATGCTTTACGTCAAGCCCTGCGATAACGCAGGTTAAGGCCGCACGGCTGACCCATCGAGTTAACACCATTGACGTTACGTACCTACTGGTTTCTATGAAGTTGCCTAGGCGTTGTTTGGTCTAATTTATAACAGGACGATTTGCCATTTATAAAAAGCGAGTATTGTTTTCATACCATAAGTAAAGAACAGGTAAAGAAGATAAAATATTATATATATATAAAACTACTTAGGTCAAAAAATTATTTGTCGTTCGAACTCAAAAGTATTTCAAGTTTTACGGCAAACTTAATATTGGTATTTAAAACCCCTTTACGTCGTCTTAACGATATCAGGTCACACAGATAGAGAATTCATTCTCCATTAGAGTACACTTTCATTGGTGATTTCTCATACGTACTCTTAAATTATGGAGTGAGCTTCCGCCACGGGTTTTCCCTAGGGATTACAACATTTATTTTTGACGTGACAACGTCTTAAATTAGGTTGCGGCTGGGAGTCACTTATGAAAAAGTGTAACGCTCGGTAACGTTACGATGAGTCACCGAACGAAAGAGAGGCCCGCCGAATGCCTTGCGTCTCTCTCCCACTCAACTATGATCGGTCTGCCGCCGTTGTCACGTAAAATCTTCGCCCGTAAAACCGACTTTACAGGCAACCATTTTTTTGTTACGAGAATTCTTTAGGGTCGTCAACGCATAGGTATATAGCACACATGCGGAGTTGCAAGCGTCCATAGGCTGCGGTATTATTTATTACATTTTATTATAGGTCAATATTTCGAAAGCATATGCATATAATAAATAGTAAATACACGTAAAAGGTAAAAACATACACATTAATATATACTTACCCACTATGAGAAGGTAGTGATCCCGCTGAAAATCTGTCACTTGCACCACAAAGGCGCGACAAGGCACGACCTTAGCCCATGGGTCGCAACAGGCCACGCTCAGTCATTATCCTTTTATTTGCGCTTCATGACGATGGTCTATTCTTAGAATGATTATTATGATTAGTCGTGAACTTATTTCGAACACAAAACTATAAAGTTATTTAGTACGAGTAGTTAGTGATAAGGTAACATATTGCACCAACAATAAAACAACTTACAAATAAATTTAAAATGTAAGAAGGTACTAAGTCATGCTTATGCTAAAACGATTTCTTCCAACCCAACCTTTAGGTGAGTATAGATTTAATTATTAAATGATCTAATCACTTTTGTCTTTATGGATAGCGCCCAAAAACCACGGCCCTCAGTCTCTAGGACCTGGTTTTCCTAATCACGGCAACGGTTACGGTAACGGCGGGGCAGAAGGTAGTAATGGGTTCGATCAGATTGTGATGGCCAGGGCAGGACAAGATGGCGCAGACAAAAGGAGGCTTATGCCCAGCTGACGATGATGATGATGGGGGCTAGCGTAGTATATCCATTTTAGAAATAAGTGTTTGAAAATTGTCTGGCTATCCTCTTAGACCCCATGTCTTGCACCATAGATGTGACCTACAGCCGTAGGTCGCGGCGGGTCACGCGCTGAGCTGATCATTTTCCTTCTGTTTACACCTATAGGTACTGAGCTGGTAAATGCTAACCTGTTTTTAATGTTCATAAAACAATTATTACTATAGATAACTGATTAAGTATAATCGTCAGATACGAGTAAACGAGTATAGATGTCTTACAAAACATGAGGTATAAAAAATCCATGAAGCCAGGACCATATTTCGCTATATCGGCTAGACGTATTAGAATAAATAAAAATAACACTATGGAAATTCACAAATTCAGTTATAATTTTAAATATAATTTTAAAAAAAGTTATAATATATTTCATCTCGATAATATTTTGAAGATACAAATGTAACATAACACAAAACCAGCCATTCAGAAACTTATAGTTCTAACTATGGAGGTTTTAACGAAATTCCTGATAATTCTAATTTCTTTAAAAACGGTTTGTGAGAAAATTTATCGTACTTAATAAATTTATGTTCTTTATGGTGTAACCTGGGTGTAACATATGTAGGACTTTCACTACGTAAAATAAGTGACGGAACCTTGAAAATTAAATTTAAAAATAACACCTACAAATCATAATTATGAAGTGACAAAAAATTCTTTACATAGATCACAGGAACATTACTCTTTAAAATAATACGAAAATTTCGTCCTATTTCCTCCTATTACGACCTTTATGGTTAGCACGCTAGTTCACCACTCCGGAGGTTCTGTGTTCGATCTCCAGCCAGGGCAAGATGGAAAATGTTGTTTTTCAAATTTTACTGAGTGTTGGCAAGGCCTGTGTCACTCCCCGTTTAGGTGTCGAAAATGTACCTACATTAATGTATTACTATGCGCGCAGGCGGCCCCTCCGTCGTGCAGCTTTTTTAAGTTCCAGGCTTACCTAAACCCTACCACAGAGTCAGAGTAGTAATATACTAGCCCTTACCATAGAATAATAAATAAAACTATTTATTCATTAATTGATTTAATCTTTATTGTCCATCAAATACATACTATCACGCCTGTTTCCCACAGTAGGCAGAGACTATGGACCTCCACTTACTATGATCTTGACAGACCTCTTTCGCTTCATCTACACTCATCAACCTCTTCATACATGCCCTTCGGTTAGGTGTACTTCTTACCTCTCCCTTTTTCAGAACGTCTGCAATCTGATCGCAGAACGTTCACCGAGGTCGACCCTGTCCCGCTCTTCCTTTCACACTTACCTTATAAATATTTTTTGTTAATCTATTTTCATCCATCCTTTCTAAAAGCCCAAACCATTAAATACAAATTTTACAGAAAAATAGGCGAACTTAACGCTAAAAGCGTTGTCTACCAGTCCACCTTTGGGTTATACTATGTCGTTAATCGACCAAACTAACGTAACATTGAACACTTCATTGGTATTCAAATTACAGCCTGCGCTACTGCATACTTCCAATTTGCACCAGCAAAGTGCACCTTACCTTTACCTTACTTACAGGTCGCTGACTGATTAGAGGGTTAGCTGCAAATTGTTAGGTACCGAGCCATTGCTAGGTAAATGATGACTTTAGACTTTCTTCCTGGCAAAAGAAAATCAGCGTAAAGAGGTTTTAACTCTTTTTGGCGACCTCCGTGGTGTAATGGTCAACACGCAAGTCCGCCAATCTGGAGATTCTGGGTGCGATCCCCAGCCAGAGCAAGTTGGAAAATGGCCTTTTTTAAATTATCCTGGGTGTTTATCTATATTATTTTTTTATTATAAAATATAGTATCGCTGAGTTAGTACCACATAACACAAGTTTTAACTTGCTTTGGGGCTAGGTCAATAATTGACAGTGGTCATTATCTATGTATTTATTTACTATAACGATTATCTAGTGTCATTAATACCACAAAGTAATAATGCTACGTAACGTAGAACTAATACCTACAAGTAAAATAAATTTCGTACGCAAAACGTTAATTCTAATTAACAAAAATATCGTTAACGAAACTATTTCAGTCGCCATGCTAAGAAATTTTACAAAACATCAGTACTAACTTAGTGTTACATCACTGAACAATAGGCAGTAATTACTAAACAATACAAGCGCTAAGTTCTCTCTGACCATGTAATCTCGGATCTCCATGAACTATAATGAGCTAAGTACTGATTGTGGGTCTACACGTGCAAGGTAGCAAATGATTTTTCGCTGAAATGTGGACCAAAGTGGTAGAGGTCACGTGACGGAGTTTGGCCCAGCGCAGCAGTGTCCATGAGGCGTCCAACAGACCTTGTGTCTGTTTGCCTACTTAGGTAAATCCTACATAACATAAAAATAATAACAAAGTCTTTATAGCAAAAATTACATAACATAAAAATAATAACAGTCTTTATAGCAAAAATTACATAACATAAAAATTATAACAAAGTCTTTATAGCAAAAATACTCATAGTTTCAGTTTAGAGTTTGGGCAAGGTGTAGCCTAATTTTAACCGACTTCAAAAAAAGAGGAGGATGTTTTTATTTGTATGTATGTTAAGCGATATCTTCGCCAGTTGTAAACTAATTTTAATGATTATTTTTCTACCAAGTTGGTCCTACGAGTATAGTAATTTAGTGAAGACATGATGTAGAACATTAGAGACATGGAAAAAACTTTTCAAAGAAAATGGAGTCGGTTGCTTTTTTTTAAATTAATATTTCTTAAGTTGAGTGGCAAGACCTCTATTTGCGTGTATTTCAAAATATGAATTATCTATTTTAGTTCATATTTTAATATACATTTCTTTTTTTGCCATTTAGCTTCTATAGTTGGACAAAAGACTCCATTTTAGTTTCTGATTTGTTGTTTGTTATTGTTGATTTATCCGTTCCCTTTATGTTGATGTTTCAGATAATTTTTATTAAAATTCGCATGTTCCTGTCAACCCGGGACGGGGAATTAACATATCCAATAAGATAAAAAATACAACAAACAAAACGAACACGTGGCTTTGCTACGTCAATAGCTAGGCATGCATAAAGCAGGCGTTTTATGCATTACGTGGAGTGCACTGCATACGACCTTGCACCCGCGCCGCGCTGGACCGGTATCAGCGCATGAGTGAATACAAAAACTGGAGAGATCCACAGTTTATATATAGATCCATGCTTCAAAAATTTTTCAAAAAGCAATCACCATTTATTGTAAAATATTTCATCATCAGGTCTTTTTTAGTGTCCACTACAGAAGCACGCTGCACGACCCTCTCTGTACTACCAGATACTTGGCCAGAGTAGCCAGAAAATTTGGCCTACACTCTCCACGCTGGACGGGTTGGAGAGGTCGCATTGTTTATAAGCTTTGTTTAGCTTGTGTTTCCTAAGTTGCCTTCTACGACATCCATGGGAAGACTTGGAGTGGTTCTATTCTACTCTGCCGGGAACCACACGGCTCTGTCTGTTTTCTTCTTTTTTCGCTTTTTTAATAAAAATCCTATAAATCTGATAAAACTGGAATTGTAAATATTTTCTACAAGGCCTAGACAAAAAATAAGAACGCCATTGTCTATGCCAAATAGAGAAAATAGGATATACTCGTATTTATTTCAGTGTTGAAATGTTACTTACATTTATTTCAGTTTCTGTGTACAAAGAGAAATGTGAATCAAGGTCTTATTTATTCAACAACTATCGGCGCGCTCCGGCTTTGCATAAATAAATAATAAAATACTCTACATTTTTTGTGAAAACCGTATGTATATGCGAAGTAGTTATACTAGTATATAGCATTAATCGAGTACCGACAGATAATTTATAATAATACCTAAATTTGTAGAATATTAGATATATTTTGCTATGTGTGACGTGTGCCTGTATGTTGACTCATGTGGCACTAGTAACCTGCACTCGCGCATAAACACTGTTTTATAATAACCCCACATTAGCTGTGATTCATGTTCTGAGAAATACACTATCGTTTCGCATAAGATCTCTTTGATAATGTGCTATGTCTGTATTGTATGTTTTGTTGTTTACATTGTTTGAGGTCGGTAACTTAGCGGTGCGCGCGCTCTCCTGGCAAGCATTCCTGCTTGCGGCCAGAACCTGAACTGATACAATAGCAAAATAAAGCTACAGAATTTGTGACTTTCAATCGTTAAATCGTTATGTCGCTCATAACGATTCAACTGGGGAAGATCTAATTTGAGCAGCAATAGACGTCCGGTAAACTAAGATAGGTCGGACCGCGATACAAACAGGGGACGATGCGGCAGAGTACAAGACGGTTTGGTCTAGTCCGGTCCGATCATTTTATCGGATTGGATTCACTCAATCCGGTTTGACGCATTTGTATGGACAACAAAGCTATATAGATGATGGTGTGGGCGTCTTCCGATAATCTGATCAGGCTACCGGGCCCGACTACCGCAAAGAAAAACCATCTTCTATTGCCAGCTTATAATTCAACTCTAATGTATATTCTTATATTAAAAAATAACCTGAATTCAACAAAGTTTGGTATGTAAAATATACATATGTTATAATTCTATATATACACTAACGCAATTTTCTTTTAGAATTAGGTCAAGGTCCATCAAGACACTATTGAAAAACAATTTCGCAACGGGTGTATTAATAAAAAAAAATATTGCAAGAGATCATGACCTCTCCTGCTTTTATTATAAGGTTCAAACTGTGAAATGCCGACATATTTTTCTACGTAGCGTCATGAATAGAAATTTGAATATTTTCAAGGCGGTTGTCCGGTTTTCCCGAAGAGTACAGGCGTTTCTTGAGACATCTGAAATGGACCGAAGTCAGTTTGCATGATAAAGGCTGCCGATACACAATAGTGGGCTTAAAATGCTGCTTCGTTAAAGACAAAGCTGTTAGTCAAATTTTGCTTTAAAAATAATGCATTCGATGATTAACGATTTTTATCTGATCTAGAATCCATTCCATCTTATTCTATGGATGCCGTAAACCGTAAGATGTTTAGTCGTTTATTCGCCAATAAACGACCAAACATCTTATACAACAACTGCATTCCCAAGAAGGGTTAACGTCGGGCGGCGGCCGATTGTTAAACTTTTGGCACAAATGTATTCCTAAGGAGGCTCGACGCTTCTTCTTTGTATCGTATCGCTGGCTCAAACTTTAAATTTTGTTCCTCCAGAAGTAGACGTAAAACCACAGATGAATTTTCTTCCTCGATTCCACGGTCTTTGGCATCATTTAGTAACCATTGACTAGCGTATCAATTTTAGATAAGAAAAGCCGAAAACCGCACCACGGGCTCCGAAGTATCATGAGTGAGGATTCAACCAGGAACGCCCTAAGATAAGAAGAAGAATAAAAATATACACACATACTTATAGTACCTATAACGTCTAACAAATATACTAAAACTATTTTAAGGGTGGATTCAATCCGTAATACAGAACTACTGTCCCCAAGGAACATATATCGAAATATCAAAAATATATTATTTCCCTTCCCGCAGAATCGGGTCAGCTGTCTACAGTCAGTCACAATCAGTCAACTTGTATGGGAGGCCAAAAATTATTTTTCATATTTCGATATATGTTCCTTGGGGAAAGTTATTCAGTATCATGGACTGAATCTACCCTTAAAATAGTTTCAGTATATTTTATTAGACCCTGTATCCTCAGCTGTGCTGCTTCGGAGCTTATTTGTCGAATCCCTTGCAGCATTTTAGCGCTGCCGCTCGGTGTCGTGCGTCAAGTGCTCTTTATTCATCGAATAGGCTTTGTCTGCATGCAAATACTCACCGGTCACCGATGCGACCTCTATGCCGGGAGCGAAGGTCACTTGTAGGACGAACGCTCGGCCCGCCTTCCATACGATGCCCATTGACTTTCGCGATTGTCTTCAACCGATTCTCGACCTTATTGCATATTAATGCGCTGGCTAATTGTCGTAATTCTGTGGTAATGATGGGAACGTTTGTTTGTTATTGTTATATGAATTTGAATTTTAATATTTGAAGATGTATTATTGTTTTATTTTGTCATGTAGCAAAATTTTTAAGAGATTAGTTTGCCAGCATCTTAATCTATAAAAGCAAACGCCAAAACTAAAAGGTTTTGTGTGTGGTCCTCATAATAATTAGATGCCATAGACACTGCCATCTGATTATATTTGTTACAAAGAAATAGAATTTTTAGGTTCTTCAAGAAAGGTCTAATTTTGCAGTTTAAGTACACTTCCACAACGTCATGTATATACGTACACCCATGCCCATATTTTGTATTTGATTGTTTATCTATAAAATTCAGTCAATTTTGTTTCATATATTCTATTGGAATCATACGAAAATAATTTTTTATATCTATAAATCATAGGTCGAAGACGTGATAGCATTGTTGTCTATATATGAAGTCTATTGCTTGGGCACTTCACTTTTTAAGGGTGCTTCAGAACCGCGAAATAATCCTTTAGCGGCTCACAGTTATGCTACTAAACAGCTAGGAAAGAAATTTCGAAATACGAAAAAATAATTTTGAATTTTCCTAACTAAAATAATCCCTTATTAACGGAAACAACCCATCCGTTAATAAGGGATTATTTCGGTTAGGTTACCCTAACCATCAGAACCCAGGGAGAGGACAGGGGTAGTGAGAAATCTATTTCTACTCTGACGTCATCACGCAATTTTTTTTTTTTTATTGTATTGTATCAGGATTAATGCCATGATAAATATTATTTTTTCAATTGAGAAAACTGGGCAAAACAATAAAAATAGACAAGTTCATAAAATATCGTGGCAACAGTATAGTACTAATTGCGGTCGTAACCTACATAGAACAAAAGGTACCAGCTTCGAACCTTGGACCGACCTCGCGCATCCTCGCTCCACATACATTGTTCCGGTATTGAGATGTGCTCTGCGCTTCTGTGATGTACCTACCTAAGGAAATAGGTTTATTTGGTTCTTTCCTCCCCGAGATCTAACGAAAGGTCTCACCAAATATACCAAAACAATTTAACACTTACAACTTTTTCCAAGGTACATTTACACTACCTAATTTCTTTTAGATAAGTAAGGTTGCCTGGAAGAAATTGCTTAGTGATAAGGCCGCCTTTTACGTATTTCCTAGCTTTTAAGCTCATGTCCCGTATTTATTTTTGCAATAAAGGGTATTGTATAGTATTGTACATTTACTTATAGGTATAAAATGAAAATAATATTTATGTTTTGGTCTCCTAAACAAGTTGACCGCTCAGCTGATCCAAGGGTTCATGGGAAGCATTTCGATATATAATTATATATTTAAATGTTACTTGGAGGTAATTCAGAGCCATGGACTTAATCTACCGTACTCATATTCAGTAAAAATGCAGTTTACAAAATTTGGATTTAATCTACAATAGACGGAAGTAAATAATGCATAACTAGGTGATTTTAATTTAGTAAAAGTATTTCTTTCCTCAGAGATATTTAAATACTAATAAACAGGCAAGTGCGAGTCGGACTCGTACATGAAGGGCTCCGTACCGCCGTACAATGTTTTAAAACGTTGAAGAAACACGTTTCTTGTATGACGACCTCCTTCAATTATTATTAACTTTATCTTATTTTTAGTATTTATTGTTATAGTGGTCATAGTAATACATAATCGATGAAAATTTCAGGTGTCTAGCTATTACGGTTCAAGAGATAGAGCTCTGTGACAGACCGAGTTAAAAATGCTGAAAAAAACACGTTTTTTGTATGACGACCCCTTTAATTGTCAACTTTTTTATTTTTAGTATTTATTGTTATAGCGGTCACAGTAATACATAATCGGTGAAAATTTCAGGTGTCTAGCTATTACGGTAAGAGATAGAGCCCTGTGACAGACGGACAGACGGACAGACAGCGGAGTCTCAGTAATAGGATCCCGTTTGTACCCTTCGGATACGGAACCCTAAAAAAGAGACCTTTTCTCTAACAATAGGACACCATACATAATAAAAAAATCCTATTACACCCAGATAAGTATAATAACTCTACAATTTTAAATTCCGGTTGATATCAACAACAAAATCAGAATCACTGTAAGTCATTTAAACATATACAACTACTAAGTCAGGGTAACAATTATTTGGAATAGCAGTAAGATAACCTTCCAAGCTTAAGTTAGATTTAAGAGCTTTGGGCCACCTAACGGTGATAACCAATAAATTGTAGAATCTAGATCCTGAATGCATTAGATAGCGTGGTGCGGGTCGCATAAAGCTTGCTGTCCATGTCGGAGACAATATATTGAGATATAGTACGTACACGTACGCACGCATACCTTATGTAGGTATAAAAAAAGATATGAAAAATATCACACATAGGTAAGTTAGAACAATTTTCTGGCAGCAGTCGGGTATTTTTTTAATATTTGTTGTTGAATTGACAATTTCGGTACGTCTCGTTTATACTACTGACTCGAGGTAATCGGAAATAGACGAGGCACTATGTTGGGACACTTGATACGGCATGACCATTTTATGTGAATTATAATAGAAGGAAAAATAGAAAGAAGGTGGGGAGGAGGAAAGCCTGGCACAGATATATGAAGCAAATCAAGGAAAAGGTGATAGCAGTGTCGTATCAAGATGACAAGGGGTTGGCGGATGATCTAAAAGAATGGAAAAAAACCGACAAGAGCGCCGCTTTTAAATTTTGATGATGACGATGATTGCAAGTAAAAAATACCACTCTATAATTTTGTACGAATTTAACAATAATTCCAGACTCATGTTACATATTTTAGGATACATATCTATCCTAAAAAAATTGACATCGCTAATGGACATTGGACAACAAACCTTGGGGCCACGATGACAAACACCCACGGGCCAACCGATCGTCTTTTTGCTATGTTATAGTGTTAGCCGTGTCTGCATACGTAATACAAAACTTGAAACTTACAATGTCTTCGTTGAGAAGAGAATATATTTCCATACATTACATGTATTTATCTAATTTACGGGCATAGCAATTGATAAAGTAATACCAAGAAGTCTAGAAGTTATAAGGACCTTATAGAGGCCAACGACAGAGGGCACGCCGTAGCAACATATTGGTCAAAGATCATTGAAAACTGCATGTTTCAGAACCTTTCCGACTTGACAAGAAGAAGTTCTAAGTATTAGGGCGATAGTCGAAACTCGACCGAAGCCGAGCGAAGCCCACCAGGCATTGGAATGGATATAGATATGGTAGATCAATATTTTTTTTTCATTTGTTTACTTACCAATTTATGTACACGGAAAATATATACAGAGAATACATAAAATTAAAGTTGTCTATAGGCACTACTAATCTCAAAAGAGATAAGAGATCTCTTCCAGTAGACCTGTGAGAGATGTTAATACAACGTGAAAGGGTTATGCGTAATAAATCAAACCACGGGCTAAACTAGATCACTATAGTACTTTTAATTAAATTAAGATAACAGTAAAAACGAAAAAAAAAGCGGCGGCAATGTGTATGGGAATGTCGCATCATTTATTTTTATTTTGGTTCTTGAAGCTTGTTTGTTCGTAGAAAATGAACGCTTAGGCGGTGAACGCACTGCACTGCGCACCGCGGAGCGCAGTTTAACGCTCCTGCGCGTTGACGCGTTTTCAGTTCGCGTGTTGGACTAGGCGTGTTTTCTATACAAACTAAGATACTTGCATACAATGTTATGTGTTGGACTAGGCGTGTTTTCTATACAAACTGAGATACTTGCATACAATCTACAATGTTATCTGCCGTCCCGTGCTTCGCGACGGTGTGCGGTGCAGTGGATTCACCGCCTAAGTAGACAGAACTTAGGGCTGCAAAACACCAAGGTCATTTTAGCGCGATGGTGGATGAGAAAGGTGGTGGAAAAGGAATCAATCATAGTGATGGGTTGCTAGCCGCATCGCCTATTACCATGATTTGCATTTTCACATTTCATGTTTTATGTCTCAAACAAACTCTATTATAAATACTTCATGTAAATAGGTACTTGTCCTTACTACTGAAAGCAATAATACGTTAATGACCAAGATTCCCAGTTCGGTCCACTTCACAGGTTATCTCTTTTCATTACAGTTCATTACTTCACTAATTAAGGCATAAAACAGCTCATTTCACTAAAAGCACCTGCTCCCTTTAAACATTTAACTTTCGGCCTTATCTCGACTTCATAAAGATCAAATTTTACAATAAACTATCTTTATTTATTATAACAGGAACTGTACTACTTAGTGCAGTCTAATTTTACTCTTAAAACAAGAGTAGTTGTTGTTACATTGATCGCTAGTAATGGGTGTACTAAAGTAGTTTTAATACCAATCAAATCAAAATTAACATGTATAACATGAATTGAAGTTAATGTCTTAATATACGAACCTATCAAAAGTAGTACATATTGCGTCCATGGAGTTTCATTTACAAGAGAAGACAACGTCGAAAAAATTTGCCTCCTAGTCCGGAAACCATATGCTTATACGAACCATACAATTATTTTTGTGTGTGTAAGGGCCAAACATAGAAAAAATATTGAAATCAAGTAAAGCTTGAAAGTCACAAAAAACCAGTGCAACTCTTTTTAACACTAACCCTATAATGGAAATGGCGTAATGAATTTTTACAAATTTTGCTTAATTTACGTAACTTTTTGAGAATATCAAAATAATTGTTTAATACTAAAGTCACAGATGATGATTTTCTGGTAAAGCCATTTGTTTACATACGCCAAACATACCTACGTAAATAAGAAACACAACTTAACTATTTTGCATGCAACAATTGCAACATGCCTTTAAATATAGTAGATTTCTCGTTCATGGAAGCATAAACAAGAAAGAAAAATATTAAAATGTTTGTTTGTAATAACTTTATTGTACCATACACAATGTACAATCAAATGTCTGCTCTGGTTACATTTATCTCTATGTTAACCCTTCTTTTGACTGTCATTGATTATTGAGTGATGAAGTTCTTACTGGAATTAATGATACGTCTGTAATATCATTATTAATTGGGTTAAAAATATCATTAAATCGTGGCAATCATTGTTTCGTTATACTTTAACAGGCATTAATCATTGTAATGAGAGTTTTGTGCGTAACTCGTGTTCGAAACACAAAAATACGACACTAACGACACACTAACTACGAAGACAATATACCTAATACATATGTTAGGAAGATGTCATGTAACACACTCTGATGATAATACATGTCATGATTTTATTTGAAAGATTAACATATATTACTAGTGAGTTAAGTAAGTACTTAACATAATAACTTTGTATGCTTCGCTCCATGTATCTGATAACTTTAAAAAATAGCATTAAAACCTTTTTTATCAAAACCTTACTTTTTTCTAGTAATTACATCATAAACTTTTTTTTCTTCTACTGAATAAAATTTTTCAAACATATTTCTATCCTTTTCGTAACGAAAATATCAGCAACAATTACTACGAACTAACAAATGACACATCAAAATAGAACATTCTAAACAGAACTCGCAAATAGAAACCAATAATTTCCATCTTAATATGTCGTCTTAACCATTCAGTTACAAATCTATTAGAAGAAACTCTCTGTGGGGTCGCTACTATCGACCACCTCGATATATCATTGGCAGTCAATGTAATCTTGTAACATAACTAAATAAATTATACCATTCGAGTCTTTGAAGTGCCGCCTTCGAGTTACCTTCGACCTTATCATTAATTTCGAAGTAATGAATTGCTAGCAAGACATTTTGTGTAACGATAGCTTGATGTATAGCTGTCCAGTGGTAATACCCCCCACTGGTAGGCTTTAAAGTCAACACACATAATCATATTAAGCATTTTGATTAGGTATCTATTGATTTCGAGGTAGGTCCTTTATAAGACGAACATAATACACATTGTCTTTTAGTCATTTATACGTTCAGTCCATTAATATGAATTAATTCTTAAAACAGTTCAGAAATATAAAAAAGTCAGGTGTTCTACTCTTATACAAAATAAAATACCACTTATGACAAAATATTTGCAACAGCAGATTTTTTTTGGGATTCCATAGTTTACAGCTAACCATATTTAACCAAATGACATATTTATAACATGATAAATCTTGATGAGTAGATCTTTAATCACTAAATAATTTTTCAAACCTAAAAACCGATTTCATCTCCGAACTACACAACCGAGTTTGATAAAATTTCTACGGGACCACCTGACGAGTATAGAAAATAAGATTTTTCTAAATCACTCTAGGCGTCTTTGAGTTATAGGGGAACATACATTAAAAAAAAAGATTCAGATGAATTAAGAACCTCCTCTTTTTTTTTAAGTCGATTAAAAATGACCCGGTTCCGCTAACTTTGCAAACCAGGTTTTAAATCTAACGAGGCAAAAACGTAGCTTCCTGGGAGGCCATAATAGTGTTGTGAACATATACTTATGGACAGTCGATACATTCATTCATAACAATTCATGAATAATTCATTACATATTTCTGTATTGTACGAGTTGATATTATTATATCGAGATAGTAGCCATTAATATGAATTAGTAAAATAACTATTAATCATATGGGATAATGAAAAAGTTTTGTCGTGTGGTGAAATATTTAAAATATTTTGAAGGTGCGATTTCAAACAATAGATTTGTTAGGCTTGGTTTTATTTTTGCAAATATATGGATAATAAATTAAAATATAATAGATTTTATTAACTTATTATGCTAGGAGTAAAGTTATTTTTATTATATTCTAGATATTTTTATTGAGAAACGGGTTTGTAAACATACTTATTCATAAAGCATCATATCATATTAAAGAACGATAATGATGCATTTACTATATATTACAGGATTACCTAAAGCTCCTACAACCAGTAAAAGCCTGCAGAAAAATCGTATGTCTATGAAATGTTTCGATACAACTCAGTAAATAGAGTGAGAGAGCTCTGGAGGAGCCGTATAGTTTTATGCCTTTTGCTGTGGAGACCCTAGGTCTTTTGGGGTGCGGAAGCCCGCCAAATTCCGCACGCCTTATTGACGCAAAAAACCAAGGGCTGACGCGCATTTCGGACAGCGATTAGGTAAGTATTACTATCAAACACGGAAATGCCGCCAGCCGTTTGGGTACTTTGCCCTGTGACGGCAGCGATTTTTTATATAATTTAATTTAAGCAAGTTCTATTTTTAAATACTTTGAGTTAAGTTAGTTTTAATTTAGCTTATATTTTTGTTTGTTTAGTTTTCATTTAATTAAATTTTTCGTTGTGTTGGTAGTTTTGAACTAAAGAATTTACAGTATAAATAAATTGACTTTATGTCACCGATATTTATTTTTCTATCTCTGCTAACTAATGCCAGCTATATCAAAAGGCTGACTCTCTGTCTAGTCACGGTAACGGTTTACCAACTCAGCCCTATATGACATCGACTTTGAACATAATTATTATTTACTAGCAGCTTCGCCCGTAGTACACACATAGCCTATGTCACTCGGGGAAAGTGTAGCTTTTCAACGGTGAAAGAATTTTACAAGTTGGTTCAGTAGTTTCGGAGCCTATTCAATGCAAATAAACAAACAAACAATCAAATCTTTCCTCTTTATAATATTAGTATAGATTAACTCATTGATTTATCGATATTTCCCCATCTCTACTAATGCCTACCGCATCGAAGGGCTGATTCATAAGCATCACGTCGATAGAACACGACCGTTACAGGTACAGCCCTGTGCAATACCGACTTGAACAGGATTTATAATCGTAATTTGAAATACTATTATCATACCTAGTAAGTCGGTATTAGAGTAATAGACTAAAGAGTAAGGTATTAACAATTACAAAAACAACTTAATATTTTTAAAAAATGTACTCGCCCTGTAGCGGGGTATCGTACTGTTAATTTTTTTTCTTTCAGATAAGATGGATAAAGAGAGTATTAAAAAAACCTTTACAAAAGATACTTACCAACTTGAATAAATTAATAAATAGATAAGGGCAAATAACACTAATTGAGCTAGCACCAAAGTAAGTTTAAAACTTTATTTTTATTGTTGTTAGGGTTTTTTAGGCATTCAAGATAACGGACGTACGTACTAAAGTACTCAAATTAAACAATGAAATAAGAAATGGTAAAAAAATACCACGTGAGCAGGACCTTAAAACTTATTTACGTATTGCAAATGCCATTTTCCAACTTGCCCTGGCTGGGGATCGAACCCAGAATCTCCGGATTATCGGACTAGTGCAAATTGACCATTATACGCCACGGATATCGTCAATAAAAAATTAGTTCAGCCAGTCGTCTATTCCGGCTCACACAGACCATCATCATTATAATTTTTAGAATGACTACAGCTGGACATAGATCTCCCCAAGGATAAGCAGATCAGCGTTACAAAATTAAGATAAAAAAGTTTATCGGATATAATATCCACTTGAGATAGCAGTGGTCGGCGACCGGCGGCCGGTGGCTGCAACGCGTAATTGGCCCCGCTTTCTACACAGACATTGTTATACAGAGTGATGTGGGTTTGAGTGTGTTCTTCTATGAGAAAAAAAAAACATAGAATGTAATTGCTGATACTTTCCGATATTCGATATACGACCGAGGGTATGGGCTAAAGTCTTAATCATCATCCAGACTTTCGCCCATACCCTAATCGCCCAATGTCATCACATTAGGCGATGCAACTAATAACCCGTTACTGTTTTGATTTTTTTAAACTCCCTTCCTCCCCTCTCCTGAGTAAAGGTTTTATGGCCCTTAGCTCTGTCTATACCGTAAGGGATGGAAAATCTGTAGGTATGTATGTTTTAGATAAAAACAAGAAACTGACTATTGTCTGGCTATGACTCTGTTTGACGTCGCCAAGGTCAATATTCTCACAACCAAAGATGCTGAAGGTAGTGTGAAGTGGAGAATTAAATTTTAGAAAGCGGGCTCTGGGCTCCGATGCAGCTTAAGGACGCGATCGGGATCGATCTAAGAAATAAAAATACTTAAAGGTGCAGGTAGAGAGTCCAATTATATTGCATGCGAAAAACACTGTCGGGCACTTTCAGTTATATCGGTCATATTTTCAGTCATATCGGTCATACTTTCAGGCACCGATTTTATATATATCAATCCAAAATTATTAATACCTGTTGCAGTATCAATTTTAAAAACTTGTATGCTGACCATAAAATCTATTAAATCGTTTAAATCTATTCTGATATCTATATAAGTATAAATATTTTATACCGTTTAATCAAACTACATATCAGTAATTTTGGTAACACCTTTCGACACAATATGCTGGCTAGACTAATAAACCTATAGCCTACAGCCTTTTATAGTTTTACGACGGTGTTTTATAGCAATTACTGAATTTATATATCGTCATACTATGTCTCGTTGACATTACCTCATCTTCGTACAAGTTTTATGGTAAATAGGGTATAGTAGAAGTTTACTTATAGTGTGTAATTTTATCACTGAAGTAAATGAGTGCAAGATGACTTTAAGGCCGCTGTACTTGATATTGTTTTTCTTTTCCTAAAAGTTATTGTAGCTTTTGACTCAATAAATTTTTTTAATAAATAAAGATTGCCATGCTACACCCGATGGTGCTTGTATATTGTCATGCCCAACCAACAAAGAAGACTTGTGCTTTTTTCCTATTTGCACTAAATATTAGGTCCTTACATATGAAATTGCCGTTCAGTATCAAAAAAGTGAAACAAGTTTTTTTTAATGAAATTATTATTTAATCAATCGAAGTATGCGCCGTTGTTATCAATACACTTCCGCCATTTTATAGGCAGATCATTGATACCTTTGGAAAAAAAATCCTGGGAGCAAGAGTCTATGAACTGTTTGAAGGCGGTTTTGACTGCCTCATCAGATTTGAAATTTTTTCCTTGTAAAAAGTTATTCCAAATTTTGAAAAAAGTGGTAATCGGTTGGGGCAAGATCTGGAGAGTATGGTGGGTGACGCAGAGGTTCCAGTCGCAGCTCCTCTAACTTGGCGATCGTTTGATGTGCAGTGTGTGGTCTAGCGTTATCCTGAAGGAGCAGTGGGCTAGAGCAATTCATCAGTCTCGGTTGTTTAATGGCGAGCTTTTCCATCATTGTTTGCAAATGTTGGCAATACAAGTCTGCAGTAATCGTCTGGCCTGATCTCAAGAAGCTGTAGTGGATAACACCAGCACTGGTCCACCAAACACTAACCAGAATCTTCTTTTTGGTCAGTTTTCGCTTAGGGCAAGGTTTTTCCGGTTCTCCAGGGTCAAGCCATTGTGATGATAGCTTCCGATTGTCGTACAGGATCCATTTCTCATCACAAGTCACGATACGGTTCAAAATCCCCTCATTATTGTGGCGATTAAGCAAAGAAACGCAGCAAGCAATGCGTGTTTGTTGGTTTGCTTCAGTCAATTCGTGCGGTACCCACTTTTTCAAGTTTTTTAATTTTTCCGATTTGGCGCAAGTGGATAAGTATCGTTTTGTCACTTACGCCGAAGGCTGCTGCTAATTCAGAAGTGGTTTGAGATGGATCTGCTTCCACTATCGCCTTTAATTCTTCGTTATTCACTTAAGTATCAGGTCGTCCACGAGGCTCATTGTGTAAATCGAAATTTCCAGAACGGAAACGTTGAAACCAAAAACGCACCGTTCTTTTCCGTTAATTCTTCGAGTCGTTTCTGCAGCACTGGTGCCACGGTGGAACTCGTATTCGTAAATACCGCGAATTTTCAATTTGTCCATAGTTGTTGTTATAGCAATGTTGAAACTCAAACAAATGATGTTAAAACAAATGCAATACGAATTTTAAAACAATATTTTTCTGGCTTTATTTCGAAATAAATTTGAATTTGAAATTCCTAATGAAACGCAAGATATTTGATTTTAAAGTTGCCAGTATTGAAAATCGGCAATTTCATATGTAAGGACCTAATATATATATATAACAGACATTTAATAAAATGTTGGATCTTTTAAGGATTATTAGAAAACCTCCCACTGTAGATCTTGGGGTCCTGATGATATAAATATTAGATATACCAGCTCACATATAGTCAGATCTCTCAGTTCATATTTAGAATGCAAATATAACTATACATATAAATATTTAATCATCTTGACACTTATCATGTTTTTCTGTCAAACTTTGTATAAAAATATTATTAATCTAAGATTAGTGATCTTTGAGCAACTTTATCTTTTTTTGAAAAAAAGTTGGTTAAGCAGAAATATCGATCATTATGTTTTTGACCATGTGGTGTGTAAGCTAATTCATTACTACAAAAATGCTTTTGTCTGTCTGTCTGTTCATTCCTATAGGTCACATTTATTAATTGATTTTTACGAAAATTGGCACACAGTTCCTTGATTTTTTTTTTGGCGATTGCGATTTTTTAACGGGGAATAAATAAGGGGGAACTATGCCGTAGTGTTATATTTATACGGATTTTACTGAAATGGCTTTGCTAAGCCAGAGGAAAGTGTCGTTTGTTGTACTCGTATGGTTATAAGGGCTCGCAAGGTCTACTGTTCTCATAGATCCACTAGTATGTAATTTATGTATGTATGTATATGATAAGAACTTGCTGATTCTCATACCTTACTGTAGATTTTCTATCAGGTCATTAGAAAAATAACTCCCGCTGTACGGCGGCGCGGCGGTGTCACCTGGCGCTCGCGTGTCTTTTCTAATGGCCGCTCGGAAAAAAGCCTCAATTGCGAGCGATTGACGAGAGCAACCCAGTTTACGAGCCCCGGCGCACGAGCGCATCACCTGCTCGTGCAGGGTTATCACTGCAAAGGTGAATCGATTAAACTGAAAATTAATAATATTTAATAAACATGATATAATTCGTCAATGAGTGCGATCCGAATCATCATTTTTGAATGCTTTATGTATTTTTAAATAAACGGGCAAGTAGGAGTCGGACTCGTACATGAAGAGTTCCGTACCACCGTACAATATTTTAAAACGCTGAAGAAACAAACACGTTTCTTATATAACGACCACCTTTAATTATTAACTTTTTTGTTTTTAGTATTTGTTGTTATAGTGGTCATAGTTATACATAATCGGTGAAAATTTCAAGTGTCTAGCTATTACGGTTCAAGAGATAGAGCCCTGTGACAGATCGAGTTAAAAACTCTGAAAAAAAACACGTTTTTTGTATGAGGACCCCCTTTAATTTTTAACTTTTTTAATTTTTTGTATTTCTTGTTACAGCGGCTACAGTGATACATAATCGGTGAAAATTTCAGATGATAGAGCCCTGTGACAGACGGACAGACGGACAGACGGACAGACAGCGGAGTCTCAGTAATAGGGTCCCGTTTGCACCCTTCGGGTACGGAACCCTACAAAACAGTGGCACTCCGAGAGTGCCGACAGAAGTGAAAACTTGAACAACAAGATGGTGTCGGTACGGTAACGGTTTCGCGATTTCAATGGTTTTTCCCCATCTCAAAAAATGCCCAAGGCGCCTAAGGAAGTCCTTACATCAAAAATTAATAATAAAATCCGATACACAGACCCACAGACACACACACATGTTAAACTTATAACACCTCTCTTTTTTGTCTTGGTTTAAAAACCGATGATTTTAAAAAAAAAATATTTCATTTGACATGACTCTCCTGATACGCATTCCTAGTTGCATTTTTAGCGTGGGGCTTCGGAGCCTGCTGGAGTCTGCTTTCCGACATTTTCTTGACTATCCTTCATTTCATCTCACAGCTAAAACTAACATTTATTCATAAAACATTCAATTCCGTTTAACACTTCGCCTGCTGAAAAATGCACCGTGTGTGTTTTTGCGAAAATGAAAACACATACGGTGCGTTTTCAGCAGGCGAAGTGTCGACTGATGTGAAAATCTAAAAATGTTATCCATTTAAATTCTAGATCAGCTTTTTGTAAAAGTTTTCAAATGGTGTTCCTTTTAACAAATAAGTATTATGTTTTATTAGTACTGTTAAATTTTTCATAAAATATAAATTCCGATGACGTTATCAGGCGATAAGACAAATCTGTTAATTGACCGACAGCGTTAATTATACTTGCAAGCCTTGTAACCATTCAACCCGATTATACTGTCTCGACGAGACACCATAATTAATTTCGCTCTGTAGTCTATCAATAATAAATTAATTGTAATCAATTTTAGTAGTCTAGCTAAAATTTTAATACCTAAATAAAATAAATTCCTATTAATACTTTTAATTAAAGATATTTTTAAGTAATTGCATGTCTAAATGTACATATTTGGTAATTTAAAAACGTTTATTTATTAGTCTAGTTCATAAGCTATAACAGTAGAATGGTACTTTAATCTAGTAATTCAGGCATCGTATGCGTATCATATTATAACGTATAACATACTATACTAAACTAATTTAAAGGTATATTCAGTCCATGAGCAACTTTCTTCAAGGTACACAACAAAATATTTTGCTTTTCATGTAAACTCAGATCAACTGATCGGTCAACGTATATGGGAGGTCAAAAAATATTATTCATATTTTATTATTTGTTACTTGGGGAAAGTTGTTCAGTATCATGGACTGAATTCGGCGATAAAATAGTTTTAAATTTTTTTTATTTTATTTATTACTAACATATTACAATTATGTACAACAGAATATTTACATGACATTTCTATAAACCACTGAGGTTTGTAATGATAATAAGTATATTTGGTTAGACCCTGTATTAGCTTTTGTAGGTACTAACAAATGATAAAAACCCTAACAAATCTCTATCATTAGTGACGATTACACACGACAATTACCGCAAAAACCGATTATTTTTTGACTTATTCCAACCCTAAATTTAACGAAAACAAGCCCACGGGCATAGACAAGGCGCAAGCGCAGCACGTGCTTCCAGAACACACCTAGGGCCCGCACGACTGCCAAATTGGAACGTCTGTTACTCGTTTCAATTTGACCATCGTCACGGATAATGTTTATGTTAAGGGCCGGTAGTTAGTTTTCATACACAATAACAACACTGGTAAAGATTGTTTTTTTTTTGATATATGGTCGATGAAACGTATTTTTAGTTTTAAATACTATTATAAATTGTATTATAATAAATGACAAATATTTAAAAATATCGTAATCAATATTTTTTGTAATAGCATATACAAAAAATCGTAACATATATCTGTATGTTACATACATACAGATAAACACAGAACCTCCTCTTTTTATGTCGGGTAAAAACTAGACTAATCCTTCTAGACGAATATTAAGTATATTCCAATGTGAATTTTATGCCGTAAATTTTATGTCTCAATAGATTTTGATAACAGCTTTCAATCAAATAGACTAAACAATTTTTCAATTTAGATAAATTGTTATTTTAACGAAAATGTATACAGCAGTGCATTATATTATATACAGCACTATGTTATCTTCAAAGAAGAAAATAGCATTGAAATTACATTTTTTTCTGACCGATAACAATGTTTAACAAAAACTTGTACTTCAACCAGCGACGGTTCCAGCATCCGACGGTTGACGTGAACCGTAAAAGATCGATTTCTCGCGACCGACCGTTCCGGTTTTCCCGCACCCAATCGTAAATGATCTAAAAACCGTAAAACGCAAAGACAGTTTTTCCCTATCATTACGGTGGCGGCTCGGGCATTTTTTATGGGTTTTATAATCCGTCACGGTTCACTTGCGGTGCATGTTGGAATTCGATTTTTGACTATTTTAATGAGCACCTGCTATATCACAGTTTGTATTTACTCTCTGTATCTCATTATTTAATCTACTTATTTATTTATAGTACAAGTTGTAGTAGTTGCCGTTTTGCAACGAAATTTCTGGTTATCCCTATGGTTGACTGCGAGAGAACACTTTTAACGTTAAGTCCGCCAATTTTAAGACAATTTGTATTGTGGAAATATTGCGAAAATTCTCGTTAACATATAACTACAAATATATCGTTCGGGAAAAAAACAAACTTATAAATAATAAAAATAAAATTATAAGGCTTCGATTTATAAAAACTCATTTGGTATGATTTTATTTTTGCTTACGATAAACATGGGTATCAAATATTTTTCATCTCATCTATTCGAAAAACGATGACTTTTTATCCCAAAGTATTTGGGACTAAAGTCACTGGAACCTAATTCTCGCGGGACTGAAAAGTAAAAAAGAAAATCTCATGGGATTAAAAACAAAAACTGAACACGAACGTAATGTATATAGATTTCAAAATAATTTTGGCAGTGCAGCAAAAAAAATAGTTTTGAAACAATAAAATATTGGAAAAACGCGTAATTTTTTTTTAATTTAGTATACAACACGTTTTATATATGGATGAATAAAGATGATATTTTTTTGGTTAATAAAACGCGCAATTATTGTATATGATTCAAGTAGTAATTTAATAAAAGTTCTTTTTTACATTGTATTTTATTTAAATATGAATAATTTCTTAAAGGTTAGACTGATAGTGAATAAATATCAAGTTTAGGTATTAAAATATAAATATTATCTATACAGAATCACAAACTAAGAAAACGTCATGAAAAGATTCTCATGACTGGAAAATGTATAAGTGGTGGTCTTTGAAAAATGATTTCTTAGTATTTCTTTAGTAAAAACGACACTAAATTACTGCTTGTTAAACTCTGACATATACCTAATATGTAGATGTTCTACTTTTCTTTATAGGTATATATTTGCAAATTTTTCTTATAGATGGAGATGATAAGTAGAGTGTGCTATGTAATAGGTTTATGGTAATATTTTTACTCGGTCGATATACATGAATCCCTCGCTTCACTCAGGATTCAACCGTAGAACTTTTCGTTTTGCTCTGGATTCAAAGAAGCGCCCTCGCCTTAAAAATATTACCTTTACGCCTCGTAGCACAAACTATTTATTTTAAACAAAACCCACTTGCATGTGACGGTGACAGTGGCCACAAAACTAGCTATACATGTCATCACCTTGTACAAACTCCATTCCCTCATCATGTTCATTCATCCAGGGTTGCCATGTTGGGTGCCCCGGCAGACGAGCCACTCCTCTGATGCTCGCGTCGCTGTCGACCCGCCGCGCTCTGGACGCTGAGACGCCGGTCGTCTGGCCAGCATGGTGCTATTCAGGTACCTACTTATACTACTTCTTGTACTACTTTCGTATTTCATGAAGAAAAGTAGGATATTCCCAGCTGCTTCGCTTCCTGCGCTGTTGGAAATGAATGGGCAAAAACTCGAAGAGTCAGGGCATCCGAGACGGTTTCAGTCTATCTCTGTCACAAACTGTAAGTGCGACAAAGACACGACATTACGCGACGGATTCTGCTATCTCTTTTGCACGTAGAGTTTGTGACAGAGATAGACTAAACCCGTCGCGTGCGCATGCTTAACGTAGCGGACTCATGTTATGTCTGGCATGATTTCATAGGAAAAGTTACTTTTATTGGCGAGCCGAATAGTTCCATCCGTCAGATTTTTTTTAAGGTATTAACCAACTCATACTTGTTCACAAGATTATCCGAGGTATCCCGTGACCAAAGGGCTGGAAATTATCTGGCACAAAGAATCAGTATTGCCTTACAACGTGGCAATGCTGCCAGCCTTTTGGCCACGCTGCCGAGGGGTAATATCTTAGTGGGATTACATAAGTTGTAATTTTTTAGTTTTAGTTTTAGTTCTTAGAGGTATAAGTTTTAATTTATAAAAAAAATATACTATACAAGTGTACTTCATCGCGCTGGGAAACAAACTCTTATTGAGTTTTCTAGACCTAATGATAAAATTGCTACAGACTGACACCAGTCGGTGTCAGTCCAAACATACATTGCTTGCCATGCAATAACGCCCTAAAAGCGTGTGCTCTATTGGAATGTAGACCTCACTTTAGTGGAAGTAAGTAATTTAAGGGATATTATTAATTGCCTATCTAATAAATAATCACCCATCAATTTAATCTCATCATTTATATACTTTTTTACATCAAATAAATCAACAATCTTATCATAAGTACTGATTGCACAGCAAATAAATACTGACTGCACATCAAATTTATTAGGTTAGGGCAAACCTATAGGTTAGGTTATGTTAGAACTGCGACCAACACACGCACGAGCCGAGCGAGCGAAGCGAGCGTGCCGCGGCAGCGGCCGGCGAGTGCTAGGAAAGTTCTATCCATTTTACTGCGCCACAAATATAAATTGCAGTTTGTTTAGTAATATTTTCAGTTGAGTATTTTGCTGTGCAATCAGTAATTTTGATTTGCGTTTAAATACTACCCGTAATTTAATAGTAATGTCCTTAAATTGGTGGTGGACAGTATTGGTGGAAGTGTCACAAAACTTGAACTATCATTTACCATAGACTATTCACTAATTCTGTAGTTATAAAAAATGCATGAACTAACCCATCACCATTTTTTTTAATTATGAAAAAGCTTGTACCTACCAAAAATTTCTGCTAATTCATAAAGTAATGAAATTTCACTTTGTCCTGTTCTAATACCTACTTATAATCTAATTATAATCTTATTTTTAATTAAGTATAAATATTGTAAGGGGTAATTCACTCCATCATTTTGAACAATTTATCCTAATAAATGTTTATTTATTTATTAAATCTTTATTGACCACAATGGCACAAAAGGTGGACTTAATGCTAAAGCATTCTCTACCAGTCAGCCTTTCAGTAGTCAGGAAAAACAGAAAATTTAAATTAGTGATAGGCGCTTAAACGTTTATCAAATACGAAAAAACATTTTTTTTACTTCCCATACAAATTAGTTATGTAATTTAGTCACTACGGGAACATTTATTGGTGAAAGTTGGTAAAAATGATGGAGTAAATCACCCCTTTAAATATTTTTACTTAATTAAAAATAAGATTGCATATAGGTACGTGTAAAAATTCACATTTAACAAACTTAAAATATAAAACTAACAACGTATACCGAAGAACGTCATATCCGGATATGAACTCATCAAACGAACTCCGCATACTCACGAGTAGCTCACTGAGAAGCATCTGAAAAAGTGGTAACTGTAACAGTAGACTAACTAGCCCCCGTTTATCTCGCACGGTGGGTGGCACACGGGCGGACATTTCGATATTTCTCGTGTAATCGTGTATACATGGCTTTAGTTTTTACAAAAAGTTTTTATTTATAATTTTTGGTTTTCTTATTTCCGCCAACAATTTTTTACACTCAATCAGACACAATTGAAACAAGTAATTATTAAAAAACCAAAAACCCCGACTGCCAACATATAAGTTGTATATATATTTGTAATCCTTGTATAAAATCCTTTAATTTGATACCCCACTCGATAGGTTTTATATGAAAAAAAATTTCGAAGGCATAATTTGGCGCGAAAATCCGCCATTTTGGATTATTAAATTTTTTAATGTACCCAGTGTCACTCTCAGAGTTAGGACAAATCTAACGACACCTCTTAAGCTAAAACACACAAACATACATACAACATACATACTTACATACATTCGAAAAACATAACCCTCCTTCTGGCGCAGTCGGGTAATAACAATAGTTTTTTGTCAACCTTAAGGCGACGTGGGTTCACAATTTGCAATACTGTGCATGTTTTTAAAAAATCACTGTTATTAAACTACTACAGTTTATTCGGCTCTGGCAGTACAGAGAGGGTCGTGCTCCTGTGGAGACTAAAAAAGACCTGATCATGGTGATGAATAGTACAATAATAATTATAATTTGAAAAAAAGAACTAAACTATTTCGTTCAATTTCAAAACGTTTAAGAACTTAAACAAAAAGTCTACATCTACAAAACTAGACACAAAAATAAAAATCATTCGTTTTATACCTAGGAAGCATCTGAGCCACAATAAAATTCTATTTCAAAGATCTATTGTGAATTTCACAATCAGATTTCACACAAAATTAAATGGCGATGCTGAATAGAGTCGGTAGTAAATTGTTGAGAATTTGACAAATGTGTCCCATAACATTTTAAGTATGGTGTTAATTGGCATTGGCAAGTGCAGATGATTGGCATAACTTGTGAAGAGGGTGCGACTTTTGACGCGTTATTTATAACGCTTTTGTTATTATTAAACAATGTCAAAATATCTTAATTAAAAAAAATGTAAGAAACTCAAATTTTTAATTTTTTTTATTAGCCTGCTGATGTGTCCCACTGCGGGGCAAAGGCCTCCCCCTTCTTCCTCCACTGATCCCTATTTATAGAAGCCTGCTGCCATTCCTTCATATAGCTGTCGATGTCGTCTCGCCATCTCTTTCGTTGTCTTCCTCTGCGCCTGCGCCCTTCTAGCACCCATAGGGTTGCCTTCCGGGCCCATCTCTCCGGATACATGCGGCACACATGCCCCGCCCAGTCCCACTTCAGTTTGGCTGTTTTGACGCCAACATCGACAACTCCAGTCCTAGAACGCAGATCACCATTGCGTACTCTATTTACTCTCCGTACTCCTAGAATGCTGCGTTCCATGGCTCGCTGGCATACTTTAGTCTCGACTTTTGACTTTCAGTCAATGACCAGGTCTGTGCACTATAGGTAAGAATGGGCAGTTACATATTTTTTAATTTAGATATTGTTCCGAGCATGTAATGCTGTATAAATCCATAAAATAATGTTAAAATATATTTTTTTAACGTGTTCAAAGTTCCTAGTTCTCGTCTACTAGAATAAGCCGGCGCAGCGGGCGTTTGTTTATAACTAACGTAACAAAATATATTAAAAACATTTTAAGTGTTTAGTCCATGATACTGAACGTATTTTCCAAAGGCACACATACCGAAAAATTGAAATAATTTATTTTGGCTTGCTGAATGAGAGGCAAAAATTTTCAGTTGGGTAGTATTTTGGTATAATAATATGTTACTTAGGGAAAGTTGTTCAGTATCATCAACTAAATTCACCCTTGAAATAGTTTCAGTATTTTTTGTTAGATTCTGTATATTTCGACGATAACATCTTTGATAGAAACTCTATGAACTTTTGCAAACAATTAGAAAAGTCAAGGAGGGGGGATGGGGGGGGGACTCCGGCTTTCTCACTCTCCAAACGAAGCATCGAAGTGGTGAAGCTACTACTCAGACGTCGATTTTCTGTGAGAGTGTGGTACTTCCCTGGATGAGCCGGCCCATTCATGCTACTAGCAAAACCGAGTTTTGCCGGTAACGTGGCTCTACCAACAACAAAATACAAAAAAAAAATCACAAGTACTTGTTTTAATTAAAAAAACTCATGAGTTCTCACTACGTTTTGTTTAGATTTTAAATTATTAAGGACAGGAAAGCTTAACTTTAAAAAAGTTGTGCATTAACTCCTGTATTCGAAATTCTCCTGACTCAAACAATTTTCTCACCATTCGTAAAACAGCAATTACTAAAGTGCCATACTTTCCTACAATTGGCTGGCTTTAACCGTTCATTTGCAGGTTAAAGTTACAAAGTGGCACCATTGGCACCTAATGGTACCAATAGTTAAGAACAAGTAATTGTCAAATTACTCTAAAATTGGTGAAAGTCGTCAAAATTGGTGTACAGTTTTGACCGGATTTTAACGAGCTATTATTTAGAAAAGTAAAAAAATTATTTTATGGCTCAATTAATCAAAAATAAAAACACAGCACGGTACCTACATTTTATTGGTGGAGTAATTGTATGTCATCCATTTCTATGTTTTTAGGGTTCCGTACCTCAAAAGGAAAAAACGGAACCCTTATAGGATCACTTTGTTGTCCGTCTGTCCGTCCGTCCGTCCGTCTGTCAAGACCCTTTTTCTCAGGAACGCGTGGAGATATGAAGCTGAAATTTATATCAATTACTCAGGTCTACTGTCCCTTGAAGCTGTGAAAAAATCAAACTTCTAAGCCAACGCAATCAAAAGATACAGCCGTTTATGCCGCAAATTTTCGACACTTGCAAGGGAATCAAAACCTACAGGGTGCTTCCCGTGAACTCAGAATCTTGAAATTTGGTACGAAGCAACGTCTTATAGCATAGATAAAGGAAAAATTACGAAAACCATAAATTTTTAGTTACATCACATAATATATTTTACGGAACCCTCGGTGCGCGAGTCCGACTCGCACTTGGCCGGTTTTTTTTAATTATGTTTCACATTACTGCCACTGCCACCACGGTATGATTTTTACCTTTCTGTTAATTTCATGTTAATACTAAGTACGTAATAAGTTTATATTTTGTATTTGTAAATATTTTGTTATAATAAATAACAAAGAACTGAAATTGAGTCCTTTATGCCTAGATATTTTTTTAAAAGCTATTTACGAGTATCTACTTAGTCATACTGGAAGTTTCTAGATTATTTTAAATAAGACCAGATAATAGACTTATGATACTTTAACTTTTTTTCAAAGTTTAAGCCCTTACAATTTTGCGTTCGCAGAAACCATTATAAAAAGCAGTTGGGCCAGTCTTCTTTATCCCTAAGAAAGACTGGTCCACTGGCCCAACTGCTCTTCAATGGCTTAATGAAACATATTCACCGCCGATTCAGGGCTCGTAAAACTTATGCCTCTAAGTTTGTTTGTGCTATAAGGCGGATGCGTCATTAGTTCTTAATTTACAAATTCAAATATACTATCACTTATTTATCCCTAATGGGATTATCCCCATTATTGCAGAGCATTTACAGAGCATTTTCGGCTCTAAGCAGACAGAGCCAAGGGCCTCAAAACCCAAATACAAGGTCTACATTTTAAGCCTTCAAATACGCTTCCATTACCGTTAGCGGAATGTGAGGACATGTTATCGAGGTGAAGGATGACATTGTTTCGAGGACGCTTTTCACGAACTTTTTCTAAGACTCTTGGCAAGCAATTGCTAACATACGAGTACCTATTGACTTTTGGTCTTTAAGCGATTGTGTAGTCCTGATTTTCCGAAAAAAGACGCAACCATTTTCTTTGTCTTTTGCAAGTGTGCAATGCTTCGACTTTGCTTTACTTTCGTCGGTAAATCTTCAAAAGGAAAGACCCATTCTGCCGACTGGCTTTTTCTTCCCGGTTCAAAGCAGTAAGTACACCCAGGTTTCGTCACCTGTCACGAAATTATATACAGCTAATTACTGTCCTTTAAAAAATTTTACCATTTTACTGCACCACTCGACACGCAGTCGTTTCTGGTACCATGAATACACAGAGCTGTGACATGGGGCTTCATCACCAAATGCCAATTGAAGTCTCTGGCAACTGTCTTGTTGACTGAAGCCTTATCGATAATCATTAAAAATCACATCAGTTCCTAGACAGTTCCATTTTCGAATTACGTAACTCCTTTTTTATTATGTTTTATTGTAAGTGGCCAGTTCCAAAAACTTTCAATATAGGCCCCACGTATCTACATTCAAGAGCTAAGCTCTTGTGTGTGTCAGTGTCACTAATCTATACTAATATTATAAAGCGGAAGAGTTTGTTTGTTTGTTTGTTTGTTTAAACGCGCTAATCTCAGGAACTAATGGTCCGATTTGAAAAATTATTTTTTTGTTGGGTAGTCCATTTATAGAGGAAGGCTTTAGGCTATATAACATTCCGACAACCACGCGAACGAAGTCGCGGGCACAGCTAGTTCACTATATAGAAAGAGACACACACAATGACGATTTTTGTTAGCGAAATAGAAGTGTTTTTTTTTTAAATCCGGAAATGTAATAACTATATAAATGTGCTTACTGAAGCAGGGATGAAGGGTATTCAACGGTAAACAACAAGTCATAAAAATAATATGTTAACCATAAACCAAACAGTTATGTTTTACAACCAAAATAACTCGCTACTGGTCGTAAAATTGATCATTACTTTGTTTTGCTTTTTAATTATTGAAACGCAAAAAAAAATGCTTAAGGATTATTAATCAATCTGTTTTAATAAGCAAAGTGTTTTGAAAGTATCCATTTGAAATTTTAAAATGGCTAGTCGAAATATAAATATTTGTTGACAACATATCATATTTCAATTAATACGTTGTGAACGGTAGTTTATGGTGTTTTGATAGTAATTAAAACATTATTACAAATTTTACCATAGTAAGCAGGTAGTATAGTTTGTAATTAAATACGTCTTATGATAAGCTTTTCAGTTTGAAGATGTGTTACATAACAGAATCAAAATTACGGATCGATCCTGTGTATAATTAGCAGAAATATTTTTTGTATATGTGGTCAAAACTGGACTGTAATTTTTAAGCTGCCTATGTATCTAACATAGCTTGACGACTGCTATGATAATAAATAATAAACGACTGCTATCAGGGAACAGCTTTAATCTTCTAAGGACCTCGAGGTATATTTATACCACACTTCTGCTTGGTTAATATATATATATATATACATAGTTATTAAGTTAACTTTTTATTGTTGTAGATGGAAATAAACAATATTTTAGTATACTTATATATATGTACTACCTAGATGTACCTACCATATAGCTTACAGGATTGAGATGAGTGACATCGACGAAGAGGTAGTGAAGAAGTTTGCTCAGCAGAGATGATAATAAATAACCCGTTAGTTCAACTTGTTAATAAAAATAAATTGATTTTTATTAAAATTTAAGAGAATGTCGTAAATTACTAATGTAAAAGCTCGTTGATGTCTTTTAGTCGCAAATTTTTGTAACGTTCTGCTCTGTCACGCATATGAAGTAGTATTCCTAATATATTACAAAAAATAAAGTATTCAAGATCGAGTATTAAACCTTATAAAATATTATCTATCTTATCGGTATCTATTTTTCATATTGGACATTTTTCGTATTGGTCATTTTTCGTATTGGTCATTTTTATATAGGTCATTTTTCGAATTGGTAATTTTTCGTATAGGTAATTTTTTGTAATTCATTTTTCGTATTGGTAATTTTTTGTGTTATTCATTTTTAGTATTGGTAATTTTTCGTACTGGACGTTTATAATTTAAGTCATTAGCAGTGTAAATCGTATTTTCATATTTAAATAAAAAGAGATAAGATCTGCAATATCCAGAATCATCCTATAGACACAATAACTGGGTTTAATTCCCATTTAATTTATTTATACGTCCGTATAATAAAACTATACATAACTGGGCCCACTAATGAACTGAGTCTATGCCCAGTTAGGGGCCCATTTGAATAAGGTCTGCACTTTGTAAATACAAGGCTCTTGGCACGGTTGTACTCGTATTAGCTTAGGTCACATTGTGCGATTTAATGGCGAGTTGACTAAGAGATGCTAAACTCAATCGTATTCAGATTTATAAGAATTTTACTTATTTTCAAAATCTACTTCATTAGTTCCGAAATTTTGAAGCTTAAAACCAGAAATAATCATTATAAATATTAAACGGGTTATTCACGTATATATACAGCTTTTTTAAATATTTAGAAATAATGTCTAACGTTAGATTTAACCAGAAATTAATGTGTTCAATTTATAATTATTAAGATAACAAAATTTTAAAATGTCTGCCTGTTAAATTTTTGTTACAAAGTTTAATAAATAAAAAATATTTGATACACTACAATATGTAACTATGTGTAATTGTTCTTTTATGTATGGAAACAATTTCTTTTCTTATTTTCAACTGTACTAAAAATATCTCTTTTCGGATGATGTGCTAGTTTTCAATAAACGGGCAAGTGCGAGTCGGACTCGTAAATGAAGGGTCCCGTACCACCGTACAATGTTTTAAAACGCTAAAAAACACGTTTTTTGTATGACGACCCCCTTCAATTTTTAACTTTTTTTATTTTTGGTATTTGTTGTTATTGTGGTCATAGTAATACATAATTGGTGAAAATTTCAAGTATCTAGTTAATGTCATTATGAAGATCAAGTTAAAAACGCTGAAAAAAACACGTTTCTTGCATGACGACCCCCTTTAATTTTTAAATATTTTTTATTTTTAGTATTTTTTGTTATATCCGCCACAGTAATACATAATCGGTAAAAATTTCAAGTGTCTAGCTATTACGGTTCAAGAGACTGTGACTGACGGACAGACAGACAGACGGACAGACAGCGGAGTCTCAGTAATAGGGTCCCGTTTGCACCCTTTGGGTACGGAACCCTAAAAATGATGTTTTTTCTGTAAAATACAGCAAGTTCAAATCAAATTCGTTAAAATAAAGACAAAATTAACTGTTAACCGTTTAACATTTACAAGTAATTTAAACAAACTTAAACAGAGGATCAAATTTAATAATATCGCAAAAAACATAAACCCAAAACTCGACTAATATGAAGCTTGTATACGTATAATGAAATGAAATTAACTGACCAACGAACGGCATTCATATTTTCTGTCTCAGCCAATGACGATCATAATATCTTTATTAATCTATTTTCTTATTCAGTTATTATTTTCATTTTAACTGACGGATTCTTTATTTTTATTATTATTAATTTAAGAAGCATACTAAACTACTAGATAATTAATCATACATACATACATACATACTATCAAGCTTGTTTCCCACAGGGGTAGGCAGAGACTATGGACCTCCACTTGCTACGATCCAGACAGACCTCTTTCGCCTCATCTACACTCATCAACCTCTTCATACATGCCCTTCGGTTACGGGTACGGGTAAATTTAATCATAATAAAATAGTTTATTGTTTTTAAAGTAGTGACCGACAGCAGACCATGAATAAGAGGTGTACTGCCATTATTTTAAATAAATTAAAATAACTAATCGTGACTAGAGCATTTTAGCTAAACGAAAACTCGTTAAATTAAAAAAATATTTTGAAAATTGTGACGTCACACAAATTACAAGTAACAAATATATTTTTTCCTGCGTCAGCAAATATAAAATATCCCTAAACCATAAATTACATGATTTAAACTCAACTACTATTAATACCATTATAGCACACTTTGCATTGGTAATACGGCGTAGGAGGGCCCCGCCTCTCGCCTTTATTTATTAAGTGACACCCGGTGGAAATGCCAACCTTCAATATTTTTTATCCATCCACATATTTTATATCAGTTTAATTTAGCTCTACATTAATGCTTGTGTCGGGTTATGATGATGGTTCCGTAGTTTAATTTTATTCATTTATTTCCAGCTATTACGTGTCTCACTGACCGTGTGGTTTCTGGTAGAGTAGAATAGAACCCCTTCAAGTCTTAGACTTAGGAAATACAAGCTAAACAAAGCTTAAAACGATAAGTTCACCTTTTGTACCATTTTGGTCAGTGAGGATTTTAATAAATAAATAAAACACTAATGAAACCTCTCCAACCCGTCTCCCAGCGTGGAGAGCGTAGGCCAAATCCTCTGGCTGCTTTGGTTCAAGTATGGCTCTGGTAGTACAGAGAAGGTCGTGCTCCTACAGTGGTGACTAAAAAAGACCTGATGATGATGAGCTTATTCTTCTTACTGAGTGTATTAAGACGATACACGGATTTCAGTGCTGCCCCCATTTGAAATAAATTATTTGTAAGGTAACGGAGATATCATTTAAAATTTTGAGCTAGTAAAACCTAGATAACCCTCCAAACTATTTTATGAATAACTGTTTGAAATTTAAAGTGAGAACGTTAATATATGAGAACTAAAGCTTAAAGTTCTCACTTTAAATTGTAAACAGTGGTTCATAAAATAGTTTGAAGGGTTATCTAGGTTTGACTAGCTCAAAATTTTAAATGATATCTCTGTTTCCTTACAAATAATTTATTTCAAATGAGGGCAGCACTGGACACCGTGTATTGTCTTAAGATTTTTCGATGATGTAGCTCAATCACTGTCATCAAGTGAGTACAGTGATTTTTACTAACTAGTAAACTACAGGTTTCCTCAAGTTTTACTTACTAGTAAACTAGTAAACTGTAGTTTACTACTAACAATTTACTAGTCAGTAAAACATGAGGAAACCTGTAGTTTACTTGTGGGTAAATCATGAGGAAACCTGTAGTTTACTAGTGAGTAAAATATGAGGAAACCTGTACTTTACTAGTGAGTAAAACATAATGAAACCTGTAGTTTACTAGTGAGTAAAACATGAGGAAACCTACAGGTCGCCCACACCTTGCTACGCCACTGGGCAGTCATCATCCACATACGGTACCCTAAAATACAAAAATAAAACCGTCACCCAAGCAAAGCCAGCAAAAAAGAGACAATATTGATCATTATTCAGTTACAGCCAATAAACTGAATCACCCGAAATACTTTACGGTCCAGGTTGAGAGGTCGTTAAAATAACGACAAAATTAACTTTTAACCGTTTAACATTATTCTGCTTTCTCAGTATCGCTGTTTTATAAATTAATAAGTTTTGTACCGTGAACGTACTGTACATTTTTGTGCCTTTTAAGGTCTGAACTAATTTACTGAACTATTATGTATAAAATTAACATCTGTGTAATTGATGTTTTTTTCAACAAAAAATATATGAATAATTTACGTACCTACTTAGAGTAAAATACAATACAATACAAAAAATACAAAATAACACTTTTTGTTGCACGAAAGAAGAAAAATACAGGACATAGTTATATTGAAAACTGAGAAATGCACAAAAGGCGGCCTTATTGCTAAGCAATTTCTTCCAGGCAACCTCGCTCAAATAGAAAAAAGAAGTGATGGGAAATTATAAAAAGTTATAAAATATAAAAAAGAGTTTTTTAAAATTAAACAACTTCCACTCGATTTGGTATCACAAAAAATAATTTAACAACATTTCAAATACGTTAAGTTCAAAAACCACTTACATGAAGACCAGCATCACCAAATTTTATTTTTAATCATGTCGCACATTACTGTGTGTAAAAAATAAACTTTAATGACCTTTTGAGAACCACTCCGATAATACGGACCCCTTCTTGTTTAGGTCTTTTTACAACTTACTAACTTAAATATACTTGTACTTACTCGTATTTTGACCCGATTGCGGCAAAGCCGAAAGGAGGGTTATGTTTTTTTCCGCTTTGTATGTTTATCTGTTCAAAGTTATTCATGATACCTTAACAAATGACGTTTCATCGGAATCATCTTGGCTGTTTGCTGGTTACTGGCTATGTGACGTCACAGTTAATCCACTGTGGCGCCCTCTATAGGCCATAAAGTTATGAACTAAAAAATAAAATAAATCAAATCATACCGTGTGGGGTATCAATTGAAAGAGCTTAAAAACACATTTAAAAAATTAATACATTATTAGCTGTTGCTCCCTGCTGTGCTTGCATTAAGGCCGTACCTGAATTTTATTATTATTAATTTATTTATTTCAACAATATGACGAAATTTTCAAGATGGCTCGTTGATGTCTTTCCTACCTGCAACTTCTTAAGGCCGTACCTGAATTTTCCGGGGCCAGTGCTGCCCCCATTTAAAATAAATCATCTGTATGAATTTTTTCGTAGTCGGGTTTTAAAACTACTTATGTATATCTTGTGAGATACAATTATAATGATCTCTGAACCGTACGTGTAAAAAGAAATGAAGACTACAAAATCTAAAACCAAATTTACAATTTATGTACTTGCTCTTTTTTTTAATTTTTTTTTTAATTTATGGCTTGACGCTACTGCGTATTTAGCCAGGAACAAGTTAATAAAACGTAGGAAATTATTTTTTCCTAACAAGTTACAATCAAAGGTTGGTGTAGGCCTTTGATTGCTTTAAGGGAGCTTCTGGCGACAAATCTATACGAGTCCACTGGTTTTCATAGCCGATTGAGTGGCGGACGACGCGAAACCCGAAGACGCCCACACAAACCACGAAACAAATATCACTACAGCCGTACTATGACTGTCCACTTTAACTATTTCACATATTGTTCATGAGCATGAGCATTTATAACACCAAACAACGACAATTTCATATTATAAGGTCCACTAAAATCAATTTGCAAAATAATTTAAAGAAAACCCCAACCAAACCTTGACTTCCCGCCAAAAACCCCGTACTTGCTCTTGTCGGTGGGGTTAAATGATGGGCCTCCATTTTCTTATCTTCCACTGTTACAACAAGTAAAGTTACCTAACACTTTATAATGAGAAAATATGGTCTCACACCTTACCATGCTAAATGAGTAACTATGTGAAAATAAAAAATGGCATTTCCATCACATACTGACATGACTAGAGTAGTGGACATATATTTTACGTTATTTATCTTAGTGATAGGTCTTACATATTTTCACCTTTCGCAGTAGAGACAATGGGTCCATAAGGCACTGATGCTAAACAATTATGAAGGACATTACAACGCGCCTCACAGCTATTTCACTCAGCGTATAGGTATAGCGATACAGCGGGAAAACGTTGCCGGTATTCTGGGTACGTTGCCTCAATGCGGTGCGTTGGAAGAGGTATTCTATTTGTAATTTTTATTGAATGTATTAATAATGTATTGTTTGAATGAATCGTATAAAATATTATCTAAAAATACGATTTATGTGAAATGACAAAATCAATAAACCTTACAAAACCTGTAATTCTCTACAGCAATATCCTCAGAAAAAACGCTAAAAACTAATAACAGACGTTATTTCGCGATTCGCGTCGCCCGGCTTTCACCTAATCGTACATGTAACCAACGCAAAACGCAATCACGATGATTGCCACCGATCGAGATATCTTAATTATAAACTGCTATTCGGACCGACGACCTCACAACCCGGTAGTCAAATGACCGTACAAATTAACTAAACATATCATACGTTATTAGTCCAGTTGTAAACGAAACTGCTATTTATCTACAGCAATAAAGAATTCTTTTGCTTTAATCATCCAAAAACGCATCCATTTACGAGTACTGGTCGTATTTATGTATTAAATTGGATCATCGCGCGGGGACATGCAGTGTCGAGAAAATGAAGAAATTATCGATGTTACGACGCGTGGATAGCGGGGTCGATAAAAACACGTTATCGACTTTTATTTCGGCCCTAACGGTCAGTGTAAATTCGAGGTGTTATGGGCGCTGTCATGGCTATGACTTTATTAATGCGTAGTGAAGTGCTTTGTTTACACAAATTCGATTGTTCCAATCCGAGCGAGTCGGCTCTCGTAATGATCCCTACGGGAGATTGTCATCGTAAATTTATTTAACGGACGACGGACATCCGCGTTCCTTGTTCTTTCCGACTAAGTTTAAAGATCTTGTAAGCAATGAGGCTTCTTGACATTATCTCTATTTTTTGATACCTGCTTTTGGATATTTTTATTGATCTACGTATTGACTCATGTAGTGAGCAGATAAACATAGGCATCTTTTCGTAGTTGCCATCCATCTCGGCTATATGCTGCTCTCACCTAGGTGCGACCGGCTTTATAAACAGTAAACACCGTATATTTCATTAAATTAATTGTAATTAACACTTAATACTAATTTCCATTTAACCCTTTTTCTAAAAGTAATCCTCTTGAGTATTCACTAGAGTTAATTAAAACAGCTTTAACACATGTCTAGAAACGTAAAGCTATAACATACAGCAGTTTACTCGTCGTTTCAAGGATACGATGCTGTAAACTAATTGAAAACTCGAGTTTAACGATAATGTCACATCACTATGACTTCGCTACTATTGCAATCGTTATGCTTTCTGTTAATTACCACTTTTATTATAATTAAACAGTTTCTTCGACTGTCACTTATGGTTTTAATAGTTGTAAGCATTAAAAATAGTCAACTACCTCTATTTTATTTAAAGTTGTGTACAACTTGATGGTTCAGTTGCTTTTATATGGTAAAAGTGACCCTTGCTTAAGGCCGTACCTAAATTTTCCGCGGTCCAGTGCTGCCCCCATTTAAAATAAATCATTTCAAAGAAAACGGAGACGTTATTTAAAATTTTGCTACTACCAAGTCCTAGATAACCCTTCAAAGTATTTTATGAACTACTGTTTACAGTTTATAATGAGAACATTAAGCTTTGCTACGCACATTAGCCAAAAGTGGCCGTTTTTCGCAAATGTGCGTGGTAAAGCCTAACGTTCTCACTTTAAACTGTAAACAGTAGTTCATAAAATACTTTAAAGGGTTATCTAAAACTTGGTAGTAGCAAAATTTTAAATGATGTCTCCATTTTCTTTGAAATGATTTATTTTTAATGGGGGCAGCACTGGACCCTGGAAAATTCAGGCACGAGTATTTATACATGTAGACCTCGAAGAAATGCTCAATATAATATTGAAAACTTTATCGAAATTGCCTTTTACATTTGAGTTTACCACAGACCAATTTTTTTTACTGTGTAGTTTACTTCTATGTACTGAGGGACTTCAATATACATATATAAATGTAAGTATGGATTAATATAAATATTATATTTATTTTTATCCTTAATTCAATGTACTCGTACGCTGTCTATTATACTTGTTATAAATGAAGTATGGAGTCTTGAGAATTGTTTTTGAAACGCTAGAGCACGCCTGTCATATTATAGTACGTAACGATATAAGTGTGTTTATCCAATTTAGGCACGTACCTATATCGTACGACTTTTTTTAACACACTTTCAAGGAAAAATACCTAATAAACATTTTTTATTTTATTTTAAATAAGCTGAACCATAAAACTATGATGCACATTGTTGCTTGCCCGCCATTTTACTTTTTAAAATCAGCGCGGCGCGCTTCCTACTGGCTGGCGCCACGCGGCGAGCCAGTTCGAAATTGAAAAAAAAAACAATTTGAAGTACATATAAATAGCAAATAGTGCGGTTATAGAATATAACTTCACTATTTGCGTTTATAACACACGCGTATTTTATGAGCTGCTTTATATATCTAAAACCAGTGAAATTAGATCCACAGTACGAGCAAGTGTGTTTAAAAAATGTTAATGTGACACTATATGCGAGTTTAAAAGTTTAGAATTACTTCGGTTTAAAGTAAATGTAATGTAAATACCAAAATAACAATAGCTTTATGTCTTTAGCCGTTCTGTCCCGGAAAAGATTAAACGTAAAAGTAAAGGTTCACAGATGCTATAAATGAGACAACAATGTGGATTAGAAGATTTTATAGGGTCATCTATCTTACAAAGCTGTATACGATGTGTCAATGTTATATATAGCTCTCTAAAAAAATCATAAAATCGGGGATATGTTAATAGTCCGTAACAAGATGTGCTAGTTTTTACGATGTTAGGCGTTTGAGCAATTCCCATGTTGCCAGTTACAGTATTGCCCGGTTCATATATTAATAATAACCGGCCAAGTGCGTGTCAGGCCACGCGCACTGTAGGGTTCCGTAGATGCAAATGCTAGTTCACGCCTCATGGTTTAAAGACTAAAAACGCGATTTTCCAAGTACATTTTATAAGTTGGTCGACTATTACTCATTAATTTGTAAAGCCTACTTAGCTCTGACAGACAGGGGGAACACTTGCCTGTAACAAAAATTTGCAAATATTTCATAACATGTTGAAAAATATTGTTCACAAGCTCAAGACCTATTCAAGGACAGCCCTCATCATGGGTTAGTCGAGAAAAAAAATGATTCCTACTTTACATGTATGGGAGCTACAGAAATAAAAATTAAAGATTTTATTTTACCACATCGTCGGCGTGATTAATATACTTACCCATACCAAATAATATCTTTCTAGTAAAGTCTCTGAGTAAAACCGCGGACAAACAGACAGACATGATGAAACTATAAGGGTTCCTTGTTATTACGAAACCCTAATAAAATAGTAATCAATTAAAATGTTGCCAATTCCGTACCTAAAGCACAAAAAATAGATATGGTAACATCGGCATACTTACATAAATTATTCTGAAATAGACCTTTTTCAACATTTTATATATTAGTTGTTTCGCCTGCAAGATTATTTTGTTTTAAACAATATAGTTGATATCAGGCAGGCGGCCGGTCGTTAAAGCACAGATACATATATTATAACGTCTTTATCTCTAACGGGGTAGAGAAGACAATCAAAAACCTCACCATGCCAACTAAAACCAAAACTAAAACCACAGCCATAACAATGTTTCCAACAAAATTTTCGTTTTCTCGTCCGCTCGCTCTTTCTCTTTCGCTTGCGACCAACATTGCGTTGGCCAACTATAATGAGTCGATTTTGCAAAGCACATGGTGTACAATTTGGCGTAATCACGAGTTGGACACGCGTGTCGGAGACACACGACAGTGACGAAATTTTCGGAATGTGGCCTACTTGATGAAGCATTTGATGGTGACGGAAGTTAATTCAGGGGTCCAATTCTTTGCGACTCCGAGTAGCCTCAGGAATCTTGAGATACGAGCGCACCGCGTTCGTCGAAACACACTGCGTAGGCGTAGAAAGAATCTCCGCACAGATCGTAGAAGGCGCCTATGCTCTAGGAATTGGCGTTCAATTAGGAATCTTTCTAAATAGACAATGGGCTAGCAACCTGTCGCTATTTCTGATGCCCAAAATCTTGCGTAACATGATCTTTGGGTTCTGATACTCGAAAATGCGAATCATTTAATTTAAGGTGATGCGGCTAGCAATCCATCTCTACACTTTATTGATTTCTTTTACCTCCTTCTCGCCTATATCATCACCCTAAAAGTGGCCTTTGAGTCTTACGGCCCTGGGCTATATCTGCTTTAAGGTGAAGTGGTAGCATAAGAGAGTAGCATAAGACAGGGCATTTTGATACGACTTAAGGTGAAATGGCAGCATAAGTGGCGCCCTCATTTGAAATAAATTGTTTAAAACTAAATATAAGTGCCAAAAGTGGCACTTTTGGAAAAAACCCGTTTTGAAACTAGACGGCCTACCAATTTTACTTTCAAAGGTTATTCATAAAATAGTTTAAAGGTCTTTTAAGACAATGATACAAATCAAATTTTTAAATATCACCATATTTAGTTTTAAACAATTTATTTCAAATGAGGGCGCCACTTATACTGCCATTTCACCTTAAGTCGTATCAAAATGCCCTGCCTGCCCCATTAGGGATAAAGACGTGATAGTGTAAGTGTAAGGTCGTGATAGTATGATACATACATACATACTATCACGCCTGTTTCCTAAAGGGGTAGCGACTATGCGACAGCGACTATGGACCTCCACTTGCTACGATCCAGACAGACTTCTTTCGCTTCATCTACACTCATCAACCTCTTCATACATGCCCTTCGGTTACTGGTACTTCTTATCTCTCCTTTTTTTAGAACGTCTGCAATCTGATCGCAGAAAATTCGCCGAGGTCGACCCTGTCCCGCTCTTCTTTTCACATTTGCCTTATAAATATTATGTATAGTATGATATACCATAGAAATAATAAGATACCTTTATTTCCGTGAGAAATGCCAAGGAGTTGCATATCCTTGTGAGATGTTATGGCTACATTTACATCATATAATGTAAGTTTCATGAGATTGAAACCTTGTTCATTCACCCCAGCTGGATGTCTACGTGAGTAACCCGTTAAACAATTTAAGTCGTACGCGCTGTCACATACAGCTAATATACCATAAGTATAGGGTATTAAATCCTAGTTTTAAAGCGCCGTTCATCATCGTCCATTAATTTACATTACCTTAACGACCCCATCAATTTTCAGAATCGCGTGTATTTCTTCACGACAATAGCCTCTACAGTTTACACTGGGCAAGTGTTGATCGAAGTAGACAAGTAAAGTTGATTGGAACGCTCAGAAAGAGGCGATCTCCCCAGCTTTCTCAAAACGTTATATAGGTTTCATGCATTTGTCTCGCAAATACATGCATTGTTCACTTTAATGAGAATTGAAATTATAACATATGATCCAACCTAATTGGATCGGTCAAATCTCTCTCTCATCTCAGCGTATTCCCAGTTGCATCCTTACCTATAATGCTGCTAAGTCCGGGGTCCACTTTTCAGCTTTTTCTTCTCCACTTCGCACGGTCTTGAGCATCCTTGGTTGTAAGACCATTGACGACGTCAAGCCAGCATTTCTTGGGTCTGCCACGCTTGCTGGGCCCCGGTGGAGGCAGTATGACTTTTTTCCTACGTAACTTGCTGGTTTCCGCAAAACAAGACCGTACCAGCGTAGGCGAGTCTCTTGCAGTTTCTCTGCTATGTATATGAAGGCTGCCGCGGATGCGGGTGTTTGGATCGGTCAACCTCTTGAATGATTTCAGTTTATGTGTTATCAGGTTTAGCAAAAATTAAAAAGGTCTTTTGAAAACTAACGGTTCTTTAAAGCGTTTCTATATAAAATCTCCTTAATTAATAAAAATAAACCTAGAGGTGATAAATTAACGACGCCTGAAACTTCTATTTGTCACTCGACCAATGTAACTCTGCCTTTTCTACTTTCTACGTCCATTAGTTGTCACGGACATTCGCGGCGCGTGCGTCGGAGTAACCACGCGTGTCCAACTAGCTGTGAAGGTATTCGCAACTTCGCGACCAAGTCCAATCGAACATCTACTTTTTTACCTTTATACATATTTATCTATGACCGCTCAGTTCCCTTAGCATGACACCGGCGACATTGTTTATCAAGCGCTATTATCTATTACTATCCCGCTCTACGCAATAACAACAAGCGGGATGGAACTAGTCCGTCGCGCGAAATAAACTTTATCTGGATTTATCAGTCAATATTTAGGAAAATTGTCATATTAAACGGGAACAGCTAGAGCTTATGTCATCTCTCAGTATCTCGCCAGCGATCTTTGAAAATCACTGTTTCACTGTCTTTGGATTAATTATTGGACTGAAAACAATTGACAATATTAATTTTAAGAATAAAAATCGGAACAGGAAAAGCTAGGTTCTGTTAAAAACAAATATGCTCTTATTTTGTTATTTATATAATATGCAAGCACATAATACCTTTACTTTGACTTTATGGGCGAGGATCTGAATCATTTTAATATGCGATAAGGCTAGCAACCCATCACTATTTTGATTCCCTTTTTGCTTCAGGTTCTTACGGCCCTGTCTGCCCCGTTAGGGTTAGAGACGTGATAATGTACCTCTTTCTGTTAAGCAAACAAATCATACCTATACCTAGTGATCAAAATACAAATCAAAACTTAAATTAACCGTTATCAGCGAGTGTGTAGAAACCTCAAAATATAACCCTGTGATTACACACCATATCAGTCATGTGCGTAGCATGCATACATTATGATACGATACTTTAAACTTGCAATATTTTAACTAATATTAAAATAATTGACATAACAATAGGTACTTAGTACTTACATCATAATCAGTTCGTAATTTGCATGTTGAATTTAAACACTTTTGTGAAATATTTTGAGGATTTCGTACCTCAAAAGGTAAAAACAGAACCCTTGTAGGATCACTCACTTGTTTGTCTGGCCGTCTGTCACCTTTAAACTAAACTTTTGAAAAAAAAAAATACAGATATTCTTTGTCTATAGATTACAGGAAAACCTATAAGAACTATCCTATATCCATTTAAAATTAGCAATTGTCTTTCTTTTACCTCGTTTTCTTTCGTTATCTTATCTTATCGTTTTCAAGCATCAATAAAATAATACCCAAAAAACACATGTAAACAACGCAGTCTGTGATCGCAGTACCTAGGGTTCGAATCCTGACATCATGATTTTTAATTTTTTTTAAGTGAATATAGATGCAAATGGCCTTGAAGTGTGAAATAAATTGTTAACTAGTAAATATGGTGATAATTTCCATATTGCTAATCGTCAGGCACAGTTTTAACGGCAGTTCATAAAATATTAATTTAAAGGGCTATCTTTAAATAATTATTTTATGAACTGCCGTTAAAACTATTTATTGGTGATCCGTCTAGCTTTAAAACCTGCCGTGGCCACTTTTGGCGGAACAAGTTTTAAAGCTTGACGGACTAATGCAAATACTTTCAACGGTGGTTCATAAAATAATTTAAAAGCTGACGATTAGCAATATGGAAATTATCTCCATATTTACGAGTTAACAATTTATTTCAAATGAGGGCGCCACTTCAATGCCATTTGCTTCTATATTCACCCTAAAAATAAAAATAATATTAGGGATTTGAAAATTTAAAAAAATGAATTGAAAACTATGATATGTCATGTGACATAAGAAGGCTTGTAAAAATCTCAAAAATATTTTTTTATTATCTCATTTACATGGATTCTCGAAGAATGGGTTCTTCAACAACCTGTTATACGAATAATGTCACAACTAAGTTCATTAAAGAATACAATTTGAAAATAGTGATCCCGATATTTAATTCATTAATTTAAATGTAGACAATCATCAAATGCTCAGCTTAAATTTCAATCTCAAGGCGTGAAACCTCCCAAAGTACCAATTATTTTATAATAAACATAAATAGATGTCACTAAATCTCGTTAATTGTAATGAATATGTATTAAGCATTATTAATGGATATAAGCTACACCTGTAACAGTATCAATTACACTTTAATAACACCTGTTACAAAAAATATCGCGTGACAGTAACAGGTATTTTCATAACCTAATAAAACAAAGTGCACACAGTCATCTTTCGGGCAATAAAAACAGCAATTTAATCAGACGGACAGAGAGAGAAAATAGTAGATAATGATAGTGATTTGCGCTTAGAGGCTACCGAAACAGGGTTAAGACTGTTAGACAGGTGGCGTGCGCCGGTTATGCAAGTGTGTGCATGCCTTTATAAATATGGTTCTATAAATTTAACATAAGTAGATTTGTTATGTAAAAGGTGCAGTTTTCGTAGATTACAATAAATTTACCTATTGCAGCCTTTTCGCATTCATCATCATCATCAGCATATCAGCCACAGGAAGTCCACTGCTGGACATAGGCCTCCCCCAAGGATTTCCAAAACGACTGATCGGAAGCGGCCTGCATCCTTTTCGCATTATAAACTTTTAAATGGGAAAAATACCTAAGCTCGATCGGTTGAACAACCACCTAGCCTGTTCAAATTTTAATATAGAGCTTACTTTTTTTTATTATCGCTTTCTTCCCAGATATGTACTAAAAGGTACTAATCTATTTTCTGTTAAAAATATAATATAATAATAATGATAATTAACCTTGGACTTTAGTGAACGCAGTCACATACCTAACTTCAGTAGCCTAAGACTGTTTAGAAAAAAAATCTACTTGTATGATAAATAAACATGCCGAGAAAAATTGCTGAGCAAGCCTTTAAATTTCGTAGTTTTATAGAAGATATTAATGCAATAAATGGAAATTTTAGGTCCCTAAGCCTTAAAAATGAGGGTGAAATTATTTACTAAACATATTGGGCCGGTTGTAACATTGCCAGTTAAACAAACCTCATAGTATGTGGTAATTCAGTAACACACCAACACGGAAAGCATTATCCCACTTCGTTATAGCCGGTAGAATTGACACCGCGATTATTTCTAGACACTTTACATGCAGACGCGCGACAACGCGATGAGCCGCAACTAATCGGAGGTAACGAATCGCAAGTGGTGGACGCGGCCTTATTGCAATGTTTCGGATTAGATAGAGCCGGATTCAAACCACGCGATGTTAATGCAGAAATGATCAGTATAGTTACTGTTGGCCTTTGACTTCGCCGAAAGAAATATCAAAGGTACCGCTGTTAAACCGACATTTCCCGGAAAACGTTTGACAATGAACTCTTTTTAGTACCTAGGGAATAAAGACATGATAGTATGTATATACGTCCAAAACATTAAATCCAAGCAGCATCAGGATTATAAGAACGATATTCTTTAATGCGGCTTGCGGTAAGAAATGAAAGAAAGAAAATGTAAGAAAAATGTGCTGTGACTTATTCTGAAAAAAGGCGTTCCTGATAATTTTATTCCAATCATATGTTTTATTTTTAGATACAATGTCACAGAGTTCATATAACATTCCTTAAGTAAAGTTGTTTAATATAAGGGTAGTAACAATTTTTAATTTTCATTTATATTTGTTCACAGGTAAATACATCGTGCTGTAAACCGCCTAAGTAATATAGAACTGTAAGTTTAACTATTTTATTACAACTATCTCAGTAGACGGCGACTACATGAATGAACTATATTTTATGACTGTGTGTACAATTATCGACTCTATATACTAGTTCAGAGTTATCATTAAAATATACTTATTTTTATTAACAAAAAAGTCTTTTATAGTTACTTAGTGATAGTATTTAATGCGCCGATGTCAAAGACTTTTTCCCTAAAATATGCAAAATATGCTCCCCTTGAATCAGCCTATATTTTTGTGCCCGTAGCTTTTGAGACCACGGGTGCTTGTTTAGTGGACTGAGGCTCAGACATTAATTTGAGAGCTGGGCCAACGCATTTAGGAAGAGATGAAGGATAATCGTCCCGTATCGTTTTTCGCTCAAAGGATTTCTATCGCTATGCATCGCGGAAATGCTGCTAGCAGTATGGGAACCTTTGGGCCAGGGACGATTCGGAGCGGATTATCAGACTCTTATTTGACGAAGCATGTTGCGTATGAAACTTGTAACCATTTGTATTTAGGTTTTCTTTTAATGCATTTATGTGTAATTATTATGTAATAATTAATAAAGAAGTGTTATATTAAGTTTAATATAAAATCTGTATAAAAGATGCTAAACTTGCATATAAGTGAACCTCTACAAGTCTACAGTCCCGCTCAAAGAGGCCTTAGCCCTTATAGGAAGTTGTAAACGCATGGTATAAAGTGGCCGCAGTCATCCTATTTGCATATTATCTGAGCTCCAATTAATTTTACAATATATTGCTATTAATTGTTCTGAATTTATGCAATCGTTTGGAAATTCAATCGAGAGGACATGCTCGGAAACGCAAGGTGGGGTCTTAAGGGCGGATAGATTTGTGACCGCGCACAAATATCCAGAAGATAATAATTCAAACTTCAAAATCATCTATAGTATACATATCAAAGGTCATACTAATAACATTTTTAAAGATTAATCAAGCTATTTTTATTATTTTAATGCTTTACCTTTTTTTGTTAGCCAAATAAGTTCCATTATTGGGCAAATGCCTCCCCTCTTTCTTATCGTACAACCCGGACCGCCCTTCATCACCCTCCTTGCCATACCTATTTTCTATTTTTTTAAATAATTAATAATTACTCACTGCAGTAAACTAATTAAGTATATAAATTGGAATTTCTTCCCTTTATCTTCCACTTTCATTTTTTCACTATTTAAATAAAAAAAAATATTATATTAATTACACAAAATGGCGGGAGTTCCGGAAACCGCAGCTTCCCACTGCGACGCCTCGCCACAGACCGCACAATCAACACCTGGGACGCAGTTTAAAATTAATAAGTGAAAGAACAACTTGTTTACTTACTAGGTTACAATTACAATAAAAGAAATTGGGTAAAAGGTCAAAAATATATTATTTAGTACTGTTAAGGAAATAAAACGTCACAAAGTAGTGTCACTTATCATTGATCATATCCATTTGCAAAATGATTTTTGATTTTTTAATGCCGAAAAAGTGATATTAAAATCGCTATTTGAATCCAGAAAAATATGACGTCACGGTTGTGATTTTGATACAACCAAAGAAAATATTTGTTTTGACGTTTAGAAAAAACCTTCTTATTTGAGTTATGGTCATCTAGCGGATGTATACGGTAGTATGAGTATCCAAATGTATCAAAGTAAAGCGTGACCATGAGCATACTAAGTTCTTACGAATAAATGTACTGTACGTACATAGTGTTTATTGTTTAGTCATGGAGAATGCACTTTAGATATCGATCAGGAATTTTTTATTCATATATCAATATTATGTTTCTTGTCGACAGTTCTGATTATCATGAAATGAACCTGTCCTTCCTTGTCATAGTTTCAGTATATTCCGTCGTTCATCATCCATCAAAAATCCACTGCTGGACTAGCCTTTTTGTCTACGAAGAAGCCATCATGATCCAGTTCTTTCCAGAAAGTTTGATAGCTATTATCAATTAATAGACGAGTAGAAGCTCGGTGGCCCAGTGGGAGTAAGCATTGTTAGTTGCTTACGCAAGTAAAGCAACCGAGAGCTTGGTCATCACTTGGATGGGTGACAAGTGGCACAAACAATGTCTCGAGGTCCTCCGTGCTTCAGAAGTCACGTTAAAAGCCATTGGTCCCGGCTGTTACTGTTGTATGACAGTCGTCAAGCTTTGTGAGATGATGTCAAGCTTAGGCAGCTTAAAAAATCGCACACCAGTGTTGGCCACACACACGACAAACAAACACTTTTAAAAATATTAAAAGATTAACGAAACCTAGAGGTAACAGTTAACATAACTTTAAATTGCAATACTTCAAACCGTCCAACAGGTGGCCTACTCAGGATACACCAATACCAATCACGAATCCGACGAAAACGATACGCTAACGAATGTTGAACACCCCTAATCTGAAATCTCGAAGCCCGTCGCTGTCCCGGATGCCAGTGACAACGTCACGTCGCCGACGAGGCTGAGATGTAAATTTGTAGAGGACGTGCTACAGTTAGGTGGTTTCCTTATGGTTATTACTATTGGCAACCAGCCTATTGACCAAACCAGCAAGTAACAATATTTTTGACAGTTTTTTGAAAGTTCGTACTGGTTTTAGGAGAAAAGAAAGCATTTTAAGAAATATAAAAATATATAGGGACAAATTGAGCTAGCCCCAAAGTAAATTTAAACTTATCTTATGGGGTACAACTTTACGATACTATATTTTATAATAAATACATTTGCCGTATGGTTCCCGGCGATACGACATTGAAACCTTCAAAAAACGAGTCTATATCTTCCTGAAAGGCCGGTGACGCTCTTGTTACACCCCTGGTGTTGCAGTTGTCCATGGGCAGTTGTGATCACTTACCATCAGGTGACCCGCTTGTTCGTTTGCCACCCTATAACATAAAAAAAAGAGTAGAATAAGACCACTCAAAGTCTTCCCGTGGATGTCGTAGACGGCGACTTAGGAAACACAAGCTACACAAAGCATATAAACATCATTGAGACCTCTCCAATCCGTCTGGCCAGCGTGGAGAGCGTAGGCCAAATCCTCTGGTTATTCAGGCCAAGTATGTCTCTGGGTCGTGTTTCTGCAGTGGAGACTAACAAAGACCTGATGATGACGACGATGATTAATGATAAATAATTACCTGTGTTAGGAGATTCCGCTCATCGACAACGTGGAAGGGACATACCGTAATAAATCGAACCACGATGAAATGAAAATAACAGCCAAAAACAAATATTAATTTCAGCATTTCCATACAAAATTATGCGGCCGCCCGGGCGATTTGTATGGGAATGACGAATTTTAGTTTTTGTTTTTTGACTAATATTTTAACTTCAATATACTTTAGTGATCTAGTATACCCCGTACTCGTAGTTCGACTAATTACGGGTATGTCCACTTTGTATAACAACAGTGTGTACATGTTTTAGGTATAAACTATTATTATTACATTAGTGTTTCTATAATACAGGGTTATTTTTAATTAACCGGCAACCTTTTTGGAGCAAGTTCAGTCCGTGATACTGAACAACTTTTCATAAAAACAATTATCGAAAAAGAAAACAAAATTTAGTCCTCCCATACAAAATCCATTTGGTTGAGCGCCGATTTGTATCGAAATTTTTTTTTGTTTTTCAATAACTGTTTTTATGGAAAGTGGTTCAGTATCACGGACTGAACTTGCTCCAAAAAGGTTGCCGGTTAATTAAAAATAACCCTGTAACTGTAACTGATTTGAACATATGTTTGTGTGTGTAAATGGGAGAGTGCGTGTTTGTATTCATCACGTCTGTATGGCGTGTGTCCTGTACTGTCAAATGTTTATATGTGTTTTCATATGTTCCTTGGGGAAAGTTGTTCAGTATCATGGATTGAAATCAGCCTTAAAATAGTTTCAGTATATTTTGTTACACCCAGTATTTAATGTCACGGTACTACGGACATTTTAAACAAAAATTTTCTTATGTAGAAAAAATATAAACCGCAAAGCTACATATTAAAAATATTAAATGGAGTAAAGTAACAACTGTATTCATTAAATTGATAATATTAATTTCAAAAATTGCTTGCAACAAAAAGTCGACAATATAATTATGTGTAAGAGACCATATCACAAATACACAAACATTTGTAAATTGAACTATCTAGCTATAAATTATTACAATGCCCCTTCTCCTAGAAACAGCATGCATTTATGTAACAGCTTGGGCTGTCGCTTCTCTGGGAGCTTTCATGTGTCAAACCACTTGTAAGAGACTCAAATATGTAAATAGCGAGATGGATTGTCTGCGTCGAAGATAGTAAGTAAGTAAATTGAATAACGTTACATGCTATTATTCTTATCGAGTCAAAATGGTTCTGCTGTAGCTTCAATTCCAAATCATCTTTGACCAGTATGTGGCCACGGCGATCCCTCTGTCGTTAGCCTCATTAAGGTCCTCTATGATACAAGAAGTAGGGCAGCTCGGACATGACTTGCTATAAAACTAGAATTTAAGTAAGTATAACTAATCTTGCTAAATGTACATATTACCTCAATGACCTGACCTGACTGACCTCAACGAGGTTACAGGAAAACGCTGTGTACAGGCCGCGTCCAGTCGGCTGTTTTGGAAATCGTTGTGGGCCTCCCCCTATGTATGTCCAGCAGTGGACTTCCTGTGGCTGATATGATGATGATGACCTCAATGATCAAATGTAGCCTGATCCATACCTCTGAATTTCTATTCCAAAGCGAATTACTAACGGACATTTTCAAAGTACTACATACAGATTTCGGTAGAGAAAAATATGGAAACCTGCACAGTACGTTACCAGTAACTGTTTTTTCCTAATTTTATCTGAGTGAACCCTTTGATATCATGTAGTAACACCAGATAGACGTCGTCTAATCGACGATCCGTTTCGTCACCTGAAGGCCCTGGGTCTGATTCAGCGCGGGAAAATATTAATAGTCATTTTCGCTGGTCTTTCGTTCTGGATGCCTTGTGTATATTTCCATACAATTCCATACATACATCGATATCAGCCATAGAAAGTCCACTGCTGGACATAGGCCTCCTCCAACTGTTGATATCCATCGAACCCCAAAAGAGTTTAATTCTTAGATTATACCCTTCAATGTTATGTTTTAATTTACGAAAAGTTATAAGTACTTACATGGTTACAACGTCTTTGCATCTTTTAAAAATAAAGTAAAGAGGACCGTATCAGTCACGGAAATGTTTCTGAAAATTAAGATCAACGATAAACAAATGAGGATACATCGCATTTATTTAAAAGGCGGCAAAAACACCTTTTTCGAAAAGAATTTCCTGAAGTCTGCGTATTTCTGATAGCAATCTCTTGTGTACAAATTGAAGTGATTCCGACACTACGTTAAATGACAAATTGGGTGGAAAAGATAAGGTCAACTGATGGTTTTCATTCGTGATGCCTGCCAGATTCCGATAGGTGGCAGATAAATACGTTAAATCTGTAAGGTTTTTTGGAACTAAAGGCAAAAAGAAGCATCAATAAGACTTATTTTACATATACCTGTAATTTCGATTAATCTATTTAACCGTCAGCTCAAAGTCGGACAATTGATACACATTACATATACGCACATTTGCGAAAAACCGCCACTTTAGGCAAATGTGCGTAGTAAAGCTTAACGTTCTCATTATAAACTGTAAACAGTAGTTCATAAAATACGTTGAAGGGTTATCTAGGACTTGGTAGTAGCAAAATTTTAAATGATGTCTCCGTTTTCTTTGAAATGATTTATTTAAAATAGGGGCAGCACTGAACCCCGGAAAATTCAGGTACGGTCTTAACCGATTCAAAATTAAAGAAAATGTAAGGCTGTGTTCCTCTATTTTCTTTTTATAATATGATCTTATCAAATTTGTTTGGTAGATGTTTGAACAGAGGGGAAAATCTAACCAATTTTTCAGTGAAGATTGGTATCTCTTTTAATAAATACATTATGAAATAAAAAGAAAACATAGGGACATGCTAATCGTTTTTTTATTTTAAACTAATAATTGCTTTACTGGCACTATCTGGCGAGGAATCAAGGGACTACGCTTGTAAGGAAATACAGCCTATCGATTTCCTCTTAACTCAAGTTATATAACCTTTTTGACCTCCTACCGTCATGCCACATCCGCCACACTATCTATTTGTATCTGTCACGTTGCACACTTCTCATACATTTACCTAATTCATCTGGAGGTTACGTTTTGACAGTCTACATCTAGGTACACTTGGAACAACATCGGTTGATTCATACCTTCTTGTAATTTAAATACTGCTGACTTAATAAAGGCGGAGAGGTAAAACTACCTAGTGACACTTCGCTTTTCATATCGATGATGGAGGCACATTCTTTTTTCTCTGATCGTCTTTATTAAATGCTTAAAGTTACTTTGTAAGCAAATTAAAGCTTTTATGTCGCAGTATTAAAACCTTCATACTTAGAAGTTGTTTTTCTATAATTTATAACTTTGTTACTGGCTGGCATAAACTTTAAATTAAAAGAATGATATATTTGAATTATATTTATTGTACGTTGTATTATACTTTGCTACGGTGCAAACACTAAACAAACACAGAAAAAAATTCTGTGAATTTACAATTCTAGAAGTAGGTAGTCCTAGGATTTTTGAGAAAAAGCTGTAACCTAGTTTTAAAAAACTTTTACACAGTTCGTACCAGAAAAGTAAGGTTTCATCCCCCTTAAGTTATATTGAATAATAACGAAACGACTGCTCTAAATCCTGTAATACTTTATTTCCCTTGGACTAATGTTGCTTATTCTCGAAGATGCAACTAATTATAAGATAAAACAGGGCCGGACTTGCGCGGGGGCAGTCAGGGCGGCCAGGGGGCAGGGCAACGCACCTGCGGTAGCCGCCACCAAACGCGGCCGGCAAAATACGTTATTAACGCTGCTTCTTTTATTTTTAAATGCGCCGATAGCCGCGAGCTAAAGGTTATGGCAGAGACGGATCTAGGCCGGTGCACTTAATATTATTGCTTAGAAATAAAACGATTTATCTTATGTACTTAGTTAATTTAAATACTTCGATTGCTCAGTCTAAACTATAATGTAAGAAATTACTTCGTTTAAATAGAAAGTATGTCTATTCAATTAAGACAATCTATCATAACACAAACTTAGTTGCTAGATCTCGCTAGATTGCAGAAAATATGATACCTACTAAATTTCTTATTAACACTGCCAAAACAACACAGGCATTAGGTCTACTAACTCAATTGTCAACCATTAAAAACACTATATGGATGACTATATATGTATGTAGCCTAAATACATCGGTGAACTTTATTACTAATAACATCATTGTGACCTATAGCCTATTGGAAAAAGATCGAATGCAAATTACTCAAATTAATTTCGTGGGAACGATACAGTCAAAAGCTTAATCTCTTAATTTAGATAATTTATGACAAATATTTGAACAACTATGCGATCACGCGATCCAATTTTTTATTGTAGTAAATTAGACAAATATTATAGCTGTTTCACAGTTGTCGTCATTTGCATGTATTATTCTGCATTCTGACATTTGAAATACCGTTTTATTGTATACACTTATTAATTTTGCACCATTTCCATATTTCGTAGATTTGTATTGATATAATATTATATTATAGAATTTATTTTATATAAAATATGTTATAAGCTAAAAAAGCTTATAAACATCAAGATACCTCTCCAACCCGTCTTGCCAGCGTAGAGAGTGTAGGCCAAATCCTTTGACTGCTCTTGCCAAGTATGGTCTGGTAGTACAGAGGGAGTCGTGCTCTTGCAGAATAGACTTAAAAAGACCTGCTGATGATGAAAATATGTAATACCTTATTATTTCAAATCAAAATGCTTAATTTATTGTAAACACTAGACTACGAGTTGTAACCAGTCATTACTATTTATTTAAACAGTGCATGTTAATTACAGGGATGTCAGCAATTTTAAACCTGAATAGTTCCAAATCCGGCCCTGGCGCATCTTTCGGCATCTGGCCGGTCGGAGGCTGATCTCAGATAGGCAGGTCACTGCCCCCACCCCGGCCGTAACTGGAGCGGACTTGTTTTGTAATAATTGTAATTATGCTTCATTGAGCTACGGCTGAATCCGTGATTCTCATTGATGGTACTTGGATGACGGTGTTTGATCCACTACGCTTTATAGGTTTCGCTCGAGGCGCTGTAGGAAATTGCATTCCATTTCTTTCACGTCGACTGGTAAAGCAGTGAGTTTTATAATATGACGTCTCATCTATTCTTCATGATGGCTTGTCCTACAGTTGACTTTTTGTGGTTGAAATTACGAATATAATTTTTGAAAAGAAATCTTTTGCAAAATAATTGGATGACGGTGTTCGATCCGCTTTTTTTTTAAGTATTGCTGGAGTGTAGGATTTAGGAAATTGCGTTCCACTTGTTTCGCGTCTGGCAAAGCAATATAATGTGAGTAGATGAGCGTTTCGTCCCATTAATTTTTCGTCCCATTGGGACGAAAAGCTACTTTCAAAAAGTTCAAAATATGTGTTGTGCATTCGTCTATCTTCTTCATGGCTTGTCCTGCTGGTGACTTTTTGGAGGTGAAATGATTAACAAGAGTTAAAAGTAACCAGAATCATTAAAAATCCTTTAAGTATGGTGGTACATTAAAAGATTGTACGTTAGTTGTACTTTACATATGTATTATGGTCATGTCAAGAGGAGACATGAAGACCACATAACAAGAGCGTATTGCGATGTGACTACTGAGAGATATTTTTTTATTGGAATAATACTGGAACTAATCGAATACAAATAGTGCAATCAGTTGAACACTTTTGTATGAAAAAGTAAAAAATATTGCCATCGACTTTTTTTCTACTTTCTCAAAAAGATATTTGAAGACGAAGGACACATATGTAAGTACTTACGTATGTGTCCTCCGTGCACCTCATATTGAAAAATCTCAAAGAAGGCAATTTTTTAGATGATATTAAAATTAAAAATACTAAGCAATTGGTGGATATTAATTCTTCTTCTTTAATTTAAGAGCTTGCTCTTGTCGGTGGAGTTAAGTGGAGATGATGATATTAATTAATATTTTTTTATTAGAAGTGCATAAGACGAAAAGCTTTAAACATATTCTCTAGATATATTTTTTCAACAACATCGAGAGTAGTCGTGAGAAAGTAAAAAGATCAATCGTAAACTTAGATCTCGATTCGACATTACGGTATCACCGGAACGCATTTTGGACATAATCGCCACTGCGGTACCAATACTGACGAGTGCTGATAAAACCGAAAAAAGTTTTCAACTATTTATTTATTTATTTTAAAATCTTAAAAAATGTTTCTTTAATAAATTTATTACTAATTAGATAACTAGCCAAAAGCGTTAAAACTTACGAAGATAATTATAGTGTTTAAACGAACTTACCAGAAGTGAAGTTCTGTCATGATTAATTATCGGATGCTTTCCCTGAGATATAAGTAAAGTAGATCTATTTAACCTACTAATATTAAATATCTAAATAAATATAATACTTCAAGAAGATTTAATGAAAAATATACGATGAAAAACATAATTGAAAATAAGGAAATTGTTTTTGTGAAGATTCAAATAAATTATTTTTTAGGTAAAATTACATTAAGCTGGCTGCATATCTCGCGGTACAGTAATACTATTACTTTATCGAAAATTATCTAACACGAGCTTTGTCAGTTTTACTATTTTATTTTCTAATAAATACTTATTTAAGTACGTCAATCTATCTTATATATTATATTTGGGGGTCCACATTGGGAAGCACGTCGAACCTTTGGGCTATTTTGTACTTACCACCTTGCTCTACTCACACGCATCACGATTTCTGAAAAAGTACTGCATAAGCTTTAAAATATAGAACACTTCAGTAGATAAAGTACAAAAATATTGATTTGTGTTGATACCTACTAGTTATGTCATAATATAGAACAAAAAAGGACTGACCAGCCGTGTAGGCAACAATAGGGTGACAAAAACTGATACAGACATGAGACAGGTCATGGTGACACCATAATTTTAGGACCAAAAGGGACTTTTTTAAATAACAAATGACAAAATGTATTTTTATGTAATGTCCATAGGCTATGGGGAAAACCACTTACATGAGTCGTATAACTGTTGGCCTTCGTTGCGTAGAAAATAAAACTTATAGAGGTACAAAATATTCTCATCGACTGAAAGCTTCTTGGAATAGACCTCTTTCAATGCAAGCTTTACATAACAGATATACTAACTGAAATTTCTGAATCAAAAAGTCTTGCTAAAAATAACTAGTTTACTATTCACTAACCTAATTTGAAGAAAAAAACATGGGAGGCCAATGCCCAACAGTGGGTTGATGTGGGCTGAGAAAAGAAAGAAGAAACCTAATTTGAAATATAAGACGTAAGACTTGAACTTGAACTCACCTTGAAATATGTCCGCGAATAACCGTCGACATGGATACTCTAACTAATCTGTTTTTTGCGCCGTCTCATTGGGTAGTCGAGGTCACATAACTCAATAACAGGTGAAAAAAAGAACACTCACACTTCGTTGTCCTCGATATGGACCTTTTGAACTTGATTTTGATCAAGTTTAAATAACGCAAACATTCTAAGTTATAAATACCGGGTGTAATACCTACGTGGAAGTTTTGAAGTCCAATGGTTTTGTTTGGTTTTGTTTGGTTTTTCGTGTGTGTAAGTGGCCTACACTGGTGTCAGATTTTTAAAGCTGCCTGAAGGCATCTAAGTTAGCTTGACGACTGCCATAAAATGATGATAGCCGGGATCAACATCATTACATGCCTTCCGAAGCACGGAGGACCTCGAGAAAATTTTATACCACTTGTGGTCACCCATCCAATGACGGACCACGCCCGGTGTCGCTATAAGTTGTCCTGTTGACGGAAAACGTCTGTACTAAAAATACAATTTTTTCGAAATCCCAGCATAAGTGTCGTAGTAAAAGTTGTTCATATTAGTGGACTGAATTAGCCATTTTTAAGTATATGATGGCGGTATAATTACACCTAGTACATTTTCCGTTCATTTTCGGCCTAGAGTAGGATGTTGTAAGAGGCAATTTAAAACTAAGAACTAATAAATCCTGAGCAAACAACTACATTTTCGAGGAAGTTCACGTTGAGCGACGGGCGGTGGTAAAACCACAGCCAAATCCGTTTTGTTGATTCTGAATTTTTTGAACACCACATATCAGTACTGAGACCTAGTTTAGAGCTCTTCGTTTTTCATACTTACATTTATTCTCCTCCTCCTCATACGACCTCAGTGGCGTAATAGTTGACACGCTAGTCCGGCACTCCGGAGGTTCTGGAATCGATCCCCAGCCAGGGCATCTTGGAAAATAGCTTTTTTCAAATAGTCCTGGGTCTTGGGTAGTTATTTATATATGTATAGTGTTTATTATTATACAATATAAGTATAGTATTCCATAATACAAGTTTAAACTTACTCTGGGGCTGAATCAATCAGTACGATTTGTGCTTATATATTTATGTATTCTAAATCCAGAAGTAATGAAAGAAATTATAACTATAACTATAAAAATCCGTGGGTAAAATCAGAACTACTCGGATTCATATCCCAACAAAAATACAAAGTGTAAATGTCAAAAATAATTTTAAAATACCTTTTTCCAGCATGAATAGAATTATTCTCAATACCGTACTTGCTCGTAATTGCACCTTAAGAATCGCACACGCCAGACTGCTTGTCTGGAACTACCAATTAGGTTGCAGCGAATAGAAAATTACGATATTGCAATGAAATCATGTTGTATTAATACGAGTAGACTAACGCAAAAAACTGACGTACAGACTCCGGTGGTTGATTCTCTAACTCGTATTCATTTTCCAACGATGCTGTAGATACTTCAAAACTTATGTTCAAAAAAGAGGATGTTTTTTGTTGCATATCATATTTGGAGAAGAAAAAGCGGGAAAGCGCACCTCGGGCTCCGAAGCAGCACAGCTGAGGATGCAACCGGAAATGCGCTTAGACGAAGAAGAAGACTACTTTTGGCATAATATATAATATTAATTAATACAGATCTAAACATTTGTCTTCTAGGTCCATTTTTTGTACAAAGTTTAGAAGATAATTCATTTCACATTTAAACGAAATTCCAAACCTTATAACATACTGCCACGTAGAGCTCTTGTTTGCAAAGCTAATTATTTCATAAGCAATACCAATACCCTTGAGGTGAGAAGGTGAGATGAAGTGAAATAAACCTATGAAATACACCTCCTAGAACACGTATTTCTTCATATTCAATTACATTATCACTTCGTTACTTTTTGTTTCAACTACCTAGCGTATTCCAAGCAACTTTTTATGGTCTCAAATTTACATAAGAATTAATTACACAGGTGATAATCGACACTTCATTTATAACTGCTAAAATTAAGTTTTTAAATAAATTATAACGATTTCCATGATACGAGTATACTCGTATAATGCCATTTTAGAAAATATGAAATAATGTTTTTTTTCACTTATTTTTAAACACAAGGTATAACCTTATTTACCATATGTAATACAAAAATTCGGAAACATGAAGGTTTTCTTTAAAGCCTGAGCGAGTACGAATGCGAGAGCCTTATTTGTTTTTTTTTTCAATGACAGCAACACTGGCAGATTTAACAATAAACTCAACAAGAATGCCAATAATACCGATCAATAAAACAAGTGACAGTTTACCATTTAAACATAGAGGAAGACTTTTAATTAGAACGTATGCGTACGCGCATGACATTCATAGCAGAGTACATTAATCACATCGAACCGGTGCAAAATAGGCACAGTACAGAATCATAAATTAATTAAATTTTAAATTCATATGATGTACTAAATTAATCTAATTACCTGGACTTTGCAGAATTACAATACGCTATTACGCAACAAGTCAAATCAGATATTTTTTTCTTAACGTCAAAAACAAACATTTTCTATGGGATTTGTATGAAATATCGATCTATGACGTCATAATTCCTTAGAGTCAAATAGCGCTCTTAATATCCGTTTTTCTGCATTAATAACTCTAAAATCACGTTCAAAGTGGATGTGATCAATTACAAGTGGCATTATTTCGTGACGTTTTATTCTATTAACAGTACCAAATAATTTATTTTTGACCCACCGTATACCTTGGTTAATGTAACTGACTATACTTTAATTTTATGCTAACACGTATGTAAACCACATTAAATCAAATTAAGAATTGAGTTGAATTAAATCATGAGAGTTTATAAAATCGTATTATACACCAGACTGAAAATCCAACGTTTATTGAAATTTTTTTTATAAAATCTTTTTGCTGAGGGCAAGTATTTTATAACATTCTATTTGCAAAAGCAAATAGATCCAGCATTGTGTACATACAGGTTTATTTGCATACAAGCATGGTATGGTGCTTATTATAATTAACTTACTGGTATAGAAGGAAACAAATTGTTATTTGTGTTGTATCTAGTCGAGTATCGCGCAATTTGTCAAAAAGCACACTTTTCGCTAGTAAAGATAGTTGGCTATTTTAAGAAGACTAAATTTTTGGGGTCAATACGTGTTACCTCTCATAACTGCGCTTTAGTTTCCTTCCGCGATAACAAAACGTCGATTCTTTACTCTCCTTATTTTACGTAACCGGTCTAGAGGGAGACAGCGATATCAATCACTAGCAGCCCAGTTTAGGTATGCATTGACAACCCACACCACAGATAATTATTAGACTGATGGCGGCCCGTAATGTCAAATGTCGCTTAAATGTCAACTCATAAAAAGTCATCGGTCATGCGCCTACTCTAGTTTACGGAGTGACCAACTTGGCTGAGAATAGATGAGATAGCGATCATTTTCCCTCTTTTTTAATAACTTTATAATTATTATAAGTAGCGAGCATAAGACAAAAAAATATTTGAAAATGTGAGAAAATATTGTGTGTTATTCGGGGGTTCGAAGCTCAACTTCAACGTCTCTCTGGGGTTTGAGGTTGAACTTTAAACCCCGAAGTTTGAGGTTCAGAGTTATCTTCCTACAGCTTGGCAGATAAGAAAATATCCAATAAATCAAGTGCAAGCAACAGCAATTTGTACACCAAACAATTTGCAAATTGAAAATGCATTTTGAAATTCAAATTCCGAAATTTATACGCACTTTGATAGTTATTTAACCAAAGGGAAAGTTCAACTACGCTACAAAGTTATATCTCTCATGAAATCTAGAATGATTCGATCATAATTTAACACTTGATTCTACAATAGCTGCCCCGTCATTAGATAAAAGTACCTCGAGGACCAACACCACAGGTTAATGAATGATACAGAGCCGACTTGATTTATTTTGTCAATTGCACGCCTGTATAGGTTCAGCTTTTCTATGACTTATCTTTGGAATTTAGCCTACAGGAAAGGTTGTGTTAAGTTAAACTTATAGATAGCTAATAGCTATCTATAAGTTTAACATACATTAATTACATCATTATATTTTTTTAAATTAATTAATACATTAATTATTTAAAAAATTAAAATATAATCCGCTAGATGACAATAAGTCAAATCAGTCACTTTTTTCTAAATGTTAAAACAAACATTTTCTATGGGCTTTGTATGAAATACAAAACCGTGACATCATAGATATTTGGAGTCAAATAACGCTCTTAATGTCAGTTTTTCTGCATTAAAAAATCTAAAATCATGGAGATACACTTCCAATACAGGAAGTGTGTGATGGGATTATTGAAACTATAATATATATGTTTGGCACCTATATAAATAATATTATGCATAGTGTTTAAAATTATCTCTCATTTTGACTCATATACAAATAAGTAACTCTACAAACATTTAACGAATATTTACGATTTGTACCGCAAAACTGTTACAACAGGGAAGCGAGTACACAAATCGAAACCTCACGTAATGCAAACTATTTACAACCAAATACCTGACTCCGATAGTATCTTTTCGTAACCGATATGCCTTTGCCGCCTCTGCTGGCACTTACTCTGTGCTCGCCCACGCGCGTCTCTCGCGTAAATATGGCGCTGGGATTGGAACTACCCGCGGTTATTTATCGCGGGAGAGAAATCGACAAGAGCTATGTCACTTCTCGCTTCCTGAACGAGCTGGACGAACGTTTAATTATGCATAATACTTTGTTGGAGCGATTTCTTATACACGTCTCATGGTCTTTGACTTGGGTGACTATTGACATGCATTATTTAGGAAAGAAAAGCCAGAAAGCGCACCCTGGGCTTTAAAGCAGCACAACTACCAGAAACGGGGTCAAAGGAGGAAGACTTTTATGAAAGTGTTAGCTATTTCTTCTTCACTTCGCATGGTCTTTCACTTTCCTTGGATGACCATTGACATGTATTATTTAGATACATTATCACGTCTTAATCCCTAACAGGACAGACAGAGCCCAGAACCGTAAAATCCAAGATTAGCGCACTGGTGCCCATGAAGACGGAAAATGGAAATGAAAACAGTGATGGGTTGCTAGTCGCATTGCCTAAGCATTATTTAGAGAAGAAAAAGCCGGAAAGCGCACCAAGCGCAGAATTAGAAGAGATGAATGACCCGAGATTAAATAAAGGTGATGAACATAATGGTAGAGTGATAAAGAGGAAGAAGAAGAACAATACATACAGTTTACAGCTTCACATGAATTAAGCTTATGAATGTAATCTTTTTTGGATAAAAATGGTACAAAGTTAAAATAAAAATCAATTAAAAAATTAAACATACGAGTATTTAAAAGGCGCCAAACTATTTTATCAAATTATGTCGTAAATCAACGTTTGAACCTTCTGATACAGATGATTCAATAAATAAAGATTTCACAAGCTCCATCAGTCTGAATATTCGTCTTGTTTAATTGAGTTTAATTTGAATTTGAGGTCGGAAATTTGCAAATGTCGAATATTGTAACGTTCCACGGGTAAAGGTACCTTATGGACGCTGGCACTTACGACATTATGTTTATTTAAGCTAAGTTAATTGTACGAATTGTTTTTCTAAACGTCTTAAGCGCCAGCGTCTACTAGGTACCTTTACCCGTGGAACGTCATTATTTATGTCATTAATGTTTAATCTCATTAGGTATATTGACCATTAGATCTTTGAAAAACTACTTATTAAATATGTATCTCTTAAAAGCTACTACTTTTTACTCTATATTCTATCAAATTACTAATTGAAAGCATAGTTTTCGTAGTCTAAACCCATGATCGTTGACTAAATTTTGCCTAACTAAATAATTCTTTATTTCATTTACGATATTAAGAAAGTATTACATACACTGCTGTATAAAGAAAGGTCATAAAATGAATGCACGCGCATAGCAAAAGAAGGGCGCACGCCCACTAACTTGCGTTTAATCGGACGAAAAAGAATTTGTTATTAATCGTATAATACGAATTTTTTGAGAATTATTTTACTGCCCTGAATACAAGTCCATTAAAGCCTATGTTTAGTTTTGTTGCTTCTTTATTCCTAATATCACTTCAGCCCTATCTACTACTATAGACTGTCCGATTCATTGATGAATGATTTGCAAAATAAATTAAAGAAAACCCCAATTGAACCCCTTGACTTACCGCCAAAATCTGCTCAGTATACATATACATGACTGTTGCACGATGTGCTATCATTTAAGACGACAATCTATATTCATTGGCAGCATGAATCAAGTTCTCTTTGCCCGTCATAAACAACACCGTTATGCTCAAAGCACGACACTTGTTACATGTCACTCTGTGGAAACGTTCTATGAAGAGTTATTCGAGCCACAAACATTCTGGTCCATTTATAGTAGGTATAGCAACGCCGCTATCTTCATTTGAGCCTAGTAAATAAATTCATTCAATTAATGCTTGCGTTTAGGAAGCGGCACTAAACTTAGCAGTGAGCAAATGATCTTACGTCAACAACTTTTATAAAATGTAAAGAAAAAATTGACAATAGGGTATTTCACTGTTTGTTTTTGGACAATATTTTATATGAAACCACAATTAATATTAAGGCTGTACCTGAATTTTCCGGGGTCCAGTGCTGCCCCCATTCAAAGAAACAATCATTTCAAAGAAAACGAAGACATCATTTAAAATTTTGCTACTACCAAGCCCTAGATAACCTTTCAGAGTATTTATGAACTACTATTTACAGTTTAAAGTGAGAACGTTAAGCTTTACTACGCACATTTGCGAAAAACGGCCACTTTTGGCAAATGTGCGTAGTAAAGCTTAACGGTCTCATAATAAACTGTAAACAGTAGTTCAGAAAATAGTTTGAAGGGTTATCTAGGACTTGGTAGTAGCAATTTTAAATGATGTCTCCGTTTTCTTAAAAATTATTTATTTTAAATGGACCATAGATTTTAAATGCACTGGACCCCGGAAAAATCAGGTACGGCCTTAAAAAGAAATCTTTTTCTGAAAAAAGCATGAAAATTGGTTATTTTCAGACCCAGCAATTAGCATTTCCACCAGCAAGTAGTTATAGGCCACAAGTATAGGCCACACAAACAAAAGAAAGACAGTTTGACACTGGCAAGACACTCAACTATAGATAATAAAAATAACAATTGATTGGCGTCTAAAGCCGCAAATATCCCGGGAAGTCTTAATTCTAAATAGCATCTCGTCCATAATTTCCCTGCGCGAATAGGCGTCGCCGGATTTCCTCCGGAATGCGATTACGCGAGCAATGCAGTAGCCTTCCTGGAGCTAGATTATGGGTTTCAAAGAATTTTCTAAGCTTTATGGAAATTGCTTTAGATTCTAGCTGACTGTATTATATACCAAGAATATTGGTTTAAAATCAATGACCACGGCTATGAGGTTTCGTTCGGAACGAAATGTAACGACCAATTCGGGAAAAAATTGTTTAAAGCCTACTGCACGCAAACCGTTGCAGAGTTCAGGTTTTCTGATTAGGAAATCGGAATTCCACTACTACCTAGCGCAAACGTCCGGTTTTTTATTTTATTTTAAACTGAACATGAGGTTTATATCCGTTTAAAATAAATAAAAACGTGTGCGTCTTGTTAAACATTTTATATGTAAGCAAAGCATTCAGGTTTCTGAATCTGAATTCCTAATCAGTAAACCTAATAAAGAACCGTACGTGTGCGGCAGGCCTAAGGGCCCATTTATACTGTGCAAGTTTTTTTTACTTTTGAATACCCTTTAATAAAAGCAATAAATTATTTGTATGGTTCAGGTTTTTTTAGACTGTGTAAGTCATCTATTGCTTTTCCACTTCGCAAGGTCTTTGGCGTCTTTAGGTGACCATTGACATGCATATTATGTTTGGAGAAGAAAAAGCGGGTGGAAAAGCGCACCTCGGGCTCCGAAGCAGCACCGCTGAGGATGCAACTGGGAATGCGCTAAGATAAGAAGAAGAACAGGCAGTTTGCAGTTTGAAGTGTGTAAAACGAAGCTTCAATCTTTCTTTACTAATTCCAAATTTCAAATTACGACAAGGGTAAAAGTTCAATACAGTAAGTTAGATATGATTAGCTATATGTGATATCTCGTTTTGTCATTAGAGAGAGAAAGATTGTGAGTAAGAGAGAAAAATAAAAAAAATCCACAACAATCACGAAGTACCTATTTGCACTCCGAAGTTACATATATAGATCAAGAGGAAAATTATGGAATTAAAATAATATTTGTCACGTTTATTTAGAAAATCTATACCAAGTACCTACCTTATTGGTTACTGAAAACTATACATAAGTATATTCTCTCTCTACAGCACTCCTATTTAAGTATAAGTGCGAGCCTTGACATATCGATTGTGATAGCTGATATTTAAGAAGAAATTCGATACCAATCCTGATAACAGTCTGAAATTTACGAGTATAATAAGTTTAATCAGATATTAATCGCGTTGTACGATAAATTTCATATCTGTCTTTACTAAACAACTATTTTTACTTTATTTGCTTTTAAGTTAAAACTTATTTACAACATAAATATTTTTATATCATTACAACTAAGTAATAAACCGGACATGCGAGTTGGACTCGTACATGAAGGGTTCCGTACCTCCGTACAATGACACGTTTCTTGTATGGCGACACCCTTTAATTTTAAACTATATCTTATTTTTGTATTTGTTGTTATATAGCAGGCATAGTAATACATAATTGGTAAAAATTTCAAGTATCTAACTTTAGTTAATGCCATTATAAAGATCGAGTTAAAAACGTTGAAAAATTAAAGGGGGTCGTCATACAAGAAACGTGTTTTACGTTTCTTGTATGACGACCCCCTTTAATTTTTAACATTATCTTATTTTTAGTATTTGTTGTTATAGTAGCCGCCACACTAATACATAATCAGTGAAAATTTCAAGCGGAGCTTAATCTGTTTTTTTCTGTTAAGACAAATCACACTGAATGAGCTAGCCTCCAAGTAAATGTAATCTTGTATTATGGGATACTAACTCAAGGATACTATATTTTATATTAAATACATATATAGATAAATACCAAAAACCATGGATCAATATAATGAACCATGAACAGTAACAAAGACGGGCTCTGTATGAATTTGCGTGTCAATCTGACGTCAAATTGACTTCATTTAGGATCGTCACTTTTAGTCCGTGTATGTCAATTCATTAGATCGGACATTAAGCACTCTACTGTAAAATACCTTAATTGTTTTGAGCCGTAGAAACTAACTGGTTAATTGCCGTTTTGAGTCAAAAAACGTTGGAGGAAGTAATAAAAAAGATTCCTTCCGTTTGTAAGTGATTTTCTTATTAAATATTGTATTGAAAATTGGCAGGCCATTTTTTCATACATATTGAAGGAATTTCTGTATCTAGAGGTAGTAGTATAGATCTGTGATAGATAGATAGATAATTATTTATTGATATCAAAAAGACACACATAATTACACTTACATTACATAAATTCAGAAGTTCATAATACAATAATAATTAATAACAATAAAACATAGCATGTAAGGTAGTATGTGTGCCGCAGCGATAGCAAAGGGTTGTGCCTCAGCGTAACGTTTGCTCATATAGAACAAACCACTGGTTTTCAGCCACAACCATGAGATCCACAGGGACGCGTGCAACAATATCATCGGTGTTAATGCACAATAAAGTTGAATTTATAACACATAAAAATCACTGACCAAAATATACTTATTTAATAGTGATAGTGATAAACACCCAAGACCCAGGATATTAAAGGCCATTTTCTAACTTACTCTGGCTGGGGATCGAACCTAGAACCTCAGGACTGGCGGACTAGCGTGTTGACCATTACACCATGGAGGTCGTGATTTAGTTATAAAATTAGTTTTAAAAGTGAAACTGCGGAACCCTGGCTAGCTATAGAATAAACGACTCATCCGATTTTGGAACATAATTTACGAGTTCAGTTGCAAATTACGTAAAATGCTTTTGCATTAACAAATGCTAAAATGTCAAAACGGCAATTTGTCACGCAATCTACGAAAAAATATGTAAATCGATAAAAAATAATTGACATTTAGATGACTGTTTTATTGGAGAAATTATTAATTACTTACTAACCATTTGTCTACAAAAATATAAGTAGAGATTTACTTTTTTTCATTTCGAAAGCTTTTTGAATAAATTATTTTAAATTTATTTTATTTTATATATTGTTAGCTTTTGCCCGCGGCTTCGCTCGCGTATCCCAAGGAAACATTACATTTTTCCGGGATGAAAGGTACCCTATGTCCTTCTCAGTACTTCTATGTATATATTAAAAAAAAACTATATATATGCGAATTTTCAAGAAGATTGGTTCAGTAGATAAATCGTGAAGAGGTAACAAACAAACAAACAAATATACAAACTCACTTTCGCATTTATAATATTAGTTAGTATTAGGATTAGGATAGACGAGTAGCTAAGAGCTGATATGTCTATTTCACACAGTGCTGAGAGTCCATAAAGTTTTTACTCAGTTCATATATTTATTATCGACACTGCATTTGCTCTTAACCACTTGTCGAGTTTATTTTTAAATGCATTTATGGAAGGCGCAGTGACCACTTCTTCTGGTACTCTATTCCAATTATTGACCACTCGTTACAAAACTACTGAAAATGTGCAGCTTTGGTTTTAGTCGCTGTACGAGTTAACTGGTAGCAGTGTTTTCGTGATGGCTTTGTGCCTTGTCTCATGTTGTAATGATGATATTTAATTTCAAATAAAATTTAAATTTAAATTGATTTAAAGCCAGATAATATTTTTTATAAATTTAAACTTAATAAGAACTAAAACTAAAAAAAAAATTAAATTATTAAAACAATATTTGACTTGTAGTCTCTAATATAATAAATGCGATAGATTTTATAATTGAGAATATGCATGCATTTTTTATATATATAGTTCTCATCGAGGAATAGCCGCAAGACAAAATCGTGGCTAAAAACCTCTTTGTGGTGTAGAAGATAAATATTAAAAATTGCAAGTAAATAACAACAACTTAAACTTTAAAATATGACCATCACTATTTCGATTCACTTTTTCCACACCCACCATCTTAAAGTGGCCTTGAGATCTTACGGCCCTAGGCTATGTCTACCCCGTTAGAGATAAAGACGTGATATTGTGTCTGTAACTTATAAAATAAGTAGATACCAAGTGCTTTAATATTCAGGGCTTACAGATCACAGCTATAGACATATCCTTCACATAAATCTATGAACTTCCTTCGAACAAATCATTGTATCAAGAGTGTGTACAACGAAATATACGTCCCGCGATCGCCATCTACCGGCCAGCTTAAATTAAAAACGATACAAAAAGATAACAATGACAATTGTAGCATATAAATTAGAAAAGCTATTCAGTTCAGTAATTCATTCACTACACGCATTAATGTGCGTCAAATCGGGCTTAGGTACGATTCAGACCAACCGGCTCGCACCGGCCCGGGCCGGAACGGATGCCGCTGCAGCCGGTCGGCTGCCACTGCAGCAGTAACGTGCCACGGAAGCCGACCGGCTGCTGCGGCAGCCGTACGCGTACCGCGGCAGCAGGCGGCGAATTAACATTATGACAATGACCTTCCGTTCGGCTTCGGTCGGCGCCGGTCGGTTGCTGCGGCAGCCGTACGGCGCTGTACGGAGCAGACCGGCTGCCGCGGCAGCCGACCGGAACCGACCGGCGCTGACCGGAGCCGTACGACTGCGGCATGTGAATGTGGCACAAATATGAACTTTAATTTCTATTTACAAGTTTCAAGTTCCTTTACCGCGGTATAAAATGCCGCCCGGGCCGGTGCGAGCCGGTTGGTCTCAAACGTACCAGTCTAATATAATATCAGTACTAGTCCAGTCATAGCACATCACTTCTGTGTCATATTTGACGTACAGCATCATCATCATCAGGTATTTTTTACTGAAGGAGCACGACCCTCTCTGTACTATATTACACAGCCGTATATTAGTCAGAGTAGCCAGGGGATTTGGACTACACTCTCAACGCTGGCCAGACGAGTTGGAGAGGTCTCATTGATGTTTAAGCTTTGCTTAGCTTGGCTTCCTAAGTAGCTTTTTACGACATCCACGGGAAGACTTGGAGTGGCCCTATTCTACTCTGCCGGTAACCACACGACAAAACTGCAAAGGCCCGCTTAAGTATCTAACTAAATTCTGCTTTTTTAAAGTTTGGTTTTCAACTATTTACATCAATATGCCATTGATGTATTTCTTTTAAGTAGGCGAATTCTATTTTGACCATAAAACGTCAAGTATGTATGTGTTTATAGGACAAGCTTTTTTATATACAGAAAACTTCCTGCCGTATTCATAAAAAATTTGCATATTTTTGGCCTAGTAGTTTCGGACATAAGAAGTGGTGGTCAAATTTCGCCTTTTAATGTCGAATTTACCCCATCTTTCCTTCCTTCTCCCGAGGACTTCTTTTCCGCAATTTGGTCCATTGCGCTGAACCCGTTTTGCGTGGGGAGCCGGCGCTGTTATCAGTTAAAACTAGAATTTACCCCATATTTAAAATTAATTTATTTACGTTACACGTCTTTGGATCACTGACTTACATATGTGTACCAAATTTCAACTCAATCGGTCCAGTAGTTTCGTAGGAAATTCGCTGTGTGTGACTGATGGACGGACACTACGGACGGACAAGTGAGTGATCCTATAAGGGTTCCGTTTTTACCTTTTGAGGTACGGAACCTTCTTCACCTTCTTTACTTTGCGCCGCCGATCTGTTTTACTTGCGAACATTCCACTTGTCTCCAATCTCGATACGTATCTAGCTACTGTACACGCGGCAATACATAACGTTTACGTAGGCGGGGGTCGGCTCCACTTGTACCCATCCAGCACTTCAGTCCTCAGGGTCTCAGCCACCATTTGATTAGTTGGTGCAAAAATTATTTAATAATAAATCAAGTCGGAAGAAAGAAATTAGATATCTCAATCGCAAGGCGTTTAAATCTTATGCTTGATATCATTATCATCATCATCAGGTTTTTATTTTAGTCTCCACTGCAGGAGCACGATCCTCTCTGTAGTACCAGAGCCATACTTTGCCAGAGCAGCCTAAAATTTGGCCTACACTCCCCACGCTGGCCAGACGGGTTGGAGAGGGCTCATTGATTTTTAAAAGCTTATAATTAGCTTGTGTTTCCTAAGTTGTCTTATACGTCATCTAGGGAAGACTTAAAGTGCTTGAATTCTTCACCTATCTTTAGTTCTGGGATATTTAATATCTTAAAAATAGTGTCCTCATTTTAGGGATTAGTTTGAATTGGTTAAGATTCAATTTTATCTTTTGACACCTTTGTGCTGTCCACTGAAAATGTCATAACATCTAAATCTAATTCAGTGCGGTCATTGAATTATTAATGTTCTTGAATTACCTTTTTTAATATCCATTCGTCCCACCAATGCTCACAAGGGGAATACACCACGTAGGTGGCTATCGATTTATTACAGTATCCTTATGAATGAAAGTCGATAGCGTCACCGAGGATTTGCGATCCGCGTTGTATTAAAAGTCAGATACTGTGTTATTGATGGCGGCAGCCGCGTATGATTCGTATTGTCTTCAGATTTTTAATTTGTTGTGGATTGTCAGTCGGTTAAGGCCGTACCTGAATTCTCTGGGGTCCAGTGCTGCCCCCATTTAAAATAAATCATTTCAAAGTAAACGGAGACATCATTTAAAATTTTGCTACTACCAAGTCCTAGATAACCCTTCAAACTATTTTGTGAACTACTGTTTACAGTTTATAATAAGAACGTTAAGCTTTACTACGCACATTTGCCAAAAGTGGTTGTGTATTAACTAAACTTTTTTTTTTGTTACAGGTAATAAACTGAATGAAGAATTGCCAACAAAATCACTCCAATTTTTTTCTAGTCTACAGGTACATATCTAAAGACTATAAAATTTGAGTCACCAACTATTGACCGAAGGCCTAAAAGCTCTGAATTATTGTGAGGTTTAAAAGGCGCTCTTGAAAAGAAATGGCTTTAAGTAGAGTAGCAGTAGCTAGATAAATTAACAGCACATATTTTGAACCTGGCAATACCAGTCGTTATTTTTATAATGTATACTTGCATTTACTTATCACATACTTTGAACAAAACTTTTTTTACAAATAAATAGAATGAACAAGTGCTGTTTATTATATTATTCATCCTTAAATGCATAAAAAAATATTTATAAACAACGGAATTGAAAAATATATTAGGCACTCCTTATACAAATTTACTAAATATCAACAAAAAAATTGGCACTCCCATGACATAAACACACATAGATATCCATCGATACTAATTCTTTTGCAAATCTAATATTTTATCGAGTCGACGACTCGAAACGTAATCGAGTTGTGCGATCGCTACGTTTATTACACCTTTATGAGGCAATTTCGATGCTAAACTTTATCGAATATCTCGATGCCTAAATAGACCATTTTCTGTTTGTTTGTTTATGGACTTTCTTTTATTCTAACTTCAATTTTCACTAGTTAAATTATTTTATATTCCAATTAAATGCATTTTGTCCTAAGTTGTTCTATTTACATAAGCATAACTTAACTTAAACATTCATATTGGCGATTGGTATGGCTTAAAATATTTAACAATGTAAAAAGTAATAAGTATTTTTTAATATAAAAAGTATAAAAGTAATTGATAAGTATTATTAAAGTGAAAAGTAAATAGTATTTTTAAAGTGAAAAGTAAAAAGTATTTTTAAACTTATTCTTTTATGTATTTAAGTTATTTGATTGAAAATAGATAATAACATTAATAAAGGCATGTATATTGTATACCTACTTGGTTAGTGTTTTCATTCCTACCTTATCCAAGCGAGACTGTGCGAATCACTACTCCTTTGATAAATTATACCAAAAACATAAATAAATTTCCCATAATTTATAATGAAAGAGATAGCTCTTGGCTATTCAGCTGTCCAGTTTATGACTACGTAAGGTCGTGCATTTAGAGCGAAATAAGTTCAGTGAAAGGTCCCTTGTCTTAGTTTCCTTCTGTGCAATAAAACTCAATGTATACTGAACCAGATATCGGAAACCAGCTGTGCTTGAACGATTTTTCGTACTTAAATTACAAACTATTATTTCGTGATTTCTTAAAGCACTTTCATTTGAGTAAATCAATATAAGTAGTCAGGCAGAAGGAGAAAATCCTTATCCTATTATATTGCCTTTTCTTTGCATTTCCGATAGCACCCACAAAATGCCCTTTTTCGCCGGCTACTCGTAAAAGCTTAAATATTAGGTATTACGACATGGACTGGTAAATATTTAAGGATTTATTTATGCGTTTTATTATTCAGCAGTTAGACTTAAAATCTATGGAACCACGACACAAAGAAAGAAACAGGTTATGCACCCACGACCTATGTATGTGACTCACAATCTGTGACATTTGGGCTTTATTAATTTCAGTGTCAATTTGATCAGATATAATGCATTGTAGTCGCCAATAAATTCCATTGTAAGTGTTTGAATAAAATTAAGAATAGTAAATATAACTAAATCTTAAAGCACATAAAGATAGATTTGTGTCAGAGACCAGATAATTTAATTTAAAAGGAAAAGTTCAAATCCATTTATACAAAAAGAAGAAATATTTTTTTCATCTCATCTATTCGAAAAACGATGTTTTCAACCCAAATATTCGGGGCTAAAGTCACTGGTAATTCTTTAGACACTGACAAGTAAAAAGTAAATTCCCTAGGCGTTATACATTTGTAAACCGAACACGAACGTAAAATCAAAAATAATATTGGCTGTCAGCAAAAAAAAAAGAAAAATTTATTTTTAAAATCTATACTTCTATACTAATCTATACTTCTATACTAATATTATAAAGAGGAAAGATTTGTACCTATTTTTGTATGTTTGTATGTTTGTAATGAATAGGCTCAAAAAGTACTGGGCCGATTTAAAAAAATCTTTCACCGTTGGAAAGCTACACTATTCCCGAGTGACATAGGCTATGCGTGTACCACGGGCGAAGCCGGGGTGGACTGCTAGTTGTAAAATATATGCAATGGCTTCGTAATTTTTTTAAATTACGCACAAGGAAAAAGTAATGGAACGATTCCAATGACTGGAAAATGTATACGACGTGGTGGTCCTATAAAAATATTTTCATAGTACTTCTTCAGTGAAAACGCCACCAAATAAAGGTTAGTAATTAACTGACTGTTAAACTCTGATTAGGTATGTTTATGTCTTATACTTTCATTTTAGGTAAATATATATTTGCAAATTTTTCTCATAGATGGAGATGAATAAAAGAATGTACTACACGGTGTACGGTAATAGTTTTATCTCGGGCGATATACTTTAAAACTATTACCTTTACGTCTTGTAGCACAATCTTCTAATGTTTGTAACAAACGAATAGCAAAATCCTTTAATCTTTTTTATTTTTTAATTTGTGTCTATTAAAAAATATTCGTAAATATTAGCCAGGTTTTATTTTTATTTAATAAGTAAGTAAATTATAATATTTTGATGACTTTAAAAAGTACTGTAAGTAACGTCATTCTACAACCTAACCCGCGTTGTAGGGATTAGTGATGCAATCAACGCAAGTTCTCTAAGTAAAAAGTGGTGAGATGTCTCCTTTTACTTTTTTTTGTGTGTGTTAGTGGCTAACACATTGGTGTTATATTTTTTAAGTTGCCTTTATGACATCTTACATAGCTTTAAAACTGCCATACAATAATGACAGCTGAGACTAAGGCTTAACGTGCCTTGCGAAGCACGGAGGAGCTCGAGATTTTTATGCCACTTGTGGTCACCCATCCAAGTGTGGACAACGCTCGGGTTTACTTAACTTGCGGAAACGCCAGTAATGCAAACTCCTCCTTTTACTAGACTATCTATTAGCCAGACGCTGACTCGCACAAACGAGCAACATTTCAAATATCAGCAGAATTTATAAAAAAAAACCTAATAAATGCCGCCATTCTAAGCTGGACGACATTCAGGGGTCTTGACCTTGCGGATTACAGCATAAATCACACCAATGACAACGCGTGTGATCATTCTGTTTTCCTAAATTCCTTTACATAATAATTATTTAGAAACTTAGCTATGTTTATAGATAACAATCTATACAGCTCTGTTACTATCTAAATAAACTGAAACTATTTTAAGCGAGGATTCAGTCCATTGTACTGAACAACTTTCCCCAAGGAACATATATCGAAATATGAAAAATAAAATTTTGGCCTCGTATATAAGTTGACCGATCAGCTGATCCGAGTTTGTATGGAAAGCCAAAAATGTTTTTCATATTTCGATATATGTTTCTTAGGGAAAGTTGTTCAGTATCATGGACTGAATTCACCTTTAAAATAGTATCACTATATTTTGTTAGACGTTATATAGAGGTTTTTTTTTCACACGATTTCAATCCGATCGAGTTTAAAAATTAACCTCTTGGTTAGAATGCAAACCGAACCAGACATAAAGTCATATAGGTAGCTAGGTCTTTTCATTAAGGTGAAGGTATAGGCAAATGACCTTGAAGTGGCGCCCTCATTTGAAATAAATTGTTAACTCGTAAATATGGAGATAATTTCCATATTGCTCTTCGTCATGCACTAGATAGCCCTTTAAATTATTTTATGAACCACCGTTGAAAGTATTTACATTAGTCCGTTTAGCTTTAAAACTTGCCTCCGCCAAAAGTGACCACGGCAAGTTTTAAAGCTAGACGGATCACCAATAATAGTTTCAACGGCAGTTCATTAAATAATTTAAAAGGTTATTTAGTGCATGACGAAGAGCAATATTGAAATTATCACCATATTTACGAGTTAACAATTTATTTCACACTTCAAGGCCATTTGCCTATAAATAATCGAAATGGAAGCTATTTTTAACCGACTTAAAAAAAAGAAGAGGTTATTAATTCGACTGTATGTTTTTTTTGTACGTTTGTTACGCGATATTTTCGCCAATTGTAAACCGATTTTGATAATTACTTTTTTCATTTGAAAGCCTTTACTACCAAATTGTTCCCATATTAATTTGGTGAAGATATGATGAAGAAGTTTGGAGATATGGAAAAAAACTCCTAAACATGAAGTCGGTTGTTCTTTTTTTGTGAAAAATTTAATTATAACTTAAAAAAACTTTGTGCCAACGTTTATAGAAGCCAAAACCAACTAAACTGACCCACGAACTTCTAATTTACGACTCAAACGAGACGTCTAAATTAAGCGATCTTCCTCACCCGCCGTAAAACGCCTGTTGCCATAAATCACCTCTTGTTTACTGACTATAAACTCGTCACCTCAAATACTATATTCACTAAACTCTGCACTCATAGTCACGGATATGAACTGAGTAATATACTTACATTTCTCTGCAACTCTTTTGCTGGTCTGGGAGAAAAGAAAAAACTTAACATGTACCAGCTGCTTCTCTTCGCGCGCAGATCGTAGAAGCCGATCGAGAGAATGAGTAAAAATCCAAATCATGTTAATAGGCGACGCGGCTAGAAACCTATCACTGTTTTGATTCCTTTTTCCACCTTCTCGCCCACCATCATGCTAAAAGTGGCCTTTGAGTCTTGCGGCCCTGGGCTCTACCGACCCCATTAGGGATAAAACGTGATAGTATATATGTAATAGACTTACATTTCTCTCCAAATAAAAAGCACTTCTTCTTTTACCTTGCCTTGTCCCGTTATTTGGGGTCGGCCCTCCCAGTACCGCGGCGCCAGGACCCTCGCGCGGTACCGGGTTGACTTGTGCCCGCTTGCTTTCCCTAAAAACAGTTGTCCGATGATCTCCCTTTGTATTTCTTCTTGCTGGGAATGGCCAAAGCCCTTTTAACGCAATGCTCCTTGTCTTGTGTCATCACATGCCTAAACCACCTCATACGACTCTCTGTCATCTTTTCTGCTATAGGAGCCACCTTGAACGAGCCTCTTATATGCTCATTTCTGACATTTTCAAGTCTTGTGACTCCCGCTTCCCACCTAAGCATCTTCATCTCATTTGTGTGCATTTTCTGTTCGTGCTTCTGTAAGCCAGTTCAGCTCTCGGATCCATACAGCATAACAGACCTGACTGGTAGCCGGTTTTTTAGACCCTACCCTTCAACTGTAAGGGCTTTCGGTTGTCACACAGTACGCCAGTTTGGGTTCTCCTCAGATCAATAGGTAAACAGATGTGTGATGTTCCCCGCCTTAACCAAAATAGAAAGTACTTTTCTTTAAGACGATACACGGAGTCCAGTGCTGCCCCCATATGAAATAAATTATTTGTAAGGAAACGGAGATATCATTTAAAATTTTAAGCAACTAAAACCTAGATAACCCTTCAAACTATTTTATGAACCACTCATATTTATATATCTAATCAATAATATAATCAATAATATAATAATCACTCATATTTACAGTTTAAAGTGAGAACGTTAAGCTTTAGTTTGCATTTTTGCTAAAAACGGCCACTTTTAGCATATTTAGATTTTAGTTAATTTTATTCTGCCCTGATTTAGAGATTAATTTTATTTCAAATGGGGGCAGCGCTGGACTCCGTGTATCGTCTTAATAGTTTTTCTAGTTTGATGGAGTGGATGGTTTAGATGAAAAAGGTTCTAACGGACCACCGTCATTTCATTGACATTCTTGGAATCTCCGTCTTTCTCGCCTCGAGGCACTAGATTCTAGTCGCACGGTGGCAGACATTTACCTCGATATTATGTCTATTGCAATTGCTCGTGAATTTTATGATAGAAAATGTTGTTAAAAAGTAATTATCACAAATATAATAATTGGAATTTATTTATAATAAAAGGCTGGTCGAGGTATCAGGTGACCAAGAGCTGGTAATTTCTTTGCACAAGAGTAAAAGTAAGCACTGCCATCCAACGTGGTAATGTTGCCAGCCTTCTGGGCATTCTTCCGCAGGGGCAGAATTTGTGAGATAGGTTTATAATACGAGTAGTTCATATTTAAATATAATATAAGTAAATTTATTTTTAGTATTTTATTTGTTTTAAGTTTTTTTTCAGTTACTTAGTTTTAGTTTCGTGCAGTTATTATTTATTATGAGATAAATTGTTAATATTATATTTTAAAAAAGATTACAATAAATAAAATTGTTACTTATTATACTTTATTTATTCAACTAAGCGCTAAATTATCTCTATAAACTTTAATAGCATACATTAAAATTATATCAACGTGATCAAATCACATAATACGGCACAATATAATAAAATAAACGCTGTATTATTTGTACACATAACAAAACACATAAAAGGGTGATAATAACGTTAAATAAACTGTGATCGTAACCTTACATTTATCTCGGGCTGAATAAAATTAATCTCTAATTGGGGCGATGCTATCGAAATGTCGGGCCGCATAAAAATGTCACAGCTCTGACATTTTGGATCGTAATCCGGACGAAAGTGATCGGATTTGACGAGACCTTTATTGTGGGCCTCTTTTAAAGGCTGTGGGATAAGTTCAGTTGCTACTTTTTTCTGTTACGCTAATAATTAGTTGCGTAATAAAGTTGACAACGGAGTTGGCAAGGTGACAAGTCTCTTATTGGGATTAATTTTGCTGTTGACGTTATGATCAGTAGATCATAACGTGTAAACCCTTATCATTTGTAACAAGTTTATTTGTCAGACAAATGACCCCCAATAACTTTTGAACTGCTAAACCGATTTTCAACAAACATAGCTTAGAACCATCTTTCACAAAACTTTTCATTAAAAAATCCGCATCTAAATCGGTCTATTCATTTAGAAGCTATGATGACAGACAGACTCACAGATACGTCAAACTATATACACCTCTTTTCTGACGGGAGGCAGGCTTTTAATACAGGCTTTTTTTTAGTACGCTATTGTTTATAGCAACTTAACTTTACCTGAACTACATCCCCAAGAAAATAATACTTATTGAGATTAATGAGAAAAATAATTTTCCCGTACAAACAAGCGATTATGTGAGGTGATCTGAGTTTCTATAGGAAGAAAACAAAATATTTTTCATATTGTGATATACGAATTACTACATCTTTTTCGGAACATATTCCTTGCACAAATTTGCTCACTATCATAGGCTAAAAGGCTCATAAAATATGCTAAAGTATATAATAACTCTGCAAGACCTGATTTAAATATGTATCAAGAATCAAGAGGAGTATATACCTATATGTAAAGATCTATTCATATCCTCAAGAAATACCTTATTAAACAATTCTTATCTCAAAATCTAACAAGTATGATCGTCTGAAGCTAACACAAAAGCGAATAAATTCATTTACGTATAAACCATTCATTATCTGTGCTCAAGTACACCTGTATTCAATATTCGCAGTGTAAGTTAGTCTGCCTGTGGGTTACGCCTTAACTGTCCGGCCGCGGGTTATAGGCAGGTAGAGGTCGTGTGGTAGCCATGTTAGCGTAAATAAAAAGGACATAATTAAGCTTTTGTATTTTTTAATACTTGATCTACTAAAATTTATCTCACGCAGTTTATCGGAAATGTCGTTTTAGCGGGAAAATGGGTAATAAGTAGAATTTATTGTGCGCGTAGTGTATGTAAAATGTTACTTACGGCCCGGGAGACGTAAAACAATTGTCAATTTCTCATATAATAGCGCGATCGGGTACATAAATATAACATAAGATATTTTTTATTTTACTATATCTTTCTTAGAGAACTGTATCATGGACCCCATCAAAAGCATGTCGAACTGTATATTTACAATTTTACAACCTGTTCAAATATTTGGAAAACAAACCCAAACATTTGTAAAACTTTTCGCATAAATGCAAGAGGGTTGACGACGGGCAAGCGGCCGCCTGCCTGTCGTAAAACTACAGCCAAATCATTTAAACTGTTTTGGCTATTTCTTCTCCACTTCGCAAGCTCTTTGGCTTCATTGGTTAACCATTGACATTCATATTATATTTGGAGAAGAAAATTAAGGAAACCGCACCCTGGGATCCGGAGCAGCACAGCTGAGGATGTAACCAGGAACGCGCATCTGTCCGTCTGTCACAGGGCTCCATATCTTGAACCGTAATAGCTAGATGCTTGAAATTTTTACCGATTATGTATAACTGTGACCGTTATAACAAAAAATACTAAAAATAAGATAAAGTAAAAAATAAATGGGGTCGTGTCGTCATACAAGAAACGTGTTCTTTTCAGCATTTTTAACTCAATCTTTATAATGGCATTAACTAGATACTTGAAATTCTACTTTGTATATCTGTGGCCGCTATACCTAACAACAAATATTTAAAATAAAAAGAAGTTAAAAATTAAAAGAGGTCGTAATACAAGAATCGTGTTTTCCCAGCTTTTTAAAACATTATACGGAGGTACGGAATCCTTCATGTACAAATCCGACTCGCAACTGATCGGCTTGTTATGTTTTTAAAATGCATAGATTTCATAAACAGATTTAGTTAACATATCGAACATAACAAAACATTAATGGCAGTGGGAAAGCCAGAAGCTACTGTTTACTATGTGAAAATCTAATTTATATTTATATGGCCGATAAACAAACACTAAGCCGTTCTATTTAAAATATCTGATGATTACTTCACCATAAAACAGGCTCTAAATCTGTATTTACATACTAAAAGCTTTTACTTGCGATCGAATCACGGATAAATTAATCGTTATTAACATAGTATAATGCGAAAGTCTTGTTGTATCCGCCAGTTTACGCAACGTGTTGTCCCTACAGTATAAGGAAGGATGTTTATGACCAACATTTTGGTATAATTTTTGCTAATTTACTGTTTGAACAATTTTGTAGGTAATTATTTTGTTTACTTACTTTACTTAAAGTTAATAACATTGTACAATATTGATTGTTTGACTATTTATTAATGTACAAAGTTTTAGGCATAGGCATTTTGTTAGAAATTATTTAATTATGTTTTAAATTATGTATATTAAGTATGTATATTTACAATATGTACTGAAACTATTATAAGGGTAAATTCTGTCCATAATACTGTACAACCTTCCCCAAGAAAAATTTATATCGAAATATGAAAAATATTTTTTTTCTTTCCATACAAACTCAGATCAGCTGATTGGTGAACTTGTATGGAAGCCCAAAAAATTTTTTTAATATTTCGATATATGTTCCTAGGGGAAAGTTGTTCTATATCATGACCAGTCCAACAAAATATACTGGAACTATTTTAAGGGTAAATTTAGATTCACCCTTAAAATAGTTTTAGTATATTTTGTTAGACCTTACATTTTAAATATAATGTGTAAATTATAGTAAGTAGTTTTAATTACTCGTTTTGTTTTTAACTGCTTTATGATGTAAATTTTACTATCGTCACAGAATACATAAGAGTCAAACAGAATGGTATCTCACAGCGTCTCCCGCAAATTGGCGTCCCCGCACTTTGTGAGCTTTGACGGCTCCAAACCAGGGTTTAATTACTAGCCGCACGCAATACGCGACGTGTGTTGTCTTGAGAACTGTCAACCAATAGTAACCATCATGGTGAGAAGGTGCGCGTATAATAATTGTTTATCCACCCAATACTCTAAAGAACGTATATTTCATACATTTCCAAATGATGAAAACAGGTAAGCAAAGCAACAATATAATTTCACGTTATTACCCAGCAACCATCTTGATATATATACCCTTCTCGCTCTCTCCCATTGGCGGGAGATACACAAGAGCGAGATTGTAACATTACCGGATTGCTAATAAGCAAATTGGCGTCCCCGCACCTCTCCTAAGGATTTCCGCGGGTTTTAGTGCTAAATGCCATTGTTGACAATGACAACTTGACATGCTAAGTGTAAGCGTGATAAACATTTGTTTTTTTTATTGAATTTATTCATATAATTACCGTATAGTTTTGCGCCGAATATGCAAATTACTATATTACAATAGTGAATTAGTGAAATTAGTGCGTTACAATATAAATGACTCAATAATAATCAGTAAAGTGAACTATAGGTGAAATGGAAAATGGACACAATGAAAAATATTTGTAAAGTGATATTACGTAGCTGTTTCCGACTTTTCTGTAACATTTAATACATATAAAACAGAATATTTTTTACGTCATAGTGTTCGCAAATCTTCCGGTATGGAAAAATATAATCGTAAATATGTCGAACTCGTTAGTAGGTAAGTATTAAAATAATTCTGCGGTGCGACCCTAAGTATAAAACTCACACATCGACGTGTGTACAGATAAATTGTTTCGTTTGTAGTAGTAGTAGGTATATATGTTACTCTGAATCAATGGAGAGTCCTACCAGTGCTATCGTCTAGTATAAATTTCCTTCGGATGCAATAACTATTGTAGGTATTAGAAAAAATGCGTAAATGTGAACCTAGGGTTAGATCCGATATATTCAAAACTTCCGCAAATTAGTTTACCTACAAACTTGCTTGTTCCGTATGCATCGCACAAAGTTTCACCAACATTTAAAATTATTCCTCTAGTTCCCGCAGCACATAGTTACCCTACAGGCACCCGTTCTGTGGATCTAAAGAGAATCAAACATTTTGTTCGCGATGGCAATGTTGGCATTACAGCGCGTACAATGTGTGGCGCGCTTCACCTGATGTTAAGCTTTACTACCATAATTTAATTGTAAAATACAAGTATAATTAATGGTAGCAAAACAACTTCTAATCTTACAACTAGTGGCAAAGAAATATTCAAAACAGTTGAATCTTTTGGCTAAGGGTTTAAGGCCGGACGAGAAAAATTTCAGACAGCGATAAAACAAGGTATTCTCTTCCCGTGACAGCTGGGTCACATGATTGGGCCAAGAAGACGTCATCAATTGAGAATGTGGCCACTGTGTATGATTGAATCACCTGAGCAAAATACATTTTTTAACTTAACAAACCAAATATAAACTAATAATTCAATGTTGATACATTGAATTATTAGTTAATATTTGTTTTTTTAATTTATTTATTAAAAATTAAACAGATGAATCACACGATATACGAAATAATTAAGTTAGTAAGTATTTTATTTCATATTCATTAACTAATTGAGAAAGTACTTTTTACTAAAAAGAGCAATCAGTGGTAACACTTATCGTAACATTCGTGATGTAGTCTTGGGCCATCGCGTGAAGAGAATACCTTGTTTTATCATATAATGTAGACAGCCGTCGCCTAACATCATCAAGTTGCTAGTTTCAGTGCATATTGCTATAATTACTCGAGATTTTAAAGAGGTAGAGAGCTGGTACATACATTCTACGATTTCCATTTTCTCCCAGGCCAGCTTGAGACCAAGCCACAGAAGACAGTAAGAGTATTACATATAGAACGGAATCTCCTAAGGTCCCGCGCAATATGCGTCCCCGTTCCCCGTCCCTGCACCTCTCCCCCGTTCTCGCCTTAGCGAGGGGCGAGAGCGGGTGAACACACACCTATAGACGTGTGCACGGCGACACAATAACGGGGAACAGGTGCGGGGACGGGAAACGGGGACACATATTGCGCGTACCTAAGGAGATTCCGTTCTGTATGTAATACTCTTACTGTTACCTGTGTCATCGCAGGAAGAGAATACCTTGTTTTATTATACCATGCAAATAGCCGTCGCCCGACCTCATTGAGTTGCAAGTTTCATCGCATATTTCTATAACTCCTTAAGATATTCAAGAGGTAGAGAGCTGGTACATACATTCTACATTTTTTTTCTGACAGACCAGCTTGAGACGTACTGAAATTACACACATCAATTCGGCTGGTACGCATGAATCTCTGACTAACGTATTGACATAATTCACGGGTATAGATGCCAAAACAGGCTGACTAAATGTAACAACAAACAATGTGAGGTAATGATAGCATAACAGAAGACAATGGTTGTGTAAACAGATGGATGCTGTTAGCCAACGTAATAAAGCTATAACTTTAAGCTGGTCTTGTGTACGGAAGAGTTTATGTAACAGTTTATTTATCTAACTAAGTATCTATTTACCGATTTGTTTTTCTTACGATCGGAGTGGGTTATAATTTTTTTTTTCAGTGCCAAAATATTAAGCCACTTGTCACTTTATTTTACAGCCACGTGATTCTGTAAAAACAGTAGACGTCGCGAGCTCTTATATCCATAACAATAACCGTCACTTTCCCTTTTCTCCTGGCGTAGCAGCCATTTCAGTGAAATCCGTTAATAAATAACGCTAGGTACAGTTAAGTTCCCCCATTTCCCCCCTATTTCTCCCTCAATAAAAATCGATAGACTAAAACATTAAAATAAATCAAGGTACTTGTGTGCTTTTCGTCAAAATCACGCAAATCAACAGTCAGAACAGATAGACTAAAGCATTTTAGGATAATCTCGAAACTGATCGCTTCGCTCGCTAGGTCAAAAATATATCGATATATATGAACATTTCGACATCAAAGAGATATTTGATAACAAAAAGTCTACAATAAGATACAAAACATTGTACTGCCATTGTAGGAGCTAGAATAGAAATAGAAGTATGAATAGACGATTATTTCAATTTACTTTGAATATAAATTGAAATAACGAATAACAAACGAGCGGTACGAATACAGATAAAAGTATCGAGATCGTGTCACTCGATTGTATTTGAGGATAACGCATCGAGACGGCCGCGCTGGGCGACACATGTATGTCTTTATTATTCTGCCCACGCGAGTACACGGCTTATTACCAAAGAATATACAGATTAGTTACTTCAAATCTTTATTGCACTTAAATACTACAGTAGTACAAAACGTATTGTTGTCTGTGACCTACAGGTCACAGACAACTTGCGAAAACAGACGTCTAAGGGCGGCCACGGAAATATTTTTCAAGCAACCGAGATTCTTGGAAATGGTTGGATGAAAACGTTCATCTGTTCTATTTTTGAATATAGGTACATACAGGGTTATTTTTTATTAACCGGCAACCTTTTTGGAGCAAGCTCAGTCCGTGATACGGAACCACTTTCCATAAAAACAAAAAAAAAATGACTTTCCATACTAATCGGCGCTCAACCAAATGGATTTTGTATGGGAGGACGAAATTTTGTTTTCGTTTTTCGATAATTGTTTTTATGGAAAGTGGTTCAGTATCACGGACTGAACTTGCTCCAAAAAGGTTGCCGGTTAATTAAAAATAACCCAGTATAGCGGCAATTTATCATAGGTACATATTTAATTTTCAAATAATGTAATCTTGTTATTTACCCATGGAAAGTTATTTCTTTACACTTTGCCGTGTTCCTTGAATCATTCTAAGGCAGACTAGCGTGGATACCAATACGCCCCGGAGGTCGTCATGTTATAGTGCACACTGCTGTTAAAATTGTTTACTTACAAACATTTTCATCATCATACTCGTAATAATAATACTTATAATAACAAAACGATATTTTATTTGAATTTTGAAAACGTTTACTAAGTTTGCAAACATTTAAACAGCAGAGTGGGAGCACCATTAATTCCAACAGTTGACTGCTGATATAGGGTGGTTAAGTACTTATCACGTTTTCTAATATTCAAAGTATAACTTCTAAAGTGTTCATAGTCGTTGATCTGTGCCAGGTCACGCCCAGGGCGGCCGCCCACGTGTACTAAAGGTTACACCTCAATGTGTTTGCTTGAGTCGCGGAGCATTGGTCGCGACACCAGAGGTCGTTCCCCTTGATTTATTGCCTAGCCATTTTAGGTACTGTTGTTGGAAGTGTCCTTTCTACGATGAATTACCTACTTAAATAGCTTTTTGTGCACTATAGCTAACCCCCCGTGGGTTGCTAATGTTGCTGTATGCCACAATAAAGTTAACTATTTTTACTGCTCTGAAAGATATTTAACAGTCTTGTACGTAAAGTATGCGCCAAATTTGTCTGCTTTAATCTTACATCATGACTTCTGCCTTTTTAAGCGACAAAAAAAAAGAAGCTTCTCAATTTGAATTAAAACGAAAAACGAAACCCTTACAGGATCACTCACTTGTCTGTTCGTCCGTCTGTCACAGCCAATTTGCTACGAAAGTACTGGACAGATTGAGTTGAAATTTGGTACACATTTATGTAAAATTCAGTGAGCCAACTACGGTCGTATAACGTAAATAAATGAATTTCTAATATGGGGGCCACTTACCTTATGGGGGGTAAATTAGTCATTAAAAAAAGATTTGGAAACTAATTGAAGTCGCCTTTTTTGTTTAAATTATCTTCCAGTTGGTCTACGCTTTTCCTTTGTTTTCCTGCACCTTTTTTACCCTTTATCTTTTTATGGGCGATACTGATAGTACATTTTTCCACAATATAGCGAAGTTTGCAAACTTATTTGTCAAGCTTGCGGTAAATACTTATTAATTTTAAGGCTTAGGAAATCAAAGTAACTAAATATGCCAAACTTTTTTTACTGATTTATAATATAATCACCTCTATGACAAACTGACGAAACTGTAAAAAGTGAATTTACAGTAGAGCTATTTAAAGTTAAGAAATATTTTATCCTTTTTTTTTATATCAGGTGTAAAAATGGTGTGATACATTTGGTATATCTCTTACTCCGTAATTACCAGAGATAAAAATATGAAAAAATCCAGGATTGATGTATTATCGAACCTAAAATCGAGATTTTTATAAAAATTTGTAGCAAGTGCAAGTCGGACTCGTACATGAAGGGTTCCGTACCTCCGTACAATATTTTAAAACGCTAAAAAATCACGTTTTTTTGTATGACGACCCCCTTTAATTTTTAACTTTTTTTTATTTTTAGTATTGTTGTTATAGTGGCCATAGTAATACATAATCTGCAAAAATTTCAAGTATCTAGTTAATGCCATTATAAAGATCTAGTTAAAAACGCTGAAAAAACACGTTTTTTGTATGGCGACCCCCTTTAATTTTTAACTTTTTTTATATTTAGTATTTGTTATTATAGCGGCCACAATAATACATAATCGGTGAAAATTTCAAGTGTCTAGCTATTACGGTTCAAGAAATAGAGCCCTGTGACAGACGGACAGACGGACAGACAGCGGAGTCTCAGGGTCTCTCTCTAATAGGGTCCCGTTTGCCTTTGGGTACGGAACCCTAAAAATGACAGATTTGTAAATTTGCCATAAAGGTGACATTATACATATTACCTATTCAATATTTTAACTGATCGAAAGGAATCAATTTATGTATTTCCGGACGCATACTTTTCTTTCTCAACAGTGTTAGCTAACATATCCTGTCATCCTTACATCTGATAACTAACTCACAACTATTAATATTTCTCTGTCTGTACGTATCTCGGAAACTGGATCGAAGAAATTCATCATCTTATTGGGCATGTGACTTAAGTACTAGTCATAAATCAGGTTTACATGCTGCTGGAGGATTGAACCTGTGACCTTGAGATCCCATCTTATTCCGAGCTAAGCCGGTGGAGGCGTTTTTCAATAAAGCGATTGTTGTCGAAGCAATGTGAAAATTTACTGTGAAATTAAATGTATGACTTGAGATATTTATACAGGGAGACTTATTTTCCAGTTTAACAGCACGTTTTAGGCCATGATACTGATTACATACTCGTATCCTTAGAAAGATATAGCAAAATTTTAAATAGTTTGGAAAATCCAAAAGTGCACGCCTCATAATCTCATTTTTCACAATTAAATTGATTTTGATTGTTTTATTGCTAACTTAAAACGAAGAAAAGTATGTGTCGGCTTTAACGCACGACTGGAGATTATTTTTAACTTCGCGCTGAAAAAATTTCAAATTTTTAAAACTCGGGACGTTATTAGTTTCACCCCGTTATTGAAAAGTCGAGTTTTCATCAGATCTCGACGTTTAAAGGTCTCAGGAATCTTCCCTGACCACTCACGAGCAAGTGTCATGCACCCTATCCGTATGTGTGTGTGGGTGTGTATGTGACCCGCTTATAACTCTTGAATAACTAAACCGATCGGAATTAAACAAGTAGCTTTCCAAAGAGTTCTATACAACTCAGATTTCCTGTGAATTTAAACCGATTCGGACCGGTAGATTTTGAGAAATCTCAAAAAAACTAAGCAAAATCAAGAAAAAGACACAAGACTACGTCACGAATGTCAAGAAAAGTGTTACCACTGATTGTTCTTTTCATTCTCAATTAGTTAATGCAAATTAAATAAAATATTAACTAACTTATCGCTTCTTTTACATTTATTCGTCTTTCATCTATCTATCTATATAAATAAAAATGAATTGTTGTTCGTTAGTCTGCTTAAAACTCGAGAACGACTAAACCGATTTGGCTAATTTTGGTCTTGAAATGTTTGTCGTAGTCCAGGGAAGGTTTAAACGGTGAGAAAATATGGGAAAAGGAACGGGAACGGGCGAAACAAAGTTCGCCGGGTCAGCTAGTATTTAATAAAACAAACAAAATCACAACATTCTTTATTCAAATTTCTTTTTACTTCTTTTCTTACTTGCCAGTTACACATTCGTACTCATCATACATAGGTATTAACTCTTTCAACAAACCTCACATCCAAAATTATTTCTAATATGTCACCTGTATTTTTATAATAATATTACGATTAAACTACATTGAATTAGACCGTGATCTTCGAAAGGACTTAGTTTTGGATAATACTGAAGCGTATAAAAAAAAAGGGACTTAATCAGATAAGTTTTTCGGGAGTTATCGTGACCACGCCAGTTTCCATACATACCGACACACGGACGTCCACAAAATGATTTTATTAAACATTGTTTTTATTTATTTAAAAGGCAAAATGTCTTTTAAAAATGTTATAAGTGTTGAAACTAGTGTTTTTCCTTGACATTTATGTATAAATATTATTGTACAAGTGCGATAGAAAATAAATAGAGACACATTTAGTTAAAAAAATCACTTGATATTTGTAAGGCGAGAGTAGAGCACTACCTCATGCGCTTCGCTTATGAGGCGTGCAATAAGATTGCGAGGTCCAATACAAAGTTAAGGTCGGCTGATCAAAATTAGCATGGGAGATCTAAAATATTTATTGGTCTATGTATTTTCCGCATACAGCTGGACTGGTCGCTTTTATCAATGTTTAATTTATAGTAAATAAATAAATTGGACTGGTCGCTTTTATCAATGTTTAATTTATAATAAGCTTATGTCTGAGTTTTCGTTCACTGAACCTTCCGGAAGAAAATGTAGGTAGCCTATTTAACTCTCCGAAAACCCAATTCTTCATACAAAATCAAAAACAGTTCTCTTTTCAAATTAGTAGGAAAATTATTGACTAATAGCAAATAGGTCCTTGACCTAGTTTAAATGCGCAAATAGCAAGCGGCTTATCGGTCTACCGGCATTTATATTCAAATCGGAGATACAAAAACTGGTTCACCTTTAACAAAGTTCATTACGATATACTTCCTAAATAAATTAGCAACATGTCCTGATTGAATTGGAGCAGGTGTTGAAATATTTTATAACAGGCAAATAGCAATATTAGATAAATTCATATATTTGGACATAGAAAAGTGGAAAATTTGTGCAAAACAAAACAAAGTGACTATTAATAAGATATATTATAAATATCCTATGATAATAAAGATATTTCGAATTTTGAATTTTTTTTTAATTTTGTAAAGAAGTCGGAGAGACCTCAGTGAGAACGTATAAGTTAAAAAAATATATGAATGAAGGCAAATCCTGCTTGCCGCACGCACCTACCCTGTGTTTTAAGCCTAAAATAGGACCACTGCATCTCATTCTGTGGAATATGGATGTCGTAAGAGGCACCTAAAGAACTAAGTACAAATATACCTCCTTAGAGTACACACAAACTTGCTTGCCTGTGTATTCAGCCTGCCGCGAGTTTGTATAGGATGTCTATTTTTCTGTATTTTCTGACTTCTTTCTTAGAAAATGTGAAATGGCAAAAAAGGTACCTTCTTCTAGAGATAATCTGGTTAATAGCCTGTTTTCTACTTAATAGGACAAAGTTTAAATGAAATTTTCTAATGACACTGACTTCATTTTAGTGACTTCTATTTAGTAGCGCTATATAGCGTCATACAAGTCCTGGCATACCGCGTTAAAAAAATACGCTACCACGTTTTAAAACAGCTTACACTTTTCACAGTTTATCGCAGAATCTATATACCTTTAATATTTCTGAAAAATGTTATAAGTATATCATAGAGTAAACATGCTGAAATAAAACCGGCCAAGTGCGAGTTAAACTCGCGTGGAGAGGGTTTCGTACAATTGATTGAATTCTTATATGTTTTCCTGTAATCTACAAGAGATCTACTACTTTTGAGATCAGGGGGGGGGGAATGGTAAATTTTCGTCTAAACAGACGGACGGACAGACACACGCACGAGTGATCCTTAAAGGGTTCCGTTATTTTAATTTTTTGTACGGAACCCTAAAAAGAATAAAACAAAAACACAAAACCGAAAGAAAGGTTCTAGTATGGCTAGGCTTATAATTAATGTCTTATTCCTTCTAGATAAGAGTATCATTTAATTAGGTACTCAATATTAAAACAGATTAATATACATTTGTATGATCATTGCTCATGAACGGGTTCTTACAGCAATTTTTCATATAGTTAAAGAGACATCTAAGTTCAAACGACATTATTATGTCATAATCATAATGTAACACGTTTTTGTATCGGCCACTTACTCGTATGTAGCTAAGTAATCTTACTAAGTAACTTCAAGTTATATCTATGCTAAAAATAAACCGGTCAAGTGCGAGTTGAACTCGCGGAACAGGATTCCGCCGCATACTTCTCATATGTTTTTTCTGAAATCTATATGGGTAAAGAACTATTTTCTGTATCATATCAAAGTTTTAAGCCCAGTAGTTTCGGAGATAAGTGGGGGGTAAATTTCGCCTATTTGTTTACGAGTAAATAACTTCAGAAATACCGACGTTAAAAATTATAAAAAAAAATATTAAAAATTATCATAAAAAGCTTTTACGTTTGATATGTCACACTATGTAGTTCACAAAACTTTTTTTATAATGTCTAATTTACCCGCCATAAGTGCCATAGCACATGTAATATATAATAAACAATGAGCTTATAATATTTAAAAGAAAAATACCCATATATATTTTTTTTTCAATTTAACATGTTTCCATTGAGAAATTAATGATTTAAAAGTTGTCTTTTTCAAATTCCCGCGCAAATTTCCGAAACGCAACGCTATTGGCGGAATGAAACGTGACGACACCAAACACTGTCAAACTTAATTTTCTAAATAGTCTGTACTGTCAACCACAAATTAGAAAGAAGGAGAATCTGTCACTGTCAATAAGTTGTTTGTAATTTGTATGATTGTTGGAGGTTATTTTCATTGTTTTGCTAAATTATTAGTGTTCTTTGAGAATTATTAGCTGAAAGTCTGACTCCTGGTGGAAGAAGACTTGCTACAATGATTTAAAGCGGTTTTGTTGTGGCAGATACAGTCAGATAATCTACTTAAAATTGATGTGTTTATGATGACTACGTACTTCGCAAGTTATTCCAATTTTACATCCTTTGAACTCAGAGGAGTAAAAGCCGCGAGGTAAATAATTTATAGATATTTGATAAATTTCCATTTTTCTCAGTTTTGTACTTATGAGACAAGTAAATTAATTAAATATAACCTAAAATATGGTACGACTATTTTTTCATTTCCATTGACTCTGACATTGACAGTGAGCGGCGACGTCACAGAATAAAAGCGCAAAATGGCAACGCGTTTAAGTCGTCCGAAAATGATAGTAGTTTTAATAAATTTTTTTAAGCTTATTTAATAATATTCTGTGAGTGTGATATTTTTTTCCGTTTTTATAATAACTTATAGAATCATTTTAAAAAATAAAAAAAAGACATGAATATACCCTATTACTCAGTTTATTATGTGAAAATGGGTAGGAAAATTGAAAATAAAGCAATCGATGGATTGGATCAAAAGTAAAATGAAGAAGTGGTAGTCAAACGACTAAGTCTACTACTACTACTAGTCAACTAAAATTTTTCGTCCTCCCATCAAAATCCGTCTGTCTGAGCGCTGTATAAGAGGACGAAAAATTTTTATCGATTATTAATAACTTTTTTAATATAAAGTAGTTCAGTATCATGGACTGAACTTGCTCCAAAAATTTGGACAGTGTTTAAAAAGTCAGCCTGTATATTTATTTATTTATATAGATACTTCATTTGCTTGTTCGATAAATTACAAAAGTAATTCACGGCAAAAAGATGGACAGTCCTTGAGCGTCAATCAGCTTGAAAGTTGTTTCTGATTAAAACAAAGAAAAACTGGACTACTCTCGGGTCGTTGACCGTTTGACATTTGACACGAATGTCAAGGTGGCAACTTCGAGGACCTCAAGTGTAACGTGCAGATGAAATGTGAGCGGTAACATATATACCGGGAAGCGGACGTAAGTAAATGTGACGTAGATCATATTATTTATATTCTATGGATATACACATTAGAGTTATCCGTATGATTTCTTTTTAAATATCTTCTCTTCTTATTCATCTTAGCGCGTTCCCGGTTGCATCCTCACATGCGCTGCTTCGGAGCTCGGGGTGCGCTTTCTCGCTTTTTCTTCTTAAACTATAATTGTACTACTAGGTACTATGTTTGGGTTTATATTGTGAATAAGGTCTCTTCATAAATTTCTATTAATTTAACATTAAAAATTTCGAGCTCCTTTACCTTTGTGGCAGGGATTTTTGGATGCGCACTCGCACTTGACAGGCCGTAGCTGAAAATCAGTGAGCTGCTCTCTGAGCAGCACTAAGCACTGAGCTATGACCTTTTTGGGTTGCTGTAGCACACAGATACGAATATATTGTTATATGTTTCCGTCTTTCTTGTGTTTTTTATTATGTTCTTATGTTGTATATTTTCTGTATGTGTGTGACAAAAGCTACAAATAAACATCTTATCTATCTTATCTATCTAATTAGCATGTCAATGGTCAAGGATGCTGAAGACCATGCGAAGTGGTGAAGAAATGACCGGAACAGTGTAATGAACGATTTGGCTATAGTTTTACGACCGGCCACCTGCCTGACGTCAACTCTCCTTGGACATGCAGTTGTAGCATGAGATGTTTGTAATTAGTCTTACGACATCCTCAGGGAGAGATGGAATCCTATTCTAGGTTTTGTGTGTTTCTCAAATAAAGCATTTTATTATTATTATTATTATTACTCGGCACGCATAATTTCTTTTTAAAAAATTGTCATGTTTTTCCCTCAATTACCTATTACAAATAAAAAGAAATTTAACTGTTGGCTTAAAGATTTTTGATATATGCCTATTTCAGGATTGTTTGATGTCAAGACCTAATATTAAAAACTCATTTGAGTCCAATTGACATCTAGGTCTGATTTGCCGTCCGGTTTCCGGTGTGTGTGTACACCGAGTGGTTCAGAGATGAAATGTGATCGAGTTCGGCGGCTGGCATTTTTTCACAGAAATGTCAATACTGAGATGCTTTTTAAAATGATTTTATCTTTTGCAATTATTTATTTTTAATGTTTATGTTGATGTTTAAATTGATCGTAATGCTTGTTTGTCAGGTTTATTTAAAGAAGTAGACGGTTAAACATAAATAAGCATCCTTAAAAACTTTTACCGATAGTCCGGTGTAATATTTTATTTATGAGTAGACACCGCAGTAAAATGGCAGGCCAGCAGAATTCAGCCTAGTATACTTACTACCTAAATTGTGTCTGCCATTTGCTGTCAGTGATTTCCAGTTCTTACATATCGACTCTATCGTCAAGCTTATGCCCATCTTATAGCCAGTCTAAATGGGTTGCAAGTTAAAATTTAAGTGTAGTATACATACATTAATATATATTTAATATATATATATATATATATATATATATATACATACTTACATGCATTTCTTAAATCTACAGTTTTAGATAGACTAAGAAGTGTTTAAACACCTATATCTTAGAGCTAGCGCGACTAGGAGCAGTTCTATTGGATTTGGGAAGTACCTGAATTTACAATATGCTATTTTGCAACAAGTCAAATCAGATACTTTTTTCTTAACGCCAAAAACCAACATTTTCTATGGGATTTGTATGAAATATCGATTTATGACGTCATAGTTCCTTGGAGTCAAATAGCGCTCTTAATATCCGTTTTTCTGCATTAATAAATCTAAAATCACGTTCAAAGTGGATGTGATCAATGACAAGTAGCATTATTTTGTGACATTTTATTCTATTTACAATATCGAATAATTTATTTTTGACCCACCAAAATACCCAATGTACACCCAGGGTACTTTTATCATTTACCAGGCGGGCAACATGTCAGGTAACAGGTAGTGAGTTAAAATCTAGTAAATAGTGTTAAAACCATCGATGAATCAGAGTGAAGTCATCGTTGCATCGTCAGTTCAAAAGTCACAGCACTAACCCACGTCAATACCAAATACGATAGGCTTAGCGTAGGATAATATGGGCATATAGTTATGTATTTTTTATTAATAAAACCAATAAACCTTTGTATATATAATATATATACACTCTAAGGAAGAATTGGAAGTACTTATATATCATTTCACTAAGCATTTTATGTCAAAACTTATCATTTAAATGCCATGAATACCGCAATTATCTTAACTATGACATAAACATAAATATATTTAATTATATGTAAGTTTATATCTAGTAAAAAATGTAAAGTGAAAAATACACCGACTGCATAATCTTGATCATCATACGTAATTTTAAGTTTAATTTTTCTAATGTTATAATTATACATACAAGTAACTATTTTAGTGTTTACGTCTAAGTGATATAACAAATATCAAGAAGTCAAAATAAAATAAAAAATACTCAAAGTTAGATAGGTACTTCATATTTTTAGGTATTTTTTTTCTCCTGTACAAGTTAGTCCCTTATATTGACCATATTCCCTAGGTAAACATTGCGTCCTGAGAAAAGGTATTCTTGTATCACTTTTTACCAGTAATCCTGCTCGTCTAACATTTTGTCGCAAAAAAGGGAGATGTCCATAATCACCAAGACGGGCAGGCAGGTTGGTGATCGCAAATGATATAGAGTCGTTGAACTGAGGTCACCACTACCAGTTCTTTGTTACTAGTACTTAGACCTCCTTTGCTCTACCATGTTATTCGCGGACGACATAGTTCTTGTCGGTGAAGATGAACCTGAGGTTCAGAGCAGGCTACTAAAGTGGCAACAGAAGCTGGAGAACTTTGGATTTAAAATAAGTAGGTCAAAAACTGAACAGCTCCTTTTTGATTTTGGTGGTGCCTCCAGCTTTACTTCCGTTGCGTTAAATGGTGAATCCCTGCCAGTCTGCTCTGATTTTCGATACCTCGGTTCTCTTTTGCAAAACGACGGCAATATAGACCGAGACGTAAAAAATCGCATCAACGCAGGTTGGGCAAAGTGGAGGCAAGTGACAGGGGTTATTTGTGATGCGCAAATGCCCCTTAAACTCAAAGGAAAAATTTATAAAAGCGTAGTAAGACCAGTTGTTTTATACGGTTCAGAATATTGGGCTACCAAGGTGACGGATGAAAGACGACTGCATGCAGCGGAGATGAGAATGTTAAGATGGATGAGTGGAGTGACAAGAAAGGATAAAATTAAAAACTAGTATGTAAGAGGAAGTACAAAGGTAGTCCCAATAACGGAAAAGTTGAGAAGCAATAGACTAAGATGGTATGGACATGTAATGAGGAGGGAGGAGAGCCACGTTACCAGAGAGCTGCTGAATTTGAAGGTTACAGGTAATAGGAACAGAGGAAGGCCTAAGAAAAGGTAGATGGAGTGCGTTAAGGACGATATGGATAAAAAGAATCTAACAAGTGCCTTGACAAAAGATAGAGGAGAATGGAAAAGACTCACATGCTGTCTCGACCCCACGTAAAGTGGGATAAGGTGAGGAAGAAGAAGACACCTCCTTTGCTCCACCTCTACGTCTTACGACACTCTTGAAAGAAAAAAGAGTTAGTGACAAATTGTATCACCACGCAGCTTGTAATTTATATCTTTACGATATATATTTCACTAGAAAACGGTCATTTCATACGAACTGACCACGCCACAACCTCTCACCCACGCTTTTCTTATTCCCTTTTGTTGCGTCGCCCTTAAAAGCCTAGACTACATTTACAAATTCAATGCAAACCAGGGTAGTGACGTCATAATGCACTTTCGGTTCAAATGTCGCGACCGCCGGCCCACGTGCGGCGCAACGCGTTCCAAATACGAACCGCGTAGGACAGCTACAAGGAGATACGGCTTTATTTCGTATTCGTTTGTTTATTTTTGAAATTAGAATCGATGATTTTACGTAGTTTGTGAACAACGTCCTTGCCTCTTTTATTTATATCATCATCAGATGATACGTCTAAGAAGAAGACTACTACTCCACTGCAGGAGCACGACCTTCTCTGTAGGTACTGCCAGAGCCATATTTTAGCCACAGTAGTCAGAGAATTTGGCCTAAACTCCACGCTGGCCAGGGTTCGAGAGGTCTCATTGATGTTTATAAGCTTTGTTTAGCTTGTTTTTCCTAAGTCGCCTTCTACGACATCCACGGGAAGACTTCGAGTGATCCTATGCTAGTCTACTCTGCCGGGAACCCACAGCATGGCTAAAACTTTATGTATATAGTTTTTTTTAATACAGCAAAAAAAAATTATTATCTATTGCTTGTTTGTTATTCATTCAGATTTGCTAACATTTTGTAGATCACCCTATGTAATCTAAATCAATTTAAAAATATTTTTTATAGTTTTAACATTTATATGTATTAGTACATACCTATAAAAATGTTCTCATTCTTTCATGTTGTTGCTTAAAGTATCATTTTAATTCGTATGATTTCATTTCAACTACAAATCTAACGCATTTCTTTCACCTAACATTCTTCTTTCATCCAGAATCTACTCAAGAAGAGCGAGGATTTGCTTTGGACCTATACAAATCTCCGTCACAGAAGACAGTAACAGTATTTCATACCTCCGTTCTGTTTTATTCATTTTCAATAAAAAAAATTAAAGATATAATTTCTCGTTTAGGAAGCTGAATGAGTAAGTATGTATTCAAATGCACATCGTCGTACCAATAAGGCAATACTTGTTTTGATGTCTGACTCACCGGAATTTGAAATTTTGATTTCTTTGCTCGCCTTGAACTGTCCGAGAGGAATAGTAAAAATAACTTTTTCGTATTTATTAAAGATATATAGAAAGATATTAAAGACGTATATGTTTTATCTCATGGCCCTAGACTCTGTCTCCCCGTTTTGAATAAAGACGTGATGAAAGGGAGGGAGGGGTTGACGTCTTTGGTGAAAATACTGCAGTGCAGTTTGTTGCCGCTTCTTCTGCACTAGCGCCTAGAAAGCAGCACTAAACTTAGCTGTAGTAACGATTTGACGTCAACATTTGTGCAAAACAAAAAGAGACTAACTATTATTGAGAGATATTCAAAATATCCTATGATACTAAAGATATTTTGAATTTTAGTCATGTCATTCCATGTTATCAACCTATTTTCTCAGAAAACCATTTCTTCCATTCACACAAAAATTGACCTTTACTTATTGTCCTAAGCTTATTTTATTTATTTAACTTTATAACAGATAAATGTGACGGCCGTTGGTCTTTTCTACCAGTCAACCTACACAACAAGTGGTGTTATAATGGGATCATTACGGAAATAAGTGCAAAAACTCAAATGCTTAAAAACTAGACTCTGTTTGTCCTTGATCAATGATCATAAAGTAATAGTTTATATGTACGTAGCACTCTTTATTCATACGAAAAGCCCACCCATGTTCACACAATCGCTCCTTTCAAGATGAAACCACTTCCTAGTTTTCGCCACAGTCTAAAAACAAGGCAGGCATCTACGTGCGAATTATCGCAGTTTCACAGGCGAGCACTTTGACCTGTGCAATTTGATAGAGCGCCCGAGCCGGTGCGTAGGCGACTGGACATTATACCATTGATTTATGGACTTATCTTTTCAAAATTTAATCTGTATAGACATAGTACGTAAACAAGTGCAATAAGTTAACTATCTAAAACCCATCCACACCACCTTTTTTGGCTCTTTAAGAGAAAAAAAGCGGCCAGGTGCAAGTCGGACTCGCCCATGAAGGGTTCCGTAGCAGCAAGGAACATAATATAAAAGTTCTAAAGGTAAATTGCGGTTTACGATTTATGACGTATTAAAAAATAACTATCTATGATACCGAGACCGCTATAGTTTTAATTGAAAGTACATACTTTGAGGTACATACCACATTTTTTTCAGAATTATTGTATTAATACATATTTCAAAAGTTACGGCGGGGGGACACCTCAAATTTTAACTTTGTATAAGATTATTTCAAGACTTTGGGGCTTTGATCTATATAGTTTAAAGCAATTTTTGTTGCATTTTAAAATACCTTTTCAACGATACCCCACACGTTGGGGTTAGTCCAATTTAATTTTTTAAATTCACCTATCGTTGTATGGCCTCCCATACAACGAAAAGTAAATTTAAAAAATGGCTGCAAAGGGGCTGAAGAAAAAACATTTTTTCATAATTTTAAAAACCAACTTTTGGAACTTCAATATCTATCTCTCCACCAATTTTCGTGACAATCGGTGCAGTAGCGGCGGAGTACGAGCCCGGACGGACAGACAGACAGACGGACGGACGGACATGACGAAACTATAAGGGTGGACTACGTAACCCTAAAAAGGTGCCTTCTTATAGGTATAATCTGGTTAAAACCTATCTTTTTTCTCTTTCCCTCTTATCGGCATTTACTGTTCATAGAATAAGACTTCACTAAACGTCAAAAGTAAAAATGTAGCCTGTTTTCTGCTTAATACGACAAAATTTTAATGACATTGTCTAATGATATTGACCTCTGTTTGGGTGACTTTTCTTTTTAGTAGCGTCATACACGTCCCGGCGTACCTCGTTAAAAAATACCGCTATGTTTCAAAACAGATTATACTTTTGACACATCATCGCGGAATCCATATATCTCCAATATCTATGGTTCACCACTTGCTGGAAGGCTTGGAAAAAGTACAAGCTCGGACCGGATTATGGAAAAAATAGAAGGCCTTTGCTCAGCTGTGGGACACATAACGACTTTAGTAATACGTAGAAGTACGTAGTAACTCAAGACTGGCTATCAATGAGATAGATGAGGCCAAAAAAGCAACAGTCGTAGCTACTATCACGACTTTAACGCTCATGGGAAAGAGAGCCACGGGCCGCAAAGCTCAAAGGTTTAGCAAGATTTTATAGAGCCCCGATGCGTAGGCGAGTGGACATTATATTATACCACTAATGTATGGACTTCCATTTTGATTTGACATTTTCATTTCACTAACCTAAGTGTAACCTATTTTATATGGCAATATATTTCCCATTTACATAACAGCTCTTGAAGTACGTAAATTCTTTGGTAAATCTACGGTGTGTCCTTTCATATACTTCACACACACGCATACAACACACACCAACACGCGCGCGCGCTAAAAATATTTGACACAGTAAAGATTCTTATTTTATTTTTTACACTAATAGTCTATAGATCATATTGTAACAATACCAGCTTAAAAGCAACCTTAATGCACCGGAATAAAGTCAAAAATTTGGATACTAATAGATAAAATTTCTAAAAGGTTAATAAAATAAAGTGCATAATATAATTTCTCTTCTTTCGAGTAGATTTTATTGTACAATTTAAATCTATAAAAAGTCTTTATCTTTCTTTTATAAATAAAGTATTTCCCAGCTGAAAAATAACAATAAAGAAATAAAAAAAAAAACTAAAGTGAAAAATTAAGACACACATGTATCACGCCTGTTTCCCACAGGGGTAGACAGAGACTATTGACCTCTACTTGCTACAATCCTGAAATCCAGACTCCTATAGTAAATAAGTAAGTAACACTTTATTGCACCAAAAACACAGATACAAATAATATTTAAAAATATGTACAGTATAGGTATATAATATAGCTACACTCATCCATCATTACGGGTCATCTATCACCGGTCACGGGTACTATCACGGGGAGTACGCGTGAAAAATTTACATATCTATTAATTTATTAAGTGTTACCTTATCACAAAAAAAATACTGTAATGCCAATACTATTGGTGACCTAAATTGTTCATTCCACACTAATAATAAATAAATATAAATATATAGGGACAAATCACACTGATTAAGCTAGCCCCAAAGTAAGTTTCTTAAACTTGTGTTATGGGATACTAACTCAACGATACTATACGAGTATATTTTCTGATAAATACATACATAGATAAACATCAAAAGGCCATTTTCCAACTTGCCCTGGCTGGGGATCAAACCCAGAACCTCCGGATTAGCGGTCTAGCGTGTGTTAACACGCATTACGCCAAGGAGGTCGTCACAATATAATACATCAATTATAGGTCGTTTTAACTTCTCACTACTAACATATTAGATTGTTTTTTAGGGTTCCGTACATAAAATGAAAAAACGGATCCCTTATAGGATCACTCGTGCGTCTGTCTGTCCGTCCGTCTGTCACAGCCAATTTGCTCCGAATCTACTGAACCGAATCAGGTGAAATTGGGTAGAATGTTGTAATCCTATGACCCAAAAACATATGTGCAAAGTAAATAAATATGGTTTTAAAATAAGGGTCATTTTCGGTGATCAAATTAGGAAATTTAAAAAAAAAGTTTTGCAAACCTTAATGTGTCATAATATCAAATGAAAGGGCTCGTTATAAGGATCTCAAATATATTTTTTTTATTATAGTAAAATTAATAGTTTTGATTTTATTCATGAAAGAAGACGAAAATTTACCATTCCCCCCCCCTGATCTCCGTAACTACTGAGCCTAAAATTTTGAAAAAAAAAATATAGTTCATTGCTTGTAGATGACAGGAAAACCTATATAAGAATTCAATTAATTGTACGGAACCCTCTCCACGCGAGTTTAACTCGCACTTGGCCGGTTTTTTTCTGTTATACCATGTCCCTGTATTAGTGATTGCAACAAAGTACATAATATGTACAAAGCTTTAAACAATAATAAATTCCGCCTAGGTTTGTTGTTTATAAAATAAAATAGTTAACATCTATACTAATATTATAAAGCGGAAGAGTTTGTTTGTTTGTTTGTTTGTTTGTTTGTTTGTTTAAACGCGCTAATCTCAGGAACTAATGGTCCGATTTGAAAAATTATTTTTTTGTTGGGTAGTCCATTTATAGAGGAAGGCTTTAGGCTATATAACATTCCGACAACCACGCGAACGAAGTCGCGGGCACAGCTAGTGTTCAGATAAAACGTTGCCCTACCCTTATTAACCTTTTCAACTTATAAAATTTGTGTGAAACCTGTTCTCTTATAACATAAATTCTATCAATTCATTTTATTAACAGTTTTTTTACCTCGACAAGTAAACTGTTAATAAAAATGAATTGACCATCTCGCTCTTATCGCATAATGCAAATTTATAGAAACCCGACCATAAAACATCAGTTAGACCCTAATTATCGTTAAAATAAAGAATGATGAATACCTAATTCAGATCAGAAATTAGCTTACAAATTGTTTGCAATACTATGCATTTAGAGTTTAAATACCTCCAAAAGTCAATTCCAAAACAATCTAAAATCGACTGTAACGTAATTACTATAAAACTTAAATTACGGTGACTATTAAGGAATATACGGCAGTGTAATATCAACTATAAAACAATCTTAATACAGTCTAATTTAAATCAAAGAACAGATTGGTAGCAAAGTGGTCAATAATAATGAAATTAATTTAATAGACTATATTATTAAGAAGCAGCCAAGTTTGATGGAAACCCAGAAGCTACTAGGCATAAAAATTAGGAACCCGTTATCGTATCGAACTAAAATTTATCTAAAAGTAATCTGACCCTATGCTCTTATCGTTTATGTAGAAGTATAATGAGGTACATCCGTTGAGATGAGATCGTGAGAAAACTCATCACGGCTTCTGTTGTAATATTTATCGATAAGATTTAATAATATATTTTACAACCCATGGGCGTGCCATGTAGGTGTCTTAGTTCTTCACCTACTTATTTGATTTCTCTTGAAACATTTTATATTCTAGCAAAATATAAAATAATTCAAAGTCAAAAACTAACAATGACTTTGCTATGCTTATCAACCTTTTCTATTTAAGGCTTATAGTTGTTATAAGTATGTAAATGAAAATAAGTTTAACTTACATGAGTCGGTTACAATTTAGTCTAATGGTTAGATTTAATGGATTTTTTTTAATATGATATAATGTATATTGTATATAGGTCGCCTCTGAAGCGTACCTACCTACCTATACATAAAATTACAATTTCTATACCTTTAATAGTGTTAAATCTCTTTAATACTTAGCTTACTACATAGTGCAGTGTTAAACTTTTAGTGCTCAATGTAAAGTTCCTTTAGCCGACTTAAAAAACGAAGCTAAAGGTCACAGCGACCATGCCTGACCTTTACTTATCTTCGGCTAATGGATTCCGCTCGCTAATCTGTATTCGCTTAACTTAAGCTTATTACGTTTGCGTAGAAAGCCTGAGCTTTCGTCATGTATGCTTTTAGTGTGGTGACAATTTGGGAGGACAGTCAGCTAGATATTAGAAAATGTATTAGTAAATGAGTTAATAAGAGCAAATTTCTATTTCATATAATAAACTTAGAAATTTCTGTCCGTTAAAAGTAGCTTGTTTTGGTTTTAATTAGACAATTTTACAAATCATACATTTACTTATGAATTCTTTTCCTTGACTCTGCACGTGTACTTTGTACTGAATTCCTTGCGATTTTTTTCAATTGTTTTTTTTTTGTGTTTCAGGTAATATTCTGAATTTCCTGCTTGAAATTAATATAGGATTTTCGTAAGTATCTATAATTTTTGACGTAATATTACCTAAGACAACGCTAGTTGTTTGTAGCTTTTGCACTAGGAAAATTTGTAAATAATGACCTTCAAATATACTTATCCTACATGAAATAAAATATTTTGACTTTGAGTTTGACATAAATTATTTAATCTACCAATGGGTCCAAAAATATAACTGTCATCTCATACGATCCAAATCAAGAAAAATAAACTGCTCAAGTGCAAGTTAAACTCACGTGAAGAGGGTTCCGTACTTCTCATAGGTTTTCCTGTAATCTACAAGCAATGAACTATATTTTGTATTTTTTTCAAAATTTTAGGCTCAGTAGTTTCGTGGATCAGGGGGGAACGGTAAATTTTCGTATTCTTTCATGAATAAAATAAAAACTATTTATTTTACAATAATAACAAAAATATGTTTGAGATCCTCATAACGAGCCTTTTCATTTTATACATGACACAGTAATGCTTTTTTTAATTTCCTAATTTGTCCCTTGAAAATGAACCTTATTTTTAAAAAAAATATTTACTTTGCCCACTGTGTTTGGGTCATAGGCTTACACCATCCTACCAAATTTCACCAGATTTGGTCCAGTAGATTCGGAGCAAATTGGCTGTGACAGACGGGCGGACAGTCAGACAGACGTACGAGTGATCCTATAAGGGTTCCGTTTTTTAATTTTTTGTACGGAACCCTAAAAATTGACAGAAGATTATATAGTTGACTATACTTGATAAATTAAGAATTAGGCAAGATCGACTACCGTCAGTGGAACTGTCATGGCGAACTCTTGACATTAAGAAGTTGATCTAATAGTTCGCTAGACCATTAATAACAGCTAATAGTGGCTAATGCCATACAAAAAAGCGTTATTCAATTTGAATGGGTAGGACCTAGACAAAGATATACCTAAGGATAAACCAGTTACCTATTTATAAATTGTTTTTTTACTTAATGCAATAAAAACATTTATATTATCCTACCTTATATTTTTATCATTATAGGTATAACGTTTAACAAAATATGACTGAAACTATTTCAAGGGTGAATGTATCTTTGATACTGATCAACTTTCCCTAAGAAATGTATGACAAAATATAAGAAATATTTTTTTGCTTACCATAGAAAAGAAATAAAACAAGGATTAAGCATATACACTAGATTTTTTTTAAAATTTTCAACTATGTGGCGTCCGACTATGGTCTGAGCCGTAATGCCAATATTATATATATTTGCGTTATATTTTTTTACGTAAATTAAATACTAACATAACGTTTTACGTAAATATTAATCGTAAATTTGTATTTAGATAGTAATACATATGTCGTAATAAAATAAGGATATAACCTAAATCTCATAAAAATATATCATTTAAATGAAGGTGTATTGTGTTTGTGGCTGTAAGGCCTAATTGCCTTAGTCTTAAAAGAAGAAACCACTTTATGCACAAGGGCATAAAAATCCATTTTATGCAGCCTTCTCTTAACATATAGAACAACTTTACGATCATGAGAAGTGAAAAATATGTTTCATATTTATATAATACAATGATTTTGAACGTCGTAGCTATATTAAAGAAAATTACTCTATAAGCGAAAAAAATACATATTCTCTCACATGTATCTTATCCTAATCCTAATCCTAACTAATATTATAAGTGCGAAAGTGAGTTTGTATATTTGTTTGTTACCTCTTCACGCTTTATCTACTGAATCAATCTTGAAAATTCGCATACACATAGTTAGGAGTGCAGAGAAGGACATAGGGTACCTTTCATCCCGGAAAAATGTAATGTGCCCATGGGATACGCGAGCAAAGCCGCGGGCGAAAGCTAGTTTCATAATAAAAACCAAAGATAGAGCCAACAAATCTTCCATTTGAATGTCACCACCCGCTACTGGGTTTGTTGCGAGTGGCGGCTGGTGAACGGAGAGGGCAACGGCCGCGCGTATACTAAAGTCAATAGGTTAGCTATTTATTAGAAATTTAGGTGGATTTTTTTTTACAAAAAATCAGTCTTTTATTTCCTTCGGTTTTGTGTTCTAATAATGATTCTGATACCAAGATTTCAAAATAGTTAGTGCAAAATCTACCTGTATATTAGTGTAGCCTTAGGATATTTTTAAAAACACAGTGCACCAAAATACAAAAATGTTTTTATACGAATGTATCTAGGTTGTTTGTTTTTCGTGTTTGTAAGTGGCCAACACTGGTATCAGATTTTTCAAGCTACCTAAAGGCATCTGACCCATAGCTTGTCGACTGCCATACCACAATGACAGCCGGGACCAACAGCTTTACGTGGCTTCTAAAGCACGGAGGAGCTCGATAATTTTTATGCCACTTTTTGGTCACCCATCTAAGAGCGGACCACGCCCGGTGTTGCTTAATTTGCGAAAGCGTTGGCATGTATCTAGGTTATTATATCATAACAAAGAAGAGAACTTAAGTCATAAATACTTTTGAGCTGGTTTCCATTGAGGCAATTTGCTACACTTCGGTCTGTAAAACAATTATTCGTCATATTTATTTCGCCATTAAACATTCTAGGCGTTTTATTGAATAGCCGATATAACGAGTTGTCGGTGACATGAGTACTGCCCAGCATAGATCATTACAGAACTAGAAGGAAGCCAAAATGCCACGGAATGTTGGCCACGCCCTGCCTACGCGGCCTTCTCAATGCTGTTCTAATAAAATAGATAAAGAACAGAACTAACACCATGACAACTAGGTACTAGGTACGTTTAAATACTCGTAATGAGTAGTTAATATTTTGATGCATTTACCAATGGATCCTCACTGCTATAAGATATCTAAATTTAAGGAATACGTTTGCTTAAGTTTACCCGTGTGGTTCCGGGTAAGAATATACCCACTCCATCTCTTCCTGTAGATGTCGTAAGAGGCGACTAAAAGACTTCGCACAAACATCTCGTGCTACAATTGCATTCCCAAGGAGGGTTATCGTCGGGCGGCGGCCGCTAGTAAAACTTTTCGCACAAATACACTCCCAAAGTGGGTTGACGTCAGGCAGGCGGCCGGTAGTAAAACTGTAGCCAAATAATTTAAACTTTTCCGGCTATTTCTTCTCCATTTAGCAAGGTCCTTGGCATCCTTGGGTGACCATTGACATGCATGTTATATTTGGAGAAGAAAAAGCAGGAAAGCGCACCCCAGGCTCCAAAGTAGCACAGCTGAGGATGCAACCAGGAACACGCTTAGACGAAGAAGAGAGAAGAGAAGACGCTTGCTTAACCATACTTCAATTTTCCGGGGTCCAGTGCTGCCCCCGTTTCAAATAAATCATTTCAAAGAAAACTGAGACATCATTAAAAATTTTGCTACTACCAAGCCCTAGATAACCCTTCAAAGTATTTAATGAACTACTGTTTACAGTTTATAATGAGAACGTTTAGCTTTACTACGCACATTTGCCAAAAGTGGCCGTTTTTTGTTGTTATGCAACATGTTAGCAATGAATAAATGATTATCGCTACTTTTTTTTATGAAAGTACTCAGTCACCAAATAGAGCCATAACATAGTAAACGTTTTCTGTACGCTTGTTGTTTTATACGAGTAGTATACCAAGTTGACAGTGTTCGTTGCACTGCTAATGTAGTACAAATACTTATGCTAATGTATTATAGTAGGTACACGTAATAAGGATTGTTATCAAGCTGGTTAAGGTTGTTCGTAATGTACGACCAATGAAGATACATATATATTTATTGTAGGTACACAGCTATGGAATGAAATGATACAATCTAGTAGCTTTTCAAGAGTAGTGAATAACAAAAAGGTTAAGAAATGTTAAAACCTTAATTTCTTCCATCCATGCTGGTCTGGGAGAGCAGAAAACTTAGAATATCAGTGCTTCTTTTCCCACGCACATCGTAGAAGCCGATCGAGGGACGGGCGAAAATGCAAATCATGTTATTAGGCGATGCGGCTAGCTACCCCTCACTATTTTGATTCCTTTTTCCACCTTCTCGCCCACCATCACGCTAAAAGTGGCCTTAGAGTCTTGCGATCCTGGGCTCTGTCTGTTTAGAGCCGCATATCCGAAATTTTGGTTTGCCCGGTTAGAGATAAAGACATGATAGTATGTATGATTGTATAATTATGTATTTAAATAAACTTTTCAATTTTTTTGTGATTTTCATTTATTCATTCGCCAGCAAAGAATGCAACATGAATACGCTCTAAGGTGAGAAAGAGAACGGATATAATTTTGCATAGTACCTCTGTACCTATCGTGAAATACGTCATACTTGTACAAAAATATCTAATTCATAAATAAGATAATTTTCAAAAGACATCTTAATAAAATATTTCGCTACAGTCCGACCATAAAACAAGGTACTTAAAGTAGGAAGTTACCGTAATTTGAATTGTGCGTATGCGCACGTTCCTCGTGCCATATTAAGCCAGTTTCACAAACGACAATTCTATTGAATAGAGAAATATTTGGACTATGTTTCAGATACGAACAATGGGTTTATTTGTTTGCGTAACACAGCTGAACGCACTTCTGTGCAACATTACGTAACTATTTGCGGTTTACGTCTATACTTATAAGATAAAGTATACTGAAACTGTTTAAATTTTAATTTTAGTCCAGGATCAAGAAATGAAGAATTAATTAAAGGTAAACTTCCCGTTCAAAATTTTACCAAAAGTAACGGATTTTTTATTGCTACACGTAATGGAGAAATAAACAAAAGATTTTAAACTGAATTAGCCTAAATAAATTTATATTTCATAATATTTTATTTCTTTCATGATATATCTAACCAACGAATCCACTCGAATATAACAGATAAAGTAAATATGAGGATAACAATAAAAACAAACAAATCACAACAGAGGTCGCAAAATGTTGTTTCCGCGTCGAATAACAATACTCGTAAAACCTTATTTGGCACAAATCCAATCAAAATATCTTGAGTCTGGCTTTATAGGTCAAACAAGGCTAGTTTATTATACTACTGGGTTTTTTTCAAAAACTGTATCATTCTTTAAAGTAAATCTAGATCAGGGCCTTAAAATAAAAGCTAATAGCTAGATAGACGTGTCTTTACTTCATACCCACGTTTTCTAGGGTTTCGAACCCGAAGGGTGCTAACGGGACCCTATTACTGAGACTCCGCTGTCTGTCAGTCTGTCTATCCGTGTGTCACAGGGCTCTAACTCTTGAACCGTAATAGCTAGACACTTGAATATTTCACCGATTACGTTTTACTGTACCGCTATAACAACAAATACTAAAAATAATAAAAAGTTAAAATTTAAAGGGGGTCGTCATACAACAAACGTGTTTTTTCAGCGTTTCTAACTAGATCTTTATAATGGCATTAACTAGATCTATCAGGGCTCTATCTCTTGAACCGTAATAGATAGACACTTGAATATTACACCGATTATGTATTACTATGGCCGCTATAACAACAAATACTAAAAATTATAAAAACTTCAAAATTAAAGGGAGTCATACAAGAACGTGTTTCTTCTGCGTTTTAAAATATTGTACGGAACCCTTCATGTACGAGTCCGACTCGCCTTGCCCGTTTATTTTATTTTAAATTGGTGAAATCCCTGATGTAAAAACTGGTTTTTATGAAACTTCTATTATTAAAATAGAGTTAATAAATTCCCAAACTAATAATGCGAATAAACAGTTTTATAGCATTATTATTGAGTGTAAGATGGTCATTATGTACTTATTTGAGATTTATTATTGTCATTGTGTTTTATGTCTTATTCTTTGAAGAATAAATACATTTAAATATAGGTGTGATTTGACTGAATCATTGAGTCAAATCACGGCTTTTTTAAAATGAGACTTTTTTTATATAATGTCTCACAAAATATACTGAAACTATTTTAAGGGTGAATTCAGTCCATGATACTGAACAACTTTCCCCAAGGAACACATATCGAAATATGAAAAATATTTTTTCGCTTTCCATACAAACTCAGATCAGCTGATCGGTCAACTTATATGGGAGGCTAAAAAATATTTTTTATATTTCGATATATGTTCCTTAGGGAAAGTTGTTCAGTATCATGGACTGAATCCACCCTTAAAATAGTTTCAGTATATTTTGTTAGTCCCTGTATATTTATAGGTGGATAGTTTTAAAAAAACAGAAAATACGAGTTAATCTAAAAAGATGTAATTATTAAGAGATATTATAGCATAATGTATAGGTACTTATATTATAAAGTAAAAATATTTGATTGTTTGTGGGTTTTTGTGTTTGTAAATAATGGATAAACTCAAAAACTACTGATCCGATTAAAAAAATTCTTTGACTTATAAAAAGCTACATTATCAGAGAGTAACATAGCCTTTTTTACCTTAAAAACGCTGGCAACGCTGCGGGAAACAGCTAGTGTTATACTATCTATAATGCTACACTATATAGAAATTTCGTGAGGTGTGGTCTACGAGTATTTAAATGCTAAAATATACAATTTATTACAATAAAACATCTATTTATATATTAGTGTGAGATTTTGTAACAAAGAATTCGCGATATTCTTATTCAAACACGCCTACACTTTAACATTATTTCGACATGGTCATCCGTTGAATATATGTATATATTTATGAAATGCTACACGTGTAGTTTCTATATACGATATAAATACAAAGTTGTAATATATTTTTATGTATCAACAATAATACAAGAGGCAATATTATCTTATGTAATTTAAACAGTTATATATATCTATTATATTATTATTTCAAATATTTGTATTATGGACCTACCGCTTACTACCACTTACTATCCGACGCGCCCAAACGCTAGCCAGCTTTAAATCCCAAGTAAAATCGCATTTTCTATCCTTATGAAAGGTAATTTCCTTCCCTTGTTTCCACTTAGTTTCTTCATTTTGTCCTGTTATGTTTTCTTTGTGTAAGTTGTATGTATGTATTTAAGTATTAGGTGTATGTATGTTTATTATAATTATTGTATATAAGTATGTTTATTGTATATAAGTATATTATTGACCACCCCGCACTACCTAATTTCCCATATTTTTTTCTATATAAACGAGGTTGCCTGAATAAAATTGCTTAGCGATAAGGCCGCCTTTTGCGCATTTCCTAATTTTTAAGATAATTATGTTCTGTTTTTTACTTTTGTGCAATAAAGGGTATTGTATTGTATTGTATTATGGACTGAACTACCTCCAAAAAATTGGCTGATAGTTAAAACGTCAGCCTGTATTTGTTTTACTTAAACTAGAACCATAAGAATAATGATAAAATTAAAGTAAAATGTATAAATAATGAAGTACATACTAAAATGAATTAATTTGTTGAAAAAAAGAATATGTTTAATATAACGACATTAAAATATATTTGTATTAAAACCTTTAAGATGATTAAAGTAAAAACAATATAATCGGCAGCTATATATAAATTAGACGAATTTAAACAAAATGCTTATTTCATATAATGTGATTCACTGATCCTGATTTATTTATAAGGATAAATATTTTTGTGAAAAAACTTCACTTTCTAGCATCACAAATGTCTGGTTTTTTTTTTTTAACCGGCGAAAGGAGGATCGTATTAATACATCTGCATGTTTTTTATGTAAGTATGTTACGCGGTATCTTATTTGATTTTGATAGACCGAATTTGATGATTCTTTCTTTTTTCTTTTATTTTATAAGGACAAATCACACTGATTGAGCTAGCCCCAAAGTATTTTTTTATAAACATGTGTTATAGGATACTAACTCAACGATACTATATTTTTTATTAAATACATATATAAATAAACACCCAAGACCCAATACAATTTGAAAAAGGCCATTTTCCAACTTGACCTGACTGGGGATCGAACCCAGAACCTCCGGATTGGCAGACTAGCGTGTTGACCATTACACCACCGAGGTCGTCTTTATTGATTTAGTTTTTACTATAGTAAGTATCTTTAACCAAAATATGATAAAGAACTTTGGAGATATGGAAGAAACTCCTCAACGCCCTTTTAGCATTTCGATGATGAAGTTGGTTTTTTTGAACTTTAATTTAATTGACCAAGCGAGCGAAGTGTTTCAGTTTCGAGATAGCCCAAAAATGCTTTTGTCCATCAGTCTGTCTGTCGGTTTGTTCTCGCCTGTAGGTCGCATTTCTCAACCAATTCTCGTGAAATTTTATAAACAAGTTCGATACTTATATCGAATTGTTTTGTGGTTTCAGTTTTTGGATTTTTTCCAAAATGGCGAAGATGTGGGGGTTTAAAACTTTAAAATAATCATATTTCAGCCATTTTGAAAAATTTTCGTATATGTCATAAAGCTTTTTTGTTACCCTTATTAAGACGCACCTTTTTTGTATGAACAACTTGTTTATCCGATAAATTTCAGCGGGTTGGGGTGAGTCGCAAGGCTTACAGCTCACAGATCCACTAATTTATTTATTTCTTGATTAAATTTACAGAACATCCAATCCCTTTCTCTACAAAGAAGTAGCTAAAATTGTACTTACCCTAAGTTAACTTATCCAACTAAACAATAAATAAATAAGTTGACAAAGAGTTATAATGTACCTTCTCCGGTTTTTGAGCTATTAAAGAAGATCAATGTGTACCTTAATGTTTTACTTGTTTGGAACTTACACTTAAGTACCATATTTATTATAGAATTTATCTGTATTTCAAAGATATACCCATACCTACCGTAAAAGTTTACGTACTAGTCCACCACTACAGTTTCTGACATCGATTCCCATCCAGCGCAAGTTGAAAAATGGCCCTTTACAATTTTCCTGAGTCTTGGGCGTTTATCTATACATGCATTTATAAAATCGTTGAATTAGTAATCCATAACACAAGTTAAAAAGCTTACTTTGGGGCTAGTTGAATCTGTGTCATCTGTTACTATATATTTATTTGTCTCTACATTTTAAGCAATCGTGTATCTCATTTATTATACTTGCAAATATTTTGAACTGGAGTGTTTTGCAGAAACTATAATTGATAGAAATGGGTAGAGTAGCGTATTTAGATGTGTAGATCTCTTATCATATTATTTACGTTCATTTCAAACGAATAAATGACAGATTTAGAAAATCATACAATATTTTTGGCATTATAATGTGTTATATTTAACCATTCGAGATAAAATCTTTACTTGGCAGATGAGAAAAAATATGTTACAAAAATATAAATAAAAGTATGTTTGAATTAAATAACATTTATTATAATAATTTAAACATTACAACTTACCATGTTAATTGATTTAATAGTGCTTTGGACAATTTTGACGAGAACAATAAATATATCTAACAAAAATATATATCTAAGTTTCTTTAAGGACATAAACTGACAGGTGACGTAATAGAAATACGTTAAGTGGGAACTAGTGATATAGGTAACTTAAGGAAATCTGAAGTCGAACTCAAAAATAATCAACATTTCATAGAGGTTTAACATTAATTATTGTTTTTCTGTTTTCTATATTAAATTGAATCTATATAACAATGAAGGTTTCATTGTTATAATAAAATAATTCTAAACCCATTTCTAAAAAAGAATCCAGAACTGTCAATCGGGAATACTAAAATTCACTTTGCTTTGCGCTACCTGTGTTTTTTGTCAAGGGTCCGTCCGTGCAGGTCGCGGCCAGTGCGTCCGCAAGAGCCGAGGTAGGCGCGCGTCTCGCTCCCACTCGATACATCGACATCGATATGAATCGATAAAATCGGTTACTCCACGCCCTTTGAACTTTACGTTCTATTTTTAATCATTTTTTTTATCATTTTGACTCGTCTATAAGACAAGTTCTATTTTTTTAATTTATTTTGTTTGTTGTGTGTGAACTTTTATAGCTTCCAAAACACGTTATAAATTTATTTTAAACTGTTTGTGTGGATTTTGACTTGTGCATTTTGTGCGGTGGTTTTATTGAAACAATTGATGACTGGGAAAAGTGATGTATCTGAAAATGTACATAAAATCGGAGAGGTTCTACCAGCAGACGGAGCAGGCTTTGAAGGAGGACAGGTGCTTTTCTGACTACGAAGAAGAGTTGGACGACCGTAAGTTTAAGTTTTTAACTTTATACTTTAAAACATTAGTAAGAATCACTAACTTTACAAAGCCAAATATACTTTGCAGTTCCAAACTTTATTTTTATTTATTAGATTACCTAAGTGTGTATTCGTTATTTGTATGTAGGTATTAAGAATGAATGAAAAAAAGATGTTTGGTAAAAAAACTAAGTACTTGCCCTGTACTTTCACGCTAGATGCAATAAATTTTCATTGTTCGTTATTTACTGTCATATTCTATGATTAAAAAATACTGCACATTAACGGAGCGAAGAATATAAAAAATCCTTAGATAAATCAATTTTTCTGAAATAACTTATTGACAATATTTTAGAAAATATTTATTATATTTAAAAATAATTTTATTTATGTAGGTATATTTTGTTTAGTATGTATACCTATACGGACAATAAGTTTACTCTATCTTTATTTTTAGTATATGTTGTACTTACCCCAAAAGACTACTTTTTCATCATCTTGTTGGCTGACTGGTAGAAAAGTCCCCAGACGTTAAGTCCGCCATTTACATATATTGTAATGAAGATTCATAAATTAATTAATTAAATAACTAGATTCTAAGCAATTATTCATGTGGCCTACCTATCATCATCCGCCGAGCGTATTCCCGGTTGCATCCTCAGCGGTAACGCTTCAGACAGAGCCCGGGATCTGCTACCAACCTAGGTGATTTGGCAAGTGGTTTTTGTATTATATCCAAAGACTATATAACACCAGGGATGCTGCGGCTGCAACACCTCGACTCTAAAGAAATATTTTCACGCCCGCTCACTTTGACTGCTGAAAACGCACCTTAGGTAGGCATGTGTCTTTGGCAAAACATACATGATGAGTTTTCCAGCAATCAAAATGTAGAACCTTACTCTATAGTATTTTTATGCACACAATGATACAACAACACCGACACTTTAAAACAAGGAAGGACGAAATTCCAATAAACATATCGCTTTAAAGCTTTGGGAGTAAATGCCATATACTTAATGCTCTTTTATTTAAAATGGCGTATTTATGGCAAAATGTGTTCATTGTTATAAGCAGTCGAGCTGTTTTCACTCTTGATCCTTATATAAAACCTTAAACCTCTTGTATTATCTATTTATTACTTTATACCTATTCCAAATTAACATTATGTATGAAATACTTAAATAACAAAATAGTTCTTTTAAACATTCATAAGTTGATATTTTTGACTCCAAAACCTAACTTGATTAAAATCCAAATAAAATATGCTTTTAAATTAAAAAACTAAAATTACTATTAACCAAAAAAACAAATCCAAATTGATAGTCGGACGAGTTGCGTCGGTGATTCGTTGATGTCTTTTGGTCGAGCCACCGACGGGCCGGGCGGCCGCGGCCCAAAGCTTACAACTCGCACTTTTACAAAAGCTTTTAAAAGTGCTTTATAACATGATAAAAAGTAGATTTACTCATTATAAAATGTTACTTTTCTTTTAATACTTTTTACTAATCTCATAGTTAGATTTTTAAAATATTGTTTTTATCTTCTTATTATTAAATAACCTTTTAAATTGATAACGTATAGAACCTTTGCTCAGCAGTGGAATAAGAAGGGCATGATGACCACAATTTAAGAATTCCTTAATAATACTTTGATTTTAAAGCAGTTATAGGTAAGCATCTGCTGTTTTTAATTTGCTATTTTTATTTTAAGGAATCATGTTTTGTATTCTCCAAACTAAATACCTACTTAATAAATATCAACTACAAAAAAAGAGCACTTGAAATAAACATTTTTTTAATTAAAATCAGTTGAATTTTTAAAAAAATCTGTAATAATTACTAAAATTGACTCTAAATTCTGCATATTGCGTATTTAATTGTCTTTTTTGTTTTTAGGCACATCAAATAATATATTATAAATTATACCTGTCTATACACTAACGTAACACTTTTTTACATGATGAAATGGCCAACCCAAACCGCTCACCCACGGGGGTGGGGAGTGGTAGTGTGGAGCTCGAATCCACTGAAACTCCATGGCGCCTCTATATTCGTCTTCGTTAGAGGTGTGCAAAATGTATATCTAAAAGAGAGATAACATATCTTTATAATCAAAGATTTATCTCTCTTTCTCTCTTTTATATAGTTAGCTCACTATAGCTCAGTTATGAAATAAACAACCAATTTGTCTGTGATATCAGAGCGAGCCCAAAGACTTTAACCGGTTCGCGTGGTCGCTAGGTAAACCCAATATAAGTCAATGCAGCAGTTAATTTCAAACTTTGGACGGGAATCAAACCTTGGACCCATATAACAGTCACTAACAACCTCACGAAGGCGGTACCTTTACCCAACAACAATGAAAATAAAATACCATGAACTTTCAAAATCCTTTCACAACTTTCACATTTTTTACAACTCGAAGTACAAAAAGGGTAATTAAACAAAGATGGCGGACTGCAAACGCCGAAATGGTCAAAATTTTGGATTACCTGACTATATTGGACGCTTTTTGCCGGTCAATGTTGGGTATGGGATTATAGGGGTCTATTGTAAATAAATGGCAGAAAGATAAGTGTGCTTATCTTGAAAGTAACGGTGCTAAAGCAAACTACGAGAACTTATAAATGATAACAAAGCAAATAATTTGTTATAAATCTTATTTGTATAATTATTTCTTTAACAAAAAAAAAAAAACAACTAACTGAATTTTCAATGAGGAGTTTCTTCTACTTCTCCAAAGTTCTTTATCATGTGCTCACCAATTAATATGTGATCAACTTGATAGTAAGGGCTATTAAATAAAAATAGGCATCGCGTAACATAAATAAAAAAAATAGAAAAAAAACATACTGGTTGAATTGATAACTTTTCTTAACTCGGTTAAAAAGTAATTAACGTAAGGGTAGCGTAGTGAAACAATGAAGTTAATATTTATTATAACTTTTTGCTAAGAACACTTATCTGACTAAATTTTAAACTGACGTTTTTCATACTTAAGGTGAATAATACCAAACAGAAGTGGCGCCTTCATTTGAAATAAATAGTTACCTCGTAAATATAGTGAAAATTTTTATATTTCTCAATGTTAGGCACTAAATAGCCCTTTAAATTATTTTATGAACTGCCGTTGAAACTATTATTGGTGATCCGTCTAGCTTTAAAACCCGCTTCCGCCAAAAGTGGCCACTTTTGACGGAAGCGGGTTTTACAGCTAGACGGAATAATGTAAAACTTTCAATGGTAGTTCATAAAATAATTTGAAGGGCTATCTAGTGCCTTACATTGAGAAATATGGAAATTTTCACCATATTTACGAGTTAACAATTTATTTCAAATGAGGGCGCCACTACTTCAAAAGATATAAGTACTTAACTATCTTACAAAGCATAGATATATTAATACCTAATTGCAGGTCAGTTTTCCAATTTTTATTATAAACTGTTTATAACTATTTCTCTCTCTCGAGAGAGAGAAATAGTTATAAAGTTACTTGTTCTTAATAACTAACACTGGTGTCAAAAATACTTAAGTTTTTTTTCCGTGATAATAAGCATCTATTTTTATGATATCATTTAAGATAGTTTTAGCTTTTAGCAAGTCAGATACGTTTTAGCAGCAACGGGAAAAGTTACCTTCAATTTACAGAGAATATAATAAATACGGCTAAAATATTTCAGTATACATAGGTTACCTACTTATAGTAATAATTTTGGATTGTCTTTAAAAATTAACCATACAAAGTGGCAATGCTGCTAGCCTTTCGGCCACGCTGCCGAGGGATAATAACTTAATAGTTTTAGTTTAAGTTCTTATTATTATTTTATAATTTTTTATTTATAATATAATAAATAATTTTTATTTTACCGTACATATATTTTTTTTATTTTAAATAAACGTGCATAATGATTTACCATTGCCACAAGTCATTAAATTTCAAAACGATAATGACAAAACTACTTTTTGATGCAAACAAGCGCAAACTACAAACTCATCCATTCCCCGAACTTACGTACAATAAAATAATTTGGTGAAAACAGAATACAACGTTTAAACATTTACGATTCATTGAACAACAAAGCTGGCCAATGTTTCCCACCCACGAATGACAAAAAGCCAATTAAAAAAAAGGTCTTGGCCCTTTTCGACCCTTAAATAACTCGAAAGTACTCCTTACAATTCAAAACTTCTAAATTATTCCAAAATAGACTTTATTACTTCCATGTTAAAATGTCCCGGTGAATAATCCCGGTAATTTTTTGCAAAAATTCTTACTTCGACGTTCCAAGAAAGGACTTACCTGACCATTAGAAAAAAAAATGCAGGTACCTGACCTTACATTTTTGGGCAGGAAATCGCGACAATACGGTCATGACAGTAAAATCGGGATAAGGCTTTGTTAAGTACAATAAGTACGGGTACATTGTTGGGGGAGGCAAAGCTTGCAGATTGAAATGTTAAAGTTTTGGATTTCACGCTTCATGCTCGTTTGACATTTTTTGTTCATTACATCTTGGAAAAGGTTGTTAAGTAATATTTGAGAATAATATCAACCTTGTAAAACTATGCTCCTTAAAAAGGAATATGGTTTTATTCTAAAAACTACACACACATTGTATTTTAAGGTTTATCAATCGCTTCCTTCAGAATTTTGTATTCTACAGAATTAGTGACTAGCATAGAGCAGGGCAGATAGTCTGTTTAAGAACGTATTCCCTTTATCGACTGCTATAATGTCAAAATATGTAATTAAAGAAAAAAACATAGAATATAGTAGCAGCTTCTATTCTTTGTTAAGAATTTGAATTGTATGACTAGGCAGTGAGAAAGGAAGAGGCTTTTAGGTTAGCATTCATTCAATGATAAAAGAAAAGTCGATGTATTCACAATTTTATATTAATCCTATCATCGAAATATTTAAAAATTATTAATATACTTGAATCCAAACAGCATTTTTCGAACATTGTCACAGAATGCCGGAGTCAACAGTCGCGGCAACTTAAAGCACTAAAATTCGTCGTCTCAAGGTGAAGGTCAAAGATTCAAGTTCAGGGTGACGGGGGTCGTGAGACAGCGTTGATGCTCGCGGGCCGAAGGTTGGGAACCTCTGACATTCGTTCGAGCTAGTCGTTTTTATGCAAATATCGGTACAAAGTTGTATTCATAAGCGTATTAACGTGGTATCGAACCTTATTACCGAGATAAAATACGAGTCATTCTTTCTGTATTTTACTATTTCATTTATGAGCTTTATGATTGTAGTTATTGGGTGTTACTTTAAGCTAGTGCTACTATGCACTTTAAAGATAGATAGAGCAATAACGAGTTAAGACTGTAAAACTCGAGAACAAATTAAACATTTAATCGTGCTCGATTGCACATATTTATCTTTTGATTGTAAACATAACATTTATTAATGTGTCTGTTAATGTAATATTTTATTATATGTATTTTCAAAGAAGGAAATAATACTAATAAAAACGGTACGGGAAAAAAATTGAATATATTAGATGCATCTCTGCTCTTGCAGATCGTAAAAAGCAATTGAGGAAATGAGTTGAAAATCTGAATTTTATGAATAAGTCGTCGGTATTTTAATTTATTTTTCCCCTTTTACGCCCATCATCACGCTGAATGTGGGCCTTTCTATTTCAAGGGCGATAGAGACATGCCAGGTGGAATAGGTGGCAATTTTTTTTTTATTTTATCCCTATTTAACTATCAACTTTACAAAAATATGTTTTGAGGATTTGAAACATGTCCTTGGTCTGTAATATGAGTGTTTACTAATAACATGAACAGCAATTTTCATGAAAACAAAAAAAAAGTCTCTATTATCAAACGCAATGTCTTAAATATGAATTACGACCTACATGGCGTAATGGTTAACACGCTAGTCCGCCTCTCTGGAGATTCTGGCTTCCCAGCCAGAGCAATTTGGAAAATGGCTTTTTTCCAAATTTTCCTGAATCTTGGGTATTTATCTAATCGACGTTGAGTTAGCATCCCATAACACAAGTTTTAACTTAGGTACTTTGAGTCAATCTGTGTGATTTGCCTCTAAATATTTATTTATTTATAAGCAACAGCACATTGCACTTCTCATATTTTTTATTTGAAGAATTAAACTAAGACTTATTTACTCCTAGAATTTTATTAATTAGGTACTGTGTATCAATAAACTCAGTAATTTTCTTAAATTAAAGTGACTCAACAAAACCAGACACAAGAATTCCGTCATGTGAATACAAAACTGTTCGTCGTTAAGGGAGGTCAAGTTCAGAATAAGGGGTCATGAGACAGACCTGTTGATTCTCCGCGGGCTAAAGGTTGGGGACCCCTGACCTTTTGCCACGGCAACTGGTATGATCATTACTACAAGTTTTTTCTTGTTTATTTTTATTTGAATAGCGGGTGTGTGCTGTGTGCCTCCCGGTGGTAGGCTGGCTTTCTGTAAACTTTCTTGATGCTTTTTCACATTATAGTACTTGGCATAAATTATACACGAAACTGCAACTAACGTAAATGCAATAGTTACATACCAAACCGAGTAAATTTAGTAACTGACTTATAATTTTTGTTTTATATCGTTGTTTTTATTTTGACTTAAAATTTATAGATTAGGTTTAACTAGGACAACTAGGTAGATTAAAAATATAAATAGATACGGAAGAACGAAGCCTACTGATATTTTATTACTTCAAAGTAGGCTCCAACACCTGTTTATTAAGTGTTATATAAGGTATTATCACAATTTACCTTAACATTTTTTTTAATTTATTTATTTAATGATTTATGACTTGAGTGCTTAGAGAACTTAAAATGAAGGTACTTTATTGCCTTTGTCATCAAGTTTACTAAACATTATGATATTGAATAAAAGAGTAAGCAGATGTCAAAAAACACCAAGATAACCAAGTTATTGGAGGTTGTTTGGGAAGAATACCTACTAACATAAATCTAATATTAATGAAAACCTGTTACCTATGTCTAATGTGGCATGCAAGTATCAGATCAAGAAAACACGAATAAATATCTACTGCATGTGTGTGTATGTAGGTGTGACTATGAGTAAGGTGTCCAGAAAACATTAGTTCACCAAGTCAAAAGACTGTTTATTTGTATAATATATAACTTACGTACTTATGTATAAGTATGAACACTTATGTAAACTACATGTAAATATGTAAAGATTATAATAATATAAAAACCTGCCTCAAGATGCAGAGGTAAGGTGAAGTTCAAGACTCTGAGGTCGCGGTGATTCACTGCCTCCGATGCACGAAAATATAGAGACTGTATAAGAATAACTTACATGTAAGTATGTTAACCTATATAAAACTACGAAAGAGTTTGTGCGGAAAGAGAATTAACCGTCATAGGATTTGGTGGCGCTGCTGTTTTTCTCGTAGAACTGCATAAGGTTTTTACCCTTTTACGACATCATTTTGAATAAAAATCACAAGAATACAACACGATACTAAAAGAGATAATAATAGTATAATTAAAGCATATATTACCGTGTGGTTCCCGGTAGAGTAGAATAGGACCACTCCAAGTCTTTCCGTGAATGTCGTAGAAGGCGACTTAGCAAACACAAGCATAACAAAGCTTATAAACATCAATGACACCTCTCCAACCCGTCTGGCCAGCATAGAGAGTGTAGGCCAAATCCTCAGGCTGCTCTGGCCAAGTATGGCACTGGTAGTACAGAGAGGGTTGTGTTCCTGCAGTGGAGACTAAAAAAGACCTGATGATGATGATTAGTACCTATAGCTTTATAATTTAAAAAGTCCCAATCGGATGGCAATGTAAAAAACGTAGTGTTAGTTCCTTTTTACGCCACGACGGTTCGGAATGTGCGGAAAGATAACCATCCTGCTTTAGAAAATAATTTCCGGAAAGCGCAAAGTTACGCGGGTTCGTCCGCGCGTCTTTCTCCTTTCATCCATCTTGTGTCACTTTCCGGTATCAAGTACTTATATGCTCGTCTGATCATAGCTGATCAAGCCAATTCTGTTTTTAGTTACCTCTCTCCTGCACTCCATACTCAATTCAACTAATAAATTGTTAAGACATGCAATTTTTACAAATTACTTTAAAAAGCATTTTGGCATTAGTTGTTCGAGTTAGTTAGAAGTGCTTGTTCTGTAGTATCATTAGTTTTGTTTGCAGCCTCCGGTGTTGGTGCACGAGGAACTCATAAATTATATATATATGTTATTACTTGGGAGTGCTAGGATTGAGTAATCCTATGTAGATACGGTCAGGTACCGAGATACCCTGACCTGAGGCCTGCTAGATATATCTTGGATTTTTGGCGAAATTTTGAAGTATTTCAACTTAGTTGTAGAAAAATATGCGCCGAAACAGCTTTTTGTTTTTTTCAGTTTAACATATGTACTTATTAGTTTTGAACAAGAAATAGTTTGCAAATTCAGGCCCCGTCCATTTATTTATTAACAAACAAGACACATATAATTTTAGAAACATATTTTAATATTTTAAAACGCTAAACATATTTGTGATAAAGTCATCAAGCACGTTGTCATATTTAAAAAAAAATAACTACATAATTATTGGATACGCAACAAATTCTAACGAATTTTCATCTTTACTAAATTTGTCGTGGTTGACATTGAATATTACTGTAAAAACCGGTATACACCGAATGCTATCAGTTTTAAACCATTTAGAGAGCTTCTGGATTCAAGGTTGAGACAAACATGTATGGTCTAAGTACAAAAATGGCGATTAACAGAGCAGTAGGTAGGTAATCCTATCCCTCTTTATACTTTTCATTACGATCATCATCCTTATCATAATCTGGTCTTTTTAGGGTTCCGTACCTCAAAAGGAAAAAACGGAACCCTTATAGGATCACTTTGTTGTCCATCTGTCCGTCCGTCCGTCCGTCTGTCAAGACCCTTTTTCTCAGAAACGCGTGGAGGTATGAAGCTGAAATTTATATCAATTACTCAGGTCTACTGTCCCTTGAAGCTGTGAAAAAATCAAACTTCTAAGCCAACGTAATCAAAAGATACAGCCGTTTATGCCGCAAATTTTCGACACTTGCAAGGGAATCAAAACCTACAGGGTGCTTCCCGTGAACTCAGAATCTTGAAATTTGGTACGAAGCAACGTCTTATAGCATAGATAAAGGAAAAATTACGAAAACCATAAATTTTTAGTTACATCACATAATATATATTTTTTTAATAATTTTAAACTTACTACCCCTTTCCTCATAAACGCGTAGAGGTATTAAATTGACATTCATACCAAATACTAAACCTTGCAGGTTTGTACGGAACCCTCGGTGCGCGAGTCCGACTCGCACTTGGCCGGTTTTTTAGTCTCCACTACAGAAGCACGACCCTCTCTGTACTAACAAAGCCATTTATTAGCCAGAGTAGTCAGAGGATTTGGCGTAAACCTCCAGGCATTGTTTAGCTTGTGTTTCCTAAGTCACCTTCTACGACATCCACGGAAAGTCTTGGAGTGGTCCTATTCTACTTTGTCACCACATACCACAATATAAATAGGGACTGTCTTCTTGGTCCAGTGGTCAAGGCATTTGCCTTGTGATCCAGATATCGTAGGTTCAAATTCCACTGGGAAGCATACTTTGTGAAAATTTGTTTCCAGACTGGTTAGGGTATTGCACGCTTATCTTATATTTTACATCGAAATTTAATAACTATTTAAGTATATACATATTCTAATCATGATCATCAGGTCTTTTTAAGTATCTACTGCAGGAGCAAGAGCACTGAGGTCGCATCGATGTTTATAAGTTCTGCGTAGCTGTGTTTTCTAAGTCACCTTCTACGACATCCACGGGAAGACTTAGGGTGGTCCTATTCTACTCTGCCAGGAACCACACGGCAAGTCCATTCTGATAATATCAACTATTTCCAAGATTTTTTATCAGATAAATATTTATCTACATCTTGTGACTTGCACCCAGCGGCTCGGGGTCGGAATGGCAACAAACAACGTACGGGTCGTCGGTTCGGATGCTAATGCAGGTTAATTGCGGATTCAGACGACCTGCCCGTAGAAAACATAAGGCTGACTGGAATTTAAATAAAACCTTTTTGTATTCACTATTGAGAGAGACGGTCGGAAGCTTTTAGTTTAAACATTGATTTGGTCGTCTTTTCGTGGCGAATAATAATACTCAATACTTTATTGCTTCCCAATTACATGCAGGTAACATATACATATACAGTGTTGTATGATCCCACACTCATTTAAGGACCCTGTTGGGCACTGCAAAGAAGAGATCTACATCTTTCTAATTCCTCTTCTTCTTATTATTTGTTTTTATTTGCGTGATATTTTCTTATGGTAGAAATTTAGTTACGAAGTGTGTCGATAGTTAGGTACCATTTTTTCGGCGGCTGCACTTGCCGGTACGTGGCCGCCTTTCGAGAACCCTTCTGCTCCATAGGCCATCGGATATTCGTGGTATGTGTCCCGCCCACTGCCACTCCAATGAGCTAATCCACTTGGCTATGCCTGTGGCGTTAGTTACTACGAATCTCCTCATTTCTAATTTTATCACGTAAAGTATGTATAGTTATAGTCATTTTACGACTTGTTATACATACAGATACACTATCACGTCTGTATCCCTAATGGGGCAGACAAAACATTTTGGGTTTTGCGGCTCTATGCAGACAGAGCTCAGGGCCACAAGATCTAAAGCTAAAGGCCACTTTTAGCGTGATGATGAGCGGGTACATGGAAAAATGAATCAAAATAGTGATGGGTTGTTAGCCGCAACGCCTATAAATATGATTTGCATTTTCGCCCATTCCCTCGATCGGCTTTTACGATCTGCGTGGGAAGATCGGCTGGTACATTAATTTTATTTTTCTCCCAGACCAGTAGGTATGGAAGAGGCTTGTTATTATCGGTAAATATCAATTATTGCATTATTTACGTAACTACGACTAGCAAAATACTTTTTGTTTATTTTTCTCAATATTCATCAATTAAAAGACATTCACTCAATAGAACTGCAAGTTGAATAGAATTTATTTAGGTAATTAACTTCTCAAAAGTTTACTTCTATGATCCGTATACACGGTGGTCGGCCAACGGGCCAAACAGAATTTCCATGAGTTTCGTAGGTGTACCGTACAGACAAAGCGTTCTTTTTTATGGTAATTACGGCCATGCTGATGATCCAATCTTTCACTTATTTTAAGGTTTGGCGCCGGTTGAAAAGTCAATAATTCCTTATTAGGCAGCTTTATTGGCTAGCTCCGTCTGAAGGTGCCATTCGCCGATAAATCTAGATATGTTTGACAGATCATTGTTTCTGATCATCAAAAATTATAATAATATCGTCGTTATAATTATACTAAAGTTTACAACGTAATTAGATATTATAAAACAGAAGTTTTTAGCACTCAGTTAAAAGACTGAGAAAACTAAATCAAAATCTGTGTAGTGGTTTGGAAGTACATAATAACTTGTATTTAGCAGATATAGTACAGTACTTAACACACAGTTAAAATACAAATATTCTAATTTTTATTAGTAATTACGCATTTGCAGGCACTTTTACACATCAGTAAGTGTTGTATACATGTATGTTATGTTTAATTATATTTATATTATTAATTATTTTAAAGAAAAGCTACCGATACAACCGTTTCGCAACGACCACTGCTGAGAAAAAACGCCGAAAGAAAGTCATTTACAAAGTTGACGCAAAAAGAAACTATTTTATGGTTGTATTAGAAAATCCTTCCACTTCTGTACAGGATTGAAATCGTTTGTTATCTTTTAAAAAACCTAATATTCTTAGTATTCCCCAATAATATATACAAACAGCATGGAAGGGACATACCCGTAATAAATAGAACCACGGTCTATACAAGATCATTATAGTAGGTATAATTAAATTAAAAACAGGCAAGAAAAAAAAAATTACATTTCCATTCAAAAGTGTGCTGCCGCCCGGGTGATTTGTATGGGAAATGTCGAAATTTATTTTTTATTTTTTGACGATATTTTAATTTTATTATACTTCAGTGATCTGGTATTTTTTTTTTTTTTTTTTTTTATGTTATAGGGCGGCAAACGAACAAGCGGGTCACCTGATGGTGAGTGATCACCACTGTCCATAGCCCGTGGTTTGATTAATTAGGGGTATGTCCCTTCCACGTTTTATAATAAGATATACATACTTAATAGACGACAATTTATTAAGATTTTTAGAAGTCACATAATGTGCTCAGTAAATATTACTGAGCACATTATGTGACTGATGATTAAATTACAGTAAATAAGTCCGTTTGTAAATTTAATTGAATAAAAAGTTAACCTTTGAACGCCACAAGAAATAATTACAAGCGTGCCTACTACGCCGCGACCAGTTTATGTGACACGAATGTTGGCGTTTTATCACAGTTTCCGCTGGACGCCTAAAGGTGTCCACGGCGATCAAAGGGTTAAGCTGTTATAAATATGTACACTAATATATTCGAAACGCAGAGATCGTTTTTATTTTATTTAGAACAACAAATACATGAACTGAACATGTCAAATCACAACTATCTTTACGGATCTGCAACAGGGTTCAAAATGAATTATCTCACTCGAATACGCAGGATTGTCATCTGTTCTCCGAAGAGGTCGACGAGAGGTCATTCTCCAAACTTTGGTCAATGTTTGTCTTGGCACACCAAATGTTTGGCCACACCTGAAGGGCTCTGGAGATGCCACAAGCTAACTGTTTGTAAGCAGGTGTTTCTAACTTTAAGTTCACTGTGTTTGTTTTAAGTAACTTAGGGGTTATGCAACAGGTACTTGTTGTTAAGTTTTATAATAAACATGACATTAAATAATCTACTAACATATCTTATAGAATACTTACTTATTTTAATTTAATTTCAAAATTCCCAAAGCAGTATTAAAACTAATAACATATTATAACAATCAATTTCTGCCGTTTAATAGAATAAGTTACATTATGAACTTTAACCGATTTCTTATGTATTGAAGTACTTTATGAACACAATTTGAACCTCATACAAGGAAAACCTAAGAGTCTCTCTCTCTCCATTTAACTACTTGGATTTTTATGGTAAATAATTATTTTTGAAAATGGAACACGGTGTAGTGACGTGTACTCATAATTAATACCCGTGATATTACTTATAATATCACGGGTATTAATTATGAGTACACGTCACTACACCGTGTTCCTTTTTCATTGGAGAAGAAAAAACGGGAAGTGCACCCCGGGCTTCGAGGCAGCACAGCTGAGGACGCAACCCGGAACGCGATAAGTTGAAGAAGATTACTTATAACACAATCGGTAGTACCTACTAATATGGAGAAATATTTTCAACTAAGTGATTATAATCAGAGTTGAAAAAACTCTATGTGAATATCGATATTTTATTTATTGATTTAATAATTACATTGCATGCATGATTAATTAAATAGAAAATATAGTGACATACTTAGTGAAATGGCCTTTGCCCAATACTGGGACATTGATGGCTATTAATAATAATAATACAAAATATAGTTACATATTTAGCGAAACATCAAATGCACCTTGTCAGGCATTGCAATAGTACGAGAGCGAGAATCTTTCCTATAAGCCCTATTTCCATTTTAAACGCACAGAATAAAATTTAGATTCCCACCTATTCCAGATGGTCCATCCCGACTCACCTGCGTTTGTTTACTTGTTTACCGAGCCCGCCCGCAGTCCGAAGCGTAAACATGAGTATGTTTATGTTTACACATCAACCACCTGCGTCGTAACGATGTATTTGTTGGGTGCTAACTTTAAATCCGCCTTAACCTTTCCTAGATATTTTCTTTGAATCCCTTGCTTGATTTGTAGCTAAGTGACTCTTGAAAGAGAACTTTAGGCACTTTTTAAATAAATGTCTATTTAAAGACAGTTTTTAACTAGTTGTTTGTCTACTACGATTATTTTCAGTAAATATCCAACATACAGTTGCGAGCCGTGTGGCTTCCGGAATACAATAGGACCTTTCCATCTCTTCTTGTGGATGTCGTAAGAAGCGACTAAGGACTAAGCGCAAACATCTCGTACTACAATTGCATTCCCTTCGGGCAGCGGTAAAGTTGTAAAAACTTTCGCACAAATGCATTCCCAAAGAGGGTTGACGTCAGGCAAGCGGCCGGTCGTAAAACTGTAGCCAAATCGTTTAAACTGTTCCTGCTATTTCTTCTCCACTTTACAAACTCCTTGGCATCCTTGGATGACCATGACATGCATATTAAATTTGGAGAAGAAAAAGCGGGAAGTGCACCCCGGGCTTCGAGGCAGCACAGCTGAGGACGCAACCCGGAACGCGATAAGTTGAAGAAGATTAAATAAGGCATTTCATATTAAAGTATTAAATAGTACTTTTAAAGATAATATTTACTAAATGATAAATTATTTTTTAATATTTGTTCGCATGTGGCAAGTGAATTCATAATGAAGAGTGAACGGTTTGATATAATTAGTAAGAAAGAGACACAATAATGATTATGTTAGAATTAGTTTCAGCTTCTACACATTTTTTACCTCAGCGCTAAATATTTATGTATTTTTTTATATTAACATTTGTATGGTAGCTATCTATATAAAAATTAGTAATGCTTCTAATTTCCTAGCTCTATATAAACACTCTATTGAAAAGCGTACCTCACACGCTCAGTGCCTGCAGAATTACAAAGAAATGTAGCACCAACATAACAAAATTGTCATCGGCCGTGGTCTAATACAAAAATCAACATCGTGGGCACGCGCCCCACGCGTGGGCAGAGGCACGCCCGACCGCTCAACATCGAGTACCACGGACAAACGCCTTTATTTGGGAGATGTATGTTTACTATGCATGTACATTGTACTCATCACAGATAACAGTAAAATAAGAGATAACTATGCTCTTTCATCTGATAAATGTAAAGTAAAAAAGATTGTTTTTTTTTATTATCTATAAAAGTATTATACTAGCAATCCTTGTAAATATGCGATTGGCTAACAAACCTATAACTTTTTTCTTATTTCCGATTTTCTACTCGTATATCTGCTTTATTAACTTGTTTTATTGATTAATTTTTACCAACCTGTAAAACAATCAACACTTCTCATTACCATCTGCACTAACAATTCACTTGCCAACTAACGACCTGTCATCTGTCAACATGCGGTCAGATGTCAACAAACCAGTCAACTGTCAACAGCGATCGGCTGTCAACCGACGGTTAAATTCCGTCATGTGTTTGCTAGTCGTAAAATTTTAACTGCTGACACAAACTATTGCGTTTAGAGAACGATATCCTACTACTTACGATACTGCACATTCACTCTTACGCCTTTGCCCTACATTGATAGAGACAGACTGAGAGTCGCAAGAACCAGCCTTTGCCCCACATTGATAGAGACAGACCGAGAGTCGCAAGAACCAGCCTTTGCCCCACATTGATGGAGACAGACCGAGAGTCACAAGAACCAGCCTTTGCCCACATTGATAGAGACAGACCGAGAGTCGCAAGAACCAGCCTTTGCCCCACATTGATAGAGACAGACCAAGAGTCGCAAGAACCAGCCTTTGCCCCACATTGATAGAGACAGACCGAGAGTCGCAAGAACCAGCCTTTGCCCACATTGATATAGACAGACTGAGAGTCGCAAGAACCAGCCTTTGCCCCACATTGATAGAGGCAGACCGAGAGTCACAAGAACCACAGGTCATGCTTAACAAGTTAGTAGGCTTATAAATGGTAAACAGAATACGCTATTTTGCAACAACTCAAATCAGATACTTTTTTCTTAACGTCAAAAACAAACATTTTTAAATGGGATTTGTATGAAATATCGATTTATGACGTCATAGTTCCTTGGAGTCAAACAGCGCTCTTAATATCCGTTTTTCTGCATAAATAAATCTAAAATCACGTTCAAAGTGGATGTGATCAATGACAAGTGGCATTATTTTATGACGTTTTATTCTATTAACAGTACCAAGTAATTTGTTTTTTAACCCACTAAAATACCCAATTCAGAACGGATGTGGATTTAAAAAATATTTTTGGCTCATCCATCATCATCATTAAAAAAATATTGTATTCGTATTTTTTCTTATATCTGATTAGCAAATAATGACGAAGATACAGCGTATAGGTATTTATATTTCGCAAGACATTGACATTAATTGCCCACACTTAAAAACTTCGAGCTAAATAAAATAATATATTTACCCAGTCGACATCCCTATTGTGACAGATTGCTATCCTGTCGCCTGCGTTGAATAGATAGCCAAGTTGACGCTCATTCCCTTGGTCGATTTTTATGACTTAGGTACATGGAAGACGATCGGCATGAAAGACTGCTACATATGAAAACTACACAATATACGTAATTTATATTTACAAAGCAATACAAGTTTTATGTTGACATAATAGCCATACGTTCAGCATCTTTAGGCGTTAACTCTACGGGCGAGAGAATCGCGACGATATTTTTGGTCGTGCCACCTATGCATACTGGCATTTTGAACCAATCTACACACCGAGTTGATGTATTGTCTTATGTGAACTTGGCTTTTTGTGGCCATAGTCAAGTGGTGACAGAACGCATTTTTTTTTCCTCAGACTAATTGCGACGCACTACGAGGTTTGACACATCAACCCATTATAAACAGTTTTACTATAAAAAAAATTATTTTTTTCAGTTTATTCTCTATGAAGCGTCATATCTTCACTTTTTATATTTTTAATTTTAGACTCGAGAAAATTAAACTAAATAGGTGTTGCTAGAAAGTGGCATTTATTACTTACAGTTAATACTGTTTATGAAACATTATGTTGTAAATTCTTGAAGCGAAATAAGTAACGACATGCATTTGAGAAGATACTTCGAATCTTCATAAAGTTTACCAATAAGATTGATATTTCCATTATAAATGAGCAGTTGAGTTATGATGCCTATACTTCATCTAATGGTTATATTGAAGCGGGCTACCACCAAGCGGGTTGGAGCTTGCTGAGCACTTCGCACATTAGAGCTCGCGAATTACAACGCATTGATCGGTCGATGACTTTAATTAACAACCAAAATTATGATGGCACATAGGGAAGAGAGATGACGTAGACCTCGCGTCTCCGCCATCTCTCATGATAAGCAGATGTTTTAAAGTATGGCATACTACGCCAAATCATGGCGAGCCGTATTACGAAAGCTACGAAAGCAGTTTGCTTTAAAAAATCTTTGTATCGATTAGTTGTTTTGTTCTTCCAGTACTTTGCTACTTTTACGCCTCCCTTCAAGGTCAAGTATGGTACAACCGGTGGGTTACAAAGGGCATGAGAGAAGGTGCTGCAAAGTCGGGGCGTCGTGGCCATACTGGCACAGTGCTTCTGCTTGGTCTGTATAGCCAATTTGTTTATAGATCATTTATTAAAATGGCGTTAATGCCATCAGCGCCCCACAAAGGCCACGTCTTTGAAAAAGTCGGCACGTGCGATAGCATAAGTACCAATTGAACGAATGGACTATACTTTAAAACATGAATACATGATTAAAAGTGTCAAAATACCAAACCTTCGAATATAAAATCGGATAGGTACATGTTTAATATAACTGCATAAAATTTAAATCTTATTTATCCAATTAGATATTCAGTTCACCAATAAAATAATTATGACAAGATTTTTGATAGCAATTGATAATTAATTCTGCCCATAAAGTTTAATAATAATATTTAATTTACTATCCGTATCCTGTGGATATGAGCTACCCGCGTGTAATATTACGGCACAAAATATATATTTGTGGAGAAATGTAATTTAGATAATTAAGTTAATGGACTGTATGGCTACACTTCCTCCATAAAACGAAGGAAAATAAATGAAAGTGTGCCCCGTGTCCATAATTTAACTGAGGCCTTACTTACTTCATATCCTTTTAACACTCATGTATTTTTTTAAGCTATATAAATACATAGCTTTCCCATTGCTATTAAAACAAAAACTACTTGAATCCTTTTTCAATAAAATGCAACCTCAAACTCAACAATGAGTTGTCACAAACTCAGCTGCCGACATTTAAATTCAATATACTTACTTATTTATTTATTTAAACTTTATTGATCCACAATAATAATTGTTTACAATTGGCGGACTTAACGCTAATAGCGTTCTCTCCCAGTCAACCATAGGGATAAACAGATAAAATCAGTTGCGGCGCAAAAATAAATATTATAAAGTATTACAATTAATTACTTATTGTACAATGTACTAGCTTTTTTCGATCCTGACTTATTAAAGTTCTCCTTTATCATGGATAAAAACCTGCCCAAAAACAGTGTTCAATTCCACAAACCTAATAACAGTCATACATAGGGCGCACTGTAAGTTTCCGGAACTGGCCACTTACATAAACAATATTTAAAAATTTATTGCAACATTTGAAAATAGAACTCTTTGGCTGTAGAATGCAGTTTGTTTCATCTGACTGTCTTTTGTTTTTACCTTGTGGCGCCATTTAAAAAATTGTGTGTCTGCATCAACATGGATTTAACTCGGGAAAATTTTCGTAGTATGATTTTCTTCGATTTTAAGTGTAATTTGACAGCTCAACAGAACATCGCTCGGCTTGAAACAGCTTTTGGCAATGAAGCACCATGCAAGACAACTGTTTATAGCTGGTTTGCAGAATTCAAGCGTGGTCGTATCAATCTCAGTGACGAATCTCGCGATGGTCGGCCGTCCACCGCTGTGACCAACAAAAACATCAATGCTGTGCGCCGTATGATTGAAACAGACAGGCATGTGACCTACCATGAAATTCGCGCATCCTTAGAAATAGGCATGAGTCAAATACAATTAATCCTACACAAACATTTGGGTGTGAGAAAGCTGTGCTCGCGGTGGATCCCACACAACTTGACCGAGGCTCAAAAAACGGACCGCGTCACTTGGTGCAGTGCCATGCTTACCAGATTCAACGAAGGTGCGTCAAATTTGGTGTGGGACATAGTAACAGGTGACGAAACATGGATTTATTGCTACGATCCCAAAACAAAGCAGCAATCGAGCGTATGGGTCTTTCAAGATGAGCCGAAACCAACCAAAGTGGCGCGCGTGAAAAGTGCATCTAAGCGGATGATTGCTTCTTTTTTTAATAAAACTGGACACGTGGCTACTGTTGCTTTAGAGAATCGTCGTACAGTGAATAGTGACTGGTACACGACCATTTGTTTGCCGGAAGTTATTGACGAACTCCGTAAAAATAACCGTAAACGCCGTATCATCCTGCACCACGACAATGCTAGTTCTTACACGGCCAGACAGACAAACGACTTTTTGAAGGCGAAAAATGTAGAACTCATGAGTCATCCTGCATACAGTCCCGACCTGGCACCTTGTGACTTTTTTCTGTTCCCAAAAATTAAGAACCAATTACGCGGTCAACGATTTTCATCACCAGAAGAGGCTGTCGAGGAGTATGAAAAACACGTTTCAGAGGTCACCACAGAGGAGTGGCACAAAAGTTTTCAAAACTGGTTTCATCGAATGAAAAAGTGCATAGACGCCGAGGGAGATTATTTTGAAAAACAATAAATTAATTTTGTACCTTTAATAGTATTTTTTCATATTCATTCCGGAAACTTATAGTGCGTATTAATTAGGATCCAAAACAAATTAGCTCATTGCGAAACGCTAATATCGGCAAGTACCTTTTAAAAAAAATACAAATAAACATTACACTTAATGTACACTAAAATTATTTACGTGTAAAAGTTCCTGCTAAGGCCTAATTATTGAACGAATATTTGATTCTTGGGGCTGTTGTATAGTGTCGAATTCCCCTATCACAGCCAATTCTACAAAATGCCTAAAATTCAAAAGTTGAGCGCACTTCGCCCCAATTTCTTCTCCAATTACCATAATTTCGTGTTAGCACCAACAAAACAGCCATTACCGCATCTACTCAACGCACACAATGATCACGCAGGCACATATTTGTCAACGGTACCGATCACTTAGGCAGTCTGTTTGGCGGACGTGCGACCATCCGGGTCAGGTGCCAACGGTACCTTGTTTGACGACGCTGCTGACCCTACCACCGAAGTGTGGTTCGAGATATGAGAGGGAGTAAAAAAAGGATACGTTTACTCTAGACTGTTAAGTCTAGTTAGTGTTTTTTTATCACACATAACCAATCCGCTAAATGACAATAAGTCAAATCAGACACTTTTTTCTAAATGTCAAAACAAACATTTTCTATGTATGAAATACAAAACCGTGTCGTCATAGATATTTGGAGTCAAATAACGCTCTCAATATCAGTTTTTCATCACTAAAAAATCTAAAATCACGTTGAAAGTGTATATCAGATCAATGACAAGTGACACTATTTTGTGACGTTTTATTATCTTAACAGTACCAAATAAATAAGACGTTGTCAATCCGAACATTAAATAGTTGCCGAAAATTAAATTACAGTACAATGCAATTGAGAAGCGCGGTGGAGTGGAGTAGGCATTGCTAGCGTTTTCACAAGTTTACCAACCCCGGGCATGGTCCGCACTGGGATGGGTGACCACAAATGGCATAAAAAATTCTCGAGCTGCTCCGTGCTTCGGAAGGCACGTATAGCCGTTGTCTTGGCTGTCATCATTGTATGGCAGTCGTTAAACTATATCAGATGCCATTCGGCAGCTTGAAAAATATGACACCAGTGTTAGCCAGTTACTCGTACACCCACGAAAAACAAAATAAATGCAGATGTCTAAATAGGTAATGTCAATTTGATATAGATTTACGAGTATTAACCACATTTGTTTGTTTTAAAGTTAGATTGTAACGCTTGTAGCCCAAACGTTTTACTTACTAGACTACTTAGTATAGTACTTAGGTATTAAATAATGATAAGCACCGATGCATAAGGAAAGTCGCGGGTCGAAACTGGTTTCGTAAGGCGCAGGACCGACGTGGTTGGCAACAGGGGGATATAGAAGGCTGCCAATGATAATGATGAAGCACCGATGCCTTCAACATTTGGTACAAGTATGTTAATTTGGTCCTCCTTCTATATCTTCGCTTCATTATGAGTATTAGGACTATACTAAAATTTACCCGTATTTTGAGTGATTAAATATATTCTATTAGTATGCCAAGTCTCATCTAAATTGAGTAGAGATTCATGATTCTCACACTGTAATCTCATTACTTGTACCACACAACACAATAGGCGTCAAGTTCACTGCATTTGAAGAACAATACGTGTTCCGGAGAAATGTCCGCGTGTCGTAAGGTTAAGAACGTAAAGTTAATACATCTATTACTAGCTTTATAGCTAATAGACTTCCCGACACTAAAACTTTACTATTTAGCAAGTCTTGCTATTTAGAAAATTACTGAGACTTGACGTTGTTCTTCTGTTTTGAGGAACTTTTAACGATGTTTTATCTCCGTTTCCGGATGATACAGGATTGGTTGACCACTATGTGTTATTTTCATGTTATTTCTTTGGCCTCCCACATGTGATATTTGATTTTATTGATAGCTAGAGATATTTGATTTTATTGATAGCTAGAGATATTTGATTTTATTGATAGCTAGAGATATTTCATTTTATTGATAGCTAGAGATACTTGATTTTATTGATAGCTAGAGATATTTGATTTTATTGATAGCTAGAGATATTTCATTTTATTGATAGCTAGAGATATTTCATTTTATTGATAGCTAGAGATATTTGATTTTATTGATAGCTAGAGATATTTCATTTTATTGATAGCTAGAGATATTTGATTTTATTGATAGCTAGAGATATTTCATTTTATTGATAGCTAGAGATATTTCATTTTATTGATAGCTAGAGATATTTCATTTTATTGATAGCTAGAGATATTTGATTTTATTGATAGCTAGAGATATTTCATTTTATTGATAGCTAGAGATACTTGATTTTATTGATAGCTAGAGATATTTGATTTTATTGATAGCTAGAGATATTTCATTTTATTGATAGCTAGAGATATTTCATTTTATTGATAGCTAGAGATATTTGATTTTATTGATAGCTAGAGATATTTCATTTTATTGATAGCTAGAGATATTTGATTTTATTGATAGCTAGAGATATTTGATTTTATTGATAGCTGGAGATATAAATATGTATAAGATTTAATTAATTTATATATCTGCTATACATTTGCTTTAACTGTACGACAGAATTAATATAAGTACTAACTTACTACATAATACTATAAATAAATGACTTAATTGCCTTAACTAAATTTTTTGTCAACATGTCTTGGTTTATAATTTGGTTTAGTAATTACCCTAAGTAAAAAATTGTACTTCATTTGTTTGATAACCATTCTATAAAACATATATCCACACATGTAACCTGATAAACATACATAATATGTTACCTACTATTAACCCATAGTAAAAGCCGAATGATGGTAAACTTATCTTACTTTTTCTTATACACTAGTTATTTGTAATCCTAATTGATGATGTTTACATACTCTTAGATATGTGCATATAACATGTGTTTGTAAAAAATCTTTGTTTAAATAAACTTTATTTATTTTTATTATTTATTTTTTATATATAACGTTTAACAAAATATACTGAAACTATTTTAAGGGTGACTTTTTTTGCTTTTCTTACAAACTCGGATCAGCTGATCGGTGAAGTTGTATCTATGATACTCATGGACTGAATTCGCCCTAAAAAGTTTCAATGTATTTCGTTAGACCCTGTATACATACAGTTAGGTACAACAAGGTAATCAAGTCAGTTATTTATACTCGTAGATAATAAATCGTAAAAAGTATGTTTATTAATAGAACGAATGTAATATTTATATCTTCATATAATAGCTATAATCACAACAATCAAATATCAATTACAACTGTGTACTTTAATTAATGTATACCAACAAACCAATTAATCGAATTTCATGTAACTTTACAATCGTACTAAAACTATTATAACGGCTTGGTTTCCTGCTATTAGTGCCCAAACCGGGGTCAAACCACAGGAAGTGATCGATCATGCTATTGGGTTTCGACTCGCGAATTATGACCATTTTATTTGACGCTGTTAAAAAATGTATCGCTGTCAATGAACGCTTCCCACGTGATAACCCGCGTTAGCCATTGAATGCAATATGCAATGGTACAACAAATTACAAATACATACTCTTAGTCGTCGTCAGGAAGACAAGAAAAAACTTAGAATGTACCAGCTGCTTCTTCTTGCGCAGATCGTAAAAGCTAATCGAATGGGTGAAAATGCTAAACATGTTGATAGGCGATGCGGCTAGCAACCCATCACTGTTTTAATTCCTTTTCCATTTTCACGCCTACCATAACGCTAAAAGTTGCGTCTCTGGGCTCTGTCTGCTTAGAGCCGCAAAATCTAAAATGCTCTGTATGCCTCGTTAGGGATAAAGATGTGATAATATATACTCTTAGATGAGGAGGACAAATCACTCTGTGTAATTATCACGCGTATCATCTTGCCTTGTATCAATACCAAGACTTAAAATAAAACTTTAGTATTTAAAAGATAAAAGAAATAGTTCTCAAAGCAATCTAACTAAATAGTTCGAAAAGAAAAATGTTTTGGATCAAAGTCTTCTTCGTCGCTCAGAGCCCAGAGCTTCGGAGCTCAGAGCCCTTTTTTCCTCCAAACATAACCTGCATGTCATGTCAATGGTCACCCAAAGATGCCAAAGCACTTGCAAAATGGTGAAGAGATAGCCAGAACAGTTTAAAAGATTTGGCTATGTTTTGGATCAAAGTATTTAGTTACATTCCATTTTTAAATCTATTTTTTGAAAGTTTCTTTCTTATATCCATTCCATATGAGGACTCCATTTCATATCCTACTAAATCGAATCTATTACGTATTGTGTTGTATGAAAAACACGCATTTAAATGTAGATCAGTCACGAAACAGTTCCGTGAGGTGATGTATATTATTGCTGTACCCCGTAGGCGACATAATGGGTTCATCTATTGAAATACACGTATATTATTAGCTTATGAAGCTATTATAATGCGACAGAGTGGACCACATACGACGTTTATATAATACACCGTTTGAATTATCGCCACAGAATATAATATTTTTAGAAATGTATTCGGCGATAATATCAAATGTCAAAAATACTAGTTTGTTTACGATTTATCACATTTAAAATAGTCTAAACGTATATGCAAATACTGAATGTATGCAATCCAATCTGAAAATGGTCAAATGGTTATATTTGTTATTTTAAATGCATATATTTGTTTTATTGTTGCAATTTTCATAATTATCTTTATAAGTATACTCGTATTATAAAGTAAGGCACGTTCCTATTTCATTAAGAGGTTTGTGAATGAATGTTGAGACTATTAACTAAAAGTTTTTAAGAATATGGAGAACAGGATACAAAGTTTTTTTTTTATCAAGATTAGAATCTCTTTTTGGTATTTTTTTCCTGGTCTTGCGGCCCTAGGCTTTGTCTGCCCCATTAGGGATAGATGTGACTCACGTGACAGTGTATGTATTTCACCACTTTCAAAAATCACTACGGGAGAATTGGTGCCCAGCTTTTTATGGGTATGGGTTGTATTCTACATGTTTACAAAATTTAATGATTTTATTACATTAATAAGTTACTGCAATATTCATATGTTTAACTTAACAGTAATTAACATCTTAAGACGTTCGTGCGACCACCTATAAACCAAAGTCTCATAAACAGATGCAAATCTGTAGTTAAATGACTACATAAAATAGCCAACATAACCTAACACCTGTTAAAAATATCAGTAAGTATCATATTACGAGGTGAAACTACTAGTCGTTACGTTTGGTTCACAATAAGCAAGTTGATTAGACAAGTCGCCTATGAAAACTGAATTCCGGGACACATATTGTGTAAATATCTCAAACGTTCTACAAAACACGAAATATGTATTTCATATTCATCATCATCAGGTCTTTTTGCACGCCTCATAAGCGGAGCGTTGAGGTAGTGCTCTACTCTCGCCTTACAAAAATCAAGTGATTTTTCGAACTAAAAATGTCGGTATTTATTTCTTATCGTACTTGTAGAATAATATTTACACACAAATGTCAAAAATAAAAACACTAGTTTCAACAGTCATGATATTTTGAAAGGAGATTTTGTTCTTTAAAATAATAAAACAAGTGTTTAAGAAAATTATTTCGTGGACGTCCGTGGTCACGATAACGCCCGAAAAACTTACCAATTCGAACCCTTCTTTTTTTCATACGCTTAAGTATTATTTAAAACTAAGTCCTTTCGAAAATCACGGTCTAATTAAAAGTAGTTTAATTATAATTAGCAATAAACTGAAATCCACCTATCGTTGGTATATCTAAATCTATATAAATATAAGGTTCGTTGACATTGACAATTTTTTATTTTTATTTTTTTTTACGGCGTTTAGCAGTTGCCTTTTAGCCATTCTTAATTTCCATTATTTTTCTGGATACAATGTTAATCTTTTCATTTTTCTTTTCTTCTTGACATTGACAATACATGCGCAGTACCTTTCTTTTCTGTGTGGGCAATGGCGCGAAGATTTAAAAGTATTTTTTTGTTCATAATACACCGATAAATATGCAATATTCAAGTTCTGTTTTTTTTTTGTGAAAATTGAGTGACCGCTATGAGGCGTGCACTTTTGGATTTTCCAAACTTATTTTAATCTCTACTGCAGGAGCATGACCCTCTCTGTACTACTAGAGCCATACTTGGCCAGAGTAGCCAGAGGCCACGCTGGCCAAACGGGTTGCAGAGGTTACATGATGTTTTTAAGCTTTGTTTAGCTTGTATATCCTAAGTCGCCTTCTACGACATCCTCAGGAAGACTTGGAGTGGTCCTTTTCTACTCTGCCACACGGCTTAATATTTATTAAACATTCATATATTTTGAACATTGTTGCTATTAGAAATGGACGATAAGTATTGGAATAATGTGAAAAGCTTAAAAATTTGCTCTAAGGAAACACAATGGAGACTTGGTATCATACTTGAGGAGATGTTATTACTTTATTAAAACTAACGTGAGATAAATCCATAATTGATTGGATCGATCGAAACCTGGTCGCCTTTTCCGACTATATTAATTATAGCGTTATTACATTTAAAAGTTTATTTACACATCGCATAAACACTCATAGAGAACATTCCTCCTGCAATTTCATACTAACTTTCAGTGAAACAAGATGAAACGAGCCTCCCAATAAGCTGTCTTACTCGAACAGCTACTCTACCAATGTGAAGCACATCTTAAAGTACAATCAATTATGAGCGTTAAGTTACTGTGACAAGGAACAGTGCCGGTCCCACGATACATCACTTGTGATTAATGTGGCACACCGCGAATATTAGAGTGACAGACTTGCGTAAATGTGACAATAAATTTAGGGGTGACAGGATTTGCAATGTAAGACATTTATGAGGCCGCGGCCCGGTCGTGGCCATTTTGATAGTGTCGTAAAGACTTTTCCCTGAGAAAATTGATTGTAATCACAGACCTACAACTACTAGACTTAGAACGATATTGCTAGAAAGAGACTGACAAATACAGTACAACGTGAGTGTGACAGAAACGCTGATATGTTTTTTTGTCCCTATCGGCGTGGCTACTATAAGCTGGCCTACTCTCAAAATCTGGGCCAAACAAGCCACAAAACGATCGAAGAAAGTTATTTATTTTAGGGATTTTATCATTTAAAAGGTGATTTAGGGTTTTATTTGAGCTTATTGTAAGTTAGTAACAATAGTGTGTTCTGTGACGTGTGCAAAATATGGGTGGAAGCAACAATCAAAGATGAAAGAGATGCACTAAAGTGGTCACGCACTATGCAGGTCTAGTAGTGGTAGGTCTGTGATTGTAATTTGTGACAATGTGTGTTTTGACAGGAACTTAAAATAATCAAAATAAGATTAAGTTTTGATTAGAGATATTGGAGTATAGATTCCACGATGAAGTGTTAAAAGTGTAACTTGTTTTGGAACGTAGTGGCGTATTTTTTTTAACGCGTTATACCAGTACGTGTATGACGCTACTAAATAGAAAAGAAATCTAAACAGAAGTCAATTTCATTTAAATTTTGTCGTATTATGCAGAAAACAGACTATATTTTTACTTTTGACGTTTAGCGAAGTCTCATTCTAGTAACAGTAAATGCCAATAAGAGGGAAACAGACAAAAATGGGTTCAAAACCGTACCTGAATTTTCCGGGGTCCAGTGCTGCCCCCATTTAAAATAAATCATTTCAAAGAAAACGGAGACATTATTTAAAATTTTGCTACTATCAAATCCTAGATAACCTTTCAAAGTATTTTATGAACTACTGTTTACAGTTTATAATGAGAACGTTAAGCTTTACTACGCACATTTGCCAAAAGTGGCCGTTTTTCGCAAATGTTCGTAGTAAAGCTTAACGTTCTCACTTTAAACTGTAAACAGTAGTTCATAAAATACTTTGAAGGGTTATCTAGGATTTGATAGTAGCAAAATTTTAAATAATGTCTCCGTTTTCTTTGAAATGATTTATTTTAAATGGGGGCAGCACTGGACCCCGGAAAATTCAGGTACGGCCTTAACCCAGATAATCTTTGTAAGAAAGCTTCTCAGATTTTTAAAAGCGTCTACCCTCTGCCACAGACCTCTACAGCCAATATCTACGTACGTAGCCAGCTACGTAGTTACCAAAAACCATCCTGTTAGAGAACGCTGATTTATGAAAAGCAGCAAAATTATTTTTGAAAATTTTGTTTCTTTAGGCGGTTAATCCACTGCACCGTGCTCCGTCGCGGATCGCGGAGCGCAATTCGAACACTGACGCGAATTGACGCGTTTTCAGTGGGTTGGACTAGGCATGTTTTCTATACAAATTAAGATACTTGCATACAATGTTCAAATTTGCCGCACCGGGCTCCGCGACGGTGCACGGTGTGGTGGGATCACCGCCTTAAGATCACACAATCTGCTTACAAAAAGAAAAGTCACGCGTTTGAAAATTTTCGCCGAGCGACTTTCTCGCCGCCAAAAAAGACGTGCAGTACATATATCACAAACTCAGACCGTGTCGTACAACCGCTGATCCTATCTCAGATGAGATGTCTTGCTTTTTTATTTATATGCGAGTTCACTGTATTTATTATGCTTTCTTTTAATTAATTAATTAATGCGCATTTGTTTTCTGTTGTTACAAATAAGATTTATATTTAGATAGAAATGGTTTATCTTCGAAAATAAGGGTTTAAACAGAGAGAACTGGTGGTTTTATTGTGTATCATCAATCAGTCACCTTTTGTATCCTACTATATAACGATAACTGTAATAAATAACTGCGTTACAGTGTGTTTCTTTCGGAAGAAGATTATGGTTGTTTATTCTAATAATTAATTTTGTAACAAAAAAAACAACTGACTTCAATTTTTTTTAGGACTTTCTTCTATATCTCCAAAGTTCTTTATCATATCTTCACCAAATTAAAATGCGACTGACTTGGTAGGAAAGGCTTTCAAATAAAAAAAGAATCATCAAAATCAGTTCACAATTGGCGAAGATATCGCGTAACAAACATACATTAAAAAAAATAAAAGAAACATACAGTCGAATTAATAACCTCCTCCTTTTTTTAAGTCGGTTAAAAAGGTCTTTATTTATTTAAATCATATAATCAAGTTATTAAAGTTCATGTTAGGTACGAGTATGTTAACTTTTTACTTTAGATACCTGTGCTACTTGAATATTTTAAGTTAAATATATAGGTAAAATATATAACTAAGTTAGTGGACCTTAAATGATTGCGCTTAAAGTTAAAATTAGTTTTAGGATTTTTTCTGCAATATGTCGCGGTCAACTAACTTATTTGTTAACCTTTAATTATCGCCTGATGCATATATTTATTTTTACTGAGAGACATTTCTCGCTCGAAAACAACCTTATATTTTATACTAGTGACACTTAGACAAAAAATAAAAATAAAATAAGTAACAGAAGCTTGTCATCAGTGTTTTCATCTGTTTTTTTTTTGTGGCCGGATGTCAAGGGGTCCGGTAGGGCTTACTTTAAATAATTTTGCAAATTGATTTTAGTGGTCTTTATTTTGGTGTTATAAATGCTCATGCTCATAAACAATATTCGGAATAGTTAAAGTGGACAGTCATAATACGGCTGTAGTGATATTTGTTTAACGGACTATGGTGGGTGATTGCCTTAAGGCGCCGTCCGTTACTCAATCGGCTATAAAAACCAATGAATTCGTATAGATTTGTCACCAGAAGCTCCCTTGAAGTAATCAAAGGCGTGTGCCAACCTTTGATTGTAACTTTCCAGGAATAAAGAAGCAACAAAACTAACGATAGGCCCTAATGGACTTGTATCCATGGCCGTAAATACTCCTTAAATATATATTTTTTTATTAATTTATTTTTGTCCATTGAACTTTTACCACAAACATTCTTCTTCAAACATACCACATCTGTGGCTCCACTTCATACGTCATATTCATCGTGTAGAGCGTAAGTCGGTTTGTGTCAACAACCGGATTCCACAGTACCTCATGTCAACCTTACTTGGTGTTATTAATTGTTTGAGGGTATGGCATTTAAACTCAAGTAGCTTTTTTGCGACAGCCGCTGTATATGGTCTAAATAATAGATGATCAGTCCAAGAAATGCCGCTTCCCCTCTTGTGAATGTTGACGTACCCATTTGTATCTTGTACGGAAATATTACAACTTTGAAATGAAGCATTGTAAATATGAGGTGGTGAAGGGAGTTTAGTTCTTAGAAGCCATCAGTATAGCAAGTCAAATGTTTGTGTGATTGAATGACAGAAACTTTACTGAAGAAAGTTTAGGCTTAGACTACTTTAATACTTATGTTCATTTAAACTATTGCTATCCTTTTAATGTATTGGAAATATAAACATTGAAATAATTTTCCGATAAACTGACCATTAAAATTTAAAAGAAAACTTTTTGAGAGCTAGTTAGTCAAAGAGCTAAAGTCATTTTTTTTTTGTTTACAGGTGAAGGCGGCGGCGGTGGAGGCGCGGCGCGGCGGTGCGCGCGCGATGCCGCGGCGTCGCCCGCGCATGCGCAAGCGCCGACGCCCGCGCCGCCTGCACCGCAACCCCACGTCAAGAGTGAGCGGCTTAGTCCGCACGATTCCACCGCTTCCAGGTTTGTTGTGTTTTTTTCAATTTTTATTCTGACTATCATCAGCATCATCATCAAGTCAGAATTTAAGTATTTTCTGAGAATTAACATAGGAAAATCATTAAATTTCACCACGTCTGACCCTAGGTCCCGCAGCGTGACGCCGTCGACATCTTCGTACCCGGGCACGCCGCCGGAGCGCGGCAGCCCGCACGCTCCCCCGCACCCCGCGCCAGCGCACCCCCCACGGAACTACTCCGACATCATGCGCTCGCTCGCCGCAAGATACAACACGCATCCAAATAACGAGTAAGTTTTTGGTACTAGCTCTTACACTAAGAACAACTTGCTTTAATACTAAGCATAAATCAAAAGCGGATTTCCGCTCCGCAGAGAACCACTCGTGTAGTGAGGCCTAAAAAAATGTTTTAGGCATACGTTTTGAAGTTTTGTTTCATATTTATTTGACATAATTATTTTAAAATTCTTATCTAATAAGTTCTTACCTTTTTGGTAACCGATTTGACGCCAGTTGTAGTTTCTAAAAATACAATAAACTGCCATAAGTTATAACAGATTGGTAACGGACGTAGTTTCATCTGGAATTTAACTCGAAATTTCTCGTTATGGTTTTGCACTAACTTATCATAAGTCTGATTGCCGGTTGACCAGCAATTATGAAGAAGCCGCCTAGCAGCATGCTAAAATGAGTGATATCAATCAATTACCATTCTAATGGTTTATTATGGCTTCTAAATTAAATTAATCTAGTCAATTTCTGTCAATTAGTAAGGTGATATAAATATACGATAAGCCTTATTCTAATAGATTGCTATGTAAAGTAGTCTAAAGCACAGTTCGAAAGGGAAGTGTTACATCACTAGCGCTCCCGAAATCGAAACGAGTCAGGTCGCGGTTTTTCACACGCTTTGTGTCACAGTCACAGCACTACGCGACCTCAGTTCACCGACCGGCTAGTGATGCTCGCAGCAATTATCATATTAATCGATTCGATAACTTACGTTTAGTCGACAAATTTACATGATTCGTGAGAACCCATGGTCTTCGCGTGAACTTATGTTATATTAATGAATTGCTCATCTACCAGGTTTAGGTCGGCGACCTCTGTCATTTTTAATTATCCACGCATCTGAGGCTTATATAGGCGACTGATACATATTTTGTTTTGACATATATACAAACGGAATATAAGATGTTGATGGAACATAAATTGTTAAGTTCGTTATAAGAAAAAAAATATTTATTGAAATAAAAATGTTAAATATGATACTCGATAATCACGGCTCTTCAGTTTTTAATTAATGTTAAATGTGTTTTCGAGAAGCTCAGTAATTTTATGCTTCTATTAATATTGTAATTTACCGTTTTTGTATTACGGCCAGCTCGAGCATCGGCCGGTGGAAACAATTTACTGCAGACTGTGGTGCGCCCGCGTTGTTCCGTACCACGCCAAATTAAAGTCGTTATCTATCGACGTAATTAAATGTTAAGCCTGAATTCACTTAAGGTGAAGTTCAATTGTTGGTAGTACTTATTTCACTCAGGCTTATTAACTAACGGTTTATCCTTGATTTCACAACCAGTAAATGTAATATTTAGAATTTTCAAGATTACCATAACTAAGAGTAGTTTGTTTTCAACAGTTATCTATACCGCATGAATGGTTTCGGTGCGGAGAGAGCCACGACGTCGCCACAGACCGCGGACACTACAGACGCTCCTCTTGGAGGCCTATTCACAAGACTGGCAAAGCACCAAGGAGGTCCACCACGACTGCCGGCCTTTCCAGTCATGTTAGACATGAGTTCCACAAAGGTAAGTCATATATTATATATTTTACTTATATTACGACTTTAAATCTCATATATCTTATTTATTTGAGTAGCGAAGCAGTCAGTTTTCTATTTTCTTTATTCATGGACCCATGGTTTATTTTCCAGTAGGTATAAACAAATTGGTCCTAGCGTAGTGAGTTCAGTTTTGTACGAGTATGATTAGTCTAATTTTGGTAGCTGCCCGTAATTTGAATAATAGCCGAACTGTTTGGGAACAAAACCATGAATTCTTTAATAACACACTTTAGGGTCTAAACCAACGTTGCGTGCATTGTAAAGCAGGATGACCCTAATCAAAGTAAACAATGAAATTAAATTAATTTTATCCCTAATTAGGTATATTCCTTATCAAAACTTTAAGAAATATCATCTTTACTATTACCTCACAGCGTGCTTTACTTGCGGCAAGGCCACTGCCCCTATGAAATAATTTACGGTCAGCTGGGTTTTGTTTCAAAAGAACGCATTTGAAATTCATATTAATTATAAATACAAGTGCTCACTGACCTTCCTGTTTTAATTACACATCATGCACCGTTTCATAGTTCACGGCTGTGATTAAAATGTCTCGGAGAATCATAAAATTCATACGCTGTTATCGTGTAGAGAATCTTCATTCAGCGCGGCTCGTTTATGTTAATTTGAACCTCTTTAAAATCATAATGCGCGATGAGCAACCCGCTTCCTTTCCAGTAATAATGAACGCAATTAAATCTGATAAGGCTCTCGACCTTTAAACTTCCTGCGCTATAGATAAGGTGGAGAGAGTGTTAATTGCGCTCGGTTGTTACCGTTTGCGGTGCGCGCACAATCGGCAGGGTAATAGTGCTGCCCCGCCTACAGCTCGACGCTCGACTCGACGTTTGCCAGCGAACCGTCTCGACTCTCCACTGTAAAAGGAACTGGAGCTGCACTAATTGGCAGAGGCACGCGCCGCGCATGCGCGGTGCCGAGCGCGCCCCGCGACACGCTAGTGATGGGATGTGAAATCGAAACAGCGCTCGACTTTAAAATTAGTCGACTTTTTGCACACCACTGCAATAAGAGGCACGCGGAAATTGCAGCGTTAAATCGTCACAGTTATATGATTTCGACTTTCTAGCGAAATTGTTGCGAGGCAAATCTTATTTCAATCCAATATTGGTCGTAAACATCGATACAGAATTGTGGTATTTCTAGCATCGTTGTTATTAACATCTGACACCTGCGAGCCGGTGCCGCGCACGAATGTTTGTTGAGTTTCTATTTATGCCTTATCTTGTCCATAAATAGTAGTTTAAATTTATTTTCACCTATAAAGAGAACAGGAGCGACGCGGAAATAAATCGTGAGATTTATAGCGGTGGCTCTGCTTCAGCACGTAGAGGTGGGCGAGGCACGAGGTGCAAGGCACGCGCCGCGTTAGCTGCCGTGTTCATTTCACGCGCGCGCCTCTGTCTGAATTTTATTCAGAATTACCCTGCATTTGCCTTTTTTAGCTCGTGGCAATTAAAAAAGATAGATTGCAATTTGACCCGCGGGCGGCGAGCGTGACGGTTCGGAACGTTATTATGATGAATGCTCGCCACTTACGACGCGAGAGTGCTCTCGATCAGATAATAACCTCGCATCGTGTTTGCTTAATACTTGTACTGTATGCTACTTGATGGGATTCTTCGTAATTGAGTTTTTGAACGCATACGATGGACAGGTTTAATTTCTACTGGTACACTGCCTGTTACTTAGACACTCACGATAGCAGATAGCGTGTTACTATTGTCATATTAATTGAATCAAAACAATTTTACTTTCGTATTGCACATTTTAAAGTTTACACAAACTTACTGTCTTGAAACAATTATGTATGTAAATAAAAGCGACACATTTAAGAAAAATATAGAGATGTATTAAACTTTAAATTAATATTCTATTGTTCGTTGTTTCATTATAAATAATCAATGATTAAATGTGCCTAAAACAAAGAGAAATCTAGAATCAGGTGGCTCTACTTTCACAGTCCACATTCCCTTCGAGCATTAATGACCATTGCTTTTGCCTCAAAATTATCAAACGTATCGGATTCGCAAGCCTGGCGCAGCGGGCGGCCTACGAGGCTTACTCTAATGACTTTAGGTGTACTATTTATTGATAGATAATTTAATTCTCTATAACACTACCTATGAATACTTAGCAGAAGTATTTTAATATGCTTATTGATTCTATGATTGAAAGAATTCCTAGAATTTTCTAAACCCGTTTATAGTTACTTACTTCATAAACTTTTAGTTATACTACAAAAAAAAATCATCCCAAAGTATGTGCTTATCAGTTAAAAAAATATATTTTCAAAAATATTTTTTAAACAAATGTTTTCTTATCCACATAAAGCAATAATAATCCACTGCAACTAAAGGCTAATATTTTATACAACTCGATATTAAACTACAAAATTAAACAGCAATAAGTCCAATTACATGGAAACATTTTCTTATTACTTTAACGGAACTTGCAGTCATTTTACGGGCTATAGGAAATAATGGCCGTATTTCTTCCACCAGACACTTCTGGCGATATCGAGGGTGCAGCGCGGCGGGCGGTCGAGACGCAAGCGGGTTGGGACGGGGAACATGCCTGAACATTCTCCGCTGGACCTCTCGGCAGCGGGGGAGAGCGCAGCCAAACGAGCACGGCTGTCTGCAAGCCCTAGCACGAGGAGTGACAGCGACGAGCGAGATAGGATCTCTAATGATGGTAAGAATCATTATATCGCAGACTCTTAGTATCTAGATCATAATGCATATCATGAAGATCTAACAGATAAATAATAATTGTTCATTAAACCAGTCATAGAAGGGATAATGATAGCACTGCAGCTTAATATCTAATCTAATCTTGAGATTTAAAATTTTCTTTTTCCGGTAACGCTGATATAAAAACATCTACTATTTAAGAAACTACGCCAAAAGCTTACCATATTTTTTAAAGATGCTGAAGATGACAGCTTAAATGTTTATAACTGTATCAATTGCGTTGCGATCTTATATCGACAAGAAAGAACGTCGTGTAGGACTGTGGGTTAATTAATTGCAACTCGTATTTATTTTTGCATTTGGTGGTCTCGTCAAAAAAAATTAAAACAAGAGAAACGTCAAGTGGGTGTATTTCTTTTAGATCGAAGCGAAGCAAGAGGAGAATGCATGTGTGCGGAGGCGCGGGCTCGGCTTTCGGCGTGGTCCGTCGACGAAGTGTGCGAATTCGTCAATTCTATCGACAATTGCGCCGAATACACATCGGTAAGTGCACATCACTAATTATTCAAAATTAGAACTCCGAAAATGTGACATATACGACGAAATGATCGATAAATAAATCTACAGAAACTCCTATAAAACGCATCGCGTTCTTTTTAGGTGATACTCCTTTGTTAATTTTACTTAATGCTAAATATGTTTGCTTACGATAAGAACATCGATACTAAGTTACTAAAAACATCTCGATAAATTATGTACTTAACTTAGATTGCTGCCGGAAAACTATCCAGTTTATTATGAAGCCATCGAGAACGAACTTAATAACCTAAGCAGCATTAGCGGATATTGAATTAGCGCCAGAATCTAGATACTGTATAATCATTATAAACTATTTTATAGTTAGAAACAGCTCGATATATATTTTATTGCGTGTTAGTCTAATAAGTTCAGAGTCTTGTGGCATTCGGATATTGAGGTAACATCACCATAGAGACGACTTTTTAAAATTAAATACATATAATTTTTTTTGAATAATATCAGCTCATGTCGACTCACAACATTTTGAGCTACGAGTAGATACGAGTAGTTAGTTTAAAGGTAAGGTTATTTAGGCGTAGTCATTGGCAGGTGCGCTAATTTCATTGCTGAATGTATTAACACAATCTGTGCTGAAAAGATAAACGCTTTGTTTACGAAAACGCATCATTACGACGATGGCTTGGCACCTCAGGCGTGTTTCTTTCCATTCAACAAATCGACTTAAAAAAAACAGCAACGCTATACGTTTTGTTTTTGGCCTCCAGCAGAGAAAGTGTGTTCAACATACTCATTACTCAACTAAGCATAATATTTTTGGTTTTCAACAAAAAAATAGGTCTCAACATAGGACAATAATTTTATTCATAATTAAATCATCACCCTTCCTTTTTGTTTTGCCGAAGTTGGTTAATAAACAGAGAAATCAATTATCAATTCTTGTTGTATAAGTGTACGGTACCAAATGCCAATTAACTCGATATAAAATTCCGTATAACATAATAAGCTTTTCAACATCCATTAGACTTTCTTCGGAAGCTCATTTCGACCAATCATAATAATAACGAACGATAACTCCAAACAAATTCGTTTACGGAGCATGTTGTTTAGTTCTTCAGCAGGGCTGATACGTTAATCTTTTTTTTTTATTTTACAAAAAACCGACTTCTTTTATTACCGTTTTTTTATTTTGATAGGGTTTAAACTAATGTGATTATTTTTGTATTGGAAATAAGAATATTTTCGCTCTTTTTTTATAGCAGGCATACCTATATTACGTAGATAAATTAGAGTGAAGTGAGTTTATGCTGGAGTTGCCCTAGGTATAGTCTACCTCGTAAGAGATTAAGACATTTTTGTGTAATATTATATAGTTAGGTACCAGTTCTATTAGCCTGTTAGGTTATCTAGTAAAACTAAAACTATTTAACTTCCCTTCAAGATATAACCTATAATAATAGCCATTACTGAACCTAGCCCTATGATTACTACTGTTCTTGTTTTCGTTAAAGGCCACTGGCTTATCTCAGTCAATCAACAAAAGCATTGCAGATTTGCAGATAATTGTGGCCGCATAATTAAATAATTCACGACAAGTACACGTGGACGTAATGACAGTCAATTATACTTATTACTTACGTGATTTATTCACATGAGTCAGGTTCTTAATAGATAATAAATAAGTTATATTTATAGTATAAATATTTCATTATCCGTATAGCATATTACTAGTTAATGCCTGTGTATCCAATCAGAATTTTTATGAATTTTAATTATTTTTTTCTAATTCGCATATATTTAAAATGTTTATTAGTCAGTCTGATTTTATAATAAATATAACGAATAAATATTTTATTTCATACGGTCAAAACGCAAGATGTAGAAAGTATCCCAGTTACATCATTAATATTATTTTTGGACAAAAAAGTTCATAAAATTTAATTTAGGTATAAAAAAGGTGTCGGTAGTTCACTGTTCGAGGAAAAGTAATAGATAAAGTAAGAAGTAGCAAAAATATATCTTCAATTTTTTTTAGAGGCATCATTAACAAAATTACAAAATAAAATATATCAGTGGCAACCCTAATCATACGCACTTTCCACAATAAAGATCTCGAAGTAACACATCAGTCCATCACTACCGTAACACTGATTATGATTACTGTTCACTTACTGTTTCCACACGTTGCCATTGCTACCAATCCGACACCTGTTCTAAAGGAACGCGTATCATATGTTATATAATAGTTACCTATTTGTAGATATTTAACTTCTTTTTTTTCGTCTACGCGCATTCCCAGTTGCATCCTCAGCTGTGCTGCTTTGGAGCCCGGGGTGTGCTTTCCCGCTTTTTCTTCTCCAAATATAATATGCATGTCAATGGTCACCCAAGGATGCCAAAGACCTTGTAAAATGGGGAAGAAATAGCCGGAACACTTTCAATGCTATATATGCTATAGTTTTATAACCGGCCGCCTGCCTGACGTCAACTCTCTTTGGGAATGTATTTGTGCGAAAAGTTTTAACCCTCCTTGAGAATGCAATTGTAGCACGAGATGTTTGTGCTTAGTCTTTTAGTCGCCTCTTACGATATCCACAGGAAAAGATGGATTGGTCCTATTCTAATCCGGAACCACACGGGTAATTTGTAGATATTTAACGTATTCAAAAAAAAACCGGTCAAGTGCGACTCGGACTCGTACATGAAAGAAAGGTAAAACGTTAAAAAAAATGTTTGTATGACGTTCCCCTTTAATTTTTATACTTATCTTATTTTTAGTATTTTTTATAGCGACCACAGTAATACATAATCGGTGTAAATTTCAATTGACTCGCTATATGGTTCAAGAGGCAGAGCCCTTTGATAGACGGATGGACGGACGGACATACAGCGGAGTCTCAGTAATAGGGTCCCGTTAGCACCCTTTGGGTAAGGAATTTTAAAAAAAATGTGTAGCGCAAATGCTGCTGCAACTATGTTGTGTTCAGCACAAATTTAAATACATAGTTCTACATAATTTTTAGATTCTAGCCGCATTCCGATCTCTTTATTATTAAATAGAGACTTGAAACCTCAGCTTGAAACCCACAATTACGTCCGGCGACCGACCCGTCAGCTGTCAACATCGGTCACGTCTCGTTCCCGGCTCGTCCCGTGTTGTCTTGTTTGCAGATAGCCCAGAAACAAAATAGAAACAGTCAAGAAGTAAAGTACCAATTCAATACCGATTACCACTAATCAGCTTTTTCTTATCGAGTGTTTTAGGCGATTCAACTACTGGCAACGCGCCCCGCCGCGGTGCGCGGAATCTGCCGCGTTTTTACGGAATCTGCTGCGTTTTTAGGCGGTTATCCCACTGCACCGCGCATCGTCGCGGAACGCGGTTTCTACATACTCACGCTCCCGCGCGGTGACGCGTTTTCAGTGGCGTGTTTTTTATACAAACTGAGCTACTTGCATACAGTGTTAAAAATCTGCCACGCCGCTCTCCGCAACGATGCGCGGTGCAGTGGGAACACCGCCTTAGTGGGACTAGGCGTGTTTTCTATACAAACTGAGATACTTGCAAACAATGTTAAAATCTGCCGCCCCGCGCTCCGCGACGGTGCGCGGTGCAGTGGGATCACCGCCTAAATAGTACTAAAGAAATAGCCTAAATACTAGTGTCAGAATTTTTTTACTGTCTAAAGGCATCTGATACAACTAACCAGATAGTTATAATTTTCATAATAATAAACGTTATTGCATATATAACGTCTAACAAAATATACTGAAACTATTTTAAGGGTGGATTCAGTCCATGATACTGAACAACTTTCCCCAAGGAACATATGTCGAAATATGAAAAATAATATTTGGCTTTCCCTACAAACTCGGATTAGCTGATCGGTCAACTTGTATGGGAGGTCAAAAATTATTTTCCATATTTCGGTAAGTTCCTTGGGGAAAGTTGTTCAGTATCATGGACTGAATCCACCCTTGAAATAGTGTCAGTATATTTTGTTAGACCCTGTATAATAACACTTTATTTCACCAAAATACTTGAAAGGAACATTCAAAATATGAAAACTAGATGTACCTACAATAGGCGGCCTTATCGCCAAGGCAATCTCTTACATGGTTACAGGGTTTTCTGCATGGGCTTTAAGAGAAAAAGATATCGAATACAATAATAATTACTAAAAGTTGAATTAACTGACCCATTCGTTGCATTAGCAGCTTTCTAGTAGGTATCTATTTATCTTAAAATATAGTATCGTTAAGTTAGTATCCCATAACACAAGTTTAAAAACTTACTTTGGGGCTAGCTTAATCAGTGTGATTTGTCCCTATATATTTATTTATTATTTATTATTATTATTATTACTTAGATACTCTAAACCACCAAAACACCTTCTAAGCTTTTATACTCATTTGTCTAAAATATTTTTAATTTTCAAACGTTGACTATAATGGATAATTTTGACTTTGAGAATATCTTTGAATTAAGACTTCTTTTTTCGTTTATGGTTTTGATGATGGAAAGATTGAGGAATTTTAAATCATAAAAGATTGCACAAGATTGATCTGTGTAAATTCCGTCGCTGGCTGATACGGATATGGATGTGTAAGCGTCACGTCTGTAACATCTCTTGTCCAATGTTTAGAGATCACGAGAGCATGACTATGTTGACATTAACATGCTCATTGAAGTGAGGAAATGTTTCGTACTTACTATTCAAGATCCGAGAAAATACGTCAGACATTTTTTTCATTAACGCTTGAAGAATAATGACTTATATTATTCACTTTTATCAATTTTACGAGATATTTTTTAGTGATGCACACATTCTGCCGTCTACACATTTTGGCTGATGAACTGAAAGTATTTGAGAAGAATTGGATAAAAAGACCAAAAAGAGGGAGTACTGTAAAGAAAGAATATAAAGATGCCTTTGCGCAGCGGTAGGACTCAATGACTAACAAAAAAAAAACATACTAGAAAAAAGCTTATTTAAATAATTTGAATTTAAATGATCATCAGTGAAAGTCGTCAAGCATATTAAACATTTAAGAAACTGATGATTACAGCAATAAATCCATACTTATCACCTTATTTAACGATACTTACAGAATAAGATTTCTAGTCACTTGTGCGATGCATGAATTCAATAATGCAATAATAAAACCAAATGCCTTAAGTTTAACTCCATTACTATTCTTAATATCAGATCACGCGACATTTCGATAAGTCCGCCTAATGGCCAATAACAAAAATAGAATAACACTATCAAGCAATAAGTTATTGAAATAATGTGGCCATAGCTTGAACTCTGAGAAATATCTTATCGTGTCCGAAGCTAAATATCAAAGGCTGAGTGGCCAGCCACCTCTCAACAATAAGCTATCTGGCTGGCACTAAACCTAACTGTTAATTTTCAATTCCAATCCTTTTTTATTAGGTCCTGTGGTCGTATACTGCGCGGGCTGACGGTCAGCTAATACAGAAAGCGTTTGGAGTGTCCGCGATTTGCACAGACATTTCTAATGCATATTATTATGAAATTATATGGAATTTAGTCATTATAGCCTCTATATTGGTATAGTTGGCGACGAAAGTAGGATAAAATGAGAGTTGCAATTTATACATAAGATAGATAGATAGGTAATTTGTACGTAATACTTTTTTTTGTATTTTACCATATTGCTAAGCATATTTTTTTAAAGAAACATATCACATTTTAGAATGTTGATACAAAAACTTAAGAGTAATTGGTCATGCCTGACGACTACCAATATGATAGCCTGGACCGCCATGCTTAATGTGCCTTTTAAAGGACTGAACTCAAGATATTTCACCAATCCCATTGTAAACCACGCTGACGTTATTTAACATACCTACGTAAATGCTATCCTATGTGATCGGATGACCTTAGGAAGGTTGCCGGAAAACGCTGGATGCTAGCCGCTTTAAACCGGTAATTTTGGAAAACCTTAGGAGAGGGCTATGACTAGGCTGTGGACTTCCTGTGGCTAATATGATATGATAAATAAGATCCTTATTGTTACTCTTATTTTGTCCACCTGCTTCTGTCGTTGATTGTACCTACGAGTTTATATGAAATTTAGTTATTATCAGTTTCGTGGTATAGAGGTAATGGCGATATGTAAATTAGTGTCTTCGTGACGTGCAATGAATATTTAATTCCATCTCATTTGTTTATTCTTAGTGCTAATAATTTAAAGTACTTAATGAGTCTTTTCATAAACTAATAATACCTAAGCGTTCCTATTATATAACTAAATACAAAAGGTACTGAAATAGGCTTACCACAAACCGTGATTACTAAATCTTCCATGCTGATCTGGAAGAAAAGAAAAAACTTTCTCTTTCTACGTAGAAAACGATCGAGGGAATGGACGAAAATGCAAACTATGTTAATAGGCAATGTAGCTAGCAACCCATCACTATTTTAATTCCTTTTTCCACCTTCTCGCCCACCATCACGCTAAAAGTGGCCTTAAGTCCTGCTGTCCGGCTCTGCTTAGAGATGCAAGACCCTTAATGCTCTGTCTGCCCCATTATGGAATATATGTGATTACTAAACAATTTTAACGCAATTTATTTTATTTTTTAATTTATTTGAATGAGGATGAGGATTTGTTGTTAGGTACCTACCTAACAACAAATCCTCATCCTCATTCATATTACGTATTCCCTTTCTTATATACACCTATATATATATATATATATATACCTACCAATGTATGTAAATCAATATAATATGTATATGGTTTTATGTAAAACATGTTACTAGCCTATGTCACTGGTACTGTATCACAGCACACCTTTCAATTTATAAGTATGGGTATGGATGAAATCACATATGTTTCATATAACAAATAACACAATCTTGATTACTGCTGGCTTTAAACAAAGAATTCACGTAACGAATTAATGTATTTGGTTAATTTGCTCACTTCATCATATAGTACCGGAGTTCCCTTTCACTGGAAACCCAATTAAAATATTAATTACTTGTAGTGAAAACAAACTGTGTAGCAAGATATCAAGTGATAATCTAAACAATGAAACATTGTGACGGGAAAATAATAACTAAAAGCTTTTGTTGTAAACATATTTCACATTTCATAAAAACAACAGATCAATCATAAATCATAATAGATAATCATAAGACTACTTAAGTCTTTATCAGTTTAAAAAAAGTGCGAATCGGACTCGAACATGAAGGATTCCGTACCTCTATACAATGTTTTAAAACGCTGAAATAAAAACACATCTCTTGTATGACGCCCCCTTTAATTTTTACCTTTATCTTTTTTTTGTATTTTTGTTATAGTGGCCACAGTAATATCTACATAATCGGTGAAAATTTCAAATGTCTCGCTATTATGATTCAAACGGTAAAGCCCAGTGACAGATGGACGGCCAGACGGACCGACAGTGAAGTTTTGTCTATTATTTTTCAAAGACAAGTTTGTAAAACAATCAAGTCGAGAGTCAACCTACCCCTATGTGAATTCTGCGGATGCCCTTTACTCCTTGCGCAACTGATCCGATACAAATATTAAGGTTTTAAATCCGACATTCCCACGTTTACCTTTAATATATGCGACGTTCTGCTCCTTGCAGTAAAGTGGCGAACTTACCGGAACATTGTGTTATTTAACAATTTCCAAGTTTTGGGTTGTATGTTTACCGGGTTAACAAAAATGTTTTCGTATTATTAAAAACGCATACATATTATATCGCACCATATAAATAACATTCTTCATTAAAGTTACACAAAATATACTTAAACTATTTTAAGGGCGAATTCAGTATATGTTACTGAACAAAATAAGATCAACTGCTCGGTCAACTTATATGCCAGTAAATTATTTTATGTGCTATAACATGTGTATATCATGTGCCTACTGAATCCACCCGTGAAATAGTTACAGTATATATTGTTTTAAAGTTGTTAAACCCTGTATGAGAATGATCGTATATTTGCAACCACCCGTGCTGCGAAATTGTATCAACAAGTGTACCTACTCGTATTTTGTGGGTGCATGTTCCAATAAAATGCTCTTCATTTCGTAACAATCACGTCACGCTGTCGCATAAATATCTACTAAACGTGATTCGTGTATTTTAATGCAATTTGTGATATTATTGTACCTGTCTTGTAATATTTATTGCAGTTAACGCTTACATTCGATGTTAACTAAATAAAATCCATGTTAATAGAATTATTTATTGTATCCTTAGCACAAATGTAAATAATTATTGATTATTAATAATTATTATTTTATCAAAACAAAAAACCCACTTCAATACCAGAAAAGCTAAATATTCGAATGATTGTATACTAAGACGATTTATCTTAACTAGTTATTTTCGTTTTAAAAACAAACAACACGACCGATTTTAATAAAATTGGAACCACAAAAATAATAGGACCACAAAAAGAAATCCAAATCATTCCAAGCGTCTTCGAATACTTGGGGAACATACATAAAAAAAGATTCCGACGAATTGATAACTTCCTCCTTTTTAAAAGTCGGTTAATTAAAACCTAAACTATAGTCTCCTTCAAGTACAAGCACGTATTTGCTACAGTATTACAAAAAGCTGTAGCTCAGTATAGAGAAACAAAGGGCGAATGTTCCAATAAATACCCATGTTGAGCTTTACTTGTGCAAGCTCAATTACCATGACAGTCGCGTCACGCTGTGTCGTGTCAATGGCGTGCGATTGTTGTTGTGTGAGAATTGCTTTATTTGTTGCTCTTGGGTTTGGAATACGTAATGTAACGTGAAACGACCTTATCAAAGCTCGTATTTACAAAATATGTTTAACAAATAGTATAAATCTATAAGAAAATAGTCTTTTATATCAAATAATCATAAATTTCTTTAGAAACGAGGCCTTCGTAGGGTATTTTTTTGTTAATTTATTTACATAATTACATTCATCATCCATTTGACATAAAATAATCAAACATTTCTTCAGGAACTACGCTTTTGTAGTGTATTATTTTATTTTAAATTACACAATTGTAAATATATCATCTATGTAGAAAAATATCTAGAAATAAAAAAGATATATTTCTTAATCTTTATTTTTCAATTCAATTATTTTAAGTACTTACTTATATTTCTTTATTTTGTTTACTGGTCAACTAACGATAACAACAAAAATATAAAATATTACTTATCAAACATTTATCTTCAGGAATACAATTTACTTATCAAAACTTACTCTGGGGCTAGCTCAATCAGTGTGATTTGGCCTTAAATATTTATTGATTTATTTATTCATCTTCCATCTTTACAGGAATTTACAACAAAATGGTTCAATAAATTTTATTATAATCGTGCCTCTTATCTAATATTCATAAGACATGTTTCGCAACAATATCCTATGATATATGCGATGAGCTTGTGACACAAACCTTAAATCTAGATCATTTTGCACAATATAATGTAGCCATTAAGAATATATTCGTATATCAAGGCATTGTCGCCGACGCATGCGGTATAAATTAATAATAGTTACGGAACCGACACTGGATAATCTGCAGTCTTTTGTTTCTGTTATTAACTCCACCCGTCTTATTATAAAACCCAGACTAACTTTGTTACTAGGTTTAAACCATTACCCGCCTAATATCACACTAGCTCACCTGTCAATGTCAACTTGATTTGGGTGGATAATGGTTTAAACCTAGTAACAAAGTTAGTCCTGTTTTTATAATAAGACGGCACAAGTTTAGAGTGAGATAAGGCGGCAATTTTGTGTTCTATAATATCAATTATGTCAATTTCATGCTTGATACATTCATTGACTTTAATAACATTCATGTATGACATCATACACATGTTCGGAAATTTAGCTTCTCAATATATTTTAATGATAAAAACTATCTTAATGGCGAATTGAATGCTCAGGAATGAGTATTTCAAGAGCTAATATGTTTGCAAAATCCTTTTAATAGATCGCTGCCGTCAATATCACATCAAACATAATTTTATTGAGTTTCTTCATTATTAAGACTGCATAACAAAAACTTTGTATATGTTATTGGACAATCTGGGGCTATCTATTATTTGACGTGTCTCTACGTATAGACGTAGAACAGTCTAAGCATTCTAAGTATAAAAAAGTAAAGTACCTACACCTGTTATCTTTCTGTAACCTCCGTTTATTTTGTGCATGCGGGGTCTTCGTGCGATCGTGCCAGTGTTACCACATCGTGATTTATATAAATTAGCCCTTATACACGCGAAATGTGTCTAAATTATGGCAATATTCACCTGGGGTCTAAGAGGTACCGTCATTTACAGAATCTGATTACATACTCTATTTTATTGTTAACTTAAAAACGAACCTAATATAAGAAAAAATATAGGCAATAGAAAAGGTAATTATAGGTATGAGTTTTTAAAGTAGTAGTTTCTGTTAAAATATATTTTATTCCTCACTACTTCAATTTGTTTGTTATATTTTATTAATTAAATATTATACTGCAAGAATGTTTCGTTGAGAATGATTGACTAAACACGGCTGTAAATTCAGTTTTTAACCCGACAGACCAATTTATTAACAGTTATTAATGTCATGGTAAGTATTATGACACCCGTTCCTATGTTATTTATTATAAAGGAGAGAATTTCTTGTTTATCTTTATATGCATTAAAATTGTAGTTTATGCTAAAAGTGTGGAAAGTTGTTCATTACACGACTGTAATGAAAAATTCACACGACAGTCATACAACGTTTTTCTAAACATTTGCGAGGAAATAAACAACAAAAATAAATTATTTCTTGCAAAAGAAAATTGGCACGTAAATATGCAAGAATGGGCAGATGAATGGAATAACCCGGGAATCAAGCTACAAACAGCCTAATACACCCAATTATAAAAAATGTATTTGATTACATAACAGAAAATAATGTAAAGTGGTTAAATAATTAATTGGAGACATTTTTCCAAAAATAAATAAATAAAAAGGTGAGTAAAAATACTTTTGTAATAAATTGTACCACGAAATTTTTTATTTTTCGTTCCGCGTAAGACGCAGCTCAATGTGGGATAACCTAACTTAAAAAAGTTACATTACAAGTGATTTAATATAAATTTTCCACAAAAGTCAAACAATGAATGAACTTAATTTATTGAAAGGAAACTTGTTTTTTATAATTTTAGGCCTGTAAGTATCTCTTTTTCATAATCTTCTAAACCACTGGTAAAGATTATGAAGTGGGAAATGGAAGCCGCTGAACCGATTGTCTTTCTGTTTGTGATAATTAAGGCCGTACCTGAATTTTCCGAGGTCCAGTGCTGCCCCCATTTAAAATAAATCATTTCAAAGAATGAAATAAATGCGAAATAAAATAAACGGCCAAAAGTGGCCGTTTTTCGCAAAAATGCAAACTAAAGCTTAACGTTCTCACTTTAAACTGTAAACAGTGGTTCATAAAATAGTTTGAAGGGTTATCTAGGTTTGACTAGCTCAAAATTTTTAATGATATATCCGTTTCCTTACAAATAATTTATTTCAAATGGGGGCAGCACTGGACTCCGTGTATCGTCCTTAATTTAAACCATTATTCACCCAAATTAAGTTGAGAGTGACAAGAGGGAGTGTGACATATTGCGGAAGGTCTTCTTGTTTTAGGCGGATAATGGTTAAAACCAAGTACTAAGATTAGTCCGCCTTATATAACCATATAAGTTAAACTTTAATTATGATTATTGTATTGTATCTAATTGTAAAAAATAGGAAAGCTGAATTATTCATATTGATATAATTTGGATATTGAATGATTTATGATTTGATTCGACATGTTTTTAAATTGTAATTCTATATGGATCTTACTAGTTCCGAAATAATTTTATTTTTTTATAATGCAACGGTATTTGGTCCTGCTATATTTTTCACACATTCTTTACACAGGCTGTCAGACCTTCAAAGCCTTATCCTCGTTACTCAACGAACAATAAACGGCCTTGCAGTACATTGGACAATCCGAAACCTGTCGACAATTAATCTGCGTTACAAAACAGGTGACAACCTAGACGAGTACCGGTCGCTATTAATTAAGCCGTTATACTCCGGAATGTCCGCGTGTCGCAATGCTCTATGTACGTATGGTATCTGATTGGAGATTAGCTCCAAACCCTTATCGACAAGACTGACGAGCTTTTTTGAAAGAATATTTCAAAGTAGCACAAGGTACTTGTATTAATTCTTTGACAAGGTACAGATGTACGAGTAGATACAGCTTTCCCGTGGGTCCATCGAGGACAGAATTAATTATTTGTACGGTTTATAATTTTTCACAATAAAGTAATCATAAAATAAATATATTTATTATTTATTTATTAAACACAATGGTACAACAGCTGGATTTAACGCTAATATATTCTCTACCAGTCAACCTTTAGAAAAAACAGAAACATAATTTTATTGCGATAGGCGCTTCAAAATACGTATACATACATACTTAATATATAAAACTATTTATACATATAATATAGGTATATCAATATTTACTCAAATACAAACCTACTCATAAATACCTTAAAAATACTATCTACAAACTCAATTTCACGTGTTTGTAATACTTTAAAAAAAAGTAAACAATCTTTTTAAAGTGGCTTCAGACGATTTCTGAAAGTATAGGTATAATGTGTTAGATTGATGGATAAAATTAAAAGCCCAAGTTCCAGACTCTAATATATACTATACCTATATATAATCTCACAATACCTTCGAAAAAAGTTGAAAATTTCGTTCAAAAAAAATTTTATTTCTCATCATCTAAAAATTTACTGCAAATATAATTTGACACATTCCTTGACGTAATTTTTTTTAACAATACTAATACAAATGTTTTCACGCGACGTCGCGTCTTATGGCAATAAAAAACTTAACAAATATAATAAATTTTGCAGATATCTGTACAGTATTAGCTGGATTTCGTATTTATATAAATTGGAGTCATCGGACTATCGCTGAGCTAAGCGCTGTCGCACGACGTCACGACCCGCCTACCGGCTCTTCGCAAATTAACCAATCTAATCATGCCTTAATGGCTCATATAGCTGCTGCTCTATATCTGGACGTGCTTTAGATTGGTCACATTTTTTATGTTCTGGAGCAAATCACGTATGTTTCAGCTAAAGAAAATTCTGCGATGCAATAGCCCCTAAGTAAAAAAGAAAAAAATAGATACTATTCAACTCGCTTTATACGCAGATTTATTTTTAATACGTATCTTTTTTAATAGTACGCTTCTACATATTTAGTAACCAATATAAAAACATGAATAGAAGAAATCTGACTTTTTTTAATATGTCACTAGAAGGCATTTGTTACGTATTTTATTTATTACAAAAGTTGTAAACTGTCAACCAAGGTGGTGCAGAGACAAGTGAGACCAAAATAGGAGCAAATATTAAATTTAATATTTTCTTAAATATTTATTAGAACCTATATTACCTACCTTTCGCTAGTATTTTGTGTGCTGCCATCTCTGTGAGCAGCTGGTACTAATAATTTGTCTAAAAGTGTCTGCTATTTACGAGCTCTCCAATAGTTTGTATGACGTTGTTGGGAATCTGTTACATTAGTAATTATTTTATTTTTGGTAAGTAGTATGTTAGCTTCTGTATTAAATATTTTCATGGTCCTCTCATGTTTTATCAATTTTTTTTTATCTGCCGTTGCAGATAAACATGACAGGCAAACCTATAAGGCTAAAATAGAAGCACTTAATGATAGTTCTAAATAATAAATCTTTCGAATTGTTAAAATACCTAAAAATCTCACGTATCTCTTTTATTTTATTTAAAATCATTGATTTAAGATAACAAGGTCAAGAATTCATATTTATGTTGCTTAACTTTCAAACAAATTCCAATCTAACATTCTGCAAATTCCATTTGAAATATCAAGAATTCTTAGCAAACAGCAAAATGAAGTCATTCCGGTGTCTACTCCACAAAATGCCACACACACTTCGGAATCCCTATAATTTGCCATCGAGTTAGCATCAAAGAGCTCATTCATTTTAAATATCACTCAAAAACAATGTACACCCACCTGTAACCTGGAGCGATACACGATTTGACTGAGCCAACTATTGTTGAAGGCAATCTCGTTTAAAATGCCTCGAAATTTTGTTTTTGGTATACTGAACCTTATGTTAAGCAATTATGAATATTATTAGCATCAGTGACTGCAATTTCAGTGTTGTATTCTTCAATGATCGCTCTATCGTGACCATTCTCGGACATATTGTTATGATTTGGAGTCGTGAAATCGGAAACGTCACGGGTCATCGCAACACATGAGTTTCGCAAGTGATTCCGTTTCGATTTCACTTCACTCCGGTATAACTTAGATAAGTTCTTGTCACGACATTCGCTAGTTGGGTCGTCACTCATGTCAAATGATAAATGTTCCAGTAACATCTATCAACAACACTTCTGATTCTTAAAGGGTCAAGTTTTAGTAAAGACTAATGAAACTATTTTTAAGATCGAGTACACGTTTATTTCCTTGTATCATGAATGACTAAGACTTGATGATATTGAAATGAAATCATCGTCATCATCAAAATTTAAGAGCGACGCTCTTGTCGGTGGAGTTTCTTCCATTCTTTTCTATCTTCCGCCTACCTCTTGACATCTTGATACGTCACTGCTATTTATTTATTTATTTAAGTTTATTGCACACAATCTCATATTTGATTGATTACAATGGGTCAAACTTAACGCTATGCATTATCTACCAGTTTGCCTTTGGGACACATCGAGAAGTTATCACCTTTTCCTTGACTTGCTTCATATAGCTGTGCCTTGGCTTTCCTCTTCCCCTCCTTCCTTCTATTATAATTGGCATAAAATTGTCATGCCGTATCAAGTGTCCCAACATATTGCCTAAAATAAAATATGTTTCAAAATTGCCTGTCGGCAGACACTATCGTATCAAGCATTTTCCTAAGAAGAAGCATTTCCTGTGCCCAGAGCCTTGAGTTTGCTCAATTCTCTTGGTCAGGAGTGTGTTGACATTGACGTGCTTGACTGTTAGCTGGGGAAATTCACAAATATGGCATATAAACATATACCTTCTTTGTTATATGGTCTAAGCTATGTTGCATTAGGAAAAGCCTGTAAAAACGAGCTGTATTGGAAATAAATAAAATAAAATAAAATAAATTGTCCTGTGAAGGTCGAGGGAATAGGGGAACATCTCAACAAATCATATAATAATCGATGCGACTAGTAACTTATCACTATTTTAATCCCCTGTTTAGTTACATGCCCACTATCACACTAAGCACTATTTTCTCCCTAAATCATAAATACGGGAGCAGTGTGTATCTTTCTATTTCTATTAGCTGCAGTCTTTCTTTTATGTGTAACGTGTAAAAGAGACAAATGACATAGGCCCATTAAAACCGTAACTCGAGCACAGGTCAGAGCAAAAGAGAAATCAAATCATTTACATGATTACACCGTCCACATGACAGATATCAATCTACGTAACAGCGACTTAATACGACTCGCGTGCGCGCTCAGTTAAAAGCACATCAAAAAAGACGCGAGCGTGTCGAATTTGTTCCGTCAAAATATTTCATTAAGTTTCGAGAGCATTTATTACGAGATAGCCGAAGAGCCTGTGCTCGGAAGTCGTGAGACCTAAATAGATGCAATTTATAACATACAGGAGCAAACGATGCGGCGATAATTCGGCCCGCTGCTACACTTGTTTCAAATATGTAATTCGCTGCGGGTTATCTTTGACTAATGTTAGAAAGTTGTGTACTAATCAAGAAGAAAACTGTTCATTCTGACAATACAGTAAACTAGTTAGTTCACGACGCTAATCTTTACGTATCTTTTAAAATAAATACCCCCTGTAAGCTAAACAAACATTGGCGCCCACGCGCGGAACTAAATCAATCGATTAAAAAACGTAGTCATCGAGAACACGGCTTTCAAAACCGATTCTTTTCTCCATATAAATTTAAATTCGGCACAATTCAATTGATTATCTCCCAAATGTCATAATCTCGCGTACATTTATTTGACAGCCACTGTTTTTAATTATGACATATGTCGTTTTAACACTGTGAGTGGTGTGCTCCGCGGGTGGCGACGTGATTTCTCCGCGGTAATAATGTGTAGCGTTTGTCTTGGACACGGCAAATTGACGCGAGTTCAACGCACATAATGTTTTTTCTAACTAATGATGTTCGAGATTTATTAGATTGGCCATTTTGTAGTTTTTACAGAAGTCTGATTAGGATGTCTGGTGGAATAGGGCGTGCCGTTGTCTATAATATATAATGTATTCATAAGAGTACATCTTTTTATTGGCGATGTTATTTATGTTTTTTGATTATGTAAGTGCTAGAAAACACCTGGTCTTAAGAATTTCATATTTGATATAATATACCTTATATTTTTGGACAACCTATTGTTTTTCTTTTTTGTTACCTATTCGAATACATCATTGATACGCTGTAAAATGTCATGCAAAGTTAATGAAATTAGCCTGTATAAAATTTCAACTCTAAAATAAATGTATTTATGCATACTTTTTTTTAATTTAACAAAATATGAAACTCTCTGCAAATAAACCTTAATCAAACCGGCTCTAACTAAACTCATAAAAATGTCACAAAATGATCAAAACAGTAATTATTACAACATGAGGTATGACGACGGACGGATTAATGCGTCTAGCGACATTAAACTCTGAAATTAATCCAAAAGCCGACTTTCCCCGGTTACCCAACCGGTCGCACTTAGCGACGACATTAGGGTTACATCTGGCAAAACAAGAGCAATAAACGCGGCTAATTTCGGCACCTGCCCGATTCTGTAATCACGCAACATTCGCGCATCACCGCAAAGTCGTTTTGTTTTGTTTTTGTTGCACGCAGGTGTGACTTTCGCATCAATATGCAAAAAGGCGTGATTGTAGAAATGTTCCAAATTTTCTATTGTGTGGAATGTGTCATGTCATTTGTAGCAAAGTCTATTAAATGTATTATTTGAAAAGATACCTCCGATTTACTATCTGTTAATCTACAAAAATTTGGCCGCTTTAGAAAAAATATACATAAAAATAAAGAAGAGCTATAATATTTTACATGTTCTTTAGTTTTAGTATATATATAACTGTAGGTATACGCCGTTGTTCCCTATTCTAAAAAGATTCAAAGAAGAAGAAATATCAACAACATTAATAACATTAAAAATAGTCATAACATGACCTATGTGATTCATAAAATAGTAATAGTTATCGTGTATCATAATTATTATAAGATATTTTTTTTATAACAATCGCAAATTGAGCCGTAAAGTGATTGATACCTATTTCAGAATAGACCACTTACATTTTGAAATGATGATAAAATCTTAACATTCCTTGTGTAATAAATGTATTTAAAACGTGAATTTACGATAGTCTTGATGAATCATTATGACCAAGTAGGTACACGAAACTGTACATATTACGAGTATTTTATTATAAACAATATTCATGTGATATAATACATATTTGGAAAGGTATACGTTTTGTCATGAAATCAGTTACTCTTTCTTGATCGTCTTTTAATATACTTATAAGTAAGCTTTTCTTTCTCGAATACACATTACTATGAAAATGCCTTTTAAAATTTATCATACCGAAATATTTTCGTTTTTTAGACAGTTGTGCCATACAAAAAAGTACGCTATGTAGCTTACCAAGAAAAAATGTCTTAGTACCAGATTGTTATTTAAAATCATTTTATTGAAGAGCATTTCGCCTATCACCTTACCTTTTCCGACATACGTTTAACATGAAAATACCCTCTGTATTTTGTATGTAGCCGGCTGCTCCCGTGTGTCCGATGGTAGATAGCCGCGCTAGCTAATAAGACCACCCGACACAGACCAATCAAGAATAAAGACCATTTTACTACCGACTTCTGTTGTCTATTTTATATGTAGTCAACAGCGTCAGGCATCATTAGTCGCTTTAGCAACAAATTTTCGCAACAAGTTTAAAAAAATAAGTAATCTTGCTACGCTACTGGCACCCAAATATAAAATCTAGGTATTCCTGTTTAGAAACCCGCGTAGGTGACAGGTGAGTTTAGGTAAGTAGTAGTGGATATTTACCGAATAAGCTTCTCATTCCCGTTTCATAGCTAGCATCCAGCATCCCGTACTTTTTTTATTTCGCTGTTATTATTTTTATTGTAGTCAATAAGTACCTCGCGTGAGGTCCGACCTCAAAATATCGTTAATTCGTGATTAAATATGATACTCGTACTAGTAAGTTTTTTTCCGAAAAATGTCTTCCTGTTTAGGTATAAGTATGTTTAATCATATCCTTTGAAATGAACAACTTACTAGAAATCACATTTTTATCTCTTACTGTCGGCAGAGCCAAGTATCGCAAAAAACAAATGATATGCTTAGAAAGACGGTTAAACACCAGGTAAGTTAACGCCTATTCTCTTAAACAACTGCAAAACATTGACGAAGCATTAAATTTAAAAATAAATACTGTCAAATAAACTGGCAGGACCAAAAACAACAGTCCATTCTTGAGTGTTGCCCTCAAATGAAGCACTTTGACTTTTGGTTAACAGCAGGTGTTCGGATATCCCAATAAAGATGATATTCAATTGAGACATGCCAATATTATTGTATATGTTATAAAGATGTCACCGACTTTAACTTCGACGTCCGCTGGCAGTTTCGAAGGGATTCTTTACTTCTTTATTGTTGAAATTACATCGATACGAAACATTGAAAGAGTATTTAATTACAATTCGTATCCATATGGGAATGACCGCACATTTTAAAACTGAACTTAAGTATAGAAATACCAACTGTCTTTTCGCTAACTGAGTACTAACTATCAGTAGGCCGTACGCCATACTGCTTAAATACTAAGAAAATATCGTCATCATCATCAGGTCTTCTTTAGTCTCCACTGCAGGACCACGACCCTCTCTGTACTACCAGAGCCATATATTAGCCAGAGCAGTCAGGGGATTTGGCCTACACTCTCCACGCTGGCCAGACGGGTTGGAGAGGTCTCATTGATGTTTATAAGTTTTGTTTAGCTTGTGTTTCCTAAGTCGCCTTCTACGACATCCACGGGAAGACTTGGAGTGGTCCTATTCTACTCTGCCGGTAACCACACGGCTCAAATAAGATAAAGAAAATATATTACACTAGATTTTATTGTGTCATGCAAAGGTTGACTAATAATAAATAACCAATAAACTTATTCGCCTTTTGAGTAAATTATATAAATATTAATTTTCCACAATGAATCGTAATGTTTACGACTCTGCAAAGTCTATTGTAATAACTTCGGATTTTCACTTTACTTGTTCCTTTATAATATCTAATATCTTAAATCTCTTTTAGGCTAAATTGCTTATAAACAAGTCGAAACTTTTACTCTTTCTGAGAAAAGTCATAACTTCACAATACCTCCCAGGTTACTTGGTTTTACGCATTTATAGATCTTAGAAAATCTTTCACTGGGATTGTGAACGGAGATGGAAAATAGAGATATCAGAAAATTGTAGGTACAGATTGATTTAAATCATATTTTCGTATCGTTCATCTGCAAGATGTTTTCATACATACTATAATTACTGAGTGATGTATAGAACTTATGGCTAAAGATTCTTTATTTTTTCAAAAGAATATAACATTCACTTACAGAGAAACATATAACATATTACAGTTTATATGATATGACGGTGAGCGAAACTAAATCACACGTATTAACATTACTTAAGAGGGTAGATTTAAAAAAAAATTGTGTGCGCGAGGCGTCTTATTTATACACTGTCTAAACTTACTTTTACCATTGATATTTTAATGTTAAACTTAAAAAATAACTTATTAAACCAAAAATTTAAAAGTAAACTCTTACATCGTGGCAATAAACTTAGCTGTATTAAGTAAATACAAGCAATTCTCGTCCATTTATTAATTTGACATAAAATAAACCCATAAAAATATTGCTTGATTTTATGTCAAGCAATATTGAAGAGAGATGTTGTAAGTCAAAGGCCACAGCAAGCTTTTTAGAATCAGAAATAGTGACAGCTCGCAGGCCGGGTCGCCTCGTATTCTCTTGAATTCATTAATCTATCGCCATCTTCAGTTCAGTGCATCCACCATCGAAATATATTCGCTTTCTAAAGCCACGTGACTTTTACGATGCAATTCCACTGGCCAATTAATTAGCGGCAGTCAATTTACAGCCAAATAGGCGTTTCATTTAAGTCCTTCGGGAGCATTTAATTCCTGTGAGCGTTCAAATAGAGACGTAGATGGGAGATAGCGTGCTGTGGAGCAGAGCCGATGCTATCGCGGCCGGTCGCGAGCGAAGCTTTCGTTTTTTAGTTCGTTTAATGTTTTGAATGAGTTTGTAATATTGAGTATCAATATCAGAGTAAACGTATTGATGACTTCGATGCTTCGCAAAACCACCGTCGGAATTTTCGTAGGAGATTTGCTGATATTTCTTAAAATAACCAAAATAGCTATTTAGATTTTTAGATGGCCTAGTGGTCATCACGCCAGGCTGTCACACCGGAGGTCCCGGGTTCGATCGCCGGTCAGATCAAGATGGAAAAAATGATCTTTTTTAAATTGGCCTGGGTCTTGGATATTATATCTATAAGTATATGTATTTGGTAAAAATATAATATCGTTGAGTTAGTATCCCATAACACTCGAAGTTACTTTGAAGCTAGCTCAATCTGTGTGATTTTCCCGTATATATTCATTTATTTATAATTTGAATTAAATTTTTAATTAGTAACTTCACCAGAAGAAAGCCTAAGTTAAGAGACACCACAAACAACAGTAATAAGGTTCTCCTTATTACTGTTGTTCTGCAAATTATTAAGTATTTTATTATAAACAAAATAATACACTATCACGTCTTTATGCCTAATGGGGCAGACAGAGCATTTTAGTAGCTGTATAGTATTTTATGATTCTGGTTCCTAAAATCAAGACTGGAAATGTTAGAATCTTAAATTGCCTACCGCAAAGATCGTAAATCCTAATTCTAAAAACGCAATTCCTACACGATTGGACGCAAATATGCAAACCAATCTACAGAAGTAAGCAGAATCCAGTAACCAATTGGAACGTGCTAAAATGTCGTACGTCTCACGCAGGCAGATAAAATGAAATCCCTGAAATGCCCATAAAATAATTTGCTGAATCACTTGGAGCCGACGCACGTAGGAAGCAGATTCGATTTGAACTAATGCCTGTTCCTCAAACATCCAATAAGGTATGTGGCCATATATGACAGCAATCTGTGCGAGATTATGTCACGTACACTGCGACAAATCGGGCCCGTCTCATCTTTAATCAAAATTGGAAATTTTTGCGTGTGAACTGTAAAGTTTGATAAAATGTGTGGGTATTGGATGAAATCCAACATTTCGAAGTGGAATAAATATAACTTTAGTTACATAAGGTAAAAACCTAATTTTCTGGGAAACAAAACTCAACGATACAATATTTTTATTAATTTAATTAAAGCTAAAAACCTTAAAAAATATAATATAATAACTAAAATATATTATTAAAAGGAGTACCTTAAGGCAAGGTTCCGAAGATACTGGCAGCGTTCCCCCTTTGAATAGCTAGACTGATTCTTTGTCCGAGGTAGCTGTCAGCTCTTCGGTCTCCTGTGATGTCGACTAACCTTTTTGCTTTTAAAAAGCCTTATAGCGCTAGGACCCTTTTTAGTTTTAGGTTGTTATTGTTACTAGTTTTAGCTTACTTTTGACCTATTAAAGCTATATAATATTTTTTTTATAAATTAAAACTAAAAAAAACTGAACAAGTTAACAAACGATACAACGTAAAGTTGTAAAATCTACTCGTATGTACCTACCGGTGATCTATGTTTCAAATAAGTCAATGGAGCATATATATCTATAGCAATATAGGTTTCAGCATTTGTCACTAAAATGTCGCCTTTTCAATAGGCATCAAGATGTAGAAAATTCTCTTCATAATTATTGCAGCTATATAGAAATAATATGTAATAAAAGCATTAAATGATCTAATAAAACTATCATTTCTATTGATCTACCAATAAAAAAACACACACACACAGCCACACAGCCAGCACGGAACCAATTCATTTATTATTTATCTACCGACATTTTGTACGCGTCCACTAAATGTAAATTTGTAAGTTCTCATTATAAGTGAATTTTGTAGATTTTTTTGTGAGAATAAATGTCTTTGACTAAAAAAAAAAGTATCATTCATTATCTTTTAAAAGAGTTGAGTCTACCGTAAAATAAATAACACTAACATTCATAATGTCACGTAAAAGTGTGAAAGTTTAAAAAGCTATATTAACGACACATTTGAATCTCGCGTGAAGAAAGCCATTACTTGCAACGGAAAATCAATTGGAGCCATAAGAAAAAGCCATCGGACCACCAGACACGCATTACTACGTTTAAGCTCCTTTCCAATCGCTAGGAAATTGCTCGGCTTTCGAGGTACAGCCGAAATAGGGAGAGCAGAGAACTGGAACTAACGATGTACGATGCGAAAAACATAAGAAAGTTCAATCTAAAGCGATAAGATTTACTATTTCCGGATAGCTAGCAAACCAGGAAATGTCATGAAAAATCTCGAATACCAAATGCTACTCATGATTTTTAAGAAGCTCAAATAAAAAAAATGCCTTATCACGACCTTATAGTGGCCAATATAATCTGTAGGCGGAATAGGGAATCAAATAGTGACATGTTAATGCTTCATGATAAATACTCATGAAATCGCCAGACTTACCCAACTGGGAAAATAAAGCATTATTTTAAACGCTATTTCTATGTTATATATTATTTTATGGCTACAGGAAACGGCACGTGCATGTAATGGTCGTGGTCCAGATGGCCGTTTGGTCGCCAGTCTATGGTGTCTATGGTGGTTGGTCGCTGGTTGCAATCTGTAGTAATTGTGGCGGCGACCTTTCAGTGCAGGAATGTCAACCTGCCGGTGGTTACGGCCATCAGTGCTTTTGTTTAGTAGTGGTTACTGTAATGGGATATGAGATTGCAACTATTAACTTGTACTATCTTAGATTCTTGATACAGTTTTAGGGGTACGATATCTCTTAACTAAACAACCTTTAAAGTATTATGAAATACTTAATCTGAATAATTTTAAATAAAAATAAACGGGCAAGTGCGAGTCGGACTCGTACATGAAGGGTTCCGTACCACCGTACAACGTTTTAAAACGCTAAAAAACAGGTTTTTTGTATGACGACTCCTTTTAATTTTTAACTTTATTTTATTTTTAGTATTTGTTGTTATTGTGGTCATAGTAATACATAATTGGTAAAAATTTCAAGTATCTAGTTAATGCCATTATGAAGATCAAGTTAAAAACGCTGAAAAAAACACGTTTCTTGTATGACGACCCGCTTTAATTTTTAACTATTTTTTATTTTTAATATTTGTTGTTATATCCGCCACAGTAATACATAATCGGTGAAAATTTCAAGTGTCTAGCTATTACGGTTCAAGAGATAGAGCCCTGTGACTGACGGACAGACAAAGAGACGGACAGACAGCAGAGTCTCAGTAATAGGGTCCCGTTTGCACCCTTCGGGTACGGAACCCTAAAAAGCGACTTCAGTTTCTGGTCATAAGTTCCACTTCACCAAAAAGCACTTTCTGAATGCAAGTACTTGATTTATTGACCAAAACATCAAAATCACTTATGAGTGCATAGTATATAACAGAAGTTCCCTTGTTTCGAGGATTCCACTATCAAATATGAGAGTATGATCATCGTTTTACTTTTCAACATCTTAAAAGAGCATTTATGAAGCTCACAACAATAACTTATAATTACTTTTTTAAAGAAATATAAAATACTAGACACAATTATAAGGACAAAATAAAAAAGAAATTGCAAGGTTATAACCTATACAGGGTGACTTTTTATTAACTGACAACATTTTTGGAGCAAGTTCAGTCCATGATACTAAACTAGTATTCTACAAAAAAAGTTATTAAAAATCGATAAAAAACTTTAGTCCTTCCATACAAAATCCGTTTGGCTGAGCGCTGATTTGTATTGATTTTTAATAACTTTTATTGATTTTTAATAACTTTTTTTATAGAAGTATTTCAGTATCATGGATTAAATTTGCTCCAAAAATGTTGCCAGTTAATTAAACGTTACCCTGTATATTGATCCAATAGCCCGAATCACTTCTATTTGTCTTAAAATTAAAATCTAATATAATAAAATTAAAGAGGCCAAACAATGGCACCCATAAAAAGCTATCCATATATCTTGTTAATTAGCTGCAGAATATTTACTATCAAATTAATTACAAGTTAATAGAGGAGTTATTCGTGACTACCGGGCGGTTAACTCTAATCCAATTAATAAGAAACGGTCTTTGGTTTATAACTAACAGTAAAATTAATTCTTACCACCGGAACTGGACATGTTCGTACTACTGATTTGTTGCCTGATGACTGACTACCGTTGAATGCATCATGTTTATGTTACCTTTTTAATTAAAAATAATATTTATTTCAATTTATGGTATATATGGTAAGTATGTCTTATGGGTAAATATATATGTATAAATACTTATGCTTTTAACTAAAAGTTGACAAAAGTTATCTACATCATGCATTGTTTCGGTAAATATATGTATAAATGCGTTTAACTAAAAATGATCTACAACATGCCATTTGTTTTAAATATAACTAAGCTTCAAATATAACTACTTAAGTAAGTATACTTACATTTAATGGACAATGAGTAGACTTGCAATAAATTGTTTGGACAAAAACAAGAGAAAACATTAGGCAGAAAAAAAACTTGTGAATGTACCTACAACTATTCTCTTCCCGCGCAGATTGTAAAAGCCGATCGAGGGAAAGGGTTGAAATGATAATCATGTCAATAGACGATGCAGCTAGCAACCCATCACTATTTTGATGCCTTTTTCCATTTTCTCGCCCGCCGTAACGCTAAACTTACCTAATCTTGGGGCTCTGTCTGCATAGAGCTGCAAAATCTAAATTGCTCTGACTACCCCGTTAATGGGTAAAGATGTGGTAATGTAAGAATTACTGGGTGAAAATAATGTGTTGACAGGTTTCCAAATATTTTTACAGAGTATCGATAAGAATTTTGATATCCTTTTCAAGTAACATTCCCAATAACAGTAACGTCTGTATAAAATTAGCGATGGGTCAATTCACTCGCATCTTTATTTTTTTAAAGAAATTCGTAAAACGCAGCCGAATCGTGAATGAATTCAAATGTTTCCAATGCATATAGATTGGCTGAGATCTGCAGTGTCATTGACATTTTACATCAGTAGGCACTTGTTTGTTGTAAATATATTTTCGTTTTTTATTAGGTGCATGCAAGGTGTATGAAAATAATGTGGAAACGGAATAATAAATAATTACGTCCATTTTAACAAATGAAATTAGTATAGATGTTAAATGATTTCCTTCATTAAAACTTACGTTTTAAATGTTACTTATCTTGATTTTCATGTTGTTAAATGTTGCTCAACAAAGAGTAACATCAGTGTGGATGTACTTTCTGCAAATATAAGAACAATATGAACGCAAAAACCACTAAATATGAAGGTAAACGGACATAAAGGTAGGGGAAGACCGAAGAAGACATGGATGGAGTGCGTAAAGCATGACATGGATATAATTGGAGTATGTGAAGGTATGTGGAGTATGTGATGGTAATACAGGGACATGGAGGGATAACACATACTGCACCGACCTTAAATAAAATGGAAAAACTTACGGCTTCATGAAAACCATTGTGGTTTTTAATTTTCTATCGCGCCTGGTGGAAAGATCAAAGTCTATATTATGAACAATTAGCACAAAAGATTAAATTTCAAACCGAAATGTAAGATAAAAGCTGACGTCAAGAGTTTGAAGTAGTGATAGATTATTTTCTAAATGTCCAAACCTAGACATATAGTTTAAATTAACTATCTAGAACCAGAATTTTGTAGCAATCATTTGTCTAGCCGCGTACAGTGACATCTGTCTAGGAACAAGTTTATCTCTTCTCATTATTCAAAGCACTACCACTGGATCGACTCAATGAAAACCAGTGATAATCTACCTGACACTACAAAACAAAAGAGTTTACTACCACGCAAAAGTAGATCATATTACTATATAATATAGCATTTATTTTAGTCCAAACAATGTCAGGAAAACAAATTGCAAACAGGAGTTTGTAAAGGTCACAGTTATTTAGTGGTCAATTTGGTGCAATATTTATACTGTTGCATATAATATTGAAGTAACTGAGTGATAGTGTTTTCCTTCAGTAGTTTTAGCAAGTGATAATAAAACTGACAAGAATGTCAAAACACCTTATCCTGCTGCGCCAACTATTTAAATTATATCGCAGATTATGATGCATTAAACGTCAGTTTAAATCATACTCATAAAAAGGTTAAATTGGGTTTTTATGCTGTGAGTATGTTAACCGTGTGGTTCTCGGCAGAGTAGAATAGGACCACTCCAAGTCTTCCCGTGGATGTCGTAGAAGGCGACTTGGGCAACTCACTCAACGTCAGAGCGAAACGAAAGTGACGTCGGAATGATGGTAGGGGTTATTTTGCATCGTTACTCGACTTCATTGGTATTCCACTGGTTCGGCCGCCGGTAGTGGGAATCTACCTTAATTATTTTAGATTGCAGCCTTTCACGGGGACGGTTTGATGCAATAATCTGAATAGTTTACGTACTGAAACGTCTACAGTAATTATGGTAAGTTAAAAGGTCCAGAGCAGCCATTTTCTCACAGCGCAAGTGCCTTACTTAAAATTTAATTAATATTACAGGCGGCGCCTTTTCACGCTTACCTTTCAAGTGAAGAGATGAAAGTTTTTAATTAAATTCTATTCAGTCCCAATTTAAAAGTAATAAAATTACAAGAAAGTTATTTTATCAAATTATTTTTAATTACATTGCGATGTTACATACTAAGTTACTTTATGAAATTGGCTTTGTTTGCCATAGAAGGAATATAAGATTTTCTTTTACTCTCCATGTAAAAATTTTTGAGAAAACTTAACTTGTTCCGACTTTTGCATTCATAATGCCTATTTTACTATTGAAATCTGTTATTTTTCACTTAGAATTTCATTTTAAACTCCATAGCATAAATATATTACTCACTTAAACGATAAAAGAAGATTAGATCCACCACAACATTGCAAAACGCATATTTGTACAATAATTCGTATTTGTATAACAGACGATCGTTTAAATCCAACATCTGTTGAAATTACAGAGGTAATACCACTATAATCGTAATATAATGTAATACATTACAGCATAAAACCTTCTGCACCAGACCACCAAAGGCTAGAGATATGTGGACAGGAGTAACGATGACAATAAAAATAAAAAACAGGCAACTGCGGCTAACTTAGTGCTACATATATGGCCTCAACTAATATAAACTGTAGACACGGTAATTGAATGAGTATAATACAAATATTGAATCAGAAGGTAATCTTTAAAATCGATGAACACTTGAACAATAAGTAGACCCCATCACCAAACGTCGCGTCGTCACAACACTCACTACATGTTTATGTGTACAATGGCTACTGGCGTTTAAATAAAATAATACAAATTAGTTATTATTTAATTTAATTTGCAATGAAGATGTTAATAACGGTAAGCTGAAATTATAAAATAATTGTACATATTTTGCAAATTCAGTATTCGATCTTTTTTTTGTAGAGATTACTTTCTTAGTTCCTTACTATGGTATTAAAAACGGTGAGCATCCTGAGTTTATAAGGTAACTTATTAAACACTCAAAATAAGCACTATTTAAGGTATATATTTAAATAAAACATATATTTCTACTCGTTCAAATATAAAACCCATAGACAACTTCTATTCAAAAAAAGTTTTTTGTCAAACAAAAAAAAATTGGTACAGCTTTCAATTGTGTCTACCTTTTGTGTTACTAACACACTAATTTACATGTGTTGTATTTCAGCCCAGTCAACTACCAACAAGTGGGTGAGAAATGGTTTGCAAATATTTTTTTGGAAAAAATATAGACCCAATATTAAAACAACTAGATATCTAACCTTGCATTTTTCAACCTATATGTATATAGAAATAAACAAAAATTCTACGAAAAGTCTATCTGTCATGCAATACACCGCGCTGTGGGTGGCCATATTACGTTACAATATAGAGTGGTCATCATGGGATTAAGAATTCGGATGATCCCATACAAACCGCACCGTGAATAGGAGTTTTGGCTGACTTACTGTTAATGGGAAACGTGCCTTAACAATATTGAGGTAGTCATTTCAGCTGTATAATGATTTATTAGAGCTAGCTTCATGTTTATTTATTCGGTATCAAGTATCATATTTACTAAATATCTTTTGGATATGGAGTGTAAATAAAACTTCACTATTTGTGCTTTGACTGTGAAATCACTTGTATATACTGATCACAAGAAACACCCTGCAAAATTTGGTTCTAAGACACAATACATAGGTTTATCACAAGAGACACCTTGTTTAAGTTTGGTACAGGAACCGCCTATTTTTTATGGGTGAATCCAATATTGGAGTGAAATTAAGGTTGTCATGCTTTATATGGCCAATAGGCATTAATCTGAGGAAATTAATTCACAGATCTCCCTATTCAAGCCCTTTTTATAAAAAACCTTTAAGCCACTTTCTTCGAATAATTTTTCATTTTAGTTTAACAACATTGCCCTACCACCCATAGCGCAATGGGGACATAGAACGCGCGAACTGCCGAGATCGCTCCAAATTGGTGACTTTGGTTCAGATGACAGTCATTGCAGAGCAACTCGGTTACATTTGTAAATTGTAGCCATTGTGGGTGAAAGGCATCGCCCGCGGAACGACCGGGAAATCGTAAAAATATGGTCGCCAATGCAAACTGATCTCCTATCGGTTGTAATGATACACTTTATTTTAATGTTCAGGATGAAAACTATATTAAAATTATCATTTGTCTGAATAAGAATTATGTAACGATACTTTTAGATAATTAATAACAAATTAACTTATATCATTGATAACATTTTTATTCCGAATTAAAAAAAAACGCCGTGTTACTTCTAAACTCTAATTATTATTGGAAAAGTGTTGCTATTCGATTAAAAACTTTTAAATTATGTGATTTATGTGCTAACATTAACTTTATTTGCATGTAGTTTTAATTTGATTTTGTCTAGATTAACATTCAAATACAATGTATTATTTAAGTTTAACATTCATTTAGTTTGTATTAGTATGTATTATTTAAGTTTAACACATTAAGTTTAACATTCAAATACAATGTATTATTGTTTTAGAATAAATGAAATGAAATAAAAAGGAAGACACTGATACTTATTATTATAAGCTAAGCTTATAAGATAGGTACGAGTACGATCATTAATATAATAGATCATTATTTGAAATCGATACAGGGATTACCTTTTCGGAGGTATACAGCGAAGTGCGCCAGACCCAAATGTTACGTGAAACTAGACCGACTTCTTCGATCTGCTTGAGAGAAAAGAACCTGATACATTCCATAATTTTTCTGTTCTCCCAGACCAGCACCGAAGACCGTACCAAACGAAATTTCAAAACAATATATTTACACTAAAAGTAATCCAATATTTTGGCCTATAATTTATTCAGTGTTTGCATTAGAAACTGGCTTATTTGTTTATCTCCATTGAGGGGTAAGAGGCAGTAAAGTGTTGTTCGGACCGTTATTATGGCTAGCATGTTTATTGAGCAGCTTAATCTAACATCTGGCGCTGTGAGCTGCGTCTTAAGGTGGTTTCACACTGAACTTATCTTATCAAATTAAAAAAAATCACTATCATCGTCATATGTACTACCAGAGCCATATATTAGCCAGATCAGTCAGAGGATTTGGCCTACACTCTCCACGCTAGCCAGACGGGTTGGAGAGGTCTCATTGATGTTAATAAGCTTTGTTTAGCTTGTGTCTTCAGTCTTCTACGACATCCACGGGAAGACTTGGGGTGGTCCTATTCTACTTTGCCGGGAACCACACGGCTAATCATCATCATCTAATCATCTTTAGGACTATTGGTTAATGTTTGTGTAAAAAGTGTTATTTACTTAATACTCTAGTCTGAAACCTCCTTGATTCAATGTCCGAACTGCGCACGCGTAACCTGTAATAAATCTTAACGCGGCTATAACACTGGGTTAAGTCAAGCAAACTGGGTTTAGTAGAAACGCCAATACAGGGCACATTCAAGAGGGAAACCTGACGAACAAGCATACAATAAACTTTATTTGCAATTGTAAGTGATCTGAATGTACGATTTTGGTCGTTAATCTTTGAATGGTTTGTATTTGAATTTCCAGCTTACCAATGCCTGTTATTAAGTTTCACATAATATCATTAAGTTTCACTTACATCAAAACATAAAATATGTTTGCAATACAAAGATAGATATAATCATTAACATGAATATGAACAACTGTCACCTCTGAAAAAATCGCAAAGGTTTGCTCACTATTAACGAACCCATTTTTAATGAGAGTTTAGCCTTGTTCAACAAAGTTGTCACTTTCGCACTTTTCTTATTTTTATCTCGGCTTATGAGCCAGTGTTGTTGTTGAAAACTGGTCAATGTTCGCCAATTTGGTATGACTTTGCCGCTCCTAATGTTTACCTCAGTAATTTTATTACTTACCTTTGTAGGCACTTCTTCTAGCTATTGCCATGTTTATTACTAAATAATACTAATATAATACTAATAATATTTAGTAATAAACATGGCAATAGCTAAAAGAAGTGACTTGATGAGGTCCCTACTTATGTCTCTATATCCAAGTTGGTATAATTAAACTTTACTTCTATAGGGAAATAGGAAAAAAAATGTTTTGGCATATTTTATAGGTGTTGTACAGTTATACATACATACTACTAATGTTTTGAGATAATTACTAGTTCTGCTGCAACAAATTAACAGAAAGGTGCGTGTGAACTTTTATCTTAAAAAGGTACCTGTTTGATATTCTATAGATGTTGTACATACCTATAGAATATAGAATATGCCATTTTTTCCAGGCTACTATTATATATATTTTATTAATATTTTTTCGCAAAAGTGGAGCTTTTTAATTATGTACTTAAACTTTTCAATATCTTTTACAACAGTACATAAATTGATCTCATTTCGCGCGTTTCAAAAATGTAATCGGATCATTAACTCGATTTATGTTGGAAATGTGAATGAATCCTTAAAACGATATTTCAAAATATGATCGTTACATAACGTTATTTATGACATCATGATCGTGACATTTCACGATGCTCTGATTATGTATAGTAATGACTTTATTTGACCTGCAAATGGATATGCGACACGGAACGACGTCAGTTTAAGGGATCGTGAGGAAATATTTATTAATTGTTCATCGTTGCAGTCATGACTATTGATATTCCAAATGTTATTAGGTACAATAACTGAAGCAGTTTTTGAAAGCTTGAAAAGTGTTAAAAATCAAAAGCAGCGTTTATACAAAAGAATTTCATTGAAGAAAATAACCAAAACAAGCCCAAAACCCAGTTTCTCCCGAAATTTATCTTCTTGCAATATTTTAAAGTACCAAGGCAATATACTAACGTATCCCTGAAATATCATTGGATAATGTCTATGTAAAAATCGCTGTTTTATATGCGTTGTTTTATTGTCATATTAACGTTTTTTAGGGCGATTCTCGAATGCTACGCGATGTCTGCGTGCCTCTGTTCCGTTCTGTAATCTGTAAAACTAGTCATGTTTAACTCTAACGTCAGTTTTAATAATATAATCTGTCGATAACTACCATTCTGGTCTGAGTTTTCATAATTAATTTCAAATTGGCCTAAACACGCAGTACTTACTAGTAATTGATACAGAGCTCATATACACTATTACACATAATTGATCATTACCGCTTCCTCGTTATTTGCATAGTAATAACTCTATGCCAATAACCAGTGACATTCTGCAACCTGTTTTATTAATCTTCTTCGGGGTTGGCCGTCTGAGGGTCAAAGATTAGTAATATATAAGTGCAACTTCGTGAATTCGATCTTTTATTATTGGAGAGCCGCACTACAATTTTTTAAACTAATAGATTGTGATTTTTTGAATCGTTGTTAGGTTCAATTTTACCAAACCTTCAAACGAATTTTTTTTTTTTGTAAATTGTCTAACAAGTCTCGTTCACTAATAAATAAAGCAATAAACTTAAAAGAGCAATGGTAAAATAGTTACCAAATCAAATTGAAACTTATGCCTCTGACATATGCCTTTGCCAATGAAAAAATATACCTACGATGTGATAAATAGGTAAAGTTTTTTTTTATTATTTTAACATCACACGTTTGAAAATGTATCTTGATTTTCTAAAATATTGTGACTAACTAAATAAAAGTAAAAATAAAAATACACAATTGAACAAAATCTGTGTGTTTATATATTTCACACTTACATATCTAGTAGTATTAACAGAATACTTGAGAGTTATAATTATTCTTTTTATTTTTCGTGTTTTGTCAACAAAAACCAGAAAATAGCGCGACAGTTTTTACTCTATGACTGCTCTCGGAAAGAAAGCGAACTAGGGCCATGTCCACTTATTAAGGTCGGCGTTCGACTCAATAGAGTAGTATGAAAGCTGCCTCACTTCCTGATTCGAGGCTGGACTAGCGGCGATGGGCCTTAATTGTAAGACAAAATATACTCTAGTTTTGATATGTTGGTAGCACACAATAACTAATAAGAAAGCGTCAACGTCATATGTATTTTAATTTTTTTTTAACTACAAGTAGTGTAGATAATATTTATTGTATGTATTACGTGTAGTGTAGCTCATATTTATTAAAGTTTGGCTCGTTAAACTTTCAAATCGCCAATATGTTTGTTTGTTTCAAACTCAATAGTTGCTTTTTGCGTCAAGTTTTAATAAGGTGCTGATATCTGATTTCATTTTAGGAAGTTTATTGTGGTAAATATATTTTAATTATTCTGTTAATGACAGTAAAAATAAAGTGGCTAATAAAATGTCAAGACTAATTCGTATTCCATGAATGAGTGAATCACTATTAACATTTCATGTTTTCAAATTAACATTCGCAAGTTGAATGAAATGAAACGTAACAAAAATCTAACAAACAAAAAAAGAAAAACGATGACATGGCTGACCTTTTGAAGGAATCTATTGGATAGGATCGATATTAATTACTGAATCGAAAAGTAACTAGGGATGGCAATCCCGCGAAATGAATCACGCAATTTTGTAGTATCTCGTATTCTATCCTATCCTATCCTATCCTCTGCAAAATTACACAAAGATAGTTTTACTTGTATGAATTTAAAATTTTACGTATTCTCAGTACATTTTCTGTGTACATAAATTGGTAAATAAATAAGATAAAAAACATTGGATTTTCCTAAACCTGTTGAAGATGCAATAAGTAGAACTATCTAAATTTAGTAAAACGTTATAATTTTTCAAAGAATGGAACAATACGAGACTCCAACTAGATATAAATAAATATATATACCAAAGGCAACCCCGCGTATTTCGGGCAGGATAAAAGGCACTATGGTATTTCAATCCCTAGATGTGACTAACTCGATTCAATGCATGCATAATCGAGTTCTAATTTGGGTCGTGTCATGCTCGTGTATAATTAAATCGTCAGATTATCGATTTTATTCGTTCGCTGTCTAATCGAGTTGCGAATTACGATGTTTAGTTGAATCGATTAGCGCTCAAGTTTTTGCTGATACTTTATCTGAGAATCCTTACTAGAGATCTTATCTACTTTACGGTTGTTTACCTTTTTGTGTTCACTTTTGTAAATTTAGAGTATACTAATACTTACTAAGGCGTTTAATTAAAAGTCATTTATCAAATCAAAATTTTATCCCCTTCTTGAACCAATTTGGGGAAGTAATAGAATGACTGCTTAGCAAAAACCTATAAATAAATGAAAATTCAATTTTCTATAATATAATAAAAAGAAAATATGCGAATTATTATTATGGATGCAGGCCGCTTCCAATCGGTTGTTTTGGAAATCCTTGGGGGAGGCCTATGTCCAGCTGTGGACCACCTGTGGCTGATATGATGATGATGCGAATTATTAGGTATATTCTTTAAGATATTGTTCTAAATTGAACCATTAATTCTAACGTAAACAAAAGAACTAATGATGACTTCAATTTGTCAACATCAAATTATTCATGACACAGCTGATTCTAAAATTTTAATTGCAAAAAATCATCATCTACGCGTCGGAGCGCATTCCTTGACCAAATTAGTAGGGGAAGAGAATACGGTTGGTGGACATAAAAAGATTGTGAATAGAGATCTAGTTTACAGACGTGGGCGCGGCTGTGGGCTGGCAGACAGGTTGGCCGCACTCCGCCAATGTTGGTAAAATATGGCCAATGTGCGAAAACTGTTGAACAATATAGATAAGATATATAATAAAAAATGTAAACTGAGATCAACAGCTTGGGAATGTTAACGAGATATAAACCGATTATAAAATAGGTACATACTTTATGTAAAAATGACCTACGATGCTACTGTCAGAGATGATATTTTCTTAAAAATTAAATAGCGCCATCTTTAAGTTCACAAGAAAAAAGATCCTTATATTGCAGTAAGTGAGTCAAGATCCAAGATTCCGATTCAGCTTTTTCTAAGTCACCTTAGATTTAGTTAAATACTCTAAGCCTTATCTTACTCCCGAGCGTATTCCCGGTTGCATCCTCAGCGGTGACGCTTTGGAGCCCGGAGTCCGCTACCTAACCTAGGTGATTTGCCGAGGTGACTGGTTTTTACACAAAGCGACTGCCGTCTGTCCTCCGCAACCTAAAGGGTAGAACCCTTCTAGGATAGGTATAAACAAACGCTAGATGGTGTTCGGGACCCACATTTTTTCATCCTAACCATACTCGAAACAACTTTTCACAAAGTACTACAGACATAAGAGTAACATTTGGCCCAACATTGGTCAACACGTAACGAACTTCGTAGGTGTAGGCCATATACAAGAGGTCGGGCTAAATGTCAACTAGGGTATGCGAGGTCGCCTGTCGAAGCCCGGGGCACCAATTGTAAATCAATAGCTTCGGATAAACAATCTTGTCAGCAAATTATGGCTTATGGCCGCCTCAGGTGGCACACAGCCATGGCAAAAGCATTTTTGTAAGCACAATATGTGGTGCGGCGTACGTAATGGATTGAACCATGAATAAAGCCTTAGATTAGAATCGATGAATGGAAGCATTCAATGAAACGTATAAAAAATATGTTAAATATCTATAAATTTGATTTTTTCGAAAGAATATTTTGCATGGTATACGAAAAAAAAAAACTAAAATTAGTAGTACCTACTTCAATCTGTTTAGTTTTTTTTTTTAATTTCACTTTAGTTAAGTAATTAATTTAAAGCATGTCTATGTTTCTTTGTATTTATTTATTTAATCTTTATTGCACAAATAAAATGAAATTACAAGTGGCGGACCTAATGCCATATATGGCATTGTAATTTTATGTTTGTTTTGATAAAAGGTAAGTATTAAAATTTTATACGCTAATATTATTATTGGTAGCCTTGTTAGTTTTAATGGTAATATTGCTATAAAGACAAGTAGGAACAGTCTTTTTAACTTCTACTATTATGGTCATTTATTGACGCTACTTTCTGATTAATTTCTATATTAACACAGTTTATGTAGTCGTTGATGGGTATTTAAGTTTGTTTGTTTTGTTAATTTAGTGTTTTTACAAGAGGTGGTAATTACAAGAGAAGTTGCTATAAAAGTTGAAAATATTATCTATAGAATTAACTACTGCCAAGTCTATTAACCACGCTTACCCTACTATATTAAACGAAATTACAAATTATACGGAAGCTAATTTAAGAACACGTGATTTTTCTGCTTTCCAAAGAAACCAAAAATATCTTGCGGAAAAGGTAAAAGTTGCGGAAATATAGACAGATAAGACAAAAAACAACTTTATTGAAATACATATGTAAATATGTACATACATAATGTGTTGTGTTGCTTTAAGTTATAAGGTACTTGCTTACATAGCTCTACATTGAAATTGATTTTCTTCGCCACGTTCTTGTGGTCAGCATTTCCATGACACCGTTATAACAAACCAAAACAAATAACTGAACTTACGTTTTTTGTATTATTTTTAGGAATTAGTGAGTTTTGTAGGCGACGCGCGTGCGCAGGTGTGACCGCAAGATGGGAGGTTCTTACTCGTGTATAATTTTTATTGTACACGCGTCTCTATAATCTATGGCTTTCGTGGAAATTGTGCTACCGTGTAGTTTATTCAAAATTGTTTTTGTCAATATCTGAATATTTATTTTTCCGAGAGATACTGACGAAGAAGACTGTTAGTTTATTGTTTTGTACAGGTATGATCTGTTATCGGTAAATTATTTTTATTTTTAAAGATAACGTTAAGTAAAAACAAGAAACTGAACGTACAATGAGGAAATTTGTATGTTCTTTAGAGATTTTATTTTCAGTAAGGATTTTTTTTCAGTAAACATTAACTTTGTCTTTTATATGTAATAGCATGTAAAATTTATGTGAATAAAAATTATTAGATTAGATTAAAATGATGTTAGGCAGACACTGCTGCAATATTTATCGCCTTCAGCTGTACTTAACTTATACGTAGATACAATTAATCATTTATCAATTGAACTTTACTCGAACTTTCATAACGACGATTAATTCAGTAGAGATATCGACGTAGACATAATTTTTATTATGAATGTATTTGTCGTAAGATTAATGTGGTGTATTAGCCGCCGACTTTGTTCGCAGTTGCTTGACATCACAATACATTGCATAAGTTTACTAAGGATGTTAATGTTGCGTCACGTGTTAATGTAGATTTGATATTTCTTTGCCATTGAAACGAATCAATCTGATTGTATGTTTCCTTTGCCATTCAATAGTTTGATATATATCGGAAATCATTTATACGCCAGTTAATATACAATGGTCCGTTTAGTATCTTTTTTTTTTACTTTTGTTGGTTTATGGCACTGCAAGTCTATATATTTAACACATTTATAGATAGTAGAACGCCTACAGACGTTATCAATTGTTATTTCTATTGTGTCTTGCTTAGTGTCTATTAATAAGTTAATATTATGAATTTGCGAATTTGTAGTATACATGAAAGAGTCGATAAATACTCATGCAAAAAGTTGTCTACATAAGATAATTAAACTTTACTATAATTATACTATTACTTTGATTCAAAGTATACAATTTATCACTGCCCAGGAAATTATGTATTACAGATTTGTTGTGTAGAAATTGCAGGTAAACTTTATGTACAAAAAAATGCACCAAAAATCTTGTAACAAAATGGAGACGTATCATAACATCACCTCGATCACGACGCGGCAGCCGAACAAAACGAACCTCGACCAATGACCTAGACGAATTCCGAAAATAATTCAAACATTGAATGCTCCAAATTACAGAAAGCAATCAAAGACTCTTGTGCGATCCCCCGATAATGACTGCGGCAACCAAAAAGAACCTCCTCGATAAAGGGGCTATTCACAGAGCGGCAGTCCGAGAGATAATCTATTTGCTATCCGACCTCACGACCTCACGGTATAACAATATAATTAAAGAGAGATCGCCCTGATCCGATGCTGGTATCGCCACTTGGAATCCGTTTAGTGGCCGGATGTCGATCAGTTTAAAAGGAGTGCTTGATTGTTGCCTACGAGTAAGTAGTGTAATCGTTACGTGTGGGTTTTTTATGAGATCGATCGGCCATTTCGAGTACAATGGGGACCAATTTTTTAGGATGCCCACATTACAAACAGCGCCTACGTGTGTAACAACAGTTCCTAATTGCAACTTTATAACGAGAAAGTAGAAAAGGCGAGATTTAGGCCTCTTACTTCCCCGATTTAACAACTAATACTTACGTGATACGTGAGAGGATGAAGTGTACTTGCTTTTGCACTTAGGCAGCCTTTTAGGTCAAACTGTCGCTGAAGTTAGTAGGTATTTTATAGTAGTTTATGATACAAGTGTTCATTAAGGTTGACACACAAGCAGGCAAAGCTCGCACGTGTAGCTATACTATAGGTACACAAAAGACAATAGGTAAGAGTATTTCATACTATAGAGCCGAGCCGATTTCGAACATGTGCGTAATACATGGCATTACACAATTAAAATCAGTGTGGAAAATAGCATATCCGAACGAATGTGGCGAAAAATATATAAAAACCCTTTTTCAAAAATCGAAAAGCTCACATGCATAAAATATATCCAGCCAGTAAAAATAAATATGACGATTTATTTCCAAATTTAAAAATAACAGTTTTCTTTTTAATTTATCTTCGCTGTTCCATCTGGCTGGCACGAGCTCTCCGCCCGGACAGAAGTGTGATTGTATCGCGCAGTGGGTGTAGCGATGGATTTATCGAACACTCCACTCGTAAAGGCTGATTTGTACTCTGCGCCTAGCGGGTATCATCAAGAAGTTTCACACTTCCAATAACTGACAGCTCTTCTGTATTTGTTTCGAGGTGTTTTTTGTGTGTAAATTAAACGACAAAATTTTAAAATGATATCTCTGCTTCCTTTGAAATGATTTATTTCAAATGGGGGCAGCACTGGACCCCGGAAAATTTATGTATCCCCTTAAATCAAATAACATACGTGCATAGATCAGAATAAACGTTTAAATCAAGTTTAGACAATCATATATCAATCTTTTTATTTTTCTGTAGGTAGATATAGAACTGCTGCTTTAATAAACTCAGAAGCGTAATTTCTTCGTTCTTAATTTTCTTAAATATTCTATTAACATCAAAAAATAATATACTGTCCACACCATAGATAAACATGAAATGAAATGGGTTCCACAAAGCGACGCAAGCGCAGGGCTACAAATTAAAGTGGATAACATACTCGTATGTAGCATTCATGTTCATATTAAGTGCATGCTTGCACAGCAAGACTCTTATAGAAATATATTTTGAAGCTTAGTTTTAAAGTAACAAGTCATTAAGTTAATGACAGACAGAAGACAGTAAGAGTATTTACATATTAATAATACAAACAATTTTGATGACCTCCGTGGCGTATTGGTTAACACGCTAGTCCGTCACTCGGGGGTTCTGGGTTCGATCCCCAGCCAGGGCATGATGGAAAATGGCCTTTTTTCAAATTGTCCTGGACCTTGGGTGTTTATCTATATGTAGATATACTCGTGTATTCCTGTGTTATGTATACCATAACACAAGTTTAAACTTACTTTGGGGCTAGCTCAATCTGTGTTTTGTCCCTATCTAAAAAAAATAAAAAAAATTAGGCCAACATTTCTAATAAAATGAGGGAAAATGCTTATCATGTTAATAGGCGATGCGGCTAGCAACCCATCACCATTTTGATTCCTTTTCCATCTTCACACTCACCGTAACGCTAGAAGTGGCCTTTGGATCTTGCGTTTTTAAGGTATGTCAGCTAAATCTGAAATACTCTATCTATCCCGTTAGGGATAAAGACGTGTATCTGGATCTGTATATACTAATATTTAAAATGTTGTATCAGTTTTTATTACTTCATTTTAAATGCTTTGAAACTTATATTTTTTTATAAGCCAGGATACGCTGACGATTTGCTTATATTAAAAAAATATTAGGTAGCTATACGCTACTAGGTAATAAATACTATAAATTAACCATTAAAAATGATCCAGTGAAGGAAAATATCGTAAGAAAACCTTCTCAAATCTTAGTGACTTTTAAAGATTACTGGTGTGTAAAATGGTGAAGAAGAATTATCACGGGTTTTTTTTGTCTCCACTGCAGGAGCATGACTCTCTCTATACTACCAGAGCCATATACTAGCCAGAGCAGTCAGAGAATTTGGCCAACACTCTTCACTCTGGCTAGACGGGTTGGAGAGGTGTCAAGGTCATTGGGTGTCATTAATATTTATAAGCTTTCTATAGCTTGTGTTTTTTATGTCGCCTTCTACGACACCTACGGGACTTGGAGTGGTCCTTTTCTAGTCTGCCGGGAAAGACACGGCTATATATATTGCTATAGTCGAAGGAGAAGAATAGGAAAGGAAATTGTCATTGTGTGCGTCTATCTCCATTCAATGATACCGACAAGGGCCTGGCTCTTAAACGTAGAAGAAGACATTAATAGATCTCTCACGTTTTTATATTCATTTCGGTAAGAATTCTCCTTCTGTACCTATCTTTTTTTATGATGGGCCATTCACATAAACAAACGTGTCAACATATCATACATCTGACCACGTGTGGTCCGCAATTCGTGTATGTTAATGCATAAACACCTACCACGGAATTATTATTACGTACAACCATATTCATGTTATGAAATAGAACCGTACACACGTAAGTTTTATTATAATTATTCAAATGAATGCGCAGATGTAATTTTTTCGTTAATAGTCGTGGATGTTATCGATATGGTTTTTTGGTTTGTTACGGAAATTAAAACTTTAACTGATTCAAAATTGTAAGGATTAGGATAAATACATATATCTCTGTGTGAGTTCCTTGTGTCACGCGTGTGGTTCTGCCCTAGAAAAGGAACACTCCATGTTATTGGATGATGTTAGAAGAAACAAAAGGACTCAATTCTCGTGCAACCAGACGACCGACGTCGAGCGGCGGCCAGTTGTAAAACTTTTTGCACAAATACACTCCCAAGAAGAGTATTGACATAGTGACGCGGCTGGTTATAAAACTACAGCCAAATAGTATTAATAATTCCTATTTTTTCTTAACCCATCACCCCCGACACTTCACCTCTTCTTTGACATCTTTGAGTGACCATGTCCTTTTAACATAAGAAAAAGCCGAATAGTTGACCCCGGTTGCCCTCTATGAGTACTTCATTTAGCATATCCATTGCAGTACACTGCTGTGTAGAACACAAACGGGCGCTGTCAGCGCACACCAGTAGCGACGCTAATGCTCGACCGATATGGATAGCGCTCATGCATATTCAGCAAACAAACGCGATAGCTTGTCCTACACAGGGAACAGATTCTGCCCTAGCTAACCAGGGTGACTACATAATGTAAAGTTCTAGCCTTCACGATATTTAGACGATATAAAAACAATCTTTGTATTGGTACATAAGGTTGTGGGACCTGTCGACCTGTCCCGGCACTCTAGGCGAGTTTCCACATAGAAGATAGTAGGAGAAGTGGAGAATAAATTTTATAACAACACAGATTATATATAATTTAATTTCTAATACTGACTGTTACAGAGTATAAAAGAATAATATTTAATGAGGTACAACAGATAGAGAGAAGTGAGCGATCAGCTTCAGAGATGATGGTGGAATGAGTGAAAAAGGATCAGTTAATGATTTGAAAATGGAATAAAAGGGAATTTGATATGAAATGAAGAATGAAAAACGGACAGGATGAGATAAAGAAGAGGTTTGAACTTAACGCATGCAGCATCGTTACAAGGTCATAGCCGCGAACGTAATGAGAAAGTATCTAGAACTATGTTAGGAATAGACTCAGCTCAGCTCAGTCGTAATACTGAACTACTTACAGTACCCTTTAATCATATTAACCCTAATTAACTACGTTGAGATCAAAGTGCGAATTTACCGGCATAGGCATAGGAGCCCAATCGTTATTGTAGGTAAGCTCTATGGCATCCAATATAACGTCTAACAAAATAGTACTCTGAAACTATTTAAAGGGATTGCATGAATATTTGGGGTCCAGTGCTGCCCTCATTTGGAATAAATAATTTGAAAGGAAACGGAGATTTCATTTAAAATTTTGTCTCCAGTATGCCTGATAACCCTTCAAACTATTTTATGAACTATTGTTTTAAGTTTAAAGTGAGAACTTGAAGCTTTTTTTTTTAATTTAATTCAATTTAAATTGAAAATAAGAAAGCATACCCTTTTAAATGAAAAAAGAATTTTCCAAATCGGTTCAGGCGTCTTTGAGAAATCAAGGAACAAACATTAAAAAAAAATCCGATGAATTGATATCCTCCACCTTTATTTTAATCGGTTATAAAATACTCTAAACGTCACCTCTAGATCTAATGGCCCTAGGTCGTGTCTATTCCGGATAAAGGCATGATTAATTTGTAGATACGTCTATATGATCACATTAACCTTAATTAAGCATGTCTAGATCAAAGTGCTCGTGTTTTCACCTGCACGGCACAGGAGCCCTATATCCGCTGCCTTATAAGGCGTATGAGTGGACCAGTTATCGGATGAAAGCAGCGTGTTCCAATATCGATGGTAGTTATAATGTCCGATAGCGGGTACATTCCACTTCACACTAGGAAATAGGTAGACAGATAGATGGATAATACATTTATTTTGTTCAACTGCTACACACTACATACTAAACATACATAAAAAAGTTAAAACACACAGTAGCACAAATAGGCTATTAGGTCAGCACAATGTTGCTCAGGAGGAACAACCGCTGATGTTCAGCTGTCACCTAACCTGAAATGACACGAACGAGTGCAGTATTATCTACATAATAACATATTAAAAGAATAGTAGCATGTGGTCCTCAAAAAATTAAATAAATAAAAACAAAAAGACTGCGAATAGAGAAAGAGACGATCATATAATAACAAATAACAAAATTAATTAGAACTAAGTAATAGGTAGTACATTAATGAAAAATAAATAGACTTAGAGAAACGAAAAATAAATTAGACCTGATTATTTATTTACAATTTTTAATATCGATTTGCTCAATTAAATGTCATTCTGGTTTTATCATTTTTTTCTCTCATTGATGGTTAGTAAAAAGCGATGTTTCTATCCCATTTACACTATTATTTTATAACTGACTTATCATTTCTACAAATTACAATATTTTTTTCTTATTTATCATCATCATAATTTATTCAGAATGTGCATTTACACAATTTTTTTTGATTTTGTGAACAAAAGACATCAACGAGCCCAAACGACGACGAACGTAACAAGTTTATTTTTACTTTTTTTTTTATATGCGAATTTACATGTTCCTACGCCTTCATATAATTAAAAATAGAGTTTAAAATATAAGTTTGGTAAAACCATGGACGAACCAATACAACAGGACTGACCACCCCATACAAAAAGCGTACTCTGCTAGAAAGCTAAAATCCTGTAATATTTCTAAATGTCGCTACTATCTCGTCCGCTAACCATACAAAGCATGCTGAGTACTTACGTTGACAGTATCCACGATAAAACAGAGATGGCGCATACCGCTCTTTCCGAAATTAAGCGGCACCACTACGAAACTTCCTTCTTTCAAACTAGTCACTAGCTACAATATTTTATGAAGGTTGTCCTCTTGTATTTGTTTATCCATTGTAAAACTAAAACATGTTTTCACTGATTATATAAGACTTAAAATCAAATAAGGATTCCCTAGAAAAAAAATCTTCTAGTAATTCTTCAATTTATAGGCCTTTGCGATCGTCTAATACATATATTATCCTTCCATCAGCAGTAGGATCCAAAGAGAACACACTTAATTCACATTTATGATTATGACTCAAAATTATTTAGGCCTCGTCCGAGAAATCGTTATAAGTTCAGATCGACGACGAAGAGAATAGCTTACCATTGAAACCACCTAGGTACTTACCTGAAAATTACAGGCTTTACGTTCTTAGGAATAATGTTAGAGATTAGCTGGAAATTTATTTGACCACATGAATAGTTGTGATGCATAAAATGTAACACTAGGTTGGAGGTAGTACTATAGTTCTCCAGAATAGACCACACTACAATAAAAACATAAAGGGACCTGAAAATTGAGGTGTTTACTTACGGTACCTACAAACAATGAAGTGAATAATCACAGATCTGTATATCTGGACAATGTATTCAAGGACAAAAATATAAATCGTAAGTATAATCGGTGGGGTGAAAGTGTCAAGTTGGTTGGACTTTTGATGGATTATCAAACTAAAGCCAAAAACAAAAAGATGTTTATACCTTTTAGTCCCTTTTTCCAGAAAGATATTTAGACTTTTATTTAGCTAGCATTAGAAACTTTGCTCTACGTTTTTGCATAACAAATGTATAGCAAACCGTAACAAGGCCCGCTAATGTGAATATCAGATCGCGCGCTCGCAACATCGCCTTACAAGCGGCCGGCCGTGTACTGGTCAGCTTGGCTTGTTATAACGAGCGGCCATCGCGCTTTCATACCAGGAAGTTTTAAAAAAATCTCACCATTCAATTTTCACCATATTTTGGAACGACAGAATCTTGGTCTGGGAGAAAAGAAAAAACTTAGCATGTACCAGCTGCTTTTCTTCCCGCGCAGATTGTAGAAGTCAATCGAGGGAATGGGCGAAAATGTAAATCATGTTAATAGGCGATGCGGCTAGCAACCCATCACTATTATTATACACCCATCACTATTCCTTTTTCCACCTTCTCGCCTACCATTACGCTAAAAGTGGGCTATAAGGCTTGCGGCCCAGGACTCTGACTGCTTAGAGCCGCAAGACCCAAAATGCTCTGTCTGCCCCAGCTCTTAAATATAAGAAGTATGTATGTATGTAGAATCTTCATGTGTACTCGTACTTGTTGCGAAATTTACTTTTTGGACTTATATTTGCTAAACCTGGGGAAAGGGGAAAGTGTTGGTTATTGCATGGTTATAAGGGCTCGCGAGGTCTACTGTTCTCACAGATCCACTAGTTTTAATTTTGTTTAACAAAGATCTACAGGCTATCTAAAGGTCTAGTGGAGGATCTCTTACTTTTGTTTTTAAACTTTAGCCTACTAAGATGACACCGCTGCACTTTAGTCTGCGACAACGAAGGATGTAAATCCCCAAGGATTTACAACTATATTATATTTAACTATATTATATATTATATTAATATAATTAAGTAACTTTTTTTGAGTCTAACGTTTCCAAAAACTAGACTTTTTGGAAACGTTAACTGAAAAGTTAGACTCAAAAAAAGTTACCCCTCGTACTTTGGACAACTTTCCCCAAACGATATAGGCGCATGCAAGAGATCCACTACTTTTCTCAAGATGAAACATTTACCTAGCCTATGAGTATTTGTCTGTTACTTCTCATTCATAATGATTAAGTTAGATTTTCGCGAACATTTCAGCATAATTTGGATGTATTAAAGCTGTAATATTTTTAATACTAAGTACCTTCTTGTATGTAAAATGTAATATGGCAAGGTCAATCAGTATGTTTTGTCCGTGTCTATTGATATATCTCTCTCTATCTATTGTCTCTTTATTTAGGTATAATATATATAAAAAGTAAAATATAAAAAAAACATAGTACAAGGTACTATACTACTATAAACATATTATAAAACCTGACCTAGCGGCCCGCTGACAGACGGGGCACGGCCCAGGCTACCGGCGGTTCGGGCCGCAGAGAGAGAAACCTCCTGGCAATGCGTGCCGTGTCCAGGAGTAGACTTCTGTATCTGACTCTTGAGTCTTGACCCAGCTACCCAGCGAAAGAGTCTTAAGCTATTGGTCAAGACTCTTCGCTATAATATACAGGGTCTAACAAAATATACTGAAACTATTTTACGGGTAGATTCAGTCCATGATACTGAACAACTTTCCCCAAGGAACATATACCGGGTAGATTCAGTCCATGATACTGAACAACTTTCCCCAAGGAACATAATTTTTTACCTACCATACAAGTTGACCGATCAGCTGATCCGAGTATGTAGGAAAAGCTAAAAAATATTTTTCATATTTCGTTAGTCCCTGTATATATAACGTCTAACAAAATATACTGAAACTATTTTAATGGTAGATTCAGTCCACGATACAGAACAACTTTCCCCAAGGAACATTACCGAAATATGAAAAATAATTTTTTACCTACCATACAAGTTGACCGATCAGCTGATCCGAGTTTGTAGGGAAAGCCAAAAATTATTTTTCATATTTTAACATATGTTCCTTGGGGAAAGTTGTTCAGTATCATGGACTGAATTCACCATTAAAATAGTTTCAGTATACTTTGTTAGACGTTATATTTAAAATATATATTATTAGTATATTATAATCACTAAGTAGAAAGTTCGAAACAAGCCACGTTTAAACTCCATGTGTTAACGGCCTACTCTAAGCACTTATTATAATTAACCAAGCATGAAATCGTTATCTGAGCCATTTAACGCTAACCAGCGTCTAAACTAAACCCGATTGTTTCCCTAAAAAGGCGGTAAAACTAACAATAGTGCAGTTAAATCAAGATTACTATCTGTAATATCGACCCGCCACTTTCTTCACGAGGGCGCGCCGCGCCGGCACGCGACCGCTACTCCTGCGCAGCTAGGGACGGACTTACACAACTATCGATATTGATATTCATATGAAAATTTATGTGTACTTACCATTTGTGATCGACTAAAGAATCAAATGAAACTTTTCTAAAAAATAAGGTTAAAATAAAGCTCATTGATCGTTACTTGATTACGAGTACTTGATATTTTAAAATATTCAAATACAGGTGTTACAAAATATACTGAAACTATTTTATGGGTGGATTCAGTCCATGATACTGAACAACATTTCCCAAGGAGATATATCGAAATATATTTTTGGCATATAAGTTGATCGATCAGCTGATCCGAGTTTGTATAAAAAGGAAAAAAAATGTAGTTCATATTTAAATATATGTTGCTTGGGCAAAGGTTTTTAGGGTCATGGACTGAATACATCCTTTAAATAGTTTCTTTATATTTTGTTAGATCAATAAACTCCTTGAAATAGTCTGTTTTTTAAATATGTTTTTAAAGACATTTATCGATATAAATATATGTAAACAAAACGAAAGTATTATTTTTTTCATCTTGCCTCTATATATATCTTTCTAGTTGTCTAATGACATACGTGTTTAAGTATGTAATTTGTACAATTGTAAAATTAAAAATAAAAAAATACTTAATGTTACGATAATAAATTAAAAATCTCCAAACAATCGATGTAAGAGCCCAGCCCTAAAGTTTACAAGTGGCACGAGTCGCGATAGTATCGAGTCAGTCGATGATACAACTAGATTGTTTCACTAGAATAACGTACCGATAGCGATTACTGGATTGTTATTATCGTTAATCGAATGTATCGATTCACGTTTCGAAAGCGTTTGCTCGTATACATGTAGTAGGCTACTCGGATAGTGTCTCTATTATTCTGTATGCAAATAGGATAGCTTTTATTTGCTTTATTTGTTTTGGTATGTCTGAAGTCTAGTTGAATGTTTCTCGTACTCAGTTTACTATCAAGCTAAACTAGTAGAAATAGAGTACTGTGTTTACATGTACCTGCTTTGTTTCTTTTAATCTGGACAGAGTAGAATAGGACCACTCCAAGTCTTCCCGTGGATCTCGTAGAAGTCGACTTAGGAAACACAAGCTAAACAAAGCTTATAAACATCAATGAGACCTCTCCAACCCGTCTGGCCAGCATAGAGAGTGTAGGCCAAATCCTCTGGCTGCTCTGGCTTACATATGGCTCTAGTAGTACACAGAGGGTCGTGCTCCTGTATAGAAACTCGGATCAGCTGATTCATCTTGTATGGGAGACATTTACTTTTGAATTCCAAAATGAAAGTTGTTATTATAGATTGGATCCGTAACTGTGATAGTTTCAATATACAGGTGACTTTTTTAACTCCAACATTTTTGGAGCGAGTTCAGTCCGTGATACTGAACTACTTTCCATAAAAATAGTTATCGAGAAACGAATAAAAACGTCGGCTTCCCATACAAATCAGCGCTCAGACAAACGGATTTTGTATGGGAGGACGAAGAATTTTTATCGATTTTTAATAACTACTTTTTTATAGAAAGTAGTTTAGTATCATGGACTGAACTTGCTCCAAAAATTTAGCAGGTGGACAATAAGTCAGCCTGTATATATTTTTTTATATGTAATAGTATAGTTTATAGATAAGTCATCCTGTATATTCGTTGTCACCTTTACTTTATCTATAGGTCAGGAAAGTTAGCAATTACAGCACTAAGAAATAGTGTCCAAAGCAATCTCTAATGTAATCATTAAACTGTACATCAAATATTAATTTATACTTACCGACATACACTTCAGCCAAGTCAACAACTGAACCATACGTTAAGTTAACGGGCTGCGCTGCGCCTGCGCATCTCACTTGTTTGTTTAACGGGATCGAACCCCGGACCGGCGAACACTCAACCCGCAGTTACTAATTAACTTTTGCTATTAAATAACCTTATCTTAACCTCTCGATGTTCAATTTAAATTATGGGTATAAAGGTGCGTACATATTAGAGCAATACTGATCTGTTTTGTTTGATTGTTGGTATGTATTACTTTTTTTAGGATGATGCCCGAAAAATATATATTGAAAAATGTCGTTATATTTTTATATAAAACTTATTTTTATTTTATTTTTTCGATAAAATTTATTGATCAATATGTAATTTGAAAATTTACGAAGATTTATCCCCAACAAGCTTTGTTAAAAGGTTACAAAGATTCATCAACAACAAGCTTTGTCAAAAAGTGTTCAAAAAATATCGACAACATGCCTCGTCTGTTGTCCTAAAAGTTGCACTTACCTAGTTACAAATAAGTATTTGCAACATGCTTCGTTAACATAATGACAAAAAGCTTGCACAGGTAGTTACTTTTTGTAGACAAAATGTTTTGAACTTAGACATTGTTGTAGGATCTATCATAAAATCAAAATATTTTCATAAACATTACTGACTTTAAACAAATAATACTTATAATAGTAGACACACATGGTATTTACATCTATAAAATAAGGCCTAAAAGTAACTTTTAAGCTATTTATATACCAACCATCAACCTAAATCAAGAACCTGAATAATATGTTACAAATAAATGCACTTGCTACTCTATATTTTACAGAATATCTATGTATATTTTTTATGTATTCTAGCAAATAAATTATTGATTGATTGATTGCTGCTGCGTAACACTTACCAAACAACCCATCAAATATTAAAAAAACGTTACAATTAAGTAATAAGATAATTATATGGAAAAGCAATTTTTGAGCCCCAATGATTGCCCATTTTTAACAACTTTGTTTACGCTCACAAAATATATGTTTATTCTCAATACATACAATTTCTTTTTCGTCATAGATCGACCTTGTGATAGGGTCCACAATTACGTTATAAAATGAAACGCCTCAGTGTGCACTCTCCTTAGCTTATCGATTAAATTGCACAACGTATCGATAAAATTGCGCATCACTACTTATTACCCCTCTTAAAGGATTTGTTGGATTCGCAACGAGGTTCGCCGGTGTATAATTGCTGTTCGTATGTGTTGAGATGGTCGATAGTGAGTTAAGTGCGTTCTTGTTGCATCGATAAGCGTTTATGAGATAGGTAACAACACCATTTAGGGCTGACTTAATTTCAAGACTTACATGTAACTCCATAATCTAAAAAAAACGGGCCTATTGTTTTTTGTGCACCATCTCCTAGCTTTTAATATATAATACATTGTGTGATAAACGATCTGCATTTTGCTGCATTTCCTTACAATAAACACTTTTTTTATTTGTACTATTTAAGTAAGTATAATCAACACAAGATTAAGTGATATAAATATACCTACGTGAAACGTTTATAATTTTATAGATCCTATGTGCATTTAAGTTCAAACAGATTTAGAAAACTGTTATCTACCATTTTAAGGACATTTTCTGTGTGATATATCATGATACTAAACAATTTTCCAAAATTGTTCACTAATATAGATTGGTTATGCCCTAAACTAGTTTCAACTCATTGTTAGACCTTATATATATATTTATACATATTATATTTATTTATTATTCTATTATTATTCTTTCTAATAACAATAATCACAAATGCACAAAATCACAAATTCGTGAGTCCCCATCCACATAAAATAACTAAGAAATTGCTTGAACTCTCTCGGTGGTAAAACAATTAAAATCTATCATCTGAACACACGCAGCATCATTTCTCCAGACTTCCTGCACACCTCTAACAATTACAAAAGCCATTACAATTACCTGCCCTTCCCCTGTTCTTAAATTCACTTCAATTTATAACGAAACCTCCATAAAAGCATAAACTGTAATTTTATTATCAACAATATTTGCAAATCTTCAGATGTCACGGAAAATCTAACTTCACTAATTAATTTCCAGAAATATAGCAAGATAAACTGTTTTTGAAGACTTTCTATTTTAATTTATAAAGATTAATTGAAATCTTAAACGAAACTTAATTATATCAAGGATTCGTTAAATGCTGGTAAATATAAATTATTAAGGACAATATCAAGACATTCCCGAAAAATATAAATACATGTACAAGACTAATAATAAATAATAACTAAACTAAAACTAAGTAACTAAAAAAAACTTAATACAACTTAAATACTAAAAATAAATTACTTATAAGTATAAACTATTATAAATAAAAAATATCCCGCAAATTCTGCCCCTGCGGAAGAGTGCCCAGAAGGCTGGCAGCATTGCCACGTTGGATGGCAATGCTTAATCTTTGTGCTAAAAAATTGCCAGCCCTCTGGTCACCCGATACCTCGACCAGCCTTTTACTTATAAAATTAAATAAACTATGTGCATGGACCCAACGTTTCAACCCCAAACGGCTCAAAAGCTATTATATCATACTCGTAAAACGATCTCTCTTGACCAAATACCAAGAAAGCTGACTTATCATGAAAGAAATAGATACGCGAATATTTGCGACAGAAGGGAAATAGACTACATTACAGACATTGTTTGTAACACACTCGCCAGTTTTGCTTGACCTCACTCAATAAGATAGAGAAGAAAGCACAGAGGTCAAACGCGTTGGTCGATTTGTGCTTAGAATTAGCGACTGGGCGTTATCCGCTCGGCAAAGTTCGGGAGCGTCCGTGCCTATTCGGGTACCGTTTCCCCGCCCACATACAAACGATAGTATCGTTATCTCGTTTTTACTTGCACAATTTCCACTTTGCGTCTCTGTCGCACTCACGCCACTCCCACTCGACGTTAGGCTATTTTCCAATTATTGTGTGGAAGCTTTTTGCGCCCGCGCCGATCTCGTCCACGATAAGTTTTCTAACAAAATGAGTGAAGTAATCTCTATTGTTGTTATGAGGTTCGTTTTAAATTCCTCTGAGGTTATGATGCCGTTGAATTTTATGATGTAAAATGTAAACAGTTATATAGCAGATATACGTATGTAGATAGTTGGCATTATAGGGTGATTAGTGTGTATAAAATGAGGACAGATTACTAATTTTCATTTCAGCCAGAAACTCTCTTATTTTCATGTACCTAATTATAATTACCTATACTTAGGTGGTTATTATGTATTTATGAGAAATAAAAAGTCACATTTGATAAATATATTTAAACAGCATATTTTTTATGTAATGTAAGTACGTAAAGCATTGATAAAAAAAATGCTGACTCATCTCATGGCCATAATTCACGCTTACACTTCACCTATCCCAAAAGTACGCAACATTTCAAAACTAATAACATAAGTACCGACGCCCATAATGGATACCATTACAAAGTAAAAGTTAGAAAGTGGCCTCACAATAGTCCAAAACGACAATTGGTAAAAAATAAAAAAGACTAAAAACGCGTCCGTCCCATGACCCCTTACCTCTTACTTTTAAAAAATAAACGGTATCGAAAATAAAATAAAAAGATCACCACCATTGGCGATGGTCTGATAATTACAGCGGCCGGTCCACAGCAGCCTCTAAATAAAAGTCGCTCTGTGCTTTAGAGTTAATAGCAATCTTTATAGAGTCATGCGGCCTCCGAATAGTGATGTTATCTCGTCCGCGATTATCGATGTCGATAGTCTGTCATTACTGTGCGGCGAAATTACGTGTTGCTAATGTTGCTTTGTTTGTTTTGCTTCGGAATGCATTTCCGTTCTACTTTTTCCAATTGCGTATCGCTGGCTGTGATTTATGTAAGCCAATAATTACGGATCTTGATTGCTCACAGTTAATAGCCTAACTTTATTACTGGAGATGCAATAAAACTGATCGGGAACGGTCAGACAGTGTTAGACTAAGATTTCCAATAATTAGAAGTAGAAACACCGTCGGCCATTACGGATCGCACCTGCACGATTACGCTGCAATAATTCTAGCGCGAGCGCGGTTGTCGCAGTTATCAAGTGCGCACATCACTAGCCGGGAGCAAAGGTTCTTAGAGGGCGCAGGCATCAATTTGCGCGGTAGCCGCCGCGGGCGCCGCGCCGCCCCTGTCATTAGCCTGCCTGCCCTGCCCCCCGCTCACTTCCCCACCATCTCCCGACCCCGAGGGAGCATACTTTAACCTTTTTTGCTCCCCAACAACCTGTTCACAGGACGTGGCTGCTGTGGCTACACGCCGCAATTTAAGATCGGTTCATGGCCACAGGCGATACGCAGTATCCGTGCCCTGTTAACTATACAACTGTAAATATAGCGCGGGTAGGGTTGCCAACTCGCCGCCATTATCCTGTCACAAGGAGTAAAATATTGTATCGCGCCAATTGGAAAAAGACGTCTAGTTTGTTCGTCGTGCACCTGTTACGCGTGTAGGGGATTAACGCGCTCGGCGCTCCTAGCTTCGATATTTCGCTTTATTGGGCTTCGGTTTCGTCTGTTTCCCATATACGTTTGGGTCTGTTCGTGGTCGTTGACAGCCCTAGCGTGCAGGAGTTATCGCGAGCTCGTCCCGGGTGATTTAAGCGAAGGCAACAATGAGTTTTGTTTGCAAAAATAACTTGAGTGATGATAATTTCACTTGCGATACGAGTTTGTCTTCACTCGCAGTTGCCGTTCGTTCACAAAACGACGAGTGATCAACTTGTCATTAACTGTTTTTAAAACCGATGGATATTCATTTACGTAAATTCTGAATCTATTTGGGTACACGCTGCTAAGACTCTTGACGCTTTTATTTAATTTTAGATAGGTATAATTTAAATGAATTGTTTACTCGTATGTGGTACCTGCAGTATGAATGCATTTAATCTCTATGATAAGGTAGAGCAGCCTGTATTTTTCTCTTCGTAGGATCTAGAAAAAGCTCAAAAATTTATTTGGTGCCGAAGTTTGATGTAACTTTGTGACTCAATCTTTGTTATGAAATCAAATACCTTTTTCGAATAGCAGATAACTTTTCGAAACTGTGTTATAAGGACGGGTCTGCGTCTGCGCCGATTCCCCGAACCCGTAATTTGACCCCCAATTAAACAATTTTCTTAAATATCATTCCGTTTCATTTAACCGCGACGGGGGTCACTCTTGACCCCCGGGCACGGGCATTAGAGTCCCGAACCGCGCCGTAACCCCCATTATACGTAAACATGCCCTCCAACCAAACAATCCGAAGGTCAACTGGGTCGGACCCTCGTTCCACTCTAATTCACTCCTGTCTCGAACCTTGAGATGCTCGAGTCATTCCTAAACTTCTTCGCAGCCAATTGACGTAAGAAAGTCGCTAATGGCAGGGAGCGGAATGAGTCCCGCAAATTGACCTGTCCTTCACAGCGTACGCGGCCGGTCGACTGTCGCCGCTAAATAATTCCGTTCCCATGATCTAGCCAGTAGCGATCTCACTTTAATTATTCATAGAGTTTTTTATACGCTATTGCTTTTTACCGGTCGACCGACGGCTGGCTTCGAAGCCTTATAAAATTAAAAAATAAAACCAAACGACGGCGCAATTTAAAAAAGGAATACGTCGGATGACACGGATCGAACTCCGGGCAAATGTCGCGCGGTAAAAAGTGGTCGAGCGTGGAGGAACGAGGGGGCAAGGAGCTCGGAGATGCGGCTGTGGGGGTGAGGAGGGGGGAGGCAGGACGTCACGTAGGCGGCGCGCTTTTTGTCAACGTTCCCGCGGAGATGACAGGTCGCTGGACGCTGGACTGCGACCCGAGGCAGCCGGCGCAAATAGTTTTGATGCTTTCCATTTTTATATTTTTTGCAGTTGGACACTAACATTTAATGCCCTTTACATGGCGCTTTTGCCGGAATATTACATAACCTCCGAACAAAATATTTTGAAAATAATCCAACACAATTAGAATTGAAATTATTTTCAGCATTCCAAAAATAAAAAGATTTGCATTTATGTTAGGCTTGCTCGTACAAGTATTATTATAAACTTTAAGTGCCTTCTGAATAGCTTGCGGGTAGGCTCATTCGTTGACAGCCTATAACTGATACGACAGTATTACATACAATAATACATACAATTGTAGTACGTTAACAATACACATTTTAATTATTAATATTTCTTTTTATCAGCCTTCCTACATAAATCCACTGCTGGAATGAACGCATTTTCAATAAAGGGAGAATATGCCCTTGACACTACGCAAGACAGGTGGGTCGGTGATCTCAGCAGATGGTATAAAGTTGCATAGAAGACATTGCTGCCTGCTAGTTTTTATACCTTAGACACCTCCTACGACAAATTGTATTCTAAACTAGGTGACAAATTGTACTCCAAACTTCTCCGTCACCACATGTGTATAATTGTAAGCACTGAGTCTCAATATGAACAAATTTTCAGATTTGTTATAATTTAATGAACATGAGACAGCAGATTTTATTTATTATATATCACGTCGGTCTACCCAGAAAAAAAGGTTGCTCATTTCCCAAGTACCTCGTCTTTTCGGTTGCGCTACACCGACAGGTGCCGGGCGGACCTTCCTGAACCTGCTCTGTTCAATTAGATTCGTTAAAATTATGCTAGGCTTCATTACTCTTTTATTGGGTGCTTCATAGCATTCGAAAACACGTCAATCTTAATAAAGATAATAACATAACGTAATAAGGAAAATATGCCATTCGAGCAGGATTAAAACCAGCGATCAGGTCCTTGCGCTTCCATATAAACTATCATGTTTCTAGCCTACACGTCTAATTTGTCCACCATACTATAATATTAACACGCATTATGAATGCTTAACAATCCTATATTGACTCAATATTCTCTATCTTTACAGAACTTCCGAGACCAAAGAATTGACGGTGCCGTCCTGCCCCTCGTTACAGAAGATCAGCTTACAGGAATGCTACAGATGAAGCTGGGGCCAGCACTGAAGCTTAAAATAGCGCTTGCCAGCCGGCTGGAGCCTTGCAGTCAATGCCAGGCGCAGAACCAGGCTACACCGGCGCCGCTGGCAACTGGCCCGAGAATCAACGGAGCAACCGTCAAGTCAGAGCCCAGAAGCAACACTACCAGCCCCAGTTAAAACAACGTTCTATTTTTAAATTAGTTCTTTTTATTTTTTAATTCGTGTTCGTTTTTACATCGCTCGCATTGGCTCTTTGACATAGACAATTTGATAGATATTAATTTTAAATTCCATCTTGCAAACTCCGGTTGTCTGTGACGTAGAATCAATGTTTAAAGTACCTACTGCCTTTTTTTATACATCTTATGCATATAACGAATCTTGAAAGAAAATTAAACAGCGTTCCTTGAATTTTATCTAATCAATATAATATATAATAAAAAAAATAGATTCCGCGGAGCACCCACTAATATTTTAATGACTGATCAGTAAAGGCAGCTTCACACGATTATCATAATAATTCTAGTTAAAATATAACATTAGTCACTTCCACAATCGTAAAGTCTTCCTGATGTAGATTTTGCATTTAGTTATATTTTAAGGCGCTTTAGAGTATTCTTTAGAAGTTTTAAAGATTTTTAACTGTATATAAATTTGTTATAATGTTACGTGTTGCCGTCCAAATGTTTTAAGTGTTAATATGTTTGAGAAATGTTTTTGTATGTGTCCTACGTGCAGGAATTCCCTGTATATTGAATATATTTTTAATCAATGATTAAGTTCGTAAATTTTTCTATAACACTGATTTATAGGAGAATTTTTAAATGGCAAAATGTAAACCCCCTTTTTTTAACTTGATAAAAATATTTTGTTATTGGATATACAATAACTGCTACATTATTTTCGATCTTAATTTTAATTTGTTCGAATAAAGTCACATTTAACAGTTTTGTATTATCTAAAATAAAAAGTGACTATCCTTAGTATTTAGTACATGCAAAAATATTTTTAACAATTATATCGAATAATAAAAATTTTCGGTGCTAAGAGACCCTGCGATAATTTTATATACTTAATGATTGTAAAATGTATATGTATATAATGGCCGATATGTAAAAATACTACGTAATTTTCGAGGCTACTACTAGAATATAATACAGGGTCACAAAGTTATACATTTTGTATGTACATTACACATGTATAGTTATATAGAGTATACGTCAATTATAAATAGCATTTATTTATATCACACCTGAAGAAAGCTCAGTAATATACATACTTACCGATTAAATTACAGTATGTTATTATATGCTTAGAGTAATATTGAAAGAGCTAAGTAAGTCTTTGGAATTTTGTATAATTTTGAATTTTGTATATATCATACCCCAGTTATTTTATAACATATAAGAGTAGATCAATATTGTAAACACGGTTTTTCCTGTGGTTATCTCCTTAATTGCCAAAATAGTATATATAAGATCAATATATGCGAGCTTAAACGATATTTTGTGCATCCATTTGTGATTTCAATTCCAACAGCCTCTGTATTCTAATTGTTTATTTTTTACGAACATTTTGTCCAACACAATTTTTGAGCATATATTTTAAAAAGTGAAACAACATGTACTTAGTATTTTCTAAAAGCTGACTTATAATTATCACATTATCTAGAATAAAAATAAGTTGTAGTATGATAGAGGTTGTTAAGTTCCATGCAAAATGGATAAAAGGTGCTAACTTCGAAACTTTTTACTTAAACCTCCGTGCCTTTATCGGTCTTCCTAAATAAGATAAATATTTTTCACAAGTATTACGGTTCTACGCTTTAAAATGACGATAATACATAATGATACTTATATAGAGTATAATGAATCGACGAATTTGTTTAAGGTGATTTAATATTAATAATATACGATAGTTCACTGCTTTTATTTTGTAACTAACGTATTCTAGGTCGGACCAGTGACTTACAATGTATAAAGTATATATAAAGTGTGTTATACAGATTGAATTGTCAAGTCCAGGGTTTGAAATGTATATTGAACGAATGTTTTGTTTACTTATAAAACAATGAAAAAAGAGGTGTGAGGTGTTACGCGTGATTCTTAAAATACTTGTATACAGGTTTTCATTTGTATATTTTTATTATACCTATGGAAGACAGTAGTAACTTCGTTTATAAATTTGTATACAAATTTCCAAACAATTAATACCGTTTTAACACCACACATCTTTTGTTATCATTCATAGTTCCATAACAACGGTTTTACGAGCACAACTCCGTTAATTCGTTCTATATTCAAAACCTTAAGCCTTATTTTTTGAAAGGCCGAGTCATCAAACGAACAATTTTTGTTCCTTTGGAGAAAAATTGAGTGACTCCTTAATTAAAAAATAGGGACACTTACCTGTGACTTAATTGAAAGTATGTTTGTTGTATTTAGTAGTATAATGTTGTGTATAACAGTTTAGTCACTCTGATACTTGCGATCATGTACTTAGATACGATAGCTTGTTAGACATACGGATCGAGTGTAGTCCACCCTTAAGTATTTATGTGGAGAGAATAAAACGAATGAATTTATTGAAACTATTTATTTTGTTTTATTTAATAAATTATATTAGATATAAAGTAAGTAGTATCATTGACAAAAAATACAAAAAGACTGACCCCATACAAAAAAGCATGCTCTGCTAGAAAGCTAAAATCCTGTTTTATTTCTAGATGTCGCTACTATCTCGCCCGCTAGCCATACAAAGGATGCCGAGTACTGAGGCTGATGGTATTAGAGGTGAAAACTTCCAGGAAACATTCCACTTCTAAGGAAGTATTCCTAAAAACTTCCAAAACTTCCGGCAATTTTGGAAGTTTCCAAAAATATTTTTTTTAAAATAGGTTAATTTCGTTACATTTAGTTAAATAATAAGATTCTTAAATGGTATATAGGTAGGCACTCGAAAACACGAAGCTTAACACTTTTTAAGTCTACCTATAAGAAGGCGATTGTAGTGAATATGATTTTCTGTGTTGAAATATTAATTTTAATATGTATGTGTTGTAGGCATTTACTTATCATAGGTAGGTACCCAATGACAATAAAAAATAGGTAATTTGTAATATTCACTGTCTATCAATAGTATCCTCAGTTTTTCTAAGTCAATAGGTAATCTATTTTGAAAACTTCCAAAGTTGCTTGTAATTTTGGAAGTTATGAGGAATACTTCCGGAAGTATTCCTGAAATATTCCAAAGTTTCGGAAATATTCCGAAGTTTTCACCTCTAGATGGTATCCACGAAAAATCAGAGATGGTGCTTGTTTTTTCGTAGTAAATGAACGCTTATACCGCCATATTTCCGAAATAAAGCAGCACCACTACGAAACGTCCTTCTTTCGAACTAGTAACTCCATCTAGCTATAACATTTAAACTAAAAATGGGATAACGCTTAAAAGTATCAAGATACTCTAGTCCTCTAGTATTATTCATCCATGGTAGTATGTATTTACAATGATTGCGTTTCTAGTTACTTACGTCCTACCGTTGACACCTCCTCTTTACCTTGAACGTCCTCCCTTTGGATTCTTAAACGATTGCTTGATTTAAAAAATCCTTAATTACTCGTAAAGTAAAAAAATATTTATAACATACAATAACGATATACTTAAATGTTATTAAAAATAGCACTTATTAAAATAGGATTAAGTAGGTAAGAAAAAACCAATTACTATATACAAGTGATATGACCAAATGATAAGACCTTCCGCAATATCACAGAAGACATATTGCAATATTACACCTCTTTAGTCACTGTCAACTTCATTTGGGCGAATAATAAGACGGAATACATACAAACATACTATCACGTCTTTATCCCTAACAGGGCAGGCAGAGCATTTTAGGACTTGCGGCTCTAAGCAGACAGAGCCTTTTCGTCTATTCCTACGATCGGCTTCTACAATCTTCGCGGGAAGAGAAGCAGCTGGTACATTCTAAGTATTTTCTTTTCCCCCAGACCAGCATGGAAGAATAAGACGGGATAAGATTAGGATATTTCAGAAGTGCTGTGAATCCTTCTGAATTGGTACTTGTACTACGAACTATATCAATCATTATCTTTCCTGTCGCCGACGAGTTCAAAGTTTCTCTCTAGATGGTGAGCCCTCTTCGCGCGGTACTCCATTAACTCTATTGTGGAGTAGCCGGAGAAGCCCAGGAGAAGAAAACCCAGGAGTATCTGGAGTCTGAAATAAGATTTCAGGTTAAACTAACGATTAGTACAAAGTAGTAGCCTTTTCAAAATGCAGTTATTAACTTACTGCACAATAATACATATTATATACAGAACAAGATGGCACAGACAGAAGGAGGCTTATATGCCCAGCAGTAGGTCCCTGAAAGCTGACGATGATGATAAATTATTATACAATATCAGGTCTTCATCACCAATGGGGCTGCCAGGGCATTTTGGGTCTTGCGTCTCTAAGCAGTCAGAGCCCAGGGCTGCAAGACCCAAAGGCCCCTTTAAACGTGATGGTGGGTAAGAAGATGGCAAAAAGAATCAAAATTGTGATGGGTTGCTAGCCACATCACCTTAACTTGATTCGCATTCGTGCCAGCGTGGACCAGCAAGGAAGAAACATTAATAATAAATTTTATTATTTAAATAAACAGACTCATTTGAGATGGATGTCGCAGAAGGCGACTTAGGAAACACAAGCTAAACAATGCAAAACATCAATGAGACCTCTCCAACCCGTCCGGCCAGCGTGGAGAGTGTAGGCCAAATCCTCTGACTACTCTGACCAAGTATGGTGGTAGTAATTGTGATGCTATAATATAATATCAGCTTTGCCGAATTAGGTAGCTTATAGTTAATTTGTTGAAAAAAACGCGCCACAAAGGCAGCGTCTTTGAAAAAACCGATGCCGCTTTGTCGGCATTCCAACCAATTTAAATAATGGACTATATAAAATCTGACACTAGTAGCGAACACACTACGAGTACATACAATAGAAAGACCGTATCTAAATATAAAGTGAACACGAACCTCGTTCTAACACAGAGATATGGCGCAGTCGCATAGGACAGCACGCTTCCGGTAGCTTCCCACAACCGGAAGTTGGAATACGCTGCTTCTTCGTTGCCGGGGAACAGGATGCCGGAGAGAGCTGGAAATAGTGACCAAATTATTAGGTACTAAAATGCACACTTTTGAAGAAATAGAACTTGTTTACTACACAAAAATATACTATTTTCTGTGGGAGCCTGCTGCGCCGCGCTACGCAGCACTGCACAGTCCGGTGAAATGAGTATATTTATGTGTAGTAAACAAGTTCTATTTCTTCAAAGCCGTGTGGTTCCCGGCAGAGTAAAATAGGACCAAGTCTTCTCGTGGATGTCGTAGAAGGCGACTTAAGAAACACAAGTTAAACAAAGCTTATAAACATCAATGAGACCTCTCCAACCCGTCTGGCCAGCGTGGAGAGTGTAGGCCAAATCCTTTGACTGCTCTGGCTTATATATGGCTCTGGCAGGACGGAGAGGGTCGTGCTCCTGCAGTGGAGACTAAAAAAGACCTGTGCGACACGTTGCGTCACGCGTCTCTGTGTGAACTGACCCTAAGATGGAAAACTGAAATCATAAATAATGATAGGTTACTAAATACCGTGACCATGGTACGGAAACATTTAAAATAGGATATGAAAGAATGGGGTGCTAGTTCAAATAAGGACGTCTTCGTGTACGCTTCGCGAGTCACATTCGTTTGGAGTTACCCGTTTATCGCATAATTATAAAGTTCAAATATGGTAAATGATAGGAAACGATGGAGGGAATTGACATACAGGCCCCAAATAGGGAAAATGCGAGAAAAATGATAATGATGATTATGAGAGTAGAAAGTAAGGAGTAAAAACAAGGTACAAAAATTTTATGGACCAAATTGCGGAAAAAATGTCCTAGGAAGTAAGAAACAAGATACAATTTAGTAGCTACTTATCAATCTTACCATTAACCTGCACCAGCCACACTGCGTCCGCAGTGCCCCACACAGCCGCCAGGAAGTAGAACACGATCCACTGCTCCGGGTTCGGCCGCCACTGCAGCAGAGCTGTCAGCAGACAGAGGTTCAGAATCTGTAAAATAAACGTCATACGCTTTCTTCCAAATCCGTCTTTTTCCAAAAACTGGCGAAATTAATGCCTTTATGTCCAACAAATAAGTAGGGGGGTTTGCATTTTTTATTATCATAATTTCTACAGGAACACTCCAAGTCTTCTCGTGGATGTCGTAGAAGGCGACTTAGGAAACACAATCTAAATAAAGCTTTTAAACATCAATGAGACCTTTCCAACCCATCTGGCCAGCGTGGAGAGTGTAGCCCGAATCCTCTGGCCACTCTGGCTAAGTATGGCTCTGTATTACAGAGAGGGTCGTACTCTTGCAGTGAAGACTAAAAAAGACCTGGATGAATATGATGAACCCATTGGGTTGCGTAGGTCAGACGGCAGTCGCTCTGTGTAAAAACCATTAACCTCGTCAAACTACCTAAGTTAGGTAGCGGACCCCGGGCTCTGAAGCGATACCGCTGAGGATGCAATCGGGAATACGCTCGGATGATGATGATGACAAATAAGTAATGTCAACTTGTACCTGTATTTTGAAGGCACGTAAAGCCGTTAGTTCTAGCTGTTATGGCTGACAGTCCAGATTTTTTTAGGTAGTCTGCAAAATGTGATACGAGACTTGCCTACTAACCGTTCCAAAGATGACTTACCAAGGCTGTGAGCATGACGGGGAAGCGGCCGGTGAGCTTCACCACGACTCCTGCCACAGGCGCCGCCAGTGCGTTGAACACGCCGAAGCAAATCATCACGTAGCCGATGTTGTGGATGCCGTAGGCGCATCCCACAAATGCCTGTAAGCATTTAGTAAAGCTCAATTTACACACTGAATATTTCTTGCCTTTTGCAAAGCAATAGATGAATTAGGTCAGTTTACGTTACAGAACGTAAACCATACAAATTTTTATTATTTGATATGTGTTACACAATAATCTAACGATTATAATACAAAAGGTAAAACTTAATGCTAAGCATTGTCTACCAGTTCACGTAGTAAAAGGGTTGCAAGATTAACTACTTAAAATAAAGAAAGAAGAAAGAAACAAATCATTTGTTGCTTCAATTAAATTGCTATGATCAAGATCGGAACATCTTTATTTAATCTTTTAAAAGTACAATGCAAAAACTTTCACGAAAATCCGTTCATGCTGGTTCCAAAGCTTTTATATTTTTTATTTCTTACATTCATAAAGTATAATTAAAACTAAATTAAACAGCAATAAATTAAATCTAAAACTAATATTAAAAACAAAAAACATTAATTTATATAAAAAAATGAACCCAAATCGCCACTGACAGCATAGGTAAGGTCCCCAAGAGGCTGGCGGCATTTCCACGTTGTATGACCAGGCTAAGCTTTTGGCCGAAATGCGCACCAGCTCTTGGGTCCCCAGAGACGTCGATCAAAAGTGCGAAGATCTCTCTCTCTGAACAATTATTACCTTATATATATCTATATGGTTGGCCTAGACCTGCGTACTTGCGCTTTTTAACCACTTCAGCTCCCGCTGCGGCCGCGCCTGCTCTACGGGCAGTGGGATTTGGGCACGGTGCCTACACAGGTGGCATCGCAAACCAAAGACCGCCCGTTTTTCCATTGAATGAGCGTCATTCAATTAAATAGTATGCAACAGGCAAGATACTTGCAGTGTGTAAATGGGCCATAATATCTGTTTTGTAAAGAATCTATGAACTTATTTCTTTTAGTAGATCAACTCGATCCATATCTTGATGATTTATATAAACTAACAAACGCCTGATAAAATGATATGGAAATGTGGCTACAATGAAACATTATCTGTTTTGAGCGGCCAGGGCCTTATTGCAAACTGCCTAGTAGAGCCAGGCAGTGGAAAAAGAAATCGAAATAGATCTCTCGATCGGCTTTTACGATCTGCGCGGAAAGAGAAGCAGCCGGTACTTTCAATTCTTTTTTCTTTTTTCCCAGACCAGCATGGAAAATAAAGATAAGATTATAAAAATATAAATTCGAAAAAGAAAAACCACATCATGTTTTAGTTTTTGACTATCTCCGTGGCGTAGTGGTTAACACGCCAGTCCGCCACTTTGGAGGTTCTAGGTTCGATCCCCAGCCAGAGCAAGTTGGAAAATGGCCTTTTCAAATTATCCTGGGTCTTGGATGTTTATCTATATATGTATTTATTATAAAATATATATCTTTGAGTTAGTATACCATAACAGAAGTCTAAACTTACTTTGGGGCTAGCTTAATCAGGTGTGGTGAATTATATTTTTTTTATATATTAGGTACGATTATAGTTATTCTTACCTGTGTGAAGTCAGCTGCCATGAACGCCTGCTCAGCCCCAATGTACCCAATCACTGGCAGTAGCAGCAGCTGGTACTTGTGTCTCAGTTGGCTCAAGGTCACCGCCATCAGGTGGAACCCCGACTTCCCATCAATGGCAGTCTTGCGACCTGATGTGTATCTGAGGAATAAATCTATCGGTTAGTTTTGTTTGTCCATCCTTATAAAACCAAGCAACCGTTCTCATCATTATTTGTATAAAAGATATATCTCTTTTTAGGGCTCCGTACCCAAAGGGTGCAAACGGGACCCTATTACTGAGACTCCGCTGTCTGTCCGTCTGTCCGTCTGTCACAGGGCTCTATCTCTTGAACCGTAATAGCTAGACACTTGAAATTTTCACCGATTATGTATTACTGTGGCCACTATAACAACAAATACTCAAAATAAAAAAAGTTAAAAATTAAAGGGGGTCGTCATACAAGAAACGTGTTTTTTTCAGCGTTTTTAACTAGATTTTTATAATGGCATTAACTAGATACTTGAAATTTTCACAGAATATGTATTACTATAGCCGCTATAACAACAAATACTAATAATAAAAAAGTTAAAAATTAAAGGGGGTCGTCATACAAAAAACGTGCTTTTTTAGCGTTTTAAAACATTGTACGGTGGAACGGAACCCTTCATGTACGAGTCCGACTCGCACTTGTCCGTTTATATATATGCAAACGAAGCTGCGGGCAAACGCTGTTTCTCGTACATAAGGCAAGTCTTAATATTTCCATCTCCTTATGTTTTTATTTAAACAAAAAATGGCAAACTTCCAGGTTATAAAGGAAACAATTTAAATTAGGTTAGGTAAGGTTAACACCTGTTTTTATTTAAACAAAAAATGGCAAACTTCCAGGTTATAAAGGAAACAATTTAAATTAGGTTTTAAGGCCAACTCAAGATAGAGCATTAAGCATAACCCAAGTTTTTCAAGTGAAATTCAGTGGATACTATAGCCGCGTTTGCTACGCTAGTTTTTGAACTTAACATTGTTAGAAAGCATAAAATAGGCGTGGCCTTAATGGCAAGGCCTTAGTGGCAATGGCAGCAAGTAAACACTAGCCAATACACTTGAACGTGTTTGCCGGAGTTTGTGGAAAACCTCTCTCTCTCCCCGCGATTTTCTGTGGGTGGGGGGGAAAAGTTAATTTTTTGTTAGATTTTGACGATTCAAATGTGAAGTTTTGTTAAAAAAACTTTGTTTACTGAACATAGCTGAAAGTGGCAGCGGACGGAAAATGTTTTTAACAAACAAGGTTCAAGAACACTGTTTGTTAAAAAACTGGCACAGCGCACACGACTTTACGGTTACTACTTATACCTATAACGCAAAAATACACCAAATAGTTTCATTCAACTTACCCAGAAGTTCACAATGTAACTGACATTAAAAAAGTAGATTTATTTGATTACCCATTTTATCATAGAACATATTGAGCTCTTAAATTATAGAGAAAGAGAGGCTTAGGCTTTTTGGTTCAGGTAATTAAATCAACTTAGCTAAAGTTAGTCCTTAATAAATATGTAGGTACAGAATAAAAAATGTACCTAGTTCTCAATAAAAAATATTATGTATCCTCGTTACGTCGGTAAGATTTTTTTATTTTATTTCATTAACAAGGTTTATAAGGTTTTAGGTACCTTTTTAAGGAGTCGACCCCAAAAGCCACAAGAATTACTGCAAAGGCCATGCACGCCAGGTATGTTCCTGAAATAACTTGGATCTTCAGGGGAGAAGGCGGCGCCAGGTTTGTATTCTCCTGAAATGTAAGTATATAATACAGAATGTCATTTTTTTTTAATCGGCAAAATTTTTGGAACGAGCATAAATCCGTTTGGCTGAGCGCTGATTATGGGAGGACGATAAATTTTTGGATTTAGATAATACGAGTGGGGGTTAATACCGCGGAATAATAAAAAACCTCCATTTGTAATAAGAAAACCTGCGTAAAACGGAATGGAGAAAGATATAAAGATCTCGTTACAAATTCGTCGACTAGAGCGATTAACAAGTAATTTGTATTTAAAAAAATATATAAACAAAATTCTAGAATTAAAAGTCACTAGGGCTGATGTAAGAAGGATTATAACAATACCTCATAGGTACATACAAATCTGTTCAGGCATTTCGAAGTTATGGTGGAATAAAGAAACAGACACATTCTTACACACATACATGAACCCTAGCGACAGTTGGCTAAAGGTTGTGGTCAAGACTCCTTCCCCCGTGGGCATGAAAATCATGGCGGCAGACTTATATATATTTTGCTACCTCTCTTAAAAAAAATCTAGACTCCAGACTCCTTTGCGAGCTCTCTATATCGTATGCGTTCATGGTCGCGGGCACAATGTCGCTGACTGATGACTATAGACAGTCGTTTAAAAATACGGCACTTTTCTTTCAGTCATTCTGCCTGTACGAGTATTATCATGATGATACGTACATGTGACTCACTGCCGCTGCAGAAATTGACCCCGCAGGTGTCACCCAAGTTGAAGGCCGGGCTCGGGGCTATTGTCACGTTGACGACCTGTGCTCCCGAGGTCAATGTCTCGTTCAGCGTGCTCACCACTTCACCCAGAGACGATGATAAAACTGAAAACAATATCACATTTGATTTATGTATATGTCAGGGGAAATGTGTGAAATTTAGAAAGAGTTTACAAGTAATAGTATACTTTATCTTGAGAAGCTGTTATCCAGCAGTGGACTGCTATAGGCATGGTAAAGATACCAGTTTTAAGGTATTATATAGAAACTACACTATAAAATAGACACTTCCATGCTAGTCTGGGAGATAAGAAAAAAATCAGAATGTACCAGCTGCTTCTCTTCCCGCTCAGATTGTAAAAGCCGATCGAGAGAATGGGCGAAATTGCAAATCATGTTAAGGCCGTAACTGAATTTTCCGGGGTCCAGTGCTGCCCCCATTTAAAATAAACAATTTCAAAGAAAACTGAGACATCATTTATAATTTTTCTACTACCAAGTCCTAGATAACCCTTCAAAGTATTTGATGAACTACTGTTTACAGTTTAAAGTAAGAACGTTAAGCTTTATTACGCACATTTGCGAAAAACGGCTACTTTTGGCTAATGTGCGTAGTAAAGCTTAACGTTCTCATCTTTTTTACATTCTCGCCCACCTTGGCTCTGTCTGCTTAGAGCCGCAAAACCCAAAATGCTCTGTGTGACATTAGACATAAAGACGTGATAGTATGTGTGTGAACCTATAATACTGATTATTCTTCTGCACAGATATACAACGTGGAAGGGACATACCCGTAATAAATCGAACCACGGGCTACACTAGATCACTAAAGTATAATGAAATTAAAATAACAGTCAAGAAACCAAAAAAAATTTGACATTTCCATACAAATCGCCCGGGCGGCCGCACACTTTTGTATGGAAAATCCGATTATTTTTTTTCTGCTGTTCGGATCTAGTGTAGACCGTAGTTCGATTTATTACGGGTATGTCCCTTCCACAACAATGTGGATAACAATAATAAATAGTTATTTCAAGTTTATATTATATCACGATTATGGTTCAAACGTAATAATACACGGATGTTGTATTTACTGTTTGATTTGCATAAAATGAATAAATTCATTGATGAGCATTTATATATGTATTTGATTATAAAACAAAAGCTTTTTCTGATAGCTGAAATCAAAACTAATGAGGTGTTGTGCCTTGTTTAGTAAGCGGGATGTATACTAAACGAAGCCCAACACATCAGTTCAACATGTCCATTTTACAAACTAATTCATTTTACACCGAATTAAATCACCACTGGAAAATATAATTCCGCGAACAATTTTTGCCAGATGTCATAACCGCAATAAATAACATTATTTCTTGGTATCGTTTGTCGTCAAATTAATACATTAATTTATTAAATACAACCGGTATATGTACCAAGGTCGATATCGCGAACTGTCGCCCACTCACTACATATAACACCTTGAGCGTGAAATGACACATTATCTACCTATACTAATCAGATCGAAGGACATTTGAAAGCCTTTTCTAACAACTTAGTCCCATATTAATTTGCTGAAGACAATATGTTCATGAACTTTGGAGATATGGAAGAAATTCCTCAAAGAAAAAGATTACGATTGCTTGTTTTTTGTTATCAAATTTATTGAGCATTTTTGTCCATTCTTACGATCGGCTTTTAAGATCTGCGGGAAGAGTAGCTGGTATAATCTATGTTTTTTTCTTTTTTCCTGGTAAAAAATAAGAACTGAAAAAATTTAACTGTAGATACGTGCGTGTACGGTTTGCAACAATTGCAACTCTAGTGCATACGCAAGCAGGAAACATTGACCACCCACGTCTGGTCGCACAACATACAGCATCCAGTCAATTATGCTCCGGTCTAGTTGCCACGATTCATTCAGAAACACGTGTCCTTGACTTCAAATTACAGCTTTGTATTCTATTCGCTAACGTCAATTACGAGTAAACTATTAGTCTTTATGACAACTATTAGCGATTCGATTAACATTTATATTCTCGTAGTCTGGTTTATGACCTGAGAGTTTAGAAAAAATATATTGCGTGTTAAGTTTTAACTAGACTGACTAGTTTAGTCAGCCATCTTTTAATTCCAAACAGACGCGACAGGTAATTTTTTATATTAGATAATGAGGTATGTGAAAGGATCAAATCAAAGCATTCTTCGGCTAGCTTGTATTATACTTTGAATTTACAGTACAAGTACGAGTATATATCATATACTTTTTTTAAGGATCTGTTTGAGCCTTAACCCTACACGGTAGACCCTGTGGTACTATTTGGGCTATAAATAAAAGAATGGACTGTAAAATTCAATATAGGTATAATACTAGTTAAAGGTATATAACAAAGGACGCGCGTATCGGTCAGTGAGTCGTTTTGCCGAGTGAGAACCGCTGACTGGCGGCCCAGTGAGGCAGCCGCCCCGCGCCTCCCGCGGTGATGTCGTCGCTTGTCCGCGACAGATCAAATATCGAATATTAAATAAATTTGCTTTCCATCGAAATTCGGATCGGCCCCCTTGTATGGGATTGCAAAAATTATTTTTCAATTTTCGTTATGCGATCCTTGGGGAAAGTTTAGTATCATGGACAGAATTAAGACTTAAAATAGTTTCAGTATACAACGTGGAAGAGTCATACCCGTAATAAATCGAACCACGGTCTAAACTAGATCATTATAGCATAATAAAATTAAAATAACACCCAAAAAACAAAAATAATTTTTGGCTTTTCCATACAAATTCCATGCGACATCTTGTTTCTGCTCTTAATTTCATATCTTTTTATGTGGTAACGGTCCTGTATGTACGGTTACACTCATTCTCTTTCCTACGACCAGGAAGGAGAAGCAGTTAAAGCACTCTTTATCTTCGCCTTTAGACCAGTACCTACTAACTACTTAAGTATATTTATTTGTAAAGTGTCTTATGAGACTAATTAAAATTAACTTACTCATACAGAGTTTTCCGTGTGGTTCCCTGCAAATTGCCGTGTGGTTCCCGGCAGAGTAAAATATGACCACTCCCAGTCTTTCCGTGGATTTCGTAGTAGGTGACTTAGCAAAGCTTATTAACATCATTGAGACCTCTCCAACCCGTCTGGCCAGTGTGAAGAGTGTGGGCCAAATTCTTTGGCTGCTCTGGCCAAATATGGCTCTGGTCGTCCTCCTGCAGTGGAGACTAAAGACCTGATGATGATGATGATGATGACAGAGTTTATACATATCTTCTTCAAAGCTCAAGGCCTCTCCGACCAAAGGGGACATTTAAAGTACTCACCAAGCTAGACAGACGAGTGATCGCAGAAGATAGTTTAAAGTATTTGCATAGATAACACTGCTGCCCGTTCTGTGTTAACTATACCCCCCCCCCCCCCCACTTAGTCGCTTTTTACGACATCCGTGGGAGAGGAAAGGGGTGGTGACAAATTGTATGCTACTCTCACACCACATGGCCAATAATACATACTTATTATACACCAAAATTTATTTCATATGGTAATGCCATATGGTAATTACCATATGAAATATATTTCTATATTTTGTTTACTATTGGTTTTGTCTAAAATATCTAACAAGTCAACGTGCTCTCTGACGAGTAAAGTCTGATACACATGTATAGCACCGAAAATTAAATTAAATTTACGCTTCTTAAAAATTTCTTTCGGTTCTTATACAAATAAAAACGAGTTAGGTACAGTTTATTCAGCTGAACATTCTCTGCAGAAAATGTGCAGTTTTCTGCAGAGAATGTTCAGCTAAATTAAAGTAAATTTTCGGTGCTATACATGTGTATCAGACTTTACTCGTCAGAGAGCACGTTGGCTTGTTAGATATTTTAGACAAAACCAATAGTAAACAAAACCCTATTTACCACGTGGAGGTTTTTTTTTTATGTTATAGGGCGGCAAACGAACAAGCGGATCAGCTGATGGTAAGTGACTGTCCGACAAGTGACTGTAAGTGAGTGTCAGACGGACACCACTGTCCATGGACAACTGCAACACCAGGGGTGTAACAAGAGCGTTACCGGCCATTCAGGAAGATATAAACTCGTTTTTTGAAGGTTTCAATGTCGAATCGGTTCGGGAACACCGCTGCAGGAAGTTGATTCCACAGTTCGGTCGTACGTGGCAGGAAGTTCCTTTTAAAACGTACGGTGGTTGATTGCCAACTATCCAGGTGGTGTGGATGGTATTTTAATTTCAGGCGGGTGGTGTAGTGGTGAAATTTTGCAGCAGGTATTAGGTCGAAGTATAAGTTTGCCCACTTTAGTTACATAGAAAACACTATGAAATTATATACTATGAAAACAACTTCACAAAAATATGACACAATAACGTCATATATTCAAGCTTTACGTGCGCATAAGAGCTCAAGATAAAGAACCACTAGCAGGCGCACCAGTCTCAGTACCACTGACTAAATAGTATTTATTGCACGCCTCATAAGCGAAGCGCATGAGGTAGTGCTCTACTCTCGCCTTACAAAAATCAAGTGATTTTTTTAACTAAATGTGTCTCTATTTATTTTCTTTCGCACTTGTACAATAATAGTTACACATAAATGTCAAGGTAAAACACTAGTTTCAACACTTATGACATTTTTAAAAGACGTTTTGCCTTTTAAATAAATAAAAACAATGTTTAATAAAATCATTTTGTGGACGTCCGTGTGTCTGTATGTATGGAAACGTGGTCACGATAACTCCCGAAAAACTTATCTGATCAAGTCCATTTTTTTTTATACGCTTCAGTATTATCCAAAACTAAGTCCTTTCGAAGATCACGCTCTAATTGAATGTAGTTTAATCGTAATTTCAATTTAATTGTGAAAATGAGATTATGAGGCGTGCACTTTTGGATTTTCCAAACTATTTATACTTTATTGTACACACAAATACTAATATAACAAGTACAACAGGCGAACTTAATGCTAAAAGCATTCTCTAAACAGTCAAACCTTTCAATATAACTTATATACAGCTATGCATAGGAATAACTCCTACAAGAGAATAACTTACTAGCGAAGGAGATGAAGTTGCCCCAAATCTGTGCGATCTGATAGAACATGAAGGACCGAAGAAACGTCTTTCCGTGGATGACGTAGAAGGCGACTTAGGAAACACAAGCTAAACAAAGTATAGGTATAGGTTGAAACCTCTTCAACCTGTCTGGCCAGTGTGGACAGGCTAAACTGCTCTGGCTAATATATAGCTGTTATAGTAAAGAAAGGGTCGTGCTCCTGCAGTGGGGACTAAAAAGGACCTGATGATGATGAATTAATCAAAGAGGTCTAGCCAAAGAACTTACTGGCGGAGGAGATGTAGTTGCCCCAAATCTGCGCCATCTGATAGAACATGAAGAACAGCCCGAAGAAACGCACCACAAGGACGTCCACGGGAACACCCGACAGCTTGGCATACGGCTCTGCCACCTGATAAAGATACATTTGTTTGCCAAACATGTGTTACAAGTTACAAGATATTCACCTGATCAGGGAAAATGCAGGTATAGGTACGATTAGGCAAACTATGGTCATTGACATATAATATAAAGACCAGTTATCTCAAACATTGGCCCCTATTATATTTTTATATAATAGGGGCTCATAATTTTATATATGGCGGCGTGAAATGTATCATACGTATTTAATTTTTAAACAATTAAATCTGGTTTCTTACCGATGGAAGTTATTTTTTTACATTTTGCCGCGTTTCTCACAGTATTTAAAACACACACCAAGGCATTTTTGCTTATGTTTACCATTGGGAACATGCTAGGATGATGATACCAACCAGAGCCTGGAAGAACCCTAAAGTGTGACTCACCACTGATAGATACGTGCATTTGGCGCACCATAGAGGTCCTCCCCCAAAGCCCACCATCATCCCGGCTGGGATCAAGGTGTAAAGCCGCGGGTAGAACTGGGATGCGATAAATGGCATGTAGGCAATGAAGGACACCGCCACGGCCCACTTGCAGCCCAGCCATCTATAAAATTGGTAAGTATTTAAGTACTTTATAGAAAATTACTATTCATCAACTATTGGCAACATACTGGTCAAAGACGATTTGAAATTGAAGCTACAGTGAAACCATTTCGACTCGACAAGAAGAAGAATTACGAGTGCCATGTGATTCCCGGCAGAGTAGAATAGGACCACTCCAAGTTATATCGTTGACGTCGTAGAAGGCGACTTAGGGTCAGTTCACACCGAGACGCGACGCGACGCGACGAAGCGCGCACTTTGTAGAAATATACAACTTATTTACTAGACAAAAAAAGTGAGAGCCCGCTGCGCCGCGTAACGCAGCGCTGCGCAGCGCGGCATAGCGGGCTGTCGCTGAAATTAAAGAGTGTTAAGTAAAAGACCCAGGTCAACTTGAAAAAGGCCATTTCCAACTTGCCCTGGCTGGGGATCGAACCCAGAACCTCTAGAGTGGCGGACTGGCGTGTTTACCACTACACCACAGAATACAGTAAGAGTAAACAGAAGGGAATCTCCTAAGGTACGCGCAATATGCGTCCCCGTTCCCCGTACCCGCACCTCTCCCCCGGTTCTTGACGGCCAACGTAAGTCATCGAGGCGAAAACGGGGGAGAGGTGCGAGGACGGGGAACGGGGACGCATATTGCGCGTACCTTAGGAGATTCCGGCTTGTGACTACACCACGGACGACGTCAAACAAACGACCAATAAGAATTTCTCGTCTATGTCAAATGTTTATTTCTATCCACAGCAATGTTCATACCTGTATGTTTTTCGGTTTTTTATCTTTACAGCCTTCTATAGTACCTATTCAGCCTAAACTAACACCAGTCGCATTATTATCATTTGTCAATGAGCCGATTATTTTTTTATGAGCCGATTACGACACAACCTTCGCTTTCAATGTATGTAATCTGAGCATGTAAGTAGCTTTTTTAAAATATGCGAAAAATAAAAAAAAAACGAGTAGGTAGTCCAGCCAGACTGGTTGATAGATGAATCTTGTACTTCCGCGAAACTTAAACTCCAAACGACTTATCCATAAAAAAGTGCACTTTTTGTATTAAAGTGTGGTAAATTAATTAGACAGAATAATCTTCGTCTGTAGCATCAAATCTTTGACATTGTACGTACTATAATGGTCCGAGAGCTGGCACGAATTTTTGGGTGGGTATTTGAGGCAAGTTGAAAACTTGTCACATACCTCTCCCATTATACCCCAACACGGAACTGCAGACCTGGCTGGCGAGTAGCGGGGCTAAAGCAACCTATAAATATATTTCTTTAAAGCTTTTTTTTTTCAAAAAAGGTATTTGAGGCAATATGCATTTTTTATATGTTGTAGTTTAATGTTTAAAGAATAAAAAAATCAAGCCAGACGATTTAGTCGGGGCTTTTATATTGCCAGGCGCGTGCAAAAGTATTTTTCAAAAAAATATAAAAAAGGTATTTGAGGCAACTTGAAACTTTAATAGGGTATTATATACTTATAACTAAAAAATAAGATTCTCTAAACGACAGGTCATTTTGATGGGACTTTATACCTGCCAGGTCAATCTAAATAAATCAAAATGGTTTAGCCCCGCTACTCACTAGCCAGGTCTGCAGTTCCGTGTTGGGGTATAATAGGAGAGGTATGTGACAAGTTTTCAACTTGCCTCAAATACCTACCCAAAAATTCATGCCAGCTCTCGATCTATAACTAGTGGTTCTGCATGCAACCATGCAATAACCGACACTTTCATCCCGTAACTTAGCAAAGCCATTTCAGTAAAATTCATCTATATATAACACCTCTCTTTTCCCCCTCCTGTCCCCCTTTTGGAATTTTTTGTCTTTTTTTGTGTAGAATGAAGTCCTTAGTATGCCTCTCAAAGATTGAAATCCGTCAATAAATAACGCTACAGCAAAAATCTCCCTTTTCTGCCCTATTTCTCCTCCAATAAAAAATATTGATTAAAAAAAAATTATAAATTACGCAAGTTGTGTACGGAAAGCATTTTTGGCCAATCATGAAACTGAGACGCTCATTTTTTTAAAAGTCCGCACTCCTTGTCTTGGTAGCATACTCATACATACATACATACTATATGACTTATATCGGTTATCTTTTTATGAATATGATCTAATATAATGGCAAAACAATATAAAACTGAACAGGTATCTGTACACGTTTGTATAAAAATTTATCAATGATACATTTAATGACTCAATTAATATTCAATTCATACTAAAACTCGTTTTCAATTTGCAATCACACTATTTGCGTAACAATGTAATGTCGTGACTGGACAACCAGAGGTTAAGCGATACAGCGTTGTTTGTTATTTAAAAGCTTATAACTATACCTACCCATAACGTACAGGTCATACATATAATTTACACAGTAAAAAAACCTAGGTCTATGTCAAAGGTACCTGACCATGCCCTCTACAAACTCTACATCTATATATCTCTAAATTTATCAATAAATAATCTACATATATATCTATCAAATCCAAGATAATAGGAACATGAAAATTCATATTTACTTAGAAAGATTTTAGCGAAGTCTTTCATAATATTAATTATCATGCTGATATTATTTCAAATAATTTTTCTTTAAATAAATTAATTGATATATAAGATCAAATTACACAGATTGGTCTAGCCCCAAAGTAAGTTTTTTAAACTTATTTTATGGGATTCTAACTCAACGATACTCATATATAGATAAACACCCAAGACCCAGGACATTTTGAAAAAGGTAATTTTTCAACTTGCCCTGGCTTCAAATCATCGAGAAAATTCAAGATTTAGGTATAGGGTAGACCCTATCTAACCTAATCGACTATGTATGACTAGAGCCAGGTATCTCGGTACCACATTATACATTATTTAGGTTTCCTAAGGTTTAAGTTATAAAAAGGACCGAATAATCAAAGTAACAGATGGACAGGACATGTTATAAATAGATAAGATTTGAATGTGTGCTAAAAACAGGAGATACCAAAGAGAAAATAGATAAAATAGGTACACGAAGACATAGCTAGTCATATAATAATATACTTAGATGATGAGCGATAGAGTAAAATGGAAACGTCTTACGCGTAGTGGGCAAGAGAAAAAAGGAAAATGAATCGTAATTCTTGTTACGAAACTGGGGTTCGAATTTGGAGAGAAACGCTAAAACTTCGTATGAGGGATTTATTCACTACGGAACCCTAAGATGACACGTGAAGATGGTCTTCCAAACGTCCAAGGTCCAAGTCGCGTAGCAGCTGAGGTCCAGGTATCTCGCCAAGGTAGTAGCAGGTACTTCCACTTGTCGCACTAAGGTAGGTTTCCTTCGCTTCGAAGTGATCGCTTTGATAGCTCGTATTGAACTGCCGTGGCGCACCCAACGTTCCCTATTTATATACACCATCGAATAGGTCCACATTAATCTCGAATATTCTACATAGTCGACGAATGTGTTTCGAAGCATCCAGTTTGTGTGTGAGTGTAACATAGTTAAGCAACTCTAGACTTTATGACACAAGACATATGGGCCAATTTGGCTTGCACCATTCTATCGTAGTATTCGTTCGCGAATATTGTTCGGGAAGATTCTATCTCGTTCGCGACACTGCCCCCTTCTTAGAGGCGCTCGTCCCGAGCGTCACTATTGCTGCCATGGTAACGTGCCAGACGGTCTATGTGCACCACTTTAAGTGCTCCTCTTGGTTGACGTTGGATCCGATATATAGATATATTCATTCGCGTGATGATCTTATATGGACCTTCCCATCTTGTTTGTGATTTCGGTGACTTTCCTTTCCGGCGAATCGGGTTATGAAGCCAAACTAATGCTCCTTCTTCAAAGCCACTTGTGTTCGCTCTTCGGTCATATCTAGTTTTCATGTTTTCGCTTGCCTGCAACCCGTTTTCGCGAACCAATTCGTACACGTCACTCATTCGCTTTCGAAGATCAGATACGTAGTCTGGCACAGGATGTGGATCTTCTGGTGGCCTTCCTGTCAGTAGATCTACAGGTAATCTAAGTTCTCTACCGAAATTCACCTGAGCTGGGGTTAGCTTCGTGCTTTCGTGTTCCGATGTCCTATAAGCCAGGAGGAAAAGCGGTATGTACTTGTCCCAGTCTTTCTGATGTTGTACTCGTAGGCGCAACCTCTGCCCATCTCGGCTTATCTGCACCACGTTCTTTCCATGCGATAATGAGCCTTATATCTTCATCATCCTCTTGAGCTTCTCTGAAGTTCTCATCGTCCCATTGTCCTGTAGGGATCGTCCTTGTGAGCTTAACCGTAAGCTCCTTTGTCTCTTGTTTAGCACAATGCTTACAATCTTTCGGGCACGGTCTTCTTGAGAGTGCATCAGCATTTCCATGGGCCTTACCACTACGGTGTTCAGTGACAAAGTCGAATTCTTGAAGTTGTTCAATCCAACGTGTAACTTGGCCTTCTGGATTTTTAAATTGTAACAGCCACTTCAAAGCAGCATGGTCTGTGCGGAGTGTAAACTGTCTACCAATAAGATATTTGTTGAAATGTTGCAGCGTCTTCACAACAGCCAAGAATTCTCTTCTTGTTACACAATAATTTCTTTCAGGCCTTGACAAAGATTTACTATGTATGCAATTACTATTTCGTTGTCACCTTGCTTTTGAGATAGTACCCCTCCGATCACTGTGTTGCTAGCATCTGTGTCAACGATGAACTGGCCTCTAGTCTGCGGGTATCCCAAGATTGGAGTCTTGCAAAGGCATTCTTTGAGTTTAAAAAATGCATTCTCACAGGTAACGTCCCATTTGAAAGGCTGTTTGTCTTCTGTAAGACGATGCAAAGGTTTAGCGATTTCAGAAAATCCCTTTACAAATCGCCTGTAATATGAGCATAGTCCCATAAATGCTCGCACCTCTGTCTTGTCTTTGGGGGTAGGCCAGTTTTTCACTGCTTCAACTTTATCAGGATCAGTTTGGATGCCCTCACTGGTGATAACATGCCCGAGGTAATTCACTTTGTTTCTGAATACATTGCATTCTTTGGATTCAGTTTTAAGTTGGCACCCCGTATTTTCATTAAGACTTGCTCCAGATTCCGCAGATGATCTTCAAAATCTCGACCCATGATGATTATGTCGTCCAGATAAACTAGACAGCCATCTCCTACTAATCCTGCTAGTACACACTCCATAAGTCGTTCAAAAGTAGCGGGTGCGTTGCATAATCCACAAGGCATAACATTGAACTGCCATAACCCTTTTCCTGTCGAAAACGCTGTTTTTTCTTTGTCTTTAGAATGTATTTCCACCTGCCAGTAACCAGATTTCAAGTCTAGGGTGGAAAACCATTGCATTCCACTGAGGGTATCCAAGGTGTCATCAATTCTTGGTAATGGGTAGCTATCCTTCTTTGTGACGTCGTTCAGTCGTCTATAGTCGACACAAAACCGTGTGCTGCCATCTTTCTTCTTAACTAAAACAACCGGGGAGCACCATGGACTTGCAGATGGTTCAATGATCTTATTTCTTTTCATGTCCTCCAGCAGATCTTGCACTTCATTTTCCTTAGCATATGGAATTCTTCTTGCTCGCTGACGTATAGGTATTTCGCTTCCAGTATCGATTCTGTGCTGAACTAGCGAAGTTCTTCCTAGATTACCTTCTTTGGAAGAGAAAATATCAGCAAAATTCAGCAGCAACTTCTTTGCTTTCAAGCTCTGCGAGTAAGTAAGATTGCTTTTACAATCTTTTAGAAGTTCGGCAATAATAGAACCACTTGTGTTTTTAGATGCGTCTGAGCTTGGTGTTGATTGACACTTTTTCATCCAGACAACTTCCTCACATTTTCCAACAACATCTCCTTCATTCAGAATGATTTCGTGGTCCTCTATGTTAACTATCCTAACGACTGCTCCTCCTTTCCACTGACTAATGTCCTTGCTGTCAGGAATCTGCGATTCATTGTCTTATTCGTTATATCTTCGATAAGAACGCATCTAGTTGGCTTGCGTGTTTTAGTTGATGGCAGTTTTACCATTATTTGCGCTTGAGTTCGACCAGGTATGACAATTTTATTTAGACAAGTTACTTTTCCGGTAGTGGCTCCAATGATGAACATTTCTTCGTTACCACACTTAAAAACTCCATTAGTGACATCGATTTTACAATTATATTTCTTCATGAAATCTAAGCCCAATATGCATTCATCCATAATCTCAGCCACAATGACATCATGGGTGTATGGTGACTCTCCCACATATATCGTCACCTTCATTTCTCCTAGGACAGGTATTGGCTGGCCAGAGGCAGAGAGAAGCCGACAGATGAGGTTCTTTCGTTTCATCGCAGCCTTCACCAGGTGCGGGCTGATTATTGTTCTGGAGGCTCCATATGGAGCTTGTGTCTATAGTCAATTTGCAGTCTGTCCTATTCACTTTGCCGCATATCGCCAAACTGCTCCTATTGCTCACTTGTGAGATGACAATTGCTGGGGCTTCCTCTGCGCCAGCCAGTACCCGCCCCTTAGTCCTGGCTGTTACTCGTTTCCCTGATTTTTCGCAGGAAAGGAGGACTCCTGCCTTTTTGTTATTTCATCAAGCTCTTCTCGTAACTTGGTTAATTCATGCTTTTCTGGACAGGAGAGTCGCAAATGTCCTTTTTCACCACATCTGTAGCAAATAGGTGCTGAGCTACTGGTCTTCTTTGGCAGGTTCTTGATTGCCTTTACCTCTTCTGTGACTTCTCGCAACTTATGAACGCGCATGTCCTGTCTTAAAGCTTCGTACTCTAGAGCATGTGCCAAGGCATCTTTAAGTGAGGCATGATGATGGATTCCCACTGCAGCCCTTACCTCCGCATCTCTTATTCCAGCAATAAAAGCTTTAAGAATATTGGTGTCTACCATTTTAGAGTCAGCAGAAGAGAAGGCTTTGCGCACTAGTTTTTCTATTTCCAGTGCCCACTGTTGAAGTCCTTCTCCTGGGCGCTGCACTCTGTCACGTAGCTGGGCTTGAAAGGCGTGTTCGAGATGACGTTCTCCATACCTGGCTTCCAGTGCCTCCATTAATTGTTTAAAGGTGCTGCCAGAGCTAGGCAGTGCCTCCAGGACCGATAGGGCTGAGCCTTTCAAAGCAATTGTAAGGGCTGTATGGCTCTGTTCATCGGTCCAGCCGCTTGCACTAGCGACGGTCTGGAATTGCTGTTTGAATGCGGCCCAGGATGTTGTACCGTCATAAGATGGCACTTTCACTTTTAGTCCCTTATTTTCACCTCCAGATGCGCTTGGAACTCCCACTGTTTCGAGACGCAATACTTTCTTCTGTAGTCCAGAGAAATTAGTCTCCAAATCCGATACTTTGGTTTCCACAACGTCTACATCCTGACGGATCCGCTCCACTGATTTGTTTAGCTTGCTGACTGCCCCAAAAACTATTTGCTGGTCCTCACTCAAGCGTGCAAAGTATTTTGTGCCTCTTCTATACTTTGAAGTCGTTTTGTACTTGCATTTTGTGCCTCGTGTAATTTATTTTGATTTTCACTTATGCTTTGTAACATCTGCATTAAGGTGTTTAAATCCACTGATGCCTCTAATGCACGTGGTACTGTTTGGTGGGCGTGGCCAGTGGGCGTGGTCTGGCCGAGGTGGGCGGGGCCAGTGGGCGGAGCTTGATGATCGGTGGGCGTGGCCTCAGAGTCAGTGGGCGTGGCTTGAGGTCCGGTGGGCGTGGCTTGACGTCCGATGGGCGGGGCTTGTGGCCCGGTGGGCGGGGCCTGATGATCGGTGGGCGTAGCCTCAGGGTCAGTGGGCGTGGCCTGAGCCACGCCCCCTTGAGCCTCCATGGCACGCTGGGCCCTGGTCCTGACACCTTCCCTGGTGGGAAGGTGTCAGGAAAACTGGCATCTCCAAATCCACTTCCGACACCAAATGTTACGAAACTGGGGTTCGAATTTGGAGAGAAACGCTAAAACTTCGTATAAGGGATTTATTCACTACGGAACCCTAAGATGACACGTGAAGATGGTCTTCCAAACGTCCAAAGTCCAATTCGCGTAGCAGCTGAGGTCCAGGTATCTCGCCAAGGTAGTCGCAGGTACTTCCACTTGTCGCACTAAGGTAGGTTTCCTTCGCTTCGAAGTGATCGTTTTGATAGCTCGTATTGAACTGCCGTGGCGCACCCAACGTTCCCTATTTATATGCGCCATCGAATAGGTCCACATTAATCTCGAATATTCTACATAGTCGACGAATGTGTTTCGAAGCATCCAGGCGCCGGGTTTGTGTGTAAGTGTAACATGGTTAAGCAACTCTAGACTTTATGAAACAAGACATATGGGCCAATTTGGCTTGCACCATTCTATCGTAGTATTCGCTCGCGAATATTGTTCGGGAAGATTCTATCTCGTTCGCGACATTCTTTTAATTCAAATTTCAATTACGACATAACCTACAATGTATTCTCAGTCTATACACATATCTAATTTTCTTTTGTAAATTTGTTAAATGCTGCAGTGCAGTTTGTTGCCGCTTCTTCTGCACCAGCGCCTAGGAAGCGACACTAAACTTAGCTGTGGTAACGATTTGACGTCAACATTTGTGCAAAACAAAACAAAGTGACTATTATTAAGAGATTATAAATATCCTATGATAATAAAGATAATTGAATTGAATACAACGAAAAATAACAATATTAAACTAAAATTAATCTATAACTACATACGTATATAAAACTAAACTAAATAAAAATTGAATTGAATTGATGTTGAAAATTAAAGAGAATGGATATCTCGCATAAAAAGGGTTTAATTGGTTAAGACCTTAGGCTAAAACTTAACGTTCTCACTTTAAACTGTAAACAGTGGTTCATAAAATAGTTTTAAGGGTCATCTAGGTTTTACTAGCTCAAAATTTTAAATGATATCTCCGTTTCCCTACAAATAATTTATTTCAAATGGGGGCAGCACTGGACTCCGTGTACCGTCTTAAGACTAAGAACATGAGACCTTACAGATGTCTGGAACAGATTAGAAATATCATGAAGCGCCATCTAGATTATACATATCAAGATACTTACATGAATGTTTACAATTGCTTCTAAGTCACTTAAGTAAGTTGTGAACGTTGGCAGAGCCGTGGAAGCCAATAATGAAGTCACTCACTTGATGACCACTGCTGGTAGAAATATGTTGGATAAAATCAGAGAGAAGTATATGGCTGCCAGCGTAAAGGTGCCGGCTCCTGCGTCACTGTTGACTGAGCTCTGAAGATTGGCAGCGCCGTGAAAGGCGGTAAAGTGGACCATGAACGCGAAGCCCAGTACGAAGATGTTGCGGTTGATCCGCCATTTCTCACTGGATCCGAAGACCACCGCGTCTGCCATATTGTCACTGTAAAAGGCACAGGTAATAGGAAAATAACTCTTGAACTTTAAATGTAACATTCTTACTTATTATAATAACATGTATTTATCCTTTTCGGGTGGCTAGATGCAAGTGTTATTGAGGTGTCTTTTGGGAAAACACAAGTCTCAGCCTCGATAACCTCAGTGTTGCACAGAAAGCAATAAAAAGAAAACTCTAGGTGTTTTTTTTTTTAGATATTTGTGTGCGTTTGACCTCTATCTAGCCTGATGATTTCGCTCAAAGACCGAAAAAGGAACAGGTGGCTCAGAGAACAAAGCAAAGTCACAGACGTCATCAAACAGGTTCTTCTTCTTATATTTAAGAGCTGGGCTCTAGTCGGTTGAGAGCTTTCCATGTCTCTCTTTCTTTCGCTAAGTTCTTTACCTCCTTATATGTTTTCACGTTTAATTTTTCCTTTATTTGATCGAAAAATTTTCTTGTGGGTTTTCCTACAAGCAGGTTACGAAGCTTAAATGGCGATGTGCTGGTTATGTCGCCAGGTAACAAGGTTCGTGGTGCAAAGCGTGGGCAGAAGACCGTTGGGAAAAAAACGCCCACAAGGAAGACCGCAGATGCGTTAGTATTGTAACGATGCTGCATGCATTATGTTCAAACCTCCTTTCTTAATCTTATCCTGTCCGTTTTTCATTCTTCATTTCATTTCAAATTCCCTTTCATTCCGTTTTCAAATCATTGACTGATCCCTTTTCACTCATTCCACCATCATCTCTTAAGCTTATCGCTTACTTCTCTCTATGTGTTGTACCTTATTAAATATTACTCTTTATTACTCTTATGTAACAGTCAGTATCAGATAATAAATAGTATATAATCTGTGTTGTTGCCGAGTCTCTATTTCTACCTCTTCTACTATCTTCTATGTGGGAACTCGCCTAGAGCACCGGGACAGGTCGAGGTCCCACATGACATCAAAATGACAACAGGATCGAAGTGGATTGAAATTGTTCAAAATCGAGAACGTTGGCATTGTTTGGAGGAGGCTGGAGGCCTACACCCAAGCGGTCGAGAAAGGCTGAAAAGAAGATGAAGTGTCGCAAGACTCAAAGGCCATACTAAGCCAATTAATGGGTTAGATAAAATAAACGGGCAAGTGCGAGTCGGACTCGTACATGAAGGGTTAAGTTCCGTACTACCGTACATTGTTTTAAAACGCTGAGGAAACACGATTCTTGTATGACGACCCCCTTTAATTTTTAAGTTTTTTTTATTTTTCGTATTTGTTGTTATAGCGGCCACAGTAATACATAATCGGTGAAAATTTGAAGTGTCTAGCTATTACGGTTTAAGAGATAGAGCCCTGTGACAGACGGACAGACAGACGGACAGACAGACGGACAGACAGACGGACAGACAGACGGACAGACAGACGGACAGACAGACGGAAAGACAGACGGACAGACAGACGGACAGACAGCGGAGTCTCAGTAATAGGGTCCCGTTTGCACCCTTTGGGTACGGAACCCTAAAAAGATAAAATTCCTAAATCCTATAAATAATGACGGATAGTTTGCAAATTTTGGAACATACACAGGGTGACTTTTTATCCACCAGCCAAATTTTTGGAGCAAGTTCAGTCCATGATACTTAACTACTTTCTATCAAACAATTTATTGAAAATAGATAAAAATTTTTCGTCCTCCCATACAAAATCAGTTAGGCTGAGCGCTGATTTGTATGGAAAGGCGAAATGTTTTTATCGTTTTTCGTTAATTGTTTTTGTGGAAAGTAGTTCAGTATCATGGACTGAACTTGCTCCAAAAATTTGGCTGGTGGTTTAAAAGTCAGCCTGTATACGAATAAGAAAAAAGAACATAAGTTAAATTTAGCAGAAATGCGGATGCTTAGGTGGATGTGTGGGGTGACGAAGATGGATAAGATCAGGAATGAATATATAAGAGGGAGTTTAAAGGTGGCACTAATTGTAGAGAAGTTAAAAAGCCACCGTTTGACATGGTACGGTCATATCAAGAGGCGGGATGCCGAACATCTGGCTAACAAAATGGTTAACTTGAAGGTGGATGGCCACAGAGATAGAGGACGACCTAGAAAGACGTGGGGGGAATGTGTTAAGCGGGACATGATGGACAGTTTATTAATTAGTACGTTAACATTTTCAAATATATGAAATAAAGCATCTACTTAGGCACAAGTGTTATATTTTACAAAGCTGGGTCAGATCTAAATCATAATTGATTTACCTATTTCATGTCGATATTTGTCTGACTGATTTTATGATTGGCATAGAGTAGGTATAATGCAGTTTTGTTTTTTTTTCTGCCCTCATCGGATTCTTATAAAAACTACAACATAACACAAATTATAAAGCTAATCGTAAATATAATGTAATAACGACTTGACCCCTGCTTTTTCTTTCAGTTGGTCTACATAGCTCTTTCTTGGTCGTCCTGGACCTCTTCTACCTTTTAGTTATATCTTACTTATTCATAAAATACACGTAATTTAAATGATTGCACTATTACTTGTGATGTCTACGTTATATAAATAATCAAACTCGTTATTCAATTGGCTGTCTCAAATTTAGAAAATTCCGATTTTTGTCTTTATTTTCGGGGCAGTACTTTTAATTAATGAGGGCGCTACAGTGCTTGTTTAGACCCTTAACTGTTCACGACCATACAAGGAACACTACAATCGCTCATACTATTAGAGGCCAAGTAAAAGGTCACAAAGCCTAACCTTACTCCCCCAAAACATAAGTAGAACATATATCTTATCTATGTTAGGTACCTAAGTAGCGAAATGCATATATAAATATATAAGGACAAATCACACTGATTAAGCTAGTATGAAGGTAGGTACAACGACAATTTCAATGAATACTTTTAAACAATCGCGTTGCATCATTATTAAATTAATGCATTCCCGTATGTATTATTTTAATAATTTCAATGGATTTTGTAGGGCATATAAAATCCAAATCGGACCAAAACTACTATATATTGCGATTAAAAGCAGTTCAGAAAGCAATATCAAGCTTTTAATAACTTTTCCTTTTAAGTGGGGTCATCATTTCGTACGAAGGTACTATGGCCAGTGCGCAAATAATGACTTGGAGTTCAGCATTTGATACTGATAACATTTCCTACTTCATATCATCATATCAGCCACAGGCTGGGGATTAGGGCGCTCCATTTTTTAAGACTACTCAGTGTTACTTATTTCTGTAAATTGGATTTGGCACTCGTTTGCAAGCTTTACACGTTTTATTGTGATAACATTGTATTAGTATAATGTCCTTGTAAACTGACAAAGCCCTTCTGGCGCGTAGGCGACCAATACTGTGCAAATGAGTTTCTTTCAGCGTTTCTTCTCAGCAGTGGTCGTTGCGAAACGCTAGTATCGGTGGCTTTTTTTAAATAAAAATAAAAAAATAATATTATAAATACACATTACACGTAATGTACACTAAAATTATTGAAATATAAAAGTGCCTGCGAAGGCCTTATTACTTAATAAATATTTGATTTTGATTTTTGACTTGGAGGTGGATCGTGGTAGTCTCGATTTGATCCCCAGCAAAAATGCCTTTATTAAATTATCCTGGGTCTTGGGTGTTTATTATAAAATATAGTATCGTATCGTTAAGTTAGTATCTCATACACAAATTTAAAAACTTACTTTGAGGCTAGTTAAATCTGTATGATATGTCCCTATATTTTTTTTTACAAGATTTCTACAGCTGAACATCTTCATTTTCAAAGTTTCTAGGTATCATAGGGTATGAGAGTTATGTCTAGGGAGGCCCCTAGACATAACTCTCATACCCTATGATACCTAGAAACTTTGAAAATGAAGAATCTCATAATTACTACATATAGGTACATACCTATAACAAAAAATTCTGTTCCAGCTTATAAAGTAGATGTAGGTACTTACTTAGTCACTACTTCGTCACCTTCAACGAAGTTACAAATTAGCTAAAATGCATAAAACGATGACACAGCAACATCGACCAGAAGCCAACCCACTGCTGCTGTCAGCGTTCCCTTCTCCTATTTTACATTCAAGGATACCAGTAACAACTGGATTCAATCAGACCGTTCAATTCGTTCTGGTCAATGTTATTGTCCAAAAATAAACGCAAAGGACGGAACCGCGAAAGGTGGAAGTAGTATAGGCCTATTGCCGAAAATGTATTCTTAGAAGCCAATGTAATTGCAAAGTACATATCAACAACGAATCAAGAGTAACATAGCTGACCCGTATGATATACTGGAACGTCCTGCCTGAGGACCTTAAAACTTTTCGAACGGATAGTTATCTGTTTAAGAAAAAAGACAACATGTGTTTACTCTATAAATCTTTACTTTTCAATTTCAATTTATTATTTCCAAAACTTAAATCTACTTCACAATTTAATTTATTTTGCAAGGCAGTTTATTGAAAAAGTCGTTATTAATAAGTAAAAAACAGCGGCCAAGTGCGAATCGGACTCGCCCATGAAGGGTTACGTAGCAGCAAGTAACATAATATAAAAGTTCTTGTAGTTCGTTGTTGATTGAATGAAAGGTAAATTGCGGTTTACGATTTATGACGTATTAAAAAAACTACTTACTACACTCTTGTTCAAACCAATTTTCGGTGGAAGTTTGCATGGTAATGTGCATCATATTTTTTTTTAGTTTTATCATTCTGTTATTTTAGAAGTTACACGGGACATACATTTTACCACAAAGTGGTAAAGTGTCTCTCGCGCAAACTATTTAGTTAAGAAAAAAATAATATTAAAAACCTCAATATCATTTTTGAAGACCTATCCATAGATACCCCACGGATGGGATTGAAGAAAAAAATTTTTGAGTTTCAGTTCTAAGTATTGGGAACCCCCAAAATTTATTGTTTTTTTTTTTTCTATTTTTGTGTGAAAATCTTAATGCGGTTCACAGAATACATCGACTTACCAAGTTTCAACAGTATAGTTCTTATAGTTTCGGAAAAAAGTGGCTGTGACATACGGACGGACAGACAGACAGACAGACATGACAAATCCATAAGGGTTCCTTTATTGCCATTTGGCTACGGAACCCTAAAAACATGCTTACATGTATAGAAAATATTAAATAGTTTTAAATTATAATTACTTTGGTATTTCAATTTTATACTTATTATAACACAACTTATGATGACTCAAAGTAGCAATGTCAGAAGTTGAGTAAACAATTCACGTAAAGTATTTATAATTGTCGATAATTGGCGCGTGAGTGGCCCCGATCCTCGCTGCGTTTAGCGTCTTCGTGCAACCAGCCGGCCCGAATGCACTGGCATTGGCATACTATGTCGAACAGAAGCACACAATCGATTGGTGGGGTTTTGGGTGAGACCACTTTGAGTCTCGACCAAGTCAATCCCGTAAGAAGTTAAGTTATACCTACAGGCCGATTGGCATTTTCGTTAGATAGTATATTAAATAACATTAAATTATTTCCTCCTAACATTTAACAGCAGCCGACCTGAGTCCAGAGTCTATATAAATACTGCCCAGGTCCACCATAACTTTTAGAGTTGGTCCCATAGTTAAAATTGATCGTGTGATGGACTAAACTTGATCTTAAAGTATGCCATATGGATGCCGAGGATGGTACAAAGTGGGGAAAAAAATCAGAACCATTTAAACGATACGGTTGTGGTATTATGACCTGCCGCCTTCCTGACTTCAACCCTCCTTGGGTATGGTGTAGTTGCAAGAGATGTTTACTCCTTAAGTAGGTACTATTTTTGTCGTCTTTACAACTACACACAATGACACGTTACAACATCCACAGGAATAAAAAACTCACTGGAAAGGTCACCTTCTAGGTACATAGATATAGATAAATATGTAACATGCATTCCGAGATCTATTTAGAAGGCAACTTTTTAAGTTCGGTCACGATCACGTTACAAAACAGCTAAGTGCGGATGATCTTGTCATTTTTTTTATTTAATGTCTTATTTCGAGTATATCTTATGTCATAGTATCTAATCTACCAATTATATTCTAGAGCTCAGTACCCTCAGCACGAGTTTTCGAATCTTTTCTAACGTAATCGTAACGAGCCCTCGATTCGGAACGATGGGTTATTTAAGTGTTGTTTTTCCGTAGAAAATCATTCGTTCAGTAAATTTTGAAAATGTCAAAATAGTTTCACAGCAGCCATTCCCAGAGTGTGCTCCATGGTAGCTTCCACAAAACCTCTGTGGGGTACTGAGTGAAACTGTAATTTAAAAAAATACATATATAGATAGGGACAAATCACACTGATTGAGCTAGCCCGAAAGTGAGTTTAAACTCGTATTATCGGATACTAAATCAACGATACTATATTTTATAATAAAGACATATATAGATAAACACCCAAGACCGAGGCCAATTTAAAAAAGGCCATTTTCCAACTTGCCCTGGCTGGGGATCGAACCCAGAACCTCCGGCGTGGCGAACTGGCGTGTTAACCACTACGCCACGGAGTCATATACGTTTATATACATATATCAGTTGTCGCCTTATTACATAACAGGTATGTCATAACTATTTTCACAATCTATTCGTATCCTTTAACCAAAACACAACTGAGTAAACTTGGCTGCTTTACTACAAAAAAAAGCTGCCAAGTGCGAGTCGGACTCGCCCATGAAGGGTTCCGTAGCAGCAAGTAACATAATATAAGAGTTCTAAAGTAGTAAGACGTATTAAAAAAAAACTACTTACTAGATCCCGTTCAAACCAATTTTAGGTGGAAGTTTGCATTGTAGTATAATCATATTTTTTTTTTTAGTTTTATCATTCTCTTATTTTAGAAGTTACAGGGGGGGGAACACATTTTACCACTTTGGAAATGTCTCTCGCGCAAACTATACAGTTTAGAAAAAAAAAATGTTTTTTTTTTCTATTTTTGTGTGAAAATCGAATGCGGTTCACAGAATATGTACATCTACTTACCAAGTTTCAAGAGTATAGTTCTTAAAGTTTTGGAAAAAAGTGGCTGTGACATACGGACGGATACACAGACAAACATGACAGACAAAAAAAAGAGTCAAAATAGTGATGGATTGCTAGCCGCATCGCCTATTATCCTATTAAAATGATCCACATTTTCGCCCATTCCCTCGATTGGATTTTACGATCTGCGCGAAAAGAAAATCAGCTAGTACATTCAAAGTTTTTTCGTTTCTTCTAGACTAGCATGGTATAGTACACAAACACGCACACACTTATACTTAATATTAGTGAGTAAAGGGTAATTAGAAATTAGTAAGTATAAAAATGATTGTAGGTCGAAGCTCTAAGGTGTAATTAAATTAAATAGCTAATTAATTAATTTCATCGCACTTACATTCTCAATTTGGCGCCAACTGTTTTCAAATTTAACAAAATAACATTCCAATTTCAAACACACTCGCGCGTCACTTTTATTTTTTAAACTTGTTTCAATTTGTGAATAAAGCAATTGTTTTGCACAGGTCCCACTGGTGAGTGGCTGTGTAAGCGAACTATCAGGTAGCGGAGGCTTCGCAGGCGAGTGCGGCACCGTAGAGCCTGCGGTATGTGTCCATTGTTAGGTTTAGACTAGTTCCATCTATTATTTTATCATTGAACTAGTACTACAGGTTTGGTGACGCAAGTTTCACGTGAAATAATACACATATACTAATCACGTCTTTTCCCCTTACTAGGGTCAAAAGACAGAGCCTAGGATCAAAAGACCCAATGGCCACAGGCCCAGAACTTTCAGTTTGATATTGGGCGTGTAGGTAAAGTATTAGACTAGTTTTGGTTAATTGTAGTGCGATTTTAATAATTGCAATGCGACATAGTCTGCGTTTCTGAGTAAGTATCTACCTGGTATGCCAAAAAAAAGTCACAGAGAATAAATTACCATTATTAAATTATCTCACGCGTGACATGTCACACTTATTTTACGTGTCGTATTTAGATAATGGAAACTGTTTTATTTGTAGTATAATATCATTGTAGCTGAATATAACCAAACCAGCAATAGCTTTACCGCTTAGTTTACCGCGATTGTGTGATTGTACCGGTTTTAATATCATTATGATATACATACTTTTGTATTAAGGCGTTGTCACCCGACAAACGATATTTTTTGAAAATGCTCAGGTACATATTTTTACTATGATTATTGTTTTGTTTACTCACGTAATAAAAAAAGAAAAAGGCCGACCAAATTTCGATCGATTTAGACGATCATCATCAGGGCGAGTATAAGGAGAGGCGACCCGACTGTTTCGCTGCACTCTCTGCATTGTATGTAGAGAGTGCAGCGAAACAGTAAAGTATGTAACTTTTAAAAGTAAAGATACTTAATACAATGTTTACGGAATCTAAAGAAGTATTCGTACTTATATTAAAATGCCCATTATTTAATATAGAGTGCTTTGCTTAATCAAAACTTTATCTAAGTAGGTAGGTACTATTTCTAAACAGAGTGACAGTCAAAAGTGGTTTGTATAGTGTATATATATTTTTTCTATTAAAAATACATTTATACATACAGTTTTATTTTAAAATATATGATAGTACCGGCTAGCTTTTCGCACATATTAAAAAAAAACTCAGTGACTGACGTCGCCTTAAGAGCAAACTGGACTTAACGTTTATGTGTTTAGCATTGTAACTTCTAATTGTACCTGAAAAAGTAGTTATTATGCTAAACATATAAACGTTAATGTGCGAAAAGCTAGCTGGGTAGGTACCTAAGTGATAAATTAGAATACGGTATTTGACAAATTTTGAATAATTATTTTAAAATATTCTTTATTACTTATCTAAAAGCAATACATTTTAATATTTTCGAGATATCTATTGTATTATCAATAAAAAGTGGCCAAGTGCGAGTCGGACTCGCCCATGAAGGGTTCCGTAGCAGCAAGTAACATAATATAAAAAGTTCTAAAGGTAAATTGCGGCTTACGATTTATAACGTATTAAAAAAACCACTTACTACTCTCTTGTTCAAACCAATTTTCGGTGGAAGTTTGCATGGTAATGTACATCATATATTTTTTTTAGTTTTATCATTCTTTTATTTTAGAAGTTACAGGGCGGACACACACATTTTACCACTTTGGTAGTCTCTCGCGCAAACTATTCAATTAAGAAAAAAATGATATTAAAAACCTCAATATCATTTTTTTAAGACCTATCCATAGATACCACACACGGATGGGTTTGATGAAATTAAAATTGAGTTTTAGTTTTAAGTATGGAGAAACCCCAAAATTTATTGTTTTTTTTTTCTATTTTTGTGTGAAAATCTTAATACGGTTCACAGAATACATCTACTTACCAAGTTTCAACAGTATAGTTCTTATAGTTTCAGAAAAAAATGGCTGTGACATACGGACGGACAGACAGACATGACGCATACGGAACCCTAAAAATCAATGTTGAAAACTTTCCACAACTGGGCCAAAAACTCTTATTTCTGTCATGGCGGCGGTTATTTGTCAGATGACGTCACACATAGGTGACACAGGTAACAGGTGTAATACGCGCATACAAAAAAATACCACGTAAATCCTGTGACAACATCGGAGAAGACGGCATTCACAGGGCGTTTTCGGCATACAATAGATAAAAAATAAAAAAATATTGTAATTTTATTCGTATATGTATATGTATTATTTATATAATAATTATATACGCCCTTAACTGATAGGATAACAACAAATTATAGTTTTTTTTTAAATCTTGTCCAACACCCTATTGTATTAGGTAAAACCCTTCTACATACAAATGATTCAGAAGTGGTATATTGATAACAGGGGGTTACTCCATAAAATAAAACAATAGTCGTCCGATAGTGATGTCCTATTTCTATGTTGAACAAAATTAGACTTAACTTTATTATGTTTTAACGCTCAATGTTGCTTGACACTGAAACGCGAATACGCAGTTACGTACGTCTTGCGTACAGCTTTTTAAGTAACCCTACAGGTATTGTTATAAATATATACATTATACAGGGTGATTTTGAACCTCATAGCTATATTCAAGAAAAGTACTCTTTAAGATCTTATTCTGACATACATATGTAGCTTGGTTCATAATAAAATCCTTGGATATCAAACGACATATGCATACAAAATTCCTGTCTGATAGAAACTTTTAACACTACGCGCTTTTCTCAGGGCCGGCCTCATTCATCTATGATCAACCCTGATGACCAACTTCATATAAATATAGCAGTTGAGAGGAGAAGACGGCAAGGGTAACAAAGATTTTTTTTATTCAAACACACTTAAGACAAAAATGTATATTTATTAATAATAATAAAAAACAACAGGGTCAATGTTAAAAAATCTTATTTAACACAAATCAATAAAATAAAATATCATAAGAATACGTCATTGATGTTGTTTCATTTGTGGTCAAGTACATTAAAATAACAGGTATTTCCTTAACATTATAATTTTAGTAGTTGAGTATCAGCATATGATAATATATGAGTCATAGATAGAGATAGGAAAGAAATATTTTTGTTTACCAAAGAAAAATGCCACACATGTGGCATATATATTATAAATAAGTATCTAGTCCGAGCTCCGCACTGTGTCTTTTTTTTTTAATTCTTGGAGGATCAAGTTGTTTGTATGCGTTTCCCTAGCAGAAAAATACCGAATTTAATAGTATGACTATATAAGATATTTTATTCGTAACATCCTCTTAATGTCCGTCAAAGTGCAAAATAAAAGAGTTATTGGCTAAAACATTTTCTGCTGGGGTAACATCACCCCACGGTACTTTTTTGCCAGTGGAACGGATACAAATTATCCCCATGCCATCTTATTAAAATATTTAACGGTCATTATTAGCGAAAGGCTTTTAAGTATACCTAGTTGACGTTATGTCGCTCGATGTAAGAAATAAAAGATAATTAACACTTGAATTTGAACTATAGTTACTATTATATTAACCATAACGAACGTCATTCTGTTTCGTCGACGTCCTATCTTACATTGTATTGTACATATTCTTGCAGTTATCTTCGCTCCTGGAGGTCTAGAGATTAATTTTTTTATCTTTTTTAATATTGTTTCATTACATTGTGATAGATTTCTACTTACAACTACCTTACTTACACTATTTGTTACAGTAAACTATCACTTATATATACCTGTTATAGTTATCATTATCACATAAATCTTTATGACACATTTTTAAACAAATCGCTAACAAAAAGTTTTTGTCTTGCCTTGCCTAGTAAACATAATCAACAATAGAGCGTATGTTGAATACAGATTATCAAAAAATATTTACAACGATGAAAAACTTTTTGATGTACCTACGAATTGTAAATGAATGAATGAATGTGCCTTAAAATTACGAACAACCATCGGAACGAAACCAAAATATCAAATTACCGAAACATCTAGTGACCTGTTACCGAAATATTATGTATGCCTTTATAAATAACATGGCCACGTCATTTACGACAGTGGACACCGGAACTACGGCCTGTCATATTATACAATTACCGTTTGAATAACTAGTACTGCACTATGATCATAAAAACTCAATACAAATTAAAAATTTATGATGAGGAAATTCGCCATGACTCCGATTTGACCCACGTACTGCCCATCGTGTTAACACAAGTGCTTAAAATTTTTTTTCAATACATTAAAGTTAATAGGAAAAGCCGCCTCTAAGGTTTTACAGGGGGAGCAAATAAATCTTAGGCTGAGCGCGGACCATAGTCCCAGACACTTGCCTTATTAAAACTATGCAGATAAATAATTTCTTTGGTAAAAAAAAAAAAATCCAATTCCGGCCAAAATTCAAAGCTAATTTGCTATTAGCGGTGCATGATCATGATCATGAGCATAATTGTATGATCCGAACAAAACGTCAAACATAAAAGGCAAGAAACTTGTAGTGTGTATATGGGCCAAAAAGGGATCACGAAAAAAACTTAACTTTGTCATATACAAATTTTAGCTAACCGGGCAATTATGTATATCCGATCAGCTCTTTTTCTGACTTCCCAGCCTAGGTCTCATAGGAAGTCATTCATATTGATGGCCTGAGCTAAACCGACCCTTCAAGTATTTGTCAAACGTATGTTAGTTAACATTCGGAATTTCTTGTAACCCTTTTCGGGACACTTACGGTTATGGGCGTAAAAGTTTTGTTACGAGTCTCTCACACAATGTTCAACATCCTCTTAACACACTGGTCACTATACACCTGTTCAATTCACTCAGTTTTCTGGAATGCAAAGTTATCATGTCCCTTTGCAACACTGTCTTTGTCTCCCGAGATCATGTTTACTTCAAACTTCTTAGTCTTCCTATCCCGATACTCCACGATGAAGTAGCATGTGACTCCAACCACCAAAGTGGCTAGAATCAGGTACGTTTTCTCACTGGTTCTGAAGTACGGCGATATTATGTACGCTATGATGTAGCCCATGGACTCCCAGAGCCTAAAGTTGGCGAAGGCTGCCTCTTCTCTTCCAGGGAACAGTATTCCGTAATAAGCTGAAAAAAAAATTGTTTAAACCACCTGACTTAAAAAAGGGGTAAGTATTATTAGTTTATTGTGTCTGTGTATTTGTCTGAGGTTTGTTTGAAATATAACTCAATTTTCAACACCCTTGCTCATAAAGTGGATCTAATTTCACCGGTTTTCTACACTAATATTATAAAGAGGAAAGATTTGTACCTATTTTTGTATGTTTGTAATGAATAGGCTCAAAAAGTACTGGGCCGATTTAAAAAATTCTTTCACCGTTGGAAAGCTACACTATTCCCGAGTGACATAGGCTATGTGTGTACCACGGGCGAAGCCGGGGTGGACTGCTAGTAGATATATAAAGCAGCTCATTAAAAACGCGTGTATTAGAAACGCAAATAGTGAAGTTATATTCTTTTTATTATAGTTATAACTCACGATTTGCAAAAGAAAGTATTTTATTAGGTATTTTTTCTAGCAAGTGTTTTAAAAAAACGTTGTACGATATACGTGCGTTTATTGGTTAAACACACTCAGCTCCATTACGCCCTCGCCTCCGGCTTGGGCTGAAATTCCGCTTCGTGAACCACCAAAACGCACTTATATAATACACGTTTATAGTAATTTACTATAAACGTGTTTTTAGTTATGTTAGATCGAAATTGGTTCAGCCATTTACAATATATGGGAGAAATGTACTGAATGTCAGGGGTTTCACATATTTTTTCTTTTTATTTAATTACTCGTTACTTGCCGCTCATAATAGTATTAGATAATATTCGCTTTTTTTTTAATTAACCTATTTCGTCCCACTGCTGGGCAAAAGTCTCTCCCATTTTATAAAATATACTCTTATATAAAAGAAAACTCTTTGATATACGCCCACAATTCCCTTCACCAGATGGTACATTTATTTTGCTTTTTTTAATCACTAGCAAGAACAACTAACAACTAACACTCGACACTGGAGTTAAGTCAGAGGTTTTCAAAAAGCTTAGGTAACTCTCGTACAATTTCGTTTCGTATACGACTAAATTGAATCACAAAAAAAACAAAGCGTAATGTTATATTACACAACCCATCTATAATAATCTAAATAACTAATAATGATACATGACATGAGTCTTCCCGGCTTGTAGTCGCCCCACTGTCACCAACACACTAATAATACAGCAGTGCTACCAACCGTTGACCTGCACCATCCAGACAGAGTCACACAGACCCCACAGCACCGCTATAATGTACATGACGTGGGTCTGCCCGGCTTGTGGCCGCCACACCAGCACTGTCACCAGCAGCCCTGCGTGGACTACTGCTGCACAGCACATGAGAGGAAGACGACCTGTAATCTGAAAAATATAAGATGTTAGTATCATGTAGGTAAAATATGAGATAGATGATAAGAGCTTTCATTTTTACTTTCACATAAGATTTTAGGCGGCAGCTACCCATCAATTTTAGGGTTCCGTACCCGAAGGGTGCAAACGGGACCCTATTACTGAGACTTCGCTGTCTGTCTGTCCGTCTGTCACAGGGCTCTATCACTTGAACCGTAATAGCTAGACACCTGAAATTTTCACCGATTATGAATTACTGTGACCGCTATAACAACAAATACTAAAAATAAAAAAATGTTGAAAATAAAAGGGTTCGTCATACAAAAAACGTGTTTTTTTCAGCGTTTTTAACTCGATCTGTCACAGGGCTCTATCTCTTGAACCGTAATAGTTAGACACCTGAATTTTTTACCGATTATGTATTACTATGACCACTTTAACAACAAATACTAAAAATAAGATAAAGTTAGGAATTAAAGGGGGTCGTCATACAAGAAACGTGTTTCTTCAGCGCTTTAAAACATTGTACGGTGGTACGGAACCCTTCATGTACGAGTCCGACTCGCACTTGTCCGTTTATTCTATCTTCTCACCTACCGTCAACTAAAATGTGATCATTGTATACTTCCTAGGACTTGTCTTCCCCGTTAGGTGTCAAATCGTAATAGTACACATAAACCTGTTACATTTCTTGTAATAAAATAAAAATAAAAAATATACCTGTCTCAGTAAATGTCAAATGCACCCAGATAGGTGGGCCACTTTGGTGACATAGTGGTTATGAAAAAAATTCAGAGTCATTTTCATACAGCGTCTAATTGATGACATTGGTGACTCTTTGAATTAAGGATCCCTTTTTATACAATTAAGTATGCAGACAGATTTACAACAGATTTATGACTCACTTGCTAGTATGTGGTTTTTTTCGTGTTTGTAAGTAGCCAACACTGGTATCAGATTTTTCAAGCTGCCTACAGGCATCTGATCATTAGCTTGACGACTGCCATACCAACGGCTTAACGTGCCTTCCGAGCACGGAAGAGCTCGATAATTTTTATACAACTTGTGGTTTTATAAACGTGGTGTGGGCGACACCCCGCAAGTACGGACCACGATTAGTGTCGCTTAAGTTGCGGAAGCACTATAATGCGTGCTCCCGCCCCAGTCTACCTGGTCACCGAGCTCCTTAGTATGTGGTTAACTTAGAATACGGACGTCTGCATCACCAGTGCCACACGTGCATTGAAGACTGGAAAATATCCCTATCCGGGATAAGTCCGCCTTTGTACCTTTTGATGCACAGACCATGGATCAATAGACACAGCCTCTGTATGAATTTGCGTGTCGATCTGAAGTCAAATTCACTTCATTTAGGATCGTCACTTTTAGTCTGTGTATGTCAATTTATTAGATCGGACATTCTACTGTAAAATACCTAAATCTACCGTTTTGAGCCGTTACTCGTCGAAATACGTTGGAGAAGATTATAAAAAAGTTTCCTTCCGTTTGTAAGTGAATTTCTTATTAAATATTTGTATGAAAATTGGCACGCTAGGTTTTCATACAAATTGAAGGACTTTCTTTATCTAGTAGTATATACAGATCTGTGTTTTGATGTCATAATGTTACATGTAATTTTGTATTTGTTCTTAGTGTACAATAAAGTTTTAACAAACAAACAAAGACCCTGAAGAATCCATATAGTGCTAAATGCATAGGTACCTTTGCTATGTAGCCTGTGACGACGCACCCTAACGCGTCTGCGATCCCGAATACCAGCATCACGAAACCCACCGTCCCAGTACCCACGGCACAGGACACAAAAGCCTGAAAGAAATACCCAACTTTATTCAATTCAATTCAATTCAATTCAAAATATCTTTATTATCATAGGATATTTATAATATCTCTTAATAATAGTCAGTTTGTTTTGTTTTGTACAAATGTTGACGTCAAATCGTTACTTAAAGCTAATTTTACGCCGCTTCCTAGGCGCAAGTGCAGAAGAAGCGGCAACAAACTGCACTGCACGTTTTCTCCAAAGACGTCAACTAACAAACTAAAAACTTAAAATTAGTTATATAGATGGACAGAGATTACATTGTTTATTATGTCATAATTAAATTGAATTATAAGAATTACGAAATTTAAAATAATGTCAATTTGTAAATTTAGTATGTACCAATGTACCTAAATTATGACATGTCTAAGTATACAAACCTTTAAGAGGGACCCCCGCGCCAAGTTCAAGCCAGACCTTTTTGTCTTTAAAATAGTCATCGGTCCTATAATAAGCCTTCTCACAAAGTACTTTCTTTACATAAGCTTTGAATTTTCTGTCTGGCATATCAAGGACCGATTCTGACAATTTATTATAAAAAAGTATACACTTCCCCATAAAAGACTCACTGACTGTATTCAGCCTGTAATACGGGCTAACTAAGTCATTCTTATTACGTAAATTTCTATCTGTGAAATCACTTACTTTATTGAACATGGAAATATTTTTCCTTACATACATTATATTTTCAAATATGAATTGTGATGCAAAAGTAAGTTTCCTTGAATAATTCCCTCAGTGAGTCTCTCGATCCTAAACCGTAAATGGCACGATTTTACGTATAAGGTACGTAATATTATTTACAAATGCAATAACCACCAAATAAAGTTATATTTGAACCCTAGTACAATACATCTAAAAGCAATGCATTACATTTTTGATTTCATTTTTAGGGTTCCGTACCCAAGGGGTGCAACCGGGACCCTATTACTGAGACTCCGCTGTCTGTCCGTCAGTCCGTCTGTCCGTTTGTCACAGGGCTCTATCTCTACACTTGAAATTTTCACCGGTTATGTATTACTGTGGCCGCTATAACAAAAAATTCTAAAAATAAAGAAAGTTAAAAATTAAAGGGGGTTGTCATACAAAAAACGTGTTTTTTAGCGTTTTTAACTAGATCTTTATAATTACATTAACTAGATACTTGAAATTTTCACCAATTATGTATTACTAAGACCACCGTAACAACAAATACTAAAAATAAGATAAAGTTAATTAAAGAGGGTCGTCATGCAAGAAAAGTGTTCCTTCAGCGTTTTAAAACGTTGTACGGAGGTACGGAACCCTTCATGTACGAGTCCAACTCGCACTTGCCTGTTTTTTTTTTCTACATACATACCTACTTTTTAGACGCAAATAGAGAAAAATAATGCATTCCCTCGATCGGCTTGCACCTTCACCTGCTTGATCGAGGGAATGGAAGGAAATGCGAATTATGTTAAAAGGCGATGCTATTTTGATTCTTTTTCCACCTTTTCACCCATCATCACACTAAAAGTGGCCTTTGGGTCTTGTGGCCTTGGGCTCTGTCTGCTTAGAGCCGCAAGACCCAAAATGCTCTGTCTGCCCCATTAGGGATAAAGACGTGATAGTGTATAAATAGAGTTATAGAATTAAATCGCCTGTTTAGATTCGATAGCAACTTACCAATGCACTCATTTGCCGTAAACATTTTTGTGTTCGTATAATAATTTAAAGCCACACGGTGACACGGCTGAATGACTATAAATCTAACGATGACAGACCGAAACATCAGAGAATCCCCTTACCCTAGACTTTCCCATATAAACGTAGTCTACGTTTTATTTTGAAACGAATGTTTCGGTAAAAATGTGTAACTTAAAAAAGAAATTAGAAGTAAAGAAATTGCATACTTATAGGTATCTAGGGTTGTTTAATTGGTTTTCACAGTCAAAATATGAACTTGAAAGAAAATATAATATATAAACTTTTCCATACTGATGGTCAAAAATTACATACACTATATTTTCTTTCAATTTCATATTTTGACTTTGATAACCAATTATAACCCTAGGGTTACCTAGATATATGCAATTCCTTTAAAGTTAAAATTTTTTATCGAAATCTGACATGTCATTTTGAAATAAAACGTAGACTACGTTTGTATGGGAAACTCGGATTTTGTCTAGGGTAAGGAGACTCTTAACACGCCTTTTTTAGCATAGAGCTTAAGATCTTTATGCCACTGATGTTCACCATTCAGTAGCGATATCATTCCACTAACATAGTCTTTGATCTTTACAAGAATATAAATAGGACTTCATCGCCATCAGGTCTTTTCAGTCTCCACTGCAAGAGCACGACCCTCTCTGTACTACCAGAGCCATATAATAGCCTGAGCAGTCAGAGGATTTGGCGTACACTCTCCAAGCTGGCCAGATGGGTTGGAGAAGTCTCATTGATATTTAACAAGCTTGTTTCCTAAGTCGCCTTCTACGACATCCACGGAAAGACTTGGAGTGGTCCTATTCTACTCTACCGGGAACCACACGGCTATAAATAGGACTTACAGCAGTGAAATCAGCCCCAAAGAAAGCCTGTTCTAGGCCAACGAAGATGTTGATGACGATGAGCAGCATCTGATTGGGCTCCACCAGCAGTTTGACGGTGATCGCCAGAAGACCGAACCCGGACATGCTGCCCTCTTGAGGTTTGCGGTAGGCCTCATATCTAGAACATGATAAACACTTATCAGACCAAATCATTCCCAAATGCAACTGTAAATATTGGAAGCTAGTTCATTTGGAAACTTAAAAAGGCGAATTTAGGTACATTACAACAAAATATACTGTAACGATTTAAAGAGTACATTCATATATACCTATACATATTTTTTATATTTCGATATATGTTCCTTGGGGAAAGTTGTTCAATGTCATGGTTTGAATTCATCCTTATAATTGTTTCGGTATATTTTGTTCGACCTGTATATCGACAATTAAGTACCTGGCCTATGTATTTTGAGTGACCGCTATTAGGCAAGAATTACTTAAAGATTCGTGATACCTCTTCATAGAGTCAACTCCTACAGCCACGATGAGCGCAGCACCAGCCATGCAAGCCAGATAAATTCCTGTAAAAATATTTCTCGTGAAACATTTCCCTGATTTCACTATTTTTGTAAGTCGTCATTAAGAATATAAATGGTTTAATTTCGCCAAGATTTTGGATGTTCTCTCTCAAATTGAATTGTTCTTTCTATTTCATTGAGCAAGAATGACTAAAAAACAAATTCAAAATTCAAAATATCTTTATTATCATAGGATATTTATAATATCTCTTAATAATACTCAGTTTGTTTTGTTTTGCACAAATGTTGACGTCAAATCGTTACTTACAGCTAAGTTTACGCCGCTTCCTAGGCGCAAGTGCAGAAGAAGCGGCAACAACCTGCACTGCACGTTTTCTCCAAAGACGTCAACTAACAAACTAAAAACTTAAAATTAGTTATATGGATGGACTGAGATTACATTGTTTGTTACGTCATAATTAAATTGAATTATAAGAATTACGAAATTTAAAATAATGTCAATTTGTAAATTTAGTATGTACCAATGTACCTAAATTATGACATGTCTAAGTATACAAACCTTTAACAGGGAGCCGCGCCAAGCTCAAGCCAGACCAAACGTGCAAATTCTCTAGTGTGTAATATTTAAGAAAGCCGTATTTTTCTTTTTTACCCACTAGTTTGCAGGCTTTTTTTTTCATTTCCCACTAGCAGCTAGCTCAGTGGGAAATAAAAATTACAACAATAATTAAAATTTAATTTATTTATTATTTGGATAGAGCAAGTAGCACTCGCACTGCGTAAAAAAACTCATGCCTCAATAAATTTGAGATGCTAATACGGAGCCTATACCGAATGGCCATCGCATATCTCCAACAAAATCTAAGGGTAGTGAACCTGCAATCATCTGGATCTTCTCCGGCGGCTGCTGCTGCAAAGCCTCGGCTGCATCAGCGCTGGGCAGGAAATGTGCGCCACACACCTCGGGTATCATAGATGCATTTACTGCTGTCACTGCCGCTGTGTTGTTGCCGGATGACAGAACTACAATGAAAAAGATATAGAAGCCGTGAGCCAAACTTTTAAAGAATACAAATACACTATCACGTCTTTATCCCTAATGGGGCAGACAGAGCATTTTGGGTCTTGCTCTAAGCAGACAGTGCCCAGGGCCGCAAAACCCAAGGCCACTTTTAGCGTGATAGTAGGCGAGGAGGTGGAAAAGGAATCAAAACAGTGATGGGTTGCTAGCCACATCGCCTATTAACATGATTCGCATTTTTGCCCATTTAAGAAATTGGCTTTTGCCAATTGCGCGGGAAGAGAAGCAGCTGGTACATTCTAAGTTTTTTCTCTTCTCCTAGATCAGCATGGAAGATTTTTAAAGAAGTTTAAGAGATATGGCCCTCCGGCCGTGATGGCAACTGAGTTTGGCAACCAGTTGCTAAAAAGTATTGGATATTCTTGTTACTCAACTAGTTGCCAAAGACGAATGTCGATTCTTGATACACACCTAGTTACCAACTAAGAATTTCTCAAAAGTATGGTTACTTAAGAAGAATTACCACTCTCAGTTCGTAACTAACATCTGTCGTAGGAATCAAATAAACGGGCAAGTGCGAGTCGGACTCGTACATGAAGGGTTCCGTACCTCCGTACAATATTTAAAACGCTAAAAGAACACGTTTTTTGTATGACAACCCCCTTTAATTTTTAACTTTTTTTTATTTTTAGTATTTGTTGTTATAGCGGTCATAGTAATACATAATCTGTGAAAATGTCATGTATCTAGTTAATGCCAATATAAAGATCTAGTTAAAAACGCTAAAAAAACACATTTTTTGTATGGCGACCCCCTTCAATTTTTAACTTTTTTTTATTTTCAGTATTTGTCGTTATAGCGGCCACAGTAATACATCATCGGTGAAAATTTCAAGTGTCTAGCTATTACGGTTCAAGAAATAGAGCCCTGTGACAGACGGACAGACGGACAGACGACAGACGGACAGACAGCGGAGTCTCATTAATACGGTCCCTTTTGCTTCCTTTTGGGTACGGAACCCTAAAAAGTTGTTAAATAAATTCCTATTTAAGTTATATTTTAGTTAAAAAGAATGAAAAATACTAATATAGCGAAAACAACGTAATATAGGTGTATGCCTTTATTCCATGTAATTACCTAACTACAGCTTAAAATAAAGTTACTGAAAATTAACAAGTAGGTTTGTAGGTTGTAGCTTTTCAAAAATAAATAATATCTTATATCTCCAATTCGAATTTAGTAGTTAATAGTAGATTACTGCACCGAGCACAAAGTAAGTCATTATGGCACGAGTGCTATGTTTTTGCCCGAGCGATAGCGAGGGCATTATATATATTAAATTAGCGCGAGTGCATTAATTACTCACTTCAGCAAGGTGCTGAATCTACTTTTCTTTCAACTTCTTATATTCTTTGAGTATAAAATATACGTACGAAAAAAAAATACAAATTATAAACAAAACTAACTTAACTTAGGTACTTATTTTACCCGGAACTTTTGCGATTAAAGGTTATTAATAATATCATTTGCTGCTGTTTATATGCTCTCTATAGTTGAATTTGTCGTGCAAATCGAATTTATCTTTTCGCTCTCATTTTCCATTTTATATTTTCTTTTGTAAAATAATTTGACTTTAAAACTTAAATGGTACAGAATGCACGATTTTTGTTTTTTTAACAAGGTCTTTTTTCGTCGGCCAATTTATTTTTTCAGCCAGTATCTTTTTGATTGAATGCATACATTTTTATTAAAACTTAAACATCTGTGCCTGGCATCTATGGTAAATTAAAAAGTAAATCAGTGCAATAATGAAAAATTAAAAAGTAAAACAGTGCAATAATGAGAAATTAAAAAGTAAAACTGTGCAACAATGAGATTTCATACAACCATTATTGCACTGTTTTGGTTTGATGCAATAAGCACTCACTTTGTGATCGGTTTTTTAGTGTTGTAGTATGTGGCTTCAGATTCTAAAACATCAAGTAGATGTGCCAACGTTGGATTTTTCTTACCAATAAAACTGTTGATCTTTCTATACCTACCCTCTATATTGTTGTTTGTCTAAATTGTTCGGTTTCACAACAACAAGATTCGGAGAAAAAATCTTTTTTAATCCACTGCTTCTGGAAATATTTATTAAATATATTGATTTCCTCACTGACAGGACTTTTTGCCATTACATAACCATATCCTTCTTTTAGGTATTTTTAAGGTAAGCGAGCAATTCCAATACATCTTGCCACATGCCTTTTTTTATTCTTGTTTTTATTTTTAAGGCCTTCGCCTTTTTCCATAATGCATGGTTAAAGTGATAGTAACATCCCTTAAAAAGTATATTAGGAAATATTACTTTAAAGGCATTAATTGCCGCAATTTCAAAATCCAATGTAATTTTGTTAGGACTCCAGGTAGGAATTTGAAACTTAATTATACTTAACAAAATTGTATATGTTTTATTTCTTTTATCGGGAAGAAGTGCAAAAAATAATGGAGTTATGATATGGTTAATTTCATCATAGCCATAAATGGTATATAACTGTTTAAAGGGTCTTGGGCAACTTCTGAAAGTGCCATCAGCGAAGAAATGTTTGAAATTACTCATTTTTGTTGTCACATCACGTATACAAAAATACATCTCACAATACAAATCACATCTTATTTAACACATTATAATTTGCTGAGTTCATATCAATCTGGTTTTCGTGTCGGTCACAGTACAACTTCTGCACTTGTTAAAATTACTGATGACATCCGGGCCAGCATTGAAAACAAAGCTCTTACAGTTCTTGTGCTTCTTGACTTCAGCAATGCCTTTTATACGGTTGATTTCGATATCTTGATTGCCATCTTGCGTACCTTCAACTTTTCCACGAACTCTCTTGCTTGGTTCCAATCCTACCTTACGGGCCGGCGTCAGTTAGTGAGAATTGACGATCGTCGTTCCGACTGGTGCGATCTGACTGCTGGTGTTCCTCAAGGTGGAATCTTATCTCCTATTCTTTTCTCCATATACATTGATAGCATAACAGCTTTACTATCCTGCTCATTTCATCTTTATGCTGACGATTTACAGAACTATACGGCCGCCCCTTTTCATGATTTTCATCTCGCTATAAGAGCTATTAATTCAGACCTTGAGTGTATTGCTACATGGTCTCGTAACTTCGGGCTCATGGTCAATCCAGCTAAATCCCAAGCCATTGTTATTGACAGTCAACATTTCATTTCTAAACTTTTAGATGTTGCGATACCCAATGTAGTTTTTAATAATTGCCCCATTCTTTTTTCTCAAACAGTAACTGATTTGGGTATCACAATTGATCAGACTTTATTATGGTCTCCTCACGTCAATGAAATCAGCCGTAGATTGTATGCGTCACTTCACGCTTGCAGTACTTTCTTCCATTTAATACTAAAGTGATCCTTGCCCAATCTCTCCTGTTACCACTCCTTGATTATGCGGACGTCGCTTTCCTTGATGTGGGTGAAGGAACACTTACCAGATTGGAACGACTGCAGAACCAGTGCATAAGATTTGTATTTGGACTGCGGAGGTTTGACCATATATCTGAATTCCGTCGTCAACTGGACTGGTTTCCTATTAGACTCCGCAAAAATATGCATATTCTCTCCCTGCTTTTTAATGCTCTTTTTAATCCTCATTCCCCTACATACCTCCACGACAAATTCTCCTTCCGGCAGATTGACCCAAGATTGCGTGCTAGTGATGTACCGACTTTGCAGATACCATGTCATTCTTCTGAAAAGTATTCCAAGTCGTTTTCGGTTCTTGCCGCTCGGCTGTGGAATGCTCTTCCTGTTGACATTAAAATGGCTTCCTCTATTGGGTCTTTTAAAAACCGACTGAGAAAATACTATAAGCATTCAGTAGATTCATTAAGCGAATAAGTGTTTATATTTAGTATATTATATATTTATTTTATACATATGCTTATATATATGTATGTATATGTATTATATAAAAATATTTATTTATTTATAATATGTCATATCTTTTTTATTTGTTTTTATGCTTTTTTAGTATTTTAGATTTTATGATTTTAAGTTAGTATTAGGATTTTCAAAATTTCTTTGTATTTATATTGACACTCTACCCATTCCAAAAATATGTAACCTTTTGAAGAATGGGTTGACTGGAAGAGATTCTTGGGATAAGTCCGCCTTTGTACAAGTTATTTCTTTTTCCCTTTGTATTAAATAATGTACATTTAAATGTATTTTTTGTGCAATAAAGAAATTAAACAAACAAACAAACAAACAAAATACAATGATTCTGAAATCTCCATCTTCATATTCACAAAGATATAATAAATGGTACTTCATTGGTATTTCAACGTGCGTAGCATTTGAGAAACGCATTTTTGTGGTACCAACTACTTTGTTTCGCCCATTGTAAAGGTCACTTTTCACACTGCTGAACTTTGGTATATCGCCGACGAAATGATATCCATCATTTTTTAGTTCACGAACCATATTTTCGTATTGTTTAGGGATTGATTCAAAATTGCAACTACTCTTTTTCTTGAGATCATCCAATTTTTTCAAAAATATAGTTTTCGCTAAATCACGTCTGCAATCGTGTTCGTGTGTCCTTTGCATTATTATTTCATTACGCGTATTTAAAATGATATTGATATATTACCTCTGCATCCTTTCGTTAGACTGCATTTCCAAAATGAGTTTTCATTTACATATATTTTTTTACGGCTGTAACGCCTACCATCGTACAATATAGAAACACCTCCTCTTCTTGAACTAATGAATTCAATTTTAGATGTATTTGGGTATACATTTGAAGTAGCCATGTTGATGTATCTGGAAATGACTGATTACTGGTCTTAAATCGTACACATACTCATACAATAAATACAGTAATCTACTATGTATTACACATATATTGCAAATAATCGATAACCCCAAGAGACAAATAAAATGATAGATGTCAACTACGTCAGTAAGAAAACAATCAAAGTCTGAAAAAAGTTTGAATTCTGTTAGCAGTGATGGTTGAGTGACAAGAAAGTTTTTAGTTTTTCGGCAACTGGTTACGAAACTGCAAAGATAAAATATTATAGGTGTGTATCAAGAATCGACATTCGTTTTTGGCAACTGGTTGAGTAACAAGAATATCCAATACTTTTTAGCAACTGGTTGCCAAACTCAGTTGCCATCACGGCCGGAGGGGATATGGGTTCACAATTTGAGGCATACTGAATGTTATAATAATGTGATGATATTCAGTTTATCAAATTACTATAAAAACTGAACTAAGTATTCCATTTTCATCTCCAAATTTTCAAGTGGGCTCGTTGATGTCTTTCCTACCTGCAACTACCTAAGAGCCCCTTACCCTTTACAAAATCAGACTTACCCATACAAACGTATAGTGTATCATATCATATTTGGCCATCATACGGGAAATACTCCACCGACAAGAACATAGTGCTTAAATATAGTGATGTGATGATGACACTATACATACATATATGAATATAGTTTATCATATCATATTTGACCAGTATGGAAAAAAATTTTACACCCTTATATTTTCTTTCAAGTTTATATTTTCTTTGTCGAAAACTACTTAGTTGCTTGAAATTACATGTAAAAGTAGTTTAACTTTTATTTGACTGACCTGTCATGCCAAAGTAAAATGTTTGTATTGAAAAGTCTTTTTATTTCCGTTCTCGTACCTAAACGCATTTCAAATCATCATTTTGTCAACAGCAATGATTTTCGACTACTAAGTATATTTTTAAAAAAGTTTCAAGTTTATAACTTACCTAACGATGAGATGAGGTTGCCCCAAATTTGGTTCATTTGGAAAATCATGAAGAACAGCCCCAGGAACCGCACTAGGAGCGCTTCCGCATTGATTTTTGATATACTGCTGTGGGCTTCTGATACCTGGTGGAATAAGGTAAACATCTGTTTTCAACTAAGAACACAATATTCATTCCTACATACTATTAATTCCTATATATTGTACATTCATAATAAAATAGTTTTAGTTCTATCTAAGTAATTGCTTTCAAATATTTAAAGGATTTATATAGGTGTATATATACCTAGTGCAGTCTTATATAACGAATGAGTCTTATAAAGGGAGAGAATGCTATAGCATAAGTCTACATATTGTAGCTTTTGGCTTAAAAAAATTAAATAAATAAAAATAGGTAGGCACTTCGACTGTTGAAAAATGCGCCGTATGTTTTTGTTTTCGTTAAATACACCCGGTGCGTTTTGGCAGCAGTCGAAGTGTTAAGGCCCATTTACACAGTGCAATTTTCTTGCCTGTTTCATACAATTTTATTGAAGCAATAATTTATTTGTATGGCTGACGTTCTGTTTAGACCATGCAAGTTTTCTATTGCTTCAATTTAATTGTATGCAACAGGCAAGAAACTTGCATCGTGTAAATGGGCCTTTATGATAAATAACTGGCTCACAAGTATCAGCATAAAGACACGATTACGGAATTGGTCGATTTAGTTTAGTTTTTATTTCGTGTATACATTTTTTTTTATTTATACTTCATTGTACACACATATACATGTTTAAAGTACAACAGGCGGACTTAATGCTAAAAGCATTCTCTAACAGTCACATATAAGTGTCCAAAAATAAAGTCTAATTTTTCAAGCTGCCTAAAGACATCTAACATAGCTAGACCATTTAACTGCCAAACAATAATGAAACAGCCGGAACCAACGGCTTAACGTGCCTTCCAAGGCACGTAGGAGCTCGAGATTTTTTTTGCCTCTTTTGGCCACTCATCCAAGTGCGGACCACGCATACTTACACTTAACTTGCGAAAGCGCTAAGAATGAGTGTTCCCACCGAGCCACCGATTGGTCGGTTGGTTAATTTATAAACGTTTACTTACTACGGAGATGTAGGTACACTTGGCACACCAGAGCGGGCCCCCGCCCAGGCCGACGAACAGGCCAGCGGGTATCAGCGTATAGAAACGAGGGTACAGCTGGGCTGCGATGTACGGCATGTACGATATGAACGATAGAGATATCGCCCATTTTGTACCCAGCCATCTGGAAAAGTATGTTATCTTGAGAAATAGAAATATATCATACCCCTTTTTTCTTTTAAACCGACTTCTAATTAGGAGGAAATTATCACTTTGACCCGTATGTTTTTTTTTATAATTTTTTTTTGGATGTTATGTTATGCGGTATCTTCGCAAATTTTGATGATTATTTTTTGATTTGAAAGCCTTCACTACTAAGTTGGTTTCATATTAATTTGGTTAGACATATGAAGAACTTTGGAGGTATGGAAGACACTCCTAAAAAAAATTAAGTCGGTGGTTTTTTTTTTTTGGATTTTGTTAAAAAAATAATAAATTGAAATAGAGAACCAAGAATTGCATATAATAATTATAATTTTTTTAGGTCTTCCTAAAAAATTTTCAAAAAGAAAGCTTGTTCAACCTTCTTTTTATATAAATATAAAAAACTGACTTACTTGATAACCGCGGCTGGTAAAAATACGTTAGAGAAGACAAGGCCGACGTAGACTGCAGCCAGAGAGGCTGTGCCCAGGCCGGCCTCGGCATTGATCGAACTCTGTAGATTGGCAGCTCCCTGGGAACAATAATATACGAAGATGGGTCAATCAAATGAAGACGACGTCAAAGTAAGAAACGCTTACTTCATTTAATTTGAGGAGCTTGTGGTGCCCCAGTAGGAGTACGCATTGCTTTCGCTTTCGTAAGTTAAACAACCCCGGGTGTGGTCCGTGCTTGAATAGGGGCAGTAGCATAAAAAAATCTTGAGCTCCTCCGACCTTTGGAAGGCACGTTAAGTCATTGTTCATCATGCTATGTAAGATGCCTTTACGCAGATTGAACATGAGCTAACATAGCGTTAGCATAGACATCTAGCGTTTGTTTAAACCTATCCTAGAATAGAATTGGTTCTGGTCTACCTTTTGGATTGCGGAGGTCAGACGGCAGTCGCTCTGTGTAAAAACAAGTAACCTCGTCAAATCACGTAAGTTTAGATAGCGGACCCCGGGCTCTGCAGCATTACCGCTGAGGATGCAACTGGGAATACGCTCGGATAATAATGAGGTTCACTTAGCCCATGCTTAATTTAAGTCTTTTGCAGGCACTGGATATCCCAAATCCCCAGGCAGTGAGGGATATAGAAAATTAAATGAAAAACAATACTCGGGGATATTTTTAACCCCTTCCAAATAGGGTCTTAAGGTCTAATAAAGATCAGTTAATAGGACTTACACTATAAGCTGTGAATTGCACCATGAATGCGAGACTGATGACGACCACGTTCTTCAGGATCCTCCAGGTCTCGCCTGGTCCCAAGGTCAGTGACGCTGTTTTCTCTGCAATATTCTCCATTTGACCCATGTTTTAAATTTTTCTAATATTCTTTTCGTTTTCCTAGCTGCTGGGAATCTTTCTTTTAGTCCTGTAAAGTTTCAAAGACTTATTTATAGTTACTTTTGCACTTTTTTTGCTTTCGAACAATAAAGGGAAATTGAGCAATAATGAAAGAAGCCCCCTTCCCACAAAGAAATCTGGGGCTTCTCTTAAGAATCTTCGTGCTTAGGGGAAGTCCCAGATTTCTGTTTAATACCTTTTCTTTTTGAAAAACACTGCCTATTCCTAGCTTTGCTAGCTCAGTCAAAAATACCATACTTAGTATACCTATCTCGAATTTTGCTTGAAAATGTTGCTTTTGACAAAGAGATTTTCAAACAAAGCATGCAGTTGTCGTCACCATCTATTTTATCCAGGTATTTAAATTTATTTTATTCTAGATAGTAAACTTCTTCATAGCGCGTTACCAGTCACATTATCCGGAAGCGCTTTCCTGCTTTTTTTTCTTCACATATAACGTTAATGTCAATGGTCACCCAAGGATGCCAGAGAACTAACGAAGTGGAGAAGAAATGGCCGAAACAGTTTAAATGATTTGGCTATAGTTTTACGACCAGCCGCCGCCTGACGTTAACCTTCCTTGGGAATGCAGTTGTTGCACTAGATGTACTTAGTTCATTAGTCGCCTCTTACGACATCCACAGGAAAATATGGAGTTGTCCTATTCTAGGCTAGGGAGCCCGGCACGATACGGCATATGAGTTTTGTAGGTGACAAATTTGAAGTTACCTCTAAAATAACGCTTGCTTACATTATTAAACAAGAATGCTATGAACTACATCTATATACTTGTATGTATGATAATTTAGTTCAAATATTCGTAAGGCTATGTAGAGATAATCAGTTATCTAGGGAGATAATAGTAAGAGCTAGGATTGTTCTAATTAAATCCTCTTTAAATTTGGCAACCTACGCTGATCTCTTTGTACTCTTAAGTAAGTAGATATATTGTTAGAATCATATGATTTCTTTAAACAATAAGTACCTGATTAAATTCAGACAACAGTGCTGTTGGAAATAAAATACTATGAGTATTACTGTAATTAGTACTTTTTTTGATCGAAGTCAGAATGCGAAATGTACCTTACATTTTGTTGTAGGCTTACCTAAAGATAATTTCGGTAGGTACCCTAGACGGCTCTATATTAGTCTGCTCTACCTTAGGCTTTTATAAACTTGTACAAACAGTGGTACCCTAGGCCAAACTTTGTGAGTTAATTGACTTAGTACACTTAACAGTGGTATCCTAGGCCAAACTTTGTGAGTTAATTGACTTAGTAACTATATAAAGCAAGGTAGATTTATATACTGCCTAAATAAAGATGATGTGTGGGTGTCCAAGCAAAATGGGTTCAGTAGTGTGGTTAAAATTAAATTCGGTATCTAGAATAGTCAATATTAATTGATAATAAGGACTGAAAAAATTATTCAAAAATTGTCAATTTTTGTTTTGTCAGACATTTGAAGTAGAAACTCTGAAAAAGCTTAATTTGAGAGAAAAAAAAAACACATATTATAACACACAGACACATCGTATAAAATCATTTATTATTTAATATAATCCAATTTTTGTTTCTTAATATTCATATCTTTGGTTTTCCAGATGATCATTTAAAAAATATAATAACTAAATCAATCACCTCCTAACCGAAAAATCAGAAACTGGTTGAAAAATCGATCTAGATATAAAATTTGATTAAAATGAAATTATTAGAAAAGGAAAGGAAAGAAAAACCAGCCCCCTGTTAAGAATGAAATCGACTTCATCCTAACGACAAAGAGACGAATATTCAACGATGTCTCAGTGATCAATCGAATCAAAACCGGGAGCGATCACCGTATATTAAGAGGCATCGTAAATATTGGTCTCAAAGTCGAAAGGTCGCGGCTGATGAAGTCGACGCTCCGACCGTCGCGGGTCCAAATCGAAAACTCCGAGAACTTCCAGCTTGAACTATCAAATCGCTTCGAAGGCCTTCAGGATTGCGCTACAGTGGACGAGTTAAACCAAGGGTTGGTAGAAGCTGTCCAAGCGGTGGGATCAAAGGTGTTCAGGTCCCGCCCCAAACGAAAACCTCAAAAAATCTCTGCTCAGACTCTAGACTTGATGGCAGAGCGACGATCCAGGCCGCTGCAGACCTCCGAAGATGCTGAATCATATCGGCAGCTCAACAGACGTATACAAAAGTCCTTGCGACACGATATCCGCTCCTTTAATACTGAATGTATTAAGGAGACGATCGAGCAGAACAAAGGCTCCAAAGTGTTCGCAAGAGCTATGTCAGTTGGGCAAAGTCGATTGATGAAGCTGAAGACGGAGGACGGTGGCGTGGTGTCGACAAAGGAAGGGGTTCTGGCAGAGATCGAGAGGTTTTATGGACAGCTGTATACCTCAGTCGCACAACCCAGTGGACAAATGGCTAAAGACCCAAGAGCCAAGCTGACCCGACACTATACGGAAGATATCCCGGACATCAGCCTATACGAGATTAGGATGGCCCTCAAACAGCTTAAGAACAACAAGGCGCCGGGTGAGGACGGAATCACAGCAGAGCTTCTGAAAGCGGGCGGAACGCCGGTACTGAAAGTCCTTCAGAGGCTCTTTAATTCCGTTCTGCTCGAGGGCGTCACGCCAGAAGCGTGGAACAAGGGCGTGGTAGTCTTGTTCTTCAAAAAGGGAGATAACACTCTACTGAAGAACTATAGGCCTATCACGCTTCTGAGTCATGTATATAAGCTGTTTTCGAGGGTCATCACGAATCGTCTCGCGAACAGGTTTGATGCCTTCCAGCCTCCCGAACAAGCCGGTTTCCGTAAAGGCTTTAGCACCATGGACCACATTCACACGCTGCGGCAGGTTATAGAGAAGACGAGGGAATATAACCGGCCGCTATGCTTGGGTTTTGTGGACTATGAAAAAGCCTTCGATTCGATCGAAACATGGGCCGTGCTTCAGTCTCTCCAGCGATGCCGTATTTTTTTTTTTTTTTTTACTAAAACCTCTAACATTATCAGAGACTATGTTTTCTTTATATTCTTTCATGCCAGTTCTCACTTTTATGCCTCTCGTACTTCCATTCTTCATACTACCAAGTTCATTCTTCACCTTTTGTGCTTATCCGGGTGGGACTCCCGTCTATCTATTTTTCTACTACTTCTTACTTCTCTTTTTATTTTCTTTATTGAATTGCGGGTAAGGGATAGGGCAATAAATAGGTAATACATTTTTCTTTTTCTTGTGATACATTTTAAAATCTTATTATACTTATTATTAATTATGAATTATTTTAAATAAATAAATTTCATTTCTAATTTATTATGTATCTATTTTACAATTTCTAGCTTAGTTTTTTAATTTATTATTGATTTATTACTAACAATACATTTTATAAATGGTATTACATGTTTATTTTTCTTTTCAGTGTATTTAAATTTTTATTACTGGTTTTTTACTTACATATTATAATATTACATATTTTTATTAATATAATTCCCAATACAATATAAAAGTATACGATTAAATTAAAATTCTATTATAATTAATATTATTACATTTTGTATGGGTATCCAGCATTTTAAAATTACACATTTTTATCCTTAAAAGTTACAAATTTACATAAATTTAAATAACATTTTTTATGTGTGAAGGATTCTTTATATCTCTACAGACTTTTATTGTAAGGCATTTCCCTCCCGTTTTTATTTACTTATATTTGCCTACATAAATATTGTGTTTATTTTTATAATAATACACATATATTTGACTCAATTACAGGGAGGGGAATACCTCACTATCCGGAAACAACAATACCTTCATCGCCGACTGCGCGTATGCTCGGTACATGGCCGAATCATGACGCCCTGCTCTTTTCTACCTACGATAGTCATGTCAATCTTGCTTTTAAATAAAAGCTGTATTGAATGTACTAAGGATGCAGGGTGTCAATGATCAGGTCAGGCACCTGTGGGTCTGCGCTGATCGCAAGGTCAGGAATAAGCTGTCGCTGACCTTGCGATCGCGTCCCATTTCCGCCTTAATGCACAGTCGCCGCTGAAGGCATTGTGGTCTGCCTTTTCTATGCCCGCTTTACAGCAATTTCGGCAGGATGCCGTGGTGCCAGCTTTGTGGTCAGCACATGCCGATTTTAGGTGCGGACCTCCGCAGTGGCTGCACGAGTCCACCTCCTCGTTGCAGTACCTCCTGCTGTGGCCGTAGGCCAGGCAGCGAGAGCACTGCACGAGGGGGGACTGGTCGGCTACCCTTACTTGCTGGAGGTCCACACGGAGGGTTCCGGCATTTACTGCCCTCCTCCATACGGCCGGCGATGTGCTGATGACTACGTGGTGAACCTGTGGGTTGCGCGCCTTCCGCTTATATTTTATTTGCAGGCGGCCATCCTCCCCGTCGAGGCCGTGAAAAATTTCGGGGTTCTGCCTCCTGATCGCCCCGGTGACGTCATCGTCAGTGTGTCTGACGCTGACGCCCCAGAGGACGAGGAGTGGATCCCTATTTTTCACGACCTCGACAGCGAGGTTTTTTCCTGCACCCTCCAGTCTCTCTCTCAACTTAGCCCTATCGGTTTCCGTCGCGCAGCTCATGACGACCTTCTGGTCCCTCGCCTTACGCACCCGCTCGACGCGAATCCACCCATCCTTGGCGTCCACCGCTTCCCGAACTCTGTCGAGCACCTGCTCTCCCGTGTCGCACACATCTTTCGATGTGACGACAAGGGACAGCAGGGCCCCACGCTCGGTCGGTTTCGCCAAGGCCGGGCGGGCCGCTACGTCTGCGTAAGACGAGGGGCCGGGCTGCTGCGCGATCATTCCCTTTATTTCTTCCAGAGTCCTGGCATTGTCCCTTATCAGCTGGGCCTGCTCTTTCAACTGTTTTGAAAGAGCAAGCTCAGCTTGGTGAGGGCTAGACTGGGCCACCGGGGAAGTCTGGGTGCGCACGCTAGGGTGGTACCCAGGGGTAATATTTTTGGGCTCTTGATATTGAGCCAGGAGCCGTATCTTGTCTTCCAATTTTTCCAAAAATTTCTTTGCCGCATCCTTTATGGTTGTTTTTAGATTCCTAGCTGTATCTAGCTCGTCCCCTATTTTACTTAAATATTCTAAACACTCCCCCAGCAGCCCATCCCTATCGTCATCGTTTAAACGCTTCTTTCTATACTTGGGCGGCATGTAGGGCGTGGCATATGGCTCTCTATTTTTGAGTGTGTGCTTTAAATACGATTCGCAACTAGAGTCACCCATACTATGCATATTGAGAGACCTCTGTGGGTCAGCAAAAGACACGGATTTAGGCGTCGTTGTATACGACGTCTGTCTCGGCTCTAGTGGAGAATGTGCGAGAGGCATCTTAATAACTAAAGTTAAAGGTTTGCGTCAGTAATTTAAAATTAAATAAAATAAATTAAATTTAACTAAGATACCGTATCCTTGGCCCTGTAAAAGGGAGCCAAGGTCATTAATATTTTTAAAGCAGTCAAATAAAGTTGTGATATTAAATAAATTAGATTGTAATGTATAGCAGTAGGATTATTAAACTATACGGTAATATTAAGACTATAAATAAAATAAATTAGATAAAATTTTGCAAATTAAATTGTCAGTTCCTATAACTAAGGTTTAAAAGTGTTAAAATATAGTAAGGTTTGTAAAAGTTTTAAAAGATATTCAGTTAAATTGAAATAAAAATTAAAATTATAATTTACATAAAGATTTAAATTTTTGCAAAATTTTTTGTCACTTATAATCTAAAAATCTTATAAACTATAAAGGTAGATAAGTCCAATGGGTGATAGGAGGGGAGCGGGGGGTACCTTGTGAGACCCTAACAGGTAAAATAAATTTTAATTATGAATAACAATTTTTTGGGGATTTAATTGTGAAAATTTTCGTCAAAATGTCCACTCTAACGTCAATTCCCACAATTCTATCCCACTTAGAGGGTTCTCCTGGTTTAAGATAGGGTTTGGGGGGTCCTTGTTATGATATTTAAACAAATTTAGAATTTTAAAAGAGATTTTTTGGTAATTCAGGTATGTCGTTCACACTTTTGCCAACAGATGGCGGGATTTTGTTGACACCTGATTTACCACTTTTCCAAAAGGAATTTATACTATATTATTATCAAATTTTTGCCTAATCCCCCTTAAAAGATGATTAGGATAATAAAATAGGTGTTTCCCTTGTGGGAAGGGGGTTTTCCGGGAGGGCTGTTTTTCGAAGGTTTTGCCAAATTTCAGATGCTAATATCTCTGGAAATAATGATTCTAAAATTTTGAAAAAGGGGCAGAACCTATTTTTATGGTCCCGCCTTTGATACGCGAGGGTTGTTTTGCCGAAAAACCCTTTATTTAAAAAGCGATTTTGGGGTTTGAAATTACGTAAAATGTGGTAAAATTTTTGCAATGTTTTGGTCTAAATTCAATAACTCTAAGAGTATTGAAGCGAAAAATCTGAAATTTGGCAAGGAGCTCCGTGAACAGATTTGCCTTGGACTTATCTACCTTGGGTGGGTCCAGCTGTTGAGGTTCCGGGCGTGGGCGGGTCCGAAATTCGGTGGTCTTGGTTTTTCAGCGGCTTTTTGACCGTGGCTCCTGGACTCCTTGTCCTAGGAACACGATCTTGGTGTCGGCTGATGCGTCTTCCAAGGGCGCTGCCAGAGGTGATATCACCACTAGCGCGCTCACTTGGGTTTGGCCGCAATTCAGCAAAAACCGCTGATTGGCCAGGACCGATTTTCGGCTCTGGTGCCTCGACGCGACGCCAACAAATCCCGAAACTGCGTCCCGGGGTGCAAGAGACTACGATGCACAGTTCCACAGTTGAAAATTGTGGGGTCGCCGATCTTAATTTAGAATAATTCGTCTTTAAAGTTCACTTTTTTAGAAAATTTTATTTACACTAGCTACCAGAACTCCAATTTTAAGTTTTTATCAAAGTTTTTTATATGTCCAGATGCGCTGGAGTCTGGAGCACGTTTTGATGTACAATATGCGATTTTTAGATGCCGTACGATTTTTTAATGATTTGATTGGCGCGTCAAGTCCCGAAAGTTGTATGGTTTTTTGCACTTTAAAAATACTTAGAAAAAATCTAAGTGTTGCACACTTCACTTACACTTTAGAACTTGCTACCGCGCACTTTTTAGTGTAATTAGTAAGGCTATAGGTGCCTCCGTTCCAAAGATATTGATTTTTTGCACTAAAACTTGTATTTTTCGAGCGCGGAGCGATACAGACAGTGCGCGTTCGGGTCGCCAGACGCAGCGGAACCCCGCGATGCCGTATTGACTATCGGTATATCGAAGTGTTGAAGTGTTTATACAGTAACGCCACAATGTCAGTCCGAGTACAGGAGCAGTGCACGAGGGCTATTCCACTGCAAAGAGGTGTGAGACAGGGAGATGTTATATCTCCGAAACTGTTCACCGCTGCACTGGAAGATGCCTTCAAGCTCCTGGAATGGAAAGGACTTGGCATCAACATCAATGGCGAGTATATCACTCACCTTCGATTCGCCGACGATATAGTTGTCATGGCAGAATCCATGGAGGACTTAAGTACTATGCTCGGAGACCTTAATATAGTTTCCCAACAGGTGGGCCTTAAAATGAACATGGACAAAACGAAAGTAATGTCGAATGTCAATGTTGTGCCCATACCTGTTTCTGTTGGGAGCTCCACCCTCGAAGTTGTAGACCAGTATACCTACCTGGGTCAATCGATCCAGGCAGGAAGTTCCAGCTTCGAGGAAGAGGTCTTTCGACGAATCCGACTCGGCTGGGCAGCGTTCGGGAAGTTACGCAGTGTCTTCTCGTCCAAAATACCTCAGTGCCTTAAGACGAAAGTTTATAATCAATGTGTGTTACCAGTGATGACTTATGGCTCCGAAACGTGGTCCCTTACTATGGGTCTCATAAGAAGGCTCAAGGTAGCTCAACGCGCTATGGAGAGGGCTATGCTTGGTGTTTCTCTACGTGATCGAATCAGAAATGAGGAAATTCGTAGGAGAACAAAAGTCACGGACATAGCCCAGCGGATTAGCTCGTTGAAGTGGCAGTGGGCGGGACACATAGCGCGACGAACCGATGGCCGATGGGGCAAAAAGGTTCTCGAATGGCGACCACGTACTGGCAAGCGAAGCGTAGGACACCCACCCACAAGGTGGTCAGACGACCTGACCAAGGTCGCTGGAAAGCGCTGGATGCAGGCCGCTCTAGATCGGTCATTTTGGAAAACCTTGGGAGAGGCCTATGTCCAGCAGTGGACGTTATGCGGCTGAAATGATGATGATGATGAAAATGAAATTATTATTGACCTATTTATTCTTCTATTATAATTTGGACGAGACGGATCTTCAGATCATGATGCGAGCTGATCTTCAGATTATTTTTTTTAGTTTGAATGAGTATAAACGCGGAACAACGATAACATCTACAATTAAGTTTACATTGAAATCAACGTCTTACTTATTATCTTTTAATTACGCTTTGAAGTTTGAGCGCACAACCTTTTTCGGTGACATCTGACCTTAGCCTACAAAGCCACTTTAGAATTTAAAAAGTAATAGTACAGTTTTTGAATAGTCGACCGCCTTAAGATATTAAACGTTGCAACGAAACCCTTAAATAAACATGACCGTGGCAGATTTTTGAGGTAGGCAGGTATCATTTTTTTGCTGTATGCAAAGAGCTATATATTATGTAAACTAGAGGAGACAAAATATAAGACTGTTTTGTTCTGTTCAATAGTAGCTATCTCCATAAACTTCACTTAGCCGCTTGCTAATATACATATACGCCTATATATATATATATATATATATATATACGCCTTTTACAGTTTCTAAGCGAAAACCATACAAAAACATGGTAATCATAATTACAATGCCTTGGCCTAAAAATGCCTTGGTGTGTTATAATACAGTAAGAATAATTGTTCAAGGACACGGCAAAGTGTAAAAAATAAATTAAAACCGCCGCCCTATATTTTTAAAAAATAGAACAGGGGCCAATGTTTGAGATAGCTGGTCTATATTCTATTGTCAATGGCTGTATGCAACTATATTTCAGGTAAAACTACCTCCTATTTGTCACCTTTTTTGTCAAGCTTCGGTGCTTATTTATATCAAGCTTTGAACTCAAGGTGACAAGCGGGCAATGCCGTTTCTTAAACTTAATTATAATTAATAACTCACTAAGTAACTATATTTTGTTTCATCGTAAATAACCCAAACAACGAAGTCATATATGATATCAGTATTTTCCGGCAAGACTTATTTACATATATTTTTACAGTTCTACTTTAAGCAAGGGAGGAAAAGCAATAGCTCTACGCTTTTCTTTGTTTGTTTAACCATCGTTGATGAATATCTGTCTTATTATAAAGCCCAGACTAACTTTGTTACTAAGTTCCGCCCAAATCAAGTTAACATCTAGTAATATCACACTATCTTATCGGTCAACGGCAACCGTCAACCTAGTAACAAAGTCAGTCTTGCTTTTAAAGAAGACGGATAATGTTTAACCATTAAAATGTACAATTTACAAGTTTTGGTGGCTAATAATAAAAAAATTACAAAAAATACAACCGTCTTCATTTTCTTTGAGGAGTGTTCTTTATCATATATTCACCAAATTAATAGGAGACCAACAAAGACTAACAAAAAAGAATCATCAAGATAGGTTCACAATTGGCGAAGATATCGCGTAACAAAATACAAAAAAAAAGTGTGGCACTCGGGGACTGCCGCGGTAAAGCATACGAGCAGCATACGACGTTAGACGATGCAACGCCGCGCCGCTGTGCCGGTCGGTAGGCAGAGTGGGGGGTGTTAGGTTTTATTTTCGTTACGGAATTTCTTGATTCGGTCGCCGCGCTCAAAGCCCGCGATAAAAGCTATGCAATAGATTAAAAATTTAAAAAATCATACGGGTTGAATTGATAACCTCCTCCTTGTTTGAAGTCGGTTAAAAAGTGCATAGAATAAATTTAAGGGTTTTATACAAATATGATTCGAAACCTCTCCGTACGCATAAGTTAGAACATGTAGTTTGTGCCTAAGTAGTACTAGAACATAATTACAAGATCATCGTGATCCCATGCTTTCCTCGTTAGCAGTCATACACAGGTTGATCTTGGTTCCGCCTGAATAAGACATATTGCCTACCTGCCACATGCGGAAATATATTGTATGTTTATGGTGCTCTCAGTTTAAAAACAGTTATTCAGTTCATAATGTGGGCGTTACTGGTTTAAGACGACACAGAACCGAGCTCTATTGTCTTATTTTAATTTTAAAACAATCTTGTACTTTGTACATTTGGTTTGTAATATTACTTAGTCATTTTGTTTCAATTATTTTGAGGTAGCGACTGACCTCATCCATGGTTGATTATTTTAAAGATATTTAATGGGTTATAGGTACCACTACAATAGTGTATATACATAGTGTAGAGTAGAAGCGTAAGAGCAATAACAGAAGAAGATCGTTAGATTTGAGATTCATCTTAATTGTGAAATTGACACTTGATATGATTTCTGTCGCCAAATGTTATGTCTTTATTATTTTATTCAAAACCTGAGTGGCTATCAAAATAAAAGATTTTATATAGGAATTATAAATATATATATAACTTAAATATTTAAATGTAATTTGGAACGAGAAATATAATCTCGCTCATGTTGTATCAGAAAGTCGGGGTTTTTGTTCTTTTTAAATTACTTGTTTTTTACTACTTTTGTGTTTTTTATAATGCAAAGAATCAGAAAAGAATCTGAATCATATCAAAATGCGATGCGGTTAGCAACCCATCACTATTATGATTTCCTTTTTCCACCTTCTAGTATAATGAAAAATTTTCATAAAATTTCTTCGTGGCTGCAACTTTAACCTTAGGTACTTCCCGCGTTATTTTATTTTGTTCTTGACCAGTATCGAAAAAATTCATTCAGATACAGAGCACGTCTCTTGCAAGTTTCTTGCGTTTCTGCCGGTAAATTAATCTCGGAATGTTTTATTTGGCAATAATACAGAGCCAAATCCCAACACTCTTATCTGTATGTGCAGATTAACGTGAAATAAAACTTGTATTTTTTATGATTTAATCTAACTAAGCACACATGCATGTAGAGTTGCCACTTACAGGTGGATAAATATTACTAATGGCAACACTACGTATTTTATTCACATTGAGGGTTGGGACACATCTGACGGTTCTGAGCGACAGAAAAGGATAGCAGCATTTTCCTATGCTGTTCAACAGGATGTTCCTTTTATCCATTGCGTAATTTTCTCAATATTATTTTTAGGGTTCCTTTCCCAATGGGTGCCAACGGGACCCTATTACTGAGACGCTGTCTGTCCGTCCATGCATCCGTCTGTCACAGGGCTCTTTATCTTGAACTGTAACAGTTGAAATCACCGATTATCTATTACTGTGGCCACTACAACAACAAATACTAAAAATAAGATAAAGACATACAAGAAACGTGTTTTTTTCAGCGTTTTAAAATATAATACGGAGGTACGGAACCCTTCATGTATTGTATTATATATACTTACACTTATTTGTATTTAATGTGTTGTAATAGGAGTATTTATGTGTACTCACTAGGCGTAAGTTTTTTAGAGATTTTTTCTATTCATCCCGAAGGTTGACTGGTAGAGAATGCTATTAGCATTAAGTCGCCTTTTGTACCATCTTGTTTTGTTAAATAAAGTTTGAATAAATAAAAAAAATAACATTTAGTTACAGCAGAAAGTTAGATTTTCATGACATAGGTAATCGTTATCTAATTAGCATTGACCTTACAGATTAAAGCTAAGCGGTATATCTTGTAGGTACTCATCTCAAACCTTGACTGAGAGAACTGGTTCAAACCGTTTTATTTTCGCTTGTTACTATTTTCTACCTGAAGGCATATAATTTCCTATTTATCGCATGGTTTAAGTTAAAGGAAGTAGTGCTTACTTATATAATGTAATTGTATGTTTATTTTGTTTATAATAACAATAATGTGGCAAGCTGTTGATAAATAACGACACCACGGAATGGAGTGCTCGAGAGAGTTGATCAGAGCTCTCGTCGTCGACGTGCCTTTATCAGTCATGGTGGATATCGGTCAGGCTCGAAGGAATCTAAGCTTGATTGGCCGTGCAGAGAGCAGTCGTTGGAGCTGTTGCTCCAGGGGTAACTTCGGAGACATCACGCCGCGAGTAACTTCGGAGAAAGCGCAGGCGCAGCACACCTCTCGACACCCCTGAGTTATCCACACCGGTGTTGCTCCTTTGCTGACAAGAATCGTAGGCTCGTTTGAGGGACCCATCTAGTGGACGGCAAGGCACCACCTGCCGGAATTCCAATTGCAATCCCATCAGTGCCAGATTATCCATAAGGCAGATAAGGCAACTGCCTAATAGGGACTCTGCATCGACTAGGGACCCAACGGTTTTTTGGCATGGCAAGCCATTTGTATCTCTCGCGCTACAAACCCCACCCCCCTCCCCCCATACCCCCGCGCGACGCCAAATATAGCCACGCCATACATTGCCTAGGGGCCCCACATGGGTTAATCCGGCCCTGTTTGATCACCTAACCCCACTCTTTTCTCCTAAAGTACATACGTTACCATTCATGCACATACTTTTTATTTTCTTTTTTCGAATATAATTTCAAAACTACCGAATGTTTTGTATGTTATTCCCCTATATTTAATTAACTATGATTACCTACCCCATCATGAAAATATTCAAGATACTAGGTAGTTTACTGCAATAATTATTTAATTAATTATTTTGCGCCGCAAAGAATTATCTGTTTATCCTTATTGGGAGAGAACGCAAGACAATTTCATTGCTAAGCAATAAAGTTTAAAAATAAAATAAATAAATAAATAATAAAAATTGTACATTAAAGTCAAAAACATCCGTAATCATGAAAATACAAGGTGGTTTAGAAAAAATGTGTAAAGTACCAGAGCCTTGAAAACCTTTTATTGAGCTGTCCGTCTTCTGAAGCTAATGAAACATGGAGCCTTGACCTTTTCTTTTTTTTGCATTTGCAGAAACCACTTTAGCGTAATAACTTTATAATAACAGAAGTGCAGTTTGAAACTCAGATCATGGTCAATGCACTTGTTCAAAAAATATAATTTTAATATTTAATATTAAAGAAAAACTAAAACGGTAAATTCTTACTGAAAAGTACGTTGATTCAGTTATTGCGAGCAAAGCAGAGTTTAACCGGTAATTTTATATATATTTTTGAAATGTGCCAATTAAGCTCTTTCATTTGATACTCTACACGGTATGATTTGATTTATTTTATTTCATTACTTTATGGCTCACACAGGGCGCCATATTGAATTTACTGTGACGTAATATAACCTTTAACCAGCGTCCAGCGGACCGCCAAGACGCTTCCAACGATACCTCATTTGTTTAGGTACCATGGAAATCATAGAAGATAAGACTGAACAGATGAACATTATATCTCTACATTACATTACATTATATACCTACAGAAATAACAGCGAAACACATAAACCTCCCTTCAGCTCCGCCATAGTCGGGTAAAAAACAAACAAAGGTAAAGTTTGTCAATTTAAAATTTAACTCTATTAACCTAATATAATTATGTACCCAAATATAAGTACTACCATTACCATTACCATTAAATAACTGAAAAGCTACCTCAAACAACAGAAGATGGACATTGTTTGTTCGATTTCATTACCATTATCATCGTCAGTTTTCAGGGACCCACTGCTGGGCATAAGCCTCCTTCTGTCGGCGCCATCTTGTTCGATTTACTATGTAGGTATCAATTCTTTATTGTTTTATTTTTATTTATTTATTATGACTCGTAAATAAAATTATACTTACCTAATAATTGGACCAAGTTCAATCCGTCATACTTAATTACCATCTATTTAAGAAAACAGAAAATCGTTTAAAATATTCCCCTCCCATACAAAACCCTGCTGAGCGCTGAATTGTAAGGAATTTTACGCTTTTCGTTATTTTTTTATGTGGAAAGTAATTCAGTATCATGGATTGAACTCGCTCTAAATATGATTATCAAAAGCAAATTTGTTTAACACTTTAACCGCGAACGTCAGATTAGTCCGGCAAACGTTTTCGGGCCCATTTTGCGAGCGTCGGATTTATCTGTATAAAGTCTCGCGGTAAAAGGTAAAGTCAAAGCCTACGTCAGTAACATTAGGTTTCATACAATTTTTTTTTAATTACAACTAAATTTAAAACAAGCCATTTCTTAAGCCACTCCTTATAGCGATAACAAACTGCACCAGAGTAGCTAGTTTTATTGTTTTGTTTGGCCTACAAACCATTTACTAAGTGTTATCCACAAATTGCTTATTGACTTTTTTTTCAAGTAGGATTATAAAATATTAAATTAGTCTATCTATATTTAAGAGCTATGCTCTAGTAGGGTATGAATTCTCTGCCATTTGTCTCTCTCATCTACCAGTTGTTTTACTTCGCTGTACGACACGACGTTCACCTTTTCCTTTATCTGTACATGAAACAGCTATTCCTCGGTCTTCCGTTTTTCCCTTCTATCTTTTCTTCCATGATAGTCTTTATGCAGTCGTCATGTCGTAGCAGATAACCCAACATCTATCCTCGTCTATTCTCTATTATATCCACAATGCACCTACTCTTTTCAGGACCTCCTCATTTGTAATTTTTTCAACCCAGCATATCCGTTCCATCCTACGCCAGCACCACATTTTAAATGCTTCTATTTGTTCCTTTTCTTTTTCAGTCAAAGTCCATGCCTCGCAGCTATATAACGCAATACAATACAATACAATACCCTTTATTGCACAAAAGTAAAAAACAGGACATAATTATCTTAAAAACTAGGAAATGCATTAGTCCAGAACTCCAGTTATATTTTTTTAGGAGCCGTTTTCGTGATGATTTTGATGTCTTTGCTGTTAGATGTTTTTATCAAATTAGTGTTATGATATTTATGATGTAATTTAGTTTTAGAATTACAACAATTTGACCAAAGCAAAAAAAAACAGTATCCGTACCTAATTGCCGGAAACCGTCATTTTATGTCATTTATGTATATTTTTTTACATATGACATTTTAAATAGGTATAATATATTATGTTACGTCACCTGTATTTGTTTAATTTATTGGTATGTTTATCTTTTAATCTTGTTAGTTCAAAGCTGTAGCTTCATTTGTTTGTGTGATCAGCAGCGAAATTAAAATCAAAGGTGATTGGCGACCGTAGTGATCTGGGTTAAATTTTTTATATAATATAATGTTTTATTGTTATTTGTTTTCTATTTATTTAATTTGTATTTTAGGTATTAGTTTAATTTATTTATGCATTATTATTAAATTTGTTTTATTGTAATCTATGTTGTAAATAAAAATTCTGAAAAGATTTCTTTTTATACCTAATTATATTCAACATGACGTCAGAAACAAAAAAAATGATTAAGTACTTAAAAATTCAGAGGACAACGAGTTCTTAACACTTATCGACGGAAATCCTTCATTTGAATATTTTTTTTGCTTTTTGCATTAATTCCTACTAAAGTATGCAACAAGATTGGGTACTAATAAATGTAACTGAAAAAAAAATCTCTCGTACGTATCCCGAAATCCTTTGACAGCTCTGGCCAAGTATGGCTCTGGTAGTACAGAGGGAGTAGTGCTCCTGCAGGGGAGACTTAAAAAGACCTGATGATGATCCCTTAGGAATAACTAGAAAATGTCCTACCACCCGTCTCTACCGATTTTTCATTCACATGATACGAAAACTTCTTTAGCTACTCTAGAGCTTTTCCGTAATAATCCATTAAACGTATAAATCATAAAGTATAAAATCATAACTAATCTTACGGTATGATTAGTCTAGTAAGCCGTTATCAAAAAATTAATTAACTTTTAAATCTTAACCAGACTTCGGAAGACGGAAGATGAGGAACCTTGACATCAATTGATCATTACCTACTTAGGTAACGGTGGCAAAAACCACTCAATTCACGGCAGCGTCGACGTTTGTTTAAATTGATTATAATTAATAAATCTATGTTAAAATGTTCAATATTTTAGAAGGAATTAAATACTACAATTTTATGTAGGAAGTCAGTATTACCTACTAAGTTCTCACGACATTTTTAGCTGCAAGTTCACTATTCTAGAAATGTTCAAAGTAGTTAATGAAGCAGCGTATAGGTATATACCTCACCAACCGACCGAACCGTTGTACAAATTAAAAAAATTGTAGCAAATAAAGAAACTGAGCATTGTATCTACGAACTGAGACTGTCTAATGGGCACACGCACATGGGACATGGGTCTCATAGGCTTTTTATACCTCTGCTACACTTATCTTAGCTTTTGCAAATGGTTTACTAATACGAGTAGATAGTGTAGAATAAGATTTAGGCCTAACTTTCGACTTTTTAGGGTTACGTTCCCAAAGAGTGCCAACGAGACCGTATTACTGAGACTCCGCTGTCTGTTCGTCTGTCACAGGGCTCTATCTCTTGAACTGTAATAGCTTATAGACTCTTGATATTTTCGCCGATTGTGTATTACTGTGGCCACTATATTTAACAACAAATACTAAAAATAATATAAAGTTAAAAAATAAAAGGGATTGTCATACGTAACGAGTTTTTTTTGCGTTTTTAAACTTTGTACGGTGGTACGGAACCCGTCATGTAAGTGTCCGACTCGCACTTGATCGACTTTTTTTATAAAGTTCATTTGTTATTTCTTCCTTCTTAACCAACTATTATGTGGGATCGGCTATTATCAACTATTATAGCTTCATGTAAAAACTGACGTTCTGTGACTGACGTCAGTTTTTACATGACTGCCCAAAAAGAGTAACGTTTTATGGTTCATGTAAGTATGCTATAATTATCGTTTTTAATTGGGAGTCAATATTTTTTTTAATTATTTTATTGATTTCTAAGACTCAGTAGGAAATCCAAACTAATTCCCCTTACATAGACTCATACGAGTATGTACGTGTGTGTGTATATCTACAAATGAATATCTTCCCTTCTGTTTGTCTAACAAATCTTAGAAATTATTATTAGATTTTTCTATTATATTTTATTGCCGTAGAGAGCATGGGCAGCTGGGGATCGGACGCTAAGCGCCTTATAAGGGAGCCAACGAATCGCGGAAAAAACTGGGGACTCCCGTTCTGGCTCGTTTCTGGTGCAAAGAATGGCCATAGCTATCCAGCGTGGTAACGCGGCAAGCGTTCTGGGCATCTTTGCACCGGAAACGCTAAAGAGCGGGTTGTAATTTTTATTTTGTTTATTTAATTATTATTATTTTTTTATATTATTTTATTTGTTTTATTTATTATTTTGTTTTGACTATGATGATGTAATTTTGACATGTTTTGAATGTATTTTGTGACCTATATAATAATAAACATTTATATTTTATTGTCACGTTCTGACAGAGTAATATCTTTATTAACGAGCAGGTTTTTATTTGTCAATAGTTATACGTGCTTTGCTAAGTTAAGGAAACCGATAAAGAATATGCTTAATGTGAGTTATGTAGAAGTTACATTTCTCGGTTATTCTCTAGTTTTTTTCTCTACCTTTTTTACACTTATACAAGCGACGCATATGGAGAACAAAACAAGACATTGTATAGTTTTTTTTTTTTACAATTAGTGGTAGTTTTTTCAAAAAGCAAGTGAAACTCGTTAATTAGGTAGAAAAAAAAACTGCAGAATAACTGTTCTCTACAATCCGTGACTTCGTAATTCTTATCGTGTAGGTTATTACCCACCTATGTACTAAACTTAAGTACTAAATGATAACTACTCATCATTTGAAGGTCAGACGGCAGTCGCGTTAAGCGTTACCGCTGAGGATGCAACTGGGAAAACGCTCGAGTGATGATGACTCATAATTTGGAATTTTTTTGAATAAAATCATTATCCTAATTTATTCCTTTGACATATAATATCTTTTGGTCTGGTAGATAAATAAGGACAGATTTACACAGAGGGAAACATCACAGTAATAGAGTTAAAAATAAATTTAATAAGTAGGTACCTAGGTATACTTATTATTAACCGAGCGAGGTCTCTAAATCGAGTTGGGGGCGAAAACACATTGTTTATATGTATATATGTATGTATGTATGAATGTTTGTACCGCGATAATTGCCGAACCGATGGTCCGATTTTGATAAAATTTGGTAGGCATGTAGGAAATATCAATAGAATTTTTAAGTTCGTTGGGCATCAAAATCAGTTTTGTAGTTTTTGAAATATTAATAAAAATATCCGCGATTTTGTAGCAAACGAAACCATAGCGCGTTCTAACTTTGAATAGCGCCATCTAGGTGTTACTTAGGGAACTATAATCGCGAGGTCTAAGTTCGCGGCGAACTATTAGTTATTTTAGATTGGTATTGAATAACTTGCTTAATATATATTAATTTTATTATTTTACTAATTCCTTATCTTCTTCGTCGTGTCGACGACTGAAACTTGTACGTGTTGAATTCAATTGTTCCTGACCAGAAGGAGGCTACAGCAACAGCACTTTCCGTGCACAGCACACACACTATAAGTCCTTATTAAAGTAACTCATTATGGACAGTGCAATCAATGGAAGTTGATAATTTCTGTGAGTATGGGTGTCAATGCCGGTCGTTGCCGGTGCCATACATGTACGTATAAACTTCAGTTCATTTCATATTTTTTTAATAGTGAAGCTATCATTTATCTACATATAGATATATTTTCAAGTGACTGTATGTATGACTGCGAATGTATTATTTATGTATGTATGTTTTTTCTGTTATAACTTTATAAATTCAAATTTAAACCAATTAAGGTCTCCGTTCTATTTACACGCAATATGGACGCTATAAAAAAATATTTGCCTAGTCTTATATCTAAAAGTTGACACGGAGGAAATATTCTATTAAAAACTGTAACTTTTTCCGATAAAATTTTAAATAAATAAGTAGTAGATACTTAATAATTAATTATAAAAATAATATCATTTTGAAGCAATAATTCAATCAAAATTGAAACTTACCTTTATCATAAGAAGAAACGAATTCCAATTAGAGAAAAGAAATTACGAACAATTTAAAATTACGGCGACGTTCAAGTACCACCGGCAGAGAAGACTCGTGTTTTATATAAACGCACGCGGCTGCGCCTCGGCGGCACGAATTATACTGAACTAAGACTTAGATAAGCCGGGGTACCCATGCTTGATGCTACGCTATACCTAGGATGTTTACATCGACTCAATGAGAGTCAATGACACTCAAAAATTAAACTTTGAATAAAAAGAGGGCCATAATTTTAAAAAATGCTTACATAAATTCAATGAAGAAAGTGACGAGTGTAGGTACATGAAGCGAGAGAATTCTATCAGGATCGCAGCAAGTGGAGGTCCATAGCCTCTGCCTACCGCTGAGGGAAAAAGGCGTGATAACTTATATGTATGTATGCATGTACGATTATATACCTATGTATTTGCCGTGTGATTCCTGGCAGAGTAGATTAGGACCACTCCAAGTCTTCCCGTGGATGTCGTAGAACTACTAATGAAACACAAGCTAAACAAAGCTAATAAACATCAATGAGACCTCTCCAACCCGTCTGGCCAGCGTGGAGAGTGTATAGGCCAAATCCTCTGGCTGCTCTGGCCAAGTATGGCTCTGGTAGTACAGACAGGTCATGCTCCTGCAGTGGAGACTAAAAAAGACCTGATGATGATGATGTTTGTATAAATTCAATGCAAGAACTTTTTCTAAACTACGCCTAAACGCGGTTTAATGACGACATCGAGATGTCTTTTTGTGTTTTGTGTTTACACATACCTATTGTGCGTTAACGACAATATTGGTCAGGCCTTTCATTCTTTTTTTTTTTCTACATTACGAGTATAACCATATCGACCACATAAAGACACTAAGTACTATACAAAATGAAAAAATAAGAGAAAGATCTCCTGTGTTTAATTTAGTAATTTTATATTACAGGTGGAAACGGGAAATGAGTTGCGAGTGAGAGGAGCCGGAGGTGTCCCGTTCCCAAAATTGACTTTTACGATTTACGTGGGAGGAGAATCAATATCCCAAAGAGAGTCTTGGCCTCCAGTACAAAAGAGTACGTTAGCGCCCTCGGTCTGTAGCAGCTCTTGCCAGTTGTCATCAACATGATGTGGTTATGTTTTGATGACGTCCTTTCAGGAACTGCTTCTCTGAAGCTTGTAAATATACACACTTTTTACGCAACATGGATTTTACGCAACACGAAATAATGGATTTCTCGTTCCCGATAACATGAAGCCGTCTTTTTTATTAAATGTAGAATGCGACCTCCGTGGCGTAATGGTCAACACACTAGTCTGGGCAAATTGGATAATGACCTCTTTCAAATTGTTCTGGGTCTTGCTTGAGTGTTTATTAATCTAAGTATGCATTTATTTTAAAATATAGTATCGTTGAGTTAGTCCCATAATACAAGTTTCAACTTACTTTGAGGCTAGCTCAATAAGCGTGATGTTTACTTATTAATTAAAACATTAAGGTCTTATCAGTAATCAATATAAAAAATATTACAGGTCTACAGATGGTTTCTCTAGGTACCTTTACCTCTACAGTAAAAATATAAATCTGTATTGGTTTTTAAACTATCGCGCTTTGAACACATGATTTATAATTTTCTATATTATTTTTCAACACTGTAAGAGGATGTGAGAAACAGATTTATATTTATATATATATAACGGGACTTAGCACGAACCACGAACGCAGACTGACTGACTGACAGTCAGTCTGCGACCACAAAAGATGTAACTCTTTTTCGAAACGTTAGACAAAACAATAAAAAAGGTTCGTGCTAAGTCCCGTTATATATATATATATATATAAATAGAAATCTGTTTCTCACATCCTCTTACAGTGTTGAAAATAATATGGAAAATTACAAAAGTATTCCATCATCGACAATTCCATCGAACCGGTAATGAACCTGTATTTTGAGCTACAGACGCTACAGTTCATTGCTCTAAGAGTTGCTCAGTGAGCAATGGTCAGTCTTGGTTCTGATTTCTGCAAATTCCTTATATTGTGTCCACACTCCACGATCACGTGTGACGAAGCACGTGGATGTCATGCAATTTGTCACCGTTGAGATGAGAACTCACTACTCAAGGCTAATTTCGTAGGAATAGTCTTCCTACTCAGGTCGTATCTATAAATACCGCTATATCTACCTACAGGTTTTTTTATCCAGTGTGTTTTGTGTATTTGTCCCAATAAACATACCTATGGTGAATTTACGAAAGACTCTATTTAGCGCATATGAGTTAATTTATTACCTATTTTACCATCATCATCGTACCTGCATCATCTTTGGTCTAACGCGTCTATTTCATTAGTATCTACTCGTAGTAGTTACCTACATAGGTATATTTTATTTATCGGTCACCAAATAGCACGTCGCAAATAGCCATGGATTGGCCACATGCTCAGGAGGGTTCCCACTCACATTCCGAGGCAGGCACTAGAATGGAATCCTCCGGAAAAGAGAAGAGTGGTCGACCAAGACGATGACGTTCGGTAGCAGCTAGAATGAAGACAATCGGAATATCTTGGCCTGAAGTGTCGTTGCTTAAGATTAAACGAGATGAAGAAGTACTGCAGACTATAGCGGCCTTCTGCCCCACCCAGGGGACATAGGTCAATAAGTAAGTAAGTCTGGTAGAACAAGATAAATATATAGGATACATATTTTTATTTTTTTTTTACCAAAGAAAAATGCCACATATGTGGCATATATGTTAAATAAGTATCTAATCCAAGGTCCGCACAGTGTTTTTTAGGGTTCCGTATCCAAAGGGTGCAAACGGGACCCTATTACTGAGAATCCGCTGTCTGTCCGTCTGTCACAGGGCTCTATCTCTTGAACCGTAATAGCTAGACACTTGAAATTTTCACCGATTATGTATTACTGTAGCCGATATAACAACAAATACTAAAAATAAAAAATTGATAAAAATTAAAGAGGGTCGTCATACAAGAAACGTGTTTTTTTCAGCGTTTTTAACTTGATCTTTATAATGGGATTAAGTAGATACTTGAAATTTTCACCAATTATGTATTACTATGACCACAATAACAACAAATACTAAAAATAAAATAAAGTTAAAAATTAAAGGGGGTCGTCATACAAGAAACGTATTTCTTCAGCGTTTTAAAACATTGCACGGTGGTACGGAACCTTCATGTACGAGTCTGACTCGCACTTGCCCGTTTATTTTTTTAATTCTTGGAGGATCAAATTGTTTGTATGCGTTTCCCTGGCAGAAAAATACCGAATTTAATAGTATGACTATAAAAGATACTAGCTTTCGCCCGCGGCTTCGCTCGCGTATCCCACGGGAACATTACATTTTTCCGGGATGAAAGGTACCCTATGTCCTTCTCTGTACTCCTAACTATGTGTATGCGAATTTTAAAGAAGATTGGTTCAGTAGATAAAGCGTGAAGAGGTAACAAACAAACAAACAAATATACAGTTAGGATTAGGATTTCAAATTTCAGTGACTAAAACCATTGAAGTAAATAATTACAATAATTATCTAGAGGAACCAAGTTCAACTTTACGATATCCAGCCACCGTATGTACCTTTGAGTATGTTACATAATTGGAGTTTGATATCATCCATCATTATATGGCAATTACGAGTGAGATCTCACAGACTACTTAGAGAACTAATTTATCTCGAACGCAAGCACGTGAACCAAACGAAGGTTACCTTTCGTACGTGTAAAGGCATTATCTCTGCCAAAAATCGGCATTGTGGGCTTCTTTTTCAATTAACAACATAAAAGAGCCTGGCTGTTAAATGTAGAAGAAAGAAAGACATCTGACATAGCTTGACGACTTCTTCTTCTTATCGTGTCGCTGACTCCAATTTAAATTTTATTCTTCCAGAACGTTGCGACTTTTACCCCTCCCTTCGAGGCAGACTAAAGGTCATGCATGGTACAGCTGGTGGGGTACAAAGGGCATGAGGAGGTGCTGCTTGACGACTGCCATCTAATGACAGCCGGGACCAAAGGCTTACCGTGCCTTCCGAAGCACAGTGGAGCTCAATACATTTTAGGCCACTTGTGGTCCCCCATCCAAGTGCGGACCACGCCCGGTGTTGCTTAACTTGCGATAGCGCTAGTAATGCGTACTGCCAATGGGCCACTGAATTCCTTGAACTTCATATTCTTACAGAGTTTACTCGGTTTTTTTCATGTCTCACCTAGGTTCAGAAAGGTACTGCCAAAATCTGACATGTCATTTTAAAATAAAAGCTGGACTACGTTTGTATGTTTTATGTCTCCCTATGAACACCACCTGACTTTGGCCTTAATGATGCGCCACAGTATCTTATCCTTCAAAAACCAATACGTAAGGGATTCTACCAGGTGCAGTGGCGGATTTGGCCTACTTTAATCAAAAAGCGAAGCCGAGCTGACCAGTCCCTCCTGGCAGCACTCGTTCACGAGTTGACGCCGACGACGATTAATAGAATAACGGCTGGGAGAGCTAAGAAAGGAGAGGCTGACCCAACACGACCTATAAGCGTCCAGGGCTACAAATCCGTCACTGTCGAGCTCAGAATATATAATTCTGAACTGTTGAGGTACAAATGTATGTTACACTGTGGATACAATCTGGAGATAGGTCATCTCAAAATCGCCATTGTAACATCAATAAGCACCTCCTCACTTAGCAATTATAACATAAAATCTTGACAATTCATCATCATCAGGTCTTTTTTAGTCTCCACTGCAGGAGCACGACCCTCTCTGTACTACCAAAGTAATATATTAGCCAGAGCAGTTAGAGCATTTGGCCTACACTCTCCACGCTGGCCAGACGGGTTGAAGAGGTCATATTTTATAAGCTTTGTTTAGCTTGTGTTTCGTTTCTACGACATCCACGGGAAGACTTGGAGTGGTCCTATTCTACTCTGCCGGGTACCACACGGCAAACAATTCAGTAAAACTATAAACTAAACTATATAGTTCGATGAACCACTCACACACAAACACCATCAGTCGACGAACTAACGAATTTACATAATAAATAACTATGTATCTCTGGTGAAAAGACAACCTTCAAGACAAAGTCTGTAGATACTGACTTTCAGTTATGGGTGAATACCCTAATCATATTACAGGACGACTTCATAAACAACGGTATTTTTTATGCAAGTTCTGTCAATGATACTGTACATCTTTCCCTAGTAATGACTTGACTTACTTAAGGTCCTAAGGCCCCCAGGTGGGGCAGAGGGTTTCAACAGACTTAAGGTCCTAAAGCCCCCAGGTGATCGGTCTTTAGCTACGCACTTTAATACTTAGGGCCAGGGTAGCCCGATTGTCTTCATCTCCGCCCCAACTGTAAGCCGCCAGCAAAAGGTATGTGTAAAAAAAATCAAGACTGTATTCCAAACGGTTTATGAGATCCAGCAAAAGGCCGAACATTTCCCCGGCGGCATTTGAATAACTTTGCAGGCCTATGACATACAAAGTCCATTTGTGCATAAACATTTGTCTCTTATGAATTGATAAACGAATTGCTCTACTAATTGAATTTTGGATCCGTGACAAATTTCTCCAAAATTACTGAATACACAAACATTCATCTATAAACATTTGAAGGCAGCTTTCAATTAAAGCTCTAGTTTATTCAACATTTATTCGACGCTTTTCCGCGGGGGAAATGCACACGCCTTGGGATAACCAAATTTTCGCTTGCCATTTGCGGTGCATGATCTGCTCGTCAATTGGCAATTTCCGGCAAGCCTCCCACAGGCGTTCGTTGACTGATGACTCCTTTGTAATACTTAATGTTTTCTTTTTTTCCCCAGCCAAGGAACGTTGAAAAAAGCCCCTTTTCAAAATATTTAAGCTATCTATGGTGAGAAGGGGACAAGCCCCAGACGGCAAAATTAATTTTACCTTAATAAGCTACAGCGGAATATCCCGGCCCTCTTATCGGCGCATAAGACGGGATATTCCGCTGTAGGAGGGCGGCGAAATAAAGCTTCCCTTTCTTCTGAAAATAAATGTTAGTGTCCCGGGGTCCTATACAAACGAGTGATCAGCTGATTAGATTTTGTAAGGCAGGGTGACGTTATTATATAACCTGCTCCACAAAATTGATTGGTTTTCAAAAAGTCACCTGTATATTCAATTGCCTGTCAGATGTACCTAAGTACTTGCTTGTACAGCTGATTACAATCACAATATAGCTCGGCGATGAATGAACAAACGAAATATTAACAAAAACAAACTCAACAAGGTTACTCATTGCAAAACCAAAGTTTTTTCTATAAAACATCTTACAATAACATCCAAACTAATTTTAGTAAAGATATTATCTTTTATTGTTTTATTTAGGTATTTCCTAGTGGAAGAGAAGTACAATAGAGTGCAAAAAGTAAAGATTACAATGAATTTCAGACGCGGTATCTGCTGTAGGTAGTTTCTGGGATTGGCAGGCGGAACTGGGTTTGAAGATTTCCCAAATAGATGTGCGTCATTCTCTGAGTCTGTGGATAGGATACAGTTTTTTTTTCTAAGTCTTAAGGCGCTGTGTATCAAAGGAATACCGTAAAACGTCTATTTTTCGTAGCACAGATAGCTTTGTTTTCATAGAATACTAGCGTGAAAAAGACATGAAGTTACAGTTCAAAGATCAAAATCAATGATTACATCAAAATATTTTCAAAACAATATTTAAAACCTAGCAAAATAAAATGGCAAAAAGCTATATCCAGAAAAAAGTTTCGTCACGAATTACTTGATATTTTTAGCGACAACTACCAACTTTTTTACGTCTATAAAAAGTATAACTTAAGGAGCAAGAGGGATACCTAAAAAAATTACAATATTTGGTTATAATTATAGAATTATTAAATTAAAACTGAAAAATAACAACCGAAATGGCAGACACGGGTTTGAACTAAGACTGATGAAGGAATCGCCACTTTCAACTTTATTTCATTACGAGTACGTACTATATCGCACTGCACCCCCCCAAATACCGAAAGGTTGAGGGATACAGCGCCTTAACAAGTAGGTAGTACCTACTGTACCAGGCCTGTGTCACTCCCCGTGTAGGTATCAAAAATATACATACGCGCGGCGGCCTTCTCGGGTGGCTAATTCAGTCGGGGCTCGCATGCGAGCAGTGACGCACGCGCGAGCTTTGTTCGTCGCCTAGATACTTCACCGATCCGGCCGTTTTAAATATGGAAAAACATAAAAAGAAGGCTAAAAAATACTGCGCAGTTTTTATCTGTTTAAACAAGGATTGCAATCCAAATTTAACTTTTTTAAGAATGATGACGCTGAATGGTAAGATCTACTTTAAAGTAGTTATTATTATTATGTTGTCATTCATGATAGGTACACTAAAAGTAGATTTAATACCTAGGACCTAGGTACCTTCTTAGGTTACAAAAATAAGTAGGAAAGTAGGTATAAGTATACATACTATTCTTTCGAATTTCTGATGATTGGTTTGAGATTGACGATCTGTTTCGTTATAAGTCGACGACCTCCGTGGCGTAATGGTTAACACGCTAGACCGCTAATCCGGAGGTTCTGGGTTCGATTCCCAGCCAGGGCAAGTTGGAAAATGGCCTTTTTCAAATTGTCCTGGGTCTTGGGTGTATATCTATATATGTATTTATCATAAAATATAGTATCGTTGAGTTAGTATTCCATAACACAAGTTTAAAACTTACTTTGGGGCTAGCTTAATCAGTGTGATTTGTCCGTATATTTATTTATTTATTTATTTATAAGTAGGTACCTAACCCACCTACTTAGGAACTTTTCTGTTCGCTAGCAAAATAATTATGAAAGTTACAAAAATGGTATGTACCTATTACTAGGTACTTTAAAGACTTTGTTTTAGCTGGTTAGATATTACCAGCTAAAACAAAGTCTTTAAAGTACCTCATGTTATATTATATTTCATTCATTATAGTTTACTACCAAACGATGATATATACATACATACTATCATGTCTTTTTCCCTAATGGGGCAGACAGAGCATTTTAAGTGTTGCAGCTCTAAGCAATCAGAGCCCAGGGCCGCAATACCCAAACGCAACTTTTAGCGTGATGGTGGGCGAGAAGGTGGAAAAAGGAATCAAAATAGTGATGGGTTGCTAGCCGCATCGCCTATTAACATGATTTGCATTTTCGCCTATTCCTTCGATCGTCTTCTACGATTTGCGCGGGGAGAGAAGCAGCTATGACCTCCGTGGTGTAATGGTCAACACGCTAGTCCGCCAATCTGGAGGTTCTGGGTTCGATCCCCAGCGAGGGCAAGTTCGAAAATGGCCTTTTTCAAATTGTCCTGGGTCTTGGATGTTTATCTATATAACGTCTAACTAAATATACTGAAACTATTTTAAAGGGGAAATCAGTCCGTGACAATAAACAACTTTCCCCAAGGAACATATGTCGAAATGTGAAAAATAATTGTTGGCTTTTCATACAAACTCTGATCAGCTGATCGGTCTATTAGTATTGGAGGCCAAAAATTGTTTTTCATATTTCGACTATGTTCCTTGGGGAAAGTTATTCAGTATCATGGACTGAATCCACCCTTAAAATAGTTTCAGTATATTTTGTTAGTCCCTGTATATGTATTTATTATAAAATATAGTATCGTTGAGTTAGTATCCCATCATAACACAAGTTTAAACTTTGGGGCTAGCTCAATCGGTGTGATTTTTCCTTACATATTTATATTTATATTCGGACCAGCATGGAAGACCGCTGATACGGTGCGCTAAATGGCGATAGTAGCTTCTTGTAGTAGTCAACCCTAGCGCGTCGCTCGCTGAGTCTATTTTAGTCGGTTTTGTGTGTATTATGAGTCGTTTGTTTAGAGTCATAAGGATAAAATTGGCTTGCAATGGATTTCTGTAGGTGTCTAAATAAAAAGGTGCTGCGTTTTGACGCGAGCTAAATTACACCATATTGCTAAACACTGTGAGTAGATTTTTCTTTGAAAACGTTTGCGGAGTGAGACTTCTGTACTACTGGTGACTGTACGTAGTATATATGACACTATCTCTAGTCTGTGGTAGGTGCATTTAGCAGTGCATGAAGGTACCGAAATTCGTAGCAATTTCACGTCACTATTACTGGTGAATAAAGGTGCGTGAAGAGTAACTTAGCTCGCTATCATTGACTGTCAACATTGTATTGGTTTTGTTTTTCGTGTCAGTTAGTGAACCAGGCAGATTTTTAAGCTAATAAAGGCAGACATAGTATCTTGTCATCATTGTCTTGGGTTTTAGGTGTTTATCTTTATAAGTACCTATTATAACATATAATATCGTTGAGTTAGTATCCCATAGGTAATAAGTTTAAACTTACTTTGAGGCTAAATCAGTGTGAATTGATTTGTCCTTTATCTATTTATTATTATCTACCTAATAACTTGACGGGCTACTATCATCTAATAATGACAACTGGGACTCGGGATCAACAGCTTAACGTACCTTCCAAAGCACAGCGGAGCTCCAGATATATTACACCGGTTTGTATAGCCGTTTATTTAGCGCTCAAGATTATATTAAAGATACAGAAACGTTATCACGTCTTCATCCCTAACGGGGCTGACAGAACACTTTAAATAAATAAATAAATAATTATGTAAGGACAAATCACACTGATTGAGCTAGCCCCAAAGTAAGTTTTTAAACTAGTGTTATGGGATACTAACTCAACGATACTATATTTTATAATAAATACATATATAGATAAACACCCAAGACCCAGGACAATTTGAAAAAGGCCATTTTCAAACTTGCCCTGGCTGGGGATTGAATCCAGAACCTCCGGATTGGCGGACTAGCGTGTTGACCATTACACCACGGAGCTCGTCAAACTTTACAGATTTTAAGTTATTATATAGGTAAGTCTTAACAAAATATACTGAAACTATTTTAAGGGTGGATACAGTTTATGATACTGAACAACTTTCCCCAAGTAACATATGTCGAAATATGAAAAATAATTTTTGGGTTTCCCTAAAAACTCGAATCAGCTGATTAGTCAACTTGTATGGGAGAACAAAAAATATTTTTCATATCTCGGTGTATGTTCCTTAGGGAAAGTTGTTCAGTATCATGCACTGAATCCACCCTTAAAATAGTTTTAGTATATTTTTTTAGACCCTGTATATTAAATGTATTTTAGGTTAAGGTATATATTGATATGGGCCTCTGAATATTTATTTGATGTAAACTTTTTTGCTTGAAATAAAATGAATTTACATTTTGCAGCTCTAAGCAGAGAGCTTAGAGCTCAGAGACGCAAGATCCAAAGGCCACTTTTAGCTTTATGGTGGGCGTGCAGATGGAAAAGCCCAGCTAGCCCCATCGCCTATTAATATGATTAGCTTTTTCACCCATTCCCTCGATCGGCTTTTACGATCTGCGCGGGAAGAGAAGCAGCTAGTACATTCTCAGTTTTTTCCCATCTTTCAGTCCAGCATGGAAGGATTTCAAGTATATTTCTTGATAGGGGCCCAAAAAAATTTAGGCCTAGATACAGTTTAGGTCTCTTGCAAAATTAGGTCTTTGAAAAATCCGTTTATTTTAAAATAAATCATCTTACTGACTTCTTTATCTTACTAATGAAGGTCATAATATTCAACTTACTATTTTTTATAGGGTTTTTTAGGCTAGGCACTAAGGTCGCGGGTTCAATTAGTGTTCAGTTAGTTCATGTAGTATTTTTTCACCCCTTCTTATTTCATTACCTATTTAATTTAATTACTATTTTTTTTAACATATAAGAGTCGTAGCGATTCGCCTAAATAGTACAAAGCATAATGAACTTTAGGGCAATAGTATAATGTTCAAACTAAATTTGAGCTCAAAATTCGTCATGCCGCGAATTCTCGCGAAGTCGCCGAAAGACGTTGGAAGACGTTATTTGAACATTATACGATTGACATAAAGTTCATTATGCTATGTACGATTTCGGCGAATCCTGCGACTCTGCCGCAATGTAAATTGAGACTAAAAAAACTAAAACCACTTTGTGTGTGATTTGGGAGACTGCTTAGTATTTTTATAGGACAACGTATATTTTTATACGAACTACTCGTAGAAAGTTCAATATATTTTGTAAAGGTGGATATTGAGTTAAATAAAACAGGGTATTGCCTTGCCATTATTATATTTATTTACGTTACAGAACAGTTGTGAACAAACTATGTAACCTTCGTCACTAACCATCCCTAAGGCATATCGCTATTGAGTTCAAAGTGGATCCGACAACCTTATTTCACAAAGGTGTATTAAAATAAAGTACTTACGTACATATCGTTTCGAAATGCGCATAAGCGAATTACTGACATAAAAAGGATTACATATGAATCAAATAGAAAAATACAGTGCTATACAATTTTAAACTATGTATAGGGAAAGCAAGCATGATTTTAAAGTTTTGTAATAATTTCATTAACTTCGCTTGTGCTTTATAACCAGTAATTGTCATGTATACCAATACATTTGGTAAGAAATTTCAAGCAGGACAATAAATAATTGCATAATTGGAATAACCGTGTATAGAAAAACATCTGCACAACAAAAATATTGAATAAATATACAATAGATTTGAAGGATTATATAGCTAGGAGGATATTACAAACACGTGTGATTTAAAATAACATGGAGTTACTTATCCCTTACTCAATCATAGCTCCTGACCGATATTTTTGATTCGTAATTAACTAGAGTCGGCAGAGCGGGCGCGACAGTCGTGCGATACGATGAGATCGAACGAACTTATAGCCGTCGTCCACACTAAGCTACGCTTACACTAAGCGGCGCGCGGTACAAAAATAAAAATCCAACTTTCGGCCGTCAGTCTTCCTAATTCTCGTCGTACAGCGGCGTCGCGTCGCCCAGAGACATCGAGCGCGGCGACGTGTTCGTGTGCGGCGTCGAGCGAACCGAGTGCGCGCGCGACGCGCGCCCCGAGCCGTGCCCGTGCGGGGTGTGGGGCGTGTGCGGGGTGCTGCGCGCGTCGTGCCGGGGAGTACTCCTCGCGTCGTGTCTCGGGGTCGACCTCGACTCCGCGCGCGGCGTCCTACTCGACTGCCGCGGAGTAGATATATCAGTCGACGGCGTATCCCGCACGGACCGGTGCCGCACCCAGTCTTCAGCTGCTTTCTGCCAGTCGGAGGGATCGGCGTACGCCGCTAGTTGGGGCCCGCGCGGGTGCTGCGGGGTGTGCGCGGGGTGCACGGGGAGACGAGGGGCGGGGGTGAGGAAGTCCGGCTGTCGCGGCGTGGTCGCGAACGGTGTCATGTAAGGAGTCTGCGCGGAGGGAGTGTACGGAGTGTTGATGTAGTTTGGTCCGGGTGTGTGCGCGGGAGTGTGGAAGGCTGGCGTGTGCGCGGCGGGGGTGTGGTACATGGATGACGTCATGCCGTGCGGGGTGCGCATCGCGGGCGTCCTCTGCACAGGGGTGCCGCTCGGAGGAGGATCTCGGAAATGCTCCTTGAACCATTTGAGTAACCCGCCGAGCGAGTCAAACATTCTCTGCCTGAACTTGTACCCGTCGGGCATTACTGACACGTACTCGTGCGTGCACCGACTGCGCGGCAGGTACGACAGCAGGAACCTCCCGGGGTGATTTTTAGCTGCCGATATGACGTAGTGTATTTTGTTGGGATTCTTTGCTTTCTCCTCCTTCAGCCACTCCTCGGCCTTGTCGCGCATGCCGCCGAGCGGCTTGTAGTACTTGTACGAGATGAGGTCCCGGGCGTGTCCCGCCATCGGGGTCACGTGACGCGCGATAATTTCATCGAGGTCTTCGAACTCTGAGCCTTGTATCCAAAGACTTCGACCTGTATAAAAAAAATCACCTTCAGTCGTACATACAGTTATGCAAAAACATTTACAAGCAAATATATAACTATTAGAAAAAACTGGTCAAAAGCGAGTCGTACTCTTAGATAAAGGGTTTCCGTACCTCCGTTCAATGTTTTAAAATGCTGAAAAAACACGTTTCTTGTATGAAGACCCTCTTTACTTTTTTTAACTTTATTTTTAGTATTTTTTCAAGAGATAGAGCCCTGTGACAGACAGACAGACAGCGGAGTCTCAATAATAGGGTCTCGTTGGCAGGGTACGGAACCCTAAAAATACAGAGGTTGTCATATAGGCAGTTTTAACATACCAAGCGAGAAGGCGTTCTCTTTCCCTTCCTCTCGCACGTCGATATGTTGGCAGATGCCGTCGGCCACTTTCCACGTCACTGTCAAGTGATCGGAACCCTACAACAACAGAACATTTATTACCTTCAAATCTGCGAGCAAAGGCAATTAAATAATATCCTTAGGCTTGAAACTACGTCAAGCGAATGCCCGCGATGGGTTCAGTCCGCCTCTGTCACAAAGTCTACGTGCGATAGATAGCTGAAATAGTCGCGGATCACGTGTCTCTATCGCACGTAGAGTTTGTGACAGAGACGGACTGAACCCGTCGCGGGTCTGCGCCACAGGTATGGCACTTCATAAAAGCGTCATTTATGCCTACACTAGAATAGGACCATTCCAAGTCTTCCCGTGGATGTCGTAGAAGGCGACTTAGGAAACACAAGCTAAACAAAGCTTATAAACATCAATGAGACCTCTCCAACCCGTCTGACCAGCGTGGAGAGTGTAGGCCAAATCCTCTGACTGCTCTGGTCCTACAGAGGGTCGTGCTCCTGCAGTAGAGACTAAAAAAGACCTGATGATGATGATGATTTATGCCTACACTACTACTCGTACAAACGAAACTATACGTCTGTGCACACAATGCGTGTGTTCGCCCGCTCTCGCCCCGCGACAAGGCGAGAACGGGGGAGGTGCGGGTACTGGGAACGGGGACGCATATTGCGCGGGACCTTAGAAGATTCCTTCTGTATGAAATACTCTTATTAATTTCTGTGCCAACGGCTACAGCCCTTGCTTACCTTGCTGCTGGGCCTCACGATGACCTCTCCCTGCGCCATGTTCTCCATGAGTCGCTCGGCCTCCGCGAAAGATATGTTGTGGAAGGCGGGGTGCACTATGACCCGCTTCACGTATTGCATCCGTTCTTTGGTCTGCTTAGCCTCGGCCTCTTTGCGGACGTCCTTGTCTTCTGTTTCTTGGTCGTAGTACGGATCTTTTGATGGCCTGGTGGAAAAAGAAACTTCACTTGTAGTATAGTTATTCTTACGAGAATATTTTTGAAGTGCCTCAATTAGATTCCATGGTTTTCCATTCTCTTTAGAATGAGACTTGTTGAGAGCCCAAAAGGTCAAGCATGTGAAGAATTAGAGGAGACAATGAGACACATTATGGCTGGTAAGCGCATGGACCTCTTCGGATCAGCGTATCATGAGTTAGAGGACTACAGGCACTACGCACCAGGTAATTCTGAAGCTTATGCAGACCTGTAGAAATCAAGGTTAGTACAATATAACCCATTGATACGACGTGCTTCACGTCGCGGATCCCATATGCAAGATAGTACAGATTCCATTAAAAATTTCAAGTGTCTAGCTCATGAGATAGAGCCCTGTGACGGACGGACAGACAAACAGACAGCGAAGTCTCAGTAATAGGATCCCGTTGGCACCCTTGGGCACGGAACCCTAAAAAGGATAATGCTATTAAAATTAGTAAATAAAACCTACCTCCATTCTTTGTTTTTGTCCAACAAATCGGACGACTTCGAGGAGCAATCCACCGAGAACCTCTCCACGTCTATCTTCAGTATCCGACAGTGCACGGTCTGCCCGATGCGGACCCGCTCCGTGGGGTCCGTGACGTGCCGGTCGGACAGGTTCTTGATGTGGATGTAGCCCGAGAGGCCGTTGTCGAGGCGGATGCGGACGCCGGTGGCTTGCCCGGGACACGCGCCCGCGTCGAAGTGGTTCCATACCTACGCAAAATATTTCCTAAATGTATTTTTGATGTGTAAGGCTTGCTACACCCGTGTGGTTCCGGGTTAGAATAGGACCACTCCACCTCCACATTCCCAAAGAGGGTTGACGTCAGGCAGGCGGCCGATCGTAAAACTATAGCCAAATCATTTAAACTGTTCCGGCTATTTTTCTCCTTTATGCAAGGTCTTTGGCATCCGTGGGTGACCATTGACATGCATATTATATTTGGAGAAGAAAAAGCGGAAAAGCGCACCCCGGGCTCCGAAGCAGCACAGCTGAGGATGCAACCGGCAACGCGCTTAGATGAAGAAGGCTTGCTACACACATAAACGCCCTAAGGTTGCCTGGAAGAGATTGCTGTGCGATAAGGCCGCCTTTTGTATGCTCACATTTATCTCTATCATGTGTGTCTCATTTGTTTAATAGACAATATGCATGTGATTCAGAAACGAGCAATAAAAATTATGCGTAATCTTTATTGCTAAAGAAAATTACCCATATATATACTTTTTCAATTTAACTTGTTTCCATTGAGAAATTAATTATTTAAAAGTTGTATTTTCAAATTCCCTCGCAAATTTCCGAAACGCAACGCTATTGACGGAACGAAATGTGACGACACCAAACACTGTCAAACTTAATTTTCTAAATAGTCTGTACTGTCAACTATAGCGAAAGAAGGAGACTATCTGTCAATGTCAATAAGTTGTTTGTAATTTGTATGATTGTTGGAGGTTATTTTCATTGTTTTGCTAAATTATTAGTGATCTTTAATATTATTAGCTGAAAGCCTGACTCCTGGTGAAAAAAGACTTGCTACAATGATTGAAAGCGGTTTTGTTATGGCACGTACTTCGCAAGTCATTGCGATTTTACATCCTCTGAACTCAGAGGAGTAAAAGCTGCGAGGTAAATAGTTTATAGATATTTGATAAATTTCCATTTTTTTCAGTTTTGTATTTATGAGACGAGTCAATCAATTAATTATAGCCTAAAATATAGTATTCCTATTTTTTGATTTTCTTTTTCCATTGACACTGACATTGACAGTGCGCGGTAACGTCACAGAATAAAAGCGCTCAATGGCACCGCGTTTAAGTCGTCCGAAAATGATAGTAGTTTTAATATTTTTTTTTAAGCTTATTTAATAATATTCTGTGCGTGTTATATTTTTTTCCGGTTAAATAATAACTTATAGAATCGTTTAAAAAAATAAAAAAAAGTCATGAATATACCCTATTGTGTGCAATAAAGAATAAAATAGTAGATTGTGCTACAAGGCGTAAAGGTAATAGTTTTAAAGCGAGAGCGCTACTTATAGCGAGGGATTCTAAGGTGGAATCCTGAGTGAAGCGAGGGATTCAAGTATATCGCCCGAGATAAAACTATTACCGTACACCGTGTAGCACATTCTTCTTTTCATCTCCATCTATTTGAAAAATTTGCAAATATATACCTAAAACGAAAGTATAATACCTAATCAGTGTTTAACAGTCAGTTACTATTACTAACTTTTATTTGGTGGCGTTTTCACTGAAGAAGTAGGTACTATGAAAATATTTTTCTAGGACCACCACATCTTATACATTTTCCAGTCATTAGAATCGTTCCATTACTTTTTCCTTGTGCGCAATTCTTTATACCTATATTTAAATATGTATAAACTTCATACTTATTTACTATCGGCCTCATCAAGAAATTATTTACATTTAAAAAAGTGTAAAAATAACCTAATAGTTCCTTAAAATTACTATTAAATCAAAGACAACAATTGCGCGTTTTTATTGGTTTTTAATAATATATTATTTTTAAGCAAGAGAACCAAAAAATTTTGACCTGCAGTCATACATGTAAAACATGTTGCATTCAAAATTAAAAAAATTACGACGCCGTTGCCTATCTATATCTATACTTCTATACTAATATTATAAAAAGGAAAGATTTGTACCTATTTTTGTATGTTTGTATGTTTGTAATGAATAGGCTCAAAAAGTACTGGGCCGATTTAAAAAATTCTTTCACCGTTGGAAAGCTACACTATTCCCGAGTGACATAGGCTATGTGTGTACCACGGGCGAAGCCGGGGTGGACTGCTAGTATTTTATAATTTTAAAACTAAATTCTTCTTTTTTTGCTGACTTGTAATATTTTATTGATTCTACTTTCGTGTTCGGGTGGTTCGGTTTTCAAATGTGTTATAACGCCTAGGGAATTTACTTTTTACTTTTCAGTGTCTAGAGAATAAACAGTGACTTTAGCCCCAAATATTTGGGATGAAGACATCGTTTTTCGAATAGATAAGATGAAAATAAATAAATAAATAATAGGACCGCCATGAATCAGCACAACCGGGCGGCAAAATCGAATATATGTATATAAATGGGGAATAAAGCCCATATAATTACTTTGGGTCGGCTTTGTTGTTAGACAAATATTGCCAACCTGTTAATGGCAGCCTGCTTATGTGTGTAGCAATCCTCACATTATTCCTTGAGCTTTCCTGCATCTGTGGGAGCGATTTCGTGAAATGCGACGGAAGTGTGTAATAGGAAGCTGGGGAAGCGCGCGCTATTTACATATTGCTATGTAGCTATTAACATATGACCAATGCGCGCGCTATTGGATTTGACCAATGAGCGCGCGCGGTAGTTGGTAGAGTTGGCTATGAGATTTTACCAAGGTGAGTTGTCAGATGTTAGAATGTTACACATCATATGCGACTATGCAAGGCTCGCTCGTTTACAAAACCGGCAGGCATATATTTTTATTATCAACTAAGACACTTATTTTTATTATCAATGTGTTAAACCGACATCTATTGCTTTCTGCAATTCACACTAATAGTCGTGTTGTTAAATCTTATCTTAACGTACACAAAGACGATAATGCTTTAGCAGTAAAAAATGCTCTGCGCTGCGCTTCGCTATATGTGCGCCGGTCCTAACAAACAGCAAAGACGTAGAGTTGAATTATTCAAACTGTTGGCGAAATGAAATAAGTACGTGTATCTTAACTTACCTCAGACAGCTCAGGGAAGTCATTCTTATGACAGAATGGGCACTCCCAAAGTCCAGTCTCATCGTTCCTCACAGGATTGGCCTGGTCCAGCATCTCCCTCTGCGGCTTCCTGTGCGTGATCCCCACCACCGTCGCCAACACCATCTTCCCTACGTAGAACGTCTCCGGAGACTCTTTGGTTAAAATATCGAACAACTCTTCAGGCGTCGGCGATCGATAAGGCACCCTAAGGTCCTTGTATCTAGAGTTCAATTCAGCTCGAATGTCGTACAGCGTTATACACTTATTACCGAAGCCTTGCCGCTCCAATTCTTCTGCGAAAGCATCAAGATCCAAGTCTTTTAGCCTTTCTGGAGCTTCGAGAATCTCTTCAACAGCGCCAGCAGGGTTCGCGTCTTCATCTTCGTACTCCAAAGCGTCGACGGCCATCTTTCTCGCCCATTCGTAAGTCTCTGGATGGACTCTAGAACCGTCTAGAACTTCAATATACGCTTCAGTACTATCCCCAAGACTGCTCGTGTCGATTTTGATGAACCCTGAGCAATTGATGAAGACTTTGGGCCCCATGTGGCACACTGTGACGAGCTGTGTTCTGTTCTCGAGTTTCTGATTCGTTTGTTTGAAGAGTTTGATCAGTGCTTGTGCTTTGCGGGGTCCTAGACCGCAGACGAATTGGAGGAGTTCTGTTCCGCGTCCAGTTAATATAGCTTCGTTCATGTCCACACCGACTTCGTTGACTCTGTTGACGAATTCTAGTTCGATGCCTTCGAGTAGGTCCTCTTTGGCTATTTGGTCTTGGAGTGTGTGGTACCGGAAGCAGAGGATCTCCTCGTCGGGCCCGCACAGCTGGGAGATTTCCATGAGAGGGTCTTGTAGTAAGCGGCCTTGACATATCGCTTGCCTGAGGATGTCCGGATACTCTCTGAAGTCATGCTGTAACAAAAAGCGATAATTAAAAATTGACGATAAATAAATATAAAACTTTATTGAACAGAATATCAATGATATATGCAGCGAATTATACTAACGATATATATGATATAAAATTATAAGTATTTTAGTATAATTCGCTGTTTGACATAACCGCTAGCAGTTTAGCAATAGAGCTCAGTTTTGTAAAACAGCATTTTATTTATTAAGTCTTTATTGAACACAAAGGTACAAAAGGTGGACTTGACGCTTATGCATTCTCTACCAGTCAACCTTTAGGAGCCTTTAGTTTTAGTAAAGTAACTGAACTTATACCGCGGGTCAACAGCTAAAGTTTATGAAAAACTGCGTGAAATAAAACAAAATTGTAGATTTTTTAAATTTAGAATTCTGTCACTTGGCTGTCAGTGTCATAACAACAACAATGGCGTACTAGGTTGTTTCTAGACTTATTATCCAGTTTAGGTTGAAGGTCAACTTACCCTGCCTCTGATGCTGTTGCTGTAGATCTTGCTAATGTGGTTGTCGGCGATCTCGATCGGGATGCGCGGGAACTGTTCGTCCTCCACCAACTGCTGCACGCACTCCGACACGTCCGCCTTGATGTTCATAGCCTCTCGGGACTCCCCGCCGATGACGATCACGTGGGGTTTCTTGCGGAGGATAAATCTGTTGACAAGTCAAGTTTTTTTTTTTAATGCTCATCGCGCCTAAAGAAGTTTTCACTTCAAAAATTGAGTCAAATATCGAATTGGAACTGTGATTAATGTTACCTTCTTAGAGCTGTCATGTCGGCCTCCTTATTCTGTCTCTCCAGGGCGTCCCAGGCGTTCCTGCGGTACAGGAGGTGGGGCAACCGCAAGTGGTCGGCGACCTCCCCCCCGCCCGCTATGAGGCACGCGAACGCGGAGTGCAACCGGTCGGGCACATACGCGATGGACAGCACACGGAGACCTGACAAACAATAAAACTACATTCAACATTTTTAGCTCCGACCCAAAAAAAACTTGGACCATATCCTCCCGATAAAATCGCATTTAAAAAAAAACTGGCACTCCGGGAGTGAAGTGAAAGAGAAGTGTAAACTTGAACAAGATGGTGTCGGTTACGGCAACAGTGTCGCGAGTGCAATGGTTTTTTCCCATCTCAAAGAATGTCCAACGCGCCTAAAGAAGATTTCACTTTAAAGAAAACAAGTTAAAAATCGATTATCCGTTTGGGAGCCTAAAGGTACATCAACAGTGATGGTACTCTTTGTGAGGCAACAAGGAAATCACAACATAAAAAAAATATTTTCTTCATTATAACTTATTTTATTTTATCAAACTTTATTGTCCAAAGTAAAAATATACTTTTAACAAATGGTGGACTTAATGCTAAGAGCATTTTATCCCAGTCAACCATAGGGATAAGCAGAGAAAATTGTGCGGCGCAAAAGCTATAAATACCTATATATACTTACATCAAAAATACCAAGTACTTCATACACACTATTATATATATTATATAAATATATCAGAGTAAATACCTACTTACACAATACATATACTAATAAATATAATAACAAAGAATAAATAAATATATAGGGACAAATCACACTGATTAATCTAGCCCCAAAGTAAGTTTTTTTAAACTTGTGTTATGGGATACTAACTTACCGATACTATATTTTTATGATAAATACATATACAGGCTGACTTTTAAACCACCAGCCAAATTTTTGGAGCAAGTTCAGTCCATGATACTGAACTACTTTCTATAAAAAAAGTTATTAAAAATCGATGAAAATTTTTTTGTGCTCCCATAGAAAATCCGTTTGACTGAGCGCTGATTTGTATGAAAAGGCGAATTTTTATTTTAGTTTTTCGTTAATTGTTTTTATGGAAAGTAGTTCAGTATCATGGACTGAACTTGCTCCAGAAATTTGGCTGGTGGTTTAAAAGTCAGCCTGTATAGATAAACACCCAAGACCCAGGACAATTTGAAAAAGGCCGTTTTCCAACTTGCCCTGGCTGGGGATCGAACCCAGAACCTCCGGATTAGCGGTCTAGCGTGTTAACCATTACGCCACAGAGGTCGTCAAAGAAATAGCTAATGAAAAGAAGAACTGAATGATGATGACTTTATATAGAAAGGGAGTTTGAAAGATGGGCGTGGACTTTCCTCTTAAAACAGAATTTAGTAGAAATTTCTCTAATTTCAACGGGTAAAGCATTCCAGAGTCGTGAAGCTTGAAGAGAAAATGAGTTTGACATGAAATTAGTCCGAAAAAGGGGGATAAAGAGCTGTCGAGTCTCATTAGAACGAAGTTGTCGATCATGAGTGTCTGAAAGGTAGTTAAATTTACATTTTAAATATTGAGGGTAATCAGAATTCGTAAGAATCGAAAAGAGAATACACAGTAATCGAAGTTCCCTGCGTTGGCGGATAGGAAGCCAATTAAGCTCCGAACGATAAGAAGACACATGATCATATTTTCGAAGACATACGAGTAAGATAAAGCGAATGCAGTTATTAAGGAGCCGATCAAGTTTATTGAGAAGGTCTACGTTGAGGTCAGGATAACGCACATCAGCATAGTCAAAGATTGGAAAAATTAAAGCCTGTACAAGTAAGACCTTTGTTTTTACTTATATAGGTACATTTCAAATGTTACTTAAGGCGACGTGGGTTCACAATTTGCAATACTATGCGTGTTTTTGAAAAATCACTGTTATTAAACTACTACAGTTTATTCCTCAAAAAATTTACATAAGAATTTTAAGGGTTTTCTACAGACACCCACAATAGCCATAACGATTGAGCATTTTTGGCTTGATAGAAAAATAACCGGCCAAGTGCGAGTTAAACTTGCGTGGAGAGGGTTCCATACAATTGATTGAATTATTATAGGTTTTTTCTGTAATTAACAAACAATGAACTATATTATGTTTTTTTTTTCCAAATTTTTGGCTCAGTAGTTTCGGAGATCAGGGGGGGAATGGTCAATTTTCGTCTTCTTTCATGAATAAAATCAGAACTATTTATTTTAGAATTATAACAAAAATATATTTGAGATCCTCATAACGAGATCTCCCTTTCATTTCATATATGGCACAGTAAGGTGAACCAAAAATGACCCTTACTTAAAAAAAAATTTGTTTACTTTGCACATATGTGTTAGGGTCATAGGATTACGCCATCCTACCAAATTTTACCTGATTCGGTCCAGTAGTTTCGGAGCAAATTGGCTGTGACAGACGGACGTACAGACAGACGCACGAGTAATCCTATAAGGGTTCCGTTTTTTTCATTTATGTACGGAACCCTAAAAATCACAAACATACCTCTAAGTTTGCCTAAATTTGCCTTTATAATGCGTATCACTATTTTATATAATCACCTTTTTATATGAAAATTATACCAAAAAATGTATTATCTAAATATCTATCCAGTGAAATATGCGTCGAGAGCGAAGGAAGGGCCGGAGCCGTGCTCGACGATATTTCGCAGTGTTTTATTTATTTACTTTTTTTGGATTATATTTATATTTTTTTTTTTGTAGCCAACACGGATAGATATTTAAATAATACATTTTTTGGTATAATTTTGATATAAAAAGGTGATTGTATGAAATAGTAATACATATTATAAAGGCAAATTTAGAATGTTTGTGATTTTTTTCTATCGAGCCAAAAATGCTCAATCGTGTTTTGGCTATTGTGGGTGTCTGTAGAAAATCCTAAGATTTTTATGTACATTTTTTGAGGAATAAACTGTAGTAGTTTAATAACAGTGATTTGTCAAAAACACGCACAGTATTGCAAATCGTGAAGCCACGTCACCTTACACATCTTCATGTTGCTAAATGTTGCTCCAGAAAGAGTAACAGTGTGGAAGTACCAAAAGACAGATACACAGGTCCATATTTGCGAAAAACGGCCACTTTTGGCCACAATAATACATAATCGGTGACAATTTCAAATTACCTATTACGGTTCAATAGATAAGAGCCCTGTGACACACGGACAGACACACAGCGGAGTTTCAGTATAGGGTCCCGTTGGCACCCTTTGGGTATGGAACCATAAAAAGCGATCAATGTCCACATAATTTATTTCTTATCGAGTGAACTGACTAAACCTTACCATTGGAAGCATCCCACTCTTCATCGTCGTCATCGGACACGCGCGACTCGTACGGAGCCACCTTCAGCCAGTCGTACAACTTGCGTCGACAGCATCTGTAGGAAGAGACACAAGTTGTAGCCAAACTGAGACGAACCTACTCGCGTTACCATCACGACAGTGGCGAGACGTTATAGTTTGATGTGTGTGGGCGATAGTGCGCATTGGTTTCGTGTGAGTAGTGCAAGCATGCTCTGATTTTTAATTAATTGCTAACCTACTGATTTACTATACGCGCGGCCGTCGCCCTCCCCGCTTGCCACCCTTGGTAGATTTTTGGTAAGCATTTTTCGGCTGATATATTTGGTTTTTGTTTGTATGTTTGTTTTAACTCTTTATTGCAAATCTAAATATAAACAAGGTGCAAAATATACGCATTACAAAAAATTTAAATGTACAACGGCCGGCTTATTCCAGTGAGAAATTTCTTCCAGCCAACAAGTATCTGTAAAAATAGGAACAAGATAGCATCTGGGTAGTACTGCAACAAAAACCAAGCAAAAACCTAACAATTTTTCTTATAAAAAAAGTTTTTATTATGAATCAAGGTACATATGACAGAATATGTTTTTTTCGCTCAAAAAGTTATTCCCTCGAATATACTCGTAGCTAGGAGTTTCAAAATCACCCTGTAGTTGGACGGGACCTAAGAAATATGGGGCATGCGTGTTACAGGAAAGTCCACCTTAAGATCAGGAAGCTATAGCATACATTAGATGTCACATACTTGAGCACGTATTCCTTGGACTCCTGCAGCAGCACAGCGTTCAATTCCCTCCTCATTTCCGGCATCACAAACTTGGTGAGCGCAATGGTGACCGCCTCAGCTCGCAACTCGTTCCACGCTTGCACCGTACTCGCGAACTCGTCCTATGACCACAGAAATTGAAGCTACAGTGAAACCATTTCGACTCAACAAGAAGAAATTAAAAAGAGCATTTCATAGAGAACGGAATCTCTTAAGGTCCCGCGCAATATGCTTCCCTGTTGCCCGTCCCCATGCATACCTCTCTCCCGTTCTCGCCTTGTCGAGGGGCGTTAGCGGGCGGACACACACGCATTGACGTATGCACGGATGTAAAAGTTTGTAGTAGTGTAGGCATAAATGATAATCCGCTTCTATGAAGTTTCATACCTGTGCTATGGACAACGATATTCATCAATCATCATCAGGTCTTTTTTAGTCTCCACTGCAGGAGCACGACCCTCTCTGTACTACCAGAGCAATACTTAGCCAGAGTAGCCAGAGGATTTGGTCTGCACTCTCCACGCTGGCCAAATGGGTTGGAGAGGTCTTATTTATGTTTATAAGCTTTGTTTATTAGCTTGTGTTTCCTAATGTGATGCCGTCATGTCAAATGTTACAATACGTGTTAAAGGGATCGGAAAAAGCGTGACGAGCCTTTCACAGTTCAGACAATTTACGCGTCAAAGTTATGCTCCGCCCAGAAACGCAACTTTACCTTAGACTTGTGTCTCCTACCCCAAACAAAGACATTAAATTTGAAACCCATATTTTCGTCATAAGAATGAAGTACCTTCTGATACAGCTGTTTGAGCTCCTCCAGGTAGCTGGGGCCGGTGTTGCCCTCGATTTGCTCGCTGATGGTCATCTCCAAAAGCTTGTCTTCCACGGCCATCGTCAGCTTCAGGTATTGATCACCGGTGAGGTCGCGAACTGGCTTCTTCTTCATGTATTTTAGACTGAAAATAAAAAAAAATGAGTTTGTTTTTGTTTATAAAAATATAGAAATAGAAAATTCTTTATTCAGTGATAAAGTACACTTAGAAATATTTGATAAGTAAACCTTATCATGGGTGTAAGTGTTCAGAGCTGAAATTCAGAATCAATCATAAAAATGTTTGTTACCCTAACTGCCAGCACTGAATTCAGAACCAATCATAAAAACTGCCAGCAATAAAGCAATAAGAAAAAAAAACTAAATGCAGACCTCGGACTCCAGACTTCGAAGCACCCCAGCCAAGGGTGCATGCAACTAGCAACACACAAGAGGAAGAGATACCTACCCGAAGCAAGGATGATTCTCATCAATCTCCTTTATGCCGCGTTGTGTGGGTCTCACGTTGATGGTAGCTCGTTCTCGTAGCGCATCCCGTAACGTGGCCCGCAACAACGGCTCGTGAGCAAGCTGCACGCCGCACATGTACACAGCGCGCCGAAGAACTTCCTCCGCAGAGCCAGTTTTGCTCATCTGAAACAATATGGACTCCTTTAAAACTAATGTTGCAAAAAATATAATCATCATCAGGTTTTTTTTTTTTTTACTGCAGCAGCACAACCCTCTCTGTACTACCAGAGCCATACTTGGCTAGATTAGCCAGGGGATTTGGCCTACTCTCCACGCTGGCCAAACGGGTTGGAGAGGTCTCATTGATGTTTATAAACGTTGTTTAGCTTGTGTTTCCTAAGTCGCCTTCTACGACATCCACGGGAAGACTTGGAGTGGTCTTATTCTACTATGCCGGGAACCACACGACAAAAAATGTAATAAACAGCTTCTTGTACATTTCTTCCACATTTAAGAGCCAGGCTTATGACGGTGTTGGAAATAAACGCACAATGACGATTTTTGGGAAAGATAATGTAGAGGTTTGCCATTGCCTTCTCCATTTCACACACTAGTAAACTTTTATATTAATTGGTGTGCAGGTTTCCTCACGATGCTTTTCCTTAACCAGAAGCAAGAGATAGTAGTTGAAAATTACCATACATGAGTACAAACTCAGGGGTACAAGTCGCGTCTACTGAGGATCGAACAACTGCCTCACAGACGCGAGAGACAGTGTCTTAGGGCTGGATCTCATCTATCAGCACGGAACAGCACTTTCCTATGCTGCTATCCTTTTCTGTCGCTCAGAACAGTAATTTGCTAGAGCGAGAGAGAGCGACGGAACGCAGAAAAGGATAGAGAGAGATCCAACCCTTGACCGCTAGGCCACCGATGACGACAATAAACAGCTTAAACGCGTATATACATCTTGAGTTCACGATAATCCGCTACATGACAATAAGTCAAATCAGATTTTTTTTTTATTAAATAATTTTACGGCACTGGATACAAGTCCTTTAGAGCCTATCTTTAATTTTGTTCTTTATTCCTAATCCTAACCTAACCCTAACAAGACAATCAAAGGGTGGTGTAGGCCTTTGACTGCTGCAAGGGAGCTTCTGGCGACAAATCTATACGAGTCCACTGGTTTACATAGACGATTGAGTGGCGGACGACGCCCGAAGACAGTCCGCATAATAAATATCACTACAGCCGTACTATGCCTGTCCACTTTAACTATTTCACACATTGTTCATGTCATTAGCATTTATAACACCAAACAACACCAATTTCATATTATAAAGTCCACTAAAATCAATTTGTAAAATAATTTAAAGCAAACCCCAACCGAACCCCTTAACTTCCCGCCAAAAACTCCAGTCAAATCAGACACTTTTTTCTAAATGTCAAAACAAACATTTTCTATGGCATTTGTATGAAATACAAAAATGTGACGTCACAGATATTTGGAGTCAAATAGCGCTCTTAATATCAGTTTTTCTGCATTAAAAAATCTTGAATCATGTTGAAAATGTATATGATCAATGACAAGTGACACTATTTTGTGGCGTTTTATTCTCTTAACAGTACCAAATAATTTATTTTTGATCCAGTCATCTACCCAATTACTTTACTCATACTTATCCGACATGGCGACCCTGCCAAAATTCACAAAGCAATGCGCACACTATACTGTAGCATTCTTACATATTCGGCAGCAGCCTCTATGGGTGGTATGGGCTGTTGTTCCACTTCGTGTCGCTGGTAGTTGTCTCGCACATTCTCCGCAAACTGTTCTGGTGTCAGACCAAACTTCTTCACCAAGGGCTCTGAGTAAGAAAAAAATATTTAGCAGGGTGTAACAAAATATACTGAAACTATTTTAAGGGTGGATTCAGACCATAATACTAAACAACTAAGTTCCCCAAGGAACTTATATTATCGAAATATGAAAAATATTTTTTTCATATTTCTATACAGTTGCTAGTAGCGCCACCTAGTCTACAAAACAATCTTTCACATGTATGGCGTGCGTGGCGGCTGCTGGCAACATCTGAGCGTATAACATTCACTTTTATATGAAATGTGTCACTATGACAGCTCACGACTTCTCTCTCAATACAAACCTCGTATCGGCAGCACGCACGCATTTTATTTCTCTCCCGAAATACCGAAAAACCAACCAACCAACGACCAAGTAGACGCGTCGACAACAGTTGTGTTGTAATGGCGTCGTGATGAATTACCGATTGTTTATGTACAGGGTGGGCCAGAATAAAGTTTACTTTTTCTTGGCAAATAAATCGATGACCGCGACGGGTAGCGGGGTGCGCGGGGTGTCATCGGGTCACGCATCTCTCACAATTTTAGTCGTCATGAGTTATTTCACGGGAGAGCATAGCGCGTTCGCTATTCGGGCGTTTTACGAAAATGGTAATTCTTACGTTATTGTGCGGCGTATGAACAGAGTTCAATTCAAATTACGGAGTATCAAGCAATGTCCTAGTACTCAATTACTCAAACAATGGCTAAAGAGGTTCCAAGAAACTGGTTCGACGCTACCAATGAGACGTCAAGGTCGCTCTCGTACGTCACGTACGGAGCAAGCGATTCAGGAAGTTAATCAATCAGTTGAAGAAAATGCAGAACTCTCTACGCGGCGACGTTCTTCGACTTTGGGGATTTCACGAAGCACTTTAAGGCGAATTTTGAAATTTGAATTAAAGCTTCAACTTTACAAGATCTAGTTGGTCCACGAACTTACCCATGATGATCTTACAAAAAGGGGGGCATTTTCCATCTTGATGCTAGAGCGATTTTCCAACTTCGGAAACATTATTTCTCGGATGAAGCCCACGTTCACCTAAACGGATTCGTCAATAAACAAAATTGCCGTTTCTGGAGTGCTGAACAACCTTCGCTCAAGCATCAAAAGCCACTCCACTGTCAGAAAGTGACTGTTTGGGCTGCCATTTCTGCCAAAGGGCTGATAGGACCTTATTTTTTTGAAAATTCTCGTGGTCACGCAGTAACAGTTAATAGACCGTTATGTGGAAATGCTTCAAGGGTTTTTAAGGCCTACCCTTGCTGGGCTACAAGAGTACAACTCCCAGACCTGGTTCCAGCAGGATGGTGCCACCTGCCATACTTCTAATGCCAGCATGGGTACGTACGGGAGATGTTCCCCGGTAAAGTCATCTCAAAGAGAGGTAACATCGAATGGCCACCACGAAGCCCAGACTTGTCTCCACTAGATTTCTTTTTGTGGGGATTCCTCAAAAATAAAGTCTACTCCAATAAACCGAGGACAATTACTGCCTTAAAAGAGAACATCCGAGCGGAAATGGCGGCTATATCCACAGCAACGTGTCGGCGCGTATTTGATAATCTTAAGATCCGCTTAGAAGAGTGCTCGCGGCGAGACGGGGCACACCTAGATGACGTAATTTTTAAGACTAAAATTAATGTTAGATTAAATTACTTTTTAAATAAACTCTTTAAGTCTTACCAGTCTTTTTTTATATAGGTTTCAAAAGTAAATTTTATTCTGGCCCACCCTGTAGTGGGTATAAATACAACCCTTTTAAAGTCACGTAAAAGCATTTCAAGTTTGGTGAGTAAAGTGAACAATGGACTCACCAATGCCCGCCTTCCTACACAGCTCGTATCGTCCGGACCGCACGGCATTTTTCACTTCAGTGGGCTCTTCTTCCTCGGTAGCCCGAGCCTCCACCTCGGCGGCCGCTTCTTCGGGATCTTCACCGTTCTTCTCTGCTTCTTCGCGTGCTAGTTTTCTGGTGAAACATCACAACTGTTACGACGCGTGGTCTAATGCTGATGATGATGATGCAATACTGTGTAAAACTGTAAGGATTGGGGCTGTTTTTTGTTTTCCGTGTGTGTAAGCGGCCGACATTGGTGTCAGGTTTTTCAAGCTGCCTAAAAGCATACAACGGTGACAGGCATATTTTCTGAACGGCATGTCTTTCGTTTCGTTTGTACGACCGTTCAACAGTGTTGTGAGATAATGTTCTTGGTTTTTTTTTTATGTTATAGGGCAGCAAACGAAAAAGCGGGTCACCTGATGGTAAGTGATTATAAGAACGATAATCATCATCCGAGCATATTCCCGGTAGCATCCTCAGCGGAAACGCTTTGGAGCTTTTTACACAGAGCAACTGCTGTCTGACCTCCGCAACCCAAAGGATAAACCAGAAACAATCCTAAAATAAATTTAAACAAACGCTAGATGGCGTTCAGGACGCACGCCATCTAGCGTTTTATCGTCGCTTTACGTGGCTTCCGAAGCACGGAATTATCTTGCTTTTCGGAAAATTAGGTGATTCAAGCCTGTAATATCCTAACCAGACTGTAAACAACTTTTAAAGTATGCTTCCCGGATTTGAACCCACGATGATAATGTCTCTATACTCACTTTTTCTCTTCTAATTCCTTCTTCTTTTCTTTCGCTCTCTGAACTTTCTGCATCTCAGGTAGTTCTCCCGAGTAGTACAGCAGGAAGTGTGTGTGAACGTCGCGAAGCTCCTCTGGAGTTTGGACATTTTTCAGCCTAGGTGACAAAAATGAAGTGAGTAGTGCTGTTTTTTTATATATTTGAATTATCTAGAAAACGAAGGTGAATATCAAAATTTCCAAAAGTTAATGTTTAAATAAGCATTCCATTTAACACATCGTTTAATGAACCTAATGAAGACAATAGCATTATTAAAACAGGTAGTAGAAGAAAAAAATGGGTGTAAATTAATTTGTTATTCTTTATTTTCAATTCCGAACATACCTCTCAATATCCTCATCCCTGATGAGCCTCATGTTCTCCGGGATGGGCGCGTCCGGGTTCTCCATCACCTTGTCCAGTTGGAAGTCCCTCATGTTCTCAAGCAGTTTGAGAAGATTCTCCTTGCGTTGTTTCAGTTGGCACCACTGCAAAAACATTTTCATCATTCATGGGTACGACTTTTAGGTTCAGATTAGTTCAGGGTTGGATGCAATCTAATATCAGCAACAGGTCCTTTTCAGTCTCCACTGCAGGAGCACAACCCTCTCTGTACTACCTACCAGAGCCATACTTGGCCAGAGCAGCCAGAGGATTTTGCCCACACTCTCCATACTCGCCAGACAGGTTGGAGAAGTCTCCTTGATATTTATAAGCTTTGTTCCCTCTGCGATTACGAGAAGTTAAGGAAAAATTATGCACCTAGCTAAGAGGTCTAAGCTAGAATGATACGGAAGTACTTATAGTATTTAGATTGAGTTTTAATTAAATACCTCAATCTAAATAGTGTTTTTGTAAAATTTACAGTTTATTTTCTTGAATAAAACAAATGTTGTAACTTTTCTTTTTTGAAATTTGTATGTAAGTTAAGAAAGAGCAGGTCTGTCTGATACAAGCATTATTTGCTTAATAGGCAGTCCTCACAACCATGTTTGTCAACACAATTTTTTTTATTACACAATAAACATTTTTTATTTATTTTTTATTTTATTTTTTATTTTGTTTAATTTAGCTTTTATTTCCTAAGCCGCCTTCTACGACATCAACGGGAAGACTTGAAGCAATCTAATCTGCTTCTTCCTTTTCTTTTAAGAGCTTTCTCTTGTCGGTGGAGAATTCTGTATGCTTCTCTTATCTTATCTTTGCTATCTTTTAGCCTTTTACTCCAACTTTTCTTTTATTTGTTGGAAAATCTTCTTCCCAGGTCTTCTTTTTTCTCGTTTCCCGTTTAGTTTTCCTAATGCTATTATTGAAAATAGGAGATAAAGAGAAGACCATGATGATGGTTATGAAAGAATAATGTAACAAATGCAATGACAAAAGATACAGATAAATGGAAAAGACTCACAAGCTGTCCCGACCCTACATAGAGTGGGGTAAGGTGAGGAAGAAGAAGAAATGCCCACCTTCGCGTCATACTTGTACACCTTCCACAAGTCGTTGATGTTCAGCTCCGGCTGCACATACTCCTTGCGGTAGAACGCTATGAACGGCACCTCCAATGTCTGGTTCCTCATGAAGTCTAGGGCTTGCCGGATCTTCGTTATGGTACTCGAAGTCCTGTGGACGTCATCATTACGTCATCGAAAATTCAAATTTATCTTTACTAAAATTATAAAAAGATTTGATTGTTAGTGCTTTTTTGTAATGGATAAACTCAAAAACTACCAAACCGATTTAAAAAATTATTTCTCTGTTAGCGTCGGATATTCGTTGCAACTCTACATTCAACTCATTTGAGACAACTTACACTGAACAATTCAAGCTATCTAATCCTTACCTGCGAGACCTCTCCCTAGCTTCCTGGGAGTCTGCTTTGGACACCGGAGGCTTGAGGAACGCCTGCTTGTAGATCCACTCGGCTTCATCTGACAACTCCGTGCTGCCTTCTTCCACCGGAGTGATTGGAACCTCGCGGATTTGCATGCGCTCGGGCACATCCGTTTTACGGATCTATAAAAAAATAAAAAAAATTAGCTACCAAAATGTTAACAAATCTACATATGTATACATATGTATATCTTTATACTCGAAATTTATTCGATAGGAGATATTACTGCAATGTTCTGCCGCCAGAGTGCAGCATTAGCGCAGACCGTAAACAATGTTTGACAATGACAAGTAGGTACTTCAAAGTCGCAATAAATTCGTAAAAATATTCAGGATTTAAGTATTTAAATGGCCGTAGGAAGCCATAACACCACAGCTCAGGTATTGATTATGTGAATAATAATAAAACATTTTTCAAAAATTTATAATATTACATATTTGTTGCGAAAAAATTATGACATGTAGAATGACAGCCAATTACTTACTGTATGTGCTAGGGCCGCTATCTGAGAGTTTTGCGTAATATCTATTTCAGATTGAATAATACAGGAATACGAGTACAATGTACATGTAAAGCTAAATACTCACCTCATTGTCCAAGTCAGTAAAATGACTTCTCTTCAGCTCGCTGGGCTCGTAAATCTCAAATATTGATTTCTTGCTGGGCCGCTTGGGTTTGCCCTTCTTGGGTCTTCTTCTGCCTTCGCCTAAAAATTATGTCAATATTACTTGTCAACAAATATGATTTTGCTCCATTTTATATTGTCCATTGCCCATGGAATCAAATTCAATAGGGTGTAACTGGGTCAGAAAAGTATTATTCTATGTAGTCCGTCAGTTAGGTTATTCAAATATAATCGTCATCATCATCATTTCAACCGCATTATGTCCACTGCTGGACATAGGCCTCTCCCTAGGTTTTCCAAATAACCGATCTAGAGCGGCCTGCATCCAGCGCTTTCCAGCGACCATGTATGACGCCGACGCTGTATGTTCGTCATTATTTAGTCAGAGCAGAGAAAATAATCATGTGTACAATATTTATTTTTAAATAAGTTAGACCAAATTATTTTTTATTAATTTTTTTGCAATATGACAATATGGCGATCAGGAACTAACCTTCTTCTTCGTCATCCGTGAGATACGTGTCGAGGTCTTCTTCTTCTTCCTCAGACTCGTATTCATCGCCATACTTCTCAAATTCATCGTAGTCGAAGTCAACGCCAAATATGTCTTGACCTTCTTGAAGAGACCTGTATGGAATAAAATGTGTAATCAAAACTAGGGAAAAAATTGATTACAATACAATGCCTCTATGATTGAAGGCGGAAAGCCCTCACTGGAAACGCGCCCCGTCGCGGTGCGCGGATTGGCAGATTCCGCGCGCGGCGACGAAGGCGCAGATCTACCTTGACGACGGCTCCGCACCATATATTCACTTTACAGTCGATCGTCGTGGAGAATGGATACCGAACTCATTCAAGAAAGCATCTTGAATCAGTGCCGTAGAGTTCTTTTTTCTTTGTCCTTTATACATAAAAACACGGGTGGTACTGCGGAGCAATGTGTTACCGTGCGGCCCTGCACAGACTGGCAGAATCAGCGCGCGGGTTTCAGTGGGTTGGACTAGGCGTGTTTTCTATACAAACTGAGATACTTGCATGCATATATGACTGTATTCTACAAAGCTGGACGCTGGACGTCCAACAGTGAAATTTCTGCAGCTGAAATGATGAGCACAGCTTCTTTTATACATATTTTTTATGCTCGCTCTTTTACCCTGGAGACCTGTTTTTGCACGCGAGAGTAAGCTATACACGAAATGTGTAGTTTTCCAAGTCACCACTCGCGTTTCAAGTCACGAATAACCATTACACTATATATTTAGAAACCGTCGCGTCAGAGAAAAATAATATTCTTTAGGAGTGAAACTTGGAAACTTTGTTAGTAATTTTTAAAATATATCAACATTATTAAAAAAAAAAGCAGCGTGAATGCAAATCTTCATGACAATCAGGACGAAGATCTTCGTCATTTGTAGTGGAAGTGAAAACAAGTGGTCAAGACCACTTATTGCTAATCTTACGCATACAAGTGATTAAAAAATGCACCATTTCAGAAACGTTTACGCAAATTATTCTTTACTGACTACCATGACTACCATGTTCGAAATAGTCTCCTGAGGTGTTGCAAAATCAAATGTATAGTTGTAATGTAACACTTACGCATCTGTGAATATAGGCTTGCGCTTCTTCTTGCGCTCAGCTATTGGGCGCCCATCGTCATCTACGATAAAGTCATCGGCGTCTGACTCCATATCTTCATTCTCCTCATCAAAGTCCACTTCACCCCGGGCTGGTGCGGGTTCTGAACGATTCTCATCCTCCTAGCGCAACAATAAAGGATAGATCTGATTACATAGGTCAAACATAGATAACTGGTATCCTCAAAAAACTAATTTGATTTAAAGCCCAATCTAACATTTTAAGAAACAATTTGTTTTAACAAACAAAAAAAACACAACCATCTCTGTACTACCTACCAGAGCCATACTTGGCCAGAGCAGCCAGAGGATTTGGCCTACGCTCTCCACGCTGGCCAGACGGGTTGGAGAGATCTCATTGATGTTTATAAGCTTTGTTTAGCTTCTATTTCCTAAGTCACCTCCTACAACATTTACCCATTTACTACCTTTTCTGCTACGTCCCTAAGGTGAACTGGTAGACAATGCTTAGCATTAAGTTTTACCTTTTGTATTATAATCGTAAGATTATTGTGCAATAAATATTAAATAAAAATAAAATAAACATCCATGGGAAGACTTGTAGCGGTCCTATTCTACTCTACCGGGCAGGCACGGCAACATTAGTAAATGTTTATAAATCCTACTAATACTACAAACAGCTGAAGGAATTGGAATAAAATGTTGTATATAGATAGCTTATTATGTAGATTAACACATAGGATACTTCTATCCCAGAAAAATTTGAGATTGCCATAGGCTAGTCAAACACCTTTTAACCATGGAAGGCAACCCAGTTGGATAAGAGCAAATTATTTATTAATATAATTCATATTTTGTCTTTAGTCTTTACTAGCTGTGCCCGCGACTTCGTTCGCGTGGTTGTCGGAACGTAATGTTATATAGCCTAAAGCCTTCCTCTATAAATGGACTACCCAACAAAAAAAGAATTTTTCAAATCGGACCATTAGTTCCTGAGATTAGCGCGTTCAAACAAACAAACAAACTCTTCCGCTTTATAATATTAGTATAGATGTAAGATGTTTATTAACTGCAAATAAAAGAATATACTATACCTCATCAGATCCTCCAACAAACAACTTTTCAGCGATGACCTCTCTCTCCAGATCAGGATCATCAGCCCCCTCATTGTCACTGTCGTCATCCTCTAGGCGACGTAGACGTTTGAATTTGTTCTGTGGAGTTTAAACATTATTTACAGAGACATTATCACATCTCTATCCCTAAAAGAAGGCTAACAAACAGGTGACTCATATAAAGAGCATACAAAGCCACAAATTTAAGGTGATTTGATTGCATGCCTCGATGAAATGTGAGCAGGGTAGTGCTGCTCATATATAGTTTATAGCTTGACATAGTATTGAGCAATCTAACATAATGTTGTGCAATCTGTTGCCACCAGCCAAATTGCATTCTTAAAAAAATAATAGCATGACAGGATATGTTACCTAAATGTATTTCTTCCAGGGTATTAAGTAACACAGGTGCTTTTAATGTCTTTAGCAGGTCTTCCCCATTGTGTACCAAGCAATAGAGGCTAGTTGTTACTAAAACCTGCTCGACATCTACTGGTAACTTCTGGTATGAGATTGTTACCAACTGGTAACTTCTGGTATGAGATGGTTACCAACTGGTAACTTCTGGTATGAGATTGTTACCTACTGATAACTCTCTGGTGGCAAATCAACTATTCTAGAAACATCATGTGATTCTACCCAAAGAGAGGTAGATCTGGTTCTACATTTATTTGCCCTAAATAGGGTGCAAAGGTGGTAAAGTAGGAGCAGTACTGCAGTGGTCATATGACAAGTATTCTGTGGTTGATGGGTAGGAAGGAAGTAATGGACAAATTGACTGGGTATATAACAAGATGAAAAAAATTAATATGCTGTGCCCACCTCACATAAAGAGTGGGATCAGGATAAGGGAGAAGTCGGTTGTTGATTGTGAACAGTAGGATTTTAACACTTCGCCTGCTGAAAACGCACCGTATGTGTTTTCATTTTCGCAAAACACACACGGTGCATTTTTCAGCAGGCGAAGTGTTAAGACAGATTTTACTAAATTTTAAAACACCATTTGTGTAATATTATAGATAATTAGTCACCAATGAGTCATAGACATGTTTTTCTTTTGGTTTATTTTTGGTAACTTGGTATGTTACTGTTTATTACCGATTACTATGATTTATTTTATAATACCAACTGTCCAAAGATGTGGCCCTTACCCTAGCAACTTTGACACCTAAGTTCTCCTCAATGAGGTCGTAATCCTCATCTTCTAACCGATCATCCAATTCGTCATCACTTTTTTTTCTTTTCTTAGGTCCCGCACTGGCATCAGAATCCTCCCCATCACTGCCAGATTCCTCTATAGGCGCGTCGTCTATCAAATCCTTCAATTCCTCTCGAAGACGGTCCTCGTCATCTAAAATTGGTCGAACAATGAATTTTCACTGAAAGTGTGTCAAGAAACAAATAGCTATGGTAATGAGGTTATATTTGTCTAACATCTTGCATTTTTCTTTGAATGCTCTTAGATTATTCATCCTGAGCGTCAGGGTTATGTATTTTACGACGTAATAGACTACGATTGTAAGCATTTCAAACACAAACTTGGACAATTTCAAAAGAGTACCTTCTTCATCTTCGTCCTCATCGTCACTTTGAACTGCTGCTTTGCGTTTTGGTTTTTTACGCTCTTTCGGTCCCTCGTCTTCTTCAGAATCAACCTACAAACATAAAACGTGTAAATGTAAAAAGAAAAGGACATAAATGATCAATTCTCACTACGCAATCACAAATAATGGCCATCTCAAAAACGTTTTACTTACATCACTCTCCTCTGCCTCAGACTCCAGAAAATCCGCCATTTTCACTTATTAGCTAAAACACGTTATTCTAAATTCCTAAAATTAATGCAAATACTAGAAATATTGATAAATTTCCTTTGTAAACTACCAGACACCATAAGTTTCAGATCCACAATAAAAAAAGTGAAGGAAAGATTGCGACGTTTTCAAATTCTACAATCTATGGAAAATTCATTCATTCAGTTGTGTATGGCATGTTGGCAATACGATTAAAGGGAAGAGTACACTGAGTTACCGATTTGAGAAAAAAAAATGGTAGAAATTATAGAAATCTGACAGTGACAGTTTTATCATATCTTGATTCTTGACATAGATTAATATTGTATATACTGAAATAGATAAGAAACTGTAGCTTTAACATTAGATCAAGCCAGTGGCGCCATCTGGTAACATGCTTTCGCAACACGAAAGGACTAAAATATGAAATAAAACGGTGAAAAAATTACTCCGTAAGTTGAGACTTGAACTCGCGATCTCAGTTCAAATACGACTATATTCAATAGCCTTAACAACTGAGCTATTAAGAGATTAATCGCGTATGTCGAATTTATCCATCATTTAATATTCCTAACAAATAAAAAAATGGTGTAAAAAATATACATACATACATACATACATACTATCACGCCTGTTTCCCACAGGGGTAGGCAGAGACTATGGACCTCCACTTGCTACGATCTTGACAGACCTCTTTCGCTTCATCTACACTCATCAACCTCTTCATACATGCCCTTCGGTTACGTGTACTTCTTACCTCTCCCTTTTTCAGAACGTCTGCAATCTGATCGCAGAACGTTCGCCGAGGTCGACCCTGTACCGCTCTTCCTTTCACACTTACCTTATAAATATTTTTTATTAATCTATTTTCATCCATCCTTTCTAAATGTCCAAACCATCTTAACATCCCTTGTTCTACTTTTGTCACTACGTCCTCTTTCACTCCACACCGATCTCTTATAACATCATTTCTTATTCGGTCTTTCAAGGTAACACCACACATACTCCTCAGCGCTCGCATTTCAACTGCATTTATTCTGCTTTCATGCTTTTTCTGCCATACCCAACTCTCACTACCGTACATTAAAGTAGGTATTAGTACTCCTTTATGAACAGCAAGACGTGCCTTATCTGATACCTTCCTGCTGGTCATAAAGGAATGCAACGCTCCATTCACTTGGTTACCCGCATTCACTCTTCTTTCCACATCACCCTCGTGCTTGCCATCTTTTGTAAACTTACATCCTAAATATACAAACTCTTTCACTTGCTCCACTCTCACCCCATTTATTAAAATATTGCATTCTGTTGAACTATCATCCCTTTCAAAAACCATAACTTTAGTCTTACTTACATTAACTTTCATACCCTTTTTTTCTAATGCATTATTCATAACAGTTATCATCTTCTGTAATTCCTCCTCTGAGTCCGCAAGTATCACTTGGTCATCGGCATAGAGAAGGCATTTGATAAATAACTCATCCATTCTAACACCACATTCATCTTCTTTCAAATCTGTCAAACAACTGTCCATGAATAAGTTGAACAGCCAAGGCGACGCTACACATCCCTGTCTAACACCTTTTTCGATGTTAAACCAGTCTGTGTATTCGCCGTCAATTCTGACACAAGCACTAGAATCCTTATAAAGAGATTTCAGTGCCTGAATCAGACGGCTGCTCAACCCATACGTAGACAGTGTTGTTGTAAAAAATATAGTACGTGAGTAGGACTTGAACTCGCAACGGTGCTCTTATTTAACTGAGCTATCACGTGATCTACCTTGTATGGCGAATTTCTCCACCATTTGATATTCCTATTCTATAACAAGCATTAGGAGTTAGGTCAGCTTATTCGTGACTAGATGGCGTTTTATTGAATTTTTTTATCAATATTCTGCAATGTTCTAAGTTTCATAGGCATGATTCTTGATTTGTGTTATCCTCCGTGTTGATATGGTGGTGATATCTTGATGATATCAAAACAAAATTGTAAAAGAATTATTTTCATGTTATTATTAGAGTTTGCTAAATGAGATTGTAGTTTTATTATCATAAAATGACTTCTGAGGCACCAATAATCAAAAATGTTTTACACACTGGGCAGAAATATATACCCATAGCAGAGGGAAGCAAGGTAAAGTTTCATAATTCTTTGGAACTACCAAATTATTTCTAAAATGAATTATTTTATTTTGTACCATTTACAGGCTCATTTTCACTTCCAAACGTGGAAATTAGGCAAAGAACGAGTTTTGGTCGACGACAGTAAGAAAATTGGTACAAAAGAACCCATGATTTTAGTGATAGGACACAAATTCAAATTGGAAGTTTGGGAAACTATTGTAAAAATGATGGCTGTCGGTGAAGTAGCTAGTTTTCATGTCAAGAAAGAGGTAAGGAAAAAGGATATAAGTTTTAAAACAGAGTAGATTCCAAAATGTCTTATCTTAGTAAAATAGTTACACAAACAAAATAAACATTTTCAGTTGGTGTACAGTTACCCGTTTGTATCCAAAACTCTGCGAGAGTTAGGCAAAGAGTCGCATACCATAAAACACTCATGCACTATGACTCTGCACACGGAGGGTATTGGATATCCTGACTTGGACGAGTTGATCAGCAACCCTTGTGATTTGGAATTTATTATCGGTAAGAGTAAAGTCCAGGCAATTCAGACATATTGAAATAAAGTTTTAATTTTTCAAATAATCAAGATATTAGCCTACTATATTGCAAAGCATGACCTTTGATTCTTTAAAAAAATAAAAAACTGAATCTGTATTTTTATTGAAATTTTAAATCCGTTCAGAATTAAAAAAAAATTAAATTAAATTCTTTAAAAAAATAAAAAACAATCTGTATTTTTATTGAAATTTTAAATCCGTTCAGAACTATTGAAAGTGGAAAGATCTGATGAGTATGAGAAAGATATCTGGCAGCTAAATGCACAAGAAAGGCTGGACAAAATACCTGCCCTGAAGGAGAAGGGGAACAAGCTGTATGGAGAGAAGAAGTATGACGAGGCAGAGGAAGCCTACAGTCAAGCCATTGGTATCTGTGAACAGCTGATGGTTAGGTAAGCTTTTCAAAATCTAGTGCATTCCCAGTTGAATCCTTAGGGTTGGGACACATCTGTCAGCACAAAACAGCACTTTTCTATGCTGGTATCCTTTTCTGTCCCTCAGAACAGTCATTTGCTAGAGCGAGAGAGAGCAACGGAAAGCTTCAGCATCGCCCGAGCTGAAGGGTCTGTCGCTCCCTCTCGCTCTAGCAACTAACAAATGACGCATCTGAGCTACAGAAAAAGATAGAAGAAAGATAGCATAGAAAAGTGCTGTTTTGTGCTGACAGATGTGTCCTACCTAACCAACCCTTAGCTGTCTTCTTAATTTGTTCACTTTCTCACATATTTGGTGCAGCTTTTCGAGAAAAAGCAAATGTCTTATTAATATCTTTTTTGTTTTAGGGAAAGAAAAAGTGACGAGGAATGGGTCAATTTAAATAAAATTAAGCTTCCCATATTGTTGAACTATGCCCAGTGCAAACTCATCAAAGGCGACTTCTATCCAGTGATAGAGCATTGTTCCACAGTGCTGGAGTATGATCAAGGTTCGTCTAGTTTTTTACAAATTCCTGGCCTTCTTTCATCCTTTGTGATATTAATTAAATTACAGTTGATTCAGTGGGAATAATAATAATAATAATAAATAAATATATAAGGACAAATCACACTGATTAAGGTAGCCCCAAAGTAAGTTTTAAACTTGTGTTATGGGATACTAACTCAACAATACTATATTTTATGATAAATACATATATAGATAAACACCCAAGACAATTTGAAAAAGGCCATTTTCCAACTTGCCCTGGCTGGGAATCGAACCCAGAACCTCCGGATTAGCGGTCTAGCGTGTTAGCCATTACGCCACGGAGGTCGTCAGTCGTCGTCGAATGATAAACTTATCAACATCAGAGTTGAAATGATAAGACTTATAGATGATGCTTCAAGGTGGGAATAATATAATTAGAGACCACACTCCGGACGATGATCTAGTATGTAGTTGGAACATAATAATAAATCGTCTACATTTCATCATAATGCGAATGATAGAAATCCTAGCAGACAAGAGGTGGGTACAATAGTCTTACAAACGATACTCCAGGGGTGGAAATTATCCACTTACAGATATCATTAAAGACTTACAACGAGAATGATTAAACTCACTGACGATACGGCACGGTTGGAATGACTAAACTTACAAATGATACACCATGGTGGGAATTAAATAATACCCCTTATTATGCAACAGCTTTTATTGGAGAGTGTAGTGAATAGGTTCTGACTCAATAGTTCTTATGTGCTTTTATTTCCAGACAATGAAAAAGCTTTATTCAGACGAGCAAAAGCCCACATAGGTGCCTGGAACCCCGACCAGGCAGAAGAGGATTTTAAACGACTAAAATCTTTGAATCCCAGCATGATGACTGCTGTGGACAAGGAACTAGATCACATCCGAAAATTGCGGAAAGAAAAGGCGGATAAAGATAGAGATGCTTTGATAAAATTGTTTATTAAAGGAGCTTAGGGTCAGACTCGACTTACGATCGTACTTTGATGTGAGTCCAGAAATACCTCCGGCACATAAAAATACATCTTCACCGTGGCTATGCTGGCTTACTTCAAAGACCGACCGTATTTGGAATATTATAATTTAATTTATATTTTTAAGTATAAGAATTAATTATTATGTTTAGTTACCTCATTGTGTACCTTGGGTACTGCCTAAAATATTTCGTCTTCGTATATAGTCCATCTAAATGTGATACTTTGCTGGTCGTCTGTTATAGTAATATATTTAATATTACTTAGTACACTTTATTGTTTAATATTATACCTTTCGCAACCCTTTCGATCATTTAATATTTTACCTGTGTCTGTTTGTGACTCTGGCTATAAACAGAATAATAAATAATAAAATACCACAGCGTTGCGCTGTGGAACCGTTAGGGCACAGAATACAGTAATAATAATAATAAGCAGCTTGTGGCGAGCTGTTGGGGAGTAGCGACCCCACGGACCTGAGTGCTCCTAGGGGAGGCCCCTGTTCCTCGTCTCCGACTTGCCTTTGTTGGTAGGACGAAGTGGAAACCGATGGGGTAACAGGAACCCCTACCTCTGTCTTGCCTTAATTGGCCGGCCAGAGTGGAGTCGCGAGAGCTATACTCGTAGGGTGGATGTGAAACGTCAGTGGTGAGTGGGCGTACCTGATGGGACCCTAAGGGAGCAAATGATGGTTGTTTAAAGCCCAGTGACAACTCTCCACCCTTCAGCCACTCAACTAGTGTTGCGCTCCTTGCTGCACATTATCGTGCAGCCTTTTTTCGGGGGCCCATTGACTGAGGCGGCGAGTCACCACCTGCCTATTTTATTCGTGTTACTAAACATTGGTCAGGCAGGTGCCATAGTCCTTCCCATAGCCCATGTTCCAATCCACTAGCATTTCATCCCAATAGTCCTAATGTAGTTTTTTCAATTAGTCCTCAATAGTCCTGCACCTACTGGGAATTGTCAGTGAGAACATTGTCATAGTGTCTTTACTATCATGCCCTAGTAAGTGCTCCATTACAAACTATACAAATCTCTCACAAGGCCTCTACATGTTGGACCTGTGTCCCCATGCAAGCCTCATAGGTCCGGGATACGTCCCGTGAAGGATAAACCTTGAGAGAACAATAATAATAATAAACGTTTATTTCGCACCATAACCACTAAACATTCCAGTACAACAGTAAGAGTAAACAGAACAGAATCTCCTAAGGTATGCGCAGTATGCGTCCCCGTTCCCCGCACCCGCACCTCTCCCCCGGTTCTTGACGGCAAACGTGAGTCATCGAGGCGAAAACGGGGGAGAGGTGCGGGGACGCATGTTGCGCGTACTTTAGGAGATTCCGGCCTGTGGTTAGGGGTAAGAGAGATATACGCAACATACATTACTTATCCTTAAGAAGTCGGCTAAACAAGCAACTGATACTTGTATTTTTTTTATATAAAATCTTTTTTCACTTCTTTTTTTTTTAAATCGGTTATTTCGGCTGTACTAAGCCGTGTCGTGATCCAGAAAATTGCAATCATTAAAAAATAACACCTCCATGATACTGTTAAAATTGACATTGACATCATATTGACATAACATACATAGGTGATCCCTATATAGTTTGTGATACATAACAAAAGTAAATATAACCTCAAACAGTCCACCTCCGTCTTTGCGTAAATATTTACAATAAACTTCATAAAAATGAGTGAAATTGGTGAAAATACAGAAAATGTTTTCGAATTAGACAGTAGGGACCAGAAAAATGAAAACAAGGAAGAGTATGCTTACTTAGATAAAGGTGGTTTTTCTTCCGAGAAATTTAAAATTGAGTTACGAGGATTACCCAAGTTTTATGGAATAGTTGTAAGTATTTCCTTTATTACTTATTATACACATAGGTTAACTATTATTCATGAGGCAAACATGGACTCCAATCAGATATACACCTTAGAATAAGAATTTAATGTGAATTGAACTTGTAAATGTGTGTACTTTTAACTACAACAAATTTAAAATCTTGCTTCCTTTTGTACTACTGCTAAGCTGCCTGCCAGGTGATTAGTATTGACAATAAACCATTATAGTAGCGTGGTAGACCCAAAAAATGTTGGCACGCATATCATCCTTGACAACGTCAACTTTGTCAAGGATGATATGCGTACCAATGGTCAATGGAACCCCGGCTTCACAACATTACAGCTGAGAATGTAACTGGGAATATGCTAAGATGAGAGAGTGAGAGATTATTATTAATTGATTTGGATATTAGATACATTTCACAAAAATATCAACCTTTGTCCCGTATGGTGAGGCCTATGGAGCCTATTTTAATAAAAGACCCAAATCTCTTATATATATAATACGCACTGTTAATTTTAAAGCCTTTTTCAAAAAATAGCTTTCCAACGCTACCTACTTGTAAAAGTACTTTTTATTCTTCTCAAAAAATATGTTAATATTTTAGGAACTAAAGAAACTGATGAACGAGAAACTCGGCCTCAATGCCAGCAAGATAAAGAGACCCAAAGTGTCAAGCAACTGGCTGTTTGCCTGCTTCAAGAACGAGGAGGAGAGAAGTAAGGCTATCACCACGCTGAACGGGTACTCTTGGAAAGGTAATGTTTCCACTCTCTACTTGCTTTTTATTTGTTCATCCTAGATGACTATTGACAAGGATCTTCATTTTTTGAAATGGTGTCAGCATATCTTGTTATACAGGTGTAGCCCGAGATTTTTTATTTATTTAACTTTATTACAATAAATGTAAATGGCGGACTTAAGACCAGGGGCCTTTGTGATGAGATGGTTGTGCTTACTCATTGGTATTTTGCCTCTTATTTGTCCTTATATATTTATCCATTTATAAATCTGATTAGACTACTGAAAATGCGAATCATATCAAATAGGTTATGCGGCTAGCAACCCATCACTATTTTGATTCATTTATCCATCTTCCCGTCCACCATAGTGCTAAATGTGGCCTTTGGTCACAGAATAAAGTAAGAGTATACAGAACGGAATCTCCTAAGGTACACGCAATATGCGTCCCCGTTCCCTGTCCCCCAACTCTCCCCCGTTCTTGTGCCGCCTTGCAGTGTGTGTTCGCCCGTCGACAAGGCGAGATCGGGCGAGAGGTGCGGGGACGGGGACGGGGACTCATATTGCGCAGGACCTTAGGAGATTCCGTTCTGTATACTCACTGTCTTCTGTGCTTTGGTTCTTGCGACCCTGAGCTCTTTAGAGCTGCAAGACTCATGCTCTGTCTGCCCTATTAGGAATAAAGACGTGATAGTGGATCTATTATATCTAACTAGCATTATTATTTAAACTAGAATAATTTTAGTAAAACTAAATAGGGATGTGGAGTGACTGGGTCAGAAATTGTATTTTATTTAATCCGTTAGTTAGATAATCCCGGAATAAAAATAAAGATAGTACGTAAAACTTTTATTTTAAGACTAATTGACTGAAATTGAAGTTGATGTCATAAAATGTAAATTTATTTTTATTTTTTATTCATATTCATTCATAGGTAATAAGATTTTTTTTTATTTGTATGCCTGAAAGGCGAATCTCAGCTTGCACTTACACTGAGACTGTGATATACAAATAAATGAGTTTGAGTTTCCAAGTGAGAGTGATTGACGTCACCGTCAAGTGAAAATCGTACTTGATCGTGATGTCATGCGGAATTTAAATATAATCTTTGTAACTATTTGCTCAGTAGAAAAAAGAAAAAATATGAATACAATATTTTTTTTAATGTAGCTGATGAGCTAAAAATATTTTTTTAAGTCTACATCTGTATTTATTTATTTATTTTACTCTTTATTTCACATAATTTACCAAATTAGACACAAATAATAGAGATAAATTTTAGCATACTAAAGGCGGCCTTATCGCACAGCAATCTTATCCAGGCAATCTTAATTATGTACCAGCGTAATTCATGTAAAAATAAACTTATTTACATTCTGGGCCACCTGCATCGAGTAGTGTGTCTCACATAGGCCTGCCATCACCTAAACTAAGGAATCCAGACAAAAAAATTCAAATACCCTAGACTTTTTGACAAATAAAGAGTTTTACCAAGACGTGCTTGAAGAAAAATTTACGGGGGCGCCAGGGCCGGAGGGGAAGGCGGACGGATGCGGAGGTGGTGGCACCCGGCTCCCGGACGCCCTACAAACTGACAAATCCGGGGAAACCCGCCTGGGTTTCCCCGGATTTGCCACCCGCCTGGATGGCAGACCTAAACTCATAAGATGTTATTTTACTTGTGGACGTGGACCAAAATTGTTTTATATTTATTATAGGTAAGACACTAACAGCAGAAGAAGCAAAGCCTGCACCAGATCCATTGGTGAGAAAGAGGAAGCTAGAGGAAGGCAATGATGGCCAAGACAAGAAGAAGAAAGAGATGGAGAATAAAAGCCAAGAAGAAAGGTTGAAGGATGTGGTGACACCCTACTGGAATATCCCTTATGAAGAACAGGTACAATAATAAGATTTTTATTTAGTACTTTACAATAGTTTTATTTGATTTTTAGACATTACCTTTAGCTTTTCTTTACATATTAGCCAAACGTGTCCGTTTTTAGGGTTCCGTACCCAATGGGTGCAAACGGGACCCTATTACTGTGACTCCGCTGTCTGTCCGTCTGTCTGTCTGTCCGTCAGTCACAGGGCTCTATCTCTTGAACCGTAATAGCTAGACACTTGAAATTTTCACTGATTATGTATTACTGTGGCGGCTATAACAACAAATACTAAAAATAAAAAATAGTTAAAAATTAAAGGGGGTCGTCATACAAGAAACGTGTTTTATTTAGCGTTTTTAACTTGATCTTTATAATGGCATTAACTAGATACTTTAAATTTTCACCAATTATGTATTACTATGACCACAATAACAACAAATACTAAAAATAAAATAAAGTTAAAAATTAAAGGGGGTCGTCATACAAGAAACGTGTTTCTTCAGTGTTTTAAAACATTGTACGGTGGTACGGAACCCTTCATGTACGAGTCCGACTCGCACAAGCCCGTTTATTTTTATTCGCAAATGTGCGACGAAAAGCTTCACATTATCACTTTAAACTGTAAACAGTAGTTCATAAAATAGTTTGAAGGGTTATCTAGATCCGTGTTATGGTACAAATTTTTAAATGATATCTCCGTTTCCTTTCAAATAATTTCAAATGGGGGCAGCATTGGACCCCGAAAAACGGCGTAGTCGGGTAATACATTCATACTTACATACGTACATATTATCTACATACTCGTAGCGGCGAAACGGCACATAACGGGTACCTTTTGGCTTCGCTGCAATCGGATTATTAACCGTTAATAACCACAATTTATTGTACTAACCAGGAATTTGGTTAAATAACGGTAGCTAACGGGTTTTTGGCAAAAACGATTGGCATTTGTGTTTCGGATGTTGTGTGTGTCTGTAGAAAAGCCCTAATATTCATATGTAAAATTTTTGAAAAATAAACTGTTTTAGTCTAATTACAGTAATTTTTCAAAAACACACAGTATCGTAAGCTGTGAACTTACAGCGCCTTAAGCGAAATAATAAATAAATATTCAGTCAGAAATTTGGGAGAAAAAAATTGACTCTTTTGTTTTACGGTTTTGAAAATGAATATAAATATATATCAAGGACAAATCACACTAATTTTGTGTTCCATTAATGATTCTTATTCCAAGATTTCAATATAGCTCAGTGTTTCAAAATCGACCTGTATACATAATGCCATATAAATTAAGTTCCTTATTTCCAGCTAAAGATTAAAGCGAAAGAAATAAAGCACTTACTCATGAAGTACGACAATGAAATGTGGACAAAAAATGTTGGCCGAAGAAGTGAGATTGAGGAAAAGCGTAAACTCCACAACGGCTTGACTTTCGAACTGACGGGTATTAAAGGTTCTCCAGTAAAAGAGAGCTATAGGAACAAGTGTGAGTTTACCGTGGGGTATGATGAGAACAATGAATTGACGGTTGGATTCCGGCTTGGCACTTATGCTAAAGGCACTATTTGTGTGGGTCCTATTGGGGAATTAAGCCACATAACGGATGCAACGAAAAAGGCAGTCATGGTATGTTTTATTGCAAGTTTTATTCTATCATCATTAGGTCTTTTTTAATCTCCACTGCAGGAGCACGACCCTCTCTGTACTTCAAGAGCCATATATTAGCCAGAGAATTCATAGGATTTGGCCTACACTCTCCACGCTGGCCAGACGGTTGGACGGTTGGTTTTCTTCTACACTTAATGAATATTATTGTATGATTTCAAATTCATATCCATGATACTGGTTACGTTTCCCAAGATATACAAGGTGCTTTTTAATTAGGTACATACAGGGGTCATTCGGTCCATAATTTTGGACAATGGTTCTCAATAAATGTATGTCGAAATACGAATAATTCTGTCACGTGACTACTTAGATTTGTATGAGAAACTGAATTTTTTTTTTCGGTATATGTACAATCATTGAAAAAAGGTGTTCAAAATGATGGACTGAATCACCCCTTAAACTATTTTTACCTAATATAAAAACACCTTATATATAGTGAAATACGAAGAATCCCATGGTCTATTCTAAATTTAATCAGTTGATTGCGTTTTAAAGCCGTGTGGTTCCCGGCAGAGAAGAATAGGAGCACTCCAAGTCTTCCCGTGGATGTCGTAGAAGGCGTCTTAGGCAACACAAGCTAAACAAAGCTTATAAATATCAATGAGATGAGACCTCTCCAACCCGTCCGCCAGCGTGGAAAGTGTAGGCGAAATCCTCTGATTGCTCTGGCTTGTATATGGCTCTGGCAGTACAGAGAGGGTCATGCTCCTGCAGTGAAGACAAAAAAGACCTGATCATCATGATGATTGCGTTTTATTTATCTATTTTGTCATTATATGTGTTACATGTTTTAAAAAGTACCATCTAGCGTTGTTAAACCTATCCTAGGATTGGATCTGATCTACCCTTTAGGTTGCGAAGATCAGACGGAGGTCGCTCTGTGTAAAAAACCACTAACCTCGTCAAATCACCTAGGTTAGGTAGCGGACCCCGGGCTCAGAAGCGTAACCGCTGAGGATGCAACCGGGAATACGTTCGAAAGATGATGATGACGTGTCTTGAGGAATGTATTAATTATCATGTACAATAAAATCTCGGGCTAGGAAAATCATCTTCCTTCATTTTGTTTCTATTTTTGTAGCTTTTCCAAGACTTCGTGCGCAAATCAAACATGCCTCCGTTCTCTCCTGCAGACTACTCAGGCTACTGGAAAGGTCTCATTGTAAGGCATTCTATCTTTGCCAATGAGATCATGCTTATAGTACAGATGCATCCACAGGTAAATATGAAAACTTCAGATTTCAGATATTTTTTAAGTTAAATTGTAACAATTATGGTCTAACGAAATACTGAATTTATTTTAAGTGTGAATTCAATCCATGGTACTAAAAAACATTCCCCAAGAAACATAGTATATCGAAATATGAAATATTTTTTAGCCTCCCTTAAAAGTTAGGAGATTAGCTGATCCGAGACGAAAAACAAAAAAAAAATATTTTTTATATGTATTTCGATATATGTTCCTTGGGGAAAGTTGTTCAGTTTAATGGACTGAATTCGCCCTTAAAATAGTTTCAGTAAATTTTATTAGACGTTATATAATTAATTTTCTAATTACGCCACTTACTGATGTAACAAACATTTAGGTAGTTCATGGAAATTCAAGAAAAAATATGGAAGCGCTCTTAGGACAGATTTTTTTTGCCAAATTATATCAAAAGAACTTTTTTTGAACAAAGATAATGTTATTACACTAGTCATCAAATTACACCTGGGAGGGAAAAAGAAAAATCCTCATAAAATTAATTCTGTAATCTTTCTTCCAGGAATTAACACAAGAAGAATTAGATAAAATGAAAAAGGATTTAGTTGACTTCTTCAGCTCTGAAGAGGCAATTGCCTGTGGCATCAAGTCCTTATACTTTGAACTTGTTATTAAACGGTAAGTTATATTTTGAACTCGTTACTAAACAGTAAGTTACCTTAAATTTACCATGTACGTCATAGGAACATTATTTTTTAACCTTTAGGCTCAATTTACAAAGCTGAGGAATCGAGGCCAATTTCAGGAAATTCACAGATGACTACGAAAATATAGTACAAATTATCATGAAGAAAAGAACTTCGCAGAAAATCCCGCGTATTCTGCGGGATTTCTTTTGACAACACAATTTTATTCATTACTATTGTGACATATAGTTCAAAATGCTTTGTAAATTTTTGAAAATTAGCTTCTATTCCGCCGCAATGTAAGTTGAGCCTTAGAAACTGGATATTTTGCACGTTATTTCAAGGCCGTAAGGTAATTTTTTTTATCTACGTTAGACAAACTGGATGTCAGTTTGTTGCATGGGTTGTATATCCGGATATTTTTCATAATTTTTAACGTTATTTTAAGGTTGAATATTTTGTGTTTTGTCTACAATTTTTATATTTTTTGTATAATTTTCAGAAAGTCCGGTGAGGATCCATCCAAGGCTGTACACTTGATGGGCTCAACACATATCGTGGATTCGATATTAGGACAACAGTTCAGAGTATCACCAGAAGCATTCTTTCAGGTTACTTTCTATTAGTTCATTTCCTAGTCCTGTAACAGTAGTTCATACATCCAAGCCCAGGGCAATGAAAGAAAAAAATCTTAGATCACAGGAGTTTGCTTGAATATGATATCTAGACTCTCTGAGTATTTTTTTATCGGCGCCTGACATGTGTATACAATGTTAATTGACATAAAATATCAGTCAAAAAACAAAACAATAAAATCGGAATTTTCATACAAAAGTTTGCAGCCGGGCAATTTGTATGGGAATGTCGATTTTTTGTTATTTTAAATTCATTATACTATAGTGATCTAGGGGCTATAGCCCGTGGTACAGAATACATTAAGAGTAAAAACACAATGGAATCTTACAGCGTCTCCCGCAATTTGGCGTCCCCGCCCCCGTTCTATGTGTTATTGCGCTCTAAAACAGGGTTAGTTGCTAGCCGCACGCAATTCGCGACGTGTCTTGAGAACTGTCAACCAATAGTAACCATCATGGTGAGAAGATGCGCGTATAATAATTGTTTATTCGCCGAATACAATAAAGAACGTATATTTCATAGAACTCCGAGTAAGGAAAACAGGTAAGCAAAGCAACAATATAATTTCACGTTATTACATATAAAACAGAATAAGTATTTTTACGTCATAGTGTTCGCAAATCTCCCCGTGTGGAAAGATATAATCGTAAATACGTCGAACTCGTTAGTAGGTAAGTATTAAATTAATTCTGCGGGGCGAACCTGAGTATAAAACTTTCAAATTGACGTGTGTATAGATATATTGTTTCGTTTGTAGTAGCAGGCCTGTGTCACTCCCCGTTTAGGTATCGAAAATGTACCTACATTATTACTGAGCGCGCAGGCGGCCCCTCCGGGTGGTAAATTCAGTTATACGAATCGTTTGTCCAGAGTAATAAGAATGAAATTGGCTTGCAATGGATGTCTAGGTATCTATCCGAAAAGGTGCTGAGTTCTGTCGCGAGCTAAATTAAACCATATCGCTAGCCACATTGAGTAGATATTTCGTTAAATTTCTTTGCTGAGTGCGACTTCTGTACGTTAGTATTATTTATTCTGTGTTAGTAGTAGTAGGTATATATGTTACTCTGAATCTAGGAAGTGTCATACCTGTGCCCGTGATTCAATTTATTACGCAGATCGACATATGTCGTATATCATGTCGGTATAATATGTGTCTTGGGGAAAGTTGTTCAGTAACATGGACTGAATCAATCTTTGATACAGTTTCAGTATATTTAATTAGACCCTGTATAATTCTGCCCCTGGCCCATACAGGAAGTGGCTAAAATTATAATTATTTTAAAAAATTTTAGACCAACACATCAGCGGCGAACATTCTGTACCAAAGTGCTATCGACATGAGTGAAGTGAAGAGCGATTCTACAGTAGTGGACATCTGCTGCGGCACCGGTACTATAGGGCTGTGTTTTGCTAAGGTTTGTATATTTACGTCATTGTCCAAAAAATGGTTATCGGCTTGAAGATAATAGGGTATTACACCCATTTTTGAGAAGTGGTTTAACCCTTTCACCGCGAGACTTTATATCTGTTGTCGTGCTTCCAGCGCGAGGAATTGTGAATATCCATAGTTTTTGGTCGGATATATCCGACGCTCGCGAAATGGGCACGAAAATGTTTGTCGGATTAATCCGACGTTCGCGGTTAAAGGGTTAATTTCAATAAACCATTTAAAAAAGAACAATTTTTTTATTCAATCGATAAGTGCTATAAAAATGCAATTAAATTGTAAATTTTCAAATTTTGCGCGCAATTTCTGAAAACGTAGATGCAGTGGATGCCATATTGCTCTGCGGTCATGACGTCAGTTATGAATTTAAACAAATGCGCTGATGTATCTTTTTTTGGATATTCCCAGGTTCAAAACGTTTGTCACTTAAAATGTGGACGGCAACCAATTAGCGTACAAAGTAACAAATTCAAAAGCTTTTAGAACATGTTCACAACCGTATCTCAGTTAACTAACCGTTTTGGTAAACCTCCTGTAGCATTGCAACAAGGTTCTCGGTCTAGAGATGGTAGCAGAAGCAGTGAAGGACGCCAAAGCGAACGCCGAGCTCAACAATATCACGAATTGTGACTTTTTCACCGGGAAAGCGGAAGACATTCTCCCGTCGGTGCTGGCGCGGGCCTCCGACGACGTCGTGGCGATCGTCGACCCGCCCAGAGCTGGACTCCGTGAGTAATCGTATAACTTCGTAGTTATATGTGTTTCCCTATTTCTCGCACATCACATTTCTCGACACCATTGCATACAGTGGCGGATTTACACATTTGCCGCCATCCTATTACTTGACAGATACCTGATACTTTCCACCAGATTTCAAAGGCATATAATTATTAGCGGATTAAAAATAATTTCAGATTATGCTACTTTTTGATATGAATAATAAAAAAAATTGTCAAGTGCCAAATTAAATAATAGTAGTTTATGACACTGTCACTTAATGAGGGGTATTACACACGAGTGTGGGTTTAAAAATCGAGCCGCACACCATGCCGCAGGCGAGATTAATAGTGTCACACGAGTGTAATAATTCTAAAATAAATATATAATAAATATATAGAATAAATAATACTAACCTACAAAAGTCTCACTCAGCAAAGAAATTCGAAGAAATATCTACTCAATGTGGCTAGCTATATGGTTTAATTTAGCTCACGATAGAACTCAGCACCTTTTCGTATGGATCTACAAAACCTAGACATCCATTGCAAGCCAATTGTGCAGTGTCATACACTACTTTATCTAATCTCATATACTAGAATTCCAGCTATTAAATAAAAGATCAAAGTTGAAAGAGAAAGAAGTTGTTTATTTAGAGTTGAGTATTTAGACCATAATTTGGACACTTAAACTTCTTAAACAATTTCTGGAAATAGGCCAATAGTACGTTTTCGATAATACGAATCCTTTTGAGCGATAGCTCAAAAGGGCGTATTCAGGGCCGTAATAAAAAAGAATTAATTATCTGTGTCCTTATAATTTATTTTGAATTGCTGTATGATAATACAGCAATCAAAACTTGTTTGAACCGCGTTAAAAATGGTGAACAGCGCAGCGTCTATAGCGTTCCATTTACAAAATAAATTGATCGCTAAGGAAACCAGTCAATTAAAACGATTCGAAACGCAAAAACGGTATCACCATTTTTATAAGGCTCAAATTGAGTGTATTCAGAGCCGTAAAAATAATTGACCTGTATCGTAACAATTAAAAAAATTACGTATAACATGTATTTTGTTCGGGAACCAGTGTTATAATAGTAATTCTATTTTTAAATTTTGATATTGTGTTCATAAAGTACGTAAATATAAAATCGTTCTAAAGTTTATAATTTGAAATTTACGACATGAGATTAAATAAAAACAATTTTAACACTCAAACCTAAACGTTTACTATCCAGATATGCGCGCTATAACTCAACTCCGGAACACTAAAAAAGTGAAGCGACTAGTGTACATATCGTGCAGCCCGGCGTCCGCCGTGAAGAACTTCGTGGACCTCTCCCGCCAGTGCTCCAAGACGCTGCGCGGAGCTCCCTTCGTACCAGTAAGGGCAGTACTTGTGGACATGTTCCCGCAAACGAGGCATGTCGAGCTGGCAGTGCTGTTTGAGAGAGAGGAGGTGAGTGTCATCGCCCTATAACCTGTTATTCCAAAGACCTTGTAACTCATCATCATCCGAGCGTATTCCCGTTTGCTTCCTCAGCGGTAACGCTTCAGAGCCCGGGGTCCGCTACCTAACCTAGATATATATAATAATAATTTATAGCTTCGATACCCATCGTGTAGGGAACTATAAACTATTCACTCAATAAATATTAACCATTCACTAAATTTTTCATTCATTAAGCTTTACATCCCTAAACTAAACACAGATTATCTATGATGAGTTTTTGGCGGGAAGTTAAGGGGTTCGGTTGGGGTTTGCTTTAAATTATTTTACAAATTGATTTTAGTGGACTTTATAATATGAAATTGGTGTTGTTTGGTGTTATAAATGCTAATGACATGAACAATGTGTGAAATTGTTAAAGTGGAGAGGCATAGTAAGGCTGTAGTGATATTTATTATGCGGACTGTGTGGGCGTCTTCGGGCGTCGTCCGCCACTCAATCGTCTATGTAAACCAGTGGACTCGTATAGATTTGTCGCCAGAAGCTCCCTTGCAGCAGTCAAAGGCCTACACCACCCTTTGATTGTCTTGTTAGGATTAGGAATAAGAACAAAATTAAAGATAGGCTCTAAAGGACTTGTATCCACAGCCGTAAAATTATTTAATAAAAAAAAATCAGATTATCTATAAGATGTCGAGTTTTTGGCGGGAAGTCAAGGGGTTCGGTTGGGGTTTGCTTTAAATTATTTTGCAAATTGATTTTAGTGGACTTTATAATATGAAATTGGTGTTGTTTGGTGTTATAAATGCTCATGCTCATGAACAATGTGTAAAATAATTAAAGTGAACAGACATAGTACGGCTGTAGTGATATTTGTTTTGCGGACTGTGTGGGCGTCTTAGGGCGTCGTCGTCCGCCACTCAGTCGTCTATGAAAACTAGTGGACTCGTACAGATTTGTCGCCAGAAGCTCCCTTAAAGCAGTCAAAGGCCTGCACCACCCTTTGATTGTAACTGGTTAGGTTAGGATTAGGAATAAAGAACAAAGTTAAAGATAGGCTCTAAAGGACTTGTATCCAGAGCCGTAAAATTATTTAATAAAAAAAAAAAATCTATAAGATGTCAAATCTTTGTTTACATTTCGATGCAGCTTTGAATAGAATAGACTTTATATGGATGTTATTTGCTAAACCTATTTTGGTTAAAACATATTTTGTCCTCTCCGGCCGTCATTGCAACCAAGTTTCACAACTAGTTGCGATAGAAGAATTTCTTTTCTTCATTCGGTACTGGTTGTCCTTATTTCTATTTTCAATATTTGACATATTAAGAACGAGACAAAGCATATTTACTAAAATAAGTATAAGTTTTGTTAACCTGTATTTTTTTTTCAGAAACCATCTTCAACGGACCCCAATGAAACTTCCACTGAAAGTAAAGATTAACCTACGGTGTTTATTGGATTCTAATCTGTTGATTAGAATCAATTATATTGACAAATGTGTATTATAATTTATTGTAAATACAATTTGTAAGATGAGATCGCTCGTTTCATTTACACCATATCTTACAAATTTTATTTTTTGAAGTGAAGATTTTTTTCCAATGACATCTCTATTTCTAATAAATAAGGTCCGCATAAATGTCCATCTACAACCTTCTACTAGTAAACCTTCGTCTAAGGATGTATTCCATCATAATCATTAGCGAGCCCTGACTGTGTCGGCACCGTATTAAGTTTCAAACCAAACTAGTACCTACAAACTATAAACGCACTAATGTCAAAGAATATATACACTACGCGAAAAGAAACATCACTTAAGCATGTGTGCACGTAAAATCGCTTGCGGCTATGTTTGGGTGTCTGGATATGCGCGGGGGCCTTGAGAGGCGTGGAACAAGCTATCGCTGACTGCTTTGGCCGAGGGCTGGTACCTAGTTCGCGTCTCTCTCACGCACCGCACGATAGTCCATTTCAGTTTGGTATCAACCCTAGCGTTACGAGCTCCGAGCTCAAGGTCACCGGCATTCGAACTCTCACGTACAGGGAGTGTCGCCGCTGTGCTAATGCGCCGAATACAATGCCCGCCTGTCCATTTTTATTTTCTTTAATTTCTTTCAAAAACCACACACCACTTTTAATGTGATGATGGGCGGTAAGATAGAATAAATGGACAAGTGCGAGTCGGACTCGTACATGAAGGGTTCCTTATCTCCGTACAATGTTTTTAAACGCTGAAGAAACACGTTTTTTGTATGACGACCCATTTAAATTTTTAACTTTATCTTATTTTTAGTATTTGTTGTTATAGTGGCCATAGTAATACATAATCGGTGAAAATTTCAAGTATCTAGTTAAGTAATTTAGTTAATGACTCCGATTGGGGTGATGCCAACCTTGTGAGATTCAAGACACAGGCGTGTCTCTTCTCTGCTAAAAAGAGCCCTTTCAACTTGGCTCCCACTTTCCGGGGTGTGCCTGTTCCTGTCACCCGTCATCTCGAACTTCTCGGTATCGATCTCTCATCAAATCTTAACTTCGGTAGCTATATTGAGTCCAGGGCTAAGACGGTTCTAAAAAACTGGGCATCCTCTCCAAGGTCCAACGGTATTTAACCCCTGACCAACTGTTGAGCCTTTACACAGCTCAAGTCCGCTCATGTATGGAGTATTGCTCCCGCCTATGGGATGGATCTGCCCGCTATCAGCTCGAAGCCCTGGAAGCTATCGACAGACGTGCCAGAAGACTCGTTGGTGATGAGTTGCTTACGGCAGGACGGTTCCAGAGCCTCGAATATCGCCGACTAGTAGCAAGTCTGTGTGTCTTCTACAGGCTGCACTTCGGGGAGTGTGTGCAGGAATTGCATAATTTAATTCCCCCTGCACCATTCCACCATTGGACAACACGACGTGGACAGGGATTCCACCCATTTGTGGTCGATATTCCTCCTCATCGTACCTCTCGATTCGCCTCCTCCTTCATTGTGCGAACCGCTAAGGTGTGGAATTCCCTCCCTGCGTCGATGTTTCCCCATACATATGATTTAGGGATTTTCAAGGCAAGAGTGAATAGGCACTTTTTGAGTCTGCGTGATACACCTTAGATCTCATCTTAGCTTACCATCAGGCTAGATAAAGGTCAAACGCACTCAAATTTCTAATAAAAAAACAAAAAAGTAATGCCATTATGAAGACCTAGTTAAAAAAGCTAAAGAAACACGATTCTAGTATGACGACCCCCTTTAATTTTTAACTTTATCTTATTTTTAGTATTTGTTGTTATATCAGCCATAGTACTCGTAATACGAAATCGGTGAAATTTTCAAGTATCTAGTTAATGCCATTATAAAGTACGAATTAAAAACGCTGAAAAAAACACGTTTCTTGTATGACGACCCTTTAATTTTTGACTTTATCTTATTTTAAGTATTTGTTGTTATAGCAGCCATAGTAATACATAATCTGTGAAAATTTCAAGTATCTAGTTAATGCCATTCACAGACCTACCACTACCAGACCTGCATAGTGCGTGGCCACTTAACTGCATCTCTTTCTATCTTTGATTGTTGCCTCCACCCATATTTTGCACACGTAACAGAACACACTATGGTTACTAACTTAAATAAATATATAGGGACAAATCACACTGATTAAGCTAGTCCCAAAGTAAGTTTTAACTTGTGTAATAAGTTCAAATAAAACCCTAAATCACCTTTTAAATGATAAAATCGCTAAAATTAATAATTTCTTCGATCGTTTTGTGGTTTGTTTGGCCCTGATTTTGACAGTAGGCCAGCTTATAGCAGCCACGCCGATAGAGACAAAGAAACATACCAGCGTCTCTTTTACACTCACGTTGTACTGTATTTGACAGTCTCTTTCTAGCAATATCGTTGCAAGTCTAGTAGTGGTAGGTCTGTGATGCCATTATAAAGATCTAGTTAAATACGCTGAAAAACACGTTTTTTGTATGACGCCCCCCTTTAATTTTTAACTTTTTTTTATTTTTAGTATTTGTTATAGCGGCCACATTAATACATAAATTGATTTTTACTTAACACGTCGTTTTAATTCAATTTATTGCAATCGCTTTTCATATGTGATCTTTAATGAACGTTTCTATTTAAAGATGATTTTTATTTAGGCATAAGTAAAATATTAATAAAACTGAAAGTTTTGATAACCATTTTCTATTGTATTTTACTTGGTGTTACTTAAAGGGATAACAGATATTTCTTTTGGCTATAATTGAGTAATTAAATTCAATATCAGCACAAAATTAAGCATCAAACAAGCTATTAGGAAGATTCCGTTTACACCTTAATCGAGTTGTGTGCGCCGCCCCGAGCATCCCAGGAATTTAATATAAGACGCCGCATACCGCCACGGACGCCTTTCATATCGTCACGTCAAATTTAAATATGAAGAGAGAAGGGAAAATAGATGAAATTAAAAAGAAAAATATACAGTGTGAGTTACAAAATTTGCCTAAAATTTCTACATCAATTTTCTTCGTACTATCCCTCTACTATTTCGGGTTTTCCTTCCTTGCTTCTTTTGAAAAACGTATATTTGCCTTTTTCAAATCAAAAAATAAAGAAGGACCTTTGAAAAGAAAGCTTACATAAAAACAAAGCAACGGATAACGTGATATTTTTAATTTTTGTAAGGAACTATTGCAAAACAATCTTTTTAATTACATTTTTGTGAGATAAATAAATCTCTTTTTAGAGAATAACATTTAACCCGGGACGGGAAGAAGCTCACAAATGAAGTAGTTAATGTGAAAAACTAAATTGAGTTAACACTTCTGTACGCGACAGTACGTCTATATTGCATTCCAGGCCAGAGGGTGCCGTGGCGGCCTTTATTTCATATCTATTCTGTGGGGGAGCGGTTGCCCTTCTCTCATTATCGTCTTACCATCCAAACCGAACACCGCTACTGCCTTTTTCCTTTTTAAAATCACTAAGGCAGAACTTCTAGTAAGAAAATGTTTTAAACGTATTAAAAATGAGGGTGAAGTGTATTATATCTGTTATATCAGTGTTAATTTGCTCTCATTATTCATATTTGATCCGAAGCACATCAAGTAAGTACCAAATTTGTCAATATGAAAATAAATTATTCTAGAAACTGAATAAATAAAATTTACTTGCTGATTTGTATAAGAGAAAGTTGTACCAAGAAAAAGTTGATAGATTTTATAGTACCTAAGTCGAAACTATAATCTATACTTAATTTGCCAATTCCATAGATTTACTTGCGTAGAATGTTAGCTTCATTAATAATCCATTTATATAAGGAGATTGAGCTAACCCCAAAGTAAGTTTTAAGCTTGTGTTATAGTTAAATGATAACTAAACGATACTATATTTTATGATAATTAGGTACATATCCACATATCATATCGATTTAAATTTTTCAACAATTTCAACCTTATATTTGTGAGTAAGCCGCATTTGAGCGGCGCGCCATGTACTTTTAGCTTCATACCTAAGCTGCGGAGTGCGGCTGGTCTGACTATACTAACAATTTCATGTAGGTACTTTTGTCGTGGAATGTACCATTAATACCTACCTTAGTTAATTTTCTCGCATATTGTGTCTAGATACAGAAAGACATTTGGCTGAAAGTGAAGCAGTGTTGGACCCCAACGGTGAACTGCTGTTAAAATGGAGAGTGGACTACTCTGCCCGTCGGATCCAATTCGAACTATCGCTAACCGAGAAGGCGCCGTCGTTCAATTGGTTTGCCATTGGATTCTCGGATAGAGGGGGCTTGGAGAATGCTGATGTGTGCCTGCTCTGGACCGACTATATGGGCAATGATCACTTTGAGGTAGGTAAAAATTCTATATCTGAGGATCCTGAGGCTAAGCTGAAAACCTCAGTCTACTCAAACTCCGAAATAGAATAGAATAGAAAATTCTTTATTCAGTGTTAAAGTAGGTACACTTACATTACAATTATTTCATAAGTAAACCTTACTTATGAAATATTACATTGCAAAAAAACTTAAACAGTACCTTACATATACTGGAAATACATTTGATTACTTAAAGTGATATCCACTCCGCATTAGTTGCTGATCGCCAATTAAGGCAGACCGCAACGCTGGTCTTCCGTGGAACCACAATTTTACAAACAAGATCCACTGTAAATCGTGACGTTAAATTTCATCGGCTGATTTTAAAGCAGTCTAAGTTTCAGGTGTAAATTAGACACTTTCTCTTAACGCTGAAATTCAGTCACATCGGGCTTTGACTAGATAATCTTGAAAACTGCTAGAGAATTTTGGCTTTGGCCAAAAATATTTTTATTATTTTAAATATTTTAAAATTATATTTTATACCTATTATGGATGGGTTTGTTACAGGATATGCATTCAGATAAAGGCGGAAAATTAGTAAAGGATGAACGACAACACTGCGAAGGATTTTACCTGGACAGCAAAAGTAGGAGTGTTAGTTTTGAGCGCGACTTTGACACATGCGACCCTCATGACTACGTGATCGAGGTACGTTTAAAATAAAACTAGCTTTTTGGGCGTTGCGCGGGCTGCGAGCAGCCCGCGACTTTTCATGCAGCTGTTGAAGTTGGCTGAAGTACATGTCCAGTTGAGAAAATGCGTAAAAAACTGCAGTCAGTAAAGAAAACATCAAAAAATATGTGGGTGACCATATTGAAATCAAAAATTTTTTGCAGTTTTGAGTTTCGTGGGCTGCTTTACCCCAGCATACAAAACTCCAGACCCCTTCGGTATTCCAGTAGGACGTTATGAACGAATTAAGTTTACATTCTTAAACCCAGACGCCACCTCAGTTTTCAAAAAAATGTCGGATTTTAATTTAGCGATCTAAAAACCCTTGCATAGGTACTGAATTTCAGTAAAATTGGACGCAGTCGACTATTGGCGGTCATCTTTTAAAATTTAAAAAAAAAAGCTCAACGTTAGGTGGGAGTATATTTAATATTTGTAAATTAGTTTCAATATGATGAAGAAATAAAAAGGCAAAACACATGTTTCAGGATGAAACTGTTCACGTAATTTGGGCACGAGGAGTCGACAAGCTGTTTTCGTCAAAAGGATTATGCTTGACGTGTACCACTACCAAGAACCATGGGTTCATCAGAGTTCGGCTCCTAACTCCTCCTGGGCACAAGAAAGTCGATAGCCATGAGCTACGCTTTACCAATAAGAATCTGAAAGTCCCAGGTGATGACACTACTTACTGGTGCAAAGTGATCAAGCTCCCGGACTATATCACCAAAACCCCTCATCATATTATTCAGGTAATTACGAGAATAATAAAACTGAATCATTAAATTATTTGGTATTAAATTATTTTGGTGTATTTTTTTTCAGTCTATCTCTTCTTTTCTTCTACTGTTTGATTTGAACGAAAGAATATACATTACTCGTGAAGTTATAAGTTCCTGCGTAATAATAAAAAAAATAAAAGAAAAGAAAGTTTCGTCATCATTTCAGTTAATTTTTTTTAAAGTCAAAATCTTTTATTAAGCCCATTGTCACCAAGTAAAGATCTAAAAATGGAATCCTCGTGATATTAGGAGAACTCATCAAATATTCTAGGCACACATACAGGCTGACTTTTTAACCACCAGCCAAATTTTTTGAGCAAGTTCAGTCCATGATACTAAACTACTTTCCATTAATACAATCAACGAAATACTTGATACTTGAAATACTTGTGTCAGCACGTATGCGGCGTCCTACCTCACTAACACCATGCGCTCGCCCGGTGCGGCTGCAAAGGTGGCAGCCGAACATAAAAAGTCAAAATATTCGGTTCCGTCTAACCAGTATGAATCGTTTCGGTTGCCGTAGAGACAGTAGTTGACCATGGTGTTCCGAAGCGAAGAGCTTTGTTAGTGAGATAGGACGGCGATTAAAGTCCCGTGGATATGACCACCGCTCCGGATGGTACCTGGTCCAAAGGCTGTCCATAGCAATTCAAAGTGGAAATGCAGCAAGCATAATGGGGACCTTTGAGCCGGGTACAATTCGGGGTGGTATTTTTGACTAATTTATTTAATATTGACGAAACTATAGTGAATTTTGTATATTTTTTTTTCAATGAATAACTAAAATAAAAGTTCGTCTTCCCATACAAATCAGCGCTCAGCCAAACGGATTTTGTATGGGAGGTCAAAATTTTTTTATCGTTTTTTAATAACTTTTTTTATAGAAAATAGTTCAGTATCATGGACTGATCTTGCTCCAAAAATTTGGCTGGCACCCTGTATATTGATTTCAATGTTTTTGTCAGTGAATCAAGCATTTGCATTCAGCAAATGTAATTTGGTGAAGAAGAACTAATGGAGAAGACAAGAAATTAAAATCGCTTTTTTTGTTTAAATTTATATCTGGATATTTATTTCATAATTGTTGGACGTCAGAATATTATGTTTAGTGCTCGTTTGCTGGACATAGGCCTCCATGCATCCACCGTTTTAAATCCGTATCGTTAGAACTAAAAATTGATTTGTGCAAACCAATTTATTCTTCTTTCGTATCGATTTTAGTGTGGTATAATAATGACGTTTTATTTCCTCCAGTTTCAATCAACAATCACACGGGGTAATGAAGGCTTAGTTCACCACATGGAATTGTTCTACTGTGACACGGATCCAAAGACAGACATTCCTTTGTATGAAGGTAACTGCTTTGCTCCAAAGAGGCCTGAAATCACTAAAACTTGTTCAAAGGTAAATAACGTACACTTTTGTTAGCTGACATATTTAATATTTGGGGTACAGTCATACACAAAAGTGATAATTAAAATAAGCTGTCATTAAAAATTACAAGTAGAATTGCAGATTATTTGTGTCTGTATCGGATGACTGTTTGACTTTGATGAAAAACCAGAACCTTTACTCCAAAAGCGGGACGACAGACGTACGTAGCTACGGGTCCGCGTTTTAGTGTCAATCAACATTAAGCGTTACAAAATGATGTAATGAATAAAGTGTAATTCGGTTTAACACAGAAACAAAACGACACTGTGGGACGACTGTCCTACTTGTTATATTTTCTTTTTATGTTATAGGACGGCAAACGAGCAAGCGGGTCACCTGATGGTAAGTGATCACCGTAATTGCAACACCAGGGGTGTAACAAGAGTGTTACCGGCCTCTCAGGGCCCTCCCCAGAGGGGGGAGGGGGGGAGACGGGGCCCCGGCTCTCACTCACCGAACGAAGCATAGTAGCGGTAAACCCACTACTCAGACGTCGAGTTTCTGTGAGAGTGTGGTACTTGCCCGGACGAGCCAGCCCATTCATGCTACTAGCAAAACAGAGTTTTGCCGGAAGCGTGGCTCTACCACAACTAAACATACATATACACATGACGACCTCCGTGGCGTAATGGTTAACACGCTAGACCGCTAATCTGGAGGTTCTGGGTTCGATTCCCAGCCAGGGCAAGTTGGAAAATGGCCTTTTTCATATTTTCCTGGGTCTGGGTGTTTATCTATATATGTATTTATCATAAAATATAGTGTCGTTGAGTTAGTATCCCATAACACAAGTTTAAAAAAAAAAACTTACTTTGTGGCTAGCTTAATCAGTGTGATATGTCCTTATATATTTATTTATTTATTTATTTATTTATTTATATTCATTACATATTATATTTCCCGACTACTTGAAGACGCCTGGACTGATTTCGAAAATTCGTTTTGTTCCGATTTGAAAATTTCTTTTTTGTTTGAAAGGGTATAGGTACTTTCCAGGTGTTCCCATACAAATTTTATTAATATCGGTTGTGTGGTTTGTTTTTTAAACGAAAATAACTGGAAAAGATATGTCGTCTATGTATACAATTGTTTGAATATTTAGCTTTTCTGGAGTAATGCGTTACATTGATTTACATTTAAGGTGAAATCAGCGTGGGCTATGGGTGCGCCCCCGTTTACATATCCAGAAGAGGCCGGGCTACCTCTTGGCGGACCTGATAAAAATAAATACGTCATGCTTGAAGTCCACTACAACAATCCAGAAATGAAAAAAGGTGGGTATTATTAGTGAACACACGAACATGAGCCAAATTGTTCAAGGATTTATCGGATATAGGGTTGTGTGGATTCACAGTTTGGAACAAACACCTGTAGATATTCCTTATGTATGTATATGCAATTTAACTTTTTTCAGATTGGGTCGACAGTTCTGGCATAGTAGTGTTTCTGACAGCCAATAAGCGAAGATACGACGCGGCCATAATGGAGCTCGGGTTAGAATATACCGACAAAATGGCTATACCTGGCGGACAGAAGGCGTTCCCCGTGTCTGGATACTGTATACCACAGTGTACTGGAGTGGTAATGCGGTATAACTACTCTATCTGTTCTACAACAACTCTGTACAACTATTCTATCTGTTTCTCTTCTCCTAAAGGTTGACAGGGAGAGAATGCTTTAGCATTAAGTCTACCTATTGTAGCTTTTGGCTCAATAAAATTAAATAAATAAATAAAACCGCACTATTTGCTATTTATATAATTCAAAAAAAAATTTTTTTTTTTCATATTTTGCTGTGAGCCACCATGCGGCTCCAGCCAGCAAGCAACGAGCCGTGCTGATTTTAAAAAGTAAAACGGCCGGAAAGCAATGTTGTATATCACAGTTTTATAGTTGAATTTATTTAAAAACAAAAAGTTTATTATTTTTATGATTATTATATAAAATCAGTTTATTAGATATTTTAGTAAGTGTGTTGAAAAACGTCGTACGATATACGTGCGTATATTGTTTAAACACACTCGGCTCTATTACGCCTTTGCCTTCGGCTTGGGGTAAAATTCCCACTCGTGTGTTAAAACCACCATAACGCACTTATACTGTAATGTACAATATGCATTGTAGTAGAGCTTTATGACTTAGCGGTGTAAAGTTTAATTTCTTTTGTTACCTAACGCATGAAAAGGGACGCTGACTGTACCTGGACGCGCGCCTGAAGTTGACATTTTATCTTGGGCTTTTCGGCCCTTGCTTCATGTAATACGCTACTTTCCATCAAGTCAAATCAGATACTTTTTTCTTATCATCAAATCAAAAAAATCTATGGGATTTGTATGAAATACCGGACTGTGACATCATAGTTTCTTGGAGTCAAATATCACTCTTATATTTCTCTACCCTGCCTGGTGTTTTATTGTTTAATTGACGGTTGCAGGGTATACCCTCGCACGGTATCGTGGTGTTCGGCAGCCAGCTGCACACGCACCTGGCGGGCGCGGCGGTGGTGACGCGCCACTCGCGGGCCGGCGTGGAGCTCCCGCCGCTCAACAGAGACATGCACTACTCCACTCACTTCCAGGAGATCAGGATCTTGCACAAGCCTGTTAAAGTTTTTCCGGTATTTTTTTTAAATAATGATAAGCCGTGTGGTCCCGGCAGAGTAGAATAGGACCACTCTCCCGACCGATCCCGTGGATCTCGTAGAAGGCGACTTAGGAAACACAAGCTAAACAAACTTAAACTAAACTCTATATGGAACTTTTTATCTAGAGTCAAATTTAATATTCGTGGTTTACTTGAACACAAACGCTGTAATGTGGATTACGACCACTAGGGACTTTAATAAGAATTACCATCGGATCAAACGTTATTCGATTTATATGCATTTCCTACAACAATACAGCGGTCAAACTCGTACTGTCAATCTTCAATACTTTTATTGTTGCTTTTCAGGGCGATTATTTAGAAACTACCTGCCTATATAATACAGAAGATAAGGTAAACGCCACAATCGGCGGGCACGCCATCACAGACGAGATGTGTGTCAACTACCTGCACTACTACCCCGCCACTGACCTAGAAGTGTGCAAGAGCGCAGTCTCCAATGCTGCTTTGGAAAACTACTTCAAATTTGAAAAAGAGTAAGTTAATCTTTACGCCAGAATCCTTCTATTATATCTCACTCAAGATGAGGCACTAGCATTCAGTTTAGACATGACGAAGGCGTTTGATAGGGTGTACCACCGGAGTCTTCAATCGAAGTTGCCATGATACGAGATTTCTGAGAAACTGCAAATGGATTACTAGCTTTTTGTCCGAGAGGAGCATTAGGGCTATAGTTGACGGTAGCTGCTGTTCTGATGGCTTTGCAACTAAAGCTGGTGTTCCGCAAGGCTCTGATTTATCCCCAACACTATTCCTTACCACCCATTATATAATGTTTGATTGTTGTCTAAACAAAACGAACACATAGAATGAATGTTAAATAATAATTTCAGATGGGATAACATATCTATCTCCTACACATCGCCGCCCAGAGCAAACTATCTGGCCATTCAACCCTGGACGCCGCTGAGGGTGAAAACTTTGCACGCTCTGTACGTCGAGTCACCAATATCTATGCAGTGCAACAAGTCCGATGGCAATCGTTTTCAAGTAAGATTTTAATTTTGTAAAACGAAAAGCTATTTTCCTTTATGAGGTAGTGATTTGAAAATCATGGACTGATTTATACACCTCAAGGTTTCTTTCGTAACACCTTGTAAAATCATCTGTCTCCCTTTAAGGCCAATGCCGCTCTCAACAAACAATAATGAATTAGTTAAATCGACAACGAAATTAAAATTCAAAAATTTTCTACATCCTGCATCTACGTCTAACTTGTAAGCCTGGTATTCGCTAGTTTCCAACAAGTGAAATCAGATATTTTTTTCTAAACGCTCTAAACGTCAAAACAAACATTCTCTATATAATCGTCACTTATATAGAGAATGATTGTTTTGACGTGTGTACACATAACACATGAAACTCAACTGTTGTTCAACTGTTATTCTCAATGTAAAATATGTAAGGACTGTGATTAATGGGTGATAGCCAAATTAACCTTAGTAAGCTCTGTGAGCCCGAGCCTGGCATGTTCACTAAAATGTCCAGACTGGTGGTGGCGTCGTGGGTCGGGTCGCTGGATTCCCTCTAGTATGGTTGAGTTTAGCGATGGCTGATCCATGCGTCAACTCGTGAACGGGTGCCGCCAGGTCAGCTCGGCTCCGTTTTTTAAGACTACTCAGAGTAACTTATTTCTGTAAATTGGATTTGGCACTCATTCGCAAGCTTTACATATTATGTTGTGATAACATTTTATTAGGCATAATATCTTTGTAAACTGACAAAGCCCTTCTGGCCCGTAGGCGACCAATACTGTGTAAATGAGTTTCTTTTGGCGTTTCTTTTCAGCAGTGGTCGTTGCGAAACGCTAGTATCGGTAGCTTTTAAACAAAGAAAAAATAATTTAGGTGTAAATAAACATTACACGTAATGTACACTGCAAATAGCCGTCTTTGAGGGCGCAGTTATAGAAGCTCGCACAGGGCGCACAAAAGGCTATTTACAGCACTATATAGAGATGGAATGACATGTTACGATCACGAATTTACGACTCTACAGATACCGCGCGTTGCGCTCCGCTAAGGTAACAGACAAAGTAGATTTACTACAAGCCTTAATAATAATATTTTATTTCTTTCCAGGGAGATTGGGAAGGATTATCTATCCCGAAAATACAGCTCCCATTGCCGCCAGCTCCTAGGATGTGTCCAAGAAAATATGACAAATTTGAATATAATAACTAAATGATCGAATAACTGTGACTTGTATGTCACTTGGTTTAACATATAGTAAAAGTTGCAGAAAAATACGTAAATAAAGCTTAACGTTTGTGATAAAAATACTTAAGCGATTGCTCTAATAATCTATGAAACTATAAATATCTATTCAGTTAGTTCCTTTTAAAAGCATAGTATCATTAGTATCAGTTCCTTATTCGATAAATATTGTAAATAGATATTTCTCTGTTTTTCTTATAAGTATGGTATGGTTCTAGTTACTAAGAAACTGTTAACAAATATAATAAATAATAAAATATATAAATAATTATTTTATTTCATTTCTAAAATATTTTTAACGCACTTTTAATAGTTTGTTAGTATAGTGGTTGCAGACGTTGCAGTTGACTCTTAACCATAGGTTCAATTTCACCCACAATATAATATCTGTGATCTCGCCTTTGTCTGAAATCTTGGCCATATGAAAAAGAAAGAGAACTACTGGGCATGGAGTATAGAGGAAAGGAGGATCATCTCATATGGGGAAACAGTTGCAAAAATGTATAGAATTTTATGACATCCACGCTAGCCTCCACGTCGCCGGCGACGGCGCCGCGACGTGGAGGCTAGCGACGACACGAGGCCTTATGATTTCATCTCATCGAGATAACATTTTACAAATGATTACTAGCTGAACTGGGAAAAAAGTTAAACCTTTACGAGACACATTTCGTCTGCAGACGTACTGTGTCCCGTAAAGTCACAACAGTAAGTTCATGATTTTACTGCTAAGCTCTATGGTTTTATTCAAATGAACAAGAAGTGTGAGTGTGAATTAACCCTAATGAATGATATTTTCTATGAAAAGCTTGTCATTCGTTTAGTTCCGATTGTCCGGTTCGCACAAAATACCAACGCACTATATATTTTTTATTTTTTTATAAAGTTGGCTTCCCCAAATTACTTGACATTGACATTTCGTGTTGGAAGATTAATGGACTGACATTTTGTTTTCTTTCTTGTGTGATTTTTATTTTCCGTATTTTCAAGTCTTGTTATTGAGTTTTAGTGATCATGTCTAATGATTACGGTTTCAACAGCGACGATTCGCCTAATAAAACTAATTCCCACTTACAGCTTCCCAGCCCAATAATTACACGGCGGAACCGAACTGCATCTACGTAAGTCCCAAATTTTCTGTGATTTATATCAATATATATTGTAATGTATACATATTACTGTAGAATATATCAATAATCTAGTCTCGTTTACTTTAAGGTCGGAGAGGGCTTTGGGAAATCCTTTAGAAAGTGGTAAAATCAAATCTTTTTGCCGGGAGAAGGGCCACGGTTTTGTGACGCCGGATAAAGGCGGAGAAGATCTTTTCGTGCATATTTCTGAGTAAGTATTCTAGTTCTGAATACCCTAATACGCAATAATTGTTAATATGACGTTAGTATTTCGTTTTGATCAGTAGAAGCTGCATGAATGATGAAGTCATTGAGCAATATTAGTTTCCGATTGTGACCTCAATTTTTTGTCCAATTAGACACAAGACTATAACGAGTTTTATTCACGCAAATTTAGTTTAGGACTGCCTAAATAAGTAGATTGTTTTTGTGTCAAAGATGTTTTTTATTTAATTTTTGTAATAACACATAATTATATCCAACAGGATGGAACAGTCATTTGTATGTTCATGATTTTTTGGTATTCATGATCTACACCCACATTGTACAGAACATACATTACAAGATGTGGGTGTAAAAATAATAATTCTGTAGGTGTCATATTTTATCTACGACCTTGAGACCTCTTGTCTAGTCACACAATAAACAATGTGTGCATAATTTGATGCCTGTTTCACAATATGTCATTTATGACCTTGCAGAAGTCTAATAGCCCTTTTTTATTATGATTAAAGATAAGCAGCATAATTATGCAGAAATATATATATTTTATAGTGTTAGTAATCCCTCAAAGCACTTTAATTGTTCACAGTTCATTTTTCCATTAAAAGCACTATATTTATCCTTAACCTTCAACTGGTGACGTGAATAAAAGTCACAGTATTGGTGACGTACCGTCATTTTGACGTATTGCTTAAAAGCCAAAATACAGAAGACTTACAACATAGAGGATAAAATAAATTACGTTAGGTATATACAAGAAGATAACTGTCTTTTGTTAATAAACCACCTTCATTACACTTTAATAGAATTATTTACGTAGAAAATACTCCTAGGAACTTGGTATAAATTTTTGCTCTTTTTTCGTAGACATGAGATCAATCAACATAACTTTAAAAAATCATAGAAAAAAATAAAACTTATACTTTTTCTTAATGATTTATATAATATAGGTCCCATAAGAATTAACCGGACAAATGCGAGTCAAACCATACATATATGAATTGATAATTATTTGATGTAAAATGAAATTTTGCATAATACTCCGAATATAATACTGTAAATACCATAGACTTATTTTAGGTTTTCTTGTAAAGAACTATTTTCTGTATTTTTTTTTAATTTAAGGCACCATTGTTTCGGATATACGGGGAGTCTAGGGGTCCCGGGAGAAAGGACAATTGTCGCTTATTTTTTAAAAATAACATTAAAACTATTAAACTTGAAATTATATAAAATACATATTTCAGATTTCCATAACAAGACATTTTGTTCAAATGTCATACAGTGAAGTTTGCAAAAGTTTGATTTTTTATTTTCTAATTTACTTCAAAAATGAAAAAAAATGAAACGAAAAAAATGGGGGACGCCAAACTGAGAAACAAGCAACTAAAAAGAGCAGGGTCGAGGAACAAGCCGTTCAAATGATATTTCGTGATTTTTCTTGGGTGACGTCAATTTGACGGCACGTCACCAATTGAAGGTTAATCATGACACTAGTCAAATAATTTGAAATACCCTTATTAAAGGCATGGTTACCTCTTTAAGCAGTCTTTTCATCAATTATCAGTTTTAGTTTTATTTAACGCAACATGTTCAATCTATCTCTTTTACAAACTCTATGTGTAAAAGAGATAGCAGAATACCTCGCGTAATGCCGTGTCTCTGTCTGCAGGTCGAGTTTGTGACAGAGATAGACTGAACACATTGTGGTCCCGCATGACGCAGCTTTTTTTTTTAGCTATATAGGTTCCATTGGGCAAAAGCCCCTCTTTGTTTCCATCTTTTGCGGTCCCTAGACGTAATTTGCCTTTCTTTTTCAAACCTTTCTTTCTTCGACCGTCCGGAGTCCAGTTGGTTTACCTAGTTAACGAAAAATAGGACAGCTGTATATTTCACCTGTATTGTACCAAATATAATTTGCAATCCTTTTAAATCAATTTTTTCAGCATTGAAGGTGAATACGTGCCATTGCCAGGCGACGAAGTGATTTACCGTCTCTGCCCCATTCCACCCAAGTTTGAGAAGAACCAAGCAGTTCACGTGCGCATTGTCCACCTTACTCCTGAGAAACACCTCAAGTGGGACGAACCTCCTCTGTAATAACCTCTTGATAGTAACGCAACATGAAGCATCTCGAAAACTTACAAAATCTGCTGAGATTTCTCCTTATGATGTTCTTTTTCTTTTCTCTAACACGTGTCTACAAGTGGCTGTATAATATGTATTCGTCAGAGTTCCAGTAAACATATCTTTTGGGTCTGTTGACCGAGATCAGATTGTCAATACATAATAAGAAAGGCTAGTATTACCACTATTATATAAATCTACCCACATTACCCAATGCTACAATATTATTCATAAATTGCTTCTAGTGCTGTTTTGTCATTGAAGACAATTTATATCAAATGGTTTCTTCTCCACTGCAACTAGATGATTATAATTTATGTAACTCCTTCTTATGTACCATTCTAAAATGACATTATTTGTTCTGAGAATCTACGATGAATGTGGGAATGTATATTGCTGCAAATATTTGTGAAGGAATTTTGTATTTGTAATCTTCGTAAAATTGTTAAGTTCTAGGGTGAAAAGAGACATAATGTAATGAAGAAAAATGTTAGTGAAACTTCAAAAAATCTCTTAATTTATAAGTAAATGACTATTAATTACACACAAGTATACATGACATACATGTTGAAATACAAACAACAAATATATGGAAACTATGCCAATTTTCAACGAATTTTGGTTCATAAAATTCAAATGACGAACTTGTTAAATAAACCAAAAAAATATACAGAGTCAACCTCAGTATCGCTACCAAATGGAACTTAGTCAATTATTATACACCCATTATATGTCCATTCACACATATACCTTTGATCACACATAGCAACATAAAAAATTGCATTACCTATTGAAAAAAAAATTAAATGTATCATTTTTTGTGAAGAATGTAAACTTGATATACTAAAAATAGAGCAACCCTCGGGGTCTTACAGAATCGATCGTCAACAAAAATCTTTAAACTGACAGCCAAGCTGTGTGATTAGGCCATAAATAACTATACTACTAGACACTGACTAGACAGTATGTACTGTAGTGTACTAAAATATTTTAGAATCGAGTGGTCTTTAACCTTGCAGCTCATTTCTGTGGTTCCACACTAACTAATATGTATTTAATGAATTCAAGATATTACATTTAATTCACTGATTATTATGAACAATATTATTCTTCAATATCCATTGACAATGCACAGCCCAAATAGCTTTCGAGCTATAGAACTGTTGCAGGTATTTACATAAATAGCGTTACAGATTTGATGTATTATGTATAACTATTTCATGTCATTTTCTATATGTAATTAGCATTTGTATGTACCGAATATCAGTATTCTATTATGAGATCTGGGACTTTTAAAGTCTTCGTTTAAATCGAAGTAGAGGTTGTATTACGTATTACTTGCACATTTACCCTTATATTCATAAAAATCTGCCCTTCTGAATCAGTGATATAGTGAGTATATGTGGCCTGCGCTTATATTGGTAGCCAATATAAGCGCAGGCCACACCAACTAGTGAGCGAGCTGGGATCGTCAGACATTTCGTTCGTATAGCTGACGTAGCTTATCTCTGCGGTGTGAATCAAAATATCTCACCAAGGGATGAAATGCTGCTCGCCTGGCTTGCTCGCTCACTGGCGCATGGCGGTCTGGCCTGCGCTTAAGAAGATACATGAATTTTTCAGGGTCCAGTGCTGCCACCATTGGAAAGGAAACGGAGATATCATTTAAAATTTTGTTCTAGTAAGCCCTAGATAATCCTTCAAACTATTTTATGAACTACTGTCTACAGTTTAAAGTGAGAACGTGAAGCTTTTCTTCGCACATTTGCGAATTGGCAAATGAAGACAACATTTTAAATGATATATCCGTTTCCTTTCAAATAGTTTATTTCAAATGGGGGCAGCACTAGACCACGATAAAACATGTATCAAGGAGACTTAATGAAATTGCCAGAAAAGAATCTCCTTAAATCAGCTTTATACTATACAGGCTGACTTTTTATCCAACAGCCTAATTTATGGAACAAGTTCAGTCCATGATACAGCTTAGAACTACTTTCCATAAAAACAATTAACGAAAAACTGAAATAAAAATTCACATTGCATACAAATCAGAGCTCAGCCAAACGGATTTTGTATGGGAGGACGAAAACTTTTTATCGATTCTTAATAACTTTTTTTATAGAAAGTAGTTCAGTATCATGGACTGAACTTGCTCCAAAAATTTGGCTGGTGGATAAAAATCAGCCTGTATAGTGCAGATTGTTTATGAATACAACGGTCAGTATCGAACACTAGTGAGAAGCCAACATGTGGTGCTAAATTTTGGAAGGTTTTACCATCTATTAGTTATCGTTATCTGTTGTCGCTGGCAATGGCTTCTTGCAATCTTAGGCTCAATTTACATTGCAGAAGAGTCGCAGCGATTTGCCGAAATCGTACATAGCATAATGAACTTTATGTCAATCGTGGTTAAACAAAATTTTTGAGCTCAAAAAGTCGCTGGAAGACGCCGTTTGAACATTGAATTGAATTGTAAGACATTTATTTGTTGCTATAACACACATACTTACAAAAAACAGACAAACATAGTAAAAAAAATGACACAAAAACATAACAATTTTAAATGTGTGTGCTACAGCAATTAAAAAAGGACACAGCTCAGTGGTAATATTGCCCGGGAGCAATACACTGATTTCCAGCTGTGTCCTGAAGATGCGTGGTGCGGAACATTATACTATTGACATAAAGTTCATTATGCTATGTACGATTTCGGCGAATCGCTGCGACTCTGCCGCAATGTAAATTGAGCCTTAGCTTTATATTTTTACTTCAACAATTGATTGGCCTAATTATCGTATTGCCTATACGTATTTGTATTGATTAGATGTATGTTTTGTATCGGCCTACCATGTAGTAGACTAATTTTGCACAAATAATAAGTGCCACGTTGTGATAAGTCAGAGAAAAGTAGTTATTTTTGATCACCATTTTAAATTGTTTATACGATTCTGAATTAATTACAATGAATTATAAGAATAATAAGTGTAACCCGGCATTCCGACGCGTAGCATTTAAACGGATGTGTAAACGTCTTGTAATGTTTTCTGCCATGATTTGTGTTGCGGTATCCTGTAGTTTTATCGATTGTCAAGTCGTTTTGTTATTTTAGTTTTTAATGTGTAATCAGTCGTTTTGCCATGCTTAATTTAGTTTGTGATAGCAGTATTAGGTTACGCGGCGAATAAAACGGAATATCTGTAAGCATTTCTGTGTTTTATTTCTGATTTAATAATATAATTGTAGGACCTTACTCCCCCTTCCTTAATTTGTTGGAAAAACTTAATCGTTGGTCTTCCCCTTCCTCGTCTCCCTTTTATTTTTATTCACATTCCACGTTCCAATGACATTAAGGTCTCATTAAGATCTCATCTATCAGCACGGAACGGAATTTGTTCCGCCTGTGCTACACCGTGCGATAGCATGCTTCAGCACGTTATAGCGTGCTGTGCGCGCGTCAGCGTTCCCACGGCGCGCGAAAGAATGCTATAGCATTCCGCCGCGTCACGTCGGCAGCACGACCGGTGTTGAAGCGTTCCGTCGCTCTCTCGCTCTAGCAAATGACGCTTCTGAGCGATAGAAAAAGACAGCAGCAAAGGAAAGTGCTGTTCCGTGCTGATAAGTGAGATCCAACCCTAAAAAGATGGCAGAGAGAAGAGAGGAATGGAGGCATTTCCACAACTCCACCGACAAGTAATTTGTATACTTACTGAGGTATAGGCACACTGAATCGACGTTGTTTTTCCGCAATAAAAATGTCCTGATGATCAGGACAACAAATACAATAAAACAAAACATATTGTAAATATTTTATTTATAAATTCAGTTGTAATATACACATGAATCATACATTGGCTAAAGATAATTTAGGTGTAAGTATATAAAGTTAGATAATTATCTTAGGACATGCTATAAAAAACAGCTCAAATGCAAATATGTGACAAATAAAAAAAGAAATGGCTGGTAAAATACTGCTTACATGGGAAGAAAAAAATAAGTTCTTAGCTTATTTATATATTATAGCAAAATCTTCAAATTTCATAAGAAACTTACGCCATACACTCAAAGGGTATTAAAACATATAAAATATTATATCTATAGGTACATACTCTTACTTAGTCTTTGCTTAAAGCTTAGTCTCGTGATTATTATCATCTACATTGTCGTGGGGATATACAAATACATTTGGTGTTATATGTAGTTTTTTTTTATCTCTAGCCTATTTTAATACATCAATTTCTAACAGAAATTCCACACATATATTTACGATTGTCTGATATTATAACATCAATACGAAATTCTTTTAAATTGCCGAAGCCCGGAATCGCGAGAAAATCCGCTTAACTTAAACAATGTATAAAAAAATTTCGAATTTTGGGATTATAACATGAAGGTCGTTATATTTTCCGACTAATGCAAATTCAAATTTTAAAAGCCTTGATCAGCGCCCTTATCATGGCACCGTTGATAAACCCAGATAAAGTTTATATAGCGCGACGGACTAGTGCCATCCCGCTTGTTATTATTACGTAGAGCAAGAGAACGCCGTGGCCAACACTGGTGACACATTTTTCAAATTGCATAAGCCGCACTTATAGGCGTACTTTTGTCAACATTTAATGCGCAAAGTGTAAACCCAATTATACAAGAAATCATCTGATTATCAATCAGATAATTTGTAAATGTTTACAATAAGTGTAAATCAAAAATACAAATCCTTATTTATAATTGCCCACAAGTCATTTGGAATCACAACACGTGTCTACCTTCCTACCTTTACGTACGAATAACATTGAGCCTTCTTTACCGTAAAAACCCGATTCTTTCATAGATACGTTTCAATTTCAATGGACATGAATAAAAATAGATAATTTGTTGTACAACAAAAATGCACGTTTAGAATGATTAAACGAAATACGGAAAAAATTACAAATGCTGCGACGCACATTCTATTAACTAGATGCCATTTCTAAGATTTTCGTATTCTTGGTTTTCACTCCTTGCCATTTGTAAAGCCACCATTCTGTAACAGAAACATGTAAAGTGAGGGCAGTGGTTTAATTTAGAAATTTTAAATTAAGTGCAAATATAAGGTCAGTCAATGAAACGTTACAACTTTCCAACTAAACAATGAATTTATAATGAAATAAGAGTATTAGCATAATACTATGTATAAAAGTTATTTATATTTTAGTTAGTATACAATTATTGAGGACGCGTTGTTTAATCAGCGTTATTTAAAACAATAATTGAAGGAATAAGGTGGTAGTGTCCCTTACCTCTTCTAGTTGCTCGAGGTGGTAGTGTCCCTTACCTCTTCTAGTTGCGCGAGGTGGTAGTGTCGCTTACCTCTTCTAGTTGCGCGAGGTGGTAGTGTCGCTTACCTCTTCTAGTTGCTCGAGGTGGTAGTGTCCCTTACCTCTTCTAGTTGCGCGAGGTGGTAGTGTCGCTTACCTCTTCTAGTTGCGCGAGGTGGTAGTGTCGCTTACCTCTTCTAGTTGCGCGAGGTGGTAGTGCCGCTTACCTCTTCTAGTTGCGCAAGGTGGTACTGTCGCTAACCTCTTCTAGTAGCGCGAGGTGGTAGTGCCGCTTACCTCTTCTAGTTGCGCGAGGTGGTAGTGTCGCTTACCTCTTCTAGTTGCGCAAGGTGGTACTGTCGCTTACCTCTTCTAGTTGCGCGAGGTGGTAGTGCCGCTTACCTCTTCTAGTTGCGCGAGGTGGTAGTGTCGCTTACCTCTTCTAGTTGCGCATGGTGGTACTGTCGCTTACCTCTTCTAGTTGCGCGAGGTGGTAGTGCCGCTTACCTCTTCTAGTTGCGCGAGGTGGTAGTGTCGCTTACCTCTTCTAGTTGCGCAAGGTGGTACTGCCGCTTACCTCTTCTAGTTGCGCGAGGTGGTGGTGCCGCTTACCTCTTCTAGTTGCGCGAGGTGGTAGTGTCGCTTACCTCTTCTAGTTGCGCAAGGTGGTACTGTCGCTTACCTCTTCTAGTTGCGCGAGGTGGTAGTGCCGCTTACCTCTTCTAGTTGCGCGAGGTGGTAGTGTCGCTTACCTCTTCTAGTTGCGCGAGGTGGTAGTGCCGCTTACCTCTTCTAGTTGCGCGAGGTGGTAGTGTCGCTTACCTCTTCTAGTTGCGCAAGGTGGTACTGTCGCTTACCTCTTCTAGTTGCGCGAGGTGGTAGTGCCGCTTACCTCTTCTAGTTGCGCGAGGTGGTAGTGTCGCTTACCTCTTCTAGTTGCGCATGGTGGTACTGTTGCTTACCTCTTCTAGTTGCGCGAGGTGGTAGTGCCGCTTACCTCTTCTAGTTGCGCGAGGTGGTAGTGTCGCTTACCTCTTCTAGTTGCGCAAGGTGGTACTGTCGCTTACCTCTTCTAGTTGCGCGAGGTGGTGGTGCCGCTTACCTCTTCTAGTTGCGCGAGGTGGTAGTGTCGCTTACCTCCTTCTAGTTGCGCAAGGTGGTACTGTCGCTTACCTCTTCTAGTTGCGCGAGGTGGTAGTGCCGCTTACCTCTTCTAGTTGCGCGAGGTGGTAGTGCCGCTTACCTCTTCTAGTTGCGCAAGGTGGTACTGTCGCTAACCTCTTCTAGTAGCGCGAGGTGGTAGTGCCGCTTACCTCTTCTAGTTGCGCGAGGTGGTAGTGTCGCTTACCTCTTCTAGTTGCGCAAGGTGGTACTGTCGCTTACCTCTTCTAGTTGCGCGAGGTGGTAGTGCCGCTTACCTCTTCTAGTTGCGCGAGGTGGTAGTGTCGCTTACCTCTTCTAGTTGCGCATGGTGGTACTGTCGCTTACCTCTTCTAGTTGCGCGAGGTGGTAGTGCCGCTTACCTCTTCTAGTTGCGCGAGGTGGTAGTGTCGCTTACCTCTTCTAGTTGCGCAAGGTGGTACTGCCGCTTACCTCTTCTAGTTGCGCGAGGTGGTGGTGCCGCTTACCTCTTCTAGTTGCGCGAGGTGGTAGTGTCGCTTACCTCTTCTAGTTGCGCAAGGTGGTACTGTCGCTTACCTCTTCTAGTTGCGCGAGGTGGTAGTGTCGCTTACCTCTTCTAGTTGCGCAAGGTGGTACTGTCGCTTACCTCTTCTAGTTGCGCGAGGTGGTGGTGCCGCTTACCTCTTCTAGTTGCGCGAGGTGGTAGTGTCGCTTACCTCTTCTAGTTGCGCAAGGTGTTACTGTCGCTTACCTCTTCTAGTTGCTCGAGGTGGTAGTGTCACTTACCTCTTCTAGTTGCGCGAGGTGGTAGTGCCGCTTGCGCAGTGCGGCGAGCCTGGCTCGCTCGGCGTCCAGCGCACTCTCCAGCTCCAGCGAGCGCACTTTGCTCTCCATCTCCAGCCGCCGCGTGGCCGTCAGCGTCAGTGCTGACGTGTCCAAAGCCTCTGTCGTAAAATAAATTAAATCATTAGTAACGAGGTAAGACGGAAAAAAATAATTCAGGAAGCGGACTCTTTTTCTTTTAATTATTTTATGACTAGTCCTTTAGAGCTTTGTAGTAGGCCCTTTGATTGCTTCAAGATAGCTTTTGGCGAGAAAATTTTATGAGTAGTTTTAATAGCCGATTAAGTGGCAGATGGCGTTTAAAGGCGCCCACCACATTCTGCTAAACAAATATCAATACAGCCGTACTATGATTGTCTATTTCACATATCTCTAAACTCAAATAAATGATGGATTGTTTTATTCGTGCGCCTTTTTCGTGCAAAGCGGCAACGACGCCCAGATACCGGCAAAAGTAATGATAATTGTAACGCAATGGTTTAATAATATTATATTGTTACCAAAATTGAGTAACAATACCCTTTACCATTACTGTTACCAATTTAAAAATTGTGGAAAAAACTTAAGGATACTAATAATGTGAATTTGGTAACGGTAACCAGCCCTGGTCTCTCGAGACGTCACTGTACCACTCACCCTGATCGTGCACGAGCGCGGAGCCGGCCCTGACCGCGGCGACCACGGCCCCGGTGGCCGCGGCCACGGAGCGCGACGCCTGCGTGAGGCGCGCCAGCGCGGGGGACGCGGGCGGGGCGCGCGCGCGGCTCGCGGCCACCAGCTGCGCCGTGCTGCCCGCTACCTCGTGCGCGGCCGCAGACACTCCCTCCACTCGACCGGCAGCGCCTACCGCCTCGTCCGCTGATGTTCTGAGGAACAAAACAAGTTTCTAGTGACCACTTTCTGTAAAAAAATATTATGAATCGATAAAAAAATTCATTCTCCTATACAAAACGTTTGGCTGAGCGCTGATTAGTGTGGGAGGGCAATTTCTTTTCTTTTTATGGAAAGTTAATCAGTACTATGAATTGAACTTGCTCCACTTTGGCTGGTGGTTAAGAAATCACCCTGTAAAGTAGATTTTTACCCCAAAAGCGAGGAATAAAAACACCCCAAATCACAGGAACAAGCCACTTGAGGATTCAATGTATTTTACTTTTATTTATATGGTAAACTACTTACACCAACAACTTGGCTGCGAACACCACCGCCTTAGCGGCAGATATGAGCCCCTCCGACCACTGCGGGTTGCGGCGGTACATCTTCTGCCTCGTATGGGGATCCCCCAGCTCGTTCTGCAGCTTCCTTGCGTCTTGCACCAGTACTTTCACGGCCGCCATCAAAGTAGTGCAGGCGTCGAGGATCTTGCCGTTGACTTCTAGTTTGACGCCGGAGTCACCAGCGCGGCTCGCTGCTAGCATTTCCTGGGAAGGGTAAATGTTAAAACACGCGTAAGATAAGTATAATATTAACTAGCTTTTCGGGCGATCCGCGGGCTGCAAGCAGCTCGCGGTTTTTCGTGCAGCTGTTGTTGGTTGGAATCTATGTCCAGTTGAGAAAATGGGTAAAAAGTAGTACTAGTCAGTACATGAAACATTAAAAAATGTGTGGGCGGCCATATTGGAACAAAATTTTTTTGCAGATTTGACTTCCGCAGGGTGCTTTACCCCATAATACAAAATTTCAGACCCCTTCGATGTTCCAGTAGAACGTTTGAACGACTTATGTTAAAATTCTTAAATCCAGACACCATCGTGGATTTAAAAAAAAAAAAATACATATTTAGATTCCGCGATCCAGAAAACCCTTGCATACTGTATTTCAGTGAAGTCAGAAGCATTCGACTATTGGCGGTCATCTTGGTAAATTAAAAAAAAAACGCTCAGCGCTTTGTGGGGGTGGCTCGGCCTACGGCCTCGCCATGCAGCTCGGTCTACGGCCTCGCGGGGGAGCTCAGCCTTCGGCCTTCGGCCTGAGGCTTTGCTTAGTGACTGGGTTCTGGGGGGAGGTCAGGCGGGGCTCGGGCTTCAGCCTCGCTTTCCGCTCGATTGTATTTATTATTAGAGGGCATTATCTACATTTTTAAAGATTATTAATTAATGTGTTTCATTTTTATTCTTTAAAAATGTTTGATTGTGCGAGCGAGACAGCCCTCCAAGTGTAAAAATCTCAAAAAAAATACGCCAGTACGTTTCAAAACAGGTTACACTTTTGACACTTCACCGCGGAATACAATACAATACAATACAAATTATCTTTATTGCACCATAATAATTAATAAAATAAAAATAACAAACACAAAAAAAATTTTGGTACAAAGGCGGACTTATCGCTAGATGCGATCTCTTCCAGTCAACCTTTGGGTAGAGGAAAAATTAATAGTACGGAATAAGGTGGGTGCAGTATCTATACCTAACTAGCTGTGCCCGCGACTTCGTTTGCGTTGTTGCCGGAATGTTATATAGCCTAAAGCCTTCCTCTATAAATGGACTACCCAACAAAAAAAGAATTTTTCAAATCGGACCATTAGTTCCTGAGATTAGCGCGTTCAAACAAACAAACAAACAAACAAACTCTTCCGCTTTATAATATTAGTATAGATTATATACTTACATATTAATACTTGTATATATACATACATAAGCTTATTCTATAATATATATAATACACTAGCTGTGCCCGCGACTTCGTTCGCGTGGTTGTCGAAACGTATTGTTATATAGCCTAAAGCCTTCCTCTATAAATGGACTACCCAACAAAAAAATAATTTTTCAAATTGGACCATTAGTTCCTGAGATTAGCGCGTTTAAACAAACAAACTCTTCCGCTTTATAATATTAGTATAGATATACAATGCTAAAATATTTAAATGTATTTAGTCACACTTAACAGAACTTTGACTTACTGTCATAACGACAGATAATATTTATGGAGACGATTTTTAAAACTTGTTCTAGTCTGAGCAGTACGAACTCTACGAGGAAGAGCATTCCAGAGGTAGACAGCTTGGACTGTAAAGGATTTCGAGTAGAATTTGGTCGAATGAGTTGGGGTTTTAAGACGTAGGGCATTAATGCTACGCGTGGGTCGATCATTGTCCTGGTGAAGAAAAGTAAAACGCTCCTTTAAATAGGAAGGAGAAGATGGCATGAACAGTACAGAGTATAAAAGTGAAAGAACGTGATAATTACGTCGAAGTCGGATAGGGAGCCGCTTGAGTTGCGCACGGAAAATGGAAACGTGATCATATTTGCGTAATCCAAATATGAATCTGATACAGAAGTTTTGAAGGCGCTCAAGCTTATTCAATTGCTCCTCTGTGATATTGAGATAGCAAGAGTCGGCGTAATCAAGAATAGGGAGAAGCAATGACTGTGCAAGCGAAGCTTTAGTTGCAATAGGTAGGAAATTCTTGAGCCTTCTAAGAGATGCAGCAGACGCAAATACCTTCCGACTTACTTCTGCAATTTGCGGAGACCACGATAAATTTCTGTCAAAAAGTACCCCTAGATTTTTCACCTTTTCGCTATAGTCCACTTTGACACCATCAAAAACAATGGGTGGTAAGGACTGCCAATCTATACGGAAAATATACCATGGACTTCCTATTATAATAGCTTGCGTTTTAGCAGGATTGACTATGAGTCCATGAGATCTTCTAATTCTTATAATTCAATTAAATTATGACATAATAAACAATGTAATCTCTGTCCATCTATATAACTAATTTTAAGTTTTTAGTTTGTTAGTTGACGTCTTTGGAGAAAACGTGCAGTGCAGTTTGTTGCCGCTTCTTCTGCACTTGCGCCTAGGAAGCGGCGTAAACTTAGCTTTAAGTAACGATTTGACGTCAACATTTGTGCAAAACAAAACAAAGTGACTATTATTAAGAGATATTATAAATATCCTATGATAATAAAGATATTTTGAATTGAATTGAATTGAATTGAATCTGCTCCAGTTAAGACAAATCACTGTTAATTGCGCTGATACTATTAGGCATACTATTAGAATCTCGATTTTCGCGGCGCGACACCCAAAGATAGTGAATCTATATAGGTAACTCTAATATGTTTGGGTGTCGCTCGGTGTACGTGCCAGTTACCTCGATCTGCTCGGCGGCCTGCTCTATGGCGCGGTCCATGTCCGCGAGCTCGTCGTCGACGCTGCGCGCCCCGCTCGCCGCCACGTCCGCTTTGCTCGCTTGCGCCGACACTGCGCTCAGCAGCTTGCGAGCGGAGTGGCACGAGGACGGCTCTATGGTGCCGGCGGTCAGCGACTCGAGGCACTGTTTTGTTGACGTTAGCATCGTACGACATTCGTTGGTTAACTCTGTGAAAAATAGTATACAACTTTATGATTGTCGTGAAGATGAACACTTGTCATTATTTTGTAGTGGGTTTATTTTGAGGTGGTATGCTCGACCGCCATATAAAGAGAAGATCTTCCCGCCAGGAATAGTGTTGCGCGGCTCCGCAGGTGTATTGTCGGAAGTATTGTGGTTACAACTTGACATATATGTATATATACAATATGTCAAGTTGCAATCAAAACTCTGATATCGAGATTTAGGATACTGTCAACGCCATCTCGTATGCTTCTTGCGAACTATTTTGTAGCGTCGCTGTTGTGTTTTATTTTAAATGTTTTGTATCATTATTTCAACGTTCAATTTAACGACTTCTGTGGCGTAATGGTGAAAACGCTAGTCCGCCACTCCTGAGGTTCTGGGTTCGATCCCTATGGCAAGTTGGAAAATGGCCTTTTTCAAATTATCATAGGTCTTGGTTGTTAATCTGGATTTATCATAAAATATAGTATCGTTCAGTTAGTATCCCATTCCAAGTTTAAAACTTACTTTGGGCTAGCTCAATCTATTTCTACTTGTTATTTGTCCCTATTCGACGTCAAATATTAAAAAAGATAAGGACAAAACATTTCAACTAATAGAAAGATGTGTCTAAATAAAACTGACTGTCAGAGAGGTCCATGTCGGTGGAAACATTGCAGACATCGGTGACGTAGGCTGACAACAGCGCAGCGTTGTGCGCGGCCGCGATCGCGCTGCGCGCCACCGACTGCTCTGCGCCCGCCGCCAGCTGGAAAAAAGAGTGATATTAGTCTGGGCGTCCAAGCAAAAATATCTAGAATAGTCAATTAATAAAAAGGATTAAAAAATATATCCAAAAACTGAAACTTTTTTTATTCAGACATTTGATTCGAGAAAAAGCATTTTCAAAGTTATTTTCTTCAAAAATAACTTACTAATAAGGGTATAATAAGACACTTATTCGAGCCGGCATTAATTTAATTGGCACAGCCGGGCGGGAAAATCGAATATATGTAGATGCAAATACTGCTGAACCGACAGCATACTTTGTGAAAAGTTGTTTCCAGTCTAGTTAGGATATTGCAGGCTTGAATCACCTGATTATTCGAATAGAAAGATAATTCCCGTGTTTCGGAAGGCACGCAAAGCACTGGGGCCCGAACACGATCTAGCGTTTATTTAAACCTATCAGTCAGCTCAGACGGCAGACGCTCTGTGTAAAACCAGTAACCAGAAGCGTTACCGCTGAGGATGCAACCGGGAATACGCTCGGATCATCATCCGAGCGTATTCCCGGTTGCATTCATGTACCTGTGAATGTTTGGCCAAGTCATCGAACGCCCGAGCTGCCATGTCGGCGGCGGCTCGGTTCGACTCCCGCGCATTGGCTCTCTCCAGCGAAGCGAGCGCTTCTTGTGTCACCTCCACAGCAGCTTCACCCGCACATTTCACTATGCTCGCTCGTTCTGCAATACAAATAATAAATACAGATTATATAGATGCACTATACTTTATGGCTGGGCGTCCACTATACTAAACCTAAGATGCTGATTTTATATACATTGTCTGTTTTGCAACGATCGGTCAAAATTGAATCATTACAAAACCAGCAATGTATATAAAATCAGAATTTCACCAAATGGACCGGCGCCCAATCCCTTGTGGTTTAGGCAGAGCTCATGATCGAAAGACCCAAAGGTCACACTTAGCGAGATAGAGAACACATGTAGATGAAGAAATGGGAATCTAAATAGATTAAGGACATGTTTATTATTTAAGATCTTATGTACTCTATTTTATGTAAATAAATATCATTATCATTATCAAAATAGTGTCAGGTTGCTATATAATCGCCTATAGAAAGATCTCCAGTTTTACGTCCATTTGTATGAGTATTCCATAAGAACTAAATATTTGCTTCAGTATATGAATATAGTACTTTTAATATATTTAATACCATCAATAATTTTTCTAATAATTTTACACAAAATCATAAATATATATACTCTGTTCATTCTTTACACGGAGACGTAGTAATGAAAGACAAATAATCGTATAAATGACATAGCTATTTAAAAAGATGAATGAAACTATTTTATGTACTTACGCGACTGTAACTGCCTCTGTGTGTCTTCGAGTTGCTTCTTCAAGGAAGTGACATCTGCTTCCAGCACTGAATTATGTTGAAGCAAGTCCTGAAATTAGGTTATAGGTTGATTATATTTATCGATATGCAAACTAGATGCAAACAGACAAAATGACAACCCACAGATACAATAGGATATATTACGCAAAACTCCGCGCAGATGGCGGCACTAGCACGTACAGTAAACAATCTGCTGTCATTTTAACATGTCATATTTTTCGCAACAAATAATTATTATAAAAGTATTTAATTTTAATAGTTTAATATTATGTACTCATTCAAAACCTGTGTAATGGCGTTATGGCTTCTTACGGCCATTAAAATACCTAATATTTATATAATTTTATATCTATTTTATTGCGAGTTTGATGTACTTGTCATTGTCATAAATTTGTTTACGGTCTGCGCTAATGCTGCAATCTGGCGGCGGAACATTACAGTAATATCTCCTATTTGCAAAATTTGTTTGTATCACATTACAAATTATATGTCGTATACATCATCATCATTAGCTTTCATGAACCTACTGTTGGGCAGAAGCCTTCTTCTGTCTGCGCCGTCTGGTTCTGCCCCTGGCCATCGCAATCCAATTCTTCCTTGCAACTTGCCTGACATCGTCTACCCACCTAGCCGCCGGACGTCCTACACTACGATACCCATTTCTGAAACGGCCTTCCTTCACCTACCATCGTTCCTTCGAGCCAGGTGTCCCGCTCAGTTTCACTTCAGAGTCGCAACCCTGAAGAGCACGTCGTGAACTTTCGTTCGACGTCGGATCTCCACGTTGCGAACTCGGTCTTGCAATTTGATGCCGAGCATGACTCGCTCCATGTGCAACTGCAATCTTGTACATGTTGCCTTTTGTAAGAGTCCATGTCTCGGCACCATAAGTTATTGTGGGCAGAACACACTGGATGAAGTATTCGATATTATCGATTACCCGCACGTGCTAACGCGCACACGTAGCGACGTGGGAACGTAAGTTTCAAGAGGTGCGAGTGCAAATCATCAGTTTTTCGGACCTTGGTGTTATCCTCGCACCGTGGACTCCAGCCCTTATATGTATGTACACACATTATAAAACGCAGACTAACTTAAGGACTTAGTTTGAACCATTTCAACCAAATGAAGTTGGCAGTGACGTAAGAGAAGGTGACTTATTTTGGGAGGTTTTTTTGTTTTGGGCGCATAATGGTTCAAACTAAGTTCTAAAGTTAAAACACATTTTATAATAAGACGGATAAAGTTTAAGGGTTGCTACACACATAAGCGGGCCGGCATTGTCGGTTCGGCAGTATTTGTCGAACAACAAAGCCGACCCGAAAAAATTATACAGGTTTTTCTCCGACCATTCATCTACATATATTCGATTTTACTTTCCGGTTGTTCCGATTTAATGCCGGCCCGCTCGTGTGTAGCAACCCTAACAAAATACACTGAAACTATTTTTTGATAGTTCGCTGTAAAACACAGAGAACGAAAACGAAAACTACTATGAATTTTAACGATTCTTTTCATACCGTCATTAAATATTAGTACAATTGTGCTTTGATTTATAACGCTAATGTCTTTTCCACGATGTATACTTTCAACTTGTATGTGAGGCAAAACATTCAACGTTCCTAGGACAAAGTTATTCAGTATCATGGACAGAATGTACCCTCAAAATAGTTTTAGTGCAATTGTGTAACCACATCTTTACATCCTCACCTGTAGTTCACACTCGACGGTGACCCGCTTATTCTCGGTGTGCTCAAGCCGCGCCTCCATCAGCTAAACCAGGAAGAGAAGCGTCCAGGCAAAAGGAAAGATAGAAAACATGCATTAAAGTCATGCCAAGTCAAAGCACAGGTATGGCACTTCATAGAAGCGGGGTATCATTTATGCCTACTACTACTACAAACGAAACTATACATCCGTGCACACTTCAATGCGTGTGTGTTCGCCTGCCCAACACCCTCGACAAGGCGAGAATGGGGGAGAGGTGCGGGGACGCATATTGCGCGGGACCTCAGGAGATTACGTTCTGTGTGTAATACTCTTATTAATTCCGTGGTCAAAGCGGACGCAGGGATTCATTTAGTTTGCTGGATAATAGGGATGTGGACTGGGTCCGAAAAATTGTATTTTATTTAGTCCGTCAGTTAGAAAATTCACTAAGATACAGCGCGTCGAAGTTTCGGAGAGGTGATTGACGTCACCATCAAGTGAAAATCGTACTTGATCGGGACGTCATGCGGTCATTTAAATGTATCTTTGTAAATATTTGCTAATCAGAAAAAAATACGTACATGTACAATATTTTTAATTAATCTTTTTTAATCTACCTGATGAGCTAAAATATTTTTAGTCCACATCCGTATTGAGTAGTCGGACCATGAGGGTCAGTGCACGTCGGTGGTTGCAATTTATCTATTTATTGTGTAACCCATTTCATTTAACCTTTGCCTTTTTATTGAAAACAGATGTCATTGTATATTATATCCTACTACAATAGACATAAAGTACAAATGTTAATGCTTTAAAAACCTCAGGGACAATTTTTTCCCTTATACAATTAACATAAATAAGTTTCCGAGCTTTTTAGTTTTTATGCCTATTCCCAGCAGTGGGATATAGAAGGCTCTGCCGATAACGAGGATTATGCCTATTGCAATAGAATAAATTATACAGTGATAAAATTATATACTTCAACGTTTAATCTGCACAATAATTGCATCTGTGATATAAGAACGTGCAATAAGCAAATAAAAATTATCGGGAAGCATTGCAAGCATCGGCACAATACTTAGTTCACGAAAAAATAAAGACTTTCTCATACAAAAGTTTTCAGTTAAGGGATCGTCCATGTGAGGCTCAAAAGGGTTCGGAAAAAATCACGAAATATCACAAGGGAGAGGGTGGAATGTACATAGATATCACTTGTATTTTTTCGTTGAATGTTACTTTCAAGAATTTGGGGGAAATTGGGAAGTTGCTAAAAAAACATCACGTGTTTAATGGACAACTCTTGAAATGCTGTTTTTTTTACCGAGGTCCCGGATCGGATCGGCCCTTCAAGTATAGGTATTTGACGACCGTACATTCACACTCGGTATAGTGCAAGATAAATGAAACATTACAATATACGATCTTAACAAAACAAAAGAGTAGTAAAATTGCATTTTTTACTACACTACAAAAGAAGCTACAAAAACAAATTATGCTTCAACAAAATCTAGTGACTAGCTTCTCTAAATATGGTAATATGTAAAATTTGCATGTGTGATGTGTGTGTATTTACATATTAAAAAAAATTGTATTTATTAAAGGTGTGTTAAAATATATCTAATCTTATTCAAATTATTCATGAAAGAATCACTGTAAAATCCACGGCCATCCAGTCTATATATATATAACAAACATATAAACATGCACAATAATGAGAAAACGAAGAAAACTACACGATTGACAAATCATAAACAATGGTACAAACACTCCTTCACCACATTAATGACGTGTACGAAAAACGCACAATCACTGTGAACATTAGTATACCCCTAACCTGACTGTTTTTGTCTTTTTCAGTTAACAGGACTTCCATATCTTCCTTCTCTTTTTGTTTTGACGCCACTAGGTTCTCTAGTTCAGCTTTAACTTGCATCAAATTATTATTTAAATCAGTAATTATGCTATCTTTTTTATTCATTTGATGTGTAAGATCTGCATCATTCGCTTTAAGTTTTTTCTCCATTAATTCAATTTTATTATCTTTGTTTAGTTTTATTTGATCACATTCCGTTTTCAATTTGTCTATTTCTGTATTTAACTTCTCCACTAATGCTTCGCTCTCACGTTGGGTATCATTTTGGTCCGAATGTAACAGCTCAATTTTTTCTTCGAATTCCTTTAATTTGCTTTCGTATACCTAGCAAAGATATAGAATTAATAACTGTGTTAGTAAACAAACAACACAATACACGTATGTAAACAAACCTGTTGTTGCGATGAGAAATCACTAATAATTTTATTTTTCGCTAAAAGTAATTCAGTCTTTTCCTGAGATAGTTTCTTTACTTGTTCATTAAGATCTCTCAATTCCTGATTCTTCAAAGCTACGTTATCATCACTGCGCTGGACAATCTTGGTATGTTCTTCTTCTAAAGTGAATAGCTCATTTTTACCAATCTCTAATTCTGCCTGAGTTTCTTTTAACTCGTCCTGTAGTCTCTCGACATCATCACTTAATTTATTTACTTCAACATTTAATGATATAACTTGTTCATCTTTAGTTTCAATCATATTTTTTAAATTGTTAATTATTTCATCCTTACATTCCGCAACGTTCTTCATTTTATCTTTTAAAATAGTAATTTCATAATTTAAGTCCTTCTCTTTCTGGTCGAACTCTTGTTTTTGAGTCTCTTGGTGTGATATATTTTCCTTAATCTTTGAATTAAGATCTTCTATTTCTAGACTCTGACTAGAAATTTTATCTTCGAGGTCAGTAATTGTCTTCAACAAATATTCACTTTTAGCTTTCTGCTCATTTCCTAATTCTGTATTCTCTTCCAATAATTTTCTTAGCTCTAAAATTTCATCATGTTTCTCTTTAATTTCGATGTTAAGTTTCGAATGAAGATTGTCGTAAGCCGTTTGACTATTTGTTACTGTTTCTTCTAATTTTGTTTTAAGTTCATTAATAATTTTGAGATCGGACTCTCTACTGTCGCTTATTTCCGATATTTTTTCTTGAAGATGTGTTATCATGGCAGCTTTTTCTTTAACTACATTTTCGAACTTTATCTTAGTTGTTTCTAGCTCGCTTTCTAACATTTCAAGGTTTTGTAATGCATCATGTATTTCTATCTCTTTTTCATCAAGCCTCTCTTCAAACACTCGTTTCTGTATTGTGAGTTCTTCGTTGATTTTGTCGTATTTTACCACAAAATCAGAATCGGTGCTTAATAGTTTTTGTTGCAAATTCTCTATCTCTTCGTGTAATTTGTTCATGCAAGCCATCTGTTCCTAATAAAACACCAAAGCATCATCAAAAGCAAGTTATTTACACCTACATAATGAAAATGAAGTTTGTTAATACGTATATAACTTTGATATTTTACAAACTACCATGCAAATGGACCATAAATCTATAATTAAACTTTTTTACATTTTATTTTCAATGTCTGTACGTCCATACATGCCTATTATATACATCATGCAATAATATATATTACTACTAACCTCCTTTTCCTGTTGGTGCTGTTGCGTCAGCTCCGCCACTTGTTTCAGCGCAGCTTCTTTTTCTTCAACTACCTTTTTATATTCATCCCCACTCTTTTCCCTCAGGCCCACTAACTCTTCCTTAACTTTAATCAATTCTCCTTCTCTTTCTTCTTTCTCTTTTCTGATTGCTTCTAAACTATCTTTTGTCTCTCTCAGTTCGTTAGTAACCGTCGTTAATTTTTCAGTTTGTTCTGCAGTGGCGGTTTTGTGTTCTATTTCTAGCGCCTCTATGGAAGCTTTTAAAGTTTCTAATTCCACGTCTTTTTGCCTAGCTTGTTCTATCTCAGAGCGGAGATTTGATATTTCAGTTTTGTATGCCTCTATTTCTTCACTGGATGATGCACTTTGCTGGAGCAATTCAACATCCCTAGGAAGGAAATAAAAACAGCTATAGCATTTGATTATACAGGGAGATTACTCTTTTATTTCGCTTAAGGATCTTTAAGGAAAGAAAAACGAATTTTTTGTGCGAATATATTTGTCCTTTACTACACCGGTTAATTTATAGGTATTTACTTTCTCCCATGTAAATTGTTTGAATTGAAGCAGTTTATGGAGTAACCCCCTACCTTATCTGGTGTGTGTATCTGGTGAGTCCCGCTCTTTTACATCATAAATATAATTGTAATGTAGAATAATCGTCACTGTGTGCGTTTATCTTCGTACAATGACACAAACAAGAGCCTTAAGTCTCAAATGTAGAAGATGAAAATTTTTAATATGATCGAAAAAGAAGTAGGTATCCAAACTTACTTCAGCCTGTCGTTCAGTTGCTGCTGGAGCGCCATTTTCGCGCTTTCGTGTTGCGCCGCTGCCGCACGCAAGTTTGCTGACATTTTGTCTACTTCCGCTTTCTGTAATATAATTTTATATTTGATTCAAGGTGCTTTAAAATTAAGTACAAACATTTTAAGTAGTGAGTCTTTCATTAGGAACAATTTTTCCCAATAAATGTATATCTAAAAACAAAAAATAAATATATTCACATTCAAATCGAAGTTACGTGAACTACTTACTATGTGAAGTGAAAAAACTTTTTTCGTTTTTTGTATATACATTTATTGTTCACAATGATGTATTGAATCACCCCTTGAAATATTAGTACCTAGGTATTCAAAAGCAACTCGTGTATAACCGTCGATGAAAAAGTCCATGATAAACCAAAAAACTACGAAACATTTTATTTATAGTAGTCTGCTTTTGGTAAATTACGAGTACTATACTCAATGAAAATTACTACTAATGTTGGTTGCTAGTGTCCGATACTTAAAAAGGTGGTTTGATTTACGAAAAGCATAGGAATACGTCAATAAATAGCTAAATAATATTTAATATATTTTAATAGGTTTAAATAGATATAACTGGGCCTTATTAGTTCGTCATCACATATCTACCAATGCATTGTAACAAGCTAATTTGGTAATGATCAGAAACACACAAACCTGTCTTATCAACGTGATGTGCTCTTCTCTCAGCTGTGTGTACGCCCCTTTTAACTTTTGGAACTTTTCGTCTGTCACTTTAGCCTTTTGTTCTGTTTCCGTCAATTTTTCTGTAAAATTAAATGTATATGATATAAACCCATTTTTATGGAAAGACGATAATTTACCACAAAATCACAATTTGATTAAAATATTTATAACTTACATATACAGTACAGGGTGTCTTTTTATCCACCAGCAAAATGTTTGGAGCAAGTTCAGTCCATCATACTGAACTACTTTCTATAAAAAAAAGTTATTAAAAATCGATCTCCCATACCTAATCCATTTAGCTGAGCGCTGATTTGTATGGGAGAACGAAAAATGTTTAATCGATTTTTAATATTTTTTTTTATAGTAAGTAGTTCAGTATCATGCGACTGAACTTGCTCCAAAAATTTTGCCGGTGGATAAAAAGTCAGCCTGGATACTATCACGCCTGCTTCCTGCAGAAGTAGGCAGAGACTATGGACCTCCACTTGGCACGATCCTGGCAGACCTCTTTCGCTTTATCTACATTCATCAATCTCTTCATACATGCCCTTCGGTTACGGGTACTTACTTCTTGCCTCTCCTTTTTTTAGAACGTCTGCAATCTGATCGCTTAATGTTCGCCGAGGGCGACCCTGTCCCGCTTTTCATTCACATTTGCCTAATAGAATTGTTTGTTAATCGCTTTTCATCCATTTCTACATGCCCAGACCATCGTAACATCCATTTCTCTATTTTTGTCACTACGTCCTCTTTTACTCCACACTGCTCCCTTATGACATATTTCTTATTCGATCTTTAAAGGTAACAAACACCACACATACTCCTCAGCGCTTGCATTTCAACTTCATTTATTTTACTTTCATGCTTTCTCTGCCATACCAAACTCTCTTTCCCATACTCCTTAATGAACAGCAAGACGTGCCTTATCTGATACCTCATAAAGGAATGCAACACTCAATTAACTTGTTTGTCTGCACTCACTCTTCTTTCCACATCACCCTCGTGCATGCCATCTTTTGTAAACATAAATACCAAGTGTGTACACAAACTCTTTCACTTGCTCCACTCTCACCCCATTTATTAATAAAAGAAAATTCCCATTATCTTACTACTTACGTTGCATTTCTGGCGTTTGTGCCGATAATATTTCAGCCTTTTGTCGTTCTCCTTCTAGTTCAGTCTGTAATAAAAGAGTAAGTAAAGGTCAACAACTGAGTTAGAGGAAATGATGGCGCCACCAAATGTTTTATAATGTGTTTTGTAATGTTAAATTTAAATTCAGATTTTTCTGCAATATGGCGCAGACCGCCAACTTATTTGTTAACCTTTTATGATATTCAAACATTTTTTTATATTATTACTCTATGGTCATTTTCTCAATAACAAACGTCACTGTTTATTTCACGGAAAGAAACCTATCTACAGACAGTATTGTGTATAAGCAGTATAAGTCTAGAAAACAATGGCGGCGCCACTGTCTATGACAAAAGTGATAATTGCAACTATACGTTTTACCTTGACACTATGTAACTGCGTTTCCAGCTGTGTACAGTGCTCCCGCATGGATCCCAACATCGTGTTGCGCTCTTGGACCATCTGTGATCTTTCAGACCTGTAACCAAATTAATTAATAAGCCACAGCTAAGTTGAATAAATAAATTAAGTTAAAAAAACGCCATCAAGTGACCTACTTAAAAAAATATTTAGAATAATTAATTTTTTTAAATAGGTCTAGGTGGCGACTTTTACTTTATTTATTAATTGCACTTTATTACAAAAATTGTAAACGGCTAACCGGAAGGTGGTGCAGAGACAAGTGAGACCAAAGGGATTACATATTAGCAAATCGTCATAAACGCAAACTCGTCACACTTTCCCAACTCGTCATATTCGCTACTCGTCATAACTGGTCGCGAGTCATTTTCGCAACTCGTCATTCTCGCAACTGGTCATTTTCGCAACTTGTGATACGAACCTTATAGGCGCTCCAGTTCAGAATGTCCAATTCTCAAAATGTCTAGTGGTTTCAAAATGTCTAACTTTCAGAATATCCAATTCTCAGAATGTCCAATTCTCAAAATGTCCAACTCTCAGAATGTCCAACTCTCAAAATTTCCAACTATCAGAATATCCAACTCTCAGAATGTCAGACTCTCAGAATGTCCAACTCTCAGAATGTCCAAACTCTCAAAATATCCAACTATCAAAATATCCAACTCTCAGAATGTCCAACTCAAAATATCATCCAAATCTGTTCATCGGTTAAGGCATGAAGAGGTGACAGACACACACACACACACACGTTTTTATTTTGATAATGTTAGTGGGTGTATCCAATAAAAAAGAAAGTTGTGAAATGCGAGAAATGGAATATCTAAGGTTTCTGTGACGGTTTGCGAAAATGACGAGTTGCGAGAACGACGAGTAGCGAAAATTACTAGTTGCAAAAGTGACCAGATGCGAAAATGACGAGTTGCGAAAATGACGCGTAGCGAGCGAATATGACGAGTTGCGAGAATGACGAGTAGCGAAAATGACTAATTGCGAAAATGACACATGCGAAAATGACGAGTTGCGCGTGCATGACGAGTTTGCGTTTATTCGTCATAAAAATTTCTACTTCGTCACTACTAATCCGACCAAAAATAAAATTTTAATACTTATCTAGTATTTAAATCTATATTACCTACCTTTCGAAAGTTTTCTTGTAATTTATGTGCTGACATATCTGTGAGCAGCTAATACTAATAATTTGTTACTAAGTTTCTGCTATTAACGTGCCCTCCAAAAGTTTGTTTGACGTTGGCATCCACTGCCCTGGGTAATTAATTATTTTTCAAAAAATAACGCCGGCTAACACACCCGCCTCTAAGCAGCATAACTAAGAATACTAAGAATGCGACCTAGACACACAAGACGGTAAGTGTCACAAAAGACAGGAAAAGTATTACACACAGAACGGAATCTCCTAAGGTCTCGCGCAATATGCGTCCCCATTCCCCGTCCCCGCACCTCTCCCCCGTTCTCGCCTTGTCGTGGGGCGAGAGCGGGCGAACACACACGCATTGACGTATGCACGGCAGCACACGGCGGACCAAGAACGGGGGAGAGGTGCGGGGGCGGGGATTGGGGCTTATGAGATTCCGATCTGTGTAATACTCTTACCGTCTTTGTGGTGGTGTCTAGCATAGCTTGAAATATGCTATTTGAATTCGACATACCTTAACCTCTTGAGCTCGTTCTGCAGATGTTCTATGAGCTTGTCCCGCTCCACGATGGGGTCGGGCTGCGGGGAGGGGGTCGCGCGGGTCTCGAACGCCTCCAGGTGGTCGGGGGTTGTAACCTAAAAGTGGACCTTAATTAAAAACTAGCTTTCCGAGCGTTGCGCGGGCTGCAAGCAGCTCTTGGATTTTCGTGCTGAGAAAATTCAAATTTCGAGTTGAGAAAATGGGTGAAAAATTGCAGTCAGTAAAGGAAAAAAAAACCGGCCATGTGCGAGTCGGACTCGCCCATGAAGGGTTCCGTAGCAGCAAGTAACATTTTACGATTTAAGACGTATTAAAAAATAACTATCTATGATACCGAGATCGCTATAGTTTTAATTGAAAGTACATACTTTGAGGTATATACCACATTTTTTTTCAGAATTCTTAGTAATATTTCAAAAGTTACGGTGGGTGGACACCTCAAATTTTAACTTTGTATTAGATTATCTCAAGGTTTGATCTACATAGTTTCAAAGCAGTTTTTGTTGAATTTTAAAAGACCTTTTCAACGATACCCCACACGTTGGGGTTAGTCCAATTTAATTTTTAAATTAACTTTTCGTTGTATGGGAGGGGGGCTGAAAAAAAAATTTTTTTTCATAATTTCAAAAACCATCTTTCGGAACTTCAATAACTATCTCTCCACCAATTTTCGTGACAATCGGTGCAGTAGCGGCGGAGTACGAGCCCGGACGGACAGACAGACGGACGGACGGACATGACGAAACTATAAGGGTTCCTTGTGGACTACGGAACCCTAAAAATGGGTGGGCAATCTTGGAATCAAAATTTGGTTCCAGTTTTGAGTTTCGCGGGGTGCTTTACCCCAGCATAAAAAGTCATCTAAAAGCAGGGTCGGTCGGGCGCAGCGCACCACATGGACGACAAATAAATAAAAAACGCTACATCTGTGGGGTGTGTGTGTTTCTACGTTATTCATCACAAAACGCTACTATGACGTGATACCAACCTGGCTAATGGTGTCGGAGGTGTCGATAAGTGAGCCCACAGAATCCACTTCATCTGGTTGAGGCTCCGGTATTGACACCACAGGCGCGACATATGTGCCGAAATCACTCTGAAAAAAAAAACATTCTTTTTTAGTAAATTATTTGATTTTTATTTTAACATGGGTTCTTCAGGCTTTAATATTTCTTTCACTTGTCAAATAAAAACGTTGAAAATTTGTTTAGCAACAATTAACATAGCATTGTTTATGATATTTTCCAAAATCTATAAACTATTATTAATGTTAAGTACCTGCTGTAAAAAGTTAGGCGGATTAGAAGGCAAGACGGGCAGTGTGAGGAGGTTTCTGTAGTACTGAAGACTACTGGCATGCTTGTAAAACGAGCTCAACTTCTTGAACTGCTGTCTAAACCTGCCAAACAAACGAAATAAATATACAATTATATTATAGCAATAAAGAAGAATGGGCCAAAAGCGCACTCTTATGCTTACGGTAAAAAGGCGTAAAATTTCATACCTGGGTCATGTTCTTCGACATCGGCGGTATGATCTCCTACAGCTTATAATGATGGGCAAAGTTGCAGGGAAGAGAAAGGTTGGAAGAAGAAAGAAGTCATGGCCGAGAAACATTCGGGAGTGGACCGGGATAGCAAGCGCTGCTGAGCTATTCCGCCGAGCCAAAAACAAGGAGGACTACGCCAAGCTGATTGCCGACCTTCATTAATTGGAGAGGCACTTTAAGAAGAAGAATTATAGCAATAAATTATATTCTTCTAGTAGGTGGGCCATTGTTTGAACAGGTCCACGGTCACAATATTTTTTGTTTAAAAAACGTGGGGTTTCTTTGCCAGGTTCTCGTGACATCTCCCACCACCAGTCCGGAGCATGTTTAGAGACTTCCAGACAGCCCGGGATCTCCCCGGTGGAAGATTTTCAGCAGGTGGAATATGAGATGATGAGGGAGGGTATTTAATAAATGATCATAAAAGTTGTACATAACTAGTATTTAGCAAAGTCCTTTCCTCAGAAGACTGATACGTGCTGATACACCGAATAAGAAAAGACTAATTCGACGAACACAAATGTGACAATATTAAATAATTAAGTAGTGTCTAAAAGTCTTATACGTATGTGAAAGGATACTTCACAGGGTATACGCGCCAATACTCGGCTCTGCAGTGCAGTCAGAGGTTTAAGCCTACACTCTCCACGCTGGCCAGACAGGTTGGAGAGGTCTCATTGATGTATAAGGTATAAGCTTTGTTTAGCTTGTGTTTCCTTAGTCGCCTTCTACGACATCCACGAGAAGACTTGGAGTGGCCCTATTCTACTCTGCCGGGAACCAGTGCCGGTTTTAGCTCTACCAGCGCCCCGGGCGAGATTCCCCCCCCCCCCCTAACTGCAATTCAAACTCTGACTTAGACTTCAATCTTATAGGATTTATTTCTGCCGACGGGGAAGGGGTGCAAGTACGATATACGATTCTTCAAATTTGCCACCCCATTGTAAACGAAGGGAGGGAGGGTGCATACAAATAAGAGTCTAGGAATTGCCGCCATTAACCAGCCGCTATTTATATATTTATTATTACCTGTGACCCACCTTGCCCAAAAACGCCCACTGTCGCCCCTTCGTATCTGGCGCCCTGGGCGGTCGCCCAACCGCGCCCTACCCTAACGCCGCGACTGCCGGGAAGCACACGGCTAACCTAATCTGTGATATTTGCCTTTACTCTTTACGCATTTATTTACCTCTCTCGATGTCCAACTAATGTGTCCGCGGGTAGGGAGGCGTGCAGTCTGAACAGCAGGCGCACATTACAGTCGTAGATGTGGGAGGAGTCCTGAGCACAGGGTATGAGCGCCGCTAGTCGGCACTGTCCACTAGCCGTCATGGAGTTTGCCCGCGCGTTCCCCAAGCTGTCGAATACTGGAACAATGATTTTATTTGAATTTTTGGTTTTCTTTTCTTCAAAATAACATCATAACTTTTAAACTACTTTTTACTCAAGAATAAATGTAAATGTAAAAATGTACTTATTTATTTTATTAAAATTAACGGCTAATTAAATTTAAATTAATTTATCACCGCAATTATAGTTTAATCTTTTTCATTACTGAACAGGTATTAAAATTGAAGATATCTCATTAATTTACGATAAAAAATAACCTAAGCAAAATTACTTTATTGAGTAAGTTAAAGTTTAGTAAGTATTACTTAGTTTAGTAAGTCTTCTCACCTGCAGCTTGAAGTGTCAAAATGTCATCCATGTAGTCAAACAGCTCTACGCATAATTGAAAACTGTAACAAAAATACAAGTAAGTAACCTTGAAAGTTCTACTTTTCAAGGTTACTTAAAAAAAACAGACTCAAAAGCCGAAAGAATTCGAATTTTGTATTTTATATGCATGATTTTAGTACAATACAAACTTATATTATTACAAACAAACAAAATTTGTTTAATAGGACATATTAAGCAACACTCGGTGCAGATGGCGCCACTAGCACATACAGTAAACAACCTGCTGTCATTGTACATGTTATATTTTTTCGCAACAAACAAATAGTAAAAATATATTTAATTTTAATGGTTTTATTATTATTCACTCATTGAAAACCTGTGCTGTGGTGTTACGGCTTCCTACAGCTACTTATATACCTAATACCCGTATAATTTAACAAATTTATTGCGACTTTCATGTACTTGTCATTGTCAAACATTTGTTAACGGTCTGCGCTAATGCTGCACTCTGGCGGCAGAACATTGCAGTAATATCTCCTATTCTTTTAATTTCTCAATAACTAAGTGTGTTAGTGTTAAGTTAAATTAAGGACTAAGGTTAATAAGGCTCCAATAAATAATTTTATGCACCAAATAAAATACATTTCTTTCTTTTTTCAACTTTTGTGTTTACCCAAGTATCTCTCTATGAAATGTGTCACTGAGTATTGATTATATAAAAAATCTTTGGAAGTCTTCCGCTTGTTGAACACTTACTAGTTATTGACATCATTCTCTGCTATTGCGTCCAGTTCATCCGCCGTCAGCTGCATGTTGCCAGGGAAGCGAGGGTTCCGCGCGTGGAACTTCAGCTTGCAAACCAGTAGATTGCAGTACAAGTTCACCAGCTTGCCGTAGCCTTCGCGGAGATGTACCTGCACATTATATTTCAATATTGAGGGAAATGAATAAAGATTGTGTTTGCAACAAATTTTCCGGGGAAAACAGTGGAATAGAAAAATGGTGGCCTATGCCCAGTGGTGGAGTTATATGGATGGACTGTTGACGAAGAAGGCGTATCAGGCAAAATGTGATATGAATGATAGTTTTGTTTTTCGTGTGTGTAACTGTAATGGTGTCAAGTTTTTCAAAGTGTTTAAAGCCATCTGACGTAGCTTGAAAACTGCATTCTAATAATGACAGCCTAGACTAAATGCTTTCATTACAGTCAACTCTTTAAAATGATACTTATTGATAGCCCAAAATGTAGGGCATGTGAGGAATCAGAAGGAGACAATGAGACACATTATGTGTAGCTGCGACTCGATGGCTGCTAAGCGCATGGACCTCTTCGGATCAGCATATCCTGAGCTAGAGGACTACAGGCACTACGCACCAGGTGAGACAGAAATACCGAGAAGGGTGAGTAAGGCAAGGGGTTTACACACGTTACAATATAACACAAAGGTTCGACGTGCTTCCCAATGTGGACCCCAAATACAAGATAGGTGCTTCACATGCCGAAGCACGGACGAGGCAAGCTAACTCACCCACAGCTTGCCGAGGTTCTCGATCATGCCGTAGTGCCGCTGCGAGTCGTCGAGGCAGGCGGGATGCCCCTCGCGCAGCAGCTTGTGCGTCACGTGGCAGAACTTCCACGCCACGATGCGGTTCTCCTGCAGCGGTAGGCGGATAGCCACCATCTGTGTAAACAGTACACAAAAATATTCAAACAATGGGCTTAATTTTACCGACGAAGAATTAAAACGATTGTATTATATCGATACGTCGTTGTGTCACATTTCTGAGACATTCTTAGATCATATGTTGCTTTGCTTTACGAACTTTGTCGCATAATCCAAAATATACCTACTCGTAACTATCTATATTTTTAGAGCTACGTTCTTGTCGGTGGAGTAGTTTCCATGTCAACCTCTCTTTAGCCATTCTTTTGACCTCCCTATACGACACGGCATCAACTCCCTCTTTTACTTATGTATATTACTACTCTATAAATGCTCTTCTTGGTCTTCCTTTTCCTCTTATTGCTTCTGTTTTTCCTTCTATTATGTTTTTAATAAATTGATCGTATATATACCTAGATAAGTAAAGAGAAGTCCAAAAGACGCTTGGCTGAGACCAAAAGGCGTTATAACGGGACAGGTGAAACTAAATAAAAGCTTGTAATAGCAAAAGGAGATGTTATTCTGTTCGATAAAACAACTTGTATTAAAAATACACAAGCAAATAAAATGATGTAGGTAATGTAAAGTTATGACAAAATATTCAGAGGGCCCCGATAATACCAAGGGACCCAGCAATCGAGGACACAATAATATAGACTATTCTGTAACAAAAACAGTATCTATCATAGATTTTTTTTCAAAACATGACACAAGAATAATAATTTTACAAATCAAACAAGAAGCAACTGCGGAGTATCTTACCCAGTAAGTGATGGCGCTTTGCTCTTGGAAAGTTCCAATGATCGCGCTGCGAACATGTTTCTCCTTTACTGGGGTCTCTATCGTATTGATCGCCTTTTGGATGGCCAGCGACTGTAAAAGAATACACAAAAATACAATTTACTGCCTACTTATTAATGCTTTTTTAAAATTTAGTTCTAGACTATGTTGTAAATCAGTAACATGCCTGTCTATTGCCTCGAAAAAACGTCTTACAAAGGCGTTAAGAAAGGAAGAATCATGCAATCATGTGTACAATAATTGTTTTTTTTACGAAATAATAACATACGAAAGCCAAATTGGTTCGTATAATACTGGAATATAAAGCAATTTAATTTATTAGCAAGACTGGGGAATCTGGTAGGATCGCAAATCACGCGATTCTTTGAAACTGTATTATTTAATCCAATTTGGGCACCTTTATGACTCAGCAGCGAAACGTTTTCTGCGAACCAGGCGAAGTAAAAAACATACAGAGTTTAAGTAAACAGACAAGGGAAACAAGCGTATTTTTTTGAGTTGTAAGTCGCGTAAAATGAGTTGTGTAATTTTTGTTCTACAGAAATTTTAACTATCGTTATTGTGTTCGTCTATTTCCATAAAATGACACCAACAAGAGCCTGGCTGTTAAATGTAAAAAAAAAGTAGCGCAAACAGTACTTTGGTATGCAACCGAATCAATAAATTACGCTCATTTGCCTGGGCTCTAAACGGGCGGATTTATCTACACGTGTGTGTGTCATAGCATAGTAGGTAAGTATATCTCATGAAAAGCGTGTTGTTTCATTAGTACATGAATAATATGTTTAATGGAATGGTTGTGTTTTGTCGAGAATGATGCATTGTAAACAAAACACTCGTAGCAGCGCATTTTTTACGCGTTACAAGATCGATTTACGCTTCAAAGCACTTATCATCATCAATTAAATACTTAAAAATCACTAAATAGGTACTACTAAGTTGTGGTTTTTATCAGTATTAAGGCAAAACTGTATTTCTAATAAATTTTTAATATTTTAAACTTTCTTGAGCATATTTTAAATTTGATGATAATCATGCTTAAAAGTGGCCTTTGGGTCTTGCGGCCCTGGGCTCTGTCTGCTAAGAGCCACAAGATCCAACATGCTCTGTCTGCCTCATTAGAAATAAAGACGTGATAGTGTTCTGTATGATTCAAATTGGTAACAACAAACCAATGGCAAACATTGGCTTTGACAGGTGAAGTTAGCAGGTAATAAATACACCTTGTCAAATCCTAATCCCAAAACACAGCGCCAGGTGGTTACCGTCGCGAAACCGTTTTGCACCTGGTGTGATGTTTGGTCGTGCTCATATACGTACCTACATAGTATCTCAATGGTCGTGCTAAATGTATTGTAAGAAATTGCTCACTTCTTAATATACTCGTATTTCTTCCTCATCAATTTCCAATACAGACGATACTTATGGTGATGGTGACATCGTAAACCAACTGAATGTGAAAGGAGGAACGAATGAATAAACTTTTAAGGTGAAGATATAGGCAAATGACCTTGAAGTGTGAAATAAATTGTTAACTCGTAAATATGGTGATAATTTCCATATTGCTCTTCGTCATGCACTAGATAGCCCTTTAAATTATTTTATGAACTGCCGTTGAAACTATTATTGGTGATCCGTCTAGCTTTAAAACTTGCCGTGGCCACTTTTGGCGGAGGCAAGTTTTAAAGCTAGACGGACTAATGTAAATACTTTCAACGGTAGTTCATAAAATAATTTAAAGGGCTATCTAGTGCATGACGAAGAGCAATATGGAAATTATCTCCATATTTACGAGTTAACAATTTATTTCAAATGAGGGCGCCACTTCAAGGCCATTTGCCTATATCTTCACCTTAACATAACATTATACCAGTAAATGCGTGCAAAAGTGGACTTGCACAGTGGCCTTAGGTATACTACGTCTCACGAACCATGCTATATACCTCTGTGTGCCTCTCTTAGTAGATTAAAATCAATCAATAAATAACGCTACAGCAAACCCCTCTTTTCCCACCTATTTCTCCTCCAATCAAAAATCACGATCGACTAAAAAATTTCAATGAATCAAGGAACTTTTATGCCAATTTTCGTCAAAATCTGTTTAAAAATGCGACCTACATGCGAGAACAGACAGACGGACAAAATAATTTTTTGCCAATCACAAAACTAAAATGCTCGCTCGGTTAATAATGAAATTATGACAGTGGTCGTCTCGTAGTAGTAGTACCACAGAATAGTTACTAATACTCCGTAGTGGTACTCAGTACTAGGCATCTATTTAATTGGTGTGATTTTATTTTGGTTGTTAATATGATAGAGTCACTCACTCACTGAGATGGTTGTGAGTGAATAGTCACCTATCTTCTAGTGGATAAGTGTGTAAATATTAACGTCAATTCGCTACCTACTTAAATTTTATATATATATATATTTAATTGAATACTTGTGTCTTAATCAAAATTATATTATCTACTTAAGTTTATAAATATTTATAAATGTAGAAAAAATCATTTATCAAGTACCTACCTATATTAGCAGACAAAATCACATAGCACTGGGTCAATAAAACGAGACGACCGCGATGGGATCATGGGAGTTATCCAGGGGGCCGGTGGGCCGCCGGGCGCCCCGCTACGCCCCTCGGTCCGCCCCTGGCCGCCAGGCTCGCGGCGGCATAGCGTCGAGGCGACGCGCGCCTATCTACGTAGCTCCCCTGATCCCCTCGCCGCCTCGCTGCCTCGCTAGTACCCTGGCGGCTACCTCGGTGTACGGACGCGATATCGCAGCGAACTAATGGACGACACTTTAATCGCAGCTGTCTACAGGCGGGAACCACTGTGGGATCCAACGCACAAGCTGCACAGACACGTCAATGTACTGAAGAGTTTGTGGGAAGAGGTGGCCCAGGAAACGGGAAGAGATGGTGAGTTGATATTTGAGAGCACGTTCAAGATCATAGACTCATAGACAAAGTACGCTTCTTGTCTTCTTATTCTTAAATACCTAAGTATAGTACCATAGCTATTAGACCAATAGGTACCCACGTAGGTAGGTACGTAAGAATAACTTTCCGCAGTCTGATAGCATCTTTGCATATTGGGTATTTATACTATGTAAAATGAAGTATACTCAAGGAAAATATGAATGGCTAAAATATTTAACGTTATGTTACCTAAAAAATTTACTGTAAGAATAAGACTGCTAAGTGCGCACCAGCACCACTGACCTCGATGGCTGTTGTGTTGCACCAATGACATTGGGTTTTATCCAAACATGCACGAGGAAAGACAATTTACGTCTTGAATCAGCTGTTTCTGAATAAATCGTAATTATAGGAAAATACAAACATACGAATATATTTATATTTGACGTAAGTATATGTGATAAGTACGTACAAAACAACAGCTCTCCCACCGACCACCAATCTATATTTGTCGATTCGACAAAACGCTCTATGATTCTTTATTTGTCTCGTTGTTCAATTACACGAGAACGGAGTCGCTGGTACGGCTAGTCATTCAAATAAAAGGGTCAGCATCTAGCCTTACATGTCGCTCCTACATCATCATCATCATCATCATAAACATAGTAGTCAGCCTAAAAATATTCAAAATCCATTAAAAATACTCACGAATCTGATGAAAAACGATATTTAAAATCTATTATTTTGTTACAGTCAAAACTATAAAGACTCGATGGAAGAACCTTAGAGCATATTACGTAAAAGAGTGTCAGAAGGTACCAAAACCCACAAAAAGCGGCATCAAAAAGGAGAACTTCACAAGCACATGGCAGTACTTCAAAACTCTAAACTTCTTGGGGACATCATTCGCTACTATAGACAAACAATCACTTGACGACAACACCGACGACAGTAACAGCACGTCCATCGTTGATGTCGACGACTCTTTCGATGCATATCAGGAACAGTTATATCCGATCGTAAAACTTGAATCGGGATGCGAGTTTCGTGTACCATCTCCGCAAAGTCCGCAATGTAAAAGATTTCGACCATCGTTAGAAGAACCAATGGTAGATCACCAAAAGGAAGATTTGGAGAGAACAAAGATAGAGTTACTTCAGCAAGAGGCGGCTAGAAGAAATAATGATGATCTATTATTCTTTGAAAGTCTACTGCCTTATGTAAAGGGTATCCCTGTAGTGCGCAAACTGAGACTGAGATCTGCCATCCAAGACCTAATAACCAAAGAACTAGAAGTACTTGCTAATGACAACAATGGCGACGGTGGATAATGGCCTAATAAACTACTTGTTATTATTACTGTAATAAATAATAATTTTATAAGAAAACTTCGTAAATATTGAATGAAGCATGGATGAACATATTTCAAGTACCTACCTTGTTCGTTAATTGTTATAATTGTAACATAATAAATGATGGAAACAAATATGTATTATGTATTTAAAAAATATTATTGAAAAATTAGTACTTAATAAATAAACTCTAGGTAGGTAGAGCTGATGAATATACCTTAAATTATATAGATACATACAAACATACATATACATCCATTATAATGAACTACTTTCTATAAAAAAAGTTATTAAAAATCTATAAAAACTTTTCGTCTTCCCATACATATCAGCGCTCAGCCAAAGGTATTTTGTATGGGAGGACGAAACATTTTTATCGATCGAACTTTTTTTTTAGAAAGTAGTTCAGTATCATGGACTGAACTTGCTCCAAAAATTTTGGCGGTGGATAAAAAGTCAGCCTGTACTGTAACAAAGACAAGTGAAAATCTAAAGCCAAAGAACCACTGAGTTATACTCGTTTCCAGACTCTTTGTCTGCTTTTTGCGCGAGACTAGACAAGTAGAGTCGCTTTCAGAATGCTTTCAGACAATCGGCTTAGCTACTTTATTTGATAAAATATTATTTTGAGCTTTTGCGATTTGAATTCTACTGAATCAGAAGATTTAGGTTTTGTTGAGACCGCGGAATACGGACTCTTCATATAACGACGGTCTCAACATGTTATTTACGTTTTTGCCCCCTTATTCATAAAAAAAACCGGTCACATACGAGTCGGACTCGTACATGAAGGGTTCCGTACCTCTGTACAATGTTTTAAAACGCTGATAAAACACGTTCCTTGTATGACTACCCCCTTTAATTTTTAACTTTATCTTTTTTATAGCGGCCACAGTAATACATAATCGGTGAAAATTTCAAGTGTCTAGCTATTACGGTTCAAGAGATAGAGCCCTGTGACAGACGGACGGACAGACAGCGAAGTCTCGGTAATAGGATCTCGTTTAGTTAAAATGTGTTTTTTATTGTTCTTGGAATGACAAATATTGAAAAGAGTAATAGGGACAAAACATATTTTAACTAAACGTTTGTATTTTTTTTATAAATGGTTTCGTCTAGAAATAAGTACCAACATGTTTAAAGACTAGGTAAAAAAGACTAAATTTCATACTGTTCCCAAGATCTCTGAGTTTTACGATATTTTTTGAACATTCTACTCTACTCCTCCTCTATTCCTCCTATTTTAGCAAATACCACGAAATTTCAATTGTAACGTCAGTTTATATTTGTTCAAATTACAATGCGAGATAATCACGAACAAAATAGACACAATTAACTTTGTTAATTTATACCAATGTCATTTCACGCCTGTTTGTTATGAAAAACGATAATTCGTGAAGCCTCCAGACTGAGTAATGTAAAATGTTACATAATGATGATATAACAGTCTTGCCTGTAACTTTAATTAGCATTAGCTTCTCTTAGTTAACAGTTCTTTAATGTTCCGAAAACGCACATGTAAACTGCTATAAGTACACAATTTTGACACGGAATGTCTCTTAATAGTTATTTTATTGTCTGTTAGATTACAAAGTCGATGATAGTCAACTCATCGTGGTAAAATAAATTATTAAGAGTTGTCTCAGTTAAGATTTTAACATACCAGTACATATACTTACTGGCAGTAGGTTTATAAATTTTATAATAATATATCCAATACACATATGTATTAGGGCAAAACTACTCGTAATCGTATATGTTTACGATTACGAGTAGTTTTGCCCTAATTGCAAAATAACTGGACGTGGACATGGAAAATTTTAGGAGAGGAACAATCTCAATATAGCCACCCATATTGACATTGTTCCTCTCCTAAAATTTTAATTTATAATATTGAATACTCGTCAAAGTTTATTACCGAAAACTATTCATAACTAAATGCTTTATCGATGGCGCATTTAATTTTATTACAAATCTATCGCCGAGACGTACCGTAACGCATATCATTTCAATAATTACCAGCAATTGTATTTCCACTCCACATTCAATGCATTTGCAAGTAAGTACATAAAAACATTAAATTTATAAAGTAGGTAAAGTAACATGAATTGTAAATTTAGCACGTCACTCCATAAGCATTATAAAACAAGCGATGCAATGCAGCATAAGTTGAATAACATTAGCACAAAATGTGCAAGGCCGCCAATACATTTAACAGCAGCTCAAGTTACCCCACATACACCTTTATGCGGCGGTAATAGTATCTGAATTGCCATGATTTTAGCTATCTTGATGTGCTGCTATGTACGAGCAAATTGCAAAAAGAGTTCTAATAAAAACATGCGATGATTTAACACGCTCCGTGAGTCCGAGCTGTTTGTTACAGAGGCAAAAGAATTAAATCATTCAAACGTTAATCATTATCTATGTATTTACACAATTACATACTCGTAGTATGTTGATATACGACTAACTTGTGAGTGTTGTGTGTGACAATAGGATACAGTTAATTGACTGGAATTGAAACTAATTTTGACCATGATTTTTAGTTGACTGTACAAAATAAATAAAGTAAAATAAAGTCCTAGTATAGGTTGACAACTTGACAACTAAGTGAGCAGACCCCATCACATTGCGCAAAAATTTGGAACTAAACTATGGCACCACCTTTTTACTAGCCTATATTAATCAACTGCTGGACTGCGGGTTGAAGTCCGCCGTTTAAAATTTTTGTAATAAAGTTGAGTAAATACTCAATACTCAATAATTTATTGCTTCCTTAAATGACAAATGAATACATGCTAAATAGATAGCAAGTTGATACATAGATGATTGCCACGCTGCAATAGAAGAGAGGAGGAATCGTGTCATTGGTAGTATAGTACCGTGAAGTCAATTAATTAATATTCAGTTTTAAATAAATAAATAAACCTTTAAAACAGTAACGTAATGAAGAAATTAGTTAACTCACCTGCTGGTAAAAGCGTTTATCGTTGGGGTTCATAGCGTTTCGTTAGTGCAGTGTTGCAGTCGACATGCATTAGTTAGTGCAGCCTCGCCTTAGTGCTGTTAGTGAGAAAACGTCGAGTTATAGAGCGCCATGCAAATTATAGCCTTATCAGTTATATTATGACTTTCATAAACAACTAATTTAAAATGATTTAAATAATCTTTTAACTTAAAAAGGTCGTATACCAGGAAAACTAATCCTTATCACTAAATTAACTACAGGTTAAATTATGTATAACTCCAAGTGTGTGTAACATATACATACAACGTGTAAAAGATATAGGCGTAATAAATCGAATCACGGGCTAACTAGATCACGATAGTATAATGAAATTTAAATAACAATCTAAAAACAAAAAAAAATCGGCATTTTCATTCAAAAGCATGCAGTCACCCGGTCAATTTTTTTGAGGTCAAAACTTCTTTATGCGCGTTGGGCATTTTTTGAGATAGGAAATAAACCATTGAACTCGCGACACTACTCATATGTCCCCTACACGTTGTATTTTATATGAAATTGTTCGAACAACTAAAAGTTAAGTAAAAAGTTAGTGATTTGAGGGTAACACACCTTGTTAACATTTTTACAACCATTACCTTATATGCAAAATAATTATGAATTCAGGATTGTTAGCCTTGATTTCGAGCTGTGGTGAATTACCTGTAACAAAAACAACACTGTTTAAGTACAAAGGACATACATTTACTGATAACTGTGATTTTTCCAAGAAAACGAGAAAGTCTTTCATAGCGAATTGATTAGTGGAACTCCACAGCGAGTTGCCTACCGACGCGCTTCGTCGTGTTGCTATTTCGTCGAGAAAGAGAAAGGGCGCTAAAAAAACGAGACAGAGAATCCGTCACACCGCCGGCACCCGCGCGAGGTGTAATAAGGGTGATAAACGGAAGAGGTGTAATAAACGGGCCGTTATAGGCCATGAATCGAAAGGTTTTCGTAGTTTTCGTTTATTTCGATAAATACGATACATACCCAAATAAAACTAAATTATTTGGAAATTAGAGTCTTCACTCTAGTCGTATAATTAGTTTCCATAAGGATCGAAAATATAATTATAAGTGTAATAGGCGTCTAAATATTACTCGATTTCGTCGATAAAAAAGGCAAATTTTAAGTTGCTATAACTTTTTTTTTGTTTATTATTTTCGAACCAAAACTAATTAAAGATCTAGATATTTATCATCTTAATGCTTGTAAAAAATTTGAATACGATGAGTTTTATGGTTTCGAAACTAAAACGAAAGTACGTTTGTATGGGATTTCGTCCCTCCAGTTAACCCTTAAGGACCGTATGCACAAAGCCACGTGGTCGGATTTGGCTCTGAAATATGCAAAATTTTCCCGCTAGGGGGATAAAAATGTCAAGATGAAGTTGCATAGAGTTAATAATGTGTAAATGGGACAATAGATGTAGGTAATCATAAATTGTAACGTAGAATTAGTATACAGCTTACTTTTTTCTTTTCGTCAAGACTTTCAGTCCGCGATACTTATTAAAATTTTCAAATCAATCAAATCAAAGAATTATTTTGTTTGAATTATTATTTCTGAATTAAGGCCTTGGCAGACGTGATTATAATGAACTTAACACTTTAGTAGACAGGTTATCAGTAGAAAAAATAAAGTCGAAAACACAGTAGTGTGCGTGAATGCAAGACGTTTATTTAAAAAAGCGAGTTTAAATATATGTGAAATTCATATAGCACTTTCTACAAAATCCAAGTTATAGTTATTCGAATCTTGCGTAAAGTTTATTACTTTTTCAATTTATTAGTCGACCTCCGTGGCGATTCCTTAACACGCTAGTCCGTCACTCGGAGGTTCTGGGTTCGATTCCCAGCCAGGGCAAGTTGGTAAATTGCCTTTTTTAATTTGTCCTGGTTCTTGGGTGTTTATTTTATCCCATCAAAAACATAAATGTAAAAATTCCAAGTTCAAATTCCGACAAAACAATTGAAATTTAAATAGCTGCCAAGTTATTTAGGTAGAGAAAACTGAAACTTTTTCATAAGAATCTCAACATTTGACTTGGACAACATTAAGATTGAAAGCACGGTCACCCATCCTTACTGTGACCAAGCTAGAAGTTGCTTTACCTGTAAAAGCACGGTCATTTATCCATCAATTTTTGAATTTATCGTATGCGAAGTGGAGCGAAATATTTGCACAAGTGGTTTTGATTACTCGTATTTTGAAATTTGTTAAAGCGCAAATGACAAAGAACCCTTAGAATAGAGAATCTGTTTCGTTTCACGCAGCTTTTTAGGGTTCCGTAGTAAACAAGAAACCCTTATAGTTTCGTCATCTCTGTCTGTCTGTCTGTCCCCAGTTTTACTCATAGACTATTAGTACTAGAAAGCTGTAATTGGGCATGGGCATGGATGTGGTAATAAAACTTGAAAAAAAAAATGTGTGGTGTGAGACGTCATTGAATAGGTCTTTCAAAAATATTGTAAGATTATGAACACCCTTTTTCGTTTTAGCAGTCCGTTTGTAAAATATTTGGTTTTTGATTGCAAATTTTTGATAGAATCATGTGTCTCCCCTCTCTGTCAGTTAAACGGTTGTATATGGACACTTAAAAAAATTCACGGCAGTAGTATATAACGTCTCCCTGTACTAAAACTAATTTAAGGTGGATTCAGTTCATGATACTGAAAAACTTTTCCTAAGGAACACATAATTAAATATGAAAAGAAAATGTTTGCTTTCCGTTCGACCTCCGTGGCGTAATTGTTAACACGCTAGACCGCTAATCCAGAGGTTCTGGGTTCGAGCCCCAGCCAGGGCAAGTTAGAAAATGGTCTTTTTCAAATTGTCCTGGGTCTGGGGTGTTTATCTATGTATGTATTTATCATAAAATATAGTATCATTGAGTTAGTATCCCATAATACAAGTTTAAAACTTACTTTGGGGCTAGCTTAATTAGTGTGATTTGTCCTTACATATTCCATACATATATTATATAAATATTATTTGTTACATAATTGTAGGTACTAAATCTCAACTAAATCATTCTAATAGTTTCGTAGCAAATTGGCTGTGACTTACGGACAGACAGACAAGCGAAACCCTAAAAACACCAAAAAAATCGGTTCCTATATACATTTCCCGGGCGGCTGCACACTTTTGTATGAAAATGCAGTTATTTTTTTGTTTTTTGACTGTTATTTTAATATCATTATACTATACTAGCAGTCCACCCTGGCTTCGCCCTTGGTACACACAAAGCCTATGTCACTCGGGGATAGTGTACCTTTCCAACGGTGAAAGTTTTTTAAAATCGGTCCAGTAGTTTCGGAGCCTACATGGCTCCGAAACTACTGGCAACAAACAAACAACCAAATTTTTCCTCTTTATAATATTAGTATAGATAAATAGCCTACTATAGCCTGCCTGCCTAGCCAAGTATAGATCTAGTATAGCCTGTGGTTCGATATATTACGCATAATGTCAATTCGTATTTTGATATACATTCATGGGGAAAAGTTGTTCAAAATTTCAGACTGAATCACCCCTCAAAATAATTGTAAAACTAATATGATTCCGCGACTCGAGAAAGTTCCAATCCGATTTTCACCCTAATCGCCAATTAAAAAATATAGGTAATAAATCAAACCAAATTATTTTTTTCATTGTTCAATAAAATTTAAAAAAAAAATGTGCGATGCCGTATCTGCGATAGCATTACATCTTTGCTTGACCGTCAACAAAATGTCAAAACTGTACCATAGTGTAGCAAAAGTATGACATAATTTGGCAGTTTCTACATAGTTTTTTATTGAAATATTTTAGACTGTAATGTAATTTTACGTAATTCGAAAATGGATTTTTTTGAAAAATTCGACACGGCCTCCTTCTTGAACGCCCGGCGGGCAACTGAATTTGTATGGAAGAAACATGGCCGCCATTTCAGAGAATTCTGTCAAAAACGTTACAAAACATCCAATTTTTAAATTTTTTTTTTTTATTATTGCGTGATTGCATTGTAGGCAAATATTAAGAATAATGTTTCAAAATAGCCTTTATTTTTATAAAATATATGCAATCCCTTGTTAGAATATTTCTTTACGCAGAAAAACAAGCCAGTTTGTAGCAAGATTTTCTAAAATATTTCTTTACAATTATCTTACTTTTTCTGAATGAAAATTAAAAAAATACGGTTTTCGTCTACTGGCTAGTCTATTCACCTAAAACTAGGTATGTAATTTTCTTAGTGGTCTTTTCTACTTAAGCCATAACTATTGCCCGCGCAAAGTGCGTTTTGCATGTTTTTGGGTAAGTTCAATGCTTGTTTTTAGGAAAACTACAAAATATTTAAAAAAATCTTTTTTTTCGTCTACTGTCCCAACTCTTCCTCTATCTTTGTTTATACATTATTTGACTTAAATCAAACGCTTTCTGTACAAACTTGTTGCCCGCGCAAACCCAGGTTACATGGTGCCGACCCTAAATGTAAGATGGAAAGAGCTGTTTTTTGCTCCGACATGCCAATTATTACAAAAATTTACCTATGGCAATTCAAAGTTTTTCACTTATTTAATTCACGTATGTAAGTTGTGTTTAAGACGTTTATTTTATTTAGAGAAAACAAACCCATCGAGAAACATGATCACTCTAAATAATAATTAATAAAGGCACCCTGTATAACCTCATCGTCAATAGAAGACGTACAGAATATTGTGCACAGCGTAATATGTACATGAGCACAGTTAGAAATTTCAATATGTTAACTATAAAAAATCAAAGAGTTTTACGCCCAAAAACATTACAAATCAATACAAAAGTATCACAAGGGTCAACTGTAAGCCGATTTTAAGAATATGGCTTCAGCCAACAGCTTTACATTAAGTCAGCATAAGCCTTAAGATTCTTGGCAACAAATCGAGGCCAAATAAGTAAATCAACGTTTGTTAAATGGATCATAAACTAAGAAATGTTTGAGCTATAATTAAATTTTTAACAAAAAAAACAACCGACCTAACTTTTTCTTAGGAGTTTCTAACATATCTCCAAAGTTCTTCATCATCTATCTATCTATAATTTAAGAACTACGTTCTTGTCGGTGGAGTAGTTTCCATGTATCCCTCCTCTACTTCATCATATCTTCACCAAATTAAAATGGGACCAACTTGGTAGTAAAGGCTTTCAAATAAAAAAAGAATCATCAAAATCGGTTCACAATTTGGCGAAGATACAGCGTAACAAACATACATAAAAAAACATACAGTCGAACTGATAACCTCCTCTTTTTTTTAAGTCGGTTAAAAATACGATGCATTAAGAGTCCCATACTTTTAGGGTTCCGTACCCTAAAAGTATGGGAAAGGAAAGATTTGATTGTTTGTTTTCGTGTTTGCATTGAATAGGCTTTAAAACTACTGGACCGATTTAAAGAATAATTTTAACCGTTGGAAATTTAAGCTACACTATCCCCGAGTGACATAGACTATGAGTGTACTACGGGCAAAGCCGGGGTGGACTGCTAGTTTTAAATAAATTGCATATATCTAGGGATATATTATAACTAAAATTAAAACAGAAACTGTAAGGATCCCCCTACAGTAAAAATATGAACTAGAAAGAAAATATAGTGTGTAGAAGTTGGATAATACTGTGTAAATGGGCGTTTTTCCATTAGCCGGCCCGGCACGGCCGTGCACCGGCACCGGTGCCGGGGCTTCGTTTTTCCACTGCGCCGGTGTCGATGCCGGTTTACGCCCGCTGAGTGGTACAGTACTGACACGGACTTCAGCACGACGACACGTTAAGTACAACGCGTAGATATAACAATGGTATCGTCAAACCGTCGACTATACATATTTGTTATATCTTTTACATCTACGCAAACGACGCCAATACCAACGTAGAGACGTCAAATTTTGGATTCATCCAACAGTAAAGTCAGATACCTAGAAGGAACATATTATACCCTATTTGAAAAGTTGTGCGTGCTCCTACCCGCCCCGCGCACTCACACACGCACACGGCTACAATTCATATAGGTACAATACACATGCAGTTTTGCCGGGCCGGCATCGAGTAGAAAGCTTGCTACCCCGGCGCCGGCGACGGCGCCGGCGGGACTCAACGCCGGGCCGACGCCGGGCCGGCGCGCAGCGCCGGCGTCTGAGCCGGTGCCGTGCCGGCTAATGGAAAAACACCCAATGAGTTTCTTTCAGGATGCTTCCGACGATACCTACCGCATTTAATAAGGTATCATGGATATCTTTGAAGATACAAGGGAACAGATGAACTTACGTAGTACATACATAGCGGCAAAACACAAAACCCTCCTTTTGGCGTCGCCGTAGTCGGGTAATCATAAACACCCCTACTGTCTGTATTTTAGTAAGCAGAATCAATATCAATGAACTGCCTCCCTTTGCCTCCCGCATCGTGCGGGGACGTTCCTGTCTAAATTAGGATGCACTTTACCAGATTGCATCTCCCGCGGCCGTCCAACATAAACCAACGCCCGGATGCAATGCAACTGCTGTGATTTTTTATTGACGTGACATATGGGCGATAAATCCTTGTTGAATGATCTTAATTGGGTAACATTATCACGAATGATACTTTTTGGTCTGTGTTCCTGGCCCATATGCAGAGATGTTGGTAAACTTCTTCATATTATTCTTGATAATAATATTGCATTGTCATCTGATTTAGCATACAAAATTTGATCTCAGTCGGAAATCGGGAAGTGGCTACAATATATATATAACTTACAAGATTTGACCCAAACAACAACACAGGGTAAGCTAAATAAAAGCTTGTAAAAATATTTCGCTCATAATTTTAAGTTGGGAATATGTGTATTTCCTAAAGAAATGGTAATTGCAAAATACAAACTCTTTCCGAAATTAGAAGGCGCTTGACAAGACAGCAAATAACATTAATTGCAAATAGGTTCCACGGTAAAAATAATTTTAAAGGGCTTTGACAAGAGAACAAATTACATTAATTGCAAATAGGTTCTACAGTGAAAATAATTTGAAAGCTTTGACAAGACAACAAATAACATTTATTGTAAATAGATTCCACAGTGAAAATAATTTGAAAGGGCTTTGCCAAGACAATAAATAACATTGCACCTAGACTCCACGGTAAAAATATTAGGTCCTTACATATGAAATTGCCGTTCAGTATCAAAAAAGTGAAACAAGTTTTTTTTAATGAAATTATTATTTAATCAATCGAAGTATGCGCCGTTGTTATCGATACACTTCCGCCATTTTATAGGCAGATCATTGATACCTTTGGAAAAAAAATCCTGGGAGCGAGACTCTATGAACTGTTTGAAGGCGGTTTTGACTGCCTCATCAGATTTGAAATTTTTTCCTTGTAAATCGTATCTTGTAAAATTGATCGTTTGATGTGCAGTGTGTGGTCTAGCGTTATCCTGAAGGAGCAGTGGGCTAGAGCAATTCATCAGTCTCGGTTGTTTAATGGCGAGCTTTTCCATCATTGTATGCAATTGTTGGCAATACAAGTCTACAGTAATCGTCTGGCCTGATCTCAAGAAGCTGTAGTGGATAACACCAGCACTGGTCCACCAAACACTAACCAGAATCTTCTTTTTGGTCAGTTTTCGCTTAGGGCAAGGTTTTGCCGGTTCTCCAGGGTCAAGCCATTGTGATGATCGCTTCCGATTGTCGTACAGGATCCATTTCTCATCACAAGTCACGATACGGTTCAAAATCCCCTCATTATTGTGGCGATTAAGCAAAGAAACGCAGCAAGCAACACGTGTTTGTTGGTTTGCTTCAGTCAATTCGTGCGGTACCCACTTTTCGAGTTTTTAATTTTTCCGATTTGGCGCAAGTGGATAAGTATCGTTTTGTCACTTACGCCGAAGGCTGCTGCTAATTCAGAAGTGGTTTGAGATGGATCCGCTTTCACTATCGCCTACAATTCTTCGTTATTCACTTGAGTATCAAGTCGTCCACGAGGCTCATTGTGTAAATCGAAATTTCCAGAACGGAAACGTTGCAACCAAAAACGCACCGTTCGTTCGTTAGCGGTGCCTGGTCCATACACGTCGTTAATTCTTCGAGTCGTTTCTGCAGCACTGGTGCCACGGTGGAACTCGTATTCGTAAATACCGCGAATTTTCAATTTGTCCATAGTTGTTATAGCAATGTTGAAACTCAAACAAATGATGTTACAACAAATTAAATACGAATTTTAAAACAATATTTTTCTAGCTTTATTTCGAAATAAATTTGAATTTGGAATTCCTAATGAAACGCAAGATATTTGATTTTAAAGTTGCCAGTATTAAAAATCGGCAATTTCATATGTAAGGACCTAATAATTTAAAAGGGCTCTGAGAAGAAAACAAATAACTTTGCAACCAGGTTCCACACTAAAATAATTTGAATGGGCTTTAACAAGACAATAAATAACATTGCAACTAGGTTTCACAGTAAAAATAATTTGAAAGGGCTCTGACAAGACAACAAATAACTTTGAACCTACGTTCCACAGTAAAAATAATTTGAAAGGGCTCTGACAAGACAACAAATAACTTTGCAACTAGGTTCCACAGTAAAAATACTTTGAAAGGGCTCTAAAAAAACAAAAAATATCATTGAAACTAGGTTCCACAGTAAAAATAATTTGAAAGGGCTTTGACAAGACAACAAATAACATTGAAACTAGGTTCCACAGTGGCAACTAGCGCGACAATCGCACGGCATAATGATTTCACAACCGCATTGCATTGTGCATTGTCGACTAACCTGTACCATGTCTTTGTGATCTATTCTATCTATTGTTGTTATTATACTGGAGAGTCGGTGTGAAAACCGCGGAAGAGATTGTGGTTAGTTAGAGGCTATTATACAGGGGTATCGACCATAATTATCTATTAAACAGCGACAAATAGAACTAAAATTGTTAAAATACTTGTTAACCGTGCGCAATTTTTAACAGCAAGTCCAGTCCATGATACTAATTCAATTCCCCACGAAACAAATGGTGATATACGAAGGATTTTCGACTTTCAAAAGAAAACCGGGTCTAGCTAATCAACATCTGCATTTCGCCATATTATTATGTCATTGACATTGTTATGAACCAACCTCGCCGTAAAATAAAATATATGCTCTGAATATATAATCTTCTTCTTCTTATATTTAAGACCTCGTCTCTTGTCTCTATTACATATCTACAAAGATGATTTCTGCCATAAAGCTGGAATGCAACCGGGGACGTGCTAAGGTAAGAGAGAGACACGAAAACTTGATTCTCATTTGATGGAAACCGAGCAAAATTTATCTAATTTCACACTTCACTGAGAGCAGAGGCTTAGCGTAGGTAGGGGTGGGTGGGGGACGTGGGCCTCCGCCCACTGCCTCACGGTCTATGGGGCCTCGCGCGTGAAGCGGATGACGTTTGTATTATAATAATATTAAACCAGAGGCCTCGCAAAAGTTGCTCTCCTCTCATATGGAACTGCTTCCGCTCCGCCACGGAAGCGGATGACCTTTATTTTAGGTAGGGCCTCGCCACAACTATCCCGCCGACGTCAAACTTTGATACCCCTCTAACTGGGAGGGTGACTTCAACCGCTTCAACCTAAAGGTAGACAGGGAGACGATTCAAGGGGAACCGTATACCTACTTTTACGAGTACAAACGAAATAAATCTAGTTTATTTGAGTATGTCACACTCGGTGCGGTGCCCCAGTGCCGGTGCCTTAGTGAATTCATGAATCGAGTAGACAAAAAAACCGGTCAAGTGCGAGCGGGCTCGTACATGAAGGGTTCCGTAACTCCGTACAATGTTTTAAAACGCTGAAAAAATCACGTTTCTGGTATGATGACCCCCTTTCATTTTTATCTTTATTTTATTTTTAGTGTGTTGTTATAGCGGCCTTAGTAATACATAACCCGGGTTAAAATCCGAGTAAAAAACGCTGAAAAAACACGTTTCTTGCATTGACGTATGCGTAAATCATTGGTTTCTTGTATGACGACCTCCTTTAATTTTTAACTTTATTTTATTTTTAGTACTTATTAATAGTGGCCACATTAATCGGTGGAAATTTCAAGTGTCTAGCTTACGGTTCAATAGATAGAGCCTGTGACAGATGGACAGACAGCTGAGTCTCAGTATTAGGTCTTGGCACCCTTTAGGTACAGAACCCTAATTAACGTTACTGTTGCCTTGTTACATGCAATTTCACTAATGGATTTATAATAGTTGCTTTATTTATTTGGCTGCAGTCTACTAACCAAATAGCCCCCCGGGACTAATAAACAGTTTGATCGGCTTCACACTTCGCGCACCGGCGACCGTGTATTGTAATGTGGTGTAATATCGCTGTTATGCAGTATCAATGACTGTGGTGTGAGGAACGGGGCAAATTGAGTGGAACAGGGTGTGATTCGTCGCGTAACTGTAAATCTACAGGTGGATTGATCTTCTCACATTACAACTATAATATACAGGCTGACTTTTTATCCATGATACTGAACTACTTAATTTCTATAAAAAAAGTTATTGAAAAGCGATAAAAATTTTTCGTCCTCCCATAAAAGATCCGTTAGATTGAGCGCTGATTTGTATGGAGGGATGAAAAATTGTTTTTTATTCTGTTTTTTCTTTTGCAAAACAAACACTGAGCGTTTTTCATCAGTCAAACGTAAGTACATACTATCTCAATGGTCAAAGCAAAACAAACAAAACACACAGCAGATACTTAGTATGAAAACTGGATCTCGACGATGCACAGAGCCCAGTGCTGCCCCCATTTTAAATAAATTATTTAAGGTGGAGGTATAGGCAAATGACCTTGAAGTGGCGCCCTCACTTGAAATAAATTATTAACTCGTAAATATGGAGATAATTTCCATATTGCTCTTCGTCATGCACTAGATAGCCCTTTAAATTATTTTATGAACCACCGTTGAAAGTATTTACATTAGTCCGTCTAGCTTTAAAACTTGCTTCCGCCAAAAGTGGCCACGGCAAGTTTTAAAGCTAGACGGATCACCAATAATAGTTTCAACGGCAGTTCATAAAATAATTTAAAGGGCTATCTAGTGCATGACGTAGAGCAATATGGAAATTATTACCATATTTACGAGTAAACAATTTATTTCACACTTCAAGGCCATTTGCCTATATCTTCGCCTTAAAAGGAAACAGAGATCATATCATTTAAAATTTTGATCTAGTAAAACCTAGATAACCCTTCAAACTACTTTATGAACCACTGTTTACGGTTTAAAGTGAGAACGTTAAGCTTTAGTTTGCATTTTTGCCAAAAGTGGCCGTTTTCCGCAAAAATGCAAACTAAAGCTCAAGAGCCCGGACTACCCTAAAGCAATATTAACGAAATACTCACTTTGAAATAAAAACACAGCAAAGTTGAGGACTAACTCTAAACATAATAAGTTTCGAAAACACGATTGCTTTTTAGAAAAACATTGCGAAGTTGCCCCCAAATCATCTCAGAATTATATACTAAAACAGAAAGTATTTAAGAAATACAATAAATTAGCACTTGTAATTTTGGATTATAATTGTATTAAACATAAGGCAGTCATCATGACTTACTTTTTAAATAACTCTTAAATATTCTTTGTAAAACGAAAAAAACCTTAAAACCAGAACCAGCCTCATTGACCCACCGCGATTCCCGACGCCCCGTATGGCTCGCTGTCTCGCTTCGGCTAGAGTAAATTTGTGTGCGTGGAAGCGGGGGCAAAATTTAGATTATTGACATCAGGCGCCCTCTTAACGTTCTCACTTTAAACTGTAAATAGTGGTTCATAAAATAGTTTGAAGGGTTATCTAGGTTTTACTAGATCAATTTTTTAAATGATATCTCCGTTTCCTTTTAAATATTTTATTTCAAATGGGGGCAGCACTGGACTCCATTCATCGTCTTTTAAAGTTGCTTTAGGAGCTTCCGGCAATCTACTCTCATCTACATAGATTATGTTAAAATTATAAAATTATTACAAGGCTCTTACTATCTTCTGTGGCCAAGGTCAACTAAAAAAAATATTCATCTGGATTTGTGATCGAGAAGCTCCACAATCAACAATCAGCCGCAGACCGGAAGCGGAAACGCGTGCTGTCGGTTACTGAACTCTGAACCCAACATCTGTTATTTATTATCATTTATCTACCGTGCTATCTATTAGGCCGTATACTATACCATAAGCCGTAGGTATATCACAAACGAATAAAACTTAGAAGCAGATAATTTTACCAGAAAATAATTTTTTTAAATAGTTATTCTAAAATGAGGTTATGATTAATTAACATACTCGTACTAAAGATAACAAAATACAATAAAACCACTATTGTAAGCTCATGAAAGAAACTCGCAGGAATGATGGCTTAAATTTAACTTGCAAGATTTGACCCAAAAGATAAATAAACAAAACAAACAGGGCCAGCTAAATAAATTCTTGTAAAAAAATGTTACCTATAAGGGTTATACCGGACCGCTGCAGCACGGCCGGTGCTTAAGGGCCCAGTCCTTATTTTTAATGATTTTGACTGCTTTTTCGGAGCTGATTGGAGCCAAACTATTTTAGTAACAATATGTTAAGATATGTTAAATTAAAGTTTATAAAAGTATTACAAAAGTGAATTAGACAATTTATTGATTTTCATTGTAATAGTTTGTTTAATTCAAAATAACCTGAGACGTGTTTCGATTTTTTGCGGTGTGCGACGTTTATGTCATTGTTGTTTACAGGGAATTTAAAACATGAAGTTGTGTTGTAATTACAGAGAAATAAAGACAAAGGAAAATCCTAAAAAGTGAGTGAGGAAATTTTAATAAAAAAAAATTTTTATTCATTCAAAATCTTAGTTAAAAAGGTTAAACTTTGAAGAAAATATAAGCGAATACGTCGTCGGATTTCTTGCGCATACGACTGAGTTAAAAAATAAAAAATACACATATATGAAGATTGATTCATGCTTAAACACGTACAATAAATAAATAAAAAAACCTATAAGAATTCAATCAATTGTACGGAACCCTCTCCACGCGAGTTTAACTCGCACATGGCCGGTTTTTCTAAAAAAAAATTGTTTTATCGTGTGTGTAAGTGGTCAACACTGGTGTCAGATTTTTCAAGCTGCCTAAAGGCATCTGACAAAGCTTGACGACTTGACGACTGCCATACAATGATGACAGCCGGGACCAACGGCTTTGCGTGCCTTCCGAAGCACGGAGGAGCTCGAGAAAACTCTATGCCACTTTTGATTACCCATCCAAGAGTGGACCACGCCCGGGGTTGCTCAACATGCGAATGCGTACTCTCCCCGGGCCAACGAGCTAAAATACAAAGAATACACTGTACCTATGTATATTGTCTATCAAGCATGTTTGAGGATTTAAAACAACTTTGTTTGGGTCTTTTCTTTATAGAAGTCGGCAGTCAAACCAGTAACTATTTATTAATCTGTGGTCAAACTACTTATTTCATGTAGGATTAATTTACGTATTCTTGAAGGTCACTTTTTACATCACTGCCCCAAGATATATTTTCAGGGTTCATGGAAGTACGTATGTATATGAGTTTCTTTGTCTGAACATAATTTAGAGTGACATCCAATTATAGTACTTATTATAAATGCGAGTTTGTTTGTATGGATTTATGGATGTTCGTTCCGCTTTAACGTCAAAACGGCTCATCGCATAGGAATAAAATTAGCATTTAGATAGCATATTAGTACCTAGATTAACACATAAAATGCTTTTTATCCCGGAAAAATGTGAGGTTTCCGTGGAATTGATAAAAAATTACGAAGCGGGGAACGTCACGGTTATCAGCTAGTAAGCTGTAATTGTGTTAAGGCACTTTTAGGGTTCCGCACCCAAAGGATGCAATGCAAACGGGACCCTATTACTGAGATTCCGCGTTAAAAATAAAGGGGGTCGTCATACAAGAAACGAGTTTTTTTTCACAGTTTTTAACTCGATTTTTATAATGGCATTAACTAGACACTAAAAATTTTTACCGATTATGTATTACTATAGCCGCTATAACAACAAATACTAAAAATAAGATAAAGTTAACAATTAAAGGGGTCGTCACACAAGCAACGTGTTTCTTTAGCGTTTTAAAACATTGTACGGAGGTACGGTACCCTTTATGTACGAGTCTGACTCGCACTTGCCCGTTTATTTTAAATATTTAACTTTTTTTAATGCTATATATATGTCGCAGTTGAATGGTATAATCCGCTAATTCACTAAACCTCTAGCTGTTTGGCATTACAGCTCGGTTTTGTAAAACAGCGAACCCTAATACGCGGGATGGAATGATCGACTTGTATTCATCCATGCGGCTAGAGAAGTTGTTGAACAATTCTATCTAAAGAAATTATATACAATGCAGAATGCCTACGAAGTGGCAATGGCGTGCGAGCGAAGCGAGCGTGCCGCGGCAGCGGTCGGCGAGTGCTAGGAATGTTCTATCCATTTTACTAGGTTAGAACAAACCTATAGGTTAGGTTAGGTTAGAACTGCGACCAACACACGCACGAGCCGAGCGAGCGAACCGAGTGTGCCGCGATAGCGGCCGGCGAGTGCTATAAAAGTTCTATCCATTTTACTAGGTTAGGGCAAACCTATAGCAATAAAAATCGTGGAATAGTTGTCTGGGAAATGAAATTCGATGTCGAAAAAATCTGTATTCTAATAGACACCCAGTTATATTTCATTATGGTAACCTTACACCAAATCCTTATCATGCATGTGTCACAGTTGGATTGCTTAACGGTTTCGACAAACAGCGGATTGCCGCTACTGTTTCACAAAACCGTTAGTCGTTTGGAAACGTGGTTAGCGGTTTGAATGAACGTAACACGTTGCGCAATCTCAGACAATCCAGCTGAACGATATTCGGCTGTTTTACAAAACCGAGCTGTAATGCCAAACAACTAGAGTTTTCGTGAATAAGCGGTTTATACCATCCAACTACGACATATATAATGCGTTTCGGAATAACCACTGACAAGATATGCCGTAGGAAATTAAGTCCAGTTTCCGTTATTATAGATTTCTCAGAACATATAAGATTAGTTACATTGCTTTACATGTTCACGGTTGCATTAGACGGCATCAAGAATACAAATGTTCTCTTCACACAGATAAAATCTGTTACGGGTTTATGCGAACGGCCATTAGAAAGCCACATAATCAAGACACCATGCCTTACCTACATGGCAAAAGCCGCGGTGAAATTCAAGAAAGTGATCTTTAGTTATATTTTTCGCATTAATTTTTCAAAGGAGTAAAGTAAGTAGCTTATTTATATTGGCACAGAATAGAACCGTATTGATGTTAAATATTAGACATTTTAATCATCACTTCATCGTCACCCGAGTCAGTCAGAATCCCGAAGATAGATAAACCAACCGTTTTATCAAAGTCTCAGACAGGAAACATTAAAGTATTAAAAATCCTGCATGTAGGTTATAATATAGTATTAATTCTTACTGCTGTCAGCTACGTAGCTGCGTAGCTGACAGCAGCGGGGATGGATACTAAACTAAGGCTCAATGTAGGTAGGTACATTACCGCGAAATAGAGGCGAATTTAAAGAAATTCACAAAGGATAAAGTAATGACTAATTACTTCTACATTCTATGACTAGCGGCCCGCCCCGGCTTCGCACGGGTATTTATTATACATAAAAACCTTTCTAATGAATCACTTTATCTATTTAAAAAAACCGCATCAAAATCCGTTGCGTAGTTTTAAAGATCTAAGCATACATAGGGACAGACAGCGGGAAGCGACTTTGTTTTATACTATGTAGTTTATACATATAAACCTTTCTCATGAATCACTTTATCTATTAAAAAAAACCCCATCAAAATCCGTTGCGTAGTTTTAAAGATCTAAGCATACATAGGGACAGACAGCGACTTTGTTTTATACTATGTAGTGATAGTGATAATACAGTACAAATTAGCATAAAGAAAAACTTCGCGAGAGGTCCCGCGTATTCCGCGGAATTGACACAATTTTATACGTATAAAATTGTGTCAACAAAAAGACATTACTACATTGAAATTGAGTTCAATATGGCTTGTAGAGTTTTAATAATTCGCCTCCATTCCAATGCAAATTAAGCCTGCTAAACGTGTAGAAGAAAAACATACATGTCTGTCTGTAGCCATTACATTCCATGAAAAATGACAATTAAATAGGATGCATGTTCAATGTCACGCTACGTCGTCGCTACATAGTCAAAATAATTTGTTATATCAAAATGGTGACTATCATAATTAGTCATACATAACTATGCTTCTTGGTATTTATGAGGCTTGTTCCACATTCTACCGATGACTATATCACCAAAATCTTATCTCGTTTCCAAATAAACTGAATTTCCGTTTTACGATTTAGTTATTTGTAAAAAAGGAAATTAGTTTATACCTAGATGAGAACGTAATGACAGGCCTGTGTCACTCCCCGTGTAGATATCAAAAATATACCTACGCGCGGCGGCCACCGCGGGTGGCTAATTCAGTCGGGGCTCACGTGCGAGCAGTGACGCACGCGAGAGCTTTGTTCGTCGCCTAAGTACTTCACCGATCCGGCCGTTTTAAAGAGGATAAACATAAAAAGAAGGCTAAAAAATACTGCGCAGTTTTTAACTGTTTAAACAAGGATTGCGATCCAAATTTAACTTTTTTTAGACTTCCTAAGGACGCTGAAAGGTAAGGTCTACTTTAAAGTGGTTATTATTATTATGTTGTCATTCATGATAGGTAGGTACACTAAGTAGGTTTAATACCTAGGACCTAGGTACCTACTTAGGTTACGAAAATAAGTAGGTATAAGTATATTATTCTTTCGAATTTCTGATGTTTGGTTTGACATTGACGATCTGTTTCGTTATAAGTAGGTGGAAAAAGGAATCAAAATAGTGATGGGTTGCTAGCCGCATCTCCTATTTACATGATTTGCATTTTCGCCCATTCCTTCGATCGGCTTCTAAGATTTGCGCGGGGAGAGAAGCAGCTATGACCTCCGTGGTGTAATGGTCAACACGCTAGTCCGCCAATCTGGAGGTTCTGGGTTCGATCCCCTGCCAGGGCAAGTTCGAAAATGGCCTTTTTCAAATTGTCCTGGGTCTTGGATGTTTATCTATATATGTATTTATTATAAAATATAGTATCGTTAAGTTAGTTTAGTATCCCATAACACAAGTTTAAACTTACTTTGGGTCTAGCTCAATCGATGTGATTTGTCCTTACATATTTATATTTAAGTTTTATTTTTGTTTTGTCTCCCAGCGTGGAAGACCGATAATACGGTGCGCTAAATGGCGATAGTAGCTTCTTGTAGTAGTCAACCCTAGCGCGTCGCTTGCTGAGTCTACTTTAGTCGTGTGTGTAGGTATTACGAATCGTTTGTCTAGAGTCATAAGGATAAAATTGGCTTGCAATGGATTTCTGTAGGTGTCTAAACGAAAAGGTGCTGCGTTTTGACGCGAGCTAAATTACACCATATTGCTAACCACTGTGAGTAGATATTTCTTTGAAAACGTTTGCGGAGTGAGACTTCTGTACTACTGGTATTTATTCTGTGGTAATGATTGATTAGTAATAGCGACCGTAAGCTCAGACAGTGTTTTAAGAATTTTGTACAATGTCTGCAAAGTTCCTTTTCCTCTTTCTACTTTAATGAGGCGTTTTCCAGTAAAAAAATAGAGATTAAAAACATTCTCAATAGATGGCGTTAAACGTTCTCCGATTGAAATTGTTCTGTCAATTCCAAAAACAAAACACACCATGAAAATTTTAAATGAATTTGACATTGACAGACCGATTTAAGTTATTGCTGCGCCATCTATCCTAAGTTACTGTACTAATTTTTTTTTTTAAGGAAAACGCCTCATTATTTTATGCTTGATATGATCCAGCTGGAAAGCACTTACAGCATCGGCACAAAGCTACGGCTATGCTGAGGCTGGTGATTGTTCGTAAACAATTATATAGTAGTTAAATATGTGATAGTTGGGACTTTAACTAGGCAACTACAAGTTATTTTGATAACTGAAAATGTAGGTTGCACACACTGGACCTGCCACAAGGAAGTTACCAGAGTGTCAAAAGAGTCTATAATGGCTTCGTGAAAAGTATGGTACGGCTGTGCCCTTTTTTTTCGTGACTTGGCGTGGTTACACTGCCGTGTCCCCAGATAGGTAATTATATATATATTAGTGCAGCATGTTACGCTTAGTACCTATCTAATTTATTGTTAGTTGTCGAACCAAGCTTTTCTTTCTTTTTTTCCTAAGCCGTTCCGTTGGCTGTACTGGTTAGGAGAGCTATCAGGTCTCACAGTTATAAAAATGTAATAAGTATAATCTTTACAGTACATTTTGTAACTGTATTGTTACATTATTACAATTCAGTTCGCGAAATCGACAAATGCAGTTACAAATTGTTGTTTTGTGACATAATTTGTTGGGTTTGCACTCGATAACGTCACCCGTATTCGATTCACACGAAAATGGCATACGTGAACTAGAAATAGCACTATGATTGTGACTAGATGCTCCATCCAGAAGTACATTTTTACATTGTTAAATTTTTATAAAATATTTCCTCATTATTACCAGATCATGCATCTTCATTCATGTTATTTTCCTCCCTAAATGTTTCAATTAAATTAAGTGCAACCTATAAAAAAAATTAAAAAAATTAAATTATTCACATTGTTGTGTTAATTTAATAAAACATCTAATAAAATAAACTAACATCACGCACGCACCGTTATAAGAATTTTAATAACCATGAAAGTTTACGAAATAATAAATAAATACACCTACCAAAATAGGTACATTCAATAACGCTCCTTCATTAATTGTTTACTTGGCAATTATATTGAGAAATTGTTATAATGAAGCAATGCTGTATGTACGCAAAACAATACTTGAAATATTGTCTATTGACTAGTCTACACTACAAGCACTTCACGAGTATAAGGAAATCCTTTGACCTTTCATAGGCAGGCTCTTGACCTTATAATCTGTTCTTTATAAGGCATTACTGATTGCTAGATTCCGTCCGATATAACCTTCAGATAAGTTGAGGTTTAATAGCTTGGGATTTATAAAATACTAAGCCATGTCTTTGAGAATAGTATCGATAAGGCGTAGGTACGTATTCTCATATGAAAGCGTTCCCGGTTCATCCATCGCTTGCTTTCGAATCCTGGGCGTATTTTCCGACTGTTTCTGCTCCAGCGATGATGTGCATGTCATAAATCTAAATACATTTTAGGATTCTCTACAGAACTTGGCATCCATTTTCACATTTATGTTTTTGGTGGGATAGTTAGTATATAGTAGTGTGCTTAGGTTGTGTCAGTCCATTCAGAGGGAATGAAATTATTTTATTCTGTCCACGAGGTCACGTCACATTGTTAACTTTTTATGTTTTACGTGCGGATTGGCCTCCAGGGTCAATGTTATTTTATGGGATATAAACATTATGTCACGCATATCGTTTTATTAATCAGAAAAGTCTGGGAGTGATTTGAATAGAGTAGGCCATTCTTATCTTAACTAAAACATATGTTATGTTTACAATTTAGTTCGTTTGAATAGAATACTTACACGGGTAAGAACCTTCTAAGTACTTTCTTAGATATGATAAATTATGTCTGTTGCCCATTGTCCTCTAATATAACATTAATTGAGCACGAGTATGTGCAATAATGAACTTAAGCGACTTCACTACAACTTATTAATTCACATTTCCCCAAACTTAATTTTAAAAGCGTGAGCTATATAATAATTTTATAGTTAATTAGAATGTGCCATGTCGTCCAAAATTTGCTTTTATCAGTTGCCTGGTAAAAAAAGCCCTAGGCCAAGTCCGCCTGTTACATGTTTTGTAATAAATTGAATAAATTAAAAATTTTTTAGTCGCAATAATAATATTGTACTACCGACTAAATCTATGTAAATATGGAAGGGAAGCGAACAAAAAAGTATCTATGATTTGAAAAGTGTCAACTTCATATTATCCAGATGATTGTCTTACCATTACAAACAAAAATTATTGCATTGCAAGAATCTATTTGTAATCACTGCCACGGTATCACTGCTATGCTTTGCGCACAATTATACATAGGTACTACCTACAACTCTCTGATGGATGAGTCATACAAGGTAAGCAACTTGCCTACGTCTAAACAAACAAGATCTGTCTGCTAGTCCGTTTACGTAACACTCCACTTGAAGGAATTAGCGACGATTATTACCAGCAAGCTCTCTGTAGGTACATCCATGGACATCATTAATTTCTGATCTATCCTGCCCTGAATCCTGACTGAGCTAAACTCGACTTATGAAAACACTCAGGAAGGAAGTTAGTGATGTTCAATCATCCATGTACAGAGGAAAGATGAGATATCTGTCCCACCTCACGTAGTGCGCGACGCGCGCGGTGGCACAGGTATCTGAGTACCGTCTGTACTGTATCCACTCGGATATTAAGTCAAATAGTAAATTCAAGGTCATCTAACCACAGTTAGTTGGTGCTGGTTGGTGCCAATATCATACAAAGGTTTGAAGGGCATGTACCTATATAGCAGCAACTTGTTGCACGTTATTGGTACCAGCTGCTCATACATCACACAGATTACTAGCAAACCTGCGAAAGGTAAGTAATATAGTTTCAAATCTTGAAATACTAGTTGAGAAAGTAATAAAATTTTATTTTTGCTCCTAATTTAGTCTTACTTGTCTCTGTACCATCTTTTGGTTGACCATCAATTTTTGTAATGAAGTTATTATCTTACTAACTATATTATCTTTGCCATAGTTTCGTTTAGTAGGTACTACCATTAATAATTTCTCGAAGCAGAAATAAATTCAATAGAAACATTTATTAATTATAGCGTCACATAGGTGTCGCCTTAATCAAATGATTTTATAAGGTTTAACAATTTTTAATACTTAAATTCTTCATTCGATTACTAAAGGTTCAGAGTGTTCAGACAAAGTATCGAATTTAAATTATTACCTAAATTAAATTTAAACCAGCAGATTGTATGCACGGGTATCTTTCAATTAAATCCTGCCTCTAAAAGAGTTGTCTTGTCATAAGAAATGTCTTGACGATTATTGTATACATCGTGTTAATGAAAGTAGGTACGCAAAACCTCTCAGATGATACCTCAGCCCATCACCAATGTAACTTTCATGAAACTAAAAAAAAACAATTTAATTTTCATATAAACTGATCAGTTGATCGAGTCAATTTGTATGAAAATCCGAATTATTATTTTTGGGCTGAGGTACCATCTGAGAGGTTTTGCGTTCTTTCATTAACGCGATGGATATCCTACCGTATTACCACATCATTTTAACTATGAGAGAGACCTTGTTACAAGCTTTTATTTAGCTTGCCCTGTTTGTTGCTGTTTTTTGTGGGTCAAATCTTGCAAGTTAAATTTGAGCCACTACCCGGTTTCCGATTTAGATAAAATTTTGCATGCTAATGTAAATCAGGCGACAATGCAATATTATTATATTTATAAATAAGAAGCTGATCTGATGTTGAAGCCTGAAGGTGGCTTTAGGAACCCTGTAATAAAACGACGCAACATCGAGTTTGGGCTTATTAAGTACATTTGTCTTGATAAGAACTTAGGCCAAACAGTAAAAGATTTTGTAAAAAAATTATACTATGATATCCACGCCACCATTATGCAAAACAACATGATGATTTGACGCATGAATCGTTTTAATTCAATCGTCGGGAACTACAGTCACTTATCGATCATTAAGAGTATTAAGACGTTCAAAGTCATAATAAACTAACAACTGTAATTAAAGGCGTGACTAACATACACGACTACTTCATGGAATTGTACTGTAACTATAGAAAATTGTTATTAAGTAAGCTTCTTCGGTATCATTTCAAACACAATTTAAGGCCGTACCTGAATTTTCCGGGGTCCAGTGCTGCCCCCATTTAAAATAAATCATTTCAAAGAAAACGTAGACATCATTTAAAATTTTGCTAAATGTGCGTAGTAAAGCTTAACGTTCTCACTTTAAACTGTAAACAGTAGTTCATAAAATACTATGAAGGGTTATCTAGGATTTGGTAGTAGCAAAATTTTAAATAATGTCTCCGTTTTCTTTTAAATGATTTATTTAAAATGGGGGCAGCACTGGACCCCGGAAAATTTAGGTACGGCCTTAAGGCTAACTATTAAGGTTACTGGCATGTTACTGGTCTTCTCAACATTCTGCAGGACTATCCCAACTGCACTTGGCATTATTCTATATTAGCCCAAGAAAAATAGCGTTAAAACCAAAATAACTCACGAACAGCCTGGTTTCCGAAAATAATTAAATATTAGGTAATTCTAAGACACTATATTTTCGAATCCAAAGTAATTTCTATATGGAAGAATTAAAAAAAAATGAAAATTGAAAATAGGGGTACATTGGGAGAGCGTTAACAATAACAGAGGTTATTGTTTTGAAACGTGCTTATGGAACCAAAATTATAATGACGACAATAAAATCCACTAATAAAAAAAAGAGGAAATGTATTTTTTTTAATAAATTTAGCTAATCAGCTTTATACCATTGTAAAAGCTATGGTAAAAATGATATATGCCGTTTTGAAGTATTTAAAAAAAGTAAATATTCTTTTAAGCTTATTTCTAAAAAAATCTAACAAATAACATAACTGGAAAGAAAAAAAAAAATTATGTCTTCTTTAAAACACAGAGCAAAAATATAACAGAAGTTATTTTTGGTAGACTTTTGGTTTCATATAAAACAAGATTCGGAAATACAAGAATCCATCAAAAAATCTAACAGCATAAACACAATCTTAAAACCTGGATCAGAGTGCACGTCACTTTGAATCTTAAACATAGAACGCATACGGTTCAATTTCGATCGCTGTGTAGCGCGGAAGATACACAGGGAGCGCTGACCCGCAGGAAGTAGCTTATGTGTGTAGGTATCATACGCTCTGACTATGATTTAAAGTGCTTGTCACCTTTACTATAGGGCAATAATATTATTAATATTTATTTCATGGTTTCATGGAAAAATCTATACCTATACTAATCTATACTAATATTATAAAGCGGAAGAGTTTGTTTGTTTGTTTGTTTGTTTGTTTAAACGCGCTAATCTCAGGAACTAATGGTCCGATTTGAAAAATTCTTTTTTTGTTGGGTAGTCCATTTATAGAGGAAGGCTTTAGGCTATATAACATTACGTTCCGACAACCACGCGAACGAAGTTGCGGGCACAGCTAGTAATATTATAAAGCTGAAGAGTTTGGTTGTTTATTTGTTTGTTTTTTTAACGCGATAAAATCAGGAACTGCTGAACCGTTTTCAAAACATCTTTCATAGTTGTAAAGATACGTTATCCCTGAGTGCTATAGGCTATGTAGGTATAATATTTTGTATTCATTAATGTTAGTGAGACGAGATGTTATCTGTAGTAGGTAGATAACCTACTATATATAATAAATAAAACATAAAATCAGTGCACATTTTCTTTATTAATTGTTAATCCAGAACGATTATAAAGGCTGGTAATTAATGGTAATCAAACTCAACATATTTATTGTTTGACAAAATCAAAGTTGTAGTAATATAGGTATAGACAAATTATAAAAAAAAAAACACATGGATGAATGATAGAAATGGTCGGTGATTGTTAAATTCATTTGGCAATCGGCATGAATGAATAAGATGAGAGACACTCTTCGATACATTACATATACGAGATATGTACTAGGTATAATTTGTTAGTTTTACCAATGTTTTGACCACAGGTTTTGACAGACTATTTCTTTTTAATTATTGGCGGCAAATGTAAAGACGTTGTAATGTAATGTAGTGATTATATTCTCTTTGATCAGTGTAAGGAAGGCCGTTCTAGAGGTCCATAAATAAAAAAATCATGTTCTATATTCATAAACCAAAACAATAGGATTTAAAAACAAAATATTCTTACAATGATTCATTGATTTTTAGATTAAGTCGATTAGAGGAGCTAACTAGCGCCACCATTTTTGTAAATTAAGATTGATCTTATTTTGAAAGTAAGCTTACTAGCGTCACCTTTTTGTAAATTCGTACCTATTTTAAAAAAGGTAGTGCTAGTTAGCTCCACTAGTCGCCTGAAATTAACCGAAATGTTAGCTAGTAGTTTTGAAATTTTAGAATAAGTAAGAAAAAATATAAAAATTAAAGATAAATTAAGTTTAACTTTGTACTGAACTGAATAATGGTGATGTACCACTGTCTTACAATCTTTGTTATTACTAGCTTTAAGGATCATTATTCAGATACCCAAGGCTCTATAGTAACCAATATAGTCTGCGGTTCAGTCAAAGTTTCATCGTCTTCATTATCGTGTTCATTAATTGAAATGGTAGTGATGGTATCAAAATTATTTTCATCATCTTCACTATCAGTATCTAAACGATTCTCATCTTCGGGATTATCATCTTCATAATCGTAATCAGAATATTCATCGTAATGCCGATCAGAAGTAGTTTCTTTACATTCTTTTCCCATGCAATATAAACAGAGATCGCTACATGACATCCCACATTTTTTGCAGGTGCAATTTTTATTACAAGAAACTTTACACTTACATGATATCAGGTTCAGTATTTTTTCAGGTGCAGCATCTAACAATCTCTGTATAGGCATGAGAATACCGTTATGTATTTTCCAGCCCCACTGGGTAGGATTAACATCATTATTTAACCATTTCTGAACCTGGAGATAAACTCTATAGAAGTGTTGGTTTGCTGCATCAATAGTTGGAGGAAGACTAGCCATGTTAAAGGAACTTTTAAGGGTTGACTGTGCAAAACGTTCATATCGTAAAATATTTAGATTTTTGGAAGACTCGCCGTACAGCCGACGCAAAAACATTTCCCCAGCTTCTGCTACTGCTTTTGGGTCTGCATTTGGATCTTTAAATATCTTAAGAATTTGTTTAAGTTCTAAATCTTTAACTACTGATAAAGCACATTTTTTCTTTCCTATACGGTAGATAGCAGATGTGGTATCGCATCCAGATACGGCATGAATGAATAAAATATGTTCTTTGAGGGATGGCTCCATTAAACTGTCTATGTTGTAATATTTTGTGGGTATTTTGCCTCGGCCGGGTTTCATTAAATATACGTTAGACTGATTTGTAGACGTCAAAATAACTAAAAGGTCAACGTTCTCTCCTACCACGACTACAATGTCATTCGAAACTGCAAGTTCAATAGCTTTTGATATTATAAGGGTATCCGCATCTTCATCACTCTGAAAAGTTGTTATTCCAACTTGCCTAAATTTATTTTTCAACATTGATATTAATCTTTCTTTGTTTTTATCGTTGGCTAAGAATTTCTCTTGGGTCACGGTGGCTACTGTGTTTTCTTCAAAAAGAATTTCAATATATGTTTTTCCTTGCATTCTACGAACTCTTTCAGCATTTTTAGTATTTACCTCTGTGTTTTCATAACCATCAAAAACAATCGTACACAATAATCCGAATGTATTTGTGACGTATTTTACATATCTATCACAAATATTGCTGAATGATAAACCTTTTTTCCATATTACTTTGTGTAATAAATAACCTCCGTCAATTACATAATATTTGTTGTTAGATTCTGGAATATTATCAACCGGTTGGAATAAATTATAAAGCGAAGACTTTTTTGTTTTTCTCATTCCACAGTCGTCAAAAAGTGATACAGGATAGGGGGTTAGTTCATACTCAAAATAGTTTTTAAGTTCTTCTTGGCTTTGTTTATTAAAACATATTCTCCTCATGATAGCATCTGAATCGATCGACACACTTTCATCATTACCAAGTTTTACTGACGATGTCATATGTTGTAGAGAAGTAACCCTTTCTTTTCTAGAAAATGTAACGTCGTTGTAATTAGAACCAACTTTGCCTGACATCATGATTTTTCCAATTTCTCGAGCTCGATGACAATTAATCTGGTCATCTCCAACTACACCTTTACTAATACATACAATTTTTTCTGTCTTACGAAACGGTTCATGTGTTTTAAGCCAACTGAAAAGTTTCAATATATCTCTGTCATCACGCTTAACTCGAGAAAATGTCGAGTCCATATGCTGTTCCGAAGTTTTAGCTTGTATTTTGCAAAAATCTTCAATTGTTTCCGAAACCTTTTGCACTACAGGGAAACTTAAAATCCATTTTGAAATTACGCTATCACCCACTCCCCTGCCGTGTGTGAGACCTCCAATTCCCTTCATAGAACGCATTAGCGTTTGTTCTATTGTCATATCGGACCAGACGCCTGACCAAAATTTGTTCGTTCTACGGATTGTAAAAAAACCATTGATAAATTTCTCGTACTCTTCGTCGGGCATGCGTTCGTGAAGACTTGCCATATCATCTAAATACAAAGAAGCACATTTTGCGTAATGAAAGTGACCACTAGAGTAGAAAAATGGCAACATATCTTTTATAGTTTCTAAATGTAACTGCCAATTACCTGTTCTTTCCGCTTCTATAAACTTTTTTATCAAGGTAGTCATTTCAAAATATTGCACCCACAATTGAGCAGTTGGACCATGCGATTTTAGTTCAATTAATGAACCTTCTAGTTTCTGTAGCAACAAAATAACAGCTTTATTATCATCATCTCGGTTTTCACAAGCACCATTTTGAAAATTTTTAATTGCTATGTCAATATCTGCTTTTTCTTCTGGAGTCAGCACAATGTTGTTTTCATTAATTAGTTTGAACAGCGATACATTTGTAAGTGTATGGGCTCTTACAGCTCTGGCATACGAATGTCCACTTAGCATTTTGTCTAAAGAGTTTGTTGCATATATACAGCTCCAGAGTTCCTTTAACCCGCTTTCTTTCATAAAATAACCTATTGCGCCCAGAAACGACATCAATAAATGAAAACCTCCTAGTCTCAAGATGACTGTTTTAAAATCGGTATCTGTAGATGTATGCAAAATTTCTTGTGCTTTAAGGTATAGAGGCTGGTCAAATGTTACAATACATGTCGCCATCCCTGCCTTTTGAGCGTTTTCCGATGCAATTTTTAAAGTCGTGTATATAGTGTCATATTCAGAAGGTGGAGCGTTAATAAACGGAAGAAATACAACTTCAGAAACACAAAACTCAGACTTTTCTGTAATTTCTTCCATATGTTCACTCCATCCAGGAATACCAACAAATTCTTCAGATTTAGCGTATACCCATAAACAATCCCCAATATTAGGTATAATAAGATCTTTGCATTCGTAATTTTTAATTGTTTTTTCTTTAAGTGTAGATGGTTTATTTCTAATGAAGTGCTTTATTGGCACATGACCGTAACATCCCACAATAGTAGAAGGAGGAATTTTTGTCACACGTACTATTTCTTGGTCAACCGTCTCTGAAAAAGGAGTATTACATCGAATACCTCCCATAGAATGAAATGTATTTAATCCATCTAAACTTCGAACATTATAATCAGCGTTATCAAATGAAAACTGCGCGAAATCAGGAAATTGCGTCGGCTGGGGGTGAACAACTGCAGATGTTTCAAAGTTCAATACATCTTTGTAAGGTGCGCAATAACCTAGATTAGAAAGTAAATCTATTAGATATCTCGAGGCATATTTATGATGAAGTAAACATCCTAGACCTAAAAGCAGTGGAGACTTGAATGAACGTGGCCTTAGAAGTGATATGATACTATGCGCTATACTTAGTTTTTTCTTTGATCGACAAGTATCATCTTGAGTATCATCTACCAATGAATTTAAAAAAAATAACAATGATTCAGGGACGTCAGACTCTAAAGATTGCAAAAAATTGTTTGGAGCTGGATATGTTGTATTATCATACACTATTTATTGATCGAATCTCGTTTCAAATTATATTACTCGCAGCTTGTACGATACGTAGTTTTTCAATTCGATCATTGCTATTTCTATTAGTATACCAGTTATCTTGTAAAAGTTCATGGCATTTTGATATAAAACACACAATAGTCTCACGGCTTCTGCTACTTGATATAACTATGTTGTCTCCATAGTTCTCTTTAAGTTTCCTTTTTATTGTATATTCATCAATTTCAATGTTGAGACGCTCTTTAATTTCTTTAATGCTGTGTTGGGAGTCTTCGTTTCTTTCTATATAATTATATATATTTATCATTTGTTCCCTGATGTCTGTAGATTCAGGCCGGCCTCTTTTTTGACTAGTACGTACTGGGCTGAAAAAGAGAAAAAAATGATGCACAATGTAATATCATCGATGCTTAAGCCGAATAAGAAACGTCTTAAGAATAAAAAAGACCCAGTTCAAATACATTCATGATGAATAACAAAAATACTAATTATGGTTACATACCTAAAAAAAAGCGTGAAACAATTGCGGTGATATCTGGCGTTTTCTTCTATTTAGTTGACGTCACCAATACGTTCCAGAACCTAAACGTTATAAATTAGTTATTTTTATAAGTTCAGTACAAATATTTAATGTAAGTACCTATACAGACAGTACATTTATGTGATGTATAAAATTACACTACGATTGATTTTTGTGTTTGTGTGATTTTCAGTCATCCCTGCACCTATATTTATATATACACACTGTAAGTAATTAGGGTCCTTTACACATGAGTGAGGGTTTACAAACGAGCCGAAAGCGAGTTTTGTAACAGCATCACACAAATGTTTTAAGGACTAATTGCAAACAGTAACATAGGTACTAGGTATACTTTAACTACACACATAGCTAGGTACTTTTAAACATCTGATAAGCATACAAAAACTTGTCATATTGACCACCTTTACATCGATGTGACCACAAATATCCTTTCTGAAATTATTTTATAAATCCACACTCACATGTTAAGGACCCTTATTACTTAACAGTAACATAAAGTACTATTTATTTACCAATTTATGTACACGGACAATATATACAGAGAATACATAAACAAAAAGTTGTACAAAGGCACTACTTATCTCAAAAGAGATCTCTTCCAGTAGGCCCGTACTATTGTATGTTTATAACATAATATAATCATGTAAGTACTATAAAATAATAAATAATTATACATATATACTTATGTACCAACTACGGGCGAAGCCGTGATCGTTACGCACTCTTTTCTTTTATTAAATACTAGCTGTTCCCCCCGGCTTCGCCCGTGGTACATACTTAGTCTATGTGTTATTCTGATGTATAAGCTATATTATTGTAAAGTTTCATTAAAATCCATTCAGTAGTTTTAGCGTGAAAGAGAAACATACATACTTACAAACATACATACATCCTCACAAACATTCGCGTTTATAATATTAGTAGGACTTACGAAACTACACATCATTGGTAGGCACTTACCTCAGAGCCCCAGTGATCATTCCTGTTTGTACATCTTATTAAAATATTAGTTTTTGTCATATTTGTTTTAACAATCGACACATCTCGTCTAAAATTTGCAGATTTCTTTTTTTCTTGGTCGATAAATGCATTTGACGCATCTCCTTGACAAAAAAAACATGAAACAGTAAAATCAAACTTAGTCAGTTTTTTAGGTTCTATGCCAGCACTTAAACGTTTCACTGCCGCTTCAACACATTTTGGATTGGTGTAAGATTTTCTGCATTTCTTGTGTAATCTGATTTCTTGATTAACTGTTGTCAATGTAAAAAGTCCATCTTGTCTTGATTCACTTGCTTCCCAAAGAGTTTGTAACCCTTTTCCTCCGATAACGACTACATCAAAATTAAGACTGCAATCGCAGATTCTGCAACGCATTGATCCTGCCTCCTCCATTGATGACAGTTAGAAGTCAGTAACACAGCGTTAAAGACACTAAAACACAAAATACCTTCCGTTCCTTAGTTCCGAGCCTGACATTACGAATAATGCGTACGAGTTCCTTCCGCGTCCTGGAGTGTCCCCGCCCCGCCCGCACACCCGCCCGAGCATGCGCAGTACCAAGCGAGCCGCGAGCGGCCGGCCGGCCGGCAGACTTGTGACCCGCCCGCACCCCGCGTCACCCCCGCGATAAATCGCTACGAAGTTTTATTAAATTTTTTAAGAAAATAACACTCAATTTGTTGGATTTCACATCTGTCTGTTTATTGATAGTGTAGAAATAAAAGTCTACCAAAAAAAAATCCTGTTGTAATTTTTTTTCAAGCAATAATACTCATATTTTTTTACACATAATTTTTTTATTGGATTTAAAATGAAATATAAATAATTGTATAAAGGATCGTTAAAAAAGCCTTTTCTTTATTGTTAATACTTTTATCCTTAGAGATTTCATTTTTTGAAGAATAATTAAAATATTTATAATAAATTCGATGAGTTCCGAAATACAAAAAAGTTAGATTATTTTCTAAACAGAGAGATTTAGTACATATCTACCTTATAATAAATACATATTTCTGTTAGCAATTTTCTGCTTAATTGTTATAATTTTTTTTATATAATTTATTTATTTTTTCGCATTTGCGTGTCAATTTTTTTGTGGATTTTTATCACAACATGTTGTAAGATAATTTATCTAAGCGATAAAAAAAGGAAATCGCTATTCTAGAATTTTTTTTTTTCGCCATACTTAATAATTTTATTGTTCTCAGGCTATATTATGAAGGGCATTGCGCACTGTCGAATGGATAAGTACGTAGTTGGCGTCATTTTGTTTTTAGTAGGCCCGTTTTTATAACTAATTTTGTTTTACTAATGAGACAGAAAATAACAAACGAAAAGGTATTAGAGAACGTGGGCGAGAAAAGGCAAATAAGTAACTAATTTTGTTTTACTAATGAGACAGAAAGTAACAAACGAAAAGGTATTAGAGAACGTGGGCGAGAAAAGGCAAATAAGTACCTATTAACGAAAATAGAAGAAAAATTTCGGTCATCTACTATGACACGATGCGATCTTTAAAGATTGAAGGAAAGATAAAAGAAAAACGAGTAGGAAAACCCAAAAGAAAGTTGTTTGATCAAATAAAAGAAAAATTAAATGTGAAAGCTTATAATGAGGTTAAGAACTTAGCGGAGGAAAGAGACATGGAAAGCACTCCGCCGACCAGAGCGCAGCTCTTAAATACAAGAAGAAGGATAGACAGTTCAGTCAATGATGCTTGAACACAACTATATCTAAGCTCAAGCATTTCGGTATATAAGGATCGAGTCTTATCTTAGTAAGACATATAAGACGACATTACGAAAACTACCCGTACTCAAACGTGAGTTTGTATGACATCAATCAACAAGAACGAATATATTTTCAAGAACAGCCGCATAAAGTTTTGTCATTGAAGACGTCAACGTTACCCAGACCTATTTATTCAAATTGCACTCATTTTAATGGGTTAGTGTACAGAGTACACTGTGATTTATGTACTCTCAACATGCTTGTATAGCTGGCTTGCATCCGACTGCCAGCGTAGGAGCTGCTGTGGGCGGAAACCGGCAATCGCCAGTTTACTGACCCGATACAAGTTGATGTAGATACATATCTTCGTAAACGGATATTATTATGATTTGAGTTAATTTTTTTCAGGTAAGAGTCAACAACGAAATTAAAAGTAGCCGTTTTTTACAAGTTTTTATTTAGCTTGCCCTGTTTGTTGCTGTTGTTTATTTGTTTGGGTCAAATTTTGCAAGTTAAATTTGAGCCACTTCCCGGTTCTCGATTGAGATGATTTTTTTCTAATCTGATGATGGAAGGTAGTTAAGTATAAGAACCCTGTAATAAAACGACGTAACCCCATCGAGTTTGGACTTATTAAGTTATTACATTTGTTTTAATAAACTCAGTCCTCATTTAATAACAAATGTACGAAAAAATGATTTTTTTTTTCGAAAAGTTATTTATTTGTATAAAATTATCTTTTAGTCTTTGTCCGATGCAATAGCAAGTTCGATGATAAATATGTACACGATATGCTGATACCAATTTCTATCTGTACATAAGCGTAATAGGTAGGTAAGTATCATGTAGAATGTCATTGACATAGTATAGTACAAAAAAAACAAAATCTTATCTTCCAAACATACCTAAAATATTGTAAATATACGTGGTATCTGCTTAGGTTGTTAACCTGTTTATTTTTTACTGAATAAGACGTGACACTATACTTATAGGTTACGATACGTAAAGGTATGAATATCTGATAAGTACAATTACAGAAAACAAATGAGATCTGGGACTAAAGAGAGCCTCCAATCCCATATTTAGCACCCGCACCCACGCCTACGCCTCGGCTAATTCCTATGTGATCTGAGACTACATTCATCCATCACCCTCGCCTAGTGTAACATCTCTATTGAATTGTTGAAGATATTTTTTACACGACTTAGGTACCTACTTACCGAATAATCTCCCTCCACAACACATCCACAAGTACTTTCGATATATGTATCAGCTCATAGAATATTCTATTAGCACAGTGTAAGCCGACGAAAGTGGTTTGGCAGAGTGAGCGGGCGTTGATAATGTTATCGAAGTAGACAAGTCTTCACAACAATCGCTTATCACGACTGATAACAAAAAAGCCGGAGGTGCTATCGGGAACTGACTTGCAGTTTTGAATACTAGGTCCATCGATTTATTATGTCCTGGTGATTAATATCATTACGAATTAGGGTGAAGCGGTAGTAGTCTAATAATTAATAGTGCAAAAAGTCTCAGTAGGGTTACTCCAAAAGCGGTACGAAAGACGTACGTAACTGCGTATCCGCGTTACAGTGTCAAGCAACATTGAGCGTTAATACATAGTGATAAAGTCTAAATGGGTTTGCCATAGAAATAGGAGCGTTAATACACAGTGATAAAGTCTAATTTGGTTTGCCATAGAAATAGGAGCGTTAATGCATAGTGATAAAGTCTAATTTGGTTTGCCATAGAAATAGGAGCGTTAATACATAGTGATAAAGTCTAATTTGGTTTGCCATAGAAATAGGAGCGTTAATACATAGTGATAAAGTCTAATTTGGTTTGCCATAGAAATAGGAGCGTTAATACATAGTGATAAAGTCTAATTTGGTTTGTCATAGAAATAAGAGCGTTAATACATAGTTATTAAGTCTAATTTGGTTTGCCATAGAAATAGGAGCGTTAATACATAGTAATAAAGTCTAATTTGGTTTGCCATAGAAATAGGAGCGTTAATACATAGTAATAAAGTCTAATTTGGTTTGCCATAGAAATAGGAGCGTTAATACATAGTGATAAAGTCTAATTTGGTTTGCCATAGAAATAGGAGCGTTAATACATAGTGATAAAGTCTAATTTGGTTTGCCATAGAAATAAGAGCGTTAATACATAGTGATAAAGTCTAATTTGGTTTGCCATAGAAATAAGAGCGTTAATACATAGTTATAAGGTCTAATTTGGTTTGCCATAGAAATAGAAGCGTTAATACATAGTGATAAAGTCTAATTTGGTTTGCCATAGAAATAGGAGCGTTAATACATAGTGGTAAAGTCTAATTTGGTTTGCCATAGAAATAGGAGCTTTAATACATAGTGATAAAGTCTAATTTGGTTTGCCATAGAAATAAGAGCGTTAATGCATAGTTATAAAGTCTAATTTGGTTTGCCATAGAAATAAGAGCGTTAATACATAGTGATAAAGTCTAATTTGGTTTGCCATAGAAATAGGAGCGTTAATACACAGTGATAAAGTCTAATTTGGTTTGCCATAGAAATAGGAGCGTTAATGCATAGTGATAAAGTCTAATTTGGTTTGCCATAGAAATAGGAGCGTTAATACATAGTGATAAAGTCTAATTTGGTTTGCCATAGAAATAGGAGCGTTAATACATAGTGATAAAGTCTAATTTGGTTTGTCATAGAAATAAGAGCGTTAATACATAGTTATTAAGTCTAATTTGGTTTGCCATAGAAATAGGAGCGTTAATACATAGTAATAAAGTCTAATTTGGTTTGCCATAGAAATAGGAGCGTTAATACATAGTAATAAAGTCTAATTTGGTTTGCCATAGAAATAGGAGCGTTAATACATAGTGATAAAGTCTAATTTGGTTTGCCATAGAAATAGGAGCGTTAATACATAGTGATAAAGTCTAATTTGGTTTGCCATAGAAATAAGAGCGTTAATACATAGTGATAAAGTCTAATTTGGTTTGCCATAGAAATAAGAGCGTTAATACATAGTTATAAGGTCTAATTTGGTTTGCCATAGAAATAGAAGCGTTAATACATAGTGATAAAGTCTAATTTGGTTTGCCATAGAAATAGGAGCGTTAATACATAGTGGTAAAGTCTAATTTGGTTTGCCATAGAAATAGGAGCTTTAATACATAGTGATAAAGTCTAATTTGGTTTGCCATAGAAATAAGAGCGTTAATGCATAGTTATAAAGTCTAATTTGGTTTGCCATAGAAATAAGAGCGTTAATACATAGTGATAAAGTCTAATTTGGTTTGCCATAGAAATAGGAGCGTTAGTACATAGTGATAAAGTCTAATTTGGTTTGCCATAGAAATAAGAGCGGTAATACCTACATAGTTATAAAGTCTAATTTGGTTTGCCATAGAAATAGGAGCGTTAATACATAGTGATAAAGTCTAATTTGGTTTGCCATAGAAATAAGAGCGTTAATGCATAGTTATAAAGTCTAATTTGGTTTGCCATAGAAATAAGAGCGTTAATACATAGTGATAAAGTCTAATTTGGTTTGCCATAGAAATAGGAGCGTTAGTACATAGTGATAAAGTCTAATTTGGTTTGCCATAGAAATAAGAGCGGTAATACCTACATAGTTATAAAGTCTAATTTGGTTTGCCATAGAAATAGGAGCGTTAATACATAGTGATAAAGTCTAATTTGGTTTGCCATAGAAATAGGACGTCACTATCGGACGACTATCGTATTATTTTATGAACTAACCGCCCAGATTAGGTTAGGTTATCCCCACGCGGTCAGACTTGCACCTCTTAGTTTGTAGTATGGTCATTTTCATGGACCACTACTTGCTTTCCCGGTGAAGGAAAACAACACGAGAAACCCTGCATTTACTAGTGTGTGAAAAGATTGTTTGTTGTCACTAGATGCCAGTATGTTTGCTAACATTCACTATTGAAATAAAAAAAAGTAACGATATCACCAACATAAAGCTCTCCAATCAACGCAATGGTTTGACTGTTAGTAGAGAATACTTTTAGCATTAAGTCCGCCTGTTTTGTATATGCGTGATGCGTACAATAAAATTTAACCCCCTTATTCATAAAAAATACGAACGTTTGCCTAAACCAATCTTTTGTTCTTGCAATGTCAAATTTTAAAAAGAGTGATAAGGACAAAACATATTTTAACTAAAATAGGTTTAACAATCGTTTGTAATTTTTCATGAATAAGAGAAATAAATAAATATATAGGGACAAATCACACTGATTAAGCTAGCCCTAAATAAGTTTTTTAAACTTGTGTATGGGCACAGAATAGAGACTAATACTCCGTACAGAAGTCTCACTCAGCAAAGAAATTCAAAGAAATATCTACTCAATGTTGTTAGTGATACGGTTTAATTTAGCTCACGTCAGAACTCAGCACCTTTTTGTATAGATACCTACACATCCATTGCAAGCCAATTTCATTCTTATTACTCTGGACAAACGATTCGTATAACTGAATTAACCACCCGGAGGGGCCGCCTGCGCGCATAGTAATAATTTAGGTAAATTTTCGATACCTAAACGGAGAGTGAAACAGGCCTGGGAATGGGATACTAACTTAACGATACTATATTTTATGATAAATACATAGGTATTCCTAGGCTGTTTGATAAGTACCCGTTTATGGTTTTTTTTTTTTTTGTGTATTCATTTATTTTTCTACGTAGTCACCTTTTAACTCTATACATTTGTTCCATCTATACTCAAGCTTCAATAAACCATCCAAAAAGTATGATTTTGGAAAGTCATTAAAATAGGCCTCTGTGGCGGCAATGACTTGTTCATTTGATCCGATCCGCCACCGAGCCATTTTTTTAGGTTGGGAAACAAAAAGAAATCGCATGGGACCAAATCTGGAGAATACGGGGGGTGAGACAATAGTTCCTAGCGTAACTGTTCTAATTTAGCCGTCACAACTCTGGACGAATGAGCCGGGGCGTTGTCGTGATGAAACAGTACTTTTTTCTTTTTTAAATGGGGTCGTTTGTCCTTCAACACGGCGTCAAATTCATCCAATAAATTGGCATAGTACTGCCCTGTTATTGTTTTACCCTTTTCTAAATAGTTAATATGTATAATACCCTGCGAATCCCAAAAAACGGTCGCCATGACCTTTCCAGCCGATGGGACGGTTTTTGCTTTCTTTGGAGCAGGTTCACCCGGTAAAATCCACTGCTTCGACTGCTCTTTCATTTCCGGGGTGTAGTGGTGGACCCACGTTTCGTCCACGGTCACGAAACGACGCAGAAACTCCTTCGGGTTAAGTTTGAACACGGCCAAACACTGCTCCGAAGTAGTCAGTCGGTTCCGTTTTTACTCCTCCGTGAGTAAACGCGGCACCCACCTCGCCGATACTTTCTTCATACCCAATTTTTCTTCTAATATGTGTTGTACCCTCTCGATTGAAACATTTACAGCATCAACGATTTCTCAAGTTTAATTCGGCGGTCGGCTAAAACGATATTTTCAATTTTCTTAACCATATCGTCTGTAGTCATCTCAACTGGCCGGCCTGGGCGATCCTCATCAAAGACGGTTGTTCTCCCCCGCTTAAACTCGTTATACCAATATCTGACGGTTGTCATAGAAGGAGTACATTCATGGTAAACCGCTTGCATTCTTACTTTTATTTCATCACATGTTTTTCCTTCCAAAAATAAAAATCTAATTACAGACCGATACTGTTCTTTCTCCATTTCAACAATTTTAAGTTCACGCCTTCACTGAATCGTTGTCAAATGAGAAAAAAAACAAAAGAATGGCATTTTTTTTTTAATTTTCCCTCCTCTGAAATATGGCTTAAAAAGGTGGTATACTTATTCGCGGCCAGTGATATTAATATATTTAGAAAACGGTTACTTATTAAACAGCCCTCGTATAAACATCCAAAACCCAGTACAATTTGAAAAAGGCCATTTTCCAACTTGCCCTGGCTGGGGATCAAACCCAGAACCTCCGGATTAGCGGTCTAGCGTATTGACCACGCCACGGAGGTCGTCGATTAAATACGTGAACAAATACAAAGAAAGTAGCGCTGAGCTGATCAGTCCTCACTGGCGGCACCCATTCACGAGTTGACGCGTGCAAAGGCTGCGGGCGGGTCTTGCCGTCAGGCCCGCCGGGCAAGGATATGGCCGATCAGCCCGGTGGACATACACGGCAGCATAGTGTGTAAAATCCATATATTTTAGAAAGGCTCGTGTATTACAGACACAAAAGGTAACTAATCTACAAATTCAGTAATGCGGTTGTAAAATGATACATCAGTCAATACTCAATAGCACTTCCAAGCTACCCAAATTCATTGCAACTTCGCCACTATTACAGCTGCATAATATGCGTGAAGGGTAGCTTACCGTGGATTTGACTGTACAACACGCGACGCATCTGTCGTAACGTTTTGACTCTTATGTATTCTGTGGTAACGTGACACAATTTCGCGATACGAGTCTATCCGTCCGTGGCATGGCGTAACGACCCGCTTCCTTTTTAATGGTGTATTCTGTACTAGACCCTAGTACAACTTATTTTTCTATTAACTAACTCTCACTCTCTGTCGAATGATGCGTTAATTATAGGATCATTCCTGCTAATGGTCTTCGCGCAGAGTCGAAGTGTCGTCGGGTCGCGTCATGTTTTTTCGCCTAAAGTATATTCATCTCTATTATCCCATTATTAAGGCAAAAAATGCAGTTAACTATATAAATTGCCGATGCTGGTAGCTGGATGTGACTTCAAATATATATTTTTAAAGGTTTTATTGAAAGTACCATCCAGCTTATTATTACACCTTGGTTTGTCGGATAAATCAAACAAACTCAAACTTGATGAGGTTGCATTGTTTTGTACTACTACAAGTAACAGAACAATGCAAATACTGTTTTGTAAGGTATTTATTATGGCCTTATGGTATTTATCTGCTCCAACATCAGACCTTTACATTGCATTTCAATTTCAATTTATTTATGGCTTTTCACATCACGCTACTCTACATAGTTACTTCTGTAATGAATAGTATAAAAAGCAAGTGACTTTGACATATAGGTACAAGTAAGTATACATATATATAGTGTAGTATGTTTACTAATTCTTATATATATATACAAATAAATAGTTCTCAACTTGCTAGCAACCAACACAGAAGACAGCAAGAGTATATGTATACTCGTAGAACAGAATCTCCTAAGGTATGCCCAATATGCGTCCCCGTTCCCTGTCCCCACACCTCTCCCCATTCTTGTGCCACTGTACACACTGGGTATGTGTTCGCCCGCTCGCGCCCCTCGACAAGGCGAGAACGAGGGAGAGGTGCGGGGACGCACATTGCGCGCGACTTTAGAAGATTCCGTTCTGTATGTAATACTCTTACTGTCTTCTGTGCCACCAAGTTTACACTTCATATTCCATTCTCATCTGATTTACATCAATCAAGTGAGCAAGAGGGGTCCTCCTTTATAGTAAAACTTTTTATGTTGTAATAAGACAAATTGGAATAGACTACCAGAAGTGGTCACTGCGCCTTCCATAAATGCATTCAAAAATAGACTCGACAAGTGGTTAAGGACAAATAAAGTGTCGTTAATAAATATATGAACTGTGAAAAGACTTTATGGACTCTCAGCACTGTGTGAAATAGACATATCAGCTCTGAGCTGCTCGTCTATAATAAATAAATAAATATTATTATGCATAACAGCGGTTTACAGAAACATCATTTCGTAGAAAATAGTTTGGCATCTACTCACATAGATTCAAAACCAATAACGTAAAAAATCTGAATAATCTTAAAGCATACATTTTATTGCCATAATTATCTGAAAGTAGATCATTATATCGCAGAAAGTTCGCAGTCAGAATTGCCTTTTGGTATTTAATTCATACATATAGTCATTTCAATGCTGAATCTTTTCTTAGATAGAATTTTCTTCTGGCATAGGTAATTGGTTGAATACAATATGTTTCATAGCAGACATAATGACGATAATGCTTATTGCTATAATATAAAAAAATATTATAGTATGAAAAGGCTGTCTACCGTGGAGAGGTCGCAGTTCTAACATAGCCTAACCTATATTATTGCCTGACCCGAGTATACTCAAAGTGCAATTTTTTATGTTGACTAACAATAGTATAGATTTTAGCAATTATGGTTTTCTTAGGTCAAAAGAAATTATACCAAATAAAAATGACACTAATTAAACATTATTCTAAAAGATTTTATGCGAAACTTAATGTATGTAAAAGGTAATTGTACTAAATGAAATTCTGACATCTTAAAATACATTCGGACATATAAATATTCGGCCAAACAAAAATTATACTAAATATTTTTTGTGTGTTTGAAATGTTCTTTCAAATAAGATTCTGCCAAGTATGTTATGCCAAATGAAATTAGGAGCATCGAGATTCGGCCAGATAGATGGAACCCCATCATAAGCCTTATTAAATTTAAATAAAATTCCTTTTGACGACATGTCCTACGCCTGATTTGTGGCACAAGCGTGTGTACAGCATAGCCTTATGTAGTATAAATACTCGTCAGTTTAGCCCACCATACAATATGTAAATATACACACCTGGAACTTTTCAAATTGTTCCCTTTCCGCATCCAGACTGTTCTTCTTGAGCTGGAGCACCCGAGGCAGAGATAGTGACGCCATAGATATCACAATTCACACATATGATGCAAAACACACCTCCGCGTACCGACCCAACTGAGATTAAATTTTTAAATGAGGACGATGTTTATAAATTAGGTATCCAATAGTAGTTTCGCAGTAAATAAACACTGTCACGCTATTGAAATGCCTTTTCAGCAGTATTTTGTATTTTTTAGGTAAATACTGAAATTAAAACATAAATACTACGATATAAATCGTAATAACAAAAAACAAGAACTCCGCACACGTCTACTCACAAAAATCGCAAAAATTTACTGTCAATTGTTTTGTCAAAGTCAATCTGTCAAATCCAAAAGTCAAAGGAGTTGTCAACGAAAACAGCTAAACTAGCGTAAAAATCGGTATTAATCGTTAATGGAAACTTCCAGGAATCATCATTAAAATAAAACTTCCAAAAATTATTTCATTCAATTTTTTAGTGTGGCCAACATCTTTATATCATTCTAACTCTATGGCATGGTATCTGTGGTTCTTGTACGACTTTGACATTGACATTTCATATTTCATTGTTTGATTGACGTACGTTTGACGTTTTACTTACCGCTTGCTTGTTGCTTGTGTTGTAAAAAGAATTCCTCGTGGTTTTGAATAGTTTATTTCGTGAATTTGATTGAATATAATAATCTAATTTATTACCGTGCATCAGGTCCTAAGAAGACCATTAATACAGCAATATGGAGTTTCTAGAATACAATGATATCTCCGCTGAAATAAAAGGGAATATGGTATGTGGCTGAGTAGTTTTGTTTTTTCTCGTTAATTTTATTGCATTTCCTTTCATTTCGCTATGTTTTTCAGGTCCAAGGTAGATTGAAGATGACCGATCAGAATATAATATTCAAAAACAGCAAGACTGGCAAGGTGGAACAGATATCCGCGAATGATATAGAGCTAGTTAATTTTCAGAAGTTTGTCGGATCATGGGGTCTGAGAGTGTTTATGAAGAACGGCACTCTACACAGATATGGCGGATTCAAAGAAGGCGTAAGTTAGCATATGATTATAACATTTAGATAGCCCCATCTCTAGTTGTGGCAGTTTGAAGACAGGATTATTTACAGCAGCCTAATAATACAAGATTTTGTTTAGATGTCATTATTGGACCTAACTATCCCCATAAAATTTAGGATAGGTAGAACAGTTATAATCCATTTGTCCAATTGGTTGGTATGCCGTCAGTCTGCCGACAAAGTAATGTCGTATTTTTCAAAGACGCGGCCTTGCAACGCGCCGACGGCAACACGCCCCATTTCAGCAAATGAACTAAGAACGTCTTATTAATAATAATTTTAGGCTGTTTTAAAGCAACTTTACCTTTAATTTATTCCAACTCCCCTAATTGTTTTTCAAGTCTATTTGCCCAAAGACCAAATTTTGACTGTGAAAATAGCTTTAATGACAAGCCCACTTTTTTACCTACTTTATTTTATAATTTATTTACATAAATAAGTTGATGTTGTATCTACTAGTTGGAGCAAAAAATAAGTTTTCTCATGTTTCAGGAACAAGAGAAAGTAGCTAAGTTTTTCAAAACAAACTATAGCAAAGACATGTTGGAGAAAGAGCTGTCATTGAAGGGCTGGAACTGGGGCACGGCCAAGTTTAACGGAGCCGTCCTTAACTTTAACGTGGGCTCAAACACTGCTTTTGAGATCCCTCTGCACTATGTATCTCAATGCAACACAGGCAAAAATGAAGTTACATTAGAATTTCATCAGGTGAATATCTACACTGTGTAGCAAGTTTATAATGTGTATCCATTTATCTGTTTTGGCATAAAAGAACAAAAATCCATAAATACATACATCCATACAAACTTTTGCATTTATAATACCTTGTAGTTCTGTGAGAACAGTAGACCTCACGAGCTCTTTTCATGCATTTCTCATGCAATAACAGACACATTCCCCTTTCCCCTGGCCATATATATAATGCTACAGCAAACTTCCCCCTTCTCCTCCCTCCACTCTTACTTCGTACCCCTCCTTTTTCTCCCCTATGTCTCCCCCAATCAAAAATCGCGATTGACAAAAAAATTTAATAAATCAAGGAACCTTTGTGCCAAATTTCGTCAAAATCGGTTGTAAAAATGTGTTCCACCTTCACATCCATCATCATGTTAAGAGTGGGCTTTGGGTCTTGTGGCCTTATGCTCTGTCTATCCCGTTTAAGATAAAGATGTGATAGTGTATTTCCCATGTTCTGAAAAAAATTGTTAAAAAAGCAGCTATCTATATTTCATAATGATTTCACAATACTACACATCTATACTAATATTATAAAGCAGAAGAGTTTGTTTGTTTGTTTAAACGCGCTAATCTCAGGAACTAATGGTCCGATTTGAAAAATTATTTTTTTGCTGGGTAGTCCATTTATAGAGGAAGGCTTTAGGCTATATAACATTACGTTCCGACAACCACGCGAACGAAGTCGCGGGCACAGCTAGTACAATATATAGCATAGATAAATGATAGTGTTTTCACAAGTGACTATAAGTAAGGTACTGGTACCTTTTCTGTGCTATTCGGCTTTTTCACACATACCACAACAACAACACATGAATAGTAGAATTTACATGTTGCCATCATTATTGACCGCTTGACCGGTGGACCACAATGCAACTGCAAGAAACTGCAGCGACACTATTCACACCCCACCACTGCTTGACCACCTTTTGTCGATGCGATGCGGTATATTTGTGGTATGTGTGAAACAAGCCTAAGATTGCTTTGATTACAGAACGATGACACGCCAGTATCACTAATGGAAATGCGTTTCCACATCCCCACCAACGAGCTGGCTGGTGACATGGACGCTGTGGACGCATTCCACCAACAGGTCATGAACAAGGCCAGCGTCATCTCCGTCTCTGGAGATGCCATTGCCATCTTCAGGGAGCTCCAATGTCTTACTCCTCGGTATAGCATATTTCGCATTGTTATATTTCAATAGCATTTTCTTTTTTACAAGCTTTTCTTTTTTGGGTCATGTCTTGCAAGTTAAATTTGAGCCACTTCCTGTTTTCTGATTTGAGATGTAATTTTGTATGCTAATGTAAATCAGATGACAATGCAATTATGAGAAGAAGCTGATCTGATTATGGAGCTGGAAGGTGGCTATTGGAATCCTGTAATGAAACGACGCAACCCCATCGAGTCTGGGCTAATTACATTTGTCTTGATACATTCTAAGGCTTCAAAATAAAAGCTTGAACAAAAAAAAAATTCTTTTCAAAAATCTTATATTGAAGCGAAAAGGCAAGGATACCTGTTAATAATGGATCCAAGATATATTTTTTAATTGAGTAATTATTGGTACATTCCAGACTTTCCCGCATTCTACAATATTTAGGACACGTTTTAAAATTGCTTTCTAAACAATGTATGAAATTATGACAATCATAAACGTCATGGTATGTTCAAGTTTATTGATTGCCTCTCCCATCTTCTTCCAGTGGTCGCTACGACATCAAAGTGTTCCAATCGTTCTTTCAACTCCACGGTAAAACATTCGACTACAAGATTCCAATGTCGACCGTCCTTCGGCTGTTCCTGCTGCCCCACAAGGACACGCGGCAGATGTTCTTCGTGGTGTCTCTAGACCCGCCCATCAAGCAGGGGCAGACGCGGTACCACTACTTAGTACTGCTGTTTGGTATTGAAGAGGAGACCAGTATAGAACTGCCTTTCACAGAGTAAGTAAATTTTGATTAGTCCTACATGCATTCCATTTAAAAAGGATTGGACTGTAAGACCAATGTAAGCTGATTAGCTCGTTGAAATCACAGTGGGCGGGACACATCAACCGATAGCCGATGGGCCATCCACCCACAAGGTGGTCAGACCTGACTGAACAATATCGCTGGAAAGTACTCGAGAGGCCTATGTCCAGTAGCGGACGTTATGGAAACTTTGGGAATAATCCTGGCAATATTTTCAAATTAATTTTAGAAATTTAAGGGGAATATTTCCTTAAGTTAACAATGGGAAAATACCTGTTTTGGCATATTGCCAGCGACACATAACTATAAATGGTGATGATGATGCAAGACCAACAATAAGAGAGTACTGGAAGGAAGCCGAGGCCTTAGCTCATCAATGGTGAATAAAAACGTATCACATGCAGTTCATAGAACTATTTGTGGTAACTTTTTGTATCTGTTTGAAGGGACTGTCAGTCAAGGTCCAAGTCTTCACCTCAATCACAAAAATGCAAAATGTATATAGTTTAAATTTATAGTGTAATTACTGTGATGTTACTTGTGTTTCAGAGAAGAATTAAAAGAAAAATACGAAGGTAAAATAACAAAGGAGCTGTCTGGGCCGACGTACGAGGTGCTCGCCAAAATCATGAAAGTCATCATCAACAGAAGAGTAACAGGGCCTGGAGACTTCTTGGGGTATGTGGTACAACCCGTTTTTTTGAGAAATATTTTTTTATGAAAATAAATGTTCCATTTCATTCATGACACTTAATAATACAATTTTAGTGAACTTTTTAGTGTATTTTTTCAACGGTTAGCAAATTCTTATTAACGATAAATGTGATAATATACCTAAACATATATTTGATCGATGCTCAAATATACATTTAAAGCATTAATCAAATATTACTAAAGTGTATTTAATGGATGATCCACAGATTTTTTTATTATATACACCCGTAATTCGAACAAAAAGAAAATTCAGCATTTCCATACAAAAGTGTGCAGCCGCCTGGAAAATTTGTATGGTAATGTCGTTTTTGTTTTTTGACTGTTATTTTGATTTAATTATACTTTAGTGATCTAGTATAGCCCGTGGTTCGATTTATTACGGGTATGTCCCCTCCCACATTGTATACATACAGAAATACACAAATATTTTATAAATTCATAAACCCTACATAAACTAGGTAAATATTTATAATACTCTATGACAATTTGTGAAGATATTTAATGTATAAATTTATTTTCCTCCAGGCATCATAAGACTCCAGCGATCGCCTGTTCCTACAAGGCGGCTGCCGGCTACCTGTACCCGCTAGAGAAGGGCTTCATCTACGTGCACAAGCCTCCAGTTCACATTCGTTTCGAGGAGATAGCTTCTGTCAACTTTGCTAGAGGTGGTGCCTCTTCTACCAAGTGAGTTGTTTTACTTTCTCTAACTATCTGGTAGGTTAATTTGTATGGAAAGGCCAAAATTTTTTTTTGTTATTTGGCTTTTATTTTAATTTCATTATACCATAATGGTATAGACCGTGGCTCGATTTATTACGGGTATGTCCCTTCCACGTTGTATATCCGACCAAAAACTATGGATATTCACAATTCCTCGCGCTGGGAGCACGACAACTGATATAAAGTCTCGCGGTGAAAGGGTTAAATTATTACTTTTATCATTGTTACCAGCAGCAGCAGGAACGGTTACTGGTAATGCCGTCTCCATCAGGACACGGCAGAAGGGGTCTTATCTTATCTTGCATTTGGGATCCACATTGGCAGGCACGTCGAACTTTTGGGTTATATTTATTTATTTATTAAGTCCTTATTGAGCATAATGGTACAAAAGGTGGACTTAATGCATTCTCTACCAGTCAGCCTTTAGGAAAAACAGAAAATTTTTAATTTAAGTTAGCGATAGGCGCTTAAAGATATGTATGTATTTCTATACACACTATACACATATCTACATATACAATATATACACATACATACACACATATTATATACATAATATGTATGGCAAAGGGTAATATATATATTGTACTTATACTTACCCCTTGCCCTACTCACCCGCCTCGGGATTTCTCAAGAAGGACTGCATAAGCTTCAGAATATCACCTGGTGCGTAGTGCATGTAGTCCTCTAGCTCAGGATATGCTGATCCGAAGAGGTCCATGCGCTTACCAGCCATCGAGTCGTAGCCACACATGATGTGTCTCATTGTCTCCTCTGATTCCTCACAGATTCTCGGCAGATGGAATACACCCAAGAACTCTAACTTGACGTCGCCAACAATATTACGATTTGCGTGTCCATGTTCAAACATTGACACGCAAATCGTGATATTTGCGTGTCAATGTTTGTGAGAGATACTTACCATAATTAGTCCTTAATGTTACAAAATAAAACAAAGTACTTGTAATGAATGTGAAAGTATCTAATGGTTCTATTTTTATTGCGTGTTATAAGTACTAGGCCATCAAATTTTGTTACTAATGTGAGCAATGGATTTATGAATATGCGATATTCTTTCAGTCAGAAGTTTTCAGTATAAAAGTTAAACAAAACATGAAATAATTGATTTTAAAATAAATTAAATACTTTTTAATAAAAAATTTACTTACAGATGAAAGGAAACTTTTTCTTGACTTCCTCCAACATTTGTTGACGTGTTTCTGCAGCTCCAAACTGCACAAATAGGCATTTTTCTGCAGAGCATTTTAGGTTAGGTGCAAAAAGCTGTCATACGCGGACTAAAGAAGACAATTTTGAATGAAGTAAATTTTACTTCAGTTGGACACGCAAAGACATTCATAGGCTATGTCTGTCTTGATCCATGGTCTGAGGACTACTGAAGTCTTTCCGTGGATGTCATAGAAGGAGGTTTTCAGGAAACACAAGCTAAAGAAAGCTTATAAACACCAATGATACGATCCTCCCCAACCCGTCTGGCCAGCGTGGAGAGTGTAGGCCAAATCCTCTGACTGCTCTGGCTTATACATCATGTTAATGAAAGAACGCAAAACCACTCAGATGGTACCTCAGCCCATGTAACTGAATAACTTTTGTTCAACAACTTTCACGAAACTTAATCAGCTAATCGAGTGAATTTGTATGAAAATCCGATTTTTTTTTGGATTTCATGAAAGTTGTTGAACAAAAATTGTTCAGTTACTTGGGCTGAGGTACCTTCTGAGTGGTTCTGGTAGTTGAAAGAGAATCGTGCTCCTGCAGTGGAGACTAAAATAGACCTGGATGATGAATATTCATATCTTTCAGATCATTCGATTTCGAGATCGAGCTCAAGACGGGCACTATTCACACATTCAGTAGCATCGAGAAGGGAGAGTACGACAAACTATTCGACTACATCACCTCCAAGAAGTTACATGTGAAGAACACTGGCAAAAATGTAAGTACAACGTACTATGCTGTGGAAATACCCTATTGCACTGAGTTCCAAATGAAGGCGACCAGTGAGGATTTATGTACGATTTACTTCTTTATTTTAGGACAAAGCTCTCTACGACGACGACTTCGGCGACTCGGACACAGAGAAGGAGCCTGACGCGTACCTCGAGAGGGTGAAGGCGGAGGCCAAGGAGCGGGACTCCGACGACAGCGACGGCTCCGACGAGAGCACCGACGAAGACTTCAACCCCGACAAGGCCAAGGAGAGCGACGTGGCCGAGGAGTGAGTACTCCCTTAGTAATACCTCCTTTCTTATAGCATAAGCACAGGCATGAAACTTCATAGAAGCGGAGTATTATTTATGCCTACACTACTACAAACGAAACTATACATCCGTGCACACGTCAATGCGTGTGTAATCGCCCGCCCAACACCCTCGACAAGGCGAGGACGGGGGAGAGGTGTGGGGACGGGGAACGAGGACGCATATTGCGCGGGACCTTAGGAGATTTCGTTCTGTATGTAATACTCTTATTAATTTCTGTGGCGTAAGTGTTTGACATTAGTGAGTATTTTCTCAGATCTAATTGTTTTTTAATGAGACTAGAGACGTAGATTTTAAACCTCATAAATCTAAAGAAAGCAATGATGTAAGAAGGATCGACTGTTGGAAATGTTGATAAAGTAATAAATAACCTTTACTTTCTCCCTAATTAATACATTTCTTGAAAAAAAAGTACCAAACTCATGATAATCTACCATTTGCTTACAGGTACGACACCAATCCCTCGTCTTCGGAAGATTCGGATGCGTCGGGCGCATCTGGCGACAGCAAAAAGGAGAAAAAGAAGGAGAAAAAACCCAAAAAGACCATTACAATAGTGAGTCACCCTTTTTCGTGATAAAGTTTCGAATGCGGCCTTGGCCGTGTGGTTTCCGGCCTATAATATGACCACTCCATGTCTTTCTGTGGATGTCGTATAAGGCGACTAAAGAACTAAGCACAAACATCTTGCATTCTCAAGGAGGGTTGACGTCGGACGGCGGCCGGTCGTAAAACTACAGCCAAATTGTTCCGGCTGTTTCTTTTCGATTTCACAAGGTCTTCGACATCCTTGGGTGACCATTGACTTGCATATTATATTTGGAGAAGAAAAAGTGGAAAAGCCTACCTCGGGCTCCGAAGCAGCACAGCCGAGGTTGCAACCGGGAACGCGCTAAGATGAAAAAAGTTTCTCGAATGCGCGATATTGGTACTTTTTAATAGTGCTGCATGCACTATTAAAAAGTACCAATATCCACTCAGGGTGTTGTTGTACAAAATTGAATGTGGACAAAATTTTGTAACTAAGAAATCCGAAATATTGTTTATGGAGTCGAAAAAAAGTGTTATTTTATCTTTAGCATATTGTTGAATATTGTTTTCTTCCTGAGGTAACTTTGCCTTGTCGCTCTATTTTATGATATCCAATTAGAAAATTGTGAAAGACCAAGTTGAAAAATAACGGCAATACGCAATAGGCATGATGACTGAATATTTCTTAACGGCCCATCAGATAGATTTAAAAAAATATTGCATACTTTTTTTTCTTTTCTCTAATAATTTTTTTTAAGATACAGCGCCTTTCAAGTTTGCGAACGAAGAACGTCGAATTTAGGCATTAACGAGCCGAGTCGCAGCGCCGCTGTGCGACGTTACGATTTTTATTATGATTATACGTAATTTATAATATATAATTAATTATACACAGCTGACCTAACACGACATCAAACGACAAATTGCACATCATAAAGTACAATACTGACATAAGTCTAAATAAACTTCAAAGCAAAATTGATCTTATTATTATACAAAATTAGATCCATTCAGCTTTGAAGTTTCAGACTTAGTAATTTAATTAGAGCAATGTTTTTATTCTGCGTAATGTACAATACCATCAGGCGTTTGTGTTAAAAATTGAAAAGTCTTAATATTTTCATATTTATCTATACTAATAGTATAAAGCGGAAGAGTTTGTTTGTTTGTTTGTTTAAACGCGCTAATCTCAGGAACTAATGGTCCGATTTGAAAAAAAATTTTTATTTGTTGGGTAGTCCATTTATAGAGGAAGGCTTTAGGCTATATAACATTACGTTCCGACAACCACGCGAACGAAGTCGCGGGCACAGCTAGTATTTTTATAAAAAAATTAAGAAAAGGGCGACCTGCGATATGTAAATATAAATATTTCCATGTGACAATTATTGTTTTAAGACGTAAAATTTACAAACTTGTCGAAGAAAAATGTTTTTCATTAGATATTATGTATCGATATTAAAATTTCATATGTATCTGTTTCAAATTCCAACAAGGCTGTGATCTTGTGCAAGGATCGACCTAAACTATTAAAATATTTCATTATAATATTTATTATAATAGTTTGATGTATTTAATTAATTCAGCGCATAGTACTAGTTATTTGAAAATACGTCAAATTCCACAATTTCGTGCAGTGTACCTTCATAAGTGTCCATTATTCTAACTGACGAAAATGGAAAAATTTTTTTCTGACCCACCCATCATCCGTATTATTTAGTATTTGAAAAAAATCTTATTAGAATTCGATCGTCAGAATATTAGAATGGCAATGCAATAATTGAAACACATTAGAAACCTTTTAGTTAGTTTTACCAATTTTTAATACGACCGGACCCCAGGCTTCACAGCATTACTGCTGGGGGCAACTTGTAATACGCTCATATTAGAGAGACCAATTTTAATATGACCAATCTGCTATTTTCCGAAAACTTTTTCTATAAGATTTGTATGAAATACCTGCCTGTGACGTCATAGTTTCTTGGAGTTTAACTCAAATACACTATGACGTTACAGGTCGGTTACGCTCTTAATATCAGTTTTTTTTTTGTTCTAAATAGATGTGACCAATGACAAGTGATATTATTTGGTTACTTTTTATTTCTTATTAGTTTTGACCTAGCCGACATCCCTATTTGAATGCTTACAGTCAGAAGCTCCGCGCAAGCGCAAAGAGAAGTCGAAGAAGCGCGAGAAAGACGCGAACGCGCCCAAGCGGCCGTCCACCGCGTTCATGCTGTGGCTCAACGAGAACCGGAAGGGCATCGTGGACGACAACCCCGGGATCAAGGTCACGGAGATCGCCAAGAGGGGCGGCGAGCTGTGGAGGGAGCTCAAGGACAAGTCGGTGAGCGGGGTTGATGGAAACTTCTTTAGGGGTGGGACACAGCACGGAACAGCACTATATGCTGATATCCTTTTCTGGCGAGAGAGAGCGACGGACCGCTTCAGCATGGCCTGTGCTGACAGATATGACCCAACCCTTAGGCGCGTTGGGTATTTTTTGAGATGGGGAAAAAAACCATTGAACTCGCGACACTGTTACCGTAACCGACACCTCACGTAATAAGGAATATGCATGTAATACCAATCCGGCTCATATTTTTATTTTAAAATTTCTTTTAATACGTTACCACGCATATTTAATTATTTTTCTTACTGACTCTTATTTGGATTAGAAATAAATTATTGAAAATATGCAAATATTGCCCGGGAACTTTTGACAAACAAAAGGGAAATGACGAAAAAGTTCATAAAAAGGAAATGAAAAGTTCGGGTGCGTTCGGTAGAACTGTCCGTCCATGTAGTTTGACTATCGATGACATTCGAAATGTATGTACTTTTATATAGAAGTTTAACAAACATCACTGGCTTATAACATCGAAAGTACCCAAAAAAGAAAAACATGCGTTGACAGCTTCTTTCTCTAGCGGATATTGCAGACGTTGACGTCATATTTTAAAATGGCGTGTTTTAGATGTTATAATCTACTTGCTATTTTTAATATTTATTTTCTACACCATATACATGTTTTTCGGCACTGATTTATTTTTTGCGGCTATTTCTCTACGAGGACTGTCGATTAAAAATATAAAAAAAATTCATGCATACTCTCTATTGTCCAAGTTTTCACTTCTGTCGGCACTCCCGGAGTGCCATTGTTATTTTTTTAAGTATTATTTTACGTCCCTGGATACAAGTTCTTCAGAGCCTTTCTTAAGTTTTTCGTTTCGTTATCCCTAACCCTTAAGACAGAAGACAGTGAACGGTAAAGGTACGCTCAATATGCGTCTCCGTTCCCCGTCCCCGCACCTTTCCCCCGTTCTTGTGCCGCCATGCACACGACAATGCGTGTGTGTCCGCCCGTTCTCGCCTTGTCTCAGGGCCGGGGACGCATATAGCATAGTACACTGTCCACTTTAACAATTCTATTTTACATATTTTCCATGAGTATGAGCATTTATAACAAACTACACCAATTTCACATTACAAAGTCCACTAAAATCTATTTGTATCTATTTGTTAAATAAAGCAAACCACAACTGAATCCCTTGATTTCCCGCCAAAAACTCCATTTGTTGTCTTAAGTCCGTAGGCAGGGGCGGATAGTGTATTTGTGGGGCTCTGGGCTAATATTATTTAGGGGATTTCCTAGTTAGGTACTCGAGTTATTGTAATTTTTATGTAACATAGGATTGTTTTAGAATGTATGTATATGGTTATTTCTTATCATAGGTTCATAATGTTATATTAGAATTAAAATAAAATATTTATTTGAGGGCCTGTAACTAGTCATTATATTCCTACCTTTCAACAATTTACTAAAGTTTAACAACAAACGTCCATCTATTTTTATTTTATTTAATACTCTTTATTGTTCTAAAGTAAAACATACTTTTAACAAATGGCGGACTTAATGCTAAGAGCATTTTCTTCCAGTCAACTATAAGGATAAACAGAAAAGTAATTTGTTCGGCGCAAAAAGCAAAATTAATCAATTATGACTACCGATTCAATAAATACTTCATATAACATATTAAGAATATATACATAAAACATTACATTACTACATACTATATAATATATATCAGAATAAATATCTACTTATACAATACGTACCATTATATTATATCTACATATATAAATACATATATAATCAATTTTGAGAACTAAATGATGATGACTTTACGGAGGAAGGGAGTTCAAAAGATGAGCGTGAACTTTCCTTTTAAAATAGAATTTGGTAGAAATTTATCTGATGTCAACGGGTAAAGCATTCCAGATTCTATTCTATTCATTCAACTTTTTCCATAGGAATGGGAAGAGAAAGCCACCAAAGCGAAGGAAGAATACAACGTCGCGATGAAGAAATACAAAGACAGTGGCGCCGCCGACGAATTCAAACAGAAGAAGAAAGCCGCTGAGAAGGAGCGCAAAGCCGCTGAGAAGAAGAAAAGCGCTCCATCCGCCGCCAGCAAAAAGGCGAAGAACAACAGCGGAACCGGCAGCAGCGGGAAATTCACAAGCAAGGAGTACATCGAGGATGATGACTCCAGCTCCGACTCGGGTAGTGATAAGAAGAAGGAGAAGAAAGAGAAAAAAGATACTAAAGAGGTATGTGTATTTTAATCTCGTCAAATCACCTAGGCACTGGTAGGACTCTCCATTGATTCAGAGTAACATATATACCTACTACTACTACAAACGAAACAATTTATCTGTACACACGTCGATGTGTGAGTTTTATACTTAGGGTCGCACCGCAGAATTAATTTAATACTTACCTACTAACGAGTTCGACATATTTACGATTATATCTTTCCATACCGGAAGATTTGCGAACACTATGACGTAAAAAATATTCTGTTTTATATGTGTTAAATGTTACAGAAAAGTCGGAAACAGCTACGTAATATCACTTCACAAATATTTTTCATTATGTCCATTGTCCATTTCACCATTAGTTCACTTAACTGATTATTACTGAGTCATTTATAATGTAACGCACTAATTTCACTTATTCACTATTGTAATATAGTAATTTGCATATTCGGCGCAAAACTATACGGTAATTATATGAATAAATTCAATAAAAATAAACAAATGTTTATCACGATTCACGCTTACACACAGCATGTCAAGTTGTCATTGTCAACAATGGCATTTAGCACTATAACCCCCATTTAACCACTAGATCGCAGAAAAGGTAAATAAAAATGTACGTAGTAAGTAGTTACTACGTACTTACATCTTTATTTATCTTTTCTGCGATCCAGCAAACAGTTTGAACACTGATTGATAACCCCTCTCGCTCTTGTGTATTTTCCCGCCAATGCTAGAGAGCGAGAAGGGTATATATATCAAGATGGTTGCTGGGTATTATCGTGAAATTATATTGTTGCTTTGCTTACCTGTTTTCATCATTTGGAAATCTATGAAATATACGTTCTTTAGAGTTTTGGGTGGATAAACAATTATTATACGCGCACCTTCTCACCATGATGGTTACTATTGGTTGACAGTTCTCAAGACAACACACGTCGCGTATTGCATACGGCTAGTAACTAAACCCTGGTTTGGAGCTGTCAAAGCTCACAAAGTGCGGGGGAGAGGTGCGGGGACGCCAATTTGCGGGAGAGGGTGTGAGTTACCATTCTGTTTGACTCTTATGTATTCTGTGACCTAGGTTAGGCAGCGGACCCCGGGTTCTGAAGCTTTACCGCTGAGCATGGTTCATGCAACGGGGAATACGCTCGGATGATGATGAAGAATCTATGACATTTTTCTATTATTTTTTTATAAAATTGAAACGTATATTTCAATAAATAACTTAAAAACTAAGCTACATATTAATAAGTTTCTTAGATGTAATGACTTAAGTATAAAAAGTCTTACAAAATACACCAAACTATATATGTATATATTAAGGGAAGATACAATCTATAATACTGAACAATTTTCAGGAAAGTATAGTAAAGAAATATGAAAAATGTTTTTCATAACACCCAATATTTGCGTTTATACATAATTCTTGTTTAACTTCCCGTGTAATAATATATGTTTTCATTATCATCAGGTCTTTTTTGGTCTCCACTGCAGGAGCACGACCCTCTCTGTACTACCAATATTAATATATGTTTATGTATTAATATATGTTTTAACATTTCAAAATTCTTTTTTTTCCAGAGTGCTAAAGACGCAAAGAAGTCAAAATCGAAGAGTTCGTCGTCCGAAGCCGAGGCTTCGGGATCAGGGTCGGGCGACGAGAGCGGCAGCGGCAGCGATTAGTAGCACCATTTTATATCCTCTATGTAAAATGGTGCTGACTTTTAACCCACCAGCCAAATTTTTGGAGCAAGTTCAGTCTATAACGCCGACCTACTTTCCATAAAAACAATTAATGAAAAATTAAAAAGATATTTCGCCTTTGTGCTCAGCTAAACGGATTTTGTATCATCATCAGGTCTTTTTAAGTCTCCACTGCAGGAGCACGACCCTCTCTGTACTGCCAGAGCTAAACTTGGCCAGGGCAGTCATAGGATTTGGCTTACCCTCTCCACGCTGGCCAGACGGATTGGAGAGGTCTCATTGTTGGAAAGCTTCGTTTAGCTTGTATTTTCTAAGTCGCCTTTTACGACATCCACGGAAAGACTTGAAGTGCTCCTATTCTACTCTGCCGAAAACCACACGGCATTTTGTATGGGGGTACGAAATTTTTTGATCGATTTTTCAAATTTTTTTTAGAAAGTACTTCAGGACATTTACTCCAAAAGCGGCACGACATGCGTACGTAGTTACGTGTCCGCGTTGCATTGTCAAGCAACATTGAGATCTACGAAATGATAATAAAGTCGAAAAATTTGGCTGCTGGTTAAAAAATCACCCTGTAAGTAGTTGTGGAAATCTCAATCACATTTCGCTACATGATATGGTTTCACTACTTCCAGAGTTAATACCCGTCGCGTAAATAAAAAAATTGCTCTGGGGTGTTATTTTGCAACGAGGGAGTCAGCAAAACACTAAATGTGTAGTTTTCCAACTCGTAGCTAGCGTTTCGACGCATTGTATTGTATCGGTATTTTTGAAACCGTCGAGTCCCCGATAAGTAATATTATTTTACGCAGTTTATTATTCTTGTTTATCCACCTTTCCTCCACGAAAGGGTTCTTTGACATTTGTACGCTACAATGTCAAAATTACGAGTGGTCAAGACCACTCGTGCAAATAAATCATTCGCATACCATAAATGTAATAATGCGCCTTTTTGGTAACGCTCGCGCAAACCATTCGTAATGCGACTCCCGATTTCAATAATAGCACTCCTCAAGGGAGAAATCCGACCGAATCTAAACAGGACTATGTAATCATTTCGTTATTATGGAAGACATTAGGACCTGGTTTAAACTACTATTCACCCAAATGAAGTTGACAGTGATGAAAGAGAGTGACATTTTAACGATCTCCGTGGCGTAATGGTTAACACGCTAGTCCGCCACTCCGAAGGTTCTGGGTTCGATCCCCAGCCATGCCAAGATTTAAAATGTTCTTTTCCAACTGTCCTGGGTCTTGGGTGTATTGTTCAGTGAGTATCCCATAATACAAGTTTAAACTAACTTTGGGGCTAGCTCAAACAGTGTAAGTCCTTATATATTTATTATTAACCGAATTTCCGGAATTTCTCAATTCGTCGGAATCTTTTATGATGTATGTTCCCCGATTACTCTAAGGCGCCTGGACTGATTTGAAAAATTCTTTGTTTGTTTGAGAGGGTATAAGTACTTGTCAAGTGGTCCCATAGGAATTTTATCAAAATTAATTGATAGTTTGGTGTTGAAGTCTGTTTTTAGTTTTGAAAAAATATTTTATTTGATGTGAAAAGGTAAAGGTGTCTTCTTATTTTGGACGGATAATGGTGCGATAGTTTATTAAAAGGACATATTTTTAAACATCTCCGTCTTATTATAAAACATGGACTAACTTTAGTACTTGATTTAAACCATTAACCGCCCAAAACAAGAAGAACTCCGCTCTATATGTGACATTCTCTTTCTCACTGTCAACTTCATTTGGGTGTATAATGGTTTAAACCAAATCCTAGTTAGTGGTTTAAACCGATCCTAAAGTTAGTCTTCGGTTTAGAATGAGACTGTATCCGTCTTATTATAAAAACAGGACTAATTTTGTTACGAGGTTTAAACAAATATTCGCCTAAATCAAGTTGACATCTAGTAATATCACTCTATCTCACCTGTCAATGTCATTGACAGGTGAGATAGAGTGATATTACTAGATGTCAACTTGATTTGGGCGGGTAATGGTTTAAACCTAGTAACAAAGTTAGTCCTGTTTTTATAATAAGACGGATACAGTCTCATTATAAAGCGAAGACTAACTTTAGGATCGGTTTAAACCACTAACTAGGATTTGGTTTAAGACGGTAAGACGGGTTAAGACGGTATATGTTTACTTGAACTTGTTACGTCAAACCGAAAGCGGATCAATTTACTCATCAATACAAACTACATCGTCTACGATACGATCGAAACCTGGTCGGCCTTTTCCGACTATATTACGTGAGCCAACCTTTTAAATTAATCAATTACCTAATCTAAATACTTTTGTACAGAAAGGTTTATGCAATTCTTGTATATCAAGCGCTTTGAAGTCTGTTATTTGCAAGAAAACTTGTTATTGATATGGAAAATATACCTAATCCTAATTAGTGATGTCGGTGGTCGTGTTATATTCAATCAATGTTGAAGTTGCAGTTATTTTTTATTGACAACTAATAATGCATGTAATGTGATATAATGTAATTTTGTACTTCATTCCCCTTAACATTACGACAGTATGTTTCAGTTCGGCATAACGGCGTAAATGGCATCATAAGGGTTGGATTTCGTCTATCAGCACGGAACAGCAATTTCCTATGCTGCTATCCTTTTCTGTCTCTCAGAAAAGTAATTGGCTAGAGCGACAGAACGCTGCAGCACGGCCAGTGCTGAAGCGTTCCGTCGCTCTCTCTCTCGCTCTAGCAAATGACGCTTCTGAGCGACAGAAAAGGATAGCAGCTTAGGAAAGTGCTGTTCCGTGCTGATAGGTGACTATTTAAAATATATATAACTTAAATACAGGTTACTTAAAAAAAACCGGCAACATTTTTGGAGCAAGTTTAATCCGTAATACTGGACCACTTCCATAAAAACAATTAAGGAAAAACGGAAAACAATTTGGCTTTCCATACAAATCGGCACTCATATATTTTTGCGCAAATGGCAAAAATGCGTAGAAAAGCTTAACATTCTCTCGGATTTTATTTTTCGGGGTCCAGTGCTGCCTCCATTAGAAATAAATTATTCGAAAGGAAATGGTGATATCATTTAAAATTTTGTCTTGATCAAGCCTTAGATAACCCTTCAAACTATATGAACTACTGTTTACAGTTTAAAGTGAAAACGTTAAGCTTTTCTTAGCATTTTTGCGGAAAACGGCGACTTGGCAAAAATCCTAAGTTTCCCCAAGGAACATAATATCGAAATATGATTCTATTTGCTCTCCATACAAACTCAGATGTCGGATCAGCTGATCGGTTAATTTTTATGGATGGTCGGAAACTATTTTTCATATTTCGATATATATTTCTTGGGAAAGTGGTTCATTATCATGTACTGAATTCAGCCTTATACCCTGACTTTAACCCTGTAACCCTGTAGACTTTAGACCCTGTATACTTGTCTACATTATACTGAAACTATTTTAAGGTATATTCAATGTAACTCATTCAGCGACTTGCAAAAATAATGCACATGTTTTTTCTTTTACTTATTGTGAAAAATTAGTATTTACACCGTCGTGCCGGCGTGATAAGATGTAAATATTTAGTTAGTTGTTAGAATACTTGATTTTTAATCGAATGGTTCGTTACACATTCAGAAATGAACGGGATTGACAGTTTTATTTTTATCTGCAGGAGTAGCAGGTACCTACACTACATATTTGAAATTTAATTTACAATAAGTCGGAATTTTCAAAAATAGGAAACAAAGACTTAAATAGTCTTTTGTCTCGTTTCAATATGAAATTGCTCTCCCAAGATAACATTCAAACTCTTGTCCACGTTTTTTGTGAACTCCCAGTGGAAAATAGAATAATGTAAGAATGAGTCGAATAGACAATGCGACCAATCCATTGAAATGCTTTAAACAATCCTGGGTGAAAAAAGTGCGAAAGCCAGAATGTTAACAATAAGTTTTTAATGTGTTATTATAGAATATGTTTTGTAATCTAATTATTTTTATTTTCTAACATGCATACCCAAGTGAACTAACCAAGCTCAGTTTGTTGCCGCTTCTTCTGCACTTGCGCTTAGGAAGTGGCACAAAACGACATAATTAATTATATAGTTATCGTCTGAAATAACAGTCAAAAACAAACGAATATTTGACATTTCCATACAAATTTCCCGGGCGGCTGCACACTTGTATAGAAATGCCATTTTTTTTATTTCTTTATACTATTAATGATCTAGTATAGACCGTGGTTCGATTTATTACCGGTATGTCCCTTCCACGTTGTATACGTCTGGGAGTGGCATAAGGTATGTATTTCAGACAGAGAGCCGTAAAAATTGTCTTTTTGAAACATTAACACTATATTTTTAACAAGCGGCTCGACATATAAATCTTCCTTTAAAATCACTATCTATTGATGAAAACAGCATTTAAATCCGTTGTCTAATTTAAAAGATTTAAACATAAGTATATACGTATATCTACAGAGGGTAAGCCGGCGGGAAACGACTATGCAGTAACGACAGAAACAGATTTTTGCAAAAACGGATGGTTTGGTATTTTATAAAAAGAAGCTGAGAAAGTTTTCTATTTTTTTTACTTTTTTAAATTCGTTTCTTTATGTTAAGCACTCTTTTTCTTGTTGTCTCTATTTGAAACATTTACGTTCATATAACCAATACTGCACGTTAAGTATTAATTAAAGTATGTGCTATGATATAATACATAAATGTATGTTTTAACAGGTCTCGTGCAATTTACTTCGCGTGATTTAAGATACCTACCAACCACCTAAGCGCTAGTTTAATACTATCTAATGATACCGTATACCGATACGTGCCTCTGCGCGGATGATAAATTGATAACAGACGCTATCAATAAAAACACCGCCCAAACATCGTGGCATCATTGCCTGATTAGCTTACCTCGTTTGAAATTTTTGATTATTTATTCTTTTTACATCAAAGAATACAAAAATAATAAAGGAACGTCCGCGAAGTCATTCTTTCATATTTAAAAAAAATACCTACTAAAATTTATCAGCTCCACTTAACAACTAATGACCCCTCAGATCCGTATTACTACACTTCGTACTGATATACCAAAAATAGATTTATTTATTATTTCTGTAAATGTGCTAAACAACGCATTCGGCACTTAAAAGACGCGTCCGACTCCGATGCGCCTGTGACGTCACAGTTTTAATAACAGACCAGTCTCGGTACAAAAAACCGGTTGGTACTGCATTAGTATCTGACTTCATGTTTAGCGAGGGCCAAGCTACGCTGGCTGGCCCACGCCCCATGACAAAAGTGAAAGATAACGGTTCAGCTTGTTGAGATTCTGCTAAATGGATTGAAAGTTGCGTGTAATTTTTGTACTTTCTACCTGCACCTTTTGAATACTATGTTTATTTTTTTCTATTTCGTTTATATTTGTAGCCAGTTAAAAATGTTATGTAGCACTCCTTCAAGATAATTTGTTAATAGGTACCCATTTGTTAATAGGCCACCATAAGTTAATGTTGCGTTATTATGTCTTATCGATTATATCTTGTTATCTCTTCTGAATAATAGCATATGCACGTATACCGTTCTTTACCCCTAACCTCATATTTATTATCTGCAATAAGTATAAATCAAGACCTTTTTTTATGTCTACAACACGGGTAATTCAATCGACCCTTGGGAAAGGTTCAAAAAGACGCGTCCCATCGCTTCCCCCGTGCTAGGCGACGCAACGGCGCGACACCCGCAAAATTGGCGCGAACTATCCTAAACGCTCCCTTTTTTATGGCGCCCTATTGTTCTATACTAAGAATACGGGGACTGAGCCTCGCCTTGCGGAAGGTTAGGGTACTTTACAATAAATGAACACGAACTAAAGTAACATCTGGGCGATCCCTGTGTGAAAGTATTTGTTATAGAACATTATGTAAATTATATAGGTAGGTACTTATTTTATTTATTTTTATTTCAAAATTTTATTGAGCCAAAAGCTACAATAGGTTGACTTAATGCTAAAGCATTCTCTTCCTGTCAACCTTTAGGAGAAGAAAAGCAGAAAGAATAGTTGGCGTCTTAAATAGATAGACACAATATCCAGATATATATATATATATATATATATATATATATATATATATATATTGTGTACTTTTAAATAATTAAACATAAATATCGTATAAAATAAATACTACAATATATTCATACATACCTACAACATATTATATACACATACATACATTCATATAAGTATACATATTTATACATACTTATTTGAAAAGTAGTAAGAACCGATAAATTCTAGTCTTATGTCTTACTTGCTCTAGCTAGGTATTCATTTTTTAAATTATTAATAATAACTACCATATTAATTAAGTAACAATGACATACTAACTAAAATAAAGATTTTCCTCAAAGCATAGCTTAGATGTACCTACCTTTTTTATGTTCATTTTATTGTGTATTTTATATGGTGAAATATACATTTGACGTCTCTAGGATGCTACCCCGCTCTCTAAGTCTTAAAGAAAATTCAAATAATAGGTATGACATGAAGACTGAAAGGTAAGTAGCTAAACAAAAAACTTAAAGGTAAGTAGCTAATTTTAAGTTCTTAGTACGTCTTACTTAAGGTGATACATGAGGTCCAGTGCTGCCCCAATGCTGCCAAAAGTGGCCGTTTTTCGCAAATGTGCGAAGAAAAGCTTCACGTTCTCACTTTAAACTGTAGACAGGTAGTTCAAAAATAGTTTGAAGGGTTATCTAGGGTTTACTAATACGAAATTTTAAATGATATCTCCGTTTCCTTTCAAATGGGGAGCAGCACTGGACTTCATGTATCATCTTAATGCACAGCAAGAGTAGATAAATCCAAGAATTTGCTAGATATCACGCACGACGGGTCATCTCGTGTTACATCTGCCAACCCAGTCATATAGTTCAGGCGTTTGATAAGCTATCAATGCATTATGTTTGCATACTCGTAAACTGTGGTAATACGCCACGAGGTGCCCAACTAGCACATTACTTTCTGTATGTAGGCTATTTTCTTTCTAATAAGTAAGTGGCCAACATAGCAGATGTTTCTACTTACCTAAAGGCTTCACGGCTGTAGTATAACAATCGTTAGCAATTATGGCATAATTCAAAGCCCAGCTCAAGATAGCTTCTACAGCAGTCAGTACAGTCCCACGTTACTCCATCCAGTTTCAGCCCGCACCCAGCGATGCTCTACACATAAGGCAGTATTTTTTCCTTCTACACTTTCCCATAAAATTAAAACGCGATATAGGTATTATTAATGGCCGTGTGGTGACGGCAGAGTAGAACGTCACCACCCCTTTCCCGTGTGTCGTAAGTGGCGACGGTGTCGAAGACCTTTATACTATTGCGATCAACAACCTGTCCGCCCAACGGGTGATTTATTGGCCGATCAGCAACCTGTCCGCCCAACGTGGTGCTTATGAGCCGACCAGCAACCCGTCCGCCCAACGTGGTGATTATTGGCAAACTCCTTGATTAAGAGAGGCCTTTAGTCCAGAAGTGGACTGATCTGGGCTGTAAAGAAAGTGTCTGGAGTGTCAGTAACTGTAAAAGTATTTTTAGTTGTGCCACTGTATTTTCTGGATATAGCGTGTTTGTCTTTAGCGCTGGTGGTGATAACTGTATTAATACGTTACAGCATCATCAGATAGTCGATGATTTTAGTTTCTCAGAAAATATATAATTTCTGCCTACCTTACCCAAATATAATAAAACTTACAATCATTTCGTCGGGTCAGGGATTATTATGATCATGCTAGCAGCTTCACTTGCGGCAGAAAATTGCAAGTTGTTGAGCTTTGGTAGTCACCCACATCTTTCCGAAAATACTGTAGGTAAGTAGGTACTTATTATAGTTATGTCAAATTGTTTTTCTGTGTGTATACCTATGATAGGACTCCTGCCATCCGGTTTTAAAAGACCGGAGCACCGTGCCGGAGCAGTTGAAACTGTTACGTAGACCAAAACAGAGTCGGTCTAGATACGTAACCCTTTCTGCTACTCTTTCTCGTTCTTCCTAGGTCCTTGGAACCTTCATGGGAAATTTGTAAGATAGGTCCGTCACCCTCCACACGATTCATTCTTGTTGCGTTAGGTGTGTATGAGGCCAACACTGATGTCAGATTTTACAAGCTGCTTTAAAACCATCTGAATATAGATTGATAAGTTTGAAAAATGGCTGATTGAATAAGGCCAGCTTCCAGTGGCTATCATCTTTCCGTGACGCAACGATGTTCAAATCATCTACTGGACCACTGGTGATAACTTGGGTACCGACCACGGAATGTAGGAGCCCGACCAAGACTTGCTCTACCTGGACGTAGTCGCTACTCGCGAAGTTTTCTGTCGTCCTTCGGTTTTACGCGATATGTAGGTACCGTACCCCGATTGAATGGTATTGGACAGGGTCCCCCGCCCAGTGGCGTAGCTATAGGCGTGGGTGACTTCGCGGTCTATACGGCCTCTCGTGTGAAGTGGATGAGCTTTTTCAGAAGATCTCGTGCCTAAATGCATTACAATAATATTAAAACCAGAACTTTGCTCTGGCGCCGCCACTCAAGCGGATGACCTTTTTTAACCCTTAAACATTTACGTGCCCATTTCGCGAGCGTCGGATTTATCCGACCAAAAACTATGGATATTCACAATTCCTCGCGCTGGGAGCACGACAACTGATATAAAGTCTCGCGGTGAAAGGGTTAAATTATTACTTTTATCATTGTTACCAGCAGCAGCAGGAACGGTTACTGGTAAAGGTCGCGGTGAAAGGGTTAAGCCCTACCAGAACTATCTCGCCCACTTATAAGTTTGATCTTGCTCCGCCCCATGCCATTTCAATAATTTGTCGTCCGTACCATTGAGCTACATGTACTTATACCATACTAGCTGTGCCCGCAACTTTGTTCGCGTGGTTGTCGGAATGTTATATAGCCTAAAGCCTTCCTCTATAAATGGACTACCCAACAAAAAAAGAATTTTTCAAATCGGACCATTAGTTCCTGAGATTAGCGCGTTTAAACAAACAAACAAACTCTTCCGCTATATAATATTAGTATAGATATTGTATATAGCGCAATGGTACGTTTAAGGTAAGTATCTATGCCTGCCTTAGGCTCCGCGCAAACGGGCCACCGAAAAACGCGGCCACCGACCACTTTCCTGTAATTCATATACATTTTGTATGGACTCGCCGCACACGGTGAAGCCGGTGGCGGCCACTAAATTAGTAGGAAAGTGGACGGTGGCCGCGTTTTTCGGTGGCCCGTTTGAGCGGAGCCTTAGCGGTGTGGTTTCCGGCAGAGAAGAATAGGGCCACTCCAAGTCTTCCCGTGGATGTCGTAGAAGGCAACTTATGAAACATAAGCTAAACAAATCTTACCTAATAACATCAGTAAGACCTCTCCAACCCGTCTAGCCAGCGTGGTGACCAAATCCTCTGGCTAAGTATGGCTCTGGTAGTAGGTACAGAGAGGGTCGTGCTCCTGCAGTGGAGACTAAAAAGACCTGATAATATAATGATGATGCATGTCTGACATTCCTTCGATAAATAGTTACTCTAGTTACTTAATTAACAAATCTTGGTTTACATAATTCTACATTCTACTACTTAAAAGTAGTTTTAAATTCGGCAATAAGTCAAAACTCACCTCTCAGCCTCTCACCCTCTCAGGAATTGTAGAAAATATAACACCTACTCCGTCATGCATTGCATGTCTGTCCCCCAATATAAACAGTAGATATCTATATGTATAACTATTTGAGGTAATAGTACGTTAGTATTATAATTTATTCTGCGGTAATATGTATATATTATTTCCTCAATGGCACAGAATACATAAGAGTCAAACGGGTATGGTACATGTCAATAGTTTAAATAACAATAATTTCTACCTACTTTAGTATTTATATAAAAGTAAGTAGGTACCTGAGTCGTTGTGGCACTGTGGCTGACCATTCATTTATTATTGTCTTTGCCTGCGCAAGAAAAAAGAAAAAATGGGTCTGTCGTTCCAGGAAAATTTTTTGCTCTTTTGTCTGTTCCATTCCATTCCAGCACTATTATATCTGTTTGTAGTTCCAGGCTTCCCAGCATAACGTATTGCTACATTCTTGCACGACCAAACGCATATTTCGCCATAATATTAAAACACGACTAACTTTGTTACTAGGTTTAAACCATTATCCGCCCAAATCAAGTTGACATTGACAGGTGAGATAGTGTGATATTAATAAATGTCAACTTGATTTGGGCGGGTAATAGTTTAAACCTAACAAAATTAGTCCTGTTTTTATATTATGACGGATTAGGTAGGTATATGTATTTATCACTAGGTAACCACAAAACAAAGAAAGAGAAACATAAGATGCCATCCTATAATATTTTTTGTCAATGACTATTTTATTTTTATCATTAAAATAATTTATAAAATCTCCGACTAATATTTAAAAAATGGTCCATATAAGGATACTATAATTAACTACATCTACCCTCCATAATAATATGAGCCTATCGCCATTTTTGGATTAATTGGTAGAGAATTTTGTACCATTGTGCATGGTCAATAACGATTTCACTAGATAGTAGTAAGTATAAAACAAAGTCGCTTCCCGCTGTCTGTCCCTATGTACCTATGCTTAGATCTTTAAAACTACGCAACGGATTTCGATGCGGTTTTTTTTAATAGATAAAGTGATTCATGAGAAAGGTTTATATGTATAATACATATCCGTGCGAAGCCGGGGCGGGCCGCTAGTAATAAATAAATCACATCAATTCAGAAATTTTGAACATATTAAACTTTCTAATTTGTGATTTCGAAGTTATGTTTTGTACTCTTAATGTATTCTGTGGTTATGCATAGTTAGAGTTAGGAATAACGAAACTGAAACATACCTACCAACATATATGAACCAAAACATTACACTCCTCATTTAGACAGTCGTGTAAAATTATAATTTATTGGCCTGAAGAAGTAAGATAAAGACTGAGGATGAGATATAGGCTCTGATCTTAATCTGAGGATATAGGTAAGTAAGTATAGGTATAGTAGGTACTTAAGGTACGAAATGAGGAAATTAAATGCTTTGGATTTAGGAAGGCATCTTATAACTGTCATCTAGCAATAAGGTTAAACCGCAAACTTACCTACGTGCCTTCTGTAGTACGTAAGACAGGTCTAACGCATCGAGCCTAGTACCTAGGCACCATGTTATGTAGTACCTATGTTAGTACGCTTAATCGCTACAATACCTACATCGTGTTAATGAAAGAACGCAAAACCTCTCAGATGGTACTTACCTCAGCCCATGTAAGTTGTAACTGAACAACCAACTTTCACGAAATAAAAAAAAACGGATTTTCATACAAATTGACTCGATCAGCTGATCAGTTTGTATGAAAATTCAATTTTTTTTTAGTTTCGTGAAAGTTGTTCAGTTACATGGGCTTAGGTACCTACCATCTGAGAGGTTTTGCTTTCTTTCATATAATATTTTCTTGATTGGTATAAAAGCATAGATTAGGGACCATTAGATATTCTAGGGTATTCTATTCTACATGACATTGTGGTCCTTACTTTACTACATAAGTAAGTACCTAGGTTACGTACCTACATGTACTTGGTAGGTAGGTAAGTAATAGAAAAACCCTAAAATGAGTCAGCTATTTCTCCCGTGCACAAACGTTATTGAGCAAGAGATGTTAGGTAGCTGTTTAGGTTGTTCTACAAGGAAATGTTCATAAATAAGTAATATACCTAATAAATAGTTAAAATTTCTAGATTTCTATACCTGGCTGTGATGGACATATACAGATTCTAGTAGACCTAAATAGGTATCTCCTACGTACAAACAATAAGTGCATGTTTCAGTGTTTCAGATTAGAGGTGATACAATATTACAATGTACAAGGCACCTATGGTAAAACTCAAATTAGTCAAGAGTTCAAGTCAAGACCTGACTGAATAAATAGTTGTTGAAGAATGTCTTTTATCGTGATCGTCTTAAGCTCTAAGGCCATTACACCCTTATTTCTTTAGAAATAAAAACTATTTCTCACGTTCCCACGAAATATCAAATCGTAAACAAACGTGTAGTCTGCCATTCAAGCGCTATGTTTTATTGGCGTCCCTTTCCCCCGAACGTTTGCCGCGCTTTTACGTTTTCGAATTCAACGTTGGCGGCATTTAAAATAAGGCGCGAGTTAATTTTGGTAGGAATCTGGTAAGGGGAGCCTCGAGAGGATTGGGTCACATTTTGATATACTTCTTATATAATTGTATGGAAAGTATATGAGAAAAATAGTTATTTGGGTGTCAAAGAGTTCAAATTTACGATATCTTTTAGTTTTGATGCCTATTTCTTGAGAAATATCGCAAAATATTTTTAGGAAGTAAATGTATGGAACTAATATCCACGAAGTAATTTAGACCTTATGCGCGACACATTCAGTTCATAATTGTCTAATAGCGGCATTCGATACGTCACGGATATACGTAGTACAGGATGTCACTTTGACTGTATGCGGTTGGTAGCTTTGCAACTGTCGGCCAATCACGTTCGAGATAGATGTCGCTTCGGTACCGACGCGAGTCGACCCCAAGCTAGCTTGCACTGGGAACATTTGCTTGAGCTCCATACATTTTCTTCTGGTTCTCTACGTCTACAGTTTGGTTGTGTACCAGTTCAAAAATAATTTCAAAATTTTTGCCATCAGGTAAGTCCAATCATTTTTCTAATTAAAGTTAAGTGTTTTATTTGTTCTAGTGGTATATTTCATCGCGTGAATATGATATTGGTTTTCTTTCCACGTTGGAATTCTCATTCAAACATGGCTATAGGCTTCGTCGTACTTTCCTTAGTAAGCGTGGGTATGGCGAGACGCATTTTCAATAATTAATTTCTCTGATCTTTTCCATTGGAGGTCTTGAACAGTTCTTCTACGACTTTTAGTTTAATTATCAAGCAATTATTTTGTAATCTAGTCATTTGTAGTTATTGCGTATTTTCGACACAAAACGTGAAAACAAAATGGCTCGTTCGACCCAAGCTTAGGCCAGTGAACTCGTTATATGGAGCGATAACTATTTTTGCAGATTTTAAGTTATTTTATCATTGTAAACGGTGTGTTTTGAATGTATTTTTACTGTGAATGTGTCTGAGTAATTATTTTTTATGTATTCTGGACGTAAATCGCTTTCCCGCCAAAATGCCGCCCTATGAATGTTCCAAGCGACGCGAGGTCTTACTAACGCCTCTTTGGAGTACAGCATGGGCCGCATAACCTTTTTATGCTTTATGTTTAATCAAATTTTGCGTTATTTATTTGCAGGAAAAAAGTTAAAATGACGGACAAGCCTAAGCGTCCCATGTCAGCTTATATGCTGTGGCTGAACAGCGCCAGAGAACAAATTAAAGCAGACAACCCCGGGCTAAAGGTCACCGAAATAGCTAAAAAGGGTGGTGAAATATGGAGGTCGATGAAGGACAAGAGTGTAAGTATTTTATATTATTTTACTGTCTACCAGCAGATGCGCCTAGTTTTGTCACAGGTTCTATAATTTTTGTGTATTTTTCATCAGGTATGGGAAGAGAAAGCCGCCAAAGCGAAAGAACAGTACACTAAGGACCTAGAGTCATTTAACGCGAACGGCGGTGGCGGCGAGGGAGGTGGCAAGAAGGCACAGAAGCGAGGCAAGAAGGGCAAGAAAGCGGCAGCGCCCACCGTAAGTATTCCTTTATTCTTCATATACACTACCACCACTTGATATTTTTACCACACATTTATTTGTATTTACTTAGGTACTAACATTCAATATATTTCCTTGTAGAAGTCCAAGAAGAAGAAGGAAGAGTCTGACGAGGAGGAGGGCGATGAGGAAGAGGAGGAGGAAAGCGAATGATCTCTCAGCCTATAAGACATTTCTGTTCATATTGAATAATTTACTGGACTTAATTTATTACGAGTTAACGGGACTGACTTTCCAAAGTCTGTGCAAGAGTTAACAGTTTCATTTTATGAATTTGATTACACACATTCATTTAAAAGCTCTAATATTGTAAGAATCTAATTCCACTTTTCCAATGTTTTGTCTGGTGAATAATGAAATTGTTGAATTTGCTTTGTACTACTTATGTTTTTGTAGTATTAAAATAGGATTAGATTTACCTATGTAAGAAACTGCAGAGTTTGGAAAGTTTCACCACAGGCTAGGGTCTAGATTTCTAAGCCTCGAAAAAATAATGTTTAAGTGTTAGCATGTATACACCGGGGAATTGTACAGTTAGACCTCCCTTGTTAAGTTCGCTGTGACAACTGGATGCTCACATTGATGTACCTCACTTCTGGTTTCATCAAAACTTATATGTCCGCAGCACTATTCAATATTGCTGTGCAACCTGTTAGTAAAGCTGTGCTTTGAGTATGCCATAAATATGATTTACAGTGTAAAATGTCCTTGTGCATTCTTTGACATAACAGTTTTGGTCAAACTACACCATGTAAAATTAGAGACGATTTCAAGAAGTGTTATAAGGCTTAATGTTAATTAAACCTACCTCTTTCAGAATGTAAATTTCAATACTAATGACTTGTACCAAACTTTAAGCTAAGACAGTAGCATTCGTGCAATTTAAATAATTTAGGAAATTGAATGTATGTTGTATTTTTAGTTAGTTTGATAGGTAGGTTTTTCGATGTGATTTGTCTCTCAAATTTTACATTTGTGTTATTTTGTAAATGAGAAATAGCATTCCTCATGTCAATACCGATTTTACATGTTCAATAAAGTAATTTCATACAAACATGTTTGTTTTATTTTACACATGGGTAGTGTGCCGTTCCCGTTCCCCAATTTCCGGCAGTTCCCAAAAAATAGAAATGACAGGGAAAGTTGTAATTTTATTTATCAGATTTATTACTAAATATATTTTACTAACTTAAATGCATCACTGGATATGGTTATAATTCAAATACAAACATCCAATATTCCGTAACATTCCCTAAAAAGGGAACGTTCCGGGGAATTTTGGGAGCATTCCCGGGAACGGCACAGACGGGGGTAAAAGTACTAAGGGCCCTTTTACACGACGTTTTTTTAACGCGCGTTTGTATATCGATACGAACGCGACAGGATGCGGGTTTATACAAGAACTAGTTACGAAAAAAAAGTAAGAATAGGATGAGTTGCGAATGGAACGATTTGCGTCACACCCCTTACAGCGCGTTTCATTTGCGACAAAACGCGTGTTCAATCTCCATAAACGCGCAGAGGACGCGCGTCGTACGAGCGTAAAAAATACGTCGTGTGGAAGGGCCCTTAGTACCTAAGTTCTAGTCTTGTCAAACTATCGATAGTATTAATGTGACAGACTCCATAGTATCGATAACAAACGCAGCTATACTAAGCAAATCGATACTGCTCAACATCGAGACTGTACGGTCGATACTATTGAATCCCATCAATAGTATGTCTGCATTTGTTCCCGATGAGTAAAACTTTCCGATGAGTGCCGTGTTACTCAGGCTCAGATCAGAACTAAACGTTCTTCCTCCCAGTGAGTACCACTGTCTAATCCTTATCGGAGCGCTGTCTCGTCCCGTCAAGTACATAACGTTTTAGGATAGTATTACTTGACAGGAATACAACACCGTATTCCCGTTGAGTAACTAACGTAATAAAGAAGTACTAGTTAAAGGTAAAATGAAACCTACTGAAGAAATAAAAAATTGTACACTATCACGGGTTTTAGACTGGACTTGAAACTGACGGACTGACAGACTGCAAGAGGAGAAAAATTATATCAAACTCGAATGGGTTGTTAGAATAGCGGCACTGCACTGCATCGTCTATTCACACATGATTCAGATTTTCGTCTATGCTCCAGTGGCTTGTACGATCTGTGCGGGAAGAGAGCTGGTACATTTCATGTTTTTTAGGGTTCCGTAGCCAAAGGCAAAAAACGGAACCCTTATGGATTCGTCATGTCTGTCTGTCCGTCCGTATGTCACAGCCACTTTTTTCCGTAAATATAAGAACTATACTGTTGAAACTTGGTAAGTAGATGTATTCTGTGAACCGCATTAAGATTTTGACTCAAAAATAGAAAAAAAATACAATAAATTTTGGGGGTTCCCCATACTTAGAACTGAAAATCAATTTTTTATTCATCAAACCCATACGTATGGGGTATCTATGGATAGGTCTTTAAAAATGATATTGAGGTTTCTAATATAATTTTTTTCTAAACTGAATAGTTTGCGCGAGAGACACTTCCAAAGTGGTAAAATATGCCCCCCCCCCCCTGTAACTTCTAAAATAAGAGAATGATAAAACTAAAAAAAATATATGATTTACATTACCATGCAAACTTCCACCGAAAATTGGTTTGAACGAGATCTCGTAAGTAGTTTTTAATGCGTCATAAATCGTAAACCGCAATTTACCTTTAGAACTTTTATATTATGTTACTTGCTGCTACAGAGCCCTTCATGGGCGAGTCTGATTCGCACTTGGCCGCTTTTTATTTTCTCCAAGACCAGCATACAAGAAATAAAAAATTTGTCACATGAATATATAATATCAGGTCTGTGTCACTCCCCATTTAGGAATCAAAATGCACCTACATTATTACTATGCGCAGGCGGCCCCTCCGGGTGGTAAATTCAGTTATACGAATCGTTTATCCAGAGTAATAAGAATGAAATTGGCTTGCAATGGATGTCTAGGTATTTATACAAAAAGGTGCTGAGTTCTGACGTGAGCTAAATTAAACCATATCGCTAGCCACTGATTAGATATTTCTTTGAATTTCTTTGCTGAGTGAGACTTCTGTGCGATAGTATTAATTATTCTGAGATAAGATAATATTGCAGTAGACCGCTGACGATGTATAATAGTTTACGAGTAGCAACATACTAAAATAATATTGCTAATCGCTGTATTCCCGTCAAGTAACACTGTGTCTTAACTTAACTGTTACTTTGCGGGAATACAGCGCGCCGTTAAGAGGACACAGTGGTAAACACTCTGGCACTTATCGGGAAGTTATTTCCCCTTGAGTAACAGTGGTACTTACGAGTACTTACTGACGAAGTTGAACTTGAGTAAAAGTGTTACTCATCGGGAACAAACTTCCAATGTCCATGCATGACGTTATGGATATTGAATAAGTACGTAGGTACTCAGCCAAAATGTTTGTTCCCGATTTGTTACATTCTCAGTAAAATAAGGGAAATATTGTTGTGGCATTAGCGATACTTTCGCTCGTTACCTATCGATAGTTCAATGTGAAAAGGAGTCTAAAGCGCTATAGACGAACCTATATATTCACCTACCCACCATATATTCGATAGTATATAACCTACATACTATCGAACTTTGTTGATACTATTTATTCTATCGATATTTGGATAGCATAGTATCGAATCGATGGAATCAATAGTATCGATCAAGATACTAATGTACGTACACATATCCTATGATAATAAAGATATTTTGATTTGATTTGATAATAGTATCGATATGATCGAAAAGCAATACCATTGATTGTTTTGGTTGTCATTGTCATCAATAGTATCGCTAGGGCTAGGACCTAGGACTATCGATATGCTATACGATAAGTATGAAGATTGAAGATGTAGACTGAGTTTCAAGGCTAGTTACGATGCCTACGATAGTATCACGATACTATCGATAGGTTATCGCTACCGCAACAACACTATCAAAAATTACCAAAAACTATCGATATGGATACTATTTTCTATTTCTTAACTATCGATACAATACTATCAATAGTATCGGACGCATGCACGTACCGTATGGTACGTCCATGACCGGATCGGACGTAAAACCACAGAATAGGATACTAGGCGGTAAAACTATCAATAGAATTGTATTGCTCATATAGCTCTATCGATACCATTGACACGTGGCAACAATATCGATTCTATACTGTTGGTTTAGCCATTTTTTTTTGATTAGTTTAACTTTCTTTTCTCATTATCACCAAACCCAACCCACCCTTTTGATCTTGCTTGATTATTATCACTCAAGGGGAAAAAATCCCAATCTGTCTTGTGTCCCAGTCCCAGCCCAGCCCAGTGTTATTATTGCATCTTATATTCTTTTCTGTCTTACTCTCCCTCAATTGATTGATTATCATCTCTTGCCTAAAATTTTGCTGCTCATTAATACAATAGCAACTGATAATACTGATATAATTCTGATCGATCGATTCGAGAGTGCAGAATATTTCTTTAAACTAGGTAGGTATGTAGGTACGTAGGTACCTACTTTTATTTTGATGGAGGTCTAAAAAAATGTCATTAATGACATTGATAGATGTTGACAATGACATTAATGACACTGTTGACTGTCAAAGACGGAATAAAGGAAAACTGAAGAAAAATATTTCTGATTTCTGTGGTAGTGTGCAGAGAATACAATAAACATTTAACACTTATTTAGGTTTGCATTATTTTCTAAATTGCTGATTTGATTAATAAATTTACTATTAAAAATTTGCCGCCAAATCAACAAACCATTTTGTGTATTTACTTGGTCATAACAATACGACGTGCAACAGAATTGTTTGTGAGGGAGAATGTCTGGGGACGGCAGTGTCGCCGGGGGCTCTCAGGTGGCCCTCGTCACCGGGGGCTACGACCATACCATCAAGCTGTGGCAGGCGCACAGTGGAGTGTGCCTACGGACCATGCAGCACCCAGACTCGGTAACTGAAGCAGTTTTTTGAACCTACCAACTACCCTCTTTTTATACTGAATGTGATAATTTCATGCTAAGGTTTTCTAAAGCACATTGTATAAAGAACACATCACACTGATTGAGCTAGCCCCAAACTAAGTTTTTAAACTTGTAATGGGTGGGATACCAAATAAATGATAACATATTTTATTACAAATACTTGCATATATAGACAAAACCCAAGATCCTGGACAATTTCTAAAAGGCCATGCCGGGGATCGAACCCAGAACCTGTGGAGTTGTAGACTGGCGTTTTAATGACTACGCCATGGATAATTTGTTTGGATATTTTATGTTTGTATTCCGTTTATATTTCAGCAAGTAAATGCACTAGAAATTACCCCAAATGGTCAAATGGTGGCAGCGTGTGGCTACCAGCACATCCGCATGTACAACCTGGCCAGTGCCAACCCAGACCCTGTCGTGAACTTCGAGGGGGTCACCAAGAATGTCACCAGAGTTGGTTTCCAAGTGAGTTTTAAACTGTTCATAGTTTAACACCCATTCTCCCTCTTGCTAACCCTTTGGTTTTTGAAGCCAATGACTATACTTGTTACTTGTTGAAAGATCTTTTTTCTGTAAAATGGATGTATCACGGGCCCGTCTTGTATGAGGAGAAGGTGTTGGCATTCGCTCTTAAACCAGTCCAATTCATCATTGATTCTATCTATTTATAAGAAGAGGTAAGATGTAGATTTATGTTTTGTGAGTTGTATCTAATTATTAAATAAATTATATGATGCATTTAGGATTGTTAGAGATCTTATTCAAATTATTTGTATTTTCAGCAAGACGGAAAATGGATGTACACAGGTGGTGAGGACTGTACAGCAAGAATATGGGACCCACGGTAATAAAACATGATAACTTTAGTTCTATTTATTTATAAAATACTGAGGCTGGAGATATCTTTAAGAGGTGATGATTTAATGACCAAGGAAACACTTACTAACTCGGGGAACTCTTCTAAATAGGCTATTCGTATACGTGGCTAATCTACTATGTACATATAAGCCAACAATAGAGCTAAGGCCGTTTACTGAAAAAAAAAGAGCCTTGCGCAATCTGTATCAAACTGCAGTCGTATTCACACACAATCTTTATTGCAGCCTATACAGTCCACTGCTGGACTAATGACCTCTCCCCCTCTGCCACGCGGGTGATCACAGTAGATGGTATATACAAAGTCATGGTACAGGGTATACTGCTGCCCGTTGTCTATTATATTAACCTCTCGTCGCCTCTAAAAACGCCCGTGGGAGAAAAACGGTGTGGTGATATCTTTTAATTCTACTCTGTCGTCACCACATGCTAAGGCAAATTCACAATGCATGTGAAAAAAGAATCTTAGCATTACATTCCATGCAGTTTAGCCAATAATTTGCTAATCACCTGAACAATATTTGGCCAGAGCTGGCTCGAACCTGACCTGCCAGGGTATCTTCCAAGTGCCAGCGCCGGTGAACGCCGTGGTGCTGCACCCTGACCAGACTCAGATCATGGTGGGCGACCAGAGCGGCATCATACACATGTGGGACCTACGTACGGACCAGAACGAGCAATTGGTATGTGCTGTTATACTTATAACGTGAGGTTTTTTCATTTTAGGCGTTTTCTTTAAATTGCAAAATATTTGTCATTTGTATTTTATTTCTTTTTGAAATGAATTTATTATTAAAAAAATTAAAAATAATTAAAAATCTTTTTTGCGAAACAAAAAGCGCATAGACATCTTCTTATTCTTTAACTTAAGAGCTTGCTCTTGTCCGTGGATTTAAGTGGAGATGCCTCCATAGATATCAGCTAACGATAAAATCTACATATATACAACATGTTAATGAATGAACTAGAAATTGACTCAATCAGCTGATCAGTTTCTATGAAAATTCAAATATATTTTTTGAGTTTCATGAAAGTTGTAGAACAAAAGTTGTTCGGTTTCATGATCTAAGAGGTTTTGCGTTAGTTTATTTATAGTAATGAAATGCTGTAAATTCAAGAAAACCTACATTTAAATTTATTTCTTCTTAGTTTCTCCATTGCTTTTATTACTTCCATGCTGTTCTGGGAGCAAGAAAAAACTTAGAATGTACCAGCTGCTTCTCTACCCGCAGAGATCGTAAAAGTCGATCGAGAGAATGGGCGAGAATCTGAATCAGGTTAATAGGTGACGCGGCTAGCAACCCATCACTATTTTGATTCCGTTTTTCCTTCTTAACGCCCACTATCTAACACGCTAAAAGTGGCCTTTGAGACTTACAGCCCTGGGCTCTGTCTGCCCCGTTGCGGATAAAGACGTGATAATGTATCTGTATTTCTCCGTTGCTCACGTATATTTGCAGTAGTCGCTTAACACCATTCAATAAAATTAGTAAACTTATATAGACTAAAAAGGTTTTTAATTTGTCTGACAAGACAGAAGTCTTAAAAGCCAGTCAAGTAACTTCGAGTCCTTATAATATGTATGTACTCGTTACCCAGATACCAGAAGCTGAGGCGTCCATCCAGGACATCGCCATCGACCCGGAAGGCAAGATGATGGCGGCCGTGAACAACAAGGGCAACTGCTACGTGTGGTCGCTGGGCGGCGCGCCGCCGCGCCCCGTGCCGCGCAAGCACGTACAGGCGCACAACAAGTACGCGCTGCGCTGCAAGTTCAGCCTGGACTCCACGTGAGTGCTATATTACAACCATTTTTTTTCCTAACCTATATCGTCCTACTGCTGGGCAAAGATCTCTCCCATTTCCTTTCATGTGTCTCTAATTCTCTATCCATTGCCTTCAGTGACATATCCAGAATTTTTTACCGTGTAAAAAGGCTGCTATAGCCGAGTGCGACAAACAATGCTCACAATAGCGATAAAATTGACATGTGGCAAGGCTTGGTACAACACGTATTGGCCTTTTGTCTGCCGGGACGAACACCGTCTTACGAAAATTTGATTTTTCAAATTGTAAACTGTGTCACGCTATATGAATTTTTCGGGGTCCATTTGAAATAAATTATTTGAAAGAAAACGGAGATTTCATTTAAAATTTTGTCTTTGTGAAGCCTTGCCTAAAGTGGCCGTTTTCCGCAAATAATCATACAGAGGGCTATGCTTGGTGTTTCTCTACGTGATCGAATCAGAAATGAGGTAATTCGTAGGAGAACAAAAGTCACTGATATAGCCCAGCGGATTGGTTCATTGAAGTGGCAGTGGGTGGGACACATACCGCGACAAACCGATGGCCGATGGGGCAGAAAGGTTCTCGAATGGCGACCACGCACTGGCAAGCGAAGGACCCACCCACAAGGTGGTCAGACGATCTGACCAAGGTCGCTGGAAAGCGCTGGACGCAGGCCGCTCTAGATAGGTCATTTTGGAAATCCTTGGGAGAGGCCTATGTCCAGCAGTGGATGTTATAAAATAAAAATAAAATCTTTTTATTTGACCATAAGTCTATTTACAAATGTTTTTAGGATGCTATTGGCACTGGCTCGGAGCCGTCAAGGATGTGCACCGCTTGCGCATGGTTGCATAGAAGCAGTCCATACGCGCCGCGGCAGACATCAGTGTCACGTTTAACAAACCAGCTAACCAAGTTTAGATCGCAGAATAGGTTATTTGCAGGCATGTTATAAACAAACAAATTTATGACGGGGCATTAAAATAAAACCTCAATTCAAATTCTTACTGTGTAATCTAGTCTCCAATATCATAGAACACCGATGCAAGTGGATACAGAAAAGTTTGTTAACGCGACATAATCTCAATGGCGGCGTAGCGGTTTCTCTCGGCCTTCATTTGATTCACGTAAATTCTCCATCTTGCCGGAAGGCGGGCGTCGAAATAACTATATGGGAACCAAGCTGAAGATCTGCTTTATTTTTCCTGACCATTTGCAGTCCAAAATCATAAACGATGTCTCCGATATCTCTCGATGAAAACAGCTTACTCTCGGAACGCTGTTAAGAATTCCGAACTAAATCTACAATCTTACGTCTTGCGCCGCGGCATTGATGAATACAAATCGTTTATGCCATTCTGCGTATGAGGTGTCAGTTATTTAACGCTGTTTTACTAAACCGAGATGTAATGCCAAACAGCTAGAGCTTTAGTGAAATAGCGGACGATACCATTCAACTGCGACATATCCATAGGCTGCTTGTATAGAAGGATGTACAGTAGGCACGAAAGAAGGCTGAAATGATGATGATTTCTGTGATCAGGATGCTGGTGACGACGTCCGGCGACTGCTCGGCGCGCGTGTGGCGCACCAGCGACTGGTCGCTGCTGCGCGAGCTGCGACACGACTCGCAGCGGTGGGTGTGGGATGCCGCCTTCAGCATTGACTCGCGCTACCTCTTCACCGGTGAGTGCTTCGTCTTGTGGCCATTGCTTTGCATGAAGGCTTTTGAAGGCCATGCTTTTGAGCGAATACTATGATCTCCGTCGAAGAAGCTGTTGGTGCGTTCTAAGATTAAATTTTAAGTTCTTAAATTTTAAGATTTAAGTTGCAGAATTACCTCTTATTCATACGAAATATCAAACGTTTGCTAAACACTTTTTTATTTTATTAAAACAAACTTAAGATAAATCCGTAATTAATTAATTTAAACCGGTTGACTCACGTGATATAGTCGGAAAAGGCCGAGCAGGTGTGGATCCATTCAGACGATCATCTTCAGGGCGAGTGTTCAGCGGCGACCCGACAATGTCGCTGTCCGCTCAGCACTGCTGACCGGTCTTTTCCAACTATATCACGTGAGCCAACCGGTTTAAATGAATTAAACCTATTTTAGTTAAAATTAATTTTAATATTTGACATAGTAAGAACGAGACAAAAATTATTTTTAATTTAAATAGGTTTAGCAAACGTTTTATATTTTTTTAATAAATAATAAGAGCATCTACTATCTAGTACAAAGATTTCTTCCATACTGCTCTGGGAGAAAAGAGAAAACTTAGGTATACCACCTGCTTCTCTTCCCATGCAAATCATAGAAGCCGATCAAGGGAATGGGCGAAAATGTGAATACTAGCCACCTATCACTATTTTGATTCCTTTTTCGACCTTCTCGCCCACCATAACGCAAAAAGTGCCCTTTGAGTCTTGCGGCCCGGGGCTCTGTTTGCTTAGAGCCGCAGGACCCATGCTCTGTCTGCCATTAGGGGTAAAGACGTCATAGTTAGTCTAGTAAAATGGTTAAATGAATGCGTGCAGGTTCATCCGACAGCTACGCGCGTCTCTGGGACGTGGAGAAAGGCACGTTGGAGCGCGAGTACTGCGGACACCAGAAGCCAATCACCGCGCTCGCCTTCAGAGACCAGGCGGTGTAGTCAACAAGGCATGCCTACAGATTGCTCTACTCGACCGCGATAACATGGCGCATTGTCACTGTCAATGTCAAACGGCCATTTTCTTACGTCATCGTTGTTATCGTGTCATTACAGAATTTTGTTTTGGGAACCGAACAAGGATTATATACTATCTAGAATGCCTACGAAGTGGCAAAGCCGTTCCTAAGAGGTACCAAAATTTGTAGGCGTGAAACTTGTAGACGCCTACAAATGTTTGGTACCTCTTTTGGGAACTTACTAATTTTCAATATTGTTTTTTGAGATTATTACTCTTAGTCATTCTAGATTGTATTTAATTTCGTTGGCACTGAATTGAAAAATACAAAGAACTAATAACCATAGAGGAAAAATATGTCAAAAATGACGATAAAAAATGACCATTTAACATGACAATGTTCTGTGTCACAGATTACATATAAATTACTTACTTTTGCCGTGTTATCGGGATAGAGTAGTCAATATCTACTTCGTAAAATGCATTTACTACCTCTATTAGATTTTGTATGGACTTCTGGTTAGCTTTAGGTCTATTTAGATTAAGTTTTTGACCATTTTTAGTTATAATTGTTTATTTTGGGAATTATAAGTGCATACTGAATAAAATTTAGGTATTGATGATGCGAATAACATATGGTAGCCTGAATTTCGCCAGACGCTTTTGTGTGTTGTTATTGTAGATATTTTATAAAGTAGAATAGGTCAAATCATTTTTCAATAGAAAATAATCGTTTAGATTTCGCTTTCAAAAATAAGATTTTTGGTACTAAATTTCAATAAACACTGCCAATAATATTTTCAGTTTTGTGAACAGAGTAAACTCATTGGACAAGTTATTTTTGAAAGAGCAAATCTTACTAGTCATAAAATATTTTTGTACAAGTAGTTTGTGTGATTTCACTTTCAAGTACAGTGGGACTGTACTTGGAGTGAAATCTAGATAGCATAGAGATAGTATGTATGTCACCACCGAATTTATATTACGCTAGCGTCGCTTTATATCTAGACATACCTACAATATTTAGCAGGCACCGTGTATTTAAATATATAATAAAGTTCCTGATTTAAGCTAAGTCAATAATTTAGTTTGTGTCATGTAAATACATATATTTTTGTTGACCGGAAAAACATAATTAACAATTTATAGAATGTAATTTAATTGTGATTCAATTTTATATTTGAAGTGTCAATGATTAATTACTTTGCATTTTGTTGCTTTTGCCAAGCAGCAATTTTTGTTCAAAATCAGCAATTTTTTTTAAATATTGAGATCGAATTAAAAAATTTCCTGCTTTTGTATAATACATAATAAGTAAAATTTAAGTTTTTACATTTACTATGTAAATGTGATAATGTAATTAAATCGGATGATTTTATACAACATAAAATAAATCGTAATGAAATATGATAACAATGTTTATTTCATTTCTGGGATTACCTGACTGAGGTACTGGCGCCCTGACTACGCCCGACGAAAGCGTTTATTCTTTTATTTTGTGGAACAAAACTTTTTTTTGGCGTAAATCAACGAATAAATCTGGAACTGAATCCCTGTACCAACTATGGGTCTCCTGGACATGGGGTCCGCATGAAACATTATACAAGGAATTTTCCACATTACCGTGGACTGCGTACTAATTCAAAAACCTTTCGCTGTTAGTATGATTCGTTTTAAAATGAAACCATTATGTTAATATACATTCGTCATTTATTATAAAATATAAATAGCAGCACAGTAATTAGACAACATTGAGATATCACTATTTCGGAATCCAACGAATTGAATATGAGAAGTCACCATTTGATATTGCACAGCAATAACATAATAATATATAAATTGTGCAACTAAATGCAGTTCTTAAGTATATCGCAACTGTTCTGGAAATTCGACTTTTTTACAAGAAAGCACTAAAAATGTGTCACTTTGTTTTAGAGAGGATTTATAGCATGGGAGTCAATAAAATCATATCTATCATCGCGACTAGAGATACAAATGTATCGAGCAAATCTGGACTGAGGTAAAATCTAAAAACGGCAGTAAGGTTCAAAATCCGAACTTTTACCATCAAATCTTAGTTTTGTTAGAAAATAGGATTTATTCTATTTGAAGCTTATACAGTAATGTACAGTACACTCGTCAGACAAATCCCTCGGTTTATGAATCTACCTCTATAGCATATGTACTATCTAATTACGTAAGTAATTCAACAAATTAATTATAGATTTTCATACCAAAATCTGATATTTTCTGTAAGGGGACTCAACGAAACATTGCAACATACATTTTAATAATACTGAATATGCTTATTATAATTAAAATTTCGTTCCCAGATCAGAAAGTCATGTATAAGAATAATATAATATTTACGTATTTAAATAAATAACATAAAAATTAAAAATTTGTGAATGTTTTTTTGGAATGTAACAATGCTTAATATCCGCGTGAGGATACCGACTAGAACAAATATACAACTCTCACTCTAACAAAAACAATTAAGTCGCTATGGAAATTAAGCTATACATAGTTTGGTAGCGACAATGCAATAGGAGCACTTGATAAGTCATGTATATGTCTACCAGAGTCAATACTTCAACTGGTGTTTTTAAACAGGCAAGAACATATAAAAATAGTTTGGAAAATCCTGCACACCTCATAATCTCATTTTTCACAATTAAATTGATTTTGATTGTTTTATTGCTAACTTAAAACGAAGAAAAGTATGTGTCGGCTTTAACGCACGACTGGAGATTATTTTTAACTTCCCGCTGAGAAAATTCTGACCACTCACGAGCAAGTGTCATGCACCCTATCCGTATGTGTGTGTGGGTGTGTATGTGACCCGCTTATAACTCTTGAACAACTAAACCGATCGAAACCAAACAAGTAGCTTTCCAAAGAGTTCTATACAACTCAGATTTCCTGTGAATTTAAACCGATTCGGACCGGTAGATTTTGAGAAATCTCAAAAAAACTAAGCAAAACAAGAAAAAAAATTCAAAAATGATGTTTTTTGAGAATAACTATTAAACTACATTGAATTAGACCGTGATCTTCGAAAGGACTTAGTTTTGGATAATACTGAAGCGTATAAAAAAAAATGGACTTGATCAGATAACTTTTTCGGGAGTTGTCGTGACCACGCCAGTTTCCATACATACAGACACACGGACGTCCACAAAATGATTTTATTAAACATTGTTTTTATTTATTTAAAAGGCAAAATGTCTTTTAAAAATGTCATAAGTGTTGAAACTAGTGTTTTTCCTTGACATTTATGTGTAAATATTAATGTACAAGTGCGATAGAAAAAAAATAGAGACACATTTAGTTAAAAATCACTTGATTTTTGTAAGGCGAGAGTAGAGCACTACCTCATGCGTTTCGCTTATGAGGCGTGCAATACGATTGTTTTTGTTTGTCTATTCTTCACATCAAAACAAACCAATGAATGTTATAATAATACAAGTTAGAAATGACGGTCAATGTAGAGCAAGAGCCCGCGAGTGGCACTTCAGTTATTTTATAAAGGCTGAAAGTTTCACTATAAACAGCTCCTTTACAGGTTAGTACAATCCCCGAATATAAAGGTTGGCTCGTGGTGGCTTTGGTAGATTAGATATATAGATTGGAGATTGTTCTTACCTGTATTGTGGGTATTCATAGAATCATAGATAAACATTGAGCTTTTATAAAATAACGGGAGTCTGCCACTCGCGGGCTCTTGGGCTAATGGTGGATTACACAAGGTTATAAAAAAAATATTACAATTCAGAATAAATCCTTGCGAGTTCGAGAATGAATTGAGATCACCAAGTGTTCTTGCCGCACTGCCGCATCCTTACGCTATAATGCGATGATTTTAAGTACATACTATACGTTTAACACTATATGTCGTCCAGCGGCAACTCGCGGACCTCGCCCATCTCGGAGCAGGTGTCGTCGTCGACGGAGTACGTGAGCACGAACTTGAGGGGGATGCGCGCGGCGGAGGGGGGGCGCGCCACCAGCATCACCTGCGTCAGCGCGGCCGGCGGCAGGAACGGCGTGCAGGCCGGCAGGGACGTGCCGGACGGCGTTAAGAGACGCACTTTACAGCCCTTGGAATAAAAATAAATATTCGGATGATTCAAGCGAAATTGCGCTGTTTTTACATGTGTCTAAGCTTTATATATGCTTATAAAACTTGTCTATGAAGATAATATAGGGTGGATTTGAATTCATTAGCATCATTTTAAATATCGACTATACCCAATCCATGATACATAGTAATTTAAGACTACAGCAATACCATTATTGCAATTATAAAATAAAATACTCAGAATAAAAAAATAATTGAAGCAGTATCAAATTACGTCGTCGTAGATAAAAGTTCAAATTACGTTCTATCCTCAAGCGGTCGCCTGAGAACGCGCTTACCCTTTCAAATTTAAACCTTATTCATGCAAATTAAAGTCTACTTTTGTATGCTAGCCGCCCTCGCCACTCAGTTATGATGAGCACGTCGTGAAGTGTTTAGCTACCTATTGTGGCGGGGACAAAGTAATCTACGCGCGCGCGACTCGATTGAAGACGATGATTTGATACTTAGTTCTTTTTTGATAGTTTTTAATTACTGCATTAATTGTAGTATTATTATCGTACAAAATATCCTTTATGAGTATGTTACAAGTTAAATTGATGCCAATGATTTTAAATGCACCCAGTAGTATATATTTGATATTCAAGTATACATACAGACTGTAAAGTTTAAAAACATATTAGATAAATGTAAAGCAAATAGTTACCTTGGGTACAACACTTTGGAATTTATAATCTTCAATGGGAGAACTATTTCTACTTGTGGTCGAGATCACAATAACATTGACATCAGGTCGCGGCTTATCTTTACAGAAGTGCAGCACAACAGTCAGCCCTCCGTCCTCCTCAAAAGCAGTCAGCGGAGGCACTTTACTCGGCTGCACACTTTGTAACGTTACATTTATATCAGTCAGAGGCTTCACATCTCCAAATTTCTTAACACTATCTTTCCTTTCAATTTCCTTATCTCCTACAAGCGATTCAACATTATCACATTTGGCATTATCGTCTAACGGCAACCCTATATCCAGAATGTTGTCAAGAGGACTGTCAGCGTCGTTGTTATTGTTCACAAATGACGCTCCATCTGTACTTATATCCACCATGACATCATCATTTACTGTGGGAGACTTGATGGGAGATTGCACTGGTGGTAACTGCGGTTCGTCAGACTTTTTGTTGAAGAAATCTAAATCAAATATTGCATCATTATTTAGTAATTGAGTTTCCTTTTTAGGAGATTTTTCTAGAGCATTCATTGGTATTTTCTTTGTAATTTTTCTGAAAGAAAAAAGCATAATTAATACTGTCCATATTTACTTAAATAAAGTCATCACAATAGTGAAAAGGCCAATTTTGTTTGGAAACAATCATAGACGTATGGTGAATGCATTTCAACTTACCCATTGAAACTATCTATTCGTTTTGAACTCTCTGGTAAGGACTGCTTCAGTAGTTGTTCTCCAAGGGAGTCCAATTCATTCCAGCCTTCAACTTTCGGTTTTTCACCTAATAAATCCACGTCTTCTGCAAATAATTTATTATAATGTACTAATAATTTAGTTCGCACAAAACATGAATGAACAGAACACTACTTTTAAACACAATGTTTGGTAGGTCAACATCAAAAGTCATTTACCATTTGGCATAAGGCTCACAGGTTTCAGAGGCTCAGCAATACTACTGTTAGCTTCTGTTGAAAATATGTCTCCTAGTTCATCAATGACGTTCTTCTTGTTGTGTGGTTGGTCCCCGTCGCCCTTGCCGAGGTTGGCCCCGGCGAAGTCTAGCAGACTCTCATTGTTGCGCTCGGGGCTCACTGTCGGCTGGGACTTCGACTTCTCTTGTATTTCGGCAACAAACGCATTGTACTTCCCAAATACTTCGTCCAATACATCATTTGCGTGCAGAATGTCACCTGCAATTAATTAAATTATAGAATTTTTGCCAAAGTGTTAAATTATTTATTTATTAAATCTTTATTGTACACAAAAGGTGGACTTAAATTAGTACTTTGAATGGTGTCTAAACTTTTGATGCAGCTTTTAGTGAAAAAGGTCCTAAAAAATTAGCGTTTCCTGCGTGGACCTTATATTAGATGACAATCGACCTTGCACTACTTGCACTCAAGAACAGTTTACAACCGTATTTTCTGGACCCGTTTTGCGTGGGTGGTATTTAATCTTTTGATCACTGGCGCAGCTTTTAATGAGAGATTCGATAGTGGCCTTATCATACAAGGGGAAAAAGGTTCTCAAAAAGTGCCTTATTTCTTGCGTGGACCTCGAATTAAATGACACTCAAGCTAGAGGACATTTTTTCGCACATTGTTCTATATTGACTGGACCCATCATGCGTCGGGAGCTCGCTGACCCTCAATCTATCATGTAGCTTTGCCTGACTTACTAAGGTTGTCAGCGTTGGCGTCCGCGGCTGCCAGCCGCTGCAGCACGGGCCGCAGCCGCGCGCAGCTGGCGTGCAGCTCGTGGATCAGCTGCTGCTCGTCCGGGGACGCGCTGGCGGCGTGCTCCAACATGTCTCGCAGCAGCCCTGCGCTGTCGAGGGCGGCTCCCACTTCCTGCGCCCGTCTGCTGTTCGCTTCGCTGCGACGCTCCTCCTGATTGTATAAACTTATTAATGGTTAAGTTTTACGACTATTTGTTGAAAAGATAAGAAAAAGCTGTAAATTTTCCTACAAAAAATGTATAAAAACCAAATAGACATGCCATAGCATTTTTAAAAGCCACTAAAAGTGACAAACTTTATGATAAGATGCATATCTTATCATAAAGTTTGTCAAGGCAAGAAGTCTTACCAAGGAATTCTCTTAAATAGGCAACTACATAAATAGTTAGCAACGCAACCTATGAAAATTTTTGATAAATGTAATTTTCGGCTTTTATATTATAGTGCAACAAAACTACATCTATTTATATTTCCTCACTGATCAATCTAAAAACTGAACTTTTTATAGTTGTTATAGTGCTGATATAACACAGCCATGGTTATGGAATGGGCCCTCTTTGTAGGTCTGATCTGAGTTGTGAAGCAGTAGTGTTGATTGTGTACTGTTTAAGGTTGTAATGAAATGTACTCATTAATTTATTCCAATGCTTGCTGATAATAATTAGGGATATTATTAATTGCACATCTAATAAATAATCACCCATCAATTTAATCTCATCATTTATATACTTTTTTACATCAAATAAATCAACAATCTTATCATAAGTACTGATTGCACAGCAAATAAATACTGACTGCACATCAAATTTATTAGGTTAGGGCAAACCTATAGGTTAGGTTATGTTAGAACTGCGACCAACACACGCACGAGCCGAGCGAGCGAAGCGAGCGTGCCGCGGCAGCGGCCGGCGAGTGCTAGGAAAGTTCTATCCATTTTACTGCGCCACAAATATAAATTGCAGTTTGTTTAGTAATATTTTCAGTTGAGTATTTTGCTGTGCAATCAGTAATTTTGATTTGCGTTTAAATACTACCCTAATAATTATGTCAAAATTATATCTACATTTGTAAAGCTATAAATATTGATACAAATTTAACTTCACATATTATTTCTAATCATATGTAACAAAAAAATATATTTTGCTTCATTTTTACAAGTTTTCTTAAGACAGAAAATGTTAATCTATGAAAAAAACAGTGAATGAGCAAATGAGAACAATCACCTTAAATTTGCATTAAGTAAAATTTTTCACTTCAGCAAACAGTTAAGATATTAACATTATTTTTGGAAAAAATATACAGAATTTTCAGATAAAGTAAGAATACATATTTACCTCTCGGACCATAGTTTTGATGAGTCTATTAGCGTGCTGCAGGTCCTCCGGCTTCTTACTCTGCAGCAACTTATGGAGCAGCTTTGATTTCTCCTCATCCTCAAATATGGCATTTTTGGCCCGGCTCTTAGTGACTGAGATAGCATCCTCAGGGGGTAAAGGGGGTGGAGTCTCCTTCACCACCCCCTGGTTTTTCAGCATGTCATAGGCCACCTTAAATTTTGATTCTTTTGGATATTCAATAGACCAAGCATGTAGCAACTGCAAAACCTGAAACATACATTTCTAAACATAAAGTTCTGTGGAAGAACATTCACAAAGAAAGGTCGCATTATCTATTACTGAACATTCACAATAATGTTAAAGAAGCCAATATTTTTAAATATTTATAACTGCAGCATAAGCATACCCATGTGGTTCCAGGTTAGAATAGAACCACTCCATCTCTTCCTGTGGATGTCGTAAGAGGCGACTAAAGGACTAAGCATCATGTGCTACAATTGCATTCCCAAGGAGGGTAAACGTCGGGTGGCGGCCGTTTGTAAAACTTTTCGCACAAATATATTCCCAAACAGGGTTGACATCAGGCAGGTGGCCGGTTGTAAAACTATAGCCACTTCATTTAAACTGGTCCAGATATTTCTTCTCCACTTTGCAAGGTGACCATGTGGCATGCATGTTATATTTAGAGAAGAAAAAGCAGGAAAGCGCACCCCGGGCTCCGAAGCGTGCTCTAGCTGAGGATGCAACTAGGAATGTGCTTAGATGAAGATGAACTGCAGCATCTTTATTAGGTATAAACACAGGTAAATGAAAAAAAAACAATGCTAAACTAAAACTAAATTATATCTAAAGTTTAAAATTAACCCAAGCTAGACTATATTGGTATGGGAAAGTCTGATTTTGTCTAGGGTAAGGGTATTCTTAAATATAAATAATAATAACTGCAATGAGGTAGAATCAAAAACCACTGTTACAGCTACAAATAGAAAGACAATGTTTCTTTAGACTGTTTACAAGCAATGTTTCCATCTTACCCTGGTCCTAACTTCGGGAGCTGTTCTGTCAGCAAAATATTTTGGAGACACCAACTTTATCATTTCGTTCAAGAATCGAAATTTGCCCACTTCAGCGTGGAAGCCAGCGTCACAGCGGCGCATACAGCGGTCGAGCATTGTCAGCGCCAGCATCGCTTCTCGAGGATTGTGCGAGTGGATGCGAGCCGCTAAGGCCTGCGCCGCCAGCTGAGGACCCTCCGCAGAGTCCCGCATAATCGTGCAAAATGCTTCCAGTGCAGCGGCGTCCGGGCATGGCAGGGTTTCATGCGTAGCTTTTACTGAACATCGAAAATCGTGTTAATTTTTTGTTTCATTTAATGACTTCTATATTATTACTTCAAAGTGGAAACACTTACATATTAATGCTTCTAAACTGGTTAGTGTAACATTCATTTTCACTGGTAACTTGTACGTGAAATAAACAAATAAAATAAAAATTTAATTCATTTTCATTTCCAACTTCTTTCTCGTTTGTCGATTTTTTGACACTCACTTGTCAACTTCGCAAAACAAACACAGATAAAAAAAACAAAGACATCATAGACACGAAACTTCTACACTCCCAGTGGGAATTTCCCAATTTATATGAAATAAATCCGTGGACACGCGGCATAATTTCTAGTTTCCAGGTATCACTGACATTTAACAAAACTGACACTGACAGTGGCACTGACCATAGATTAATATTGTATATACTGAAATAGATAAGAAACTGTTGCTTTAACATTAGATTAAACCAGTGGCGCCATCTGGTAACATGCTTTCGCAACACTAAAGGACTAAAGATGAAATAAAACGGTGAAAAAATTACTCCGTGAGCTGGGACTTGAACTCGCGATCTCAGATCAAATACGACTGTGTTCCATAGCCTAAACAACTGAGCTATTAAGTTATTAACCGCACATGTCGAATTTATCCATCATTTAATATTCCTATCAAATAAAAAAATGGTGTAAAAAATATACTGCGTGAGTGGGACTTGAACTCGCAACGTTGCTCTTATTTATACCATGCTCTAATCAACTCTATCACGTGTTCTACCTCGTATGGCGAATTTCTCCACCATTTGATATTCTTATTCTATAACACGCATTAGGAGTTAGGTCAGCTGATTCGTGACTAGATGGCGTTTTAATAAATTTTTTTATCAAAATTCTGCAATGTTCTAAGTTTCATAGGCATGGCACTGACTCCGCAAACGAAAAAAGCAAAAGTTAAAGCGTCGAAAATCTAAAAATACCTATTTAGGTATATAAAAAACCAAGCAAGTGCCAATTATTCAACAGCTTATTTGGTGTTCGTCGCAAAATGACTATCTCCCGGTTGTCGCGGCTGATTGCCCAGACCAAGAAACTACCTCGGGTCGAGCAGGTCGTACAGAGGAGGCCTGCGACTACCACTCCCTCGGGTGCGATTCTTCCAGAACCAGAGAAGAAGCCGTTTGGTCTTCTAAGCATCATCGGCGCTGTGGTGCCTGGGCTGCTCATTGGAGCTGCCATAAGTAAAAACATAGCCAATTTCCTAGAAGAGAACGAATTGTTTGTGCCATCTGATGATGATGACGATGATGACTAAGAAGCTGTTTAGTTAATTATAGGTAAACAATTATAACTATTCCTAAGTCTGTTTTGTTGTTTTATGTATTGAATGTCAATTCTACATTGCACACATTAGTGAACAATCATAAAATGTTCTAGTTTACCCAGCTTGTTTCCTTCATTGTGCTAGGTCTGGTTACATGCTATCATCTATATTAAATTATGTTCTTGTCAGTGGAGTAATTTCTATGTCTCCCTATCTTGAGCCATCCTTTTGCTCCCTATACGACACAGCGTCAACTTGTTACATGCTATTTAATCTAAATTACTTTGTATGCTTCCTGTTATCTAGATCAAATAACATGTAACTTTGACTTTTTCAAAGTAACACCTGAATCTATTAACTATCTAGGTCACTGATTGATTACAAAGACTGTACAAGTTTTAGTTGCGAATGCATTATTGGGACCTATTGAATGTAGGCTACCCCTGTGGGAAACAGGCGTGATAGTATGTATGTTTACTCCACACAATATATTTTGTATGTATTGAATGTAGGCCAGGCCCAAAAGCCTTACTGAACACTACCCAATTTCCCTGAAGATGTTATATTTTATTTATAAATGTGTATCAGGTACTAATTGAACGTTTTCTTTATTTTAGGTTTAAGCTGTAATTAAATAAAAAATCATTTTGTTATTAATTTTTATTAAATAATTTTTATAAAATGTTTTATCTTAGTTTGAGCTTAATGGCTTTCAATCTATTTATTAATAATGATCCAATAATATTAATTAATATATTAGAGTTATACAAATCTCTTCAAATATTTACATAGTTGTAAATCAATTTTTATGCAATGCAGCATTGTAAACTCATAGTAATAAATATTTAAATGCATGTTTAAAAGTAACTAAAGGAGAATACAGAAAATCTCTTAAGATCTAGTCAAATTTGTTCTCCTGTTTGCTAAATAGGAAACTTATAAACACACTCTAGTGAAGTTTTGAATAAATGACTTGAAAAATGGCATGATCTCAGTCTTTCAATTCTATGAATTCCATACTCCCTATGTTTTTAAAGGTTCCTAAATATTTTTTTAATGCATGAGCTTACTAAAACGAGACTACATTGATGTTTTTAAAATAAAAAAAAATGATGTAGGAAACAATAAAAAAAATATTGTATTTTAGCTAAACACTAGGTGCGAGACCAAAATGCTTTGTTTACTAACACTTCCCTAGCAAAATTGTAGAGAAAAAGAAACAGTCATAAAGTTGTTCACAGAGGGAGCATAGTGATTCCAAATGTCTTTTGGAAGCCCTGTTGGTTTAACACTTCGCCTCCTGAAAAATGCACCGTGTGTTTTTTTTTTTTTTTTTTTTTTTTTTTTTTTATTAGAAATTTGAGTGCGTTTGATCTCTATCTAGCCTGATGGGAAGCTAAGATGAGGTCTAAGGTGTATCACACAGACTCAAAAAATGCCTTTTCACTCTTGCCTTGAAAATCCCTAAATTATATGTATGGGGAAACATCGACGCAGGGAGGGAATTCCACACCTTAGCGGTTCGCACAATGAAGGAGGAGGCGAATCGAGGTACGATGAGGAGGAATATCGACCACAAATGGGTGGAATCCCTGTTCACGTCGTGTTGTCCGATGGTGGAATGGTGCAGGGGGAATTAAATTATGTAATTCCTGCGCACACTCCCCGAAGTGCAACCTGTAGAAGACACACAGACTTGCTACCAGTCGGCGATGTTCGAGGCTGTGGAGCCGTCCTGCCGTAAGCAACTCATCACCAACGAGTCTTCTGGCACGTCTGTCGATAGCTTCCAGGGCTTCGAGCTGATAGCGGGCAGATCCATCCCATAGGTGGGAGCAATACTCCATACATGAGCGGACTTGAGCTGTGTAAAGGCTCAACAGTTGGTCAGGGGTAAAATATCGTTGGACCTTGGAGAGGATGCCCAGTTTTTTAGAAGCCGTCTTAGCCCTGGACTCAATATAGCTACCGAAGTTAAGATTTGATGAGAGATCGATACCGAGAAGTTCGAGATGACGGGTGATAGGAACAGGCACACCCCGGAAAGTGGGAGCCAAGTTGAAAGGGCTCTTTTTAGCAGAGAAGAGACACGCCTGTGTCTTAGAGGCATTGAATCTCACAAGGTTGGCATCACCCCAATCGGAGACAGCTTGCAGAGTAAGATTGGTATGGAGCACCATTGCCTCTCTTAGTTCGTCTATTTCCGGTTTTTTTGCCCTTGCACTAGAAAAATATATTTCCGTAACGGTGCTATCGTCTGCATACCCAAAAATACCGGGCTTTAGCAGATCGTTAATGTGAAGCAGAAATAGCGTTGCGGAAAGAACAGATCCCTGAGGTACTCCAGCATTAATTGCCAATAGGTCAGACGAGCAGCCGTCAAGAGTTACTCGAATAAACCGTTCCCTCAGGAAATCGGAAATCCAAGCACAAAGGGTGGGAGGGATACCGTAAGCGGAAAGCTTCGCTATAAGAGCGTCATGCCATACCCTGTCAAATGCCTTTGAAATGTCAAGTGAGACAGCAAGTGCCTCACCGTATTTTTCAAGGGCTTCACCCCAAAGATGTGTAGCGTACACAAGAAGATCCCCAGTAGATCGGTTCTGGCGAAATCCGTATTGCCGGTCGCTGAGGAGATCATTGTCCTCAAGGTACGCAAGTAAGCGCTTGTTAATAACACGCTCCATTACCTTACACAGAATGGAGGTGATTGCAATTGGGCGATAGTTTGAAGGGTCGGCACGTCTACCCTTCTTAGGTACGGGTTGAACATTGGCGAGCTTCCACATTTTTGGGACGATTCCGGACCGAAGAGATAGACGAAACAGGCGCGTCAGAACAGGAGACAACTCGGGTGCGCAATTCCTTAAGACAATAGCAGGAATACCGTCGGGACCACTGGCCTTATTCACATCTAAGTTGCGTAGAGTCTTGAGAACCTCCTTTTGATGAATGCGGACTTCAGGCATTTTACATCCACAAGGAGGTAACTGGGGCGGTGTTTGATTGCTAGCATCTAGACGTGAGTTTTCGGCAAACAGTGAAGCTAGTAAATTAGCTTTTTCTAAAGCCGTGTGTGCCAGTGTACCGTCAGGTTTCTGCAAAGGAGGAAGTGAGGAGCGGCAAAAGTTGGCTTCAACGCACTTAGCCAGAGACCAAAATGCTTTACTACCGGATGGGTACGAAGCAAGTTTGGCACCAACTCTGCCTATGTGGTCGAAGCGAGCCTTTTTAAGCGTTTTTTTGCAGGACTTGGCCGCAAAGTTAAAGGCTTTCTTCTTTTTACGCGTATCCGGAGCTCTGCGCTTACGAGCGTCAGCCCAAGCCTGGTATGCTGACTGTTTAATAGCCTCAGCTTTTAAACAGTCAGCATTGAACCAGGGTTCAGCTTTGATGCCAGAGGGTCGATCAGAAAATGGAATATAATACTCCATCGCCTGACCGAGAACCTCAGCAACGGCACTTGCACAGCTCGACGGATCGCCAGAAGAAAAGCAGGCTTGCAGCCAAGGGTAAGAAGCAAGGAAATGTCGCATCTCATCCCAATCTGCTGACTTGTACCGCCAAACCCGTCTATTGCCTCTAGGGCTGAAGTCAGGTGGAGGACATATGAGGACGGACTTTACCAGACAGTGGTCAGAACTCCCAAGAGGGGCTGAAACAGACACGTGATATCGGTCTGGTTCAGTCGTCAGCAGAAGGTCCAAGCAATTAGCTATGTGATTCTCAACGTCGGGTATCCTAGTCGCCTGGTCGACCAGCTGGGAAAGGTTCAAAGACAAGGCAAACTTGTACGCCTCTCTACCAGCATGGTCAGTTTTCTGGTATGGGAACAACCATTGTTCGTGGTGAGCATTAAAGTCCCCCAGAAAAACGATTTGCGCGGTAGGATACCTTTGCTGAGTCACATCAACAGCCTCACTTAGGTGACGAAAAAGCCTCGTTGTCTCCTGGTCACCGCTATGCGATCGGTAGACACCGACATAGACAATTTGTTCTGTGCCGGTGTCCACAAGCAGCCAGATTGAAGAAGAAGAGGGATCTTCCAAGTTACGGAGACGCTTACAGCAGATGTCATCACGCACATAGAAACAAAGCCCTGCCTTAAAGCGGAAATTGTGCTCCAGGACATATCCTGGGTAATTCAAGTAGGATGTATCAGCAGGGGTAGTAATTTGCGTCTCCGTAAGCAAGAGCAGATGCGGCCTTACAGTCTCAAGATGGTGGTGGACTGGGACGAGATTAGAGTGCAGACCTCGAATGTTAGTGAGGTGCACTTTTAGCGAGAGGCCGTGTATCCGCTGTTGATTCCTCAACTTTTTGTTTCTTTTATTCATTATTGTTTTTATTTTTGGGGCAAGAGGGAAAAAAGGCGAAGAGTGGCAGTTACGCGAGGCATCAGCCAGCCCCCCCCAGAAGTCACAGTACTGTTGCGCGGTAGGATAAGACTAGTGCGGAGACCGCGGGGACGCCCGGACCCCCCCAAGGCCGCCTGTCGAGGCCTCTCGCCCGGTTGCCAACCGGCCCGACAGGGGCAACCTTAGGATTATGCGCGCGATGGCGGAGCAGCCTTTCACAGAAGGCTAGTCTGCAATTGGGCTCCCAACTATCGGCGGGCGGCCAGCGAAAAAACCGTTGCTCCGGATCCCGCTGCCCTCCGAAACTAGGCACCCCGCGCAACAACACTGTGAGTCTGAATTCGGTACATTGGCAGATGCAAAACTGCGTAGACCCACTCCTCGAACGGCTACTCAGGGAATGCAGGATGGAACGCGCGAACGCTTGGCACCCTGATTTTTCCACTGAGGGTGGTGGGTGTTTTGCGAAAATGCAGCAGGCGAAGTGTTAAGAGCCTAAAAATATTTGTGTGTAATCATCATCAGGTCTTTTTTAGTCTCCACAACAGGAGCATTACCCTCTTTGTACTACTAGAACCATACTTGGCCATAGCAGCCAGAGGATTTGGCCTACACTCACCACGCTGGCCAGACAGGTTGGAGAGGTCTTATTAATGTTAATAGCTTTGTTTAGCTTGTGTCCTATTTTTGTTGTTTGTGATAATATTTACGATTTCAATGGCCAACAGGAATAAATTTTTGACAAAAATAAAAGAAATGCAGTATTTTGTTAGGTGAGGTTGGTTGAGGATGGTGATTCCATATGCAATTATAAATTTGTGCTTAGTCAAATAATATAATAAATAAAATTTTCCGGAATTGTTTAAAATTACATAATGTACATAAAATCCAACCATAACATGATTTACTCAGGGATCACAAAGGTCACAACACAATATCAACATAAATGCGCGGAAAATTCAACAATACCATTGTGATGTGGCATGTAGACAGAGATATGTTAAATTTATTTTATTGCAATTTTAAATAAGAAACTATACACCTACACTAATGGCAATGACTTGTTTAATCACTATGTTTAAAAACTGCTTCTTATTGCAAAAAAAAGAGCAAGTACAATTTTCGTTTTGGTGACGTCCATTACACAAAATAATTACATTGGCACTCTCGTTTCATTGTTGTGAGCATTGTCATTTTTTTGGTAAATCAATCGTACCTGCCAGCATTACAATATTATACAATTTTCCTGAAATACTTTAATTAATAATGATGAAACAAGTCATGATTGCTAAGGCATTGCCCTAAATGAGTGGTGAACACGAAAAATATGCATAGATCTAACAATCGTCCATTGCGCTATTTGTGTTCAGTCAACTATGCAGGACAAGGCAAATAATACAAATAGTAATTCGTTCAGTCGCAGACCTACTCGGGGGGTCTCTTGTGCTCGCCCCAGCCGTGGAAGCACTTGGTGAACCGTCGAGATTCCTTGTTCTTGAGCGTGAGGAACAGCTTGCGGGGCCGGTTGGGCTGCACAGACTTCATGTGCTGGATGTATACCTGTGACAAATAAATATGCAACTTACTGCACTGATCTTACTTTCACACTTATATGAGTATCTCTCTGAAAACGCGTACCCGTATACACGGTGTAAAATACCTACTTAATTGATTTTTTATTTCATAGTGAAAACAGTTCAATACATAAGCAAGTAGTATAAACGACACTCATTGCATCAATGTTATTAAGTTTATGTATACCTAAATATTAGGATGTGTAAAAAAAGTGATATATAATATACCGCTTCCGCATATTATTTCTCTTCTTCGTTTAAATTCTAGACCTATGTTTATGTCGCAGTTGGATAGTATAATACGCTAATAGATGAAACCTCTAGCTGTGTGGCATTACAGCTCGGTTTTGTTAAACAGCGAACTCTAATACGCGGAATAGAATAAACGATTGGTATACATCCATGCGGCTACAGGTTATTGAACAATGATGTCGAAAGAAATTATATACAATTTAGAATGCCTATGAAGTGGCAAAGCCGTTGTAGGTGTTTATTTCTATTTTATTGCTTTGGCAGTTTGCAGGAAAGGGATGCCTTTATGTATGTTTTTAAGAATGTAAGATATTTGAACATAAGCAATAACCTTATACACGTGGCATTCAGTTTAATTTTCAATGTTTTTTTGAGGTTATTACTCGTAGTCATTCTAGATTGTATTTAGGTAATTTCTTTGATTCTGTCACACTTGTGGCGAAGGAAGTGGATTGGATGCAGTCGTCATAAAAATATGGAGTCCGAGTCCGCTTAGGGCAAACCTATAGGTAGAACTGCGACCAACACACGCATGAGCCACAAAACATGTTTTTATGAACAGTTTTATCGATAACTTAATACTTAATATGAAATGTTACTTCGATATACCGTTTTTCTAGTAACGAAAACAATTTTAAAATATATTGTTTTTATGAAATTCCACTGTTTAACAAAATCGCTAGCCGTTTGGAAACGTAATTAGCGGTAACACGTTGCGCAATATTAGACAATTCAGCTGAACGATTTCCAGTTGTTTAACAAAACCGAGCAGTAATGCCAAACAGCTAGAGGTTTTATCAATTAGCGGTTTATAATATCCAACTGCGACATGCAACTTTTAAAGTAACTTGTTTTATTTATGTATACTATTTATCACACTCCCCTAACTTTTATTTCTTCGCGTAATAGTTTCCCACGTTTTATAAACTTGTGCCTGGCTAAATACGCAGTAGCGTCGAGCCATATTTTTTTTTCAAATTGAGGGTGCCATAATATTCTGGTCCTGCCCACCCTTGTAAAAGACGTGATACTACGTATGTATTACCTGTGCGGATTTGTACGCGAGCTTGATCTCCACCTCGGAGCAGTTGGCGCCGAGCCACAGGAACACCTGCTCACCGTTGTCCAGTATCATGATGTCGTCGTCTGCCAAGTCATCCTGTCCACCACAACGTTTATTGTCAATTACAATAATGCTACAATTTGGGCGTGCCAAGTTCACTTCCTCATTCGCAGTCGACGCAAATGTAGTCAGATCAAATGGAAATTATTCTACTATATGGTAGATTCAGTCCATGATACTGAACAACTTTCCCTAAGGAACATATATCGAAATATAAAAAATATTTTTTGGCCTCCCATACAAGTTGATTGATCAGCTGATCCGAGTTTGTATGAAAAGCCCAAAAATATTTTTTGTTTTTCAATATATGTTCCTTGGGAAAAGTTGTTCAGTATCATGGACTGAATCTACCCTTAAATTAGTTTCAGTATATTTTGTGAGACGTTATATATTTGTTAGAGAAAGCCCTGAATTTCAAGCGCTTACCCCCAATAACTTTTAAACGACTGAACCGATTTTCATCAAACATAGCCAAGAACTACCGCAAGGGAACTTGCTTTCACGTAAAAAAATCCGCATCGAAATCGGTCCATCCGTTCGAGCGCTACGATGCCACAGACAGACATTAAACTTATAACACCAATCTTTTTTTATCGGGGGTTAAAAATCGCGTGAGGCGTCCAAAAAAGAGGTCATCCGCTTCATTGGCGGAGCGAAAGCTAAGTTTCATGTGAGAGGACTAGTTTTGCGAGGCCTTTTGGTTTAATATTATTGTAATGCATTTAGGCACGAGATCTTCTGAAAAAGCTCATCTACTTGACGCGCGAGGCAGTGGGCGGGGCCTAGCTAGTTACTGCACATTTCAAACGTATCCTTTTGACATGTGCAGTAACTAGTCATCATCATATAGGTACATCATCAGGTTACCTGGCAGAAGTCTGTGCACTTTTCGGAGACGGTGAAGTAGCCCTTCTCGTTGGAGCAGCGGAACAGCCGCGTGTAGTTCAGGAAGTCTGCGTCAGAGTCGTACGGCTTGCGCCCGCCCAAAGCCACCCAGAAGAAGTTGTCCGGCTCGCTGCCTTCCGTTAGGACCTGCCACATCCAATTAACTTAATTTGTCATTTACTACGGGTAAAAAAAAAAAAAAAAAAACATTATACGAAATTTACACTAAAATTATTGACGTGCCTGCCACGTTTGTTCCCGATGAGTAACACCTTGATGAGTATTGAGTACCACTGTCTATACGAAACTATGACGCTTGAACAGAGACACGTGACCCGGGACGGTTTCAGCTATCTCTATCGCACGTAGGGTTTGTGACAGAGTAGGACTCAACCAGTCGCGGGTCTCCGCTTAACGCAGTTTTAAGCCTAATAAAGGACGTGTATACAGAGCGGACGGAGCGCCATGTATGTGTATACAGGGCCGTAAAATAAAAATAAAACAAGCCGTATATGTTGTTACGAGTAGTGTAGTGTACCTGCAAGCTGAGCCACGGGTTATTGAACTTCTCCTCCGCGATCTGCTCGACGAGGCGCGCGCAATCGGGCGAGCTGTGGCTGCCGATCCACACGTACACGATCGCGGACGACGTCTCGTTGGCGCCCTCTAGTGGCACGTTGACGATGTAGCTGCACAGACACGTTACTTTTTGCTAAGGGTGACTTCATATGAACGGAGGCACAGAAAAGACTGGCACGCCGGGAGTGCCGACAGAAGTGAAAACTTGAACAAGATGGTGTCGGTTACGGCAATGGTGTCGCGAGTTCAATGGGTTTTTTCCATCTCAAAAAATACCCAACGCGCCCAATGAAGTTATCACTTCAATAAATAATAGTACCAAGGTACAGAAGAAACACTCTTGGATAGGAAACTTGTTTTTAACCCAGTTATATTCTAGCGTACTAAAGTCCCATTTAGTTTGAAAGCCGCGCAAACGACCTTGGATTTATAGCCTATACAGAGGGCCGGTGAGCACGTAACGAACCAAAATGTATCTTACGTCTGTAAAACGACGGTCCGTATCCCTTTATCTCTTATCTAGCGGGGTTGTCGGATTTGTTAACAATTTCAACCTTATGTTTGTGAATTAGCTGCGTTAAAACGGAGCGCCATGTATGTGTAGCTTCTCACCTAAACTACAAAGTGCGCCTGGCATGCCGGAGGTTTGTTTAGATTTGTCAGATACCTCTGCCGCTGCTATACATATTGGCGTGCGCCATACTGGATATATGGTGAAGGCAGATATATAGTGGCGCGGACGTCTTTCCATTCCATTCAAATTTCATACAAAATACATGTAAATAAGTCAAATGTCACCGTTTTAGCCAATCATAACTAAGAAAAGAATTTTCCGCCAATCATGAGCAACTGAATTCACTGAATGACACTGACACTGACAAAGACTATTATGACACTAGCATGTTTTTTTTACTGGGCTTGGCCGTTTGTTTTGTTAAGACACGACTTTGTCTTTGACATGATTTTTATAATAATTTATAAAAAAATAACTAAGCCGTAATATGAGAAAATATTTAAATTCGTTTCTTAAATAAAATACGCTATATTTTGATATATAAAAAAGTAGGGGTTTAAAAACATCACAATTTGGAAGTATAATCGAAAATTAAATTGTTGAAGTAAATAAATTGAGCAGTGAGGCGTCGGCTTTAAGTTCGAACTTTTTAGGGTTCCGTACCCAAAGGGTGCAAACGGGACCCGATTACTGGGACTCTGCTGTCTGTCCGTCTGTCACAGGGCTCTATCACTTGAACCGTAATAGCTGGACACTCGAAATTTTCACCGATTTGTATTACTGTGGCCGCTATAACAACAAATACTAAAAATAAAAAAAAAGTTAAAAATTAAAAGGGGGTCGTCATACAAAAACCGTGTTTTTTCAGCCTTTAACTAGATCTTTATAATGGCATTAACTAGATACTTGAAATTTTCACAAATTATGTATTATTATAGCCGCTATAACAACAAATACTAAAAATAAAAAAAAGTTAAAAATTAAAGGGGGTTGTCATACAAGAAACATGTTTCTTAAGCTTTTTAAAACATTGTACGGAGATACGGAACCCTTCATGTACGAGTCTGACACGCACTTGCCCGTTTATTTTTTAAAATATGAGAACCATAATAAAAACAGGAAGTAAATTTGACAGAATAATACCAAGATTTTCAAATTTGGTGCTAGACGAACCTTCAATTAAGAAGTAAAAGAAATTGAAATTGTTTATGAAATAAATAAATTAAAACATAAACTTACCAAAAAGCACTGTTGAGCTGCGAGGCGTCCGCTCTGACCTGTATGAGGCGGGTGCACAGCGCCGAGCCGTTTGTGCGCAGTTCGAACATTTCCACGGGCTGCTTGCCGCCCTCCTGACAATACCAAAATATTGATGAGGAATTAGGTAATGAGGAAGAGGATGCGGAAGCGGAAGTGACGAGCACAAAGTTAGTGGAAGCGGATGATATTGATACACTATCACGTTTTACCTAATGGGGCAGACAGAGCATTGGACCCTTGCGGCTCTAATAAGACCCGCACAACTCAAATACCACTTTTAACGTGATGGTGGGCTAGAAGGTGGAAAAAGGAATTAAGGGAAGAATGGGAGAGAGAGAGAGGAATAATCAGTTTTTTTTCTACTCCAACTTGTTGTAATAGTTCATCAGATGCATTTTGATCTTAAATTTTTAGAAAATTAATGAAAAATCCTTTTCCGCTTTCGCTACCTCACAGTCTATGAAGAAGTGAAAGCGGAAGAGGAAGTTTCTAAATTTCGTTATAAGCAGCTGGTAACGGTTGAGGTTGGCATGCACTGAGAGAGGCCTACTTCCAACAGTGGGATATGATATAGAAGGCTGCCAATGATGATGATGACATAATTTTTATATTATGATATTTTTTTAGTTAAATAAACTTAAAAAATCTTCAAATTAATAAAAAAAAAAGCAAACCAAAGCACCACCTTGAATGCCAAATGTACTAACCAAAACTGATAATGACAATGGCAACTATTTTGGGTATGATTTTATTAATTACTAGCGGCCCGCCCCGGCTTCGCACGGGTATGTATTATACATATAAACCTTTCTCATGAATCACTTTATCTATTAAAAAAAACCACATCAAAATCCGTTGCGTAGTTTTAAAGATCTAAGCATACATAGGGACAGACAGTGGGAAGCGACTTTGTTTTATACTATGTAGTGACTTAGCAAATTTTTATCTTACCTCATTTTTATTTATTTGTAAATGCATCTTTAAATGCAAAAGAAACAAGTAATTATTAAAAAAAAAAACCCGACTGCCAACATATACGTTGTATATATTTTTGTGATCCTTGTATAAAATCCTTTAATTTTATACGCCACTCGACACATATTGAATAAAAAAATTTTTTGAAGATACGATATTAATTTGGCGCGAAATTCCGCCATTTTGGATTATTTAAATTTTTGATATATCCAGTGTCACCCTCGGAGTTAGGACAAATCTAACGACACCTCTCAAGCTAAAATCCATCAAGCCGTTTAGGCTGTAGAGCGTGCCAAAGAAATTTACATACAAACATACATACACTCGAAAACCATAACCCTCCTCCTGGCGCAGTTGGGTAAAAAGAAAAAGTCTAACTACAATACAAACTCACCGGCTTCTGGTTCCGCTTGCCGTCCCTGATGATGAACTTCCTGTGGAAGTGCGCCATGAACTTCAGGCTCTCCTGCTGCTGGTGCGTCCTTACGACGTCCAACCTCTTGCAGAGCTGCTTGAACTTGCGCTCGAGGCCGAAGGTGAAGGTCAGCCAGCCCATGTTGCTGGCCTTCCGACCTTGCCAGAAGTACACCACCCACGAGACAGAGTCGGATTCTTCGTCGGCTTCGTTTGAAGCCTCGCTTTCTTCTTCCGGCTGCAAGTAAACAAAATTTAGAAGTCAATAGGCGACGCGGCAGGGGCGTAGCTACCGCCGTACCAATTATACGGGGCCCCCGGGCCCCCGATTTGGGTAAGCATAAATTACAAAAAAAAAAAACTGATAATGAAATACCTTAGAACTTTAATGGAAAGTTAAATCAAAGCAATATATGACTTGCAAGGTGTAAACAAAACGTCAACAAATCATTTATTGCTTCAATTAAATTGTATGCAACAAGCAAGAATCTTCCATTGTGTAAATTGGCCATAAACGTGGCGTTTTGGTCTTGACGATTGGATAAAGACGTGATAGTGTATGTTTACAGTAGCGTGTTTAAGGGGGGGGGGGGGGGGGGGGTTAACCTACCCTATTAGAGTTCAAGCCGCTACTAAATCCTGAATCCGCCACTGTATACATACCTCAGCGGGGGTGAGGTATCTGCAGAGGAACACGTAGCAGTCCTGGCTGTGGAACACCCCCAGCTCGTTGTCGGGCAGCCGCACGAAGTGCCGCCCCTCCAGGACGAAAGCCTCCATGGCTTCCAGGTCCTCGTTCCACTCGTCCGCGAGGGTCTTGGCTTCGGACGGCTGCATGGGAGGCTGGCGCGGCGTGAACAGGGCTGATAGGTCCGCTCTGGAAATTATCACTTTATTTAGTAATAATATTTACCCAAAAACTGTCTGGGAGAAGCTTTAGTGATAATGAAAATTAAATCATCGTTAAGTGTTTTAAGTCACCAATCAGAATCAAAAGCAACAGTGCTGAGTTAGTTTTTACAATTCGAGAAATGTACAACGTAAATTACCTAAACAATAATATGTTTTATCACAAAATATCCGATTCAGAAAAATGGCATGTGTGTTAGTCTTGTTTCTGATTGAATAGCTAATAATATTAATAATGAGGATAAACACTTATTTTGCTTGTGAGCGTAAACAGAGTGGGGCGAGCACTTTTAAATTAGACGATCTATACACCAACTCGATAAAAGGTCAAGTTAACGAAATGCAAAGCAAGGTCAGCACAGAAAACCGGAAGTGTAACTAGTGTGAATCTTACTTGGTTTCTTGTTGCTTGGCCCAGCTGGCGAGGTCAGCACCAGTCCTGGCCACAGACTCCGCGGTTCTTGTGAAGTCCACGGCTATCACCTCCTCCCAGCCCAGGAAGTAAGTTTTGAACACCTGTTAAAGACAAAACAAGCTGTAACGTAAAGTCTCTTATCGGCAAGCTCGGATGGCAAGGCCAGAGGGCCATCAAAATCGAATATTTGCACCCCGCCCAAGCCCCGCGGTCCACAATGGGGCGGCGGCTGGTTAGAGGCGACAAACTCAAAGACTCCTATTTTGGACATAAGGACATATTAAGATTTTGCCCCTCCTAAAAAAGTCTGGAGCTGGTAATGGACATAATAAATCATGTTATATTATCAGTCGACTGCATCTTTTCCCGCGCAGATCGTAAATCTCGAGGAATCATGACTATATTATGTACCGTCATTACTTTGATTCTTTTTTCCATCACAACGCCTACCATCAAGGCGAAAGTAGCCTTTGGGTCTTTTTTATTTTTTATTAATGGCTTGACGCTACTGCGTATTTAGCCAGGAACAAGTTAATAAAACGTGGGAAATTATTTTTCCTAACAAGTTACAATCAAAGGTTGGTGTAGGCCTTTGATTGCTTTAAGGGAGCTTCTGGCAACAAATCTTTACGAGTCCACTGGTTTTCATAGCCGATTGAGTGGCAGACGACGCCCGAAGACGCCCACACAGTCCGCGAAACAAATATCTCTACAGCCGTATGACTGTCCACTTTAACTATTTCACATATTGTTCATGAGCATTTATAACACCAAACAACACTTATTTCATATTATAAAGTCCACTAAAATCAATTTGCAAAATAAATTAAAGAAAACCCCAACCGAATCCCTTGAATTCCCGCCAAAAACATCCCTTTGGGTCTTGTTGCCCTAGGGTCTGTCTAGCACAGTGATTCCCAAAGAGGTCCAGGTGGACCCTCAGGGGTCCACGGGAAACTCGACGGGGGTCTACGTTGGCGTGAAATGTAAATGAGATTTTACAAGTTGTAATTGAGGATCCACGAAAATTTATCTTTTCTTGGAAAAATTAAATTTATGAAGCAAAATAACAGTCGGCGCGGATTCGCCCAGTTTCTAAACTTGTCACAGGCTTTAATGTCTTACATACATAAAAATCTACGTTTAACATTGAAATGCTCTGCATGATGACTTAATGGAATTGGAGATATTTGACGATGAAAATACCACCAATGAAAATCCATTTGATTAAACGAAAGTGGCGTCTGTGGCATAACAAGATGAGCTACTCGAGCTTAGTACCAATTAGGAGCTGAAGGTTAAATCTAAAACGTTTAATTTTATTTTTGTAACAACACAGAAATATAATATTTTTCTTTCATCACTCCGTATTTAAGGTTGGAACTCAGCCAAGGATGCAAATTTCCATCATTAGATCTAATCTTCACATTTTAATTACTAGTTTTGGGAATATAGTAGAAATGTAGCAGCAGGGGGGTCCATCAAAACCTGTAAAAATTTGAAAGTGGTCTACGAGAACAGAAGGTTTGGGAACCTCTGGCTAGCCCGTAAGGGATAAATACGTGATTAGTAACTTTTACCTTACCTGCGTTTCGGTAGCTTCTTGCAGCCTCGTCACGAGCGCGTGCGGCGGTCGCTCCAACATCGTGAACAGTTCTTGAGCCAATTTCACTGCGGCCGCGCGGACGAGACGGGACGACTTCTTACCGAACCTGCGCCAAAGTTTACAAGTCAAAGAAAGGTGTTTTTCACACAAAACACGACAGATTAAAAAAATATTCACTTCCCATAGTGACTAGATCACGTGACTATTTAGATTTTTATTGAAAGTGATTTTGATATACGTTTATTGGGAAAAGTTGTTCTAATGATGCGAGTGAATCACCCTTTACAATATAATTAAAATAACCTTGTACATATACATCGTGTTAATTAAAGAACGCAAAACCTCTCAGATGGGCCCATGAAACTGAACAACTTTCACGAAATCCAAAAAAAAATTTAGATTTTTATTGATTAACGGTCAGTTATGGCCATATAGGTAGAGTCGCGGCGGCACCACGTGAAGTCTCCTGGCTCTGTCTCGCATACAACTCACCACACGAAAACGTCGGTGTGCGCGTCCAGTATGTACACGTTCCTGGTGGCGAGCACCGTGCGCCACAGCGGCGCGGGCTCGGGCTGCGGCAGCTCCAGGTAGCCCATGCCCAGCTCCACGCGGTACAGTCGCGGCGGCATCCACGTGAAGTCTTCTGGCACACTCTCCTACAAAGAAAAAAAATTGTCTAAGTGGGTGAATTTAGGTACATGTCGTTCGGTAAATTGGGGTAAATGTCAAAGTGGGTAAATTGGGTGCTTCGTGCAATATTTGCAAATGAAAATTTGTAAGTGGAAACGTCCTGTCGTGGAAACAGTCAAAGTACTCGTCCACGGACACGCGACGCGACACGGACATGCTCGGCGACATTAAGGTCGGAAATTATCTGATAACAAAGGCCGCCGCGTCGCGTGTCATGTCTTGTGTCGCGTCACCTGTCCGTGGACGAGGCCATAGACGAATTGTTGTCAGATTTTTAAGAGTCCGTGGGTAAATGAGGTAAATGTTAAAGTGGGTAAATTGAGGTAAATGTCAAAGTAGGTAAATTGGGCACTTCGTGAAATAGTTGAAAGTGAAAATTCGTAAGTAGAAACGTCCTATACGTCTGTCTAAACCATGTCCACCAATGGTCCATAGTGAATTGTTCTGAAGGCGAAACTGCCATAAACGATAAATCCTGTCAACGAACAGTCCAAAAGAGAACCAGCCGTCGGAGAACGATTGTGAAAACATGACGTCTTTATCCTTAACGGGGTAGACATAGCCGGAATCAGAATAGTGATGGGTTTCTAGCCGCATTGCCTATAGACATGATTCACGATTCTCCCTCATTCCCTCCATCGGTTTCTACGATCTAGCAGATCTAAGCAGCTGATACATTCGATGGGTACCCGGTTGGTTGACTGGTAAATAAGACCTTAGGCTTTAAATCCGTCATTACACTTGTTTTGTGTATAAAGTGAAATAAATAATTAAATATATGTTATGATGTAAATGGAAACATCGCCGCTAGCCGCCGTCAGCCGTGCGGTATCCGGCAAAGTGGAATAGGACCACTCCAAGTCTTCCCGTGGATGTTGTAGAAGGCGACTTAGGAAACACAAGCTAAACAAAGCTTATAAACATCGATGAGACCTCTCCAACCCGTCTGGCCAGCATAGAGAGTGTACATAGGTTAAATCCTCTGGCTACTCTGACTAAGTATGGCTCTGGTAGTACAGAGAGGGTTGTGCTCCTGCAGTGGAGACTAAAAAAGACCTGATGATGATGATTCTATGATGTAAATATACACCTGTGGCACATAAGGCAGGTCTCCCTCGTAGTTGAGAACCTTCCAGAAGCCCGCAGGCTCCTTCCCGGGCAGCTCCGCTATCAACTCAGCTTTGTTCTTACGCTCTTCCTTATTAATCTTCTCGGCGAACAGTCGCGCTTTGGATTTCAGTGTGTTCTTCGCTTTTTTGCCGTTCCTGTTCAAAAAGTTATGTGCTTGAAAATACCAGTCAAAAAAAAATGACATTCCAATACAAGTTGCCCGGCGGCTGCTCACTTTTTTATGGAAAATCCGTTTTTTTTTTGTTTTGTTTTGTAAAATAGGGATTTAGTATAAGTTTGCTACTGATTTAAGGAGAGCAGACTTTTTAATTGATTTCACAGAAAAACAGTATTCTTAGTAGGTATACTATCTAACTAATACAAGGCCCTTGTGGTTCCGGGTTAGAATAGGACCACTCCATCTCTTCCTGTGGATGTCGTAAGAGGCGACTAAAAGACTAAGCACAGACACCTCGTGTTACAATTACATTCCCAAGGAGGGTTAACGTCGGGCGGCGGCCGGTTGTAAAACTCTTCGCACAAATACATTCCCAAAGAGGGTTGACGTCAGGCAGGCGGCCGGTTGTAAAACTATAGCCAAATCATTGAAAGTGTTCCGGCTATTTCTTCTCCATTTTACAAGGTCTTTGGCATCCTTGGGTGACCAGACGAAAAAGCGGTAAAGCGCACCCCGGGCTTCAAAGCAGCACAGCTGAGGATGCAACCGGGAATGCGCTTAGACGAAGACAAGGCGTGCGGATGTTTTTATGAATATAGCGGTAAGTAATTAAAAACTCACCACAGATAGATGGTAAGCCCCGCGTCTAGCAGGAACACGTATCGCGGGTCCAGTGACTCTGCCTGCACCGCCACTGGTTCGAGGTGAATACTGTTGCCCGCCGCGTGTACGCGATACAGTCGCGTCACGTAATGCTGCCAAAAGTAATGACATTTGTGAGCAATCATTAAATCAGCGAGTGTCCTATTAATATTACTAATGGCTCTGTGAGCTGTATACCTTGTGAATCACCCCAAACCGTTGAAGTTTATCGGATAAAATAGTTGTTCAGACAAAAAACTTGTGTCTTAATAAGGGTAACAAAAAAGTTTAGTGAAACTTTTAAACAGTTTCCGAAATTGTTGAAATATGATTTTTTTAAGTTTTCAATCCCCATATTTCCGCCATTATGGAAAATTTCGGAAAACTGAATTGACAAAATAAAAACTATGTAATTTATCGAACCTGCTCACAACATTTCAAGAGAATCGGTTGAGAAATGCGACCTATATGCGAGAACAGTCATATTGTGCGGGTTCCCGGCACAGTACTTTCGCGTGTCTAAAACTTAGACACTTGCACATTGCACGTGGGGAGACTGGTCCTCCGCTTCTCTCCTTTGGAGAGCTATGTGCACCGCCCCCACCTCGAGCATGCGCTTGTGGAGGACCGGTGACACCTCCAGGACACTGGAGCGCATTCCTTGCACGCATCTTGTACCTTACCCGGATCGAGGATTCGTCGTCATGCAGGTTTTCGAACAGTTTCCTGTTCTGCGCCTTTATTTGTCCTCGCAGCTCAGCAGGATCTTATTATTTCGTGCCTTTCGCACCCTGTCCACTTTGACTGGTATTTTTTAAGTCCACTGCCTTGGTGATTGTCTCCATCACCATGTCCCCGGTGTTATTGGAGTCCGTGCTGGATACTACCAGCGTGAAGTTCGGAAGCTTGGGTGGCGCTGTCTTGACCACCGAGGCGTATGTCCTGCTGGTCTGCGTGGCATTAGCGGTTGAATTATTTGGTTTCTTCATGGAGGTATTTACCTACCACTCCATGGTCTTGTTGAATTGCCTGGAGGTCGTGGCTATCTCCACCACGTCCGCCCTTATCGGGATCAATATCCCCTCGACTTGGGCGGCCGTGTCGGCCACAACCATCTCCGTCTCCAGACCTCTGCTTGCCTCGATGTTTAAGACAGAGTTGGCGAGGGCGACGTCTTTGACATCTAAGTGTCCTCTACACCGTATATAATCAGAATCTGTCTTGCCTTGTTCTGGACTTTTGAATCTATAATAGGTTTTTTCTAACGTACTTATACGTTGTAGTCTCATTGGCGTATTGATAAATCCAGAAGGTAAGTAAGCAAGTCTATAATATTGTACAACAAAAAAATAAAAAAATACACACAGGAAAAGACATTAAAAGTTTCTTACAGGGTCGTCCACAGTGAAGAATCCAGACGCCGTGTGGCTGCCCGCGATGTACAGCGGGGGCTGCAGGAACAGAGCCAGAAACTCCGGGCCCTCGTCCCCTTGCTCGTGGCGCTGCGTTCTCTTCGCGCCGAGCAGGTTGCGCAGGTTCACGGCGTGCATGGCCGCGCATGCGCCTTTGTCCAGCTGTTACAAACAAATGGCGATAAACATGTTTGTAGGCACTAGAGCGCTAATATTTCGGCGAAAGAACGATGTTGTTACGATTGTTCTGTCAGGACGTCTCTCTCTCTCTCTAGCGATGTATAAGCACTTGCAGTCTTTAAATTCTTTTTCTTTTTTTCTTTCTTTCTCTTTTCAAAGGTTTTATCTAACAAATCTTAGTGTGTTCCCGATTGCACAAAATATGCGTTTCATTACGGACGAACACATGTTGGCCATAGATATAACAGAGAGAATCTTACGCGAGCACTATCATGTCAAATGTCGTAAAAAGCATGGAAATAAAGTCGCGATTTGAACACACAATCGACATGGCGCGCCATACTATTCGGTCCGTGCTCTCCATTCGATGTGTTCAAATTTGGAATTAATGCAATTACATGCTTTTTGTAACAAAGGGATGCCTATACCCAACAATAGAACACTTAGCAGGCTACAAAAATAACATTCAATTTGTACGAAAGTGGAATGGAAATAAGTCAGCGCCAGATACAGTGTGGCGCCGTTGCCAGGGCGACTGAGATGGCTAAATCCACACTACGCAGACATCACCACGATAATATTACGACACTATAGGATTGTGGCGCCCAACTAGTTTATGTCTTCTTGACGATCTACCATACAAACAAGTTCAACTCTTCGAAGAAAATGGCTTGAGTGAACTTGACCTTCAAAGAGAGACCTAAGCTCTCCTACACGTACACACACAACTCAGCCGGTCATCTTTACTGTCAGCCGTATAACAGGCTGTTTAAAACTAAATTCGGCTTGGCCAGTCACATTACAGCTCATGTTAGAAACAATCTAACAATACATAAATCAATGATTTACTAATTATTAATGATAAATAATGATTGGCGACCTCTGTGGCCTAGTGGTCATCATGCCAGGCTGTTACACCGAAGATCCCGGGGGTTCGATCCCTGATCAGGACAAGATGGAAAATGATCTTTTTCAGATTGGCCTGGGTCTTGGATGTTGATCTATACAGGTTGATTTTGAAACACTGAGCTGTACTGAAATCTTGGAATCAGAATCACTAATAGTACATAAAATAGCAAGAAAAAGAATACTTTTTTTTACTATTTTTCATTAGGAACAATCCCCACATTTGCAATACATGGTTAACGTATTATTATTAGTGTCAATGACCTCGCTGTCGCTCGTTTCCTCCGTATGACCGCCCCCGTAATCTTCCCTACGGCGGCGCGCGGGGCGAGCTATCATATGGCGGTCGGTATCACTGCGATTGGAAATTTGCCGTACAACTTTGAGGGCTTTTATCTTTGGTTTTTATTATGAAACAAGGTAAGAGAACATGTATATTTTATTTAGCATAGAGTAATTTCCTTGAATATAGCTCAAATGGTCAAAATCATCCTGTATATGTATTTGTTATAAAATATAGTATCGTTGAGTTAGTATCCCATATCACAACTTAACTTACTTTGGGCCTATCTGTGTAATTTGTCCGTAAAAAAAACTATATACATAATTTCATTTCCGAGGTCGCCGTTATCAAAACCGGTACGGAAGACTCAACACTATATATACCTATGTAAAAAAAATCGAACGTATTACCTAGTGAGCGAAACGCCAACGACCAACTGATTGCTTTGTGATACAATTAATATCATAACACATTGCGTTTTGTTGTTAGTCTATAAAGTACACATTACAGCGCAATGTAACAAACATCCTGATTTGTTTACAAACAAATAAATTTCGAATGGTATGCTATATCAAAAATGTAGGTAGGTACTCAAAAATTACCCCGAATTTTCTTTATTGGCTGATCGATGTATAGTGAGACGTGATTGGAACATATTAATAAATGTGTTATAAGAATTTTTTTATACCAATTACATGACTGTGTAAACTTTTAATCTATTAAAATAAATTGTAATATCACTTTGATTTATAGAATATTATGGCAGGTTGATAGATTTATAATAGGTATAGGTATGTATATTTTTTTGTATTATGATAGCCTGACTGAATTTGAACATGATTGAACGTAACGAAATGTAAATATCTTGCTTGTAACACATGTTTGGCAAATACATTTATCTTTATCTCCACCCCAAATTCTAGTCACTAAACTACCAGCTCGATGGTAAAAGTAATATTGTATATTATTATAATAGTATTGAAGACGTCCCGAGCCGCACTGAGGAAGGCCTCCGGCATTCTCATCAACCTTACAATACCGTCTGACCATCTTGCCAGTGTTTCCCTACTGGCCTCTAGCTGTTCTCCTGTCTTGGCCACCACTCGGTTACTACTTTGGTCTATCGGCTGTCTTCTCTTCTAGCCAAGTGACCTACTCATTCCCACTTTAACTGCGTGGTCCGTCTACCTACGTCTTCGACCTGAGCACAGAATGAATAACAGTATTTCATACAGAACGGAATCTCCTAAGGCCCGCGCAATATGCGTGTTCCCCGTCCCCGCACCTCTCCCCCGTTCTCGCCTTGTCGAGGGGCGAGAGCGGACGAACTCACACGTATTGACATGTGCACGGATGTATAGTTTCGTTTGTAGTAGTGTAGGCATAAATGATACTCCGCTTCCATGAAGTGCCATACCTGTGACCTGAGTTCTACGACGAATTTCTACGTTTGGTATACGATGCCGAGCGTGACCTTAGTGTTGCTTGGTATAAATGTAGATCAGACCAAATGATCAATGAATTGACATTATCACTCACCGTGGCTTTGGAGCCGATCCAGAAGTGAATGTCCCAGCTGAGCTGGCCTTGCTCCTCCAGGAAAGTTTTCAACACAATGTAGCAGTCACCCTCAAAGAATTTCCCGTGTTGCACCTGAAAAGAAATAAATAAATAGAAAAAGATAAATTACACAGATTGATATTACCCATACACCTACACCGTGTAGACACAGAATAGATACTAATACTCCGTACAGAAGTCTCACTCACCAAAGAAATTCAAAGAAATATCTACTCAATGTTGTTAGTGATACGGTTTAATTTAGCTCACGTCAGAACTCGGCACGTTTTTGTTTAGATACCTAGACATCCATTGCAAGCCAATTTCATCATTATGACTCTGGACAAACGATTCGTATAACTAAATTTACCATCGCATGGGGCCGGCTGCGCGCATAGTAATAATGTAGGTACATTTTCGATACCTAAACGGGGAGTGACATAGGCCTGGTGAAAGTAAGGGACAAATGCGTCATAAATAGCGCCACGGGTTATACTATAGTACAATAAAATTAAAAATAACAGTCAAAAAAACAAAAAAAACCGGCATTTCCGTATAAAAATGTATAGCCGCCCGGACAATTAGTATGGGAATGTCGATTTTTATTAGTTTTTTGAATGTTATTTTAATTTCACTATACTATAGTGATCTAGTTTACCGTGGTTCTGGTTAGGATATTGCAGGCTTGAATCACCTATCCGAAAAGAAAGATGATTCCGTGCTTCGGAAGGCACGTAAAGCCGTTGGTCCCGAACGCCATCTAGCGTTTGTACCTATCCTAGGATTGGTTCTGGTCTACCCTTTGGGTTGCGGAGGTCAAACGGCAGTCGCTCTGTGTAAAAACCAGTAACCTCGTCAAATCACCTAGGTTAGGTAGCGGACCCCGGGCTCTGAAGCGTAACCAACCGCTGACGATGCAACCGGGAATACGCTCGGATGATGATGAGAAGCACTAGTATTAATACAGAACGGAATCTCCTAGGGTCAAACGCAATATGCGTCCCCGTTCCCCGTCCCCGTACCTCTCCCCGTTCTCGCCTTGTCGAGAGGCGAGAGCGGGCGAACACACACGCATTGACGTGTGCACGGCGGCACAAGAACGGGGGAGAGGTGCGGGGACGGGGAACGGGGTCGCATATTGAGCGTACCTTAGGAGATTCCGTTCTGTTTGTAATACTCTTACTGTCTTCTGTGCTAGAAGTCGCAATAGCCGAAATGCTCTTTCTGAGGGATAAAGACGTGATAGTGTATAGTATATTTAACCAGACAGAAAATTCAAAGCTTATGTAAAGAAAGTACTTTGTGAGAAGGCTTATTATAGGACCGATGACTATCTTAAAGACAAAAAGGTCTGGCTTGAGCTTAGCGCGGGTCCCTCTTAAAGGTTTGTATACTTAGACATGTCATAATTTAGGTACACTGGTAAATACTAAATTTACAAATTGACATTATTTTTAATTTCGTAATTCTTATAATTCAATTTAATTACGACATAACATACGAGTACAATGTAATCTCAGTCCATTTATCTAATTTTAAGTTTTAAGTTTGTTAGTTGACGTCTTTGGAGAAAACGTGCAGTGCAGTTTGTTGCCGCTTCTTCTGCACTTGTGCCTAGGAAGCGGCGTAAACTTAGCTGTAAGTAAAGCTGTAAAGTGACTATTATTAAGTGATATTATAAATATCCTATGATAATAAAGATATTTAAAATTGAATTAACCTTTCTTTCTGTAATACGAGTAAGTTTAATTACCTCGTCAACGGGCGCGGGGATAAAGTTCTCTATCTCCCAGATCTGAAGCCCGGGCGCCTGGCCGGTGTCCTCGTCAAAGAACTCCGAGTAGTCCAGCGGAGGCTTCTCCAGCGTCTCGTCCCAGCGTTTAGGCCTGGTGGAAAGCATTACTTAAAGCTCTGAAACGTGGTACCTTATTACGGGCACAGAATCCGCTATTTTTTTTTTATTAATGGCTTGACGCTACTGCGTTTTAGCCAGGAACAAGTTAATAAAACGTGGGAAATTCTTTTTTCCTAACAAGTTACAATCAAAGGTTGGTGTAGCCCTTTGATTGCTTTAAGGGAGCTTCTGGCGACAAATCTATACGAGTCCACTGGTCTTCATAGCCAATTGAGTGGCGGACGACGCCTGAAGACGCCTACACAGTCCGCGAAACAGCCGTACTATGACTGTCCACTTTAACTATTTCACATATTGTTTATGAGCATGAGCATTTATAACACCAAACAACACCAATTTCATATTATAAAGTCCACTAAAATCAATTAGCAAAATAATTTAAAGAAAACCCCAACTGAACCCCTTGACTTCCCACCAAAAACTCCAATCCGCTAGTTACCAACAAGTCAAATCAAATACTTTTTTTCTAAACGTCAAAACCAATATTTTATATGGGATTTCTATGAAAAACGCACAGCGTGACGTCATTGTTTCTTGGAGTCAATTAGCGCTCATAATATCTGTTTTGGCATTAATAAATCTAAAATCACGTTCAAAATGGATTTGACGAATGACAAGTGACATTATTTTGTGACGTTTTATTCTCTATTTTCTTAGTTGGGCAGCGTTCGGGAAGCTACGAAGCGTCTTCTCGTCCAAAATACCTCAGTGCCTCAAGACTAAAGTGTATAATCAATGTGTGTTACCAGTGATGACTTATGGCTCTGAAGCGTGGTCCCTTACTATGGGTCTCATAAGAAGGCTCAAGGTCGCTCAACGCGCTATGGAGAGGGCTATGCTCGGTGTTTCTCTACGTGATCGAATCAGAAATGAGGAAATTCGCAGGAGAACAAAAGCCACTGATATAGCCCAGCGGATTAGCTCGTTGAAGTGGCAGTGGGCGGGACACATAGCACGACGAACCGATGGCCGAAAGGTTCTCGAATGGCGACTACGTACTGGCAAGCGAAGCGTTGGACACTCACGCACAAGGTAGTCAGACGATCTGACTAAGGTCGCTGGAAAGCGCTGGACGAAGGCCGCTCTAGATCGTTTGGAAATCCCTGGGAGAGGCCTATGTCCAGCAGTGGACGTCATGCGGCTGAAATGATGATGATGATGACGATTCTCTTTTTTTTTTTTTTGACCCTGGATAACCCTAATAATAAGAATATATTACATACAGAACGGAATCTCCTAAGGTGTCGCGCAATATGCATCCCCGTTCCCCGTCCCCGCACCTCTCCCCCGTTCTCGCCTTGTCGAGGGGCGAGAGCGGGCGAACACACACGCAATTGACGTGTGCACGGATGTATAGTTTCGTTTGTGAAGTGCTATACCTCTGCTATGGGTCTCATAAGAAGGCTCAAGATCGTACAACGGGCTATGGAAAGGAGATGGAGTTAGGCTTGGTGTTTCTCTACGCGATCGAATCGGAAATGAGAAGATTCGTAGAACGAAGATCATTGACATAGCCAAGCGGATTAGTTCATTGAATTAGCCTAATTGGCAGTGAGCGGAACACATAGCGCGAATAACCGATGACCGATGGGGCAGATGGCCAGAAGGGTTCTTGAATGACGACCGAGGCCTCGCCTAAGTCCAGTAGTGGACTTCCTGCGGCTGATATGATGAAAGCATTATTTCATATAGATATAAAGGTACAAGATACACATAGCGTAATGAGTATTGAAATGTTTTTGTGTCACTTTAAAAATGTATTTGTACATACTACACAAACAATGCAGCACGTTACAACTTTTAACTTAAGATAACTTATAAATTAATACAAAATTTTGTTTTTGTAAAAAGACGATGGTCGTGCCTGGCATACAAGTCTTGAACCAAGACTCGTCACATGTCACTTTGATCGCTATCTCTTTTACTCTTGTTTGTCATACTATTTGTCGCTCTCAAGTTAAAATTCATCATGAATATAAATACAAATCCTCGAAAAACATAACCCTCCTCCTGGCGCAGTTGGTTAAAAAAACTATTTATTTACTTGAGCTCGCTGTTCCTTTGCTCGGCGATCTGCTCGTTGTGCTGCGTGTTCGCTTGCTCCTGCATGCCTCGTAGTATAAGCGCAGAGTCCTTCTGTTCGGGCTCGGGCCGGCCGCGGCGGAGTCGCAACTTCCGAGCTATCGGGTCCGATTTTACACCTGCAAGAACGTACAAAGTAATAAAAGCTAGTCAATAGGACATATTACGCAAAACTCGGCGCAGATGGCGGCACTAGCTCATACAGTAAACAATCTGCTGTCATTTTTAGGTTTCCGTACAAAAAATGAAATAACGGAACCCTTATAGGTCGTGCGACACTCGTGCGTCTATCTGTCCGTCCGTCTGTCACAGCCAATTTGCTCCGAATCTACTGGACCAAATCAGGTAAAATTTGGTAGGATGGTGTAATCCTATGACCCAAACACATATGTGCAAAGTAAATAAATATTTTTTTTTAAAAAGGGTCATTTTCGGGGGATAAATTAGGAAATTGAAAAAAAAAGTTTTGCAAACCATACTGTGTCATATATCAAATGAAAGGGCTCGTTATGAGTATCTCAAATATATTTTTGTTATAATTATAAAATAAAAAGTTTTGATTTTATTCTTGAAAGAAGACGAAAATTGACAATTCCCCCTCCCCTGATCTCCGAAACTACTGAGCCTAAAATTTTGAAAAAAAATACGAAATATAGTTCATTTCATAAATATAGTTCAGATTACAGGAAAACCTATAAGAATTCAATGAATTGTACGAAACCCTCTCCACGCGAGTTTAACTCGCACTTGGCCGGTTTTATTTATAATAATACATAACGACTTGATAAACTTTTTTTATAACTACTAAACTACTTGCATAAGCATCTAATCATGACTTCAGAACTAATACAGTTTAAAATACTAAAAATAAAGAAAATAGCAAAGATAAAAAAAGAAGCCGTGTGGTTCCCGGCAGAGTAGAATAGGACCACTCCATGTCTTCTCGTAGATGTAGAAGGCGACTTAGGAACATAATGTCATCATCATCAGGTCTTTTTAGTTTCCATTACAGGAGTACGACCCCCTCTGTACTACCAGAGCCATACTTAGCTTATAAGCAGCCAGAGGATTTGGCCTACACTCTCCACACTGATGTTTATAAGCTTTGTTTATATTGTGTACCCTCTCCAACCCGTCTGGCCAGCGTGGAATGTAGGCCACTCTGGCTAAGTATGCCTCTGTCATCGACATATACTCGTAATTCTCTAGATACCTAACGCTTCTACATTCACCGCTTCGATTCTGATTCCATTTACGCAAACAAACGAACAGTAATTAGAACGAAACACTCGAACGCACACATAGACAAAGATGCATGTGATTGGTCACGTACGCGTCATGTCGGTCAAGCAGCTAGCTCTCCAAAGCGGCTGCTCAACCGACACGGCTGCGGTCAACGCCACGAGCGGTGAGGTACAATATTAAAATGTTTATTTACTTACATATGAAAGGTGATTGTGTTTTTCATGTCTGTATAGCTTTTACACCACTTCACGGCACATGACGGCATTTTTAATGAATCGATTATCGCAAACACACAGCAATATTCTCAAAAGAAACTTTTTGCGACGCAAACGCACGACTCGAGTGTCACGGCGAACTGTCGCGCCGCGCTGTTTATATTTTAAGCCCCGCCCGCCGCGGTACATATCGCGTGAAATAATTTTTCGGGAATATTAACGATTCTAGAGAATTATTGTTCGTAGGCCTCTGTAGTACAGAGAGGGTAGTGCATTGGAGACTAAAAAAGATGAATGATGATGATACTGAAAATATAAACACTATACGCTACACTGTGATCAAAGAAACCAAATATATTCTTACTATTAGGTGTGGTAGGCTCAGAAGTGGCTGCCCCCGCTAATTGCAACTGCGCTTGGAGCGAGAAGTCGATGTTGTAGTATGCCAGGCCTGAGCCCTTGGACCGCTCCACCGGCTTTGGAGGCATCACCAGATCTGGGTTTCCATGCAGCTGCAGGCTTTCGAGGTCGCTCAAGAGGTGAATGGCGTCTGGTAGCGTGATCAGCTTGTTCCAACTCAAGTTTAGCTTCTTCAGTGAGCCACATCTGTTAATGCAAAAGAAAATAAGTACAACCCGCAGAAGTTAATAAGGCAAAAAACATTCCTAGCAGATGCGAGCGAGCGAGTTGCCTAGGTAGCTTCTGTGGGTTGTTTTACAACAAAAGAATTAGGAGCAGAACCGTCTTTTTGTGCTAAAAATAGATGCTACTCGTTAAGTTATGATCTTTGATGGCAGGCATTTTGTGCATGGTACTCGTATATTTATTAAAAGTATATACTTATATATGACGACCTCCGTGGCGTAAAAGTTAACTTGCTTGTCCGTATCTCCGGATGTTCTGGGTTTGATCCCCAACCAAGGCAAGATGAAACATGGACTTTTTCAAATTGCCCCCGGTTTTGGGTATTTGTGTCTCTTCTTCTTCATCTAAGCGCGTTGCCGGTTGCATCCTCATCTGCGCTGCTTCGGAGCCCGGGGTGCGCTTTCCTGCTTATTCTTCTCCAAATGCAACATGCATGTCAATGGTCACCCAAGGCTGCCAGACCTTGCAAAATGGAGAAGATATAGCCGGAAAAGTTTAAATGATTTGGGTACAGTTCGTACCCAAATCATCGTTCATCATCATCATCATCATGTTCGTCTTTGGAATGCCCTCCCGCCCCGCATCCGTTTCGCTCAGACATTGGCAAGTTTCAAGAACCAGGTAAAGTCGCATTTTCTTTTAACTTTAAAGTAATATATTTTCTATAAATTATCATAATCTTCGTTTTCCTCAAGTTGTGTATGACATGTGTATTTATATGTATGTATGTATGTTGTATGTATGAATATGTGTGTAATTTTATATACGTATATATTTTGTATATATATTCAATATTCATTTAATAATATATTAATATTCAAGGTTTTCCATCTTCTCTTTATTTATACTGTTTGATATCACCATATAATTAGGTTATTACTAGTTTTACAATCGCACCACCTATTTATTATTTTTAGCCAATCCTGTCACCCAAAGGCAGCCTGTAAGAGATTGCCTTGGCGATAAGGCCGCCTACTGTACACCGTTGATTTCTTTTTTGTATAGAATTTTTTTAAGGGTTTTGGTGCAATAAAGTGTATGATTATTATTATATTTTCACAAGATTTTTCTCTCAAGGCTTTGAGGATTATAATTGATTACGCGGGCTTGTGGCCAAGCGTACCCAATGTAAAAGTAATTAAATAGACTTTATGAGTCTAAAGAAAGAAATTTACGAACAATGCGACATGTATTCAGAATTACAGCTTTTTGCATCAAGATGAAAGTAAGTGGATGTATTTGTAAGGTTTTTAAGCTACCGTGCAAAGATTTTGGAATAACGCCTGTGGATGAGATAATGATAGGAATAGTTTTAACTGTGTCTACGCGCCATTGTGTTTTTAATTCTATTGCGAGATCTGCGTATTTCGTGATTTTATTAGTGAAGGTGGAGATGTGTCAGGGATAGCAACATCGATTAGGTACACGGTTTTATTATTTTTATCATGGATCGTTATGTCAGGTCTATTGTGATGGATCGTCTTATCGGTTAGGATAGTCCTGTCCCAATACAGCCTATATTCAAGAGAATCTAAAACAGTCTGAGGTAAATATTTATATTATGCGGTCTTCTCATTGATAAGTTTGAATTTAATAGCAAGATACTGATGAAGGATAGATGCAACCTGGTCATGGCGATGTTTATAGTCTGTGTTATAGTTCTACAGGCTCCCGTTATATGCTGTATTGTTTCAGGACAACTGTGGCAATGGCGGCAAGAATCGTTTTGTGCATTAGAGTCTTTGATTATGTATTTTCTATAGTTTTTGGTGGGTTTCATTTTTTTATTATTATTCTCTTAATTTAATTTAAAACTTAGGCTAGGTTTTGGTATACATTTATAAAAAGTCAAATATAAAACATACTACAAAATATAAACATTTACAAAAACCTAACCTAGCTGCCCACTGGCAGCGGGTCAAGGCCCAAGCTACCGGCGGTTAGGGCCGCAGAGAGAGAAACCTCCTGACAATACGTGCCGTGTCTAGGAGTACTGCCTTCTGATTCTGACCCTTGATCCAGCCATCTAGCGAGAGAGTCTTAAGATGTTGGTCAAGACTCTTCGCTATAAGACCGTTCGCCGATATGACTATCGGGACAATGATCGTCGAATCCACATCCCACATAGCAGTCACCTCGTGGGACAAGTCAAGGTACTTGCTAAGTTTGTCCTTCTCGGCCTTCACGAGGTTCTCGTCATGCGGGACGGTGATGTCGACGAGCACAGCCTGGCGCATCAATCGATCTGTCAGCACGATATCAGGCTTATTGGCGACAATAGTCCTGTCCGTGATGACAGATCGATCCCAATAGAGCGTGGCACGACCATTTTCGAGAACTGACGCCGGTGAGTACTTATAGTACGGTACCTCCGATTCTACAAGCCCGTATCGAAGAGCAAGCTGCTGGTGAATAATTCTGGCTATTAGGTTATGTCTGTGCAAGTACTCGCCGTTAGCCAGATGAGAACAACCGGAGATTATATGCCTGATCGACTCTCCGGGACGTAGACATGCTCGACAGACATCAACCGTACCGTCTTTCAGGATATTTCTCCGATAGTTGTTTGTCATCATGACTTCGTCTGCAATTGCACAGGCAAAACCTTCGGTTTCCCCAAAGAGGTCGCCGAAACGTAACCAGTTCCCCGATGCGAGCTGATCCACATTAGGCCCTGTTAAGGCCCGATAAAACCGTCCGTGGAGCTCCTTGCTCTTCCATACGTTCTTGCGATCCTCGATGGTGTCGCCGGGAACAACACTGCGATTTTGGGTGTTTATGTCATTATTACTTTAATAAACTGATTCAATATCGTTGCAAGAAATAACTAAAAACCACATCAATCGGCCAAAAAATTGTCATAGTGTGTGTCTCTTCCCACACAATGACATCGACAAGAGTTTGGTTCTCAACTTATCACTTTTACGGACGCACAAAATAAACATAACATTTTAATCGCACATACATTATAGGCACAACGGCTAGTTGCTAAACTAAATTCAACAATCATGCATTACGAGGACCTATTATGAGATGATCCATCACCGCAAAGAGAAATGAATTACTGTTCTACGTCGGCTTCACAGGTTTTTACCCATTATTTAGTTATTCATTTGTGCATAATGACAGAGTATTCAACCGTGAGAAACGCATTACGCGCATCGCAACGACGCGACTATCACTACACGAGCTGAGCTCACGCAATCCTATGAAATTGCATGGAGCAATAAACCATTGGGGCGGGAAACTCTCCCGATATCTGATTTAATCACTTCTACTTAAAAATATAGCCTAATGCACTTCAAATACGGTCTGTAATACAATAATAATCATGGTGGTGGCCATACAAAGTTAAGAATTTGCATATGCACATAATTGATTATATCGCCAAGTGAAAGCAGTATCTTAAACAATGAATGGTATCGTGATCGTAAGAAAATTGCATCGAAGATTGCTTTATTTTCTGGAAAACAGACGTAAAAAGTAAGTTTAAGCTTTTACTCTAAATCACATTGTTTGTTTACATGCAATGTCAACGTTAATTCTGGTAATAATTTCTCAAAAAGTTTAAGCATGTTTGTTTAGGCAATATTTAGTTTAGCGACTACTTATGTCGGCTGTCCATCTGATTAGATGTGATTCCACGAAAATGAAAATTGTATGTTCGACACTATATCTATAACTTGTAATTATAGACATGTTACCTTTTGTGGTAGGTGATCAATCAACCAACAAATTCAGCAGATTGTAAGCAGCAGAGAACACGTCTAAAGGTGGTACATCTCTGTTGTGGCCCATAACACGCCTACACACATTATAATCTAGTACAGCACCAGAGTTGTGTAACCTTGAGTTCCCAAGCTTCTCAATCCCTGACGGGAATCCCTCGATATCTATACAAAAGTTCTATAGTTTCCAAAGACATGTAAACAAGAAAAGAGGTTACATACCTGCACAACCCTTCAGGAATCATCTCCAGTAGATTACTAGCCGCAGAAAACACTTCTAAGTTTCCAAGCTTCCCGATCCCCGATGGGATTCCCTCGAAGTCTAGCTTGTTGTCGTCCACGTGCAGTCTTCTGAGGTTCTGCAGCTTGCAGAGGGACGCTGGTAGGATAGTCAGCTTGTTCCGGGAGAGGTTCAGGCTTTCTAACTTCTGCCACATGTCCATTGCTGATAAGAAAGTAATAAGTTTATTTGAAAGTAAACTTCCTACTTTAATTGATAAACTTTGTTAACTAAAGATTTTTTGAATCATACCTATGAGCTTACTTGATCAAGTCATCTTAGAAACAAAAATACGAAAGATATTGTAGAAACAAAATCAAGTAATTATGCGTAAAAAATATTTAAAAATATCAAGCTGGAGCCACAGCTTCTTCTTTATTTTAGCGCGTTCCCGGTTGCATCCTCAACTGTGCTTCTTCCGAGCCCGGGGTGCGCTTTCCCGCTTTCTTTTCTCCAAATATAATATGCATGTCATTGACAATGTCAATAGTCACCCAAGGATGCCAAAGACCTTACGTAGTGAAGACAAAATAGCTGAAACAGTTTAAATGATTTGGCAATAGTTTTACGACCAGCCGCCAGCTTGACGTCAACCCTCTTTGGGAATGCAGTTGTAGCACGAGGTGTTTGTGCTTATTCCTTTAGTCGCCTCTTACAGGACACCTAAACAGGAAGAGATGTTTCTCTTCTAGACCGGAAGCCACACGGCATCAGTTATGCCACAGCATTCATCCTTAAATGTTCAAATCCTTTCAGTCTGTCTTTGAGTCATACATAAGTTACGAATTATTCGAAAAAGCAATTAATATTTGAGTATTTGAGTATTAAACAAACATAGTCTTCATATAAAAGCCATGCTATGAATTTTATATAAATTCATAGATTGATCATCAAAAGTGTACTCATAATCATACAGCGTAAAGTTTCAAACGCGCCATGAGTAAATGATATCAAGATAACGTGAGAAAATAATACCTGCAGATACCTACGTACAGTGAACGCATGACTAGGCATTGTAATATGACACGCGGCTTCCTAGCTGCAAGTGAAGTGAGAATTAGGGTTAGGCCACATCTGTCAGCACGGAACAGCACTTTCCTATGCTACTATCTATTTCTGTCGCTCAGAAGCGTCATTTGCTAGAGCGAGAGGGAGCGACGGAACGCTTCAGCCTAGCCAGTGATGAAGCGTTCCGTCGCTCCCTCTAGCTCTAGCAAATGACTGTTCTGAGCGACGGAAAAGGATAGCAGCATAGAAAAGTGCTGTTCCGTGCTGACAGATGTGGCCCAAGGGCCCAACCCTTATAATCATTGCAAAAATATTTTAAGTCACTTTATGGCAAATAAAAAGATCTTTCTGCATGTGTTTCACAGATGTAAAAAGAAATAGGTGTGCGAGGATCGTTTCTAAATGGGCTACTACTCGTTCAGTATTCCTGATCCCTGGTTTCCTTATATCTTATAAGCCCACTATTTTGGTAAATGTGGGACTCCTGTCTTTGTATACCTTGTTAGAGATAAAGATGTGAAAGTGTATATAGACGTGATAGTATATGTATCTGAACTAATATAGACATGACCACTGAGCACTGATAGTAGTTGGTATTCACGAACTAAAACCAGTAAAAATATTACTCAATATTCTTTTTTAGTCAGTGCATTCTTGGATTCTTGGACAGATTCACATATCGCTTAAGTTTGTGACGTGTGTAACCTTACCTTTTAAGTTCCAAAGCTTCTCAATCCCCGACGGGAATCTTTCGAAATCTTTGCAGTGAATACAGTGCATCCGGAACTTTAGACAGCGCATTTTTAGACAGATTTACATCAGCTAAATTTGACTGTATCCGGGGACTTCGGCGGGTTGGCAACAGGCACAGTTAAGAGTTAAAACTCACAAGAGCATATCTTCACGATCTCATTGACACTCAAATTCAGTGTCTGTGGTGAATATGGACTATTTCCGCTATAGAATCTTAAGAGACTTACTCCAGCACTTTAGTGAGCGCATTCTTGGACAAACCCACATCAGCTAAATTTGAGAGCAAAATTAGGGACGTCGGCAGGTTGGCAACAGCTAGTTAATAGTTAAAACTCACCTGAGGATATCTCCACGATTTCATTGTCGCTCAAATTCAGTCTCTTGAGTTTCTGCAGCGAATATGTGGCATCCGGTACTTTAGTCAGCGCATTCTTGAACAGATTCACATCGCCTTAGTTTGAGATTGTATCAAGGGATGTCTACAGGTTCGCAGTTAGTTAGAGTTAAAAACTCACCTGTGGATATCTTGACGATCTCTCTGTCGCTCAAATTCAGTCTTGAGATTCTGCAGCGAATATACATCGGGCACTTTAGTCAGTGCATTTATCTCTGAGAGTGTATCAAGGTACGTCTACAGGTTCGCAACAGTTAGAGTTAAAAACTTACCTGATGATATTTCCACGATCTCATTGTCGCTCAAATTCAGTCTCTTGAGATTCTGCAGCGAATATAATGCATCCGGCACTTTAGTCAGCGCATTCTTGGACAGATCCACATCGGCTAAGTTTGAGAGCGTATCCAGGGACGTCGGCAGGTTGGCGACCGTGCGCTGCGTGTTGCGCATGTGGAGCGTCTCTAGGCTTTGCAGAGATGGCAGTTGCCTATGAAATAATTAATCATGCATACTTTTATTTTATACTTTTCATAATTATCATTGGGTTCCATCTTCTCATATTTATACTTTTCACTTAAGGCGATGTGAGATCACAGCTCACAATACTGTGTGTTTTTGAAATATTACTGTAATTATACTACTACAGTTTATTTCTCAAAAATTTTACATAGGAATCTTAAGGCTTTTTTACAGACACCCACAACACAATATTCAAAACACCAATGAGCATTTTTGGCTCGATAGAAAAAAATCACAAAAATACCTCTAAATTTACCTAAATTTATATAATAGTAATTTTTCAAAAACACTTACCGTATTGTTGGCTCTGAACTGCCAGCTGCTTCTCTTCCCGCACATATCGTAGAAGCCGATCAAGGGAATGAGCGAGAATTTTAATCATGATAGTAGGCGATGCGACTAGCGATCCATCACTATTCTAATTACCTTTTTCCACCCTCACCTCTAAAAGAGGCCTTTTGGGCCCCACGATCTGTCTACCTAGTGAGTGATAAAGACGTGATAGTGTGTACACAATGAAATACCTGTTATCAAGTTTTTCACTTTGTAAACTGTCATTGTCATTGAATTGTTAGAGTCGATTTAAAGATAAACAAGTAACAAGATAATTGCACAGTAAGTTAGAATATAAAATAATATTGTACACATATTGCCCCCACTCTGGAACTTAGATACTCTGTATTTTTGTGAATTTTTACTCTTTTGATAAACAGAAAATATGGGTACATTATTTTTGGAGAAACTGATGGACAATTTTTTTTTTGGACAAATCACTTATTGAGCTAGCCCCAAAGTAAGTTCGAGACTTGTGTTATGGGATACTAACTCATCGATTTTATATTTTATAACAAATACATACATATAGATAAACATCAAAGACCCAATCTGAAAAAGATCATTTTCCACCTTGACCTTACCGGGGATAGAACCTCCGATGTGGCGGACTGCCGTGTTAACCACTACACCACAAGGGTGTCAATTAGAATAATACTTTTTTGACCCAGTCATCATCCCTATTACACTATCAAACTCTTACCTTAATTGGAAGAGGCCTAGTGGGTTATCATTTAGTATCAGAGTCTGGAGGTTCGCCAGCCTTCTGGTCTGAGGTGGCAGAGTCTCCAACAAGTTGTTGGACAAATCAAGAAACAGTAGGTCTGTCAGCTGAACAAACAGTGTTGGCGGTATAGCTTCGATTCTGCAACAAACAGTTACTATTACTTTTATTTTGCTTTAAATAGTGACGTTATTAAAAAAAATCTATACATTTATAACAACGTAATGGAGTAAAGCAGTTTTTTTTTTGAGCTTTATTTGCAATCAGTCAATTCTGACTATAAGCAGATGAGGTGTGTGCTACTTGTCATTTTGGGTGTTGCTCCCTGCAGTGCAAGCCCATTATTTTTCCTTTTTTCATCCTTCTATGTCCATGTCGAAAATTTCCCGACACCATTTGAGCCATTTCATGGTTTCTCGGATTGGGTGTAAAGCAGTGGCGGCCAAACAGTTTAGGCACTCACTGTGCATCTGTGAGACACGAATACGGTCATTTTCAACTACCACCACTTGCTTTTGGTAAAGAAAAACATTGTACATACTATTTCACTAGTGTGTAATAATTACTGTTGTCACTAGATGATATTCACTCATATGCCTTTAGGCATCTCGAAAAATATAAAAAACATTTACCTATTAACATACTCGTTAAGAAGAAAAAGTGGACTCTCAACTGTGTGAAATAGATATACATGTCTAGTCTTTTTTACTCTTTTCCTGCTTTTTTTTACTGTACTTGTATTTTTAACGCAATGTGCATAGTAACACTTAAGGCCACTCGCCCACGGCGACTTTTTGCTTTCGCATGTATACAGTCGCAATGCAGTCACAAGCTGTGTACCCTCACCCATGTAAACACGATTCAGTCGAGATGCAAAGGCGATACTGTCGCGATGCACACGCGATTTAGTAACTCCGTTCTCCTCACGCACCACACTCCCTCTGTTCTCCTTCCGATGTCGTACGACATGGTCGCGCGTTTGCATGCTACAGTCGCGATGCAGTAGCGCGTTGCAAATGCGACTTACGCGCGTTAGTAGATGCTCGCGCGTTTACGAAACGCGCGTCAAAAAGTCGTCGTGGGCGAGGGGTCTAAGAAAAATGGATAACTAATCTTACTTGTTATGACTAAGATTCAACACAAGCAATGATTTAGCCTTGTCCAGCCCATCAGGCACTTCCTTCAGCCTGTTGTGGGACAGGTCCAATGTTGTGAGCTCCTCAAGCCGGAACAGCTCCGGCGGGATCCCTGAGCTCTTAACCTTGTTGTGTCGCACATTCAAGGAACGGAGGCATTTCAACTCAGTTAATTCCCCAAATAATTTCTCTAAACTGTTCTTCTTAAGTGACAAGTTTTCCTGAAAATTTATACAGTTAAATTGTTTTGTAAGATTGTATGTAAACATGCTGTCTGGCAGCATGAGTAGTGGTGACTGCAAGTGGTCCATAGCTGGACATAGGCATAGCTTTTTAAAGTGACTGATTGGAAGCACCCTTCGTCCAGTATTGCTATGCAACCTTGTTTGAAAGTGGTGCCGAATTGATGTTAGATATTAAAAAGCCACTGGGAAGCATACTTTGTAAGAAGTTGTTTTCAGTCTGTTTTTTATAATTTAACTTTACTTAAACTGTGAATAGAATGTAAGCAAGTATAAAGTAGCGTAAGTTAAGTAGTAGTAATATTGATGAATAGATTTCTTGTAAATTCCCTTTGTTAGAATATTTATTGGAACTCAACTTGACATTTTCTTACCAATTTCATAAGCTTTCCCAATTCCTCAGGAACATCATTTAAATTGGTCTTATCCAATCTTAGCCACTGAAGGCCGGTCATATACCTTATAGCATCAGGGAATTTATCATCCTAAAACAGAATAATTAGGCCACAATATTATAAATAGTCAGGTAAAAGGATAGGTTAGAGAAATGATATCATCCCTCGAGGTAATTTATTTGTGTAGTAATAAATCACTTCATACTTACGCTGAAATCATTGCATGTAAAATCTACGCCTCGAACAAAAGGTAAAAGGCCCGTATTTGCCATGTTTACAATAATTTATTTACGGAAAACACCGTCTCTTCTCATCTTGTTCACTGACACAAATGAAATAAAAATATCAAAATACCCAATGTTAGTGTCATTGTCAAAAAATGACAAATATATGACATTGACAGCTTATGCCTTTTTTCTCGCGTCCATTATGGCAAAGACAATTGTTACATATTTATTTATAATAGGTAAATCTGTCTATCCTAAATAGCTTAGCGGCTAGCGGTGCATGCGTTTTGTTGTGTGATAATGATAACGCAGAATCAACGCAGGTAAATGCGCTGGTTTTACTTTTGAACAAGATAAAGTCGCCAAGAGCTCTGTTAATTAAAAGACTGATCCTCCCCTCGAATTCGATAAACCATGAAACTGTAGTCACAAGTCCGTTAGTGTTGTGATTGTGGACATGCGGACCCGAAGATCCGCGCTGTCTCACACTGCTCTGTGCTGCGAAAGATACTTGAAGCTTTTAGTCCAGGAGTTCCAGGACGATGCCGTGGGTTTTTATCTCTCACACACAGCACAGATTGTTTAGTGACACCATTTTGACCCATATATTTACCGATGTTGGCCACTAGCATTAACGGTCTTTGGCTTATTAGGCATAATAAAAATCAGGATCTGAAGATACCCTTGCCCCAGTGTGTCTACAGCTACACGTAGTGAGACCCCCCTTTCTCAATGGCTTATTATTTGCATTATTTCTAGCGGTTAGAGTAGAATATTATAAATATAACCTGTTTCTTTAATCCATTTCTTCCTGTGGATGTCGTAAGAGGCGACTTAAGGACTAAGCACAAACATCTCGTGCTAAAATTACATTCCCAAGGAGGGTTAACGTCGGGCGGCGGCCGGTTGTAAAACTTTTCGCACAAATACATTCCCAAAGAGGGTTGACGTCAGGCAGGCGGCCGGTCGTAAAATTACAGCCAAATCTTTTAAACTGTTCCGGCATTTTCTTCTCCACTTGGCAAAGGGCCAAAGACCTTGGGTGACCATTGACATGCATGTTATATTCGGAGAATAAAAAGCAGGAAAGCGCACCCCGGGCTCCGAAGCAGCATAGCTGAGGATGCAACTGGGAACGTGCTTAGATGAAGAAGCTGAAGAACCTGTTTTTCTAATCTTTGACCAGCTAGAAAATAAAAAGATTTACTCCAGAAAATAGCCATAACACTAAATATTACATCCATATTTCTCGGCTTTAAATGCCCTACCTACCCCATGGGGGGATTTACATAGAGGAGTAGCAGTTGCCAATAAACAAATATATCAAAATCCGCTTATACGGTACCTTTATTGTTACATACTACTACTGACTCTGATAAAACAATATCTATTTATACAAAACAAAAGGTACATTCTCTTCGATTGAAACAATATTTAGATTTCTGTTGCCTAATTTCCCAAAATTTAGCCTCGTCTTATAATTTTAAGGATAAATGCATTAAACAATAAATATTTCTTGTGTGTACAGGTGTATACATACTAGAATTCGATACAGACAATGATTAAACCCACAATAATCTATTACATCAAGTACCTATCCATTTAAACTAACTAACATTAAAGCATTAAGATGACAATTGAACATTTGTTATAATGTCTCAGTGGTGATTAAATGTTGGTTTGAGTGTTCATGGTGTAAATTTATCGCGGGATGGGCGGCATATTCGGCATCGGACCAGACAGGGCAGCATTTGTGCCCAACAGGACCTGAAAATACACCAATCACATTTGTACAAAGTGGAAGGGACATACCCGTAATAAATCGAACTACGGGCTATACTAGATCACATAAGTATAATAAAATTAAAATAACAGTTAAACAACCAAAAAAAAATTCGAAATTGCCATACAAATCGCCCGGGGCGGCCGCACACTTTTGTATGGAAATGCCAAATTTTTTTTTGTTCTTTGGCTTTTATTTTAATTTCATTATACTATAATGGTCTAGTCTAGATCGTGGTTCGATTTATTATAGATATGTCCCTTCCACGTTGTGTATGAATGACTTCTTCAATCAAAAGCTATGATTTGTAGAAGAGTAAATTTCCAAGCCCATTAAGAGCTTTTATGCATTTATACACACACAAAAGCACTCATCTGCTGCGAAGGTGAGTTCGAACTCCAATAATTTTTAGGGTTCCGTACCCGAAGGGTGCAAACGGGACCCTATTACTGAGACTCCGCTGTCTGTCCGTCTGACACAGGGCTCTATTTCTTGAACCGTAATAGCTAGACACTTAATATTTTCACCAATTATGTATTACTGTGGCCGCTATAACAACAAATACTAAAAATAAAAAAAAGTTGAAAATGAAAGGGGGTCGTCATACAAAAAACCTGTTTTTTTTAGCGTTTTTAACTAGATCTTTATAATGGCATTAACTAGATACTTGAAATTTTCACAGATTATGTATTACTATGGCCGCTATAACAACAAATACTGAAGATTAAAAAAAATTTGAAATTAAAGGAGGTCGTCATACAAAAAACTTGTATTTTTAGCGTTTTAAAACATTGTACGGAAGTACGAAACCCTTCATGTACGAGTCCGACTCGCACTTGCCCGTTTATTTTTTTATGACTCCTTATTGTAATTTTTTGTGCAAGAAAGAATAAGTAGCTTCAGAATAGCCTTTCCAGCTATTTAGAGTGTGAGTATCGAAGACAGAAAATTAAAATTCAATTTGTAGTTACCTACCTACGAAAAATAATTCTCTAGAATCAAAAGTAATCCCGAAAAATCATTCCTCGCTATATCATACCGCGGCGGGCGGGGCTTAAAATATGAAAAGTAGACATAAAAATTAGTTATTCAAAAAAAGTAACACGTAAACAAGATTATTTATTTTAGCGTAGCGTACTGCATAATAGGTACTTTCCGCGCGTTGTATCTCACCGCTCATTGCGTTGACTGCCCCATCCAACCAATGACGACGCGTGACCTTGTCGCGACCAATCGCATGCATTTTTGTCTATGTGTGCGTTCGAGTGTTTCGTTGTAATTAATGTTCGATTGTTTGCGTAAATGGAATCAGAATCGAAGCGGTGAATGTAAGGAGCATTAGGTTTCTAGAGAATTATATTTCGATGCCATCCACCCATATTCCACTATGAAAGTTACCAATCGAATGTGATTGAGAGGTAGATACAGCATCATTACCTATTTATAACACGTGCTGTGAATGCGTGCTTTAATTTTATTATGAAAAAATTAATAAATGAAAAAGTAACTATAGATTTAATAAATTAACAAACCTGTTTCTGTTGAGTTTTCTGCATCTCTTCCATTTGAGCCCTCTCCACCTCAAAAATAACAGGAGCAAACAGGATCACAGATGAACTCGCTACTACCCACAGGACAGAACGGGATATTCCATACAAGGATTTAACTCCAGACCTAAACCAAAAAATAAAAGTCACTAGTTTATTCTATTTGTGATATACACTGCTTATCATAATGCATTCCCAGTTGCACACTAAGCTAGGTGCTTCGGAGCTCAATGTGCCCTTTCTGGCTCTTTTTTCTCCAAAGATGATATGCATTGGCAAAGGTATGGTGCTTCATAAAAAACGGAGTATTATTTATGCCTAATACTTTACATCTGTGCACATGTCAATGTGTGAGTTTCAGTGTTCAAAGCCATCAAACACACCTAAGAACGGGGGATGTTCGGGGACGCCATATTGGGGGGACGGACGCTGCGAGTTACCATTCTGTATGTTAGTACTTAAATTAATTCTGTTGCATTGGCAAACACAACTCATTACGCAATCATCCATGACATAGTCAACCAGTAAACAGAAAATTTTCTTAATAATTCACGATAGCCAGAATTTTAATAAGACTAGTGGTTCTGTGAGAATAGTAGACATCGCGAGCTCTTATAATCATGCAATAACTGATACTTTTCCCTTTTCCCTGGCTTAGCAAAGCCATTTCAGCAAAATCTGTCCATATATAACGCTACAGCAAACTTTGTCTTTTTTCTCCCTCAACTTCCTCCTTTTGGTTTTTTTTTTTGCAACATCTTATTTATTTATAAAAACTTTATTGTTCCACAATAAAAAAATAGTACAATTGGCGGACTTAACGCTAAAAGCGTTCTCCCCCAGTCTCCCATAACCAACCAACAACATCTTGTGTAGAATGAAGTTCTTAAATTAAATGAAATAAATCTATATTTCAGTCAACTAAGGGCCATACATGCTTGAAAATAATATTATTACAAAAAAAAATGTCAATTCAAAATTTATTACAATTCAATTTAAAATAAATAAATCAATAAATAATTAATAAAACAATAAATAATAATACAACACAAACAATGTTAGTGTGTCTCCCAAACTTTATTTTATTTCGTCAATAAATCAGCAAAGTTCCACCCTTTTTTTCTCCCCCAATCAAAAATCAACTAATAAATTTAAATAGATCAAGAAACTCCTGTGCCAATTTTCGCCGAAATCGTTGAAAAATACGACCTGTAGGCGAGAATAGAGACGGACAAAAGCATTTTTGGCCAATCTTGAAACTGAGACGCTTTACTCACTTGATTAATTATTTGTAGATATCTTCTTTATTCAAAACAAATCAAAGTTATACAGAAACATTTTTCATTATATTATTTGTTATTATAGTGTAATGTAGTAACTTACCATGTTTTGGTAGTAACTGTGTGTGTGCCATTTCGTACGCATTCTGGGAACATTTCAGTTAATCCCCATAATCTTTCAGAAAGTGTTTCATCAGGCTCCTGAAATGCATTACATAATAATTATCAACCTAAAATCATTCATGATATGATGAATAATATGGGGAGACCTTTGCCCAGCCAGTGGACAGTACAGGTTTAAAAAAAATCATTCATTGGATAATAATTATTATTATTTACCAATTTATGTACACGGACAATATATATGCACTACTTATCTCAAAAGATCATGTGACCAACAATGGGACAGCACAGATTAGTAAAAAAAACTAACACTTTCTCAGTCCAGTGTACGCTATTCTGTTCATGAAGAGCAGTTTCATTGTGTCATTAGTATAGGTATGTGAACATGCTTAACATAATAAATGAACTAATGAGATATTCTCATCACATTTTTTCCAATTATTTTATATGGATGAAAAAGGTAAAATGTGAAACTAACTGGACCATAAAGATGTCAAAAATCTGCTAATCAGTAGTGGTGTGTGGTGACATAAAATAAATTACCAACTCACATCATCATATTCTTTAAGTGGACCACTTTGAAGAGCACCATGTAGTGGTGACCCTGCACTTGGTGATGATCCTAGCTGTAACAAAATAGATAAAACTATAAAAAAGACAAAAGAAAAATAAAGGGTGAATAAAATAACAGTAATTTTCTTACTATTCCAGATTCATAAAAACATTTTTACAACAGAATATTAGCAGAAATGTGAAATAAAATCAATTGTTCTTAAAGTACTATGTAGCAATGTCAAGTTCTGTAAAATAGGTTTAGATACGTGTTCAAGTCATAAGACATGAAGGTCACATTTAACACCTATATGGAAAGCAAGAATGAAAAGCGGCCAAGTGCGAGTCGGACTCGCCCATGAAGGGTTCCATAGCAGCAAGTAACATAATATAAAAGTTCTAAAGGTAAATTGCGGTTTACGATTTACGAGCCCGGACGGACAGACAGACGGACGGGCGGACGGTTGGACTTGACGAAACTATAAGGGTTCCTTGTGGACTACGGAACCCTAAAAATAATGACGGCTAAGTAAATAAAAAGGTTGTTTATGCAGATTTCCTTGGTCCACTTCTATAACTTATGCAGGAGGAGAAGCAGCTAAAACCTTACACATTGTATCAGCTCAGAAACAGCATAGAAAAAGTTTTTGTAAATTTGTATTACTTATACATCAACATATACAAAAACCTACACACAGTATATCAAAACTCAAAATAATTTACTGAAGTGCAAGATTTGCTTTTAACGGCTCCACCTGTAGGTTAGTAGAGGTGAAAACTTCCAGGAAACATTCCACTTCTAAGAAAGTATTCCTGAAAATTTCCAAAACTTCCGACAATTTTGGAAGTATTTAAAAAAATTTTTTTACCAAAACATTGGTTAATTTCATTACATTCAGTTAAAAAATAAGATTCTTAAATGGTATATAGGTAGGCACTTGACAACACGAAGCTTAACACTTTTTAAGTCTACCTATAAGAATAAGGCAATAAGGAATATGCATGTAATACCAATCCGGCTCATATTTTTATTTTACAATTTCTATGAATATGTTACCACGCCTAGTAAATTATTTTTCTTACTGACTCTTATTTGGATTAGAAATAAATTATTAAAAATATGCAAATATTGCGCGGGAACTTTTGACAATCAAAAAGGAAATGACGACAAAGTTCACAAAAAGGAAATGACAAGTTCGGGTGCGTTCGGTAGGACTGTCCGTCCATGTAGTTTGACTATCGATGACATTCGAAATGTATGTACTTTTATATAGAAGTTTAACAAACATCACTGGCTGATAATATCGAAATTACCCAAAAAAGAAAAAACATGCGTTTTTCTCTAGCGGATATACGTCATATTTTAAAATGGCGTGTTTTAGTTGTTATAATGTACTTGCTATTTTTAATATTTATTTTCTACACCATATACATGTTTTTCAGCACTGATTTATTTCTTGCGGCTATTTCTCGACGAGGACTATCGATTAAAAATATAAAAAAAATGCATGCATACTCTCTATTGAAGTAAATGTGATTTTCTGTGTTGAAATATTAATTTTAATATGTATGTGTTATAGGCATTTACTAATAGTAGGTACCCAATGACAATAAAAAATAGGTAATTTGTAATATTCACTGTCTATCAACAGTATCCTCAGTTTTTCTAAGTCAATAATTTATTTTGGAAACTTCCAGTTGCTCGAAATTTTGGAAGTTATTAAAAATAATTCCGAAAGTATTCTTGAAATATTCCAAAGTTTCGGAAACATTCCGAAGTTTTCACCTCTAAGGTTGAGTGGTAGAAGAGGTCATGGGCCTTAAGTCTGCCTGTTTTCTAAATTTGCTGTGTAATAAAATTAAATAAATGAAAAACAGTGATGCAGACACAGACATTTATCAAATCGAAGTGTGTTTATTTAGTTCTGAATGAAATAATGTTAATATAAAACACCTATACATCAATATACTTCATCAAGTTTCTATGTGTAATACAACTTTGTTCCATTTTTTAATCCATATATATGTAGTATAGCCTCAACTTGCAGTTTTTAAAATGGGAGACTTATTATTTCATGTTATAATGATAAAAAAAGCAACTCATACGTGAGGCTTGCCCAATGTGCCTACTCAAGGCCTGGGTCTGAGAAAATGCCAATTCAACCAAGTAAACTAACTAAAGTAAAGGAATTTTAGTTTGAGCACACTTCTTTCTGAATTCCGATGATTAGGGATCGCCTATGAAGTGACCAGAGTTCAGGGTCCAAACCTGTTAAATCTCCCCTCTGCTCGGGTGGCTGTGTCACATTAGTCAAATAACTGGCAAATACAAAATCCAGGACTAATATACACACTTCATGAACTACACATGAAACTCACGTCCTCGAGATCATCATATTCATTGTATGGACCACTAAAAATATAAGGTAACGGTGTGCCCTCGGTGGGTGACGAACCTAGCTGAAAATACAACGAATAAACAATCACAGAACAATTAAACAATATATGTATCCTCATAAATTTTCACGCACCGAAGGGGTTATGAAACTATCTTCGGGCCTGCGTTCAGTCCGCTCCGGGGTATCATCTTTGCTTGCTGTCAACGATTCCATTCCACTGTCGCTTTGCTCGAGCTCGTCAGTTAAATCCATAAGCATTATATGAATTATAGAAACAACGATAAGTTAAAATATACACTTTTCAAGAGAAATTTCTAATTCTCAAAAAAATACCACACCACACTCGACTGAACTGACATCTCCTTTGAAGAAACCATAGACAGACAATATTTTGTTTCTATCACAAAATCACATTAAAGGTATCTACACACGGCCCTAAAATCGGAGGCGATATTGGGAGAGCGATAGTGGGGGTAAAATCGGGCACGACTCTACACACGTCCCTGCCTGCTAGTACGCAACCGACCGTGTAGTGAAGCGCGCGTCAATATGCCGCCAACGCTTTCAAAATACCAAAGAATAGGCCTCGCTTTGGCAATTGCTACGGCGGTGCAACCAAAACAAAAAAGAAGGACCTGGGCAAAAACTTGGTTGTTAAAACGAGAGGAATTGAGCCACATTAATATAATGATGCATTTAGAACCACCAGATTTAAAAAACTTTTTAAGAATGGACATAGAGTGTTTTGAAGAGCTCCTCAGTATGGTAACACCATTTATAAAGAAACAAGATACTTTGATGCGAGAGTCCATAAGTCCAAGAGAGCGACTTACAGCTACTCTACGTTTCCTGGCTACAGGTCAAAGTTATGAGGATTTAAAATTTAGTGCTGTCATATCACCGCAACTAATGTCGAAAATGATCCCAGAGACTCTTCCATATGAAGTGCGCATATTTTCAAGTTTTTTCTTAAAATCAGCTAGGCTCGTCTCCTTGCCAACCTCTTCATTATAAACTTGGAGGAGCATTTTTAATGCCTCCTGTCTCATATCTTTATTAAAATATTCTTTATGTTTTTTGTCCCATAAATACGGCAAATCCCTATATAACTCTAAAGTCTTCGTCCATGCCTCGCATTCTTTGGACATTTTAACTTTAACTCTCGAAATAAACTCGCTGCCGCGCCGCACACGCAGGCACCCTTGAAATTCTTGAAAGGAAAAACGACCTCTCGCCGCCCGTCACGCACGCGTACTGCGGCGAAATCGGCCCGATCTCGCCACACACGGCACAACAACGCTCCCTGCACGATTTTCGACCCTAAATCGTGAGCTCGCCCGAACCGATTTCAGAGTTAGGGGCAATAATAATAATTATGCTGCCGATTTGCCTACACACGACGCGAAATCGGGAGCGATCTAGGGCACTCCCCTCCACCGACCCGATATCGCCTCTGATATCAGGCCGTGTGTAGACCGTTTAAGATAGGGAATATTATGGGGGTAATGGTAAGAAATTACAGCATTTAATATGAGTCCCGCTTATATTTTTATTATTCATTTCTATTATAACGTTAGCACGCCTAGCTAATTATTTATCTAATTAGCTCATATATTATTGTAAAAATGCAAATATTGCGCGGGAACTTTGAAAAGGAAATGACGAAATAGTTTTTTTTTATGTTATAGGACGGCAAACGAGCAAGCGGGTCACCTGATGGTAAGTGATCACCGCTGCCCATGGACAATTGCAACACCAGGGGTGGAACAAAAGCGTTACCGGCCTTTCAGGGCCCTCCCCAGAAGGGAAGGGGGGGGGGGGAGGGCTCCGGCTCACTCACCGAACGAAGCATAGTAGTAGAGATGCGCAAAACAGTACACTAACAAGTACTGCCATATGGCATGACATTTCGTACCGCGTAATATGGCATTATCGCATTACACAGTACAGTACTCTAAACATGACGTGAATTGAACGACTCGCTATTAAGTTCTTTAGACATTATTATGTCGTATTGTACCTGTGATTGTTATATTCTGTGTAATAGATATAGATCTTTGATTATTATTTTATAGTTAATATTATTACACCGCCCTGTCACCGTAATGTAGGTACGCAAGCTGTAATATTCGACAAAGCTTGATTTCCCTTCATACTTAACCCTGAATATAGGATACTAAAAAATACGAAAAGGGTTTCCAGGCTTAGGACTGGCAATATTCAAGGACCACAAAAACTTCAAAAATGATTGTTAAACGCTCAGGTTAAACGGACGTTGAATATTGGCGTATTTAAAAATTACGAATACGACATTCCTCCTCGCTCGCACAATTTATGCGAACGTTTACGGTGCTAACCGACAGACCCCGAACGCCCCGCGCCCTGTCCGCGCCAAGCCGGCCACCGGCGCTGACCCGTTTGCTGTGCGTACTGTTTAGTGCCATGTCACAGAATACATAAGAGTCAAACAGAATGGTATCTCACAGCGTCTCCCGCAAATTGGCGTCCCCGCACCTCTCCCCCGCACTTTGTGAGCTTTGACAGCTCCAAACCAGGGTTTAATTACTAGCCGCACGCAATACGCGACGTGTGTTGTCTTGAGAACTGTCAACCAATAGTAACCATCATGGTGAGAAGGTGCGCGTATAATAATTGTTTATCCACCCAATACTCTAAAGAACGTATATTTCATACATTTCCAAATGATGAAAACAGGTAAGCAAAGCAACAATATAATTTCACGTTATTACCCAGCAACCATCTAGATATATATACCCTTCTCGCTCTCTCGCATTGGCGGGAGATACACAAGAGCGAGAGGGGTATTAGCAATCCGGTAATGTTACATTGGCTCCTCGCTCACAGGTAATCACATACACGCAAATGCCAAATAGATTACCGCGGGTTATAGTGTAAATGCCATTGTTGACAATGACAACTTGACATGCTGTGCGTGAAATTGTGATAAACATTTGTTTATTTTTATTGAATTTATTCATATAATTATCGTATAGTTTTGCGCCGAATATGCAAATTACTATATTACAAATTACAATAGTGAATTAGTGCGTTACATTATAAATGACTCAATAATAATCAGTAAAGTGAACTAATGGTGAAATGGACAATGGACATAATGAAAAATATTTGTGAAGTGATATTATGTAGCTGTTTCCGACTTTTCTGTAACATTTGATACATATAAAACAGAATATTTTTTACGTCATAGTGTTCGCAAATCTTCAGGTATGGAAAAATATAATCGTAAATATGTCGAACTCGTTAGTAGGTAAGTATTAAATTAATTGTGCGGTGCGACCCTAAGTATAAAACTCACACATCGACGTGTGTACAGATAAATTGTTTCGTTTGTAGTAGTAGTAGGTATATATGTTACACTGAATCAATGGAGAGTCCTTCCAGTGGCCATGTGCCATGCTAAATTTTGTCGGGTAATACGTACTGTTTCAGTACGCGGTCTTGCCATATTACGCGTTATACATTACTCACAGTACTTACACAACTCTACATAGTAGCGGTGAAGCTACTACTCAGACGTCGATTTTCTGTGAGAGTAGTACACATTTTCTAAGAATATTCCAAGATAAAAAACCAAGCCAAGCCAGTTATGTAGTAACCTAAGAGCAATAATGTACCCGTACCTTTGGTAGTAAACGTAGTAACTATTTATTAATCTGTGGCCAAGCTCCTCTTTGACATTTAATTTTGTACATACCAAAGAGCTTGCTTAGATGAATTTCACATCTAATTTGTGCTTGGATGGACTCAAGATGGACCTTCTCTCGTCGTATCGTACATCATAGAAAACTTTTTCTCTACACTAGATAGATATTTTTTAGTAGCATAGCTGTGTTATGGTAGCAGTGGCACTGACTTATTTTTTGTGGCTATTTCTGGAATCTGGACATGAACTATCGAATAAAACTATGCAAAAAAATACATTCATGCGCACTCTCTATGGTTCATGTTGGATGACTTGGATTGGAAAAGGCCTCTACATGCCCGGTACTGTAGCTGGCGTAGCGGCCGCAAGGCCGCAACCGCAAGCCTGGGCTGCAACTGCAAAAGACTGATAGACAAAACGTGGGGTGGGTTAGGTTTGCGTCCGTTCCGTGCACGTGACCAGAAGTAGATGGTCAGTCAGCCAGCGCACTCAGCGCAGCGGTGAGTGGGTGGACAGTGGAAAAAAGGATGAGGTGAATATGACGACCGATATAATAATGAGATATTATATATACGTATAATCAGTACCTAGTGGGCGGTGGGCCCATGATTCATGATATGAAGGTCAACTACTTTGTAAAATGTACTCACACAGTCGTCAGGTGTGCTACAAGAACAAGGTATCTCCGAGGGCATATTTTATTAATCTTAATTCAACATAACTCTTTTGATTGCACAACAAATCAATTTTTGAATCTTGGCTTGGCTAACTTGGGTTGGAAACTATTCTTTCCACTGTTGATGTGTAATGTATTCTGTGTTTTCCAATTTATGACAATTGACATAATAATCATGTTTTTGAAAGTCAAATCTGAATTTTCAAAAACATGATTCGTTATTCAAATAAAAATCTGAACAAATGCAGGTAGGCGTGTTGGCCGCAATGCCCGCCGTGATCAATAACCAACCACCGGGTACCTGGCCACGAAGTTTACACGACACGCGCATGACATAGCCTTGTGCTAGTTTCGGTGTAAATAAACTGTAAATACCTTCAGTGTAAATAAACCTTCCAACCCTAGCCATAGTACCTAAATATTCCCGCGCTTGGCTTTACCACCTTTACTACCACAACGCGCTTTACACTTACATCATCTACTGCCTACTGAGTAGAGTAGCGGTGGGCGAGCGAGACAATACATTCGGATTTCAGCCTAGCGCTCGGTGTGTGGTGTGTGTGTATAAACAGAACACGAAAGCCAGATGCTAGGCTTAGTGAGGCCGAGCAATACAGACAGACCAGACCCCACTCGACTTCTCGGCGCAATATCAAGAAACGGTTTGTCGTCGATATTGGGGTCTGTCTGGCTGGTCTATCACCGTCACCGGCCGAGTGACTGTCTCGCTGGGCCTCTTACTAGGCCAAGCGCTAGGCCTAACATCCGGCTTTACACACACCGAGCGCTAGGGAGCGAAGATAGTGGTGCTGGTAGGTGGTGGTAGCTGGTGCCATACCTACCATACCTATTATATGTACATTAGGATGAAATAGAAAGCCACACGGGCCACATGGTGTGGTAAACTGTGGTGTGATGTGGTGTGGTGTCGGTGTGGCCCGTGTAACCCACACCTAGAGGATACTTTCAATATGTGACGGTCAGAAACGATAAATGTCCGGACAATTTAGACATTTATAGACAAATTGGACATTTTAATTTCATTGTCTTTTTGAGTAATTTACTTCCCCAACAATCGATCTAACATTGTTTATAAATACATAAAGCTACGGCATACGCAGGGAAATCCCTGATAAAAATAAAAGTTTTTGAGGGATTCCCCAAGCTCGCCAAATGTAATCTTACACCGATGCTTCTGGTAGCGAGGAAGGAGTGGCCATAGTGCTGTTAGAGGAGCTTCAGGATTATACAACGTGGAAGGGACATACCCGTAATAAATCAAACCATGGGCTATACTACTCGTAGATCACTAAAGCAAAATGAAATTAAAATAACAAACATCCAAGACAAAAATCCAAAAAAAAATTTGATATTCCCATACAAATCGCCCGGGTGACTACACACTTTTGTATGAAAACGCAGATTTTTTTTTTTGGCTGATATTTTAATTTCATTATACTATAATGATCTAGTATAGACCCTGGTTCGATTTATTACGGGTATGTCATGTCCCTTACATGTACGTTGTATATCAATCTAATTTGTGTTCAGGATAGCGTTTTGGAGGTGAAACGCTTTAGTAGCTGACTTATGGCTAAAGTAGTGCTTATCGAAAGGGTTACGAGTATGACTTACGTCGTACGATACATCTGCTAAGTATTTCAGGATGGCTGCGGCGATGTCGAAAAAGCGCAGTTTTGGAACCTTCTCGATGAGGTGCTGCGTGACATCCCGTTGTCACTGACGATCGTTTTCGGTGGCGAGTTGGCGTGGCGACTTAAACGGTCACGACGTGGGTGATGAGTTTAAGCGTGTTCATGGCGGCTACGGATACGCAAGCCGCAACCCAGAGGGAGAAGAAATCGTTTAAACGAATGCTGCGGCCGACCTCGCCATGGTGTACAAGTTTTTCAAAAATAATTCCGAGCAGGGGTGCGCTACCCAAATCGATACTTTCTTACCAGAAAAGACCAAATCGACAATTTAATCAACTGCAATCATACCCGGTGAGAGTTACTGCACAACACCATCTCCTTGTCCTGGATCTTTGCGTGAAGCAGCAATCTTAGCTTTAGCTCGGAGTGCTGTCGACGTCAAATCAAGTGGTGGTGGAATCCAAGAATTCGCAACTCCGATCGGTAACAAAATGGAACGACACAGTCCAGATGGAGATACGAGTGAAGAAAGCACTCTTTAAAACATGGCAAGCTGGATCCCTATATGCGTCATACTCTTCAGGAGATCTCCTGAAGAGTATGACGCATATAGGGCTGCAAAATAGGCAAGTAAAGAAAGCCACGCCTAAAAATACTTTATAAAACTGATTTTGTCGTTTTTGTCCATCTGTCGAAAATGTCCGGATATATGTCGAAATTGTCCACAAGGTTGTTTTACAAGGTCTTTGGCATCTTTGGGTGACCATTGACATGCATATTATATTTGGAGAAGAAAAAGCGGGAAAGCCCTGGCTCCGAAGCAGCACAGCTGAGGATGCAACCGGAAATGCGCTTAGACGAAGAAGAAGATATGTCGAAATTGTCCAATATGCTTAGACATTTTCAGCGGTCGCATTGAATGTGACCGTCACTTTACAACCCCACACCACACCTGACACCACAGAATAAATACTAGGTAGCCAAGCCAACTAGCTAGCCCTGAACTAAGTTGTCTGGAAGAAATCGCTTTTAGCGATAAGACCGCCTATTGTACATTTTAATGTATTTTTTATTCTTATTGTATATTTTTTCTATTCTTGGTGTATAATAAAGTATTACTTACTTACTTAAATTAGAGCTAGCCACAAGCACGCACGCACGGCGTGGCGCACCGCTTGGCACGCCAACGGCACTGCGGGCTGCGGTGCATTGCGGTTGCGTGCGATTGTTGCGAATCTCGCGGAACGGAAACAAAAATTAGAAACCATAGACAATTTTGGTAAAAAAACAGGAATCTAAAACTGCCAAGACTTTGTGCTGTCAAAGTCAATCAAAGACTTTCAGTTCAGTCAGTGTCAAATTCAATGTCATAAATCAATCAGAATTGTCAGACGATTTGGAAAACGTCGGCAACTTGAAATTTTTCCTCCTTTCTTTCCTTGTAAATTTAGCATAATTTAATTTTTTTTGTTTCTCAGTTTGTTATTTAGTTATTACTTTTGTTCTTTACGAGTTATCTATTACTTGTAATTGTATGATGGTCGAGTTTAAAGTTTTTTTAAAAGAGATCCTAGTGTACATTTTTCTCAGCTATTCCTTGTGATATTAATGTCATCGAAGCTGATAGATTGCTGCTTGATTCTACTCAGATTGTACGCCAAAGGTGAGTAAATAACTTTTAATATCAGGGTACGTTAAGGTTATACAATTATTGTGAGTTTTCGATTTTCGACTTAAATGGACGACTATCATCATCACCTACTTGGGATGGTGACTATTCTGTTCTACAAAGCAAGAAAATAGGAAGGTACCTATCTTTCATGAAATTTCATCTGGGATTGATGAAAAAACTTAAAACTATTACTTAAATATTTTGACGCTAAACCTAACCAAAGGATCTGTTTAGTTGAGAAAGCACTTTTCTCTAAATGAAGTCCAAAACAATAATCCAAATTTTAAGTATTTGGACACTAAACCAGGCACAATTTACAATGGTTTTATGTCTACAGCAATGTTTCCAGTTTTGAACTAGATAATAAAATTTTCATAAGTTAAAACAATCTTAAAAGAACTAAAACTAAAAGAAAATTACAAATTGTGTAGTCCCACTAAGATGATATGGTCTTGTATACTCTAACCGATATTACCCGTCGGCAGCAGCAGTGGCCAAAAGGCTGGCAGCATTGCCATGTTGTATGGCAATGCTGATTCTTTGTGCCTGATAATATTCAGTCCTTTGGTCACAGGATACCTAGAATAATCTATAAGTATATAAATAAATTATGGGCCGAAGGACACTTCCAGTTAATTAGAAAGGGTTAATGTGAGTTTGTATTTGTTATTTAAATGTTTTTTTTAAATGTTAAGAGACAGTAATGGTATTGTTCACTTGCAATGTTCATGCATCCCTATAAATATGTATATGTATTTTTTTATTGTCTCAAATGTCTTATTAGCTTATTACTTTTGGTAGACTTGAGTTTTTATAGACTTGAGTATTAAAAGTGCCTTTATTTTGGGTCTTATCCCCAGATCCCCCCCCTCAGTATGCCTATGAATAATGTTGTAAAATGTCATGATCAAAATTACATTCTACCAATTCTACCCAACTGATCCAGAAGAAGGGTAATGTTAACATGTTTTTAATAATTTTTTTTTAGTTAGGTTTTTTGACAAGTTAAATAAAAATCACAACAATGGATTAATAACATCATAACATAACTTTGTTTTTATGTAAAAACAAGCACTAATATGTTTTATTTCTTTAATGTGTAAATGCAAATGGCTATTGCAGCCTCTTCCTTGCATTTAAATGGAAACTGTATGGTTTGGTGTTATTTTCGGTATTAAACATCCTTAATTCTGTGTTAGTATCATTGACTCAATAAATAAAGGCCGGACTTTATTTTAGCATGGAATGAAAACAGAAGGACAAGGACCTTGTGTAAAAATACAGCTTGAATGAACTCTTTTCGTTGTGAGGAATTCGGAGGCCACATGAGATAACTGCACTTTTATTTTAAAAGGTTGAAGTTTTATTAATGCTATAATTTCTTTCTTCAACTAAATATTGTCCTATTCACTTATTCGCCGGTTGACTGGAAGAGATTCTGTTATGGGATAAGTTGGCTGTTGTCAATTTACTCTATATGTTGCTTTTGTCTTTATTTATTTGTTTTCTTAGTACAATAAACTTATTACAAACAAACAAACAAATATTTTGGTAGGTATTAAAATCTTAGGTGTAAGAGGTAGGTTACATGATCATTCTGGCATCAGTCAAGTCCATCAGTCTGATCAGAATGATCGGAGAATAATAGTGTAACCCGCTGAATGACAGACTGATGGTTCGGACTGAGGAAAATTAAAATTATTTTGATTGATGAAATACTGATGGGAGACTGATCGCGTAACCCGCTCGTATCATTCTCGCGTAAGTCACCGTACTTTAGGTACTTTAATACACACCGTACGCCAATGTACATAAAGTTCATTATAGCTCTTTGCCGTACATGTACTTTTTATCAGTCTGCTGTCATTCTGGATTGACCGTGTAACCGTGGAAAACATCCATCATTCTGGCGTCAGTCACGTCATTCCAGACTGATGGACTTGACTGATGCCAGAATGATAGTGTAACCTACCTCTAAAAACTGATGTTGATATAAAATCGGAAAGAAATATAAAGAAAATGCAAACTGAAGTTGGGATTTGTGTAAGAAATTATTGGTTTATATTTAAACTAGTTAGTAGAATTGGCGCTCCAGAAGGCACGTAAAGCTATGGGGTCGCGATCGCGATTCTATCCTAGGATTGGTTCTGGTCTACCCTTTGGGTTGCGGAACACGACAGTCGGTCGCTCTTTTTAACAAGTTTATTTGCTAGGCAAATTAAACCCCCCTCCCCGACTCTCAAGAACGCCATATAGTGAGTAGTGGAACTACTGATATGACTTAATATCCGTAGCGCTATCTTTTATTTGCTAGAGAAAACCCTGACTTTCAAGCGTTAACCCCCAATAAGTTTTAAACGGCTGAACCAACTTTCATCAAACATACAAGTAGCTAAGATTCCACTTTAACACGCGGGTGCCAAGCCAATCACAATAATAAAGTGTGCCCAATGGAATTTAAACTTTCTCTCAAAGCGGCGTAGGGTTTAAGAAATATTGACGTTTTCACAGCGGTTATGTTTTGCAGCTAAGAATAAGTGTAGGTGTCCAAAATAACTCGGTGCCGCAGTTGATGTTTAATTATAATCATTTGCATTGCCAAACAGAACTGTGCTGAATATTTTCTGCGAAAATAATTGTTTTATTATCTCTCTAAGATGATGTAACGTGACGTTTAGATGTATGATTACTTTGCTGTCTGGTTCTTGTGCTTTCCATTCTTTTTTGACTCTATTATTTTAATTTCATTAAACTATTCTATAGAGGTAGTGATCTAGACCATCGTGGTTCGATTTATTACGCATATGTCCCTGACACGTTGAATAAACACCAACTAAATATATGTTTTATTTATAATATTCAATGAAACCCACCTAGTCTCCCAAATAAATTAACTGTAAAAAATAAAACTGAGTCCTTTCACCATATTGCCGCAGAGCCACCCACTCCCGATCGCCTTTGACAATAGGTAGTTTGATTTGACATGCATTAGTATCCCGGCATAAGCCTAGTTTTACATATAGTGGTGTTATAAAGTGTAATGATCTAATGATTGACTTTAGTTGGTACCTGGAGAGTGTACGCAAGGTTGCATTCAACGTTAACATCGCTTCTTAAATGCACCATTCACTATTGCAACACTTGTGTTGGATACAAAGCACCGCTCTAGTACCTACTTACCTAGTCCCTAAGATTACGGTGTATTTTATTTATAAATAGTCGCTGGTCTGCAGGCAGGGCTTTTGGCTGATTTTTATACAAGGTTCATAAAAAGTAAAACTTATGTAGACTGTCTGGATATATATCTGATATATAGGGGTTATGAAATCGGGTAGTGTCACAAGCAAACGCTTGATAAGTGATTATTGCATATAGTCTTTGGATCCCGTGATAAGTATATTTGAAATTCTAACTTTTTCATAACAATCGGTACTGTAGGTTGCGTTGTGTCCACAGAACACAAAATTAAGCCGGAAGTCAGTATAATTGTAGGAGTTTTGCTCTTCCTGTTTAAAATATCTTTGTTTGAGTCACTATATTGATTCTGCTTTAAATAGTCCATGCACCTATAAGCAAACAAGCCCTCGATTCTCACGTGTGTCGTCATGAGTCCACTGCGCCAGAATAGCTGCACTCATATGATTTCTACTATTTACGGTACTTGCTTACACAATGCTTCCGGCTTGCACTTTGACTCTCTGTTTTTGTTTACTTATCCCACGCCTACAATGCTGACCATGATACGATATCTTTATTAGTACAGGGATTGATTATACTGGGCCTTTATTGATATTATATTACCTGAGCTTTGGTGTCATTTACTTAAAATCTATAATGATTTTTTTCCAATATGATGACACCTCAAATAGTCCTCTTCGAAGCAGACATAGGTCGTGCTTAGTGGAGTGTTAGACCTAAGAATTAGAATGATGATGCTAAAGATGCATGGCAGTCTGCCTCTTATTTGATAAAGAATATGAACCCATGCATCATAGGCTTGGCGCCGCCGTCCCTTGGTTGAATATTGATATCTATACTTAGAATTATTGAAAACTATGGAGACAAGCTGTGTCTGCATCTGCCTACGCTGGTATGAAGGTGATTCTAAACACTTCAAAATGGCCTATCGGAGTTTGTATCCCATATATGTTAATAAATGGTATTAGATATTCAAAAAGAGTAGACGTACTTTCCTAAGACTAAAAATTATCTCTCATCTCTAGCATATAATTTAAATTAGTATCTATTCCGGGGCGCGTAAGTACTGTCATTTTAATAAGGAAATTGAATTAATTTCCTTATGAAATAAAGGAAAACAGTAAAATACTTTACAGGGTCTAAGAACTAACCCTGTTTTTATTGCTCTTAGTTTTCCTGCTTGTCGTCATTATCTCCATTTCCTATTCCATTATATACATACATACATACACTATCACGTCTTTATCCCTAATGGGACAAACAGAGCATTTTGGGTCCTGCCTGTGGCTCTAACCATACAAGAGTCCAATGCCGCAGGACGCAAAGGCCACTATTAGGGGGATGAGGAGCGAGAAGGTGGAAAAAGGAGTCAATGTAATGGGAACCCTGGGAAGTTGAGAACAATCGATAGTCCATTGTTCTCAACTTCCCAGGGTTTGAAATATTCTTTGAATCTTTGAAAAGAGATGTAAATAAAATGAGATCACACCCAAATAAAAGTCAAATTTATCTTGATGACTTCGTAATGGAATCGCTCATTCAACTTGACCACGACGTGATAGCCACGTGCCATGGTTCTACGCATCTTATTAAACTGGTTTTAAGGTTAAGTTCACATCTGGATAAGTTGATATCAGATTATTACCGTCATTAATAATGATATCAAAATTTCTGGTTTGAAGCGGTTCCTCTGTGTTTAGCTATTTAGTTCTGCTATAGTTTTCTAGCTATTGTCATTTATTATCACTCATAGTATGTTCTTCTAGAAAACCTTCTGCTTATAACATCAGTTTGCTGTTAGTATGTTGATTTATTATTAATAGCTTGTTGATCTACTGTGGAGTGCTAATTACATGTTATTTCCCCTAGTCATATTCATATGGCATCGAGCCAAAATCCATTAATTTCTAGGGCTGTTTTCGTAGGGTACAAAACGAGATGAATCATTCTAGTTCTTTGAATGTAATTTTGATTAATTCATTTTAAATTTATTTATTTCCGAAACTGAAATCTACGTTTACAATTTAATTTATTTTGTCAAACTGCCAGGCAGTTTATCCCCCGATTTCTTCAGGCTCCCATCATCAGATCCTGACCTGATGACAATATTTTCATGTTTTCTGAAATCTTCGTTTGTGTAAACGTCTGATTATTCAATCTTGGTTTATCACGTTTTTCGAGACAAAAGTGTATCGCTAGCAGCTTTTATACGTATTCTTCAAGAACTGAATGGGCAAATAAATCCGAGGAAAATTTTGCGCCTTGTGTTTTTTGTCTTAACGATCTCAGCTAAACTGCTTTGTACGAGTACGTGTTTCTACGAATTGGCTGAGCAATTACGATGATTCTTATATAAATTCTGTCTTAAATCATTTTGACCTGAGTTTTGGTCTGACTCATGAAATCATGACATAGATTTCTTAAATTAAATAAAGAATAATTACGTTTTAATCAGTTTGTCCTTAAAAAAACTGTCTCTTCTTGTTTTTCTGCATAACGTTTGTTTTGTTTTCCTAAAGTGTCTCGGCTTATACCTCTTGGGTCATGTTGTTATGTTTAACCTTGTTTTCTTGATTTACTCTTTGTATCTGTTGTTTAATGTTAATTATGCAGATTAGAGATAAGAGCACATTTCATACATGCATCAGGTCAATGACTTCTGTTTTTGTAACACCTGTTTATTAATCAAATTTGACAAAAATAAACTTTTAACTGTAAGACGAAACCAAAACAAAACATATTTTTAGACGTAACTTTGTATAAAATTAAATTATTAAATATTTGATTGTTCAGGTCTGTAATAGACAATATGCATGTGATTCAGAAACGAACAAAAAAAATTATGTGTATACTTCATTGCTAAAGAAAAATACCCATATATATATCTTTCCAATTTAACGTGTTTCCATTGAGAAATTAATTATTTAAAAGATGTATTTTTAAAATTCCCTCGCAAATTTTCGAAACGCCACGTGACGTCACGAAACACTGTCAAACTTAATTTTCTAAATAGTCTGTGCTGTCAATCACAAATTAAAAAGAAGAAGACTATCTGTCACTGTCAATAAGTCATTTGTAATTTGCAGTGTTACCAGATTGGGTATTTTTTTCGCTATTCTGGGTAAAAATGAGAAATTTTAGAGAAAAAAAATAAATCTTTTGGAGAATTTTGGGTTAAAAAAGATTTATTTTTTTTCTCTAAAATTTCCCATTCTTACCCAGAATAAAATACTATACTTAAATAATATACATTTGTTCAATTAATTACGGTAGGTAAGTACATTATCTTATAGCTTATAGTAGCAGGCAGCTAGTCTACTACCTATTAAATTATAAATAATTGAAGAAGGTACTTACAATACTACTGTGTAGTTTTGCAAAGGATGACACTACTCATTTTGCTCACAATATGTATTTTTTGTTCACAATAGGTATGTACATGTCGCAGTTAAATGGTATAATCCGCTAATTCACTAAACCTCTAGCTGTTTGGCATTACAGCTCGGTTTTGTAAAACAGCGAACCCCAATACGCGGAATGGAATGAACGACTTGTATTCATCCATGCGGCTAGAGAAGTTGTTGAACATTCTATATAAAACAACAGTATAAACTACTTAAACACGATACATCGTCTCTTCTCATCGCCTTACACCACGTTTTCCTTACATTTGCATCTTTGGGCATATGAAAATATATTTTGTCAGGTGCAGTTACGATGTTATTTTTGCACATAGGAACCATACAATATTTATAATAAGATTTTGTGCGCCCTTCCATTTGTAATGAATTGATATTAAAAGCTTTAATCACTCACTTATAATCACAAATTAGATAGTATTACTTATAAAACAAAACTGTGAATCCAACACTTCGTTGTTTTGTTGATAATATTTTGAATTTGTAATTTGCACTCGACTGACACTGACATATAAGTGTATCTATGACATTGACAATGCACGGTGACGTCACAGAATAAAAGCGCAAAATGGCACCGCGTTTATAGTCGTCCAAAAATAATAGTAGTTTTAATTATTTTTTTAAGCTTATTTAATAATATTCTGTAAGTGTTATATTTTTTTCCGGTTATATAATAACTTATAGAATCGTTTAAAAAAAAAAAAAAATAACATGAATATACCCTATTATGATTAAATCTATCAACCTACTCCAGGTTTAAGGTGATTATTTATCTGTAATTGCAATTTATCATCGACATATGATAATTTTTGTGATGATTGCGTAACGTTTGTTTTTTTACCGATAGTCGAACTTATAGATTAGTTCAGTTACCTGTTTCGGATTCTAATTTTAGACTAACAAATCATATTGATGATACGTGGGAGTGAACTGATATTTCGAAGGCTGATCATGACTTTGAATAATATTATCAAGTCCTCCATTATATATATCCTTAACTATGTCACGTTTTCATCGTAAAAATTACAACAAAAATTACCAATTCAATTTTGTATATTTGTCACTCAGATAGCTCGGATATTGGGTTTTTAAAGACCGACGCACAGCTAACGAAAAGCAGCTCAAGCTAAGGTATTTATTCTTACTTAGAGAATACAATCCCGGGATTCCAAATCTCGGGATCCCGGGATCCCGACCGTTATCTGGCCCCGAAAATCCCGGGACTGTACTTGGCTAATCTCGGGATTTTCGGGATTGCCACAAACAAGTCTAGTTTGTATTCCGTAGTCCGTTGCGCCTTGAAAATAACCTTGCCTAGATTATTTTAATACATTACGACAAAAAGCAACGCGTACAATACGTAGGTACCCACTATTTACTACACAGGTACAGTCCTAATAATATGTTTGTCGTAGAACTTAGAAGGGACTTCCCCACTCGGAATACTTTAATACAATACTCTTAAGGTAATTCCCCAACGAACCACAACAGGGGAATCACCCGATCATCTCATATCATAATATTGTTGCGGGTATTTCCCGTCGGGGATTCCCTGTCCGAAAGTATAAATATGCAAATCAGGTTTTATTTTTTTCATTTATTGTTCTGTCAGTGACGGGTTACGTAGGCTACGTCATTAAAATTTAAAAGTCAATTATCTGAAATTAAGTATTTCAAATGGCGGGAGACTTTTTTAAACATAAAAAAGACAGTGATACGACGTCAGTGTGGAGTTATTATTTAGTTGCGAAGGACGGGAATAGTGCTAAATGTGAGCGATGCCCAGCCATCCTCAAGACTTTGAGTGGGATCAACTAAGGGATTACATACACATTTGTTATCAAAACATAACATCAAGGTTATATCAGCTTCAACAAGTCAAGATTCTGAAAATCTGAACACAGCACTTTTTATTTTAGCCCAATTAGAAACCACATAGTCTAATCCCGGGATAGGCCCGGGATCCCGGGAAAAGGCTTCAAAAATCCCGTAAGCCCGGGATTGAAAAACATGCTCGAGATTGTATTATCTATCTTACTGCATATTGTATACGCATTTAACCTTAGTGTATATTTTTCATGCTGCATGTTTGGTTTTATTCATTCAAATTCAAGCTGTACTTAGAATACTAATTGACCAAGTCCACCAGCGTCAAAAAATGTGCTATTGTGTGGCCGAAGTTAGTTGCATTTATTTATACAAAAAAATCCTGCATTAGAATCACTCTGATCTATTTCACCTTACGTTTGCATTGCATTGTATGGTAATGTGTTAAAATAGCCAGTAAGCAATGATTCATTGCTTTTCATTTGGGGATAGGTTCCACTAAGAGAATTAATCGATTTAAGTTGTAAACAACAATTTTAGTTCAAATGACAAATAAATTTGATATTATGTAATCTACTTCTTCGAATAGACATCCCAAAATCTAAACTGGTCTGAAAGCAAATATTAGTGTTAAGTTTACCTCTTCATTAGAGCTACGAGTAACTACTCGTAGTTCGGAGATGATCAGCTTATATTCTTTATAGATATATTCATCTGCAAGATTGTACTTGACTTTACCAACCTACTCGACACAAACACTACATAGTAGAACCCTACTGATGGGTGAATGAATACCCAAGCTTTGTAAATGTTGGCATATCTTTTATCTACAGGAAAACCATTGGAAGTATTAAGACTAGCAAATATTTTGAACTGGAAAATAATATTGAATTGAATAATGATGCAATATATTCGACCTTAACAAGTTCGAGGATACAAAGGCGACAGACTGGCTGGTTGATGTGGACTTTTTATTGATGGATGACGCAATATCAGCAACACAGCTCATGAGAATTATCATTAAAGGCCGAGATGTGACTGCTAATTACTGTCTGACTCTAATGAGAATGTGGTGTGTTTGCGGCTAGAACAAAGCATTGTTCATTGCATCTGTCTAAAAAGCCGTTGTAAAATCAAATAGATCGCGTCGCTCGCTATTCAGTGGTCGCATTTTCTGGAATGTGACTGCTAATTTCTGTTGACTGTTTTGGCACTATTTATTAGACAATATTTAGTATAGTTTAATGCTTGTAATTTCTTCTCTATTATGCACTTAAAAAAAATCTATTTATCGTTATCAGTCGCGTCAAGTAGTAGAGGCTAGCCAGTGTCACAGAATACATAAGCCACTGTTCTTATAGTACATGTAATCATCGTCATTATATCAGTCACAGGAAGACCACTGCAAGACAAAGGCCAAAATAATATAACTATATATTAACAACTTAAGCTACTAAGTCTTGCAGTGGGATAAGACCTATGGGCTGATAAAAAAAATACGCGACAGTCGTCCGATAGTGGTCCGATAGTGTCGTCTTATTTCAATGTCAAAGCAAATTAGACTTTAGCATCATTTCGTAGTGCTCAGTGTTGCTTTACACTGCAACGCGGACACTTAGATACGCACATACTCGTATGTATGTACTGTCGCAAATAATAAATAAATACATAATGACAAATCACACTGATTAAGCTAGCCCCAAAGTAAGTTGTAACTGGTATTATGTTATGGGATACTAACTCAACGATACTATATTAAATATAGTTTTTTTTATTTAAAAGTATTTAAAATATTATTTTATAATAAATACATATTGCAATAACGCAAAACCTCTCAGATGGTACTACCTCAGCCCATGAAACTGAACAACTTTTGTTCTACAACATTCCTAAAATGCCACAAATAAAATTCGGATTTTCATACAAATTGACTCGATCAGCTGATCAGTTTTTAATTTGTATAAAAATTCAAATTTTTTTCGGGTTTCGTGAAAGTTATGGAACAAAAGTTGTTCAGTTTCATGGGTTGAGGTACCATCTGAGAGGTTTTGCGTAATTTAATTAACACGTTGTATAGAGAAACACATAAGACCCAGGAAAATTTGAAAAAGGCCATTTTCCAACTTGACCTGGATGGGAGTCGAACCTAGAACCTCCGGATAACGGACTAGCGTGTTGACCATTACACCATAGAGGTCGTCAATTCTTTGTGTTCTTTGTGTTCCCTCTCGACATGCGTGCGACATAATGCTATACTTTATTGAAACCACAGATCATTATGTAGCATTACTGCTAATTTAAACTGAAAAACATTTCGCTTTGTAATCAGGGCCTCTGTATCAACCGAGTTTTGTAAAAAGTTGTTTTCGATAGAGCTGATTGATCGTGACGTGGTTCCTTTTACGTTTCAATATGTTTATTGTTTACCTTTCAACTTACGCTCTTGTTGTTCTACGTAGCTCGTTCGTTTTTATGTTTTTGGCAAATAAATCCCTTTCTGCTTTCCGGATGAAGCTTTTACTGCTTCTCGTTGTAATGTTGTTTATGAAGATAAAACTTTAACAAGATTATCTCTATTAGTGTGATTAGCTAAAAATCTTTAATGACAGCTTTAAATATTAAAAGCTTTATTTGAAAACGTACTTTGTGTTACTAACATGCACTGGCCTAACAGACAGGACAGCTGCAGTCTTAGTTATTGAATAAAGCATTGTTTGTTATTCTTTACTGAACTAATACATGTAGTAGTAACGCTCGAGTGCCTATTGGGATTTTATTGAATTTATTTTTATAAATTAATATATATATATATAGGGACAAATCACACTGATTAAGCTAGCCCCAAAGTAAGTTTTAAACTTGTGTTATGGCACAGGTTATGGTATACTAACTCAACGATACTATATTTTATGATAAATACATATATAGATAAACACCTAAGACCCAGGACAATTTGAAAAACGCCACTTTCCAACTTGCATTGGCTGGGGATCGAACCCAGAACCTCCGGATTAGCGGTCTAGCGCGTGGTGTTAATCATTATACCAAGCAGGTCGTCATTTTTATAGTATGATTCTCTTTTGCGTATGGAATGCATTGATTTTGTTACTATAATTTAAAACACAATTTTACAAACGGTGGACTTAGCCCAGAAGGGATCTATTCCAGTCGAACAGTAGACCAGAGGACAGTTACATCATCATCATCAGCCTTTTTTTAGTGTCCACTGTAGGAGATGGCTCTCTCTGTTCTACCAGAGCCATACTTGGTCAGAGCAACCAGAGGATATAAAACAGTTACCTACATATTGTTTATCAAAGGTGTATTTTTATCAAGGAATAAAAGAGGCGTGATTTATGTTTAATTTTTAGATTGGTTTTGAAAAGTTCTATAGACTAAGTAAGTACAAATTGCACCAGAAACTGATATAAATAATACTCAAAAACATGTATAGTATAGGTTAGGTATACAAAAGGCGGCCTTATCGCCAAGGCAATCTCTCTACCTTTGGGTGACAGGAATTATGCTGAAAAATAAAAGGTGTTGCGATGTAGAGACTAGAGAGTAACGTGAAACGATAATTTAGTGATATTAAACAGTAAAGTGCGGAGGTGAAGTAAAAATTAGTAAAAGAATTTAAATAATATACATACATATATATAAGAATAATTAAATACATATAGTATATGTAGAGGTATATTACATACATAACGTTGAACAGAATAAGAAAAACTCGGATACGTAGACATGTTGTTGACCTCTGTGGTCTAGTGGTCATCATGCCAGGCTGTCACACCGGAGGTCTCGGGTTCGATCCCCGGTCAGGTCAAGATTGAAAATGATCTTTTAGTTTGGCGTAGGTCTTGAATGTATATTTTCATATACATATATGTATTTGTTATTATAAAATATAGTATAGTTGAGTGTATCCCATACATAACACAAGTCTGGAACTTACTCTGGGGCTAGCTCAATCTATGTAATTTGTCCTTATATATTTATTTGTCATACACAAAGGAGGAGATTCGAGGTCGAACATCAAAACTCTTTTATTACCAATATAATAAAAAATATCACCTCGAAGGTTTGTGCTATTAGGTACTCTTTTAATCAGTTTCAAAACCTTCCAGTGCTTGTTTCAGCAGAAATTACACTATCGCCTTCCAATCTCCAACCGTCGATGTGATAGGAACAGCCACTTAGACGCTGATTGGCTTCAATGAAGAATTAGTTACATAAAAGAAGTTTATCATTATCCAAACGAATGGCTGCGATTCAGGCTGACAGGTAGGGCTGCCTCATATCAAAACAGTCCTTATTCACCAAGAGACCAAAGCGTCTCAGTTTCGAGTTTCGCGCCTACATGTCGCATTTTTGAACAGAGAGTTTCTTGATTTATTTAATTTTTTTAGCCGGTCGCGATTTTTTATTGGGGGGAAAAGGGGACAAGTTTGCTGTGGCATTATTTATGGACGGATTTTAATCAAAGAGAATTTATCAATTCTACACAAGATGTTGCGAAAAAAAATCCAAAAGGCTAGGTTAAAGGGGAATGTGTCGGTTATTGCATGATTATAAGGTTCGCGAGGTGTACTGTTCTCACAGATCCACTAGTGATTATGGTTACTTACTTGCTGGTTCGGTCACCCAAAGTGAGTATTAGCCTAAGGTACAAGAATACGCTGGCGCTCTCGCGTCCATGGCGTTACCGTGTCGGTAATGGTTGGCTAAGAAATTATATAATTAGAAAGTTAGAATGAAGGAAAAGGGACTAGTCCGAATGTGAACAACTGAAAGCAATGGCAGAAGTTTACATACAAAGTCAATCCAATAGATGGAAAAGACGAATATGATGCTGAAAGAATGGGTATATTCAGTAAGTTCCTCCTAGCCAGATTCACTGAAAGAGTTAGGGTGGTTTATTTGGTATAAAGGAAAAAATCATCGCGCTGTTTTTAATCCTCTAGATTCACACGGTTTGTAAAGTCTCATTAATAGAAAATGCGCCTTTCCAACTCAGAGCACAGATTTAGAGGTAATTTTTATATTGTGCTTGGGGTCTTCGATCATTCCTTGAAGTGGGGGCAGCCCTGTTGACAGCCCACAATCCGACTGTCTCATCAATGCCGTGGCCAACTTGTCCATTGTTCGAATCCATTTGAGTTTACCCAACCATAAAGATTAATCAAATAATTGACGGAGGTTGGTAACGTAATAGTGTGACGTTAGGTTTTGTGAGACTATTCGAAAAATAACCGTTTTAATATGTACGATTTTCCTTTAATTTAATGTGGGTAGGTTAAGTTAGGTCTTAGAGAAGAAAACAAAAGCCTGAGTTTAACTCCATTACTTTATTACATCATTATCATGTCTCTTGTCGACAGGAATAGTTTACTTTAGATATCTATTGGTAAAACACTCAGATAGACACTTGTATCAAGGTGTAATTAATAGAATAGCCTCAGCAAACTCCCTCGAGTATTTTGCAAGTAATTGGTTAGTGTTTTTCCACGGTTGCGTAGTGCCTGTATGTCTTAGTTCAAGTTACGTCACTTGTGCTCGTCGCCCGTGAAGGCAGCTGGTAACAAACTACATACATTACGGTTTTTACATTGTTGCTAGGTCGTTATAAGTCCCTTTAGGCCTTTTTTAACCGACTTAACAAAAAGGAGGAGGTTTTAAATACGTCCTAATAATATATATATAAAATAATCTATAAAAAAATTATAAAATAATTTTTTGTTATTGAAGTTGTAAACTTCTTTAGGCGCGTTGGGCATTTTTTGAGATGGGAAAAAACCATTGAACTCGCGACACTGTTACCGACACCACCTGGTTCAAGTTTTTACTTATCTATGTCGTCACTCACGGAGTGCCAATGTTTTTGATTTTTATGTAACAAAATCGCCTGAAATATTCTTTTTTTGTGTGATACTTGTCAGGTGGTCCAATAGAAATTTGATCAAGATTGGAATTGATTGGAATAAGTTTGGCATGTTAGTAGCTTATTAGGTACCTGGATTAACAAAGCATACTTTTTATCCCGAAATATCTGACAACACACAGACAACTTACCTTCTCCTCTTAGATTTTAATGCCCAGAAAAATACCTGCTATCAAACAGATTTTTAACAGACCGTTCCTAAGGAGGAAAGTATGGACACGAGGCTATTGGGCTTTAATTAACTACACGAAACGAATTAGTTTTCTTAGAAAAATAATTATCTGTTACAAGACACAATTATTATTAATTTCTTTTATATCAGAGATAATAATCATTAAATTAATTACCGATGATGTGCAGCGAGATCTATGTACTTACATGTGAATACATTTTTGAAATTTAAAAATCGTAAACTTATTCGAAGATAGACCGTAATATACTTAGTTTGATAAAAATATGTATTTTACCTGCTGAATGTTTTTCGTTTCATCTTTTTTGCGGTTTTTGATATTCTGTCCTTGTTCGGGTTTTCCATCAAAACATACATGACATTAACCTGCTGCTAACTTGTCTGGACACTTCTATTAATGACGGTGGCGGATAACTTTAATCAAGGAACTATCAACCGGGCACCATACCAGAATTCTTCACATCGCGTCATCATTGCATAAGTCTTTTTGTAATTCGATTGCACCATTCGATCGAGTACATAATAATAGGCATACACGACATACGTGTATACGGTTGCTAGATATGAGAGATAATTGGCGAAGGTACTGGTTACATAAAAGGGATTGGTTGCGTAAAGAAGGTAAGGGAGGAGTATTGGCATATTGTGGCTAAATTCTAGTACTACCTACTATTTCGAGATATTTACGTAACAAACGTACGTTAGCCGTGTGGTTCCCAGTAGAGTAGAATAGGACCACTCCAAGTCTTCGTGTGGATGACGTAAAAGGCGACTTAGGAAACACAAGTTGAACAAAGCTTATAAACATCTGTGAGACCTCTTCTACCCGTCTGGTCAGCGTGGAGAGTGTAGACTGGCTGCTATGACAGAGAGAGTCGTGCTCCTGGAGTGGAGACCAAAAATGACCCGATGACAATAACAATTCATTACTATCAGGTCAAGTCGGCCTAAAACCTCTTGATGTTTTTGTTGGTAAAGATCCTTAATAACATTGAGGAGACATTAAATTCCTGGCTTTAATAAACTTCAATTTAAAAATACAGTATATGAGACACGCGAATCGGCCACACAACTTTATATTCTTTATTCTTTAATGAAAAAGACCTTAGGTCATCAGTATTTGAGTAGTTTAAATAATTTATATCTTGTAATATTTTAGGATGACTTGTCAGTCAGTAAATCAGTCAGTTAATTATAGGTAATTGTAACAAATAGTACGAAATTCCAATGTAACTTGATTTGTTATTGTTGGATGATTAGTTTCACATAACGCAAGTAAAACAAAAACTTACTGTATGTGTACTTAATTACCCTTATTATATTTTTTATTATGAAAATTAAAAGAATGATTGTAAACGTATTTGTAAAAGTTTGGTTGTGCTGCTGACACCTAGGTGCGATACAACTTGTGGGAGAGCGTTGGGTTGGGTGGGCGATACACAGCGTTTCATATTCATTTGCTTTTCATCATCACCTCCTTTTATGAAAGCCTTGATCGTGTACCATATACCAGTATAAGCTAGCTTTAAATAGAAAGTGACGTAACAAACGTAATGTTTGAACAGAGGAATAGGAAAAGTAGATATCGCGGTATCGCGTTGGAAAATTCCTTTTATTGACGTTCTTCGTGTAAACACTCACCGGGTATTTATTTTAGTACTTCATGCGTAAAATCTACGATAATAATGTAATCAAAAATGGAGGGGAATATAACGTGTTGGTTAGTTGATACTTTTCCGAAAAGAACCTAGTTCATTGACGAAAAACATACAGAATAACGTGCGAAGAGGTGTGGCGAAGCAGAAAGTCGTTTTTGTAGTAAAGAGAAAAATTGCGCCCGCGCCTCCAGACGACGCTCGTCGCTTCTTTATCAGCCTGTTACAGTCAACTGCTGGACTAAGAGAGGATTTGCCCATAATCACCACGCTGGGCAGACGGGTTGGTGGTCACAGTATAAAGTCATTGCACAAAGCACGCTGCTGCCCGTACCTAAGCCTCCCTTAGCTTCCCTCACCCGTGGGAGAGGAAAGGGGTGGTGACAAATTGTATTCTACTCTGTCGTCACCACACGGCTGAAATGTATTGATGTTGTATTATAAATAAATTTATTGATGTTGATAATAGTTGACGGTTGGTGAATCCGAGAATTTCGCCGTGAATGGTAATGACGATGTAAAAATGGTTATCCCATCAAAACATTTTCATGTAAAAAATGTTGCCAAGAGGAGTCTACATAGCTTACCCTGTGAAAAAGTTATCAGATCTCGTATAAAGCCAAGCTCTAAAGACTATACGCTCTAAACCTACAAGCTCTACACTACACCTTAATCAAAATCTATGAAAAAGTGGTCAGATATCATGTAGAGCCAAGATTCTTGATCGCCCTTACTTTACCAAGCCTAACTTCACATACTCTACATTTTATTCAAAACGTGATGCTTGGCCGTTTTATTTTATACTAGATCCGTGTTAGAGCTTTGTTACGGTTAGTCACAGTTTTCCCTAGATGGTCGTATTTTTACTTCAGTTCTTACATTGTCTAGACGTTCACTGGGCGTGGCCTACTTGGCTCTCGTCCATTATCTTGGCGCTTGCCTCTCTTTAGAGTTAGGTCGTGTAATAAAACTTTATTTTATCTGGGCTTGACTTTTGTTTTTTTTTACTTACTTTCAGTGAGATCTCCTAGCCTAGATTGACTTAGGCTAGTAGTTACCAGTATAGAGGTGAAATCTGTGGCTAATTAAGACTTAAATCCGTTATAATATAAGTCAAAGATTTAACCAACAGATCGTGGTTATTGTCATCCTTCTCATCAATTAATGAAATATATCATAAACCAGAGAGAAGTTGAGATTACAAGAAATGGACCTACATTTTCAAATCGATTGCACCGGAAAGAGTTTCGCCAAAATATAAACCCATGTGTGTTGCTCATATGCATGGTTGGTCAGAGATACTCGTAATTAAAGTACAGACTTACCATGATATAATTAGGTACCTAAATGACGTTAAAACATTGTCAAACTTTGCGATGGCACAAGGAACTGTTGCGCATTTCACTAATGAGTGCCTAACATTCCAACTTGACAAACTATCTAATTTATTGATTTTCTACACTTTACTGCCAATAAATAACAATGGTATATCATTATAACAGGATTGAGCATATTGACACGAGCGCCCGCGCCGATCGTTTTTGGCAAGTGCCGATGTTCATTCATTCTAGCAACGTCTGCCTCGTTCGGCAATATTGTCAGCGCCATATTTACAAAATACTTACCTGACATGTGTTCTCATTGTTTTGAACGATATTGTTATCTATTTAACGCCGAATACTTGACCGATATCGTGTGAGAAACAATATATGTGTGTGACATTGGATTCCTGTTGTGTTTGTCTAAGAATACACACCGACTACACTACGACGATAGATTCGTGAGATGCGTTGCTGCATATTGTCACTAACTGTCCGATGTCCCGAAACAGCAGATCTCAGTCTCGTGCAACGTTGAGTTCATCTCTATCTATAATTTAAGAACTACGTTCTTGTCGGTGGAGTAGTTTCCATGTCTCCCTCTCTTGAGCCATCCTTTTGACCTCCCTATACGACACGCGTCAACTTTCTCCTTCACTTGATCTATAAATGCTCTTCTTGGTCTACCCTTTCCTCTTCTTGCTTCTATTTTTCCTTCTATTATGTTTTTAATAAATTGATCGTGGCGTATAAGATGACCAAACATCTTTTGAATAGATCTTTTCGTTGAGTTGATAGAATAGAATATTTTTTATTTGCATTTGAACAGGGTATATAGATACAAATGTCTTAATACTAATCACAAAGTGACACCTAATCAGCCATTAGCAATAGCATGCAAATCTGTACAGTTTTCAATTAGCTAATAAACTATGTCACAAATATAGAGGTAATTGTAAGGCGGGATAGAATAATATAGAGCTATCTTTCTCAAATTTACATGCTTAATAAAAATTAATGTCACAATAGTTAATTTCCTCCTTATTAAGTGGATTCCCATTTGAAGTACTTAAGTGTAATGTGTAATAAAGTGAATTTTTCGCCTGCCTGACGTTACTCAATTAACTCTCAACTCTCATTAGAAATTTAGTTATAGTACAAGATATTATTACTTTTAAGATATCCACAGAAAGTGATGAAGTGGTCCTTTAGGACGAAAACCACACAGCAAATAATATCATCATCATCATTCCAGCCCTTCTTCCGCCCACTGCTGAGCATAGGCCTCTCTTCGTCGACGCCACCCATCTCGGTCCTTTGTTGCTCTCATAAATATACAGAGGATTTATTCATACACACACAAAAAAGAAACGTTGGTTTTGCGTTGCATTTGTTGAATTTGTCACTCGTGTTAGTCGTGTTTAGTTTCTGAAACTGCCTCTGGAGTCTTCGCAGAATTTCACCCGATGCCCGATAGCATATTAAAGCCTCATAGACATTTTCTGCATAAGCTGATGCAGACAAGTGCAGTGTAACGTCAGCTCGCAGTAGGCTAGCAACTCGGTTATTTTTACCGATACCGGTGCAGTTATCACGAATGCAAGGTTATCAACCGGTATTATCATAAGCCAATAGTGGCTTAGTGACTAATATATGCGATTTTTTCACAGCTCTTAATAGTTCCACATTTTTCACATTATTTATTGGGCTCTTCTATGCTTTTGCTCATAATTTTTATTTGACAACACAACGCTATTATACGTTATTTCTCATTAAGTAATAACTTTATTTGGTTCGGCAAAACAGTGTCACGTGCTGGGACTAAATATACATCTTCCAGTGGCGCCACGAAAATCGTTTTCGCACTGGAATGCATACGACATGCGTCACGGACGAGGCATTCCCGTCTATAAATTGAAATGGAGCAGTTAATTTCTTTCGAGACGGGACGATTTTACGCGAAAATGCACTATTTCCGTCACGATCGCTTAATATATAACGGCTAGATTGCTATTTATTATTATTACATTAGCTTGGATTAACGCCAAGCTTCGTTCGACATCGGATAAGATAAGCCTGCCAAAAGAAAGTCAAAGTTCGATGGCATGATCGGTGGTATAACGTTACAGCCACTTAAAGCTAATTTGCTTGCTGTCAACGTCATATTGCAAATTGTTCAAAGGACGACACGATCTCTCCATCCTAATGATAATGACTGCGAGCTAAATGTCTTCATAGAAATAAAATCTTTTCCGTTTCGCTCTCCAGAATGCGGGTGTATTGTTTCTGCATTCCATCGATGCAAATATAATTTGGCAACCTCAGCTTTTGATTTAAAACCATGCCATGTACCAATAAATCTTTTATTTATCGTCTGAAGAAACTTGCGTAACGTTTTAGTCTTGTACTCAAATTAAATAATGAAATAGGAAATAATAAATTAATAATATTCTGCCGTGTCGTGCTATGATTTGTGAGTCATGTAAATAATTGTTTATTTCTGTTGAGAACATTAGTACTGTGAATGTATTCAAATTGTTTGTACTTATATGCTTTTCTGCCCTTAATTGATAAAAATTTATGTGCTTACTAATATTATATTTAGTCACGCAAAACACTTAAGATTAACTGTCCTATATTAAAATTGTGCAATGCGCAATTGAGTTTTTTAAAGCTTTGATCTTGCTGGCTAGGTTAAACAGTAAATTTGTTTTTGAAGTTATTTGCGAGTTTATTTAGATAGCATCTAAAAATCTTGTCATCCGCTCACATCGTCTAAGAGTCCATAAATATACCTGGAGAGAGTTGGATTGTGGAGGTTACGATGATGTGGGAAGTGTGGACTGGCTGTCAGTGACTGGCTGAGTCACAAGAGGCGTCTAATAAAAAAAATCACGTGACAATAAATTATTCTTAGTTTCGTTTTATACTTTCTCATCTGTTAAACCCTTGTTATGACGAGGGGATTATAAATGCAATTCGATATTTCACTGATGAAACGCGAAGCTTGTTATCGCCCGTACGGATGAAAATTTATAATATTTGGCCGATTCAATTCGTTTCATCGCAATATGATATCGAAACATCGATTTAAAGTTGTATTTTAGGTGTGACTATTGGTTTCAATAACGACTAACAGTTCTGAAAAGCAAAGTAAAAACCCGTTAAATACTGCGAGTTTTTAAAATTAATCGTGTAAAAATCGCATGTCAGGGTAATCATGTCCCTAATATGGTTGTGTGTGTGCAGTCGGTTTTCCTCTTAACTCTTATGTATTAAGATTAGTGAACACACTCTCTCATCTCAGCGTGTTCCCAGTTGCATCCACAGCTGTAATGCTGTGAAGCCCGGGGTCCGCTTTCCGGTTTTTCCTTCTAAGATTAGTAAACACACGTGCAAATATATTTCATTATTAGATTTCGAAGCTAAAAACATCCTAAGATAATACGTATAATCCTATCCATATTGATAGGCTTCTTATGACGTAGAAGGGTAGAGCTAAATATAGAGAAGTAAATGTAAGGTTTCCACAAACCTCTGTTTTTACTAGGATCATAATTTGTTGAAGTTATGAATGAGTTATTTTAGTAACCACGATGCTTTCTCTGAAATTATGACCTAGTTCGCTTTTGGAACGCAATTTATTGGAAACTGTTTTCAGTCTGTGTACGTTAGGAATGTTTCGAGGCAAACCTAACTAGGTACGCGTTTATTTCTACGCAGCGATTTTACGCAGCAAAACTTCAGGTTATTAATATTTTATAAAAACAAAACAACTTCCGAAAAACTTTCTGTTAGTAAATCCTTCTACTATCTATAAAATATCAAAAATATAAGAATAAGTAAATGATAAATTCTCTGTTTATTTTGACAACTCCCGAATTCCCTATGCAATCGTATTATTATGGTATCATAGGTATATTTACTGTCGGAGGAGTTAAGTGGAGATCCCTCCTCCAGCAAGCTCTTAAGTTAAAGAAGAAGGTATATTTGATTTCGGATACTTTAACGCTGGCATTGTTATATCATAACTGAAACCTCGTCCTCCTTAATGCGTTTCGGAGGCCACATGAAAAGGCAAAGGAAATGAAGTGTAGAAGGTCAAACTTGTTCGGTTCTTCGGCGACGCATTGTCTGTGTCTGAGGGCCAGGGCGCATGACCATGGCGGAGGGGGTGATGTCATCGCGACGTCATCCCTCAAGCACCCGAGGCCAAGGCCTGGAGCCTCGACCCCAGCTGTGCTTGACATTGGACAAGGCATTTCCTCTGAAGGTGACTTTAGGGAACTTCTATAAAATATTCGTAGTAAAGTTTGTAAATTTAATAACGTACCGTGCGATCAAGTTTTCTTTTCAACTTATAATTGTATTTTTTGACGTAAAAAAATCATATTTTAATTTTAATGTGCGTGTAATAATAAATTATCGGGGCAGTAAATAATTCATTTTGTAAATAGAAATTTAGGCAATGAATCATAAATTCATAATATTATAATAAAATCATAAATATGTTAAGCAAATTGATATAGAGATAGCAAATTCTCAATACGCGAATCTATAAACAGTAAACTTGATGTTTTAAAAACAATCTTATCTTATCTTATGCAAGCAAATACAGTGCAACTATAATAATAACTATACTACTTACCAAGCAGAGACAGACACATACATATTTAGCAAAGAGCAAAAAAGGTACCTTTTTATAGAGATAATCTAGTTAAAACCCATATTTTGTCTCTTTACCTGTTATCGTCATTTACTGTTGCTTGAATGAGACTTCGTAAAACTTCAAAGTCAAAATGTAGCCCGTTTACTGTTTAATATGACATTATCTAATGACATTGACTTCTGTTTGGGTGACTTTTCTTTTTAGTAGCGTAATACAAGTCCTGGCGTATCGTGTTAATAAATACGCTATTATGTTTCAAAACAGGTTACACTTTTGACACTTAAGTGTGGAATCTATATACCTCCCATATCTCTGAAATTGCATAAATAGCATCGGTATCTCAAGAGTTTCTTATCAATTCCGCACGATGTTTTGCACATGAAGGGCTCAGCCCTAGGGATATCTCGTTAACTTGACCTTGGGGTGATTTATTGAGGGAGGAGTAACGCATTGCGGCACTCCGGGAGCACAACCTTGAAACGAAGGATACACTTACACATAACTTTTGACATTTTCTTGCATACTCATGTGCTTATCAGAAAATTTAAGTATTATAGCAGGGGGCTGTACCTGAATTTTCCGGGTTCCAGTGCTGCCCCAATCATGCCCCTGCCCTGAATCATTTTAATGAAAATGGAGACATCATTTAAAATTTTGCTACTACCAAGTCCTAGATAACCCTTCAAACTATTTTGTGAACTACTGTTTACAGTTTATAATAATAACGTTAAGCTTTACTACGCACATTTGCCAAAAGCGGCAGTTTTTCGCAAATGTGCGTAGTAAAGCTTAACTTTCTCACTTTAAACTGTAAACAGTAGTTCATAACAACAGACTTTGAAGGGTTATCAAGGGCTTGGTAGTAGCAAAATTTTTAATGATGTCTCCGTTTTCTTTGAAAAGATTTATTTTAAATGGGGGCAGCACTGGACCCCGGAAAATTCAGGTACGACCTTAATATCAGTACTAAATTGAGAGAAAATGATGGAATTGCAATTTTATGCCGGGTTCGAAAGTCATTTCTAAGGTTCCGTACCCAACGGGTACCAATGGGACCCTATTACTGAGACTTCGTTGTCTGTCCGTCTGTCTTTCTGTCGCACGCAGGGCTCTATCTCTTGACCCGCGTAATAGCAAGACACTTGTAATTTTCACCGATTATGTATTACTATAGCCGCTATAAAAGCAAATACTTAAAATAAGATAAAGTTAAAAATTAAACGGGGTCGTCATACAAGAAACGTGTATTATTTTTCAGCGTTTTAAATCATTGTACTTACTGAGGTACGGAACCTTCATGTACGAGTCCGACTCGCACTTGCCCGTTTATTTTAACTAACGTAGTATCCTAGTCAAAATATTTTTGGTTATCGCTAGAAATAGTTATTATTCCTACCTACGCCTTGAATTATTTCGTGAAAGCAGTTTTCATCCACGATTTTCATAAGGCACTCTAAGTTTTCTTAGATTTAAAAGAATGAGGGGGTGTTAGTTAAGAAGGGTAGACTGTGTGGGCAGCGACGCAGCGTGGGCGTCGCGTCTCTCGGTTCAGATAAAAAATCCCTTATATAAGAATTGAGGAATTTTATAAGCTGAATTTCATGAAATAATTCTAGAACATTTTTCTTTGAAAACTGCGCGTTGGTGTAAAAGTATTTTTTTGTACGAACAGACAAAATTCATATACATACACTTAAATTTTTTGTATTACTTCAAAGCTTTATATAATTTGTTTGCTTGAATGTGTGAATATGTAGTTTAATATTCATGTCAAGATTATGAAATTTCAGTAAGAAACCACACTTTACGGGTTTCAATAAAATATTCAAGCTCTCTCGGAGTCGTATTTTCTCCGACGAAGATGTTCGAGTTTTAAGGGTAGGGCAGGGCACGCGATTTAAATGACTTTTTGATTGTAGTCATTTTATATTTAGAAAGATCTATGTATGCCTCATTACTTGGTTTTATTTACTTTATCTAATCGTCAGGTCTCGGAATTTCTTACATCACGCACAAGTTTTCTATTCAAATTTTACATGCGAATTCAAGATTCACTGAATAATTCAAATTATTCGTCATTGTTTACCGAGTTGGGCCTCGCAGTTCTCGCTCGCTTCGATCGCATACATTGTTTCGTTCACAATTTATTGGTTAACTTTGAACTCGCGTTTCTGTTCTGAGTTGTACGATAATTCATACTATTGTATCGTGGTAGAAATGTTATCACACGCCACTCGTGTTTAGAAATCTTTATTTTTCTTTTCGTTCATCGCATAATCGCATCTTTATGGTATAGCTACTTAAGTGTCATAATATACTACGCCTAAGTTGCGCGACCGAACTTCGGCGTAATTACTGTGCAACACACAGTGTTTCGAATTTACGTGTTTTTCACGAAGTAATAAATTTGCCACGGAACTTCAGCCGCGCAACTTCGGCACAGTGTGTTTAGACAATTAGCCACTTGATAATATCATGTTTCTATTTTAAACCGACTTCAAAAAAGGAGGAGGTTATCAATTCGACTGTTTTTTTATAATGTATGTTTGTTACGCGATATCTTCGCCAATTGTGAACCGATTTTGATGATTCTTTTTTTATTTGAAAGCCTTTACTACCAAGTTGGTCCCATTTTAATTTAGTGAAGATATTATGAAGAACTTTGGAGAAATGGAAGAAACTCCTTAAAAAAATTTAAGTCGGCTGTTTTTTTATGTTAAAAATTTAATTATTTTAAATTACATTCCGTTTGGCATCTCAGGGATGTTATTGATACTATGTAAAAACTGTTATGGTAAATAAAGATTTTATTATTATTTTTTATTTATCTTGGTCAATGGTCTATCATCATTTTCGTACCATAGTTAGTAGAACTATTAGAAGTAGGTCCCTCCCTTCATTTTTCACCTTGCCCAACATTAGGTGTCACGGGCCGTTTATTTCGGGGCGGCCGCGAAGGTATGACCCAGCTTCGTATACAGCATAATTTTGTTGTCGCTACGCAATTAATATGAATTTGTCATTGTTAGCGCGGTTGAAGAAAGCCAGAGAAAATTATATTAAGTATTAAATAAAGTGCAAGGAACACATTTCAATACTGATATATTTAATTGAACATTCCTATTTCGCTGTATCGTCCGTGATACAAAACATTTTGTTAAATTTTGAATCATGTATACAATCTGCTTTTAAAATAATTAGATTCAGTAGATCTCCTGCAGTCTGCAGTCGACTAAAGAAATAATTATATTTACGACCTTAAATACCCAAAATTATAAATAGATTGCCAACGCGCTGTAGTGCTTCAGACAAGGCTTTTCCTGCCACCATAATCCCAATTCACCTTGGTTCTATAGGATCGATCAATGGGTATCACGACCGGCCTCGACTTTCAATTTGTAATCAAGTACAGAATCGTCTGGGTCATTTTATTTAGCCTTCAGTACGTAATTTAATTGAGATTTTTATTTATAGGCAAATGCTATGTTTGTTGGAAAGTTTTACTTGCGTATTCGTTCATACTTTGTAGTTCATAAAAAATCTTCGTTGTCAAGAAAGTATTTTTTATTTCAGTACCTACGATATTTTTGTGATAAAATAGAAATAAGGATTTTTCATGATCCCAAATAAGATTACTATTCGTTCATCGAATAAGCGACGGGACCGTCATATGAGAATTCGTTAGGTTGTCCCTTCAGCATTACGAAAAATCTGATCAATCAATAGATATCAAATTATGTTTAACTTAATATAGCAGTCTTTGAAAATGCTTTCTGCGTCGTTTTTTTAGCATAGAGGACTGATATCTGTTTTGTAGAAATTAAAAGGTACCGTGTTATGTGCGACCAGTAGTTTTGTAAATATGTGGACTGGATCCGAAAAATTGTATGTTATTTAGTCCGGCGTCAGTTACATTATCCAAAAATAATTAACCTATATTTTTCGGTTTATCAAAGTAGTGAAAATTTACAAAGATACCTACAGCGCGCCGAAGTTTCGGAGCGAGCACAGATCTGTATATACTACTAGATAAAGAAAGTCCTTCAATTTGTATGAAATCCCGGCGTGCCAATTTTCAATACAATATTTAATAAGAAATTCACTTACAAATGGAAGGAATCTTTTTAGGGTTCCGTAGTCCGACAAGTAACCCTTATAAGATCGTTCAGTCCGTCCGTCCGGCCGTTCTAGTCTGTCACAGCAGAATATCTTCTACGTTTATGGACTGATTTGCATGTAACTTGGTTCAAGGATACTTCACATATAGATCCCATTTTTAAAAATACAAAAAATTAAAATTACCCCTTTTTAAGGGTACCTCCCCATACATGTAAAGGGGGGGGGGGGTGAATTATTTTTTTGAGTGCACCCCCTTGTGTGGGGTATCGTTGAAAAGGACTATGAAAATAAGGTAGGGTTTCCATACAACACTTTTTATCAGCTTTGTAATTGTTGTCCTGTAATTTCTAAAGTCTTGGACCTATAAACTTCAAATCACTCACGTCAAGAAACAGGCGCGGAAACTCTTATTTAAAATTGTTTCGGGTATCCTGTGATGAATAATTTTGAAATTGTAAATAAAATAAAAATATATACTTTTTTCCAAAAGAACAGTATAAACTTAAAAAGTTTTTTTACATATTTTACTGTTAGGACTGAATGAAGCTTGAAATGCAAGAAATGCAAAACAGCGCGATGCCGAAAATGACTACGGAACCCTACTTTATGCGTGGTCCGACATGCACTTGGCCGGTTTTTATTTATTACTTCCTCCAACGTTTTTCAACTAGTTTCTATGGCTCAAAACGGCAGCTGTAGGTATTTTACTGTAGAAAATGAATGTCAGATTTAATGAATTGACATACACGGACTAAAAGTGACGATCCTAAATGAAGTCAATTTGACGTCAGATTGACACGCAAACTCATACAGAGGCTGTGTCTATCTTGATCCATGGTCTGTGGGAGCGAGGATGACTGTAAAGTGAAAATTGTACTTTATCGTGACGTCATGCGGAATTAAAATACGCTATTTGCTAATCAGAAATAAGAAAAACACGTTTACAATCTTTTGGTCTTTTTAGGGTTCCGTAGCCAAATGGCAAGAAACGAAACCCTTATGGATTCGTCATGTCTGTCTGTCTGTCATTACCATCCAAACTTCCACCGAAAATTGGTTTGAACGAGATCTAGTCAGTAGTTTTTTTTTAATACGTCATAAATTGTAAACCGCAATTTACCTTTAGAACTTTTATATTATGTTACTTGCTGCTACGGAACCCTTCATGGGCGAGTCCGACTCGCACTTGGCCGCTTTTGTTTTAGTCTCCACTGCAGGAGCACGACCCTCTGTACTACCAGAGCCATCCTTAGCTAGAGTAGCCAGAGGATTTGGCCTACACTCTCCACGCTGGCCAGACGGGTTGAAGAGGTCAAATTGAACACTTCCACTGCTGATAAATACACCGTGTGTTTTTTCCAAAGAGGAAAACACATACGGTGCGTTTTCAGCAGGGGAAGTGTTTAAGCTTTGTTTAGCTTGTGTTTCCTAAGTCGCCTTCTACGACATCCACGGGAAGACTTGGAGTGGTCCTATTCTACTCTGCCGAGAGCCGCACGGCAGGTGTCGTGTCGCCAATCTTTTTAAATAATTTAATGTACTAAAAATATTTTTTTAGTCCACATCCGTATTGACTGAGACAGGCAGACGAACAGAAAAGTGAGTGATCCTTATAAGTGTTCCGTTTTTACCTTTTGAGGTAGGGGACCCTAAAAATAAATTGATGAAACGGCAGATTTATAAGATGTATAAGTTTATTTTAGAGTTTTACAAGTATACTTATAAAAAAATATTAATTTAAGTAAAACTTCGTAGTAAGTAGGCTGGCTGCATGCAAAGAGATTTTAATTTTTCGAAAATAGTATTCTATATTTTGGAAGTAAAATATTATTTCTAAAATATATAAAAAAAACATTACAGCACTTGTATCGTAATGTAAATTAACCCCACGATTTCGAATATGTGCGTAATGGATGGCATTACATAAAATCAGTAGGTATAGAAAATAGCACTTTCCGAACTAATGTATTAAAAATGAATTTTAAACAAAACCTAACTCCGATAAACTTTGTTTCAAGTGTCACAGAGTATGTATGTATATATATTTGTTACTTATAGGAAGTGGAATCCCGGTAAACTAAAAAAGCGGTGAAGGGACGAGTTTGACTCTAAGGGAGGGATTGGGCCTTAAATGCCCACGATCGAGAGGTGGAGTGCTGGAAGGAAGTCCTTTGCCCTAAAGGCTGAAAATAGAACTAAAAATATAGAAAGATCTCATAGTTACATTAAATGGCTTCAGTCTATTACGTGATGCACGTAGACGTAAGAAAGCAAGATGGCTTCTGTAGTCTATCATGTACTGTTACGTTACATATTATTTATTCATGCATTTCCTAATAATAAGATTAAGCGTCATAATCACACGCTCTTGAACTTACTTAAGGCTTTGCCCACGTGTGTAAATAATGAAATCTACTTAAAGTGGGATCAGCTAAACCGGATTTAGTAGATCACTATGTGTAATTTGATACTGTTTAGAGCAGGTTTTGTAAATTTTGTTTGGGCCCAGAAATAAACAATATATATTTTGTAATATTAACATACATCTGCCTTCTGCTATAAAATTTTGTTAGTTTAAAAACAAGATCTTAAAAAAAACTTTCGACGTTCCCATAAAATTTTCCCAGGTAGCTGCACACTTTTCTATGGAAATGCCGATTTTTTGTTTGTTTTGGACATTTTAATTTCATAATACTATTATATTGAGTGATCTAGTATAGTATAGCCCGTGGTTCGATTTATTACGCATAAGTCCTCTGGCTCTGGCAGTACAGAGAGGGTCGTGCTCCTGCAGAGGAGACTAAAAAAGACCTGATCATGATTATGATGTCACTTACACGTTGTATAAGAAAAAAAAAAACAGATGTGCAAAACAGCACCTCCATTCACTGCAGTTTAATTTACGTGAAAAAATCAGTAGAAGATTACTAATACCATATTTCAATATAAATTGAATTAATGCCAAATACATTTTAGTAACAGCTTGTATAACCACACCTTTTACGAGTATCGTAAATAATATAATTAATAACGCGTCTTTAAAAGAGGCATGATACTATTGTTGGCGTTTACATTTTTAAATAATATTTTTTTAATTTGTTTGGAGCAATAACCTTGGTGCAATTGTGGAACGGTAACAAATATTTTCCTGTTGGCACGTTATTAATAGGTATTGGAAATTCATAAATCTGTCCAAATGAGTTTGTTTATTGGTTTGGGAAACACCTATTTATACCACCTGCGAGTTTCGGAATTGGACTTAGCTATCTACGTCCACACATAATAAATCACTGAGTCGTATATTGCTTTTAGTTGAGATAATTAGAAGAACCATTTAGAATCGGTTACATTCTAGATATAGATAATTTTAGATAGCACTTATGCCAATAAAAGTCACTTTTATTGCTGTTAAAGCTTTTAGCATAAGCTACACTGAAATTTTCATCTACGTCCACTCTTTACGTAGGTACTCTTTACGTACGCTTTACGCGACGGAACGCTCAGCATGGCCGGTGCTGAAGCGTTCCGTCGCTCCCTCTCGCTCTAGAAAATGACGCTTCTGAGCAACAGACAAGGCTAGCAGCTTAGGAAAGTGCTGTTCCGTGTGACATCGCTTTAATACATCCTTATCAATATATTTGAGATTTCTTGTCGTATTTTTAACCTAATGAGTCTAGTCAACAAGATAAAAATGGTGAAAAATTGAGATACTGCTCCTTATAGGAGGTATGGGGTAAAAATAAAATAGTTAATATGCTAATACTGAAATATTTGTGTATATTTCTTTTATATTCGTTCACTAGGAAGCAATACGTCCGTCTCACAAGATCCCGTGACGCAGTGTGAGGAGAGTAAAATAAACAGTAGATTCATAGGTACAAAACAAAGGAGCATTGTTAGGGATATTAATTTTTGCGCTATATAATCCAACACTCCTATAACTATATAATATAAATATATAGGGACAAATCAATCACACTGGTTGAGCTAGCCCCAAATTAAGTTTAAATTTGAGTTATGGGATACTAACTCAACGATACTATATTTTATAATAAATACATATATACAACTATGTGTGATAAGGATAACTCATTGATGTCTAGAAAAATGTATCGAGCGAGAGTGTTTCTTAGCACATTAAAAATATCAAAATGAAATATAAATATATACATTTTTATAGCTGAGCTTGAGCTTGCATCTTGCGTCACCTGGATTAACATTTTTCTTTGTATGTATAGGTTAAACCTGAGGTTAAACTTATAATATAACAAAAATGTTTTCAATTTAAATGTTATGCATATTTTTAACATTTTTTTTTCTTTTTTTTATTGTGATCTGCACTGCACTTAGTGTTATAGTGATTAAGTAAATTAGCGTAAAGTTATACCTCACTTGTCAGATTTGAGGTAAGAGTAGTTTATTGTTTTATACCAACCGAAGATATTTCGTATATTTACATTCGTAAAATAGTAAACAAATGTCCACTTTGCGCTACTTAGGCCGGAGTTGTTTTCATCTTGGAACTCGCCGGTCGTTGACCGTTGATTCAGATTTCAGGGGCAATAAAAGTGGACAACAGATTATGTATAGAGTGGAGATAATGGGTATTGGTTGTAAACAACTGTTTAATTTTTTTTTTATTAATTGTTGCACTTATATTGCATATGCGATGCAAATTGGTGCAATTATTGCATTAATAATTTAGAGCTGAAACTAAAAATAGAACCACTTCAGAAATAAGACGATATCCTTGATTGACACCTAAAAAAGTGATTTGAGATGCAAGTAGCACGAAGTATTGTATTGAAAGATCTGTTAAGATAGGTAGAGTTAAAAATTAGACCGTATTCTAGGGCTACTTGCCCACAAGACAATAACTACATGAACACGATACAGGCAAAAGATTAAACTAATTAATTTAAAACGGTGACTCACATTATATAGTTGGGAAAGGCCGCTGAGCGGACAGCGACATCGTCGGGTCGCTGTTCCTGACACTCGCCTTGAAGATGATCGTCTAAATTGATCGAAACCTGGTCGGCCCTTTCCGAATATATTAGGTACGTTAGGCAACCGTTTTAAATTAATTTAGTATGGATTTATCTCACGTTAGATGAAACTAACTGTGCAGAATTGGACACATTTAGGAAATGCGCACAGAAAGAATAGAGAATCTATAAGAATTTCCACTTTCCTTGATTGGTTCAGATCTGTGTAAGAATAGAAAATAAAAAATGTTTCTTGTCTTGTCTTGACGACCCCCTTGAATTTTTAAATTTATCTTATTTTTTGTTATAGCGGCCACAGTAATACATAATCGGTGAAAATTCTAAGTGTCTAGTTATTACGGTTCAAGAGATAGAGCCCTGTGACAGACGGACAGACAGTAGAGTCTTAGTAATAGGGTCCTGTTGGCACCCTTTGGGTACCGTACCCTAAAAAAATCAGGTGGCTCATAGTTACATGTCCAGGTACGTTTTGATTTCTTTTAGACAAGCATGTATGTTCTATTTATTTCAAAAATGCGACTTTTACAAAATGACCTATTTTTAACGATTCTGTCTTCTGTCGCTCTAATGCACGAATAGTAAATGAACTGTCGGTCTAGCGTTCACCGATATTTTGTCTGTCGGAATCTAGTGATAGACTCAAGTATAACCCCCTTTACATAGCCATATCTTTCCATTTGCACGTAACCCCCAAAGCTAAGAATGATCCGTGGACATGTGTACAAGTAGGTACAACGGACTTTAATTAGAGACGGAGGGCTTTGGAAGCACGCCAACGATGTGCGATGGAATTTTGACACAAGAGCTTTTGTCATTGGCCTACACTCGATCATCCTTTATCATCTGACGGCGTCAATTTCACACCTCGTCAGCTTCGAAGACGACGAGCTGTTATGCTACCTTGTTACCTAACTTCATCATGTGATTGATGAATTGGACAACTCAGTCATTTCGATCGTTAAGTAGTGCCAAAGTGCGTCAAAATAAATCTCTGTCATCTTTGGAAAAGTTGAAGCTTTTCCTTAGAAACCCTTACAATGTTCTGTTCTGATACGATTTTATCGCTTGCAAGTTATCTGGTCCAAACAGTATTCTTTTAAAAATCGCCTGTTACGCATACTTATTTGTAATCCTAAGCAGTAAACTCGTATTGCCTAATCGCGGCAGCAGTTGTTCAAACCGTCACGTTATAACAAGTATAAGGCAGTAGGTATAGCTACTGGTTATTCGACGATTTCAAATTTGTACAAAAATAAATGGCGAACAGGCGAACGCACGTGTCACCCACACGAAGGTCTGTGTGTCTTCAACACGTGCATTTGGTCACTTACTGCGCGTCAGATTTGGAAATCATGCGTGTGAGCTCGTCCCCACAATAACCCCCGAAGAAAAGAGGGATGTTATTAATTTGAAGTGTCTGTGTATATGTGTATCTGTGTACCTGTGTATCTGTCTACCTGTGTCTATGTGTCCGCTCCAAATCTAATCGAATAGACTGATTCGATGCGGTTTTTTTAGTCGCAAGTCTCTTTAGTCGAGATGGTTCTTAGCTATGTTTGATGAAAATCGGTTTAGCCGTTCCAATGTTTGTGGGGGTGAACGCTTGAAAGCCGGGGTTTTTTTTATTTGTCTGGCAACTAAAGCTGTTTTTTATTTGTGAACATTTTTCCATAGTGCTAACAGCGACGAAACAAAATATTATGATTTGAAGCAAAACGATATCAGACTGATATGATAAGAGTTCATGTTTTGTAAACTTTGAATGTAGGTATGTGGAATCTTTCACTCCACTATATTACGCCCGCGACTCCGTCCGTGACAACGAAGAGAAATAGAATAAAGTATTTGTAACATTACTTGTATGTTCGTACAAGCTACGTAAGCTTTGATCTCTAATTGGATCTTCCAGGGGAACTTCATGAAAAACTGCCGACTGTATAAATATAGATGTTTAGTATAATATCATGACTTGAAAGGGACAAGTTTCGACTCGATATAAGAGTATAATTTTCTCAGTTCTAATAATTTTTATTATTTTCTCATAATATATTTTATAATTTTCAGTGGACAATTTTCGGTAAAACTATTAAAAATACGCTTTCATAAAACAGTGCTAGTGACGTTATTTTTCTCGAGCTATCTTAATAAAAAATATTCAGTAAACATTTGAATATTTATGATTATGACTCAAAAACATATCAGTATTTAATAATAATAGCGGTTGACCGAATATGTTATATTTAGTGACTGATAAGGTGAAGGTTAATGGATTTAATTATATTTTTTAAGCGGCTCTGACATTTTAAATTAAATATGTTATTGATAAATAGTATTACAGTTTGACTATGCCTGGGAATTTTTTATGTACGTATAAAAATTGCTTCATATTGATTCACATTACTGTAGAAGTCGATCGAGTGAAGCTATCATTACAAATAGGCGATATACAACCAACTTATTCCTGTTTTTCGACTGTTGTTCCGTATTGAAACCATCGGCTCTACTTTGCTCAAACCCCATAAAGACTATTAAATTTCTTTTATTTGATTTACATTATCATACAAAAGCTCTTCTACAAATACAAATTTTAGTTTTTTTTTTTTTTTATTAATACCTACTTAATAATATAAGTATGTATATTGATACGATTGATATATAGAAAGTAAAAAGTATCTCAGAATTCTTGTTACTTTTTACATTTTTTTTGTTACGTTGTAACTTTCAAAGCTCCTTGATATTTTCTCTAAGTGATCCTAAATATTTAACGTGGGTAAACTCCGAAAATTCGATGTTTCGATACTAGGTTGAGATCGCACTCCCAAGGGCACAAATATATGACTAATCTTCCTGACTGGAATGATACCTAACTTTACGTTGTTTGATCGATGCAAAGAGCAAATTGCGCCTTAAATTCTTCCGGATGGGAGTTGCCATTCATTGAAACATACAAGAAAAAAATCTGCCACTTTTTGCGGAAGGTCGGGCGACAAAGGTTCCACATACGCAATTTTTTACACACACTTACGAGTAAAATTTCTGTTAATATAAAAGATATCGTAGAAGCCAAATATGCCGAACAACAAGCTCGTGTGCGACATCCACGAAACGGAGAGCTGTTATCAAAAAAAATTATGTCACCACCATAACCATAACTGTCATTTAAAATATATACAAATATTTCATAGCTTTATGTAATAATAAAATACTTAAATAAAAAATAAACTTTCCTGATAAATTGCTTATATATACGTTTACAGATAGTTTACACTTTAAGGCCGTACCTGAATTTTCCGGGGTCCAGTGCTGCCCCCATTTAAAATAAATCATTTAAAAAAAACGGAGACATTATTTAAAATTTTGCAACTACCAAGTCCTAGATAACCCTTCAAAGTATTTTATGAACTACTGTTTACAGTTTAAAGTGAGAACGTTAAGCTTTACCACGCACATTTGCGAAAAACGGTCACTTTTGGCAAATGTGCGTAGTAAAGTACTCATTATAAATTGTAAACAGTAGTTCATAAAATACTTTAAAGGGTTATCTAGCATTTGGTAGTAGCAAAATTTTAAATAATGTCTCCGTTTTCTTTGAAATGATTTATTTTAAATGGGGGCAGCACTGGACCCCGGAAAATTCAGGTACGGCCTTAACGGTTTTACGGTTTTTCAACTTGTTGCATTGCAGTGCATGTTCCATGTAGATTGTAATCTCTGATACGGCCACATGTTGATGCTGTAGATACAATAAGGAGTATTTCTATAAAGAAAAAATAAACCGGCCATACACATACACCCAACAAAATTTAAACTTTTCTTGGGTAGCTTTTATTTATTTACAAAATTCATGTACAAAAAAGACAAACACAGAAACAAAGTTAGAAAATAGAGTACATAGGTACTGGTACTGCTTATTTCATAAGAAATCTGTTTCAATGTGGTTTCCATAAACTATACAGAAATTTTCGTTGAACTCTGTAACTATTAGAGTATTTGTAAAGATTTCCTTTCCATGAAACTGAGAATTTATAACAGAGAGTAAATTTGTTAGGGGATGTTATCTTGGAGTTATTGCGCTATACATTATATTCGTAATCCGTATGATTTATTGTGGAAACTTACTCGCTGTTATCAACCAGCTGTAGTGTTGATAAAGGTAATCTGGCAGAATCAATAGTAGATTGTGAAATGTTGGCCGTTACGGCACAAAGAGATTGTTCACCGATGTGGGCATAGTTTTCAAGGGGCCTAATTGTTCAAATTGTAATCATTTGTAGAGCAAAGGTTTGACCGTAAACAATGTCGCCGTGGTAGAGGCAGAGCTTTTTAGGGTTCCGTAACCAAAGAGTGCTAGCGGAAGCCTATTACTGAGACTCCGCTGTCTGTCCATCTTTCCGTCCCTCTGTCACAGGGCTCTACATCTTAAACCGTAATAGCTAGATACTTGAAATTTTCGCTGATTATTTACTGTGGCCGCTATGACAACAAATACTAAAAATAATATGAAGTTAAAAAATAAAGGGGCCTTCATACAAGGAATGTGTTATTTTCAGCGTATGTACGGAGATACGAAACCCTTTATGTACGTCTCCGACTCGCACTTGACCAGTTTTATTTTTTGTGTATAACCCTTCACCTGATGATACAAATGAGACAATAGTAAAAAAATATTAAACAATTGACTTAAGCTTATATGCTCCCAGTTGGCAGGTGAATTGATACTTGATGTTAGTAACCAAGCAATTACCAGGTATTTACTGTGTAAAAATAGACTATTCACAGATTTAGATATGGCCGTTAATTGTTCAAATGGTAAACATTTGTAGAGCAAATGTTTTTCCGTAAATTGTTACTCAACTTTGCTGTGGAAGAGGTAAAGTTTGTTTTGCAAGATATTTTTCGTTTATCATTGAATTTAGAAATCAACAAAAAGGGGCATCAACTGTATGAGTAGTATTTACAGTTATAGCGTAGTTTTGGATACGGCTGTTAATTGTTCAAATGCTAAACATTTGTAGAGCAGCAAGGTTTGATAGCAAATCATTGCTCAACTTTGCCGTGGTAGAGTCTACAACGTATTTTTCTTATACGCATAATATTGACATTAAGTATTACGTAGTATAAAGCATAGATTTGGCCACAATCACAAATCGCTGTAGTAGACATAGTGACTCTACCTACTGTTCTGGGTTCGATCCCCAGCCAGGGCAAGTTGGAAAATGACCTTTTTCAAATTGTCCTGGGCAAGACCCAGGACAATTTGAAAAAGGTCATTTTCTTTCAAGGTGTTTATCAATAAGTATATGTATTTATCATAAAATATAGTATCGTTAAGTTAGTATCCCATAACACAAGTTTAAAACTTACTTTGGGGCTAGCTTAATCAGTGTGATTTGTCACTATATTTATTCATTTATTTGTAACTACGTGAGTGATTTTATTATAAGCTTTTGTTTAGTTTGACCTGTCCCGTTGTCTGAGTCTTGCAAGCTAAATTAGACCCATATCCCATTATTCGATCGAGTTGAAACTTCACATTCTTATGTTAGTTAGGTGACAATGCAATATTATGGTATAGCAATGGCCTGATCTTATGATGAAGTCGAAAGGTGGCTACGGCATCTCTGTGATAAAACAACATAAGCCCACCGAGTTTTGGCTCAATTGATTCGTCTTGAGGAACACTTTAAACCTTTTACTTCATTGTTTTAGATAAAAGCTTTTTTGTAAAAATATTTATCTTTGATAGTAACAGCTATGCAACATAATCTAGGTATCTATTGGTAGAGCTAAGACATTATCTCCACGGGCGAGAGAATCGCGACTATATTTCCGTCGTCCCTAATTGCATACTGGCTCTATAAACCAATCACGCCGCGATATCGTCGATATTCGGAAAACGTCAAGCTCGTAGTGTATCGCCGCGCGCTCTATCAAAGCGATACTATTATCACGTCTTATGCCTAATAGGGCAGACAGAGCTTGTTGAGTCTTTCGGATCTAAGCAGACAGCGTCCAGGGCCGCAAGACCCAAAGGCCACGGGATGATTGGCGGGTAGATGGAAAAATTAATCAAAATAGTAACGGAATGCTAGTCGCGCCGCCTATTGATATTCATATATCATACATAATACATGAAAAAGATTCAATACCAAATTGAATATACAAGTAATAATAAATAGTGTTTGTTATCGTATTAAAAATATGTATTTAAAATGATAAGCCACAACAATAAATTGATTATACACTATCGAAAAAACTGCATTCGTATCTAAATCGATAAAACTATTTTGTTAATAGCTTTTAATTTTCGACGAATTGCATCCTGTATTATGGACATATCAATCAAAAATAAAGGCTTGATACTGGGATTACAGTCCGCAACAGTTTGCGGACATTATCTTATCTGCTAAGTTGGCACTAAGTAATCTGCTTGCCACTGTACACATCGCAATACTGCATTTCTAAAGACGCCTTTATTTCATAGAGATAAAGGCCCGTAAAAATGACACGCTTGATCAATAGGCTAGTGTATAAGAGCAAGTGGCTCTGGCTGGCGGTTTGCTCATTAAAACATGTTGGTCGCAGGTGCCCGACGCACGTCTCTGCCTACCCCTGCGAGCGCAGGCGACGTATACACAGAGTTCTCCACGGTACGAAGGCTAGAGGAGGTGAGTTGGTGAATTTGTAACAAATAAAAAATGCTGGCTTTTTTAGGGACTTGCAGTTTCTATGTTTAGACCCCGATCACGAATTAAAGATTGCGATCGCAATTTTCTAAGTAGACTTTATCATTCGTAAGTATTATGGAAAGCAACGATAATTCTTTATTATGTTTCTATCATTCATTACGTTTATCTCATTATTCATTAATTTTAACAACATATACCTACTTTATTATTTTGTTTACGACTGAGTCGTACTGTTATGAAGTATATTCCAAATACATTCATGTACTTTTGTTTGACTTCGTATATTAAGGCATATTATTTAAGACAAAAGGAAATCTGAAATATAACTTCACTACTTTTAAAGTTTAAAATCCATTACTGTAGTATTCATTCATACCGCACAAACCAAGAAAAACAAGAATTTTTCCTTTCTCTACATTTATTGTAAACAACAACTGTTGTTATTCATTAAAGTGTAAAGCCCTGGATTTTGTAATCAGTATCGTAAGATTAGAGGTTGATTCATCGATATTTTATTTTTTAATTGTAGAGCATAATTATTAAGTGTTGTGATGAACTTCCCCTACAAATAAAAATATATTAGATTGATCAATTTTCAAGGTCTTATTTGAAAAGCTATTTTATTTCTATCTTCCGCTCAATTCATTATCTCGATTGATATAAATTACTGTCTTTTTAGCAGTTGTATGCCAAAATAGAATCATTTACATTTAGAAATAGTCGAGCGACTTTTACTTGAGATTTGTGTTAGATCTGTGTAAGATTCAATTCTGTTTTTATATAACATATAACAGAAAGTTGATCACTATTGTTAAATTTTTGATTGTAGAGACGAAACGACATAAATTGTCCAATAATATAGATAGATCTCTGCCAAATGGGTTTGTAATTTTTGCTGAAACTTTATCAAGTCATAAAATTTTGGTCAATATCATTTCAGTAGTTTGTAATAAAATTTATTGCTGTACGGAATTATCTAATTTTGAGGATTCTTTTCTTCTTCTTAAACTTTCTTTACAGTTGGTAGAATGCGTGCCACACTTGCCTTCAAACTTGTTCTTTAAATGTTCTACATTACTATTTCTTGGCCTTTCTTCATCTTACCTTTTTTGTTTATCTTTTCTTCCAGTTTGTTTTTAAAGAAATTGTTAACATTTTTAAATAAGTTGTCTTATCATATAATGTCGATCCCGGCCTAACAACTCAATGTAAATGGCAACCAGTGTACAAATTAACATGGTTAGCATCTGCTGAAGAAGCTCCTGTTGTTTAGGTGTGTTTTTGGTTATTTGTTCATTATCAGCGAATATTAAATTTTCCGTTGCATTTATTGATGTGCAGTTGACACAGTAGTTCTGTGATTCATTACTGTGGGGAAATACTCGACTTTAGTTTTATCATTATCTTCGGAAAAGATCGGCTAGGTACTTTTACAATATGTTTTTTCAGATTTTGTAATGACCTTCACGACAAAGTTTATTTATTTTCTCACAAAACTAATTTCTTGATTTGTAATATCTGGTTGAGTAAAGTCCATTGAACAGCTGCGTCGCAGATTTCGCACGCGCTTGTTCCCAGAGCTTCGAGTTTTATCCAGTTCTCTAACATCCTAGCTGTTTTGCTCATTTTGTTTTACAAGACTGGCTCTGCGTGTGCTATTTGGTTTATTTATTGCTCATCATTGTATCTAAAGTATTTTAATGACTGTTGAACTATTTGATTCATGTGCTTGACTTATTTTGTTTGGTGCCAATTATATTCTTTTATATAACAATGTCTAAGATGTATTACACAGCACTTGTCCAGTTGCAATGGGAACGTCCTAGTAAACATTGTAAAAAATATGCGGGGTCAAATAAGGTTCATTCACTGGCAGTGGTTGGACAGGTATCTGTAGAGCGGGCTCCAGTGGCGAGACAATGCTGTCCCCATGTCCCGTCCCGGACACGACTAGGTAGGACCGATCCCTGCTGAGGGTGTGTGTGAGCGTGTGGCTCGTCGCCACTGTCGGCACACACTGGCGCGCTGCGCAACATTGATTCGTGGACCGTGCGCGATCGTCTGGCTGGCCGCCTCAGTCACCAGTGCGCAACGCCAAGAGATACAAGTGTTTAGCGCCTCTGAGCGCTACTTTTATTTTTGCGTTATTTTTTTTTGTGCAACACTGAGCTTTAACAAAGAAAACCTGTTTTAAAACTCATGTTTCATTCGCTTGTGAATAAGATACACCGATGTATTGTTTATTCTTAGTGTGTTAACATCGATTCGCTCTCTACCTAGTTTGGTTCCTGTGTGTTGAGTAATATTCTGTGCCAGTTGCTAGTGGTTGTGCTTGTGATAGAATCAGACGATTTCATCGTGAATATTTGTGAACGTGTTCCAATTTGGGATTTCACCACGAGCGGGCTAAAGGAAGTTTATAGTCAAGTGAGTTATTATAACCTTTTTTGTTTTTTAGTCATGCATATGAACTAAATATCTTTTTTGGGAATGTATGCATTTTGCTATTTCTAAAACATTTTGATTTACTGGTTTACGTATTTTTTTGTTTCAATTTTTATCTTTTTTAATGATTTTACATAAATTTTAAGTTGTTTGGTTTGCGCCTTGACTTTTTTAAAACCAGTTTTGTAATGGTATTTAGTTGTAAAACTCCTTGAAAGTTTGAATCGTTTAGTTGTTGGAAATCACCTTCGGGTGCCGTCATATGGCCGCGAGCGCGACGCAGTGGTAGGTCGCCGTCGGGCTCAGCACATGCAAGTCGCGCCACCACCACGTCACCGACTGAGCGAGCAACCGACCGGAGCCGCCCGTCGAGCCACACAAGACCCCACACCTCTTATCTCGACCTCGCTGTCGAACAAATTTGATGCCCGAACATTAAATATTCTTTACACGTGCAGCGCTGCAGGAGCAGTAAACTTGGTTGAGGTTATTTTAGCTTTCAAGACTACAAACTACAATTACTTTTCAAATTTTGACTTTATAAAAATTGGAGATTTGTAATAATTACAACATGAATGCATTTCAAGGTAAAATTACATTAATAACTCAGAACAAAACAATATTATTCTTAATTATTTTAATTCCTTCGACGTAAACGATAAATCCTATCCATTTCTGTCATTCATCATTATTTATCGTCTGTCATCTAAATAAGTACCTATGTATTTGAAGCTCCATCTGGTTGATAATGAATTGTAATACGTATTTAGTTATCATGCTGATGGCAGACAGAGTGGCTACAGCGCCATAACCAGACAGTCACACGCCACGGCAATGCATTGTGTTGTAAATATAGAAAAACTCGAGTCTCCAATAGAAAATACATTTCCATATCATGAGACTAAATTGAAACGTTCTCGTGTTTCTGAGACACAAAATATTAAAACAAACGTTTCACATGCCCAGCAAAACCATCGACAATAAAATCTAGCATATCTATCTTCGTCAGGGATTTGAATAACTTTATTTCGACCGTTTATTTATTGTTTTGTTCTTCTTTGTTACCTTTCTATTCTTCCCTCGTCACAACTGGTTCATGCTCTTAGACGCAATTGTGAAGTGACATCAATGCATCTCATGTCGGTTTGATTGTGTACACTTGTTCTTGCTTCGTGAAGTCCTCGTTGATATCAATTGTATTGTTAGTGTTTAATAAAGTTATAGTTTACTTTTCTATGTCTAGTGTAAATTTTACATTTGTGATTTTTCATAGTTAATTTATTGGATAGTCAACTAGGACTTTTGTATACACGTTTATTCCCTAAGGGCCAATATACTCACGCTCTAACATGAAAAATGTCCTTGGGCAGTCAGACGACAAACATGCATATTGTTTTAGGGCTCTATGTCAATTTGCGGCCAATATGGGTAAAAAATAGAACTTATTCCTTCATATTATAAATTACTGGGGTTAAACCATTATCCACCAAATTCAAGTTGACAATGACAGATGAGATAATGTCACTTTACTAGATGTCACCTAGTTTGGGCGGATAATGGTTTAAACCTATATAGTAATAAAGTTGGTCTGTGTTTTAAAATAAGATGGATTTAGTTAAGATAGTCCCCGCAACAACAATGTACCTACATTGGCATTGGATATAGGTAGTTTAACATCAACGATGCTTGATATTTCATAAAAACAATATTCAAAAGACGACGTTTCCATCTACAAGTTTTCAACTAAAATTGTAGCTTGCAACGTAGGTAGTTCTTTTATCCTATTCTTCTTTGCGTGTCGATGGTCTTTTATTTGTCTATATTTTGATAAACAGTGATGTGACATATACACCGCATTTGAATACTTTACATTTTATAGATTACTATCTAAAGAATACTAAACAAAATATTATTACAATAAAAAACGCGCAACAAATTCATTTAGCAGTCTGCTCGTACAGAATCAGTGTAGACTTCCTTTTATGCTATGTTTACATGAATAAATGATTGCAGTGTATTTATTACACACATTACATTGATAAAATCTAGTTATAAATTGTGGCAATAAATAATAAATCAAAATTGTAGTTGATTTAAGGAAAACCATGTTTATTATATATACCGTCTAACAAAATATACTGAAACTATTTTAACGGTGAATTCGGTCCATGATACTGAATAACTTTTCAAAAGGAAAATAATATATTGAAATATAAATAATTATTCTTAACTAACTATACAAACTCGGATCAGCTAATCCCTTAACTTGTATGGGAGGCCAGAAAATATTTTTCATATTTCAATATATTATGTTCCTTGGGGAAAGTTGTTCAGTATCTTGGACTGAATCCACCCTTTAAATAGTTTCAGTAAATTTTGTTAGACTCTGTATAACTCATAATTAAGCATTTGGCAATCGTAAATTATAACTAAAGGAAGAAGAAACAAAGATTCTTGAACATTTGTCATTGTTGACGCCAAGGATTTTGTTGTAAATTTATTATTGTCTCGCAGAATTTTATGACTCCTTCCTGAATCTATTTGTATGTTTTTTCTTAGTTGTCATAATATTTCCTTATTTTTTATGAATCAACCCAACGTGTCCATCGTGGATAGTTGTTATTTTCAGTTCAGAATATTGACTCCGTCCGTATTTCCGTAATAAATTAATCGTTATGCTGCCGCGCCCCCGCTGCGCCGGACTTGTAACAATATTTTTGGACGTTGTGAATGCCTTGTGATTCCCGGCAGAGTAGAATAGGACCACTTCAAGTCTTCCCGTGGATGTCGTAGAAGGCGACTTAGGAAACACAAGCTAAACAAAGCTTATAAACATCAATGACACCTTACCAACCCGTCTGGCCAGAGTGGAGTGTAGGCCAAATCCTCTGACTGCTCTGGTCAAGTGTGGCTCTGGTACAGAGTAGGTCGTGCTCCTGCAGTGGAGACTAATAAAGACCTGATGATGTGGATTATTGGTTGTAATGCCTATATTTTTAGTTATCAACGTGGATATTCCATTTAATTGTCCTTTATACGAGTAATATATGATAGATAGATAGATGTTTTTTTTTCGTAATTGAAATACATATATTATATTTATTGTGTGAGCCATTGATATACATGGATAACTTATGAATCAACCGTCAATAAATGTCAACAGGAATTATCGTTTATCTTGTGAATAAGACTAGTAAGTATGTAGTAATGATACATACGGGTAATAAAAAAGTAATTGTACTAAGTTGTTAAAAATCACTTTTCCTTTATCTGCCTTCATCGAGATCGTCCTTGGTTATGTTTTTACAAGTATTTTATTCTCTCTTTTATACTAGGTCTTAGAAAAAAAGATATTTTTCTTTTTAAGTTTTCATACCCCATATTTCCGCCATTTTAAAAAAAGGTTGAAAAATTGAGGCGATTAATAAATTCTATAAAATTATCGAACCTGCTCACAAAATTTGACGAGAGCGTTGAGAAATGCGACCTGTAGGCGAAATCAGCAGGATATCTGATCTGGACATCCGGACTCACGAAAGAATTTTTGCCAAAGTTGAAACGGGAAGCTTCGCTCGCTCAGTCAGTAATGAATGTCTTTATCGAAAGTAATATTCTGATGTTACCATTCTATATTCGCAACCAGTCCAGCCAGCCTACTTTACCTACTCTGCACATGGTGTTTGGTCGATCATGATCATTTAATGATGATGCACAGTCATATGATTTCATACACATAAACACATTATGCAAACAGTATGTGTGTTCACAAATATTGGCTTTTACCTAGCTTTTACCCGGCTTGGTAAACCGCACCGTCCGTCATTCGGTTGAATTGACGTTGATTTGATTGTTTTAGTGTATTATGATCATGAAATAAGTTGATTATTTTATATCATGTAATCGCTGGCAATCTTTTTTTAGGTAGGTATTTTTATTTTATTTCTTCTGTTGTATTGTAAAATTGCAACTTAGTTGTTGATGGTATTTTCATTAATCACCTTTTATTTAAGTATAGTTTTTGAAATTAACTTTTAACAATGCATGCATATGGCATAAATTGAGTAGGTATTCTCATCGCTCTTTTCTCATTTCTCTTATGCAAGTTCTGCAAAAGCGAATTCTACGGTATCCTTTCTTGCAATACTTATTATTTTCATCTTCATTGTTTTTTTTTACTAATGTTTGAATAGTAAGTACTTCATCAGCCTTTACAATTGCAGTAGTCAGTATTTTATTTAATTACAAAATACATATTAAAAATACTTATTGCATCATCGCCTTCGTTTGATGCGGTTAGAGGTTACGAATGTTACTATTAATTGCAGTAGTCGCTAGTCAGACAAACGCCTTGAATACCATAATATTTAAATTAAAATGACCGGCGTCTCTGTTGTCTCGCTAAATATCGAGTCTACTCGCATTGAGCCGCCGATATCCGGTTCCGCACGTGAAGCCATTTTCGGACAAACTGCATTTAAGGTCACATTATTGTTGGATGTCAGTTGTGCACAGAGTTCGTGCGCAGTGAAAGTGGCGGTGCGCCGTGGCACCAGCACCGCTGCGCTGTCGCAACAAGCAATGTTACACTGAGGGTTCTAGAAAGCTTACTGGAAATTTCCATTACAACAGCTTATAGCCTGCATCATTCCGTTTGGTTTCGAAGGCATGTAGTTGTACTGAAATAGTCTTGTTCACATTTCCTGATAATAATTTTAGTATTTAATTGAACTTCTTGAGGAAAACCGCGTATCAAGGCAACACATAAGTTAATAAGAAATATTGTATAGTCTGAATACTTGGTTGTTAATACCAGATGTTTCCTCCTTATCAACGCTGGCCCTTGTTTCCTGATTCATCAGCTGCACTGCACTCGCCACTGCACATTCGATTGTGTAAAGCATCCATCAATCACTCAATAACAATATCGTTTAACGCTGGCACACTCGAGCAGTTGGCGTGTGATTCCGCCTCTATCGCGTGGGGATCCACGTGACCTCGCGACACTCCACTCTACTACAGTACGATAACCTACCAACTCGTAGTAAACCAGCATAATCCGCTCATCATTAAAGAAATGGGTTGTAGGCGTGAACTAGTGTCAAAAAAGCCAATCAAGTACAAGTACACATTGTTGCTAATGACTTGTCCCTCGTCGTTATGTAACGTTTGTTCAGACATTCGTCGATTTTATTTGGCCGCCATCAGGCCAAGATCAAGGCAAAAGGAAGTGTTAGGTTGTTCAATATACACATTGAATATGTCGTTAGGTCGTTATGACAAGTCGCAATTCCATTCATTTTATCGTTGGAAGAAAAATATAATTTCGCTAGCACACCAGTCGTAGGTTTTGATTGATAGACGTTTGTTATAAAATGTCTCCGAATAAAAATAGCGCCAGATTTTTTTGACCGGGAACGTCCATTGCTCAATCTAATTTTACTATGTTATTTACTTACTGTACTAACACGAAACTCCTAAAAAGTTGTGTGAATGAAAAGGATGAGTCAAATGTTTGGCTCACTTGGCTCACGTTTGTTTTCTTTTCGTTCAATTCTAAAAATTGAGTCTGCAAAAATTTCACAACAGTAAAATCAAACTTGAATCACAATATTTCGTTTTATTAAGTCAATATTGGGAAATTTTATTTCATAAATGGCTTTAATGCTATTTTAATCGTTTTGTGTTATTAATATCAGTCTGAAGGTATAAATAGGACCATCGAGCCATATATTGCTGTCTACGGTGGGTGCAGCGCGCTCTTAATCTGAGTCATCTGTAACAATCCCAGCATTTGTTCCTGGAAACTTTCAGCACTGCAATTTTATCGCAGCAGTCACTGGCCTGAATATTTTTTGGCACCTTGGCTCTATACGATTTTGTAGTCTCGTGACTCTACGTAGACTCATCTGTCATTTGAATTCCATTCAGCATATTAAGAGTGATACTAAGCAGTTTGATATAAATTAACGAGTTTACACCTTAGTATCAAGTCACGTGTGCTGGAAACCGCATTCGACCCAGTGACCCGGCAGTAACCCATATTTTCAAGTCCACCGCACCCTCGCTACGTTGCTTCTCGCTGCAGTTACTTGACGACATCTCTCGCGTGTCTCTTGACACATGGAAACAACCCCAACCTTAATTTATTCCAACTGAGCCTTACTCCAAAGGGAATCAAGTTTGATGAACGGTTCTTGATTAACTTCAATAATGTAGATTATTGTAGATAGTTCAAGACCCTAAGGATTTATTTCATTAAATAAAACAGCACAGGGTGAAAGTGGGTTCAGTTAGTGGGGTTCCTAAGTAACTCGAAATTATTGACCTCCACATCTTAATTATTACTATAACGAATCCTTGAATGCTGAAATTGCTTCAGCGTATTTGCTCAAATTATTTCCTCCTGAAAAACTTTTACTAATTTTATTTGTTTACCTTGTATTGTTATATTGTGAAAGGTCTTTTGTTTTCATTGTACTCGTATATTGTGATAAATATAAAAAAGTAAAGCTATAGCTATATAATGTATTTTTATATATTTTTACTATTTAATTAATAAACATACATTGATTAATATAGTAGGTACCTACTTAAATATAACATTGCACGGATGGGAAAAAAACGCTTATAAATGTTTGTTCAGATACAACAATACTATAGAATAAAATAGACGTAGAAGAATCCATTTTGCGTATATGACTAGTAGTATTAAAGTCACACTATTTGCTTTGTTATTATGTAGGTTATTTAAATATTTGGCTGAATCACTGTTGTTATTAGCATCGTCTATTTTGTCCCAATTTCCGTAACGATGCAACAACGTCGAGAGCCGAAAGTGATACCCAGAAATGGGGCCAGCCGTGTTCTGGAAATGGTGAAAATAACATTAAATACGAGGAACGTATTATATCACGACCTATATTCTTGCTCGTAAAAATGCAGAGATGGCCCTGATCATAATGAAACAGTAGAATAATACATTCATTAACCTATTTGATTTGACATTCTACTTGTAAAAATAGCGTAGAGGTAAGTGTTCTTTGTTTTTTTCATGATTCTTTTTTGTCTAGGTACTGTTTAACTGAGCTAATTTTGTTTTCTTTCTCTACCATGGACAACATTGGTCTGAGTGAACTAGATATTGATATTGACATTGACCTTGCCTTTGACTTACAGCAGTTTTAAATTAAAATATGTATTTATTTTTTGTGTTTTATATTGTACGATTTTTTTTATACTTTCAACCAGGTTTTGGACAAATCTTTGACAAATGCTACATTGTTCTTTATAAATTGTTGCATATTTTCGCGTATGTTAGTAACTTTAATTGAATGAATAGACATGTCGAAACAATGAAATGCACCGTTGACAGCTAACGGTGACTATATTCAACTACGAGTATGTCGAAACTGTGACCTCTCATTTGTTTGATAACCAGTACCAGTTCTATCTGGTTCTGGTCTTGCTATGCCACTCTTGAGTCTTGACCTTATTATGTTGCGTTCCCAAACATTTTCATTACCATTCTAGTTAACACGATACGAAGATCAAATACCATTTTGTATGGCGCGACAAGCAACGTCACAATTCATTGTTATTCTTATCATTATTCTGAAGGTTGCGGCAATAAATTCAGAAGCAACAAACGTTTCACATTTAGGATCGATTGGCTCTAAATATGTATATATATTATGTAACTTAAATATGTGGTTGCCCGTGTTGTTTGCAATAATAGCATTATTGTTTTATTTATGTTGCTCTATTTCTGCTATTGTTTTGTTTGACGTATGTCAAATTTCCCTGAACGAACTGCTGGGAAACGCTAGGCAAGGCGGGACTTTCACGTCACGAGTGCTTCTCTCGTTTGTATTTGCGAGTTCGAATCTAATTTGGTGACGTCGCTTGCTGGCAGTGAATAGAACACGTCGAGCGCTCGACGCAATCACTACGTGTTGCCGTAGAAATCGGCCGCGATTCTTTGCGTCATCGCTCCGTGAAACAAAAAGAAAATACAACATTGTCTGTGTTGGCAGTGAACCACAACCTATTCGCTCTCAACTGCAAACCAGCTGTTTACTATTTCTGTTAGGCTATATTTACGTTTACACTGGTAAACTTCGTTTTGGAATAATAAACTCGTTTTATTTAAATATTCAGCCCGCACAACGCACTAATCGAATAACAAAACAATAGCATCGAACAAAACTCAAAACAGCTCTCAGGTAGCTAACAGATTCGATTAAGGCCCGGTTTGCGGTCATGATGCGGGGTCAGTTTAACAGGCTGCCATTCCGAATAATTCTGGATTGTTTTTCGTGTGCTCGCGTGCGGTCTGCTGTGGACGTGACTGCCCCAAGCTGGAAACTTTTATCGAGTGCCCGGGCACTACACTCAATCAACTCACCTCTTGATTCACTTAAAACTAGTTCCAAGCGAAGCTGGGCCTTTGTATCTGAGTTCACATATATAAAAACAATGCTGTGGACCGTTCTTGAACTTTTCTTATTTAGAGCTCGTGCGCCCGGAGCTGATAAAATTACCACTATCAAAGCGTAAAGGTCGTTTACACACATTAATAGTCCGTTGCATTGCTGGTGAATTAATGTTTTGTTCTTGATGAAAGCATGCTGTTTTATAGTGCATCAGTAACTTTCACTATTCAACGTGAGGTCAGCATAGTGCAAACTTGCATTGTTCCATCTACTGATCACACCCCAGTAGATTCGCATTGCAATATTGCGCATTTAATTCATTATCTTTATTATTTGTGTAATCTGATATAGAGTTGCTTTATATTTTTGAATTCTTGTCAACATCGTCGGTACAGGGTACCGAACATATCTTGAATCTTGAAGTTACAAAGAAAGTAGTAACGTACAATTTCATGCATTGATATTGTGTTTAATATTTGCGTAATCTGTCATCATCAGGTCTTTTTTAGTCTCCACTGCAGGAGCTCTGCCATCTGTTTTACCAGAGCAGTCAGAGGATTTGGTCTACACTCCACGCTGGCCAGACGGGTTAGATAGTCTCATTGATGTTTATAAGCTTTGTTTAGCTTGCATTCCCCAAGTCGCCTTCTACAACATCCAAGGGAAGAGTTGGAGTGATCCTATTCTACTCTACCTGAAACCACACAGCTGGCACGGCACGCGATATATATTTATGTTTGAAATTCTGGGTACTTGACTTTATTTTGTGACACTAAAAAGAAATAGTTTTCTGAAAACAGCAAAAAAATTGGTTATTAAATGAAACAGGAATTAGCATTTCAAATATTAGAATGAAGAAAAGTGGGAGCATGGCGTGGCGAGCTATCTCTCTCATACGCGCGAAACCTATCGGTAGAGACGTCATATTTCTATAAGTGCATACTTATTCTGTTACTTGACAGTTTCTCTATCCACCTAATCCACCAGATTAAAGGCGCATAATTACTTATTTTTGAGCTGATTAAAAAAATCTTTGTTTTCGGTTCCAGTAGATTAGTTACTTTTTAATATGAATAATAAAAAAAAATTGTCAAGTAACGGCATATTTTGTTAAAGTACGTTAGTACTAGACTAGTACTATCACATTTTTATTCCTAATGAGACAGACAGAGCGTTTTGGGCTTTGCGGCTCTAAGCAGACAGAGCTAGACATGGGTAAACTCGACTCCGAGGAGTGTTTCGGCTCGCTGAATCTTACTCCGCATCCGGTACCGACTCATCTTAATGATTCCTACTCCCTTATCGGCTCCTGCTCCGAGGTCCGTTAAGTTTCGCTATTGAATCTACAGAATACAGACGTCCTTTCTGGTACCGGTTTCAATACAGAATAATATTGACTCCCAACTCCCGATTCCTCCCGAGACGCGGTGGAGCCGAAACGCGGCTCGCGGCTCGCGACCTGACAGGCGCCGCCGGTTCCCGGCGGGACCAATATCGGTGCGGACTCAATAACTCACGGGTGCCGATAACGATTACCGGGATTCAGTACGGGTATCGGCTCCTGTTGGTAAATCGGCTCATTTATATATTCGAATCCGGAGTTACCCATGTCTAGACAGAGCCAAGGGCCCCAAGAGTCTTGCTTGAGGCCCTTGGCTCTGTCTGCTTTATTGTCTTGGGCCAAGACCCAAAGGCTACTTTTAGCGCGATGAGAAGGTGGTAAAAGGAATCAAAATAATTATTGGTTGTTAGCCGGATCGACTATTAACATGATTCGCACTTTCGCCCATTACCTCGATCGTTTATTAAGATTTGGGTGGGAAGAGAAGCAGCTGATACATTGTAAGTTTTTCTTTTCTCTCAGACCCGCATGGAATAATCTGTATATATTATTATGAATTATAGATATGTGTATTGATTATTAGAATTGCAATTAAACTTGTCAGTTTCGCCAAGTTATAGCCAGATTGGAGATCAAATCAAAAGCGTCTATAAAGTCTTATCATACCACATGCGAATTTAAGAGAAGTTGATGCCAAAAAAATACTGTACGGAAAGCAAGGGTTTCTCGCCACAGAAAAACATGCTGTTTTATTTAGCCTTTTTTGATTATTTCTACTATACCGCGACAAACTGGCCGATGGGACAGAAACGTTATCGAATAAGGAATATGCATGTAATACCATTCCGGCTCATATTTTTATTTTACCATTTCTATTAATACATTACCACGCCTAGTTAATTATTTTTCTTATAGACTCTTATTTGGATTAGAAATAAATTATTGAAAATATGCAAATATTGCGCGGGAACTTTTGACAAACAAAAGGGAAATGACGACAAAGTTCACAAAAGGGAAATGACTAGTTCGGGTGCGTTCCGTAGGACTGTCCGTCCATGTAGTTTGACTATCGATGACATTCGAAATGTATGTACTTTTATATAGAGGTGCAACAAACATCACTGGCTGATAATATCGAAAGTACCCAAAAAAGAAAAACATGCGTTGACAGCTTCTGTCTCTAGCGGATATTGCAGACGTTGACGTTATATTTTAAAATGGCGTGTTTTAGTTGTTATAATCTACTTGCTATTTTTAATATTTATTTTCCACACCATATACATGTTTTTCGGCACTGATTTATTTTTTGCGGCTATTTCTCGACGAGGACTATCGATTAAAAATATAAAAAAAATGCATGGATACTTTCTATTGCGACCACGTAGCGCCAAGCGCAACGTAGGACACCTACTTGCTTGGTAGTCAAACAATCTGAGTCTGCATCTAGCTTTTTCCACCCTCGTTGGAAAAATCTAAATGCAGGCTGCTTTCAATCGTTCGCTTTAGAAATCCTCGAGGAAGACCACTCTTTAGTAGTTGCCAGCAGTTATGTGGCTGAAATGATGATGATGATGATGCTGCTATCTTGTCGAATGTCCTAGTCTCTAACCTGTGGTACATACTAACCGTCATACTAATGCCATAGCAGTTAGTAATTGGAACATTTATGTAGAGGCTGTTCTTAAATCGACATTGTATTGTTTCAGGTGGACAGCGGCGGCGGTGGCTCGGCCGAAGTAATGGTGTACTCTCTTGGCTGGGGCATGGGGGAGCCGGAGCGGCGCGGCGCGGATCGGAAGCGCGCGCAGCCGCCCGCACAGCACAACACGCTGTCGCCAGATGATGGCCACGAAGTCGATGTTCTGCCGTTGCACAATCAGGTACTTACTTGTCCTCTATCTTAGGGCTTTTACAGACGAGATACAGTATGCCAGCGACGACAGTGGTCGCCGACCAGGGTCGTGATCTGTCGGTGGTACGCTCTAGTGCTCTAGCTCGTCTGTCTTAGCCCTGAGTCAACTTTAAGGTCTCTGTGTCCTTGTTTGTAAAAATAAACTGGCAAGTGCGAGTCGGACTCTGTACATGAAGGGTTCCATACCTCCGTACAATTTTTTAAATCTCTGAAGAAACACGTTTCTTATATGACGACCCCCTTTAAGTTTTAACTTTATCTTATTTTTAGTATTTGTTGTTATAGCGGCCATAGTAATACATAGTCGGTGAAAATTTCAAGTGTCTAGGTAATGCCATTATAAAGATCTGGTTTAAAACGCTGAAAAACACGTTTTTTGTATGACAACCCCCTTTAATCTTTAATTTTATTTTTAGTGTTCTTTTTGTTATAGCGGCCACAGTAATACATAATCGGTTAAAATTTCAAGTGTCTAGCTATTACGGTTCAAGAGATAGAGCCCTGTGACAGACGGACAGATAGACGGACAGACAGCGGAGTCTCAGTAATAGGGTCCCGTTTGCGTATGGGTACGGAACCCTAAAAAGAACTAAACTTTATATGAAGCAGCAAAGCACTTTTGGTTGATTGAAGGTGTACCACATGTTCTTCATATAGCAGGTTAGGATTCGGCAAAATGTCTCTTTTGTTGTGGTCTTATCCTATGTTGATGAACCGCTCATTATTCGACCTGTCTAGTTGGTAGATGGCGGATTGAAGTGGTTCAATGTGCAACGAATTGTTCCGATTCAATTTTCAATTCGTTTGAGCAATAGATTGATGCTTCCTTATTGTGTTGTGTAATGTCAAAGATTTCTTACTTTTAAAATACAATTGCGTGATCGACATTCCTCTTATAACTAAAAGTTCAAGTTATCAGATTGCAAGACTCGCTCTGAGATTGTCCAACTTAGAAAGTTAATCAAAGTACACCTGGGATCTAAATAGTTCGTTTCCCTACAGGTGGAACGCCATTTTGAAGGGTTGTTGTTGTAAACTCACGAATAGCTTTTATAATAAGGAAGCTACCTATCTATTTATATAAACACAAAGCGCTAGGGTTGACGTGGGTTGGTGGGTGGTGGCGGGTGAACGTCAGTGCTGGCACCCGTGGCTTTTGACATCAAAGCAAACGCTGTCCTATCTGTGCGATGCTATCTATACTGCTAATTTTCGTTTTACCGTATCTGTACAGATTACCTCGATAAAGTGGATGAGATTCTAATTACTACCACATTTTATCTGGATAACGGAATTTACGCATGTTGTTGTAGTTGTTGTTAGATATAGGTTACACACTCAGTATGGCATCAGTTCAGTCCATCAGTCTGGTCAGAATGATCGTGTAACCCATGGAATGACAGACTGATGGTTCCGACTGATGAAAATTATAATTTTGTCAGTCTGTTTTTAATGATGAAAGACTGATGGGAGACTGATCTCGTCACCCGGTCGTATCATTCTCGCGTCAGTCACCGTACTTTACTACACACCATACACCAAGGTACATAAGGTACATTATAGCTCTTTGCCGTACTCGTACATTTTATCAGTCTGCTGTCAGTCTAGATTGCCGTGTAACCGTGAAAATCATCCATCATTCTGGCGTCAGTCAAGTCAATCCAGACTGATAGACTGAACTGATGCCAAGCTAAACGTGTAACCTTGCTCTTATAAGTTCTACCAAGAAGATGAAAAGACAAAGTCTTGAAACTATTTGGTTTGCAGAGAAGGTAGATATTTATTTTTGCAGTTGTAATGTATTTGGTATTCTACATGTAAAAGTTAAACCGCTCTTATAGTTTGCAATGGCAGATTTTAATTTAGTGATGTAGAGCTACATAAAGCTTACCGCTAATGTTTATAAAATAAGGGTGTAAGTTTGAAAACTGTATTTACGAACAAAACAATCCGAGTCTATAATATAATGAAGGATGTCGAAACAACTGTAAAAGGAAGGTCAAGTGGAAATTTCTAATATAGCTTATAGAGAAAGATTGATAGAGACTTCGAAGGAATGTGTATGTCAGACATCTGATATAAAGAGACGTCGAATTGTTCGTAATTCGTATATGGTAGACATCAGGTTAGGACTCAATGTAGAGTTTTAGTATAACGCTACTGATTTAAAAGGCCATGTTTTTAAGTTGCATAAAAAGTCTTCTTTCTTTTAATTGGTAGCATATTCGCTATATATAACTGATTTAGGAGGGCTGATTTTTTATGTATATGATGTAGAGTCGTATAGTTATGTTTATTTTTTTTAATACAGCTGGTTAATCCTCTTCCAATGTATTAGCATTAATAATAACTTTTCCGACAATCGTAATCGCGGACTGCATGACTAACAGAGCGTGCCAGAACGGAATCTGCAGAGCAGGTGCGCATTAGTACAAATACAACTATTTGACACGGACTCCGCCATATATCAAGTCTATAATTACAGCAGTAGCATGCTATACATGTATGATTGCTGTGAATGGATGCCCTATTAAAATTACGAAGTCGATAATCTGGTTTGGGCGGGATTAATCCTCAGTATTCCTCAGCGATGCGGGGGCTTTGTGTTCAAAATAACGCGGGATGCGGATCGAACTTGGGTGGTGCATGGGTGCGTCACTAGTGACGCTTTAACTTGACCTCTTCCGTGCTTCAGAAACGGACCTCCTTTTGCGCTATGCTGGATCAAACATTAATATTTCTCTTCGAGATGGCTAAAACCTCATCAAATCAAACCTTCACAATCAACTACCTAGTTACTTTGCCCCGTATCGGGTGACACGGGGTCGTCGCGCCCCGCTCAGGTGTAAAGCCGTTCGATGCCGGGTCAACGGCACTACCATATTTTTTTCCTTTTGTCGACTTGTACTTATAATTTCATCGCTAACGTGCGCTCCAGACTGTTTCGTGCATGTGTGTTTACTGTACGTTCACACAAATACAGCTGCACACTGTAACAGTGCATTGATTTTATTGCCGCACATGGCTTGTCGGAAAATGTACGACAGTATTTGCAATTCGTACTTTCAATTTTCTTTCTACAAAGTGTTATCTGACAGACTTCCAGTGATTTAGGTAGTTGAACAAGGTGGTGTCGGTAGCTTGTCGCGAGTTCTATGGGTATTTCCCATCTCAAAAAATGCCCAACGCGCCTAAAGGAGTTCAATGCGAATTCTAGCTTAAGTATATATGTTTAAATTAGATTTCACATGCATAGTCAGCTTCTCTTATCGCTCGTCATCATCATAACATGACTGTGTGAGTAATAGTGTGACAGACACGTGTACAATTGTATATGTTGGAATTATACAAAACAAACAACAATATAGAACATTAGATCAAAACGCAATCTAATGCTTACCTAGAAAGTAGTACACTCATATATGACAAAACACCACTAGAATCAACGAGATCTATGTACTTATATTCATGTCAATGTGTAGAATCTATGTTAAAAATAGATGCCATAGTCGATATCTGATAGGTGAGCCGGATATGATAAACAGTGTAACCAAAACGGGGTGATCGCATCGCAAACCATTTGTTTAGCAATAATACGCCAAAGCCGCGTGACGACATGCAAATGTCGTAGCAATCAATAACATCGTACCTACGGGTTATTGACGTCTGCTCCTTTGATTTGGAAATTAATTCAAACTGATACTACTCAATGCTTGTTTGTCTCTTGGCCCAAAAAAAAGAATACGGTATTTGACAAATTTTGAAAAATCGTTATAATAAATTCTTTATTACATAATAAGCACAATATAGTAATATTTCCGGGATATCTATTGTATTATCAATATAAATCAATGTTTTTTATTTTTTTAACTTTATTACAAAAAATGTAACAGGCGGACTGACAGGTAGTGCTGAAAAAAGCTAATTTTGGGCGATTAGCACATTCAAATTATCTATAAATCATTATTATATTATTAAACATGTACTTAAAACATATACATATTTAAGGATATTGGATAATGTTGAAGTTTAAATTTCCACAACTGCGCCAAAAACGCTAATTTCTGTCATGGCGGCGCTTATTTGTCAAATGACGTCACACACATGTGACAGGTAATACGCACTTTACTTTCGTGTGAAGTCATCGGAGAAGACGCCATTCACAGGGTGTTTTCGTCATTATCACAAAATATTGTAATTTTATTTAGGATATAAGCCTCCTCCATTGCACGCATGTCATCTTTCCATCGAGTCAACTAGTGAGTGAGTAATGAGCCGCAGAAGCCACGGCTTCTGCGGCTCATCCATGGTTACCAGTTCATTATTATTTGTATCTGTGGCTATTCTTTTGGCTATATCAGCCATTTTAGTCTGCTTTCGTATCTCCGTGTTCCAGACACGATCTGTAAGGGAAATGCCTAACATAGCTTGTTGTGCCACTTTTAATTTACTTACTGTTTCCACCGTGAGGGTCCTGATCTCACAGCCATAGGTTATTACAGGCAGGACGCATTGGTCGAACACTCGTCGTTTGAGACACGTGGGAAGCTTCCCGAGAACATCGTCTAATTTTGCAAAAGGAGCCCATGCTAGAATGATCCTTCTTTCAATCTCCCCTTTTTGGAGATAGTGCTCAGGGATAGTGTTTGACCAAGATATGTATATTTTAACACTCACTGGATTCTGTGTCTGTTCACTGTAATGTGGTCCACACATTGAATTATTTAGTAGGGTCCACATCCTCATTGCTCATGAACTGGGTTTTGCTTATATTCATTTTAAGAACTATACGACTCGAGGTTTGCTGCAGATTTCGAAACATAGTTTGCACCTGTTCAAGAGAGGCAGATGTGAGCATGGTGTCATCGGCGAATCTCAAGTGTGTCAATCTCTCTCCATTAATATTTATGCCGTCCTCGGTCCAGTCTATAGTATGGAACATTGCTGCCGTAAACAATTTCGGCGAGATGGTATCGCCTTGTCTAACTCTACGAGATATTTCAACGGGTTAGACAGGTCGTGTAGCTTTATTTGTAGCGTTGCTTTGCAGTATATTATATAGACCAATTACCTACACCAATGTAACTAAAACATTGGCAAAATTACTTCCGGATCCGGATTTCGCGTTGGCAAATTAACATTGGCCTAGCCTCGATTCACTTCCGATAGTCACATAAAATGAACGTAATTTTCGTGCATCCAAGCACGCCTCATCTAATTTTGGTTATGAGTACATCAGTATTATATTATGTGAATACATAATCTCGTTACATATACATTCGTTATAGTCACACTGACATATTACATATACAGGCTGACTTTTAAACCACCAGCCAAATTTTTGGAGCAAGTTCAGTCCATGATACTGAATTACTTTTCATAAAAACAATTAACGAAAAACTAAAATAAAAATGCGCCTTTTCATACAAATCAGCGCTCAGTCAAACGGATTTTCTATGGGAGGACGAAAAATTTTCATGGATTTTTAATAACTTTTTTTATAGAAAGTAGTTCAGTATCATGGACTGAACTTGCTCCAAAAATTTGGCTGGTGGTTTAAAAGTCAGCCTGTATACGTTATACACCCCCTGTCACATTTGGCATGACTATCTACATACAACTCCCTCATCGCTGTGGCGTTATATGTGGATAGCTCCTTAGCAATCTGTCACTATTTCTGATGCATCACACCAGAAGATTTAGAAGGATATCTAGCTATTTTTCTAGGTTGCCGTCCATTCAATAATAATATTGCTGTTTATTTACTTTCTATCGTGGGAAGCTGTGTAACCAAAGAATAGGTTTCGCTGATTCATAAATCAGAAGAGCTTTGGCGTATCTCAGTAGCGTTTACACAACAGATTATACACGATCTAGAAGACACAGATAATGTCATCTTAAATTTATGTTCTCGACAGGTGGGCGGCCACACCAGGTTACTCGTGCTAAACGACAGCACGGTGATCAAACCCCTGAACATACGAGAACTGCATTTCTACCAGAACATTCCTGAAGACATACAGAACTTCGTCCCCAGATACAAAGGTGAGAATACATTCTTTCTCTCTATACATTAGATTGTGCCCGTTAAGCTTTTCCGATTCGCTCAATGCATCGTAATCAAATCATTAATTGCATCTTACATAATTTTCTTTAATAAATTGTCTTGTTTATAGATATCAATTGTGTTGTTCAATGTTGCATTTTTGAGCACTAAGGACTGTTTTGCGAACAATAAACGCTGTTACGGTATACGTAAGAATAAATTGTCTTTTATGGCTATATTTTGAAATACCGTAAAAGAAACATGTTTTGTGTAATATGTTAATCGGTGATTAATCACAATTTAATCGTTTGCGTCATTTAACGCAATTGCGAAGATAACTCGCACCACGCGTTAAAGCGTCATGTTTGGTTATTCTTTATCACTGTAAAGAATAACATTATATTGTTTGTTGTATACCAGCTCTCCTTACTGCTCGTAATCATCATTACATGTTGAGTAATGAGTGTGACAGAGACGTGTGCATGTTGGTATTGTACAAACCCGCCGACCGCGTACATAGGATGTTTTTTTTTTTAATTTTTGATCATCTCATGATCTATGTGTAGTTTTATTTTTTAAAGTTTCCGTTAAAAATCTGTTGTTCTGTATTTTTTATTTATTTTTATAACCTTATTTGTCCCATTGTTGGGCAAAGATCAGTAATATCACTGTCAATTTAAAAAGTACCTAACTACCATATTTAGTAGTAATAATTCGCCTTATTTAAAATTGAACGTGCGTTTTTATTTTGGTTTAGGTGGTTGAAATTTAATCGAATTGTAATTCTTTGGCAATGAAATAATAATATAACAAAAATAAAGTTTTGTGCTGTTCGACATTTAAAATTAAATGGTGTAATAAGTGTGCTACAGCACACTTACTACACCAAAATTTTGTGAATTTTTGGGGCTCCTAGATATTTATGCAATTTTTTGATGAGATCAAAATGGTTTAGGGAACTAATCACAAAAGGATAAGTACCAATTAATTAAACTGATAATAATATTAATTGAATCTTTATAATAGCTCGAATTTAAAATTCAATTGATTGGGCATCTAGTCATACTCCCAAGCAGTAAGTCGCGCCATTGCATCGTTTATTCTGACATCACACACTATATCGAATGGCAAATATTGCAGAAGCATATGATATACACCTATATATTTGGACATACGAGATTTAGGTCTGCAACTGTCTTGAATTGAATGATCTGTCGTTTATAAGTGTGCTTCCATTCCTTTTGATGAACGAACGAATATCACAGAATAAATAATACTAACGTAGGTACAGAAGTTTCACTCAGCAAATAAATTCAAAGAAATATCTACTCAATGTGGCTAGCGATATGGTTTAATTTAGCTCACGTCAGAACTCAGCACCTTTTCGTAAAGATACCTAGACATCCATTGAAAGCCAATTTCATTCTTATTACTATGGACAAACGATTTGTATAACTGAATTTACCACCCGGAGGGGCCGCCTGCGCGCATAGTAATAATGTAGGTACATATTCGATACCTAAACGGGGAGTGAAACAGGCCTGGTAGTATATACATCTACTACCTACATCTACATTACAAGCATAATAAGGTGCTTTATTTGTGTAACTCAGATGTTTCCTTTTTCTCTACAAATCGGGTTTTAACTTCTAAATAAAATAATTTGAGTTGAAAATGTTCAAAACATATACAAATAATCTTGGGAATATCAAAAGAAAAATGTTAAGATATTAAAAAAATTGCAATGATATGGTGTATGATGTCAGGTGCACAATATTTCTACTTCACTTTTACTAGAATTTAAAAAGTTCGGTTAATGTTTATGTTAAATCTGCACTTGTATCACTGTTTTTACTTAACAGATTAAAAAAAACATAGTAGGTACCTACCTAAAAGGAAAATATTGTGCGTTTATGAACTTTTACTTTGGTTTGTTCAAAATAAATCATGATTCATTCATTTTTCGTCAGTCACTTACTAGAAAAAACTTGTTACTTATGATTTTTTAAAACTTTTACTACGTAACCTTGCTTGTGTTTTATGGTTCATAATTAAGTTTTCTGTATTCATAGTGCATACATGAATTAAAATAACTTTTTTTAAATAGAACAGTGAATGAATCACGAGTTCGACAAGAAGTGTACCGATCTTCCGATCACTAAGTATAACATCAATAAATTTCTATTTGATTTCATATCTAACCAACAAAATATTATATCAGCTGATTCTACGTTGCACACAAAATAGTGAAAGTGTGCGGCAATAAAGCATGGATTGTATGACCTGATTTTCGAAGCAAATAGCCGCCTATGATGAGTAGTAGTGTGGTTTTAGCTAAGCAAATCACGTTCATGATCTTCCATTTACCTGTCGAAAATCGGAAGGTTGTACGCTGCTAGATATGTTGGAACAAACATTGGTAAAAGTTTACCTAAGGACTGGTGGTGTAGCGTGGGTGACTTACGAGCGTGCTTAGTGAGGAGCGTGGCGGGTTTGAGCGCGAGAGCTGAGCGGGAGCGGGAGCGGGCAGGGTCAGGACAAAATATTAGTTTCCTTGTTGTCGCAAGGGCTGCGGCGCGGCGGCGGGCGGAGCGATGCGGCGGCGCAACACACATCCGCCCCTAATAGCGCCTTAGCGGTAATTTTACATTTTGGGTTTGTAAACCTTTACTTAAACTACATTCACATCACAACGACACACACACCAAACATACAATACGCGACCAACTTTCCACCACACCACATTAACGAACACCGCGCCACGCCAACAATAGACACGATACAGAAGATATACAAACCCTTTTTGAAATTACGTATTTAAGTCTCACTTCCTCATCAAGATTAACGGTGGCAACTTGCACTCTATTTGCCTTTGAATGTCGATAGTAGATAAAACTCAACGTCTCAGTGGTGTAAGCAACACACTGGAGTCCAGAGATCCGGGTTCGAGTCCCGGCTGAGAGCATGTAGAGTTTGATTCTTCTGTCGCTTCCCATTTTTCATATCATGTGAAGAGTAAGACTTTCTTATTGATTTGTTAAATGAATTGTTTGAATAATGAAGTGACAATGTTAGTGTTGTGTGCGTCTCACGGAGCGTCGGACTGATGGCGAGGCTGTTTGTTGCAGGCGTGATGCAGGCATCTAACACGGGTAGCACGAAATTGGACAAGCGGTACTCGCCAAGTTTTCGCGAGGAGAACGGGCGAAAGCAGTCCTTGGGCGGCAAGCGGCGGCGTGACGACGTGTTCAAGTGCGTATCCCGGCCGCGGCCCTTGATGGCCGGTCGTGTCTGCGGCTGACACTCCTCGGCACTTGTCATGTGTCCTTTATCATATTTCAGAAGCTTTGACGTACGCCGGACCCTCGCCCGACGTCGCCATTAATTCATACGTCAAAACTTACATGACTATCCCACTAACGCGAGAGCGATGCATTCACTCTGCGAGCCCCGATGACTTGCGTCGTGGAGTCTTGGTAATAAAACAATTTGATTGCAATGTAACAATATAACAGATAACATCAATTCTGTGTTTCAATTAGCTCCTAAATTGTATATCTTAGCTTCCCTATTAACTCCGCGAGCGCCGTTGTAACCGCAACTTTTCCTATTGCAGATTTAAAGTGCACCGAAATGGCAATGCGAGCGAAGTGCTCAAGAGCATTGCACACATGGACAACTCTAATAAACAATGTAAGTCTTTCCTTCATTAACTTTATTCTTCCTTAACCTGTCTCGTTCTATAGGAACATGACAAACGTTGGCTCATGAGTTTGTTCTAATATTTAAGTAAATACATATCTTATGCTCAAAGTATTTTAAGGTGAAGATATAGGTAAATGGCCTTGAAGTGGCGCCCTCATTTGAAATAAATTGTTAACTCGTAAATATGGAGATAATTTCCATATTGCTAATAGTATAGCCCTTTACATAATTTAGATTCTCATCCATTCACTCAATCGGCTTTGCAATCTGCACGGGAAGAGAAACAGCTTTTTTTGATCCGTGCATATACTCTAAATACTCTCGGTTTTCAGATTTCCTGATGATGGAGAACATAACGTCGTCGTACCGGCGGCCGTGCGTGCTGGATCTCAAGATGGGCACGCGGCAGCACGGCGACGACGCCTCGGCCGAGAAGAGAAGCAAGCAGATCGCCAAGTGCGCTGCGAGCACCTCCGCTACGTTGGGAGTGCGACTGTGCGGTATGCAGGTAAACTATCCTCTGTCTCTTTCTATTGTAAGACTAGAGTAAGAGATAGCACGCGGTAGCATGGCGACGACGCCTCGGCCGAGAAGAGAAGCAAGCAGATCGCCAAGTGCGCTGCGAGCACCTCCGCTACGTTGGGAGTGCGACTGTGCGGTATGCAGGTAAACTATCCTCTGTCTCTTTCTATTGTAAGACTAGAGTAAGAGATAGCACGCGGTAGCATGGCGACGACGCCTCGGCCGAGAAGAGAAGCAAGCAGATCGCCAAGTGCGCTGCGAGCACCTCCGCTACGTTGGGAGTGCGACTGTGCGGTATGCAGGTAAACTATCCTCTGTCTCTTTCTATTGTAAGACTAGAGTAAGAGATAGCACGCGGTAGCATGGCGACGACGCCTCGGCCGAGAAGAGAAGCAAGCAGATCGCCAAGTGCGCTGCGAGCACCTCCGCTACGTTGGGAGTGCGACTGTGCGGTATGCAGGTAAACTATCCTCTGTCTCTTTCTACTGTAAGACTAGAGTAAGAGATAGCACGCGGTAGCATGGCGACGACGCCTCGGCCGAGAAGAGAAGCAAGCAGATCGCTAAGTGCGCTGCGAGCACCTCCGCTACGTTGGGAGTGCGACTGTGCGGTATGCAGGTAAACTATCCTCTGTCTCTTTCTACTGTAAGACTAGAGTAAGAGATAGCACGCGGTAGCACGGCGACGACGCCTCGGCCGAGAAGAGAAGCAAGCAGATCGCCAAGTGCGCTGCGAGCCCTCCGTTACGTTGGGAGTGCGACTGTGCGGCATGCAGGTAAACTATCCTCTGTCTCTTTCTACCGTGACACTAGAGTAAGAGATAGCACGCGTCAGCACGGCAACGGCGCCTCGGCCGAGAACAGAAGCAAGCAGATCGCCAAATGCGCTGCGAGCACTTGGCCTACGTTGGGATTTGGGACTAAATTAAGTTTTTTTCTGTTCCGCAGAATATAGAAATGTAATACAAAGATAACAACAATATCTGTTATACAAAGGTGGTGTGAGTTCGATCAGCAAAAACTATTTGAATTATACTTGAAGCTATATACACGCACTGGTTCTTCTGATAATTTTGAAGTACAACTTTGTGTGTGTGACAATGAAAATATCACGGTTGCTAGTTTAAATTACTACCTACCACATACGAAAAGAACCAGCAAATACGTCAAAGAGAAAAACTCTTATTTATCAGCCGTGAAATTTTGTGTCCGTCAATATATGCAGGCGTGCGAAAAATGTCAGTCGACTGCTTTTGTACTTGAATAGAAAGTGGAACGACAGGACCAGAGCGGTTGATAAGACGTATTTGCACTTTGTGCTCTTTGTGCGAATTGTTTATGTACCTAGTGTAGATATTGTAAAGGCAATATATCTTGAATAAACATAACAAAGTTCACTTTGCTTCATTGATTTGATTTTAATAAGACTGGAAAAAAAATACGTTTACAAATTATCATAAAAAATAAAATGTATAATTTTTGCGTTTCCTCTCATACAGAGTAGACAGAGCTCTGGGCCATAAGACCCAAAAAGGCCATGTTCGGCGTGATGGTGGGCGTAAATAGTGATGAGTTGCTAGCCGCATCGCGTATTGACATGATTTCTCAGATTTTGGCCCATTTTCTCGATGGGATTTTAGATCAGCGTGCAGTGCAAAGAGATACAGATAGATTGTCACGTCTTTATCTCTAACGGGGTAGACAGATCCCAGGGCTGTAAGACCCAAAGGCCACTTTTAGCGTGATGAGATGGTGGGCGTTAAGATGAAAAAACGGATGCAAAATAGTGATGGGTTGCTAGCCGCATCGCCTATTAACATGATTCAGATTCTCGCCCAATCCCTCGATCGGCTTTTACGTTCTGCGCGGGAAGAGAAGCAGCTGGTACATTCTAAGTTTTTTCTGTTATTATATATAACATTATACGTTGGCATTAGGTATACTCATATTTATTTACCTGGTATGATCTTAATTTCAAGATCATGAATATGAAAAGTAGAAGTTATGTAACTTCAATACACGTGCCATGGAAATGTTGTCAAACGAGTGAATAATAGGTTTATGTGTTAGCAGGCCGTTCGGGTGCTAATCTGTGTGGTTTATACAGACAATTATTACTTCGTTAGGTATTACTCCGCCGCTGTGTGGGCCTATTTCGGTCATTGCCATCGAGATAGTACACTTGATTTATTGCTTTGTAATGACGAAATTGATGATAGAACGCAAATTCATTTGTTTTTAAATACACATTATGATAATTACGAAAATGCGTATGCAAACATCATAAGTTTTTTTATTACATTTCATAAAAGGCTTTTATTATTATTAATTGAACTTATTTTTGTCTGAAATAAATACCTAGGAGATGTAAGAATAAAAAGCATGGTATATAACTGGGAAAGGGTATGACAATCTCGGCGAAGTCTGATAAGTAGCCGGTAGACGCATAAGTCCGTTAAGTTGCTGCTTTGTGGCATTAGGGTAACAGTTATTGGCATAGTCGAGGAAAGGATGAAGAAGGAAAAAGCAAGTTACCAAGCATAATCTTGGGTGCATTGGTAGAAATTTTCTCAGTCTCTTAAACGAACAAACAGAAATGTTTTCTACTGACTTCAGCCGCGTCGTCCTTTTTCACTTCTCATGCACGTCAAAGTTGTACACAATACACCTTAATTTAATTTAATTTTTATGAGATTTAGGTTATATCTTAATTGAATTACGACATATGTATTACTATCTAAATACAAATTTACGATTAATACGGGCGTGTATTTACGTAAAAAATATAACAAAAATATTTATAATAACTTGGCATTACGGCTCAGACCATAGCCGAACATCAAATAGTTGAAAAAAAAAATTGTCTGGTGGGAAGCTAATATTCGTCAAGCAAAATTTGAAACTAGCTAAATGTGTTGTGTTGAGGTTGAAAATTCAATAACTTATTCGTAAGTTATTAAACAATGTCTTCCGAGTAGTGATAGTGACAATCAAATAATGATTTCGCCTGAGACTTTAATGGAAATAAGTGCGAAAAATGTAATTGAGCAGATATTGCTTAATACTTGTTTTATTTCCTTGCAATCGAAATGAAAAACACGAGTGTAAAACTCGAGTATAAAACCCATTTTAAATAATTTATATTTATTAGCCATTAAAATGGCTCGTTTTATGTTCTTGTTGTACAATCTATTATTTTGTCGCTTTGAACTTTCAGAAAACTGATAGTATTGTAGTAGTTTATACTAAATAAGTACCTATATTTTTCGTAGGTGTACGTACCAGAGACGGGCGCATGCGTCCGGCGCGACAAGTACTGGGGACGCGCGCTGTCCGAGGGCGGGCTGCGCGACGCCCTGCGAGACTTCTTCGCGGGCGGCGGCGGGCTGCGCGCGCGCGTCGTGCGGAAGGTGCTGCGGGACCTGGACGCGCTGCGGCGCGCCATCGCCAAGCAGACCAACTATAGGTTTTATTCGTGGTGAGTGGTGGTAGTTAATTGATATTGAACGAGTTGAAAGTTGTGGAAGGAAGTACCTTCCTTACCTAATGTCAGGTTTTTCTGAGAGGAATACTCAAAACCTCTTTGAAGGATCATTATAAAGATAAAAAGGTGTGTAATGTTTATAGAATTGGGTAGTATCTTGGCTCAAAAATAAATTGTTTGGTAGAGACTGTTAAGAGAATAGATTGTCTCAAAATAATGTCACTTGTCATTAATCATATCCATTTTCAACGTGATTTTAGATTTATTAATTCAGAAAAACGAAGGGTTGCTATATACATAGGCGGCTGGCATTAATCGGCACAGCCGGGCGGTAAAATCGAATATATGTATGTAGATGAAGGTTAGGGGAAAAGCCGATATAATTGCTTCGGGTTGGCTTTGTTGTTCGCCAAATACTGCCGAGCCGACTACTAGCAACCCTAATATTAAGAGCGTTATTTGACTCCAAAAAACTATGACGTCACGGTTAATTATTTTGTATAAATCCCATAGAAAATGTTTGTTTTGACACAAAAAAATATCTGATTTGTAGTCGTGTCAAAAGTATAAAGTTGAAAATATCTTTTTGTTCCAGTTCATTATTAATAGTTTACGAAGGCGACATGAGCGAGCCTCCGAGTCACTCGGCGGCGGGCGCGCACGAGTACGACGCGGACGCGTCCAGCAGCTCCACCGACCTGGCGCCCGAGCCCGGCCACTTCGACATGTCCACGCTGCACGACGAGATCTCCTCCGAGCGCCGCCAGCCCTTCCAGCCGCACTGCGAGGAGACCATGGGCGGCTACGAGGAGGGCGAGGTGGCCGGCCACTCGCCGCGCCGCCAGCCGCCCAGCCCGGACTCCACCGACAGCTGGATGGCGTACTCGTCCACGAGCAGCGAGTCGTGGCGCGGCGAGCCCGAGGCAGAGGCCGAGGCGGAGGCCGAGCTCGGCAAGCGCGCGCGCACGCTGCCGCCGCCCGCCGCGCCGCCCGCGCCGCCCGAGCGCGTCGACATCCGCATGATCGACTTCGCGCACACGGCGTACGCGGGCGCGGCCGCCGAGTCCCCGCTGGCCACGGCCACGCCGCACCACGGGCCCGACTGCGGCTTCCTCACCGGCATCGACAGCCTCAAGCGGCTGCTCACCGAGATCTTACCGCCGCAGCCCTACAGTTAATGAGGCCCGGCGCCTAGAAACACTAAAACAAACTTTCGGGCCGCCCCGGGGCGACGGTTCGCAGCGGGAGTTTCGAGGACTTCGCTCGCAAACCTTAGACCGTCCGGCCGTGTATTTACATAAAGGGATACACGCAGGGTATTTTAGATTCGTACCGCACGTGCCCACCTCGCCCGTAGTTAATTGACGACTTTCTTTTTATGTAACTGCATGGTAATATCGCACTTAGTGAATGTTGGCGGTACAAACTACGTTAATTTAATGTTACAATTATTATAATTTAAAGTGGGACCCAGTAGGTATTCTTAAAACGTGTATTTTTAAGTATTACTATTAAGTTATTCCAGATTGACGTGCTTTTGATTTGATCCTCGCTTATTGTTTCGGTCTGCACGATGACGGTTGCTTTGTGGATTTACCTTTAATTTAGTAGACATTCCCCTCACTGTACATATTCGTTTAGGTCAATGTTAAAAAGATATGTGTCGTCAATGATTTGAGTTTGGTTTGCATTTAGTTCCCACATTTTCGTTTGCTATTTCGTCGGGCGCCTGCGCGCTGAGCTTGTTAACATTACGATATGATTTACCCACAAAGGTACTAATTGATCACAGTCAGTGAAGCCAAAGCAAATTTAGTGTAGATCGTATTAATGTCTGATTTCCATAGTATCACAAAAAATAGACTATCGAGGTATGTAGAACATAGGCTTTAGGTATATAATTGACATCCAAACTGGTGTTTGTGAACAAACTATTCGATGTATTAAGTTTACGCCATTTGACTGAAGACGCAATATTAGTATCTTTTGTGGAATGAGTGTACCTATACTGAGTAATCGGGGAAGTAACACACATTTGACAAAATTAGTTTTGTTATGATTTTGCTAACAGTATTATCGAGTCGGCAAGAATGTTGAGCATTGATTCGTTTTGAGGAAGAATAATTGTGAAAACTTGTATATCAGAGGTGCCACTTGTGACAGCAATGGCCCGCTTGTGTGTTCTCAATACTTATATGTTATTTTTAATAGTCTTAAAATCAACTGAAATTATTTTAAGAGCTGATTCAGTGTGTAATATTGAAGAACTCCGTGAAATTCGGAACCAATAAAATACCGCCCAGTTGTAAAGTAAAAATGTATTTTATTTTTCCAAAACAGAACATGGTTTGTAGAACAATATGTGGTGTTATGAATAATATTTATTAACATTTCATGTAAATAAATAAATACAGAAATAAGACATTTACCAAATCTGTAAGGAGACTGTACAACTCAATAATAAGAAGTGTAGGGTTGATTCGCTCTTTAAAGAAATTTTAGATAATTTTGTTAGACCGTATTACGGAGTATGTAGATTTGAGCATTACACAGGCGAGGCCCTGGCTGCGGCCAGCACATGATAGGAAGTGTGATCGACCACTAGCGTTAGCCAACATTCCTACGTGCTGCATTCGTCATTGTTTGTCCTTTTACTTTTTTATTAGTGGGATAAATTTATGAAAAGTACCTGGTTTAAAATTAGGATGCTAGGTTGTATTACAAATTATCATTTATGTCTGTTATTTTAAATAAATGTAAGACATTATTTTGTTAAATAAATTTTAGGCATTGAATCTTTTGTTTTATTTATAGTGACAACGACAAGTTTATATCTACAAAAATAAGTAGGTAAGGTAAATCCTAAGTAAAATAATAAATTGGAGAAAACGATCAACTAAACAACAATCAATATATGAGAGTCAAAGTAGACAGGGAAGTTATGGAGCCATTGCCTTGCTAAAGGTGGTGTATGAATGTTACGCTCAAAGACCGAAACGAATAGTGACTTAACTAATTTAAGGCCAACATTTTTTTTAAATGGCAGATTGATTTATTTTAAAAATTTAAGAAGGCGGCAGCTTGTGAAGTATCATAACAAACCTACAAAAAAATGTTTTAACGCATAAAGTAGTAGTAAACAGAAATACACATAAGGTTTCGGCAGTTCTTTTCGTATTGGGCCTTAATACGGCCTCGACGCGTTTGAATATTTTTTCAGCATCATACAAATTAATGTAACCATGATAAATAAAATGATATTTTGACCGGGCAATAGCCCAGATAATAATCTTTGTAAGTTATAGGACTTGCGTATATCGGGAACGTAGTGATTATTTTACCTTTAATTAATAGAGGGATCCAAAACTTCTAAACCCATCATAATAAGTATGGCAGAATTTTAAGCGTCCTTTGATCAGAAAATATCACAAGCTGAGAATACCAGCTCCGAATATTTTGGTATTTCGCTAAAATTAAAAATCGTAAATTACGGTTGATAGTTTGGTAGATATTTCTCTAATTTTATTAAAAAAAAAATTAAAAATTAAAATTTGTTTATTAGGTAGGTAACTATTTAAATTACAAGCTTTTGTTGCTGGAGCCTCCTTTTAAGCAAAAAGTATGCTTGTGTCAGGAGACTCCGCTCTTTCTTATCTCTAGTACTTTATAACATAGTTTACCAATTTATAAGACAGTTTGTCTTGATGAAAAACAATATAGCCTATGGGTGTGTGTGTGTGTGTGTGTGTGTTTGTTACCTACCTGTCGAAAAAAAAAACAGCTTGGAATGTAGGTAACTTCTGTGTTTTTCACAAAACAAGATTTTTACATAGCGATGTCTTTAAAAATATGCTCGGTCGTTACCGAGATCATTATTTTTGGTTGACAAGGGTCACTGAGGTATATCTACCGGACATAAGAAATCCCCATGGATATTTTGTTTAACTTTTAAAACAATGGATAACCCAAAGGTACCTACATAACCAATAACCATATCAAATACGGACGGATACCATATGCAAGAGTCTCATCTATGCTATGTATGTAGGTCTAGGTACGCTATTTTTTAGAAAGTGGGGATGGCTGTATGTCTCAAAATATGTCTCTTGGTTAAAAAGATATTAAAAAAAATATTTCCCGCTTCCTTCCCGCCGGTTTTTTTTGGCGGGAAGTCAAGGGGTTCGGTTGGGGTTTACTTTAAATTATATGCAAATTGATTTTAGTGGACTTTATAATATGAAATTGGTGTTGTTTGGTGTTATAAATGCTCATGCTCATGAACAATATGTGAAATATTATTAAATTAATGCATACGGGAATTAACGCGAAACGTACCTTTTATTAATTTAGTCAAGCTGGGACCACGTTCGGTGAAACCCGAATGAAACGTCAGCAAAATAAATAAATAAAAGGTACGTTTCGCGTTAATTCCCGTATGCATTAATTTAATAATAATGCAACGCGATAGTTTAAAAGTATTAATATGTGAAATAGTTAAAGTAGACAGTCATAGTACGACTGCAGTGATATTTGTTTCGCGGACTGTGTGGGCGTCTTCGTCCGCCACTCAATCGGCTATGAAAACCAATGGACTCGTATAGATTTATCGCCAGAAGCTCCCTTGCAGCAGTCAAAGGCCTACACCACCCTTTGATTGTCTTGTTAGGATTAGGAATAAAGAACAAAATTAAAGATAGGCTCTAAAGGACTTGTATCCAGAGCCGTAAAATTATCTAATAAAAAAAAAATTCCTTCCCGCCATTTCCTTTGAATCCGTTCGATTTTCCGCTACAATTTTACACCGCGAATGTTCCTATTTGTTATTTGTTAAAGAAAATAGTTTCTTCATCATCCCAGCCCTTGCACTTAGAACTTCCTAGAAAAATTAATATTTATATTCAAAATGGGTGATTCCAATGACGTACAATCTTTGGCTAATATTTCTTCCGAAGTTGATGAGTTTCAAATCAGAATAACTTTCTCAGACCAGTGTAACAAAGGTAGGTGAAGTGTAGTTTTGAGTAGGTTTGTTATTTATTTATATAAAAATTACTAACAGAAGTATACATACCTACTTTTTTAGCACAAGATTTCCTTTTTAATAAGTTACGTAAAGAAACCGAGCGCCTAAAAGAACAGTGTATGTTCATCAGCAAAAGTAATTTGAAGTTGGAGACTGATATAAAACAAGTGAAACTACAAAACGAAAGGTAAGTACCTAAGTGTACTTAGGTATCTACCTAAGTGTACTTAGGTATCTACCTAAGTGTACTTAGGTATCTACCTAAGTGTACTTAGGTATCTATCTAATAAATATCAGCAAATAGGTGCTAAACTTATAAGCATAACTATACTAGGTACCTAGCGATCACGCGAAACGGACAAGACGAGCAGATACACCATGAAGCTAGTAGGTAGTATGAGAGATCTTTTATGGGTGAGCCGCTGGGCCATCCAGTTCTGCTTGGGATGGACTCATGGATGAACTTTTCACTTAGGTACTCTGGGTAGTACTGGTCCCCCCGTTTTGCATCGGAAGGGACAGAAACCTGCGTAGGTATACTAGAACTTTAACTTTATTAATTCTGTGACTCTTAGTATTTGCAATAAATAAAAATGCACTAGGCATCGCTTTTATAACACAGACAGACAGACAGACAAGCATTTGTTGCGTGGGGCATATTTAGCGGCCTAATAATAACTGGAACCAACGGTCTGGCGAGCCTTCGTTACATAAGCTTATCCACGTCCACCAAGTTCAGCCATACTGCCATATTATAATGTAGATCACTCAGTACTCATTTGTAATAAATCGAACCACCCACGGTCTGTACTAGATCAGTATAGTATAATGAAATTAAAATTAAAGCATAAAAAAACAAAAAAAAAATCTACACAAGTGTGCAGCCGCCCGGGCGATTTGTATGCGAATGTCAATTTTTTTTTTGTTTTTTTACTGTTATTTTAATTTCATTGTACTTTAGTGATCTAGTACAACCCGTGGTTCGATTTATTACGGGTATGTCCCTTCCAAGTTGTATAACCAAAGTTTCCGGTTCACAGTTTGCGAACAGCATATAAAATCATTCGATCAGCAAACGTGGACCTTAAAACAAAACTGCTTTTGGCCAAAGAGAATAAAACTGAAATTGAGGAACAAGTTCGAGTTGGTGAAAAGAAGTATGAAGATTTATGGCTGGAAAGTAAAAGCAGATATGAGAGCATCCCATATGTGCAAACTTTGCTGGTAACTACCAAAACTGCTCAAATATTAGGCGATGATATAACCGCCTTACAAAATGAAGCTCTTACCCTGGTTAGAGATATTGATATAAAGAAGACAGAATTGACGCATTTAGGCCAGAAACGTGTAATAGAACTATCAAATTATTTGATTAATTATATGCCAAAAACAGTTAATTTGATTAAAGAAAAGTCTTCAGAGATAAATATGCTCCAACAAGAAATAGAAGAGATATCAAAGGAACGAAAAGCTAAAGAGAATGCGAAAAAACATACCGTAACTGAAGTGAAAAAAGCTACACCAATATCCGCCGATCTAAATATTTCGAACACAGAAGATATAGATACATTGTACTCCAAAGATTCTTTGCCGGTAAAATTATATGTTGCTTTTATACCTCTATCAAGATTATATGGTACTCAAATTAAATAAGAAATTGTGAAAAAACACTCCGTGAGCAAGACTTGTACCCGCGACTTTAGTCTTAATACGACTATGCTCTTACCAACTGAGCCATCACGTGTTCAACCCCGCACGCCGTATTTCGCCACCATTTGATATTCCTACACGCATTAGGCTTGCGTCACCTAACACTACTACCCACTATTACAAGTAAGGTATCTGATTTAACCCATGTATTATGTATGTGGTATTTTTACACCATTTCTATTTCATTTTTTAATTTGTGTACTTTAGTGCTGCATATTGAATGCCTAAAAAAACCTCTATAAAATAAGATTATATTGTGTTCTATTAAACAATATTTTTTACATTATTGCAGATGCCCAAATTGAAACTTGTTGGTACTGATTTCGAGGCACTAAATGCTAAGTTGGATCAGGTAAATAACATGTTCCGTACACATACACAATACATAATTACATATAGAATATAGAGATAGATATCACATTAAAATAAATAATTTCAGATTAAGATAAAGAAAGTGGAAATGCTTCAGACAACTCCCGTAAAGAGGACATACTCTTCTATAGTAGAAGAGTCACACACACATAAAAAGCAGAAGTGCGAAAAAATGCCCAACTTTTATTTTAGTAAGCCTGTCACAGTGGAGGAAAGTATGAACGATATCCAAGCTAAATGTGATTTTTCTAAACGAAAGCTTATAAACATCCTAGAAGACATAAAACTTGATAAAAATGAAACATATAATTTGGTGTCTCAAGTGAATCCAGATGCTCTTAAAGGTATCATAATGATCGGTGCTGATGCTGCTAGTAGTGAAGACAAAGTAAGATAGAAAAAAATAAGACCAAGAAAATAATATATGTATATTTAATAACTTGTATGATAAAATCGGCATGTAATCTTTTTAGGTAGCTCAGCCAATTGAAAGTGAGCAAATCGAAGAAATAGATCTAACCGTAAATAATTCTGGAAATATTGTGGGACCGCCGTCACAATTCATGGATTATACGCAGGTAAAGATAATTTACTTAAGATTTTTATGGCTACAAAGTTGTATTACATAGAAGTACTAAAATTAAGTTAGACAATTTCAGGAAGAGATAAACAGGAGTTCTCAACAGACAGCAGATGTAATAATTCACATGTCAGGGGCAGGAGCAGGCAACAATACAACTATTTTGAAGGTAATAAAAGTATGATTACTAAGCTGTACCTAAATTTTCCGGGGTCCAGTGCTGCCTCCATTTAAAATAAATCATTTCAAAGAAAACGGAGACATTATTTAAAATTTTGCTACTACCAAGTCCTAGATAACCATTTTAAGGGTACCTAAATTTTCCGGGGTCCAGTGCTGCCTCCATTAAAATAAATCATTTCAAAGAAAACGGAGACATTATTAAAAATTTTGCTACTACCAAGTCCTAGATAAACATTTGAAGGGAAAATTTTGCTACTAACAAGTCCTAGATAACCTAGATAACTAGGACTTGGTAGTAGCAAAATTTATAATGATATCTCCGTTTTCTTGAAATGATTTATTTTAAATGGGGGCAGCACTGGACCCCGGAAAATTCAGGTACGGCGTAACTGAGACGGAAATTACAAAGTATAATATTTTCTAGATTTCGCAGGAAAGCGTCAAGAAAAGGGTATCTTTCGACTTGCCAAGCAGTGTACAAATTACACAAGTAGATGACGTAGATAATGATGGAGACGGCGACGATGATGTAATCCAGAATGCGGAGGTAGAGGCAGAGATAAATAAAACTGCAAACAGCGACTTAGACGTAAGTGGCGTGAGTGACGAAAGCTTCATGAGGATAAGAAATATGATACTAAAAAAACATAATCTGGACTCATCCCCGCAATTTGTGTATGCCAAGAATAAGACAGTACAACCGGTAAAATATCACAGCAATTATTAATTGCAAGAAATTGTTACATTTCAAACTACTAAACAAACGAAGTATCTTAACTTTCCAGAGAAATGAAGAAAATGTGACCTCTAAATTCTTCCCGCAGTCTAAGGCGATGGTTATAGATGCTCCAACTTCTGTATCACAAGAAGAAAATAATAACAAAGACAAGGAGGGAAAATTTGAGGCACAGAATAAGGAAGCAGAAAACGTTGTAGAAAAAGATACAAACTTTGCAATCTCAGGGCCTAAGGTAGGCCTATATAAAACCAATTTTGTCCTTCTTCATTCAAAACAATGATATAAGGGTCATTATAACTTTCTCTTAGTTACAAGTTAAATAAAATACAGATGACTTTGCTGTTTTGAAAAAAAAAAATCTTTTTGTGTAAAAAGATATATTCGCAGCCATCTTGTTAAATTAGCCAGATAATTGTACGCCTAGGCCGGTCATTCAACGCTGAAGGACAACTAGCCCATCCGTTAGATTATTGATGAATTTGTTATGTTTGGTTATGGTGACTATGAGTTCTCAAATTATGTTACGACTACTTTTTAACATAGTATATTATTATTCTATGCTAATACCTTCCTCTTAGTAACTAGTAATAGTAAATATTTTTAAATACATAAATGAATTCATACTCCACCGACAAGAGCATAGCTCTTAAATATAGATATCGATAGATAAATAAGTTAAACGACATGTGTGAAAGTTTTGATGACTACTAGCGCCGCAATCTAACAAATTAACTAAATTTTAATCACTTACATATGAATAAACATTAAATAATGTTAAGTAGAGGTTTTTTTACAACTACTGTGAATGTGGGGACATCATACTGAAACCAAATAATAAGACTATCTATTGCCAATTTCTTTTAAATCTTTAGGTCCAAGAGACAGAGGTAGTAGAAAAACCTGTGACTGGATTTCTTTTTAATCATAGTTCTCAAGGCATTCCCGATTCATTGAATATGTCAATAAGTACTACTGGTTTTGATTATGAAGAAGCTGATTTTCCTCATTGTATTGGTAAGTTTCTTTTATAAGGTAAGTTTTTTGATGTTGGAATGTTTTTTTTAACTTTAAAGTCTATTATGAATTTCTAATTATTTTTCTTTATAATTATTCATGAAATAATAATTATTTAATATTTTTCAGATTCCAGCGTTCTCCTTTCACCTAAAGCAGATTTACCAATTCCTACAAGTGGTGAAAGTGCAGTAACATCTCAAGAAGTCCCTAATTTCCTATCAGGTGAGGTAGTTGCACAGATGTTGGGTACTCAACAGAAGAGTAGGGATAGCTTTAGGGTTTAAAACTTTAAGGATATATTCAATTGTAAGCTCCAGAAATATAAAAAAATTGCTTAACGCTGCATTGACTGAGCATGATATTAAATCCTTTTAGGTTTCAAATTAGCAATTATTCTGTTTTGGTATTTTTTTTTTTAAATTCTCTTCTCTTTATTTATTTCTAGTGAACGCATATATATATTTATTATCTATAATACCTATTTGTAGTCAAAATCCTGTAATTATACCTTTAGTGGCTACTTTTTTAACTTAATAAGCATAGATTCAACCTGTGAATAACATAGTCGGTTACTTAATTATTATCACTTCATATATGTATATTTAGTTATTTAAGACTTTATTAATGTAACTGTTTGTTGTTCCTTAATAAATAAAAAAAAACAATAATTTATTTTGCAGACAAAATGTAGCCATATCATAGTATGTTAATATTGTAAAATTACAATATTTGTTGTCCTTTTTCAGGCTTACGAAAGTCAGGTTTCTCCTTTTTTGGACTCTCTTCAACAGCAGAAACAAATGCAGATAATGCTCAGCAAAATTCATCAAATAACTTCAATTTCAATTTTGGAGGAGATGACAAGAAACCTAGAGGTGGCTTGTTTAGTATGTTTCATTAAATTTTAATGATGTAGGTACCTACTTTATTAATTCATTGTGTGGTTGTAGGTGTACTTCATTTGAGATTTTCTTGTAATTGATTTTCACAATTTTCAAATTAAATTCATTTCTTTTAATTTACACAAGACTTTTATTTAATTAAAAAAAGCATTTACATTACTGATGTAACTGACAAGCTCTTACAGCAATTAGTTGTAATAATATAAAAAGAGGTGCAAACACTTCACTATACTCTATTGCCGAGTCCCCTTGCAGTTTCCTACATAGTAAGAACTTGAATACAAATGTGAGACCTAAGAAAATAGCACTCCAAGATGCTCTGTATAGTGAGGCTTTATAAGAATTTTCTAAGTTCATTCTTATACAAACAATACAGCAAAAATATGAATTCATCGCATCACTTACAAATAATGGTGCAAATATTGTCCACCATGCACTGTTTACTACACCATCTATTTTTAAGGCTAACAAAACAGAGAATATAGTGATTGTTATCAGGTTTATCCATATTTCAAAGACGGTCAGTCCAATCCACTGCACAATCTCGTTCAGGGTGAAAAACATTATGCCTGGTTGGCCCCCAGCATTGCTGTCCTGAATATTCTTATGTGAATGGATGACGAATGTCTGATTTGAGCTCCAAAGTCTAAATCTTCACTAAGTGGTTCTAGGTCGTCTGTAAACAAAACATCAATTAAATAGCTGAACAAAGAATGGACAAAGTATGAGTTGAAACTACAAGTAGATAGCAGAGCAAAATGTTTGAGAACTATTATATTACTTTATAAAGTTATAGATGATTTTCGTGCAAGTTGAAGTTTGCATGTGTGTGGTGTGTATTGCTTTTACCATTTACATAGTGCAGGAAGCATATGAAGGGGAACACCATACAGCAGTCTCAGAGCGCAGAGCCTTCATTCTGTATGTATGTACTACAACAAATTCTGTAATATGTAATATTATAATGAGCTTACCGACTAAATCGACGGTACCAGTGTTTACTTCTAATTGGCATGTTCCGGAAAACAATATTTCCAGCTGTAACGCTAGGTTACAGCATCTCTGGATAGCAGCGCCGAGCCCGTGTAGTATTATTTCCTTTTCACCTTTAGTCAACAGATCGCAGCATTTGTCCAGCTGCGCCTAGAAAGGAAATAAAGTTATACGAAGAAGACATAATGTGAAGAAGTTTTCATATACACATAGCGCTGATCAACCTGGTGTTAGGGGCCTTACCTTAAAATTTGTCTTTTTTGTTATAAATATAACATTATCCCCGTCTATTGGACGAACGGGCAGTCTCTTTTTAACAGCATAATTCTTGTTTGGGAAACGTTTCTGCCTTTTCTTTGGTTCCTCTTTCTTTTGCGAGTTGTTTTCATCTGCCATATTTCCGAAATGTCAATGTCCGTCCACTTGTCAAATTAGATGTCACGTTTAACATTTTTTTTTATTAAATAATTTTACGGCTCTGGATACAAGTCTTTTAGAGCCTATCTTTAATTTTGTTCTTTATTCCTAATCCTAACAAGACAATCAAAGAGTGGTGTAGGCCTTTGACTGCTGCAAAGGAGCTTCTGGCGACAAATCTATACGAGTCCACTGGTTTACATAGACGATTTAGTGGCGGACGACGCCCGAAGACGCCCACACAGTCCGCACAATAAATATCACTACAGCCGCACTATGCCTGTCCACTCCAACCACTTCACACATTGTTCATGTCACTAGCATTTATAACACCAAACAACACCACCTTTATATTATAAAGTCCACTAAAATCAATTTGTAAAACAATTCAAAGCAAACCCCAACCAAACCCTTTAACTTCCCGCCAAAAAAAACTCACGTTTAACAATTCCATAAATAAATTTTTTTTTGGTTGACTTGACTGCAGATCAAAAACTTGCTGAAAGCCTTTTTACCGGACTGCAGCAAAGCTCAAAAGGAGAGTTATGTGTTAGATCTGTATGTCCCGCCTAAACCGATTATAATCAATTATTATGGATTATTTCATTTCCATTGCCAGTATTGCCACAAAGCCCAAATATAAATTCTTTGGTCTGCCCAACGAAAGGCACGAAAACTGCGTATGAAAAACAGTGGCAAATAAAAAAAATATAAAGATTTTTCTTTATCTGTGTCTTTATACCTACCAAGGTACATCCTTTCTTGCTCTTAGTACCTACCTATACAGATTTTGGAAATCCTTGGGAAAGGAACACAGATCTTCCATGGTCTGTGGAGAGGAAGACCTATGTCCCGCAGCAGAGTGGATGTTATGCGGTTGAAATGATGATAAACAGACTTGATACATTTTTAGTTTTTAATGTTATTTGTTTATTTTTTATGTAATTTCAAATAATTGTATTTTATAAATTTTCCGTCGTTTTTATGGACAGCTTTTGTTGGTCTGCCTCTACATATATATACCTACCAGCATTTCCAATTTCACATATGTACATCATGTCACCACTTCAGGCCCAGTAAGCCCCCGCCACAGACCAAAGATTAAGAGATACAGATCTGTTGGCCCCCGCCTAGAGCAGTGGATATTAGGGGGCGGCCAATCATGCTGGCAGTGCATTCACCTCCCCCCGGGTCGTGCATTGCGCCGACGACGGATAGGTGGCAAAATAAATAGAAAGGGTTGCAAACTACACGGTTTATAACGTCAGTTTGCACCTATCCGTTCTCCCTCCTGCTTGGCCTGAGATTCAAGGAGCCTGACATCCGGTTGTCGGCACGCCGCGCCGCGTTGATCAATGGCCTGAGTGTTGTAAATTTATAAAAACATAATAAGATGAGTATACAGACTGACTTTTTAACCACCTGCATAATTTTTGATCGATAAATTTTTTTTCGTTCTCCCATACATATCAGCGCTCAGCCAAACGGATTTTGTATGGAAGGACGAAAAATATATTTTAAATAGTTTTTTTTTTTATTAAAAAAAGTTATTAAAATTCGATAAAATTTTTCGTCCCCCGTACAAATCAGCGCTCAGCCAAACGGATTTTGTACGGGACAAAGAAAAAATTTTATCGATTTTTAATAACTTTTTTTATAGAAAGTAGTTCAGTATCATGAACTGAACTTGCTTCAAAAATTATGCAGGTGGATAAAAAGTTAGCCTGTATACAGGTTGATTTTGCATCCCCTAGCTATATTGAAATCAGAATAATTACTTAATAGAACATAAAATCGTAACAGCAGACTTAATTTTCAAGGAAACTTCTGCGCGTTGGGCATTTTTTGAGATGAAAAAATCCATTGGACTCGCGACACTACTGTTACCGTAACCGACACCACCTTGTTCAAGCTTTCACTTCTGGCGACACTCCCGGAGTGCAACTATTTTTTTTTTGGTCAATTAATTTTCTTTGTCTAACTTACTGTCTTTATTATACGAGCGGCCGTTACCCTCCCCGATCACCGGCCGCCGCCCGCCACGAGCCGGGTAGCAGGTGGTGAACTGGTGACATTCAAATGGGAGATTTTTGGTAAGTATTCATTTGTCTGCTGATATGTTTGGTTTTTATTATGAAATAGGATAGGTACTTACTTAAGACAAAATCGTTTTTTTCATATCGCTTAGCTATTTAAGAGTACTTTTCTTGAATATAAGCCTATATACAGGCTGACTTTTTATCCACCTGCTAATTTTTTGGAGCAAGTTTAGTCCATGATACTGAACAACTTTCTGTAAAAAAAGTTATTAAAATTCGATAAAAATTTTTCGTCCCCCGTACAAATCAGCGCTCAGCCAAACGGATTTTGTACGGGACAAAGAAAAAATTTTATCGATTTTTAATAACTTTTTTTATAGAAAGTAGTTCAATATCATGGACTGAACTTGCTCCAAAAATTTAGCAGGTGGATAAAAAGTCAGCCTGTATTATTTTCTGATTATTTTACTCTTTGAATATAAGTACCTAAGTAGATAGTTATGTATGAGGTTCAAAACAAAGAACAATAACCATCATAATCACTCTGTATATACGTCATCCATCACATCAAAATCCGGTCTTGATGTCTATTGAATTGGCATATTTTTATTCAAAATAATTATATTTCGGTTAATTTACAACATTTTATGTAGATAATTATGTAAAAGTGTAAAGCCAAATGACCAAACACAAATAAATGTATAATTTTACAGTCAGCTAGCCAATGTTAGGGTTACAAAATGGGTTGTGTCTGCTGTTCTCTCAGTTCCTTCATTTCAATCGTGCTAGATGCTCTCGAGAGGTATGTGAACCGTTACATTCATCCTTCATCCAAAAAAATCCTTCTAGTTCTATATATGAGCTACTCAGCCTGACCTTCCTGTTTCGTTTATCCATATCATATCATGTAGGTAGGTATCCATAATCTTTGTTTTACCATATCACGTTCTCGGAACTTGGGCAGTGCTCGGAAAGTTCTGCCTTATAGGTACCTACGTAAAGTTGTACGGAAAAGGAATGGGTTAGTTCGAGGGAGGACCGAGAATTAGTCGGTCAGGCCAGCAGAAAAAACCTGGCTCAATTATTAGTCGCTAAGTACTTTTCTGCATACAGAAATCCTAAAGTATTTCAACGCTATATTGGTACCTACCTAAAGAGAAGGCATTTAAGAGTGTTATTTACTAAATTTCTTTCTCACAGAATATCACTATGCACCGTGTGTGCGATGTTGACCTGCTGCTTGCTATTTACAATCATATCCGTCATGATTTTGGGCGTCGGCATTGGCTACCACTACTGTTTTGTCACGAATTCAGTGGAGTCTATGGGTAAGTGCAAGTTACACTTGTAGGACTATAGAAAAGGTGTGGAGAATATTTTATTTCTATTCTATTCCCCTCACATGTGGGTAAAACCTTCTCTAGCACTTTCAAAGCGCGGGAACTGGTAGAAAGTGCTATTAGAAATGTATATTTTACTTCCGTAAGGAAGTGACACTACTTAGTACATTCTTCGGAAGACGAACAAATCATCATAGACTATGCCATCGGTTGTCTGGAAGAAATCGCTTTTAGCGATAAGACCGCCCATTGTACATTTGAATGTATTTTTTATTTATTTAAAAAACTTTATTGTACATCAACGATAGTTACACATAATAAAATAACAAAGGTAATTTTACAAATGGTGGACTTATCCCAGAAGGGATCTCTTCCAGTCGACCAGTAGGGCAGAGGACAGTTACAAATTTAGTAGGAAGGCAGAAGTACGTACAGAGCAATGAAAAATTTTTTTTATTCTTATTGTATATTTTTTATTCTTGGTGTACAATAAAGTATTACTTACTTATGCCAAATGCCTTTGATAAAGTGCTTGAAAATTTCAAATGTTTTGGTTAGGTACTGAGACATTAGCAAGAAAAATAAATAGAGACTAATTTTTTGACTATTTTATTCCAGCAAAGGCTGCCAAAGCGGCAGGAGCTCTGAGAAGGGGGGGCGGCGGTCCTGTGCAGGTCACTCCCGGCCATATCATGCGGTCGCTTGACAAGGCGGTGAAGAGCGGCTTCTCGCACAGGCTGGCCCGCCGCGAGACCAATGGCACAGTGTACTCTAACAGAAATACAAACTACACGAACATCTCTCACAACGTCAGTGAGACGACGGTGAAGAATATTGAAAGATTCAACGCTACAAATATTACAAGTATATAAAGGTGATCCATAAATATATTTGTCTGGTTCGTGCCTAACTGGTGTAAATCATCTGACTGTAAAGTTTGTCAATAAATCAAAAGCATGTTAAAAAAGATTCTTTTATTTGGTTAAAAAACTGGGAAATATTATTCAGTCTGAACTCTTTACGATAACACATTAGAAAACTCCGGTTGTGGTTAGTCACGTTGGCGGCCTTAGGGGATTGATTTGGGTGACGTTCGTAGCTCGCAGTGGCCGGAGGAAGGGCTCGGCGGTGACAGTATTGTTCCGGGAACGTCGGAAACGGCCAATTAGTCTCCGCGCCAGTTCTTTTTCTTGTGGAGATAATTCGGGTTCTTTCGGTGGACTGTATAAGAAGGCAGATAAGTAGGTATATTCATAATCTTTGGCATTTCTTTTTCGGCACTTTTAATAGGCAAAAGTAAGTATTATTTCTAGTTGTCACTCGTATCGTATCTCGTCCGCTAGCTATACAAAGGATGCTGGGTACTTAGGCTGACGGTATCCACGAAAAATCAGAGATGGCGCTTGTTTGTTCTTAGAAAATGAACGCGGGTTTGATCTCATCTATCAGCACGGAACAGCACTTGCTATCCTTTTCTGTCGCTTAGAACAGTGATTTGCTAGAGCGAGAGCGACGAAACGCTGCAGCACGGCCGGTGCTGAAGCGATAGATGAAATCCAACCCTTATATGGCCATCTTACCGAAATCAAGCGCACAACTATGAAACTACTTTCTTATGAGCTACATTTAAAAAAACAACCGACTTTAACTTTTTTATGGAGTTTCTTCCATATCTCTAAAGTTCTTCATCATATCTTCACCAAATTAAAATGGGACCAACTTGATAGTAAAGGCTTTCAAATAAAAAAGAATCATCAAAATCGGTTCACAATTGGCGAAGATATGGCGTAACAAACATACATAAAAAAAACCAAAAAAAAAAACCAGTAGAATTGATAACCTCCTCCTTTTTTGAAGTCGGTTAAAAATCGAATTACGCTTCAAATACAGTACATAAGGTATAATAGAAGGTACATAGTCAGTCCTCTTGTGCGTCCATGATTTAGAGCTGCTTGGTTAGCAATAGGTATTAACTTTGGAATACCAACCGTTCAGTTTCGAGTATGATAATCGGTGTTAGCGTAGATTCCAGATAGATTCTTTCTCCTGGCCTCTTCGTGTGATACACCTCTGAAAAAAAAAATTTGGTAATTTCTAATTTGATTTTATTAGGGTTTACGCCGACGTAGGGAATAGCGTCTTATTTAGCAATAATAGTGGCGAAGCGAAATCGTTTTGCGAGAGCTTCTGTTTAATACTTATAAGTAGTAATGCTTTTAGGCACCAGATCTGCTTTAAAAAGGTTACCCGCTTTTTTGCGGTACGTCGCCATCCGGTAGCCTACGCCTAACTGCCTTTTTCTCCTCATTTGTGGCTCTATCATTAAGAAAACAGTGCTCTTCTTCATCTTTGTAAGCCTATTTTGCCCCACACATCAGGGGCCGAGGTCATCGTATATTTTCTCCCGAGTTATTCCTTTTAATCTCTCTACGTTCTTTAGCCAAGTTGCTGGTGGTATCTTTTGCCCTTAGGTTTTCAGAGATATCTTAAGAATAATCGCTAGCGTATGCAAACATTGCATATAAAGGGCTATATTTCAAAGACTTAATAAAAAAATTGCTTACACAAAAAAAAACTACATGACTAGGCAATAAATAAATATGCGGATGCTCACCTAGCAACGGGTTGGGCGCGTGTTCGACTTCAGACCTGTTGACGGCTACTAGGCGCACCACCGGCTGGCTCTCATCGTTGATCACCTCGCGTCCTGCCCGCATCAGACCCGGCTCCGTGGTCGACCTCGACGACACTGGAAATATTGACAACGGTTAGAGATGGGAGGTGTCAGCAATTAATAAATAGCTAAACTAAAAACCAGGCACCAAAGAAATTAAAAACAATTTAGAATCACTACGAGTAATAATCTAAAAAAATAACATTGAATATTAACTCAATGTCACGTAAACGTACACATACATGGAAATATATACAGTAAGTATATATTTCCTATGTTATAATAATGCTTGTGTATAAATACCCGTTCCTCGTAAAATTTGTAAGCTTCCCTTTTCCGCGAATTGCATCAAATTGGCATTTTCCGGGCGGGCGATGACTACTAATTTTGGTACCTACATCTTTTGGGAACGGCTTTGCCACTTTGTAAGCATCTAGAATAGATTTTTTTGCCAGGAACTTAAAACAGTAACTACCTATATAGGAATATAGGAAAAACACAAGGTTTGAGTTAACCCAAAACTTTAGGTATAATTCACATACAATCGTACACATGTGCCATCATTAGCGAATAATAACATGGGTATATAGATATGCACCTTCTAATTAGCTGATTTCATGTTATAAAAAATTAGGACCTTACACAATTTTAAAATGAGTTTTCTGTTTTCTTTCTCCTATATATTAAATATTTATTTATCTCCTAACATAAGAACCTCTTACCGGAAAAGGATGCTAGTTCTTTTTGCGCGTAATGGTAACCCACAGCGATGCCGTATACCATTAGGATGACGATTGTGAACATTAGCAGCATCAGCAAAAACGCACAGCAAGTCCATGTCAAAACTCTGAAACAGACGTGCTGTAAATAATCTACATAGGTAAGTCATAAAAAAGGAAGATAAAATAGCTACATAAACTATAAAACGATTTTTTAAGCCCATTCTTGCACAATAGTAGGGAGCCCAAGAGGGGGATATTTTTGGATTTACTCGAGCGCGTCAGATAAACATGCAGTCTTGTCATGTCAGGATGACAGTACAATATGATGATATCATATTGGTAAACTGATGGTGGAGCCGGGAGGTAGCCATAGGAACACAGTAATGAAAAGCGAAAACCTATCGAGTTTGGGCTCATTTGATTTATCTTGACTAGCACTTTGGCCTCACAATAAAAGATTTTACAAAAAAAAAATGGCGGTTTAAATAGTTTTTATTTCAAACCGTCAGATTTGAACTTACTACGACGCTGTACGAAGCGAAGACTTCGGATGTAGAGATACTTGTACAAGTAGGTACGGATTAGCCCCTGTGGCATAAAATAAATAATATCATAGACCCAGATCTCAAGTCATGGTGGAACCGGAAGATAACCGGCTATAGGAACGAAGCTTTGATTTCGTAACTTTTCAGGGAATGGATGGAAGACTTCAAACCTAGTACTCACAATATTTTTATATATTCAGAATCAGGCTTACCTTTCAACGCAGAATGTTATGGAGCAGACCACAGATTGTATTAATCCCATGATAAAAAATTATCTGCAAAACAATAAATTAAAAAAATGCAGTTTTATATTCATAGTATCTTTGGATTCACGGGTCTTTTCACTCCGGTCCTTTGGTAAGCTTGTGTGGGGATACAGCTGGCCTTTAGGAAAAGTTGATGTTATCTGTGCTCCCGCGAAAACTTATTCTTCGATATACTTACCTAACTATCAATGAAAGGGTGATTGATACTTACATGAATTTTTCGGGGTTCAGTGTCCAGCCCCCATTTAAAATAAATTATTTAAAAACAAACGGAGATATCATTTAAAATGGTCTCCAGTATTTCCTAGATAATCCTTCAAACTATTTTATGAACTACTGTGCGAGTTGGACTCGTAACTCGTACATGAAGGGTAAGCGTACATTCCGTACTTAGCACTATGTTTTAAAACACGTTTCTTGTAAGACGACACCCTTTCATTTTTAAGTTTATCTTATTTTTAGTATTTGTTGTTATAGCGGCCACAGTAATACCTACAGAGATAGAGCCCTGGAACAGACGGACAGACAGGCGAACAGACAGCGGGGTCTCAATAATAAGGTCCCGTTGGCACCCTTTGGGTACTAAATCCTAAAAATCAATAAGACAAGACTCATAATTGCTCCTTCCTTATGTAGTAGGTATCTATTATTTGCTTTTTGGATAATTTACTATTATTTATTACTTACACAAAGGCGACGAAAACAGCAATAAACTGCTCCACATTAAGGTAAACCTTCAAAATAAAAATATGGTTCAGGTAAATTATAAAGTACAGAGAAATAAGCAGAAAAGCAACTTGTAGGCAGATTTAGCTTACCTCATAATAATTATACAAGGTATTTAACATATAACGTTCGTTAAAAGTGCTTGAATTACAAATTACATAATCGTAAACAAATAGGAATATAAAATAGCAAGGTGCTTTCTTCTTAACGTCAAAGCAAATGCCAATGTGATGTATTCTTTCAATTTCAAGAAACCAAGCTAAATGGCCAGGTTTTTTCATAAAGGCGTAGTCACACAGTATTATTTTACAAGCTTTTAAGTATGTGACTATGTTTGTTCGGGTGGAATCTTGCAACACAATTTTGAAGCATCTTCAACAAAAATTTTACGCGCATACCTATGTAGGTATATCGCGTGACAATGTTATATTATAATGACTTGGAGCTGATCTGATCGAGCTGGATGGTGGCCATAGGAACTCTGTAATAAAACGACGGAACCCCATCGAGTTTGGGCTCGTTGGATTCGTCTTGTCGAGTACTCTGTACGTACATGTATCTGGGGTCTAATGATTAAGCTGGAAGGTGGTTATAAGAACTCCGTAATAAAACGACGCAACCCCGTTGAGTTTGAGCTTATGTGTTTTGTGATGACAAGACCTTTGGTCTCATTATAAAAACTTGTACGAAAAATGTTTTTTTTTAAATAAAAACTTATAAGATATGGTTCATTTGCTAAATTGGTGTGCATGCCATCGGCGCTTTAAAGGCCGCGTCTTTGTAAAAGCCGATGTCGCCATTGAATCCAATTGAACGAATAGACTATAAAATAAAGCCGGCGGCCATATTCTTATATTGGAAAGAGACAGACAGTCGCTTGAAGTCATAGACCTAGATATTTTTACTGTGAAAAAGACCACCATAGCCGAGTACGACATATATATATATTACTATAACGGCCACCCTCACAAGAGCAAAAGAGATAGAGATTAAAATGACATGTGACAAGACTCGGTACAAGAAGTGTCTGTCGGGGAATGAGCATCGTCATTTCGTCGTCAATGAGCACGAAAATTGGATTTTTCAAATTGTAAACTGAGTAAATTTTTATCTTACCTTGGAAATATGGCTGCATTCAGGCATTACTACCTATTTCGTGTGTAGGAGGTACAGATACTCTTTTAAAGTCATACAAAAACATTTCATTTGTCACATTTTTCATTTATATCTGTGCTTTATGTGTGCCAGCTTTGGAATAAACTACAAGGGAAAATGTAGTAGTCTATCCAGTATTATGGACTTATATTTATCACTGATGCGTAATTAGAGACAAATTATTTAGCTTTATTCAACTAAAATTGTACATAGTATAATAAATATAATTGACACCAATAGAATATGACAATAGGGGTAAACATCCCATGGCAACGTTCCATAGATACACATCATTCACCCCCTCTTAGGATGTCTGGTAATCCTCCAGGTAGGCAGGTAGATGTCTGATGCGCGTCGAGCGCCGAACGTCAAGTTGGGGTGTGCCTGTTGACCGTGGCTCCTCTGTCGTTGTTTCCCCAGGGTCGTTCACAGGTATAGATGGTTCCTCGACCTCAGTCTCAGACACATATTCGTCATCCGAGGGAATTGGTGCCAGATGTCTATTTGAAATTGTGCCTTCTCTTCCATCAGGATATCTAATATATGAATAAGTCGGGTTACTTTGCACGAGGTGTCCTTCTTCCACTAAAGGATCATATTTGGATTGGCGCACACTTCTTTTTATTAGAATGGGTCCTGGAGTAGTCAGCCAAGCAGGTAAAGATACTCCATTTGGACTCCTTCGAGGGTGGCCGAACATCCTTTCATGAGGAGTAGCGTTGGTGGATGTACACAGCAACGACCGTATTGAATGTAAGCTAATAGATAGAACTTTTTCCCAGTCTGCTATCTCCAAACTCCTGGATTTCAGACTTAATTGGATCGTTCTCCACAAGGTAAAGTTAAGGCGTTCAACTTGTCCGTTGCCTTCAGGATTGTAAGGAGTGGTCCGGCTACAAGCTATTCCGAGAGACACGAGATATTGGGTAAGTTCTTGTGACAAAAACGACGTCCCTCTGTCCGAGTGAATATACATAGGTGTTCCAAATATATAAAATATTTCATTCAAGCAGTGGATAACTGTACTTGACGTCATGTTTTTGCATGCAAAAGCAAAAGGGAAGCGACTATATTCGTCAATGACCGTCAGTATATATTTATTTTGCGACTTTGACGGGAGTGGTCCTTTAAAATCAATATTAAGCCGTTCTAAAGGAGCCGTTGCTTTAATAAGCTGTCCATTTGTATTCGCATATCGGGGCTTAATTTCGGCGCAAACTTTACAATTGGCAGTCATTTGACGAATGTCATTAATCGAATATGGAAGGTTTTTCGATCGTACCCAGTGATTCATACGAACTATTCCAGGATGACAGAGGTTGTCATGTAAGGTTTTAAGATTGCTTATGTTCATATGCGCACAGACTCTGGTTAATGCATCGGCCACAAAGTTTTCTTTACCAGGACGATAAATTATGTTGTACTTAAAACAGGACAATTCTAGCCTCCAACGTTCAATCTTCTCATTCTTTATTTTACTCGAATGGACTTGGTTAACATAAAAGCTACCGACTGTTGGTCTGTTATTAAAAGGAAGTACCTGCCGATCAGATAGTGGCGCCATTTGCGCAAAGCTTCAACTATCGTTGCGGCTTCTTTTTCAATTGAAGATTGTCGCCTTTCTGATTCATTCAGGGAACGTGAGAAATATGCTACAGGCTGGCCCTTTTGAGAAAGAGAAGCAGCAAGGGCATTTTCTGAAGCATCAGTTTCGACAGTAAACATTTCAATTTCATCGATAGCAGTCAGTGATGCTTTTGCTATATCGGCTTTCATTTTATTAAATGTAATCATTGCGATGTCAGAAAGAGGGAAAGTACTGATAGAAAGTAGTGGTTTAATTCTTTCCGAGAAGTTTTGTAACCATCTCGAGTAGTGAGCGAATAGTCCTAATGTTCTTTTTAACGCAGCCGCATTCTCGGGCGCAGGTAAGTCGAGCAAGAGTTTCAATCGGTTTTCATCTGGACAGATAGTATTATTTTTAATAGTATAACCAAGAAGGTTGATAGTTTCTTTATTAAATACGCATTTGTTTTCGCTTAGTGTTAGATTGTACTTAGCGGCAGCCTCCTTGAACTTAGATAAATTAATGTTATGTTCTTCTTTAGTCCTTCCACATACAGTGACGTCATCTAAATATGCAAACGTGCCGCTTAAGTGTTCTTCTTCTATTATATAGCTCAGAGTGCGCTGGAAAGCTGCGACACCGTTGGTTACTCCAAACGGGATTCTTGTAAATTCATACAGTTTCCCATTGGCTTCAAAAGCGGTAAAAATGCGTTCCTTTTTGATTATAGGTACTTGGTGATACGCACTTTTTAAATCAATTTGACTGAAATAGTTGTATTTGGCTGCTTTAGCTACAATCGATTCTATCCTTGGTAATGGAAAAGCATCCAATTCTGTATATTTATTTATAGTTTGAGAATAATCTACAACCATCCTCTTCTTGTGTAGACCTCCACTAGCAATAAGGACTTGCGCTCGCCAGGGTGAGATGCTGGGCTTAATGATTCCAGCTTCTAGCAGCTTAGCCACCTCTGTTTTTATGAAACGCTCGTCTTCGGTGCTATGGCGCCTAGATCTGACTGCGATTGGTTTCAGATGCGGAGAGAGGTTAGTAAACAAAGATACTGGTGGTACTGATGCTTCCATCACATTACAAATTCGTAAAGGTTCCTGAGTTCCTCCAAACTCCAGTTCCACTGAAGAGTGATTTTTAAGGATATCGTGACCGATAATAGCATCTGCGCATAAATTGTTGACAATAAGAAGAGGTTTGTGTTTGTACTGATGTTTCCCAAGTTGAATATTGACATAGCAGACACCTTGGACGTGAGATACGTGGCTTAGAGAAGCCAATGTTATAGTTTGGTTGCTAGGTTTTATCTTTAGTCTTAGTATTTCAGTTACACTCTTATTTATGAAACTAACAGAGCTTCCAGTGTCTATCAGAGCATCTGCTTTGAAACCGTTGATGGTAATTGGTGAGGTAGCCTTCCTCAGACTACACGGAGAAGCAGCGGAGATTGCAGACAGTGCGCCATCAGCCTGAATGTTGTCGTCAGTGACTGCATTAGCTCTTTGTGGTGGTTGTTTTGACCGACAAACATTAGCAAAATGACCCTTTTTGGAACAAAGTTGGCAGGTTCCGTTAGCTGCAGGACATTTGATGCGCTGGTGTACATTTCCACCACAAAAGAAGCAACGTCGCTTCGAACTCTGAATGAAGTTGGGCGCTGCAGCTGCTGTGTTATCTGCGACATTAGACTTAGGTAAAGCATTGAGATTTAGTGACGTACTAGTATTGCCCAATGTTTGCGCGTTTATTCCTGCATCTTCAAGAGAAATTGCCAGATTAACAGCTTCTTCTAAACTCAGATTTAATTTTTCTAGTAGTCTCTCCCTTATCTTTTGAGAATTGATGCCTGCGATAAACGTGCCGCGCATAGATTCGTTTTGATGTTCCTCCGCCGTAACCTCCATAAAATGACACTCGAGAGCGAGCAGCTTTAATGCCTGAATGTATTCTTTCACCGTTTCGTCAGTTCTCTGTTTACGCGTTGTCAGCATGTGCCTGGCGAGTATTTCGTTTTTGGGTTTCACATATATTTTCTCCAAAACGGCAATGGCTTCTTTATAAGTTTTGCATGCTCGAATATATGAAAATATCGTTGGAGAGATATGATTAACTAAAAGATTCAATTTCATGGAATCTTTGGCGTCTGGGGCACATTCTACGGTAAGGAAATTGTTAAAAGTGAAATACCAATGCGTCCATTTCAAATCCGATCCAGCAGCGCTAGGTTCTTCATCAAATCGCTCGGGACGAAGATAACGTGACATATTTGTGATACTTGGTCTTTCAGGTTTTGTTTCGTTACTCATATAACATATTTTATATCACTCGTTCAGATAAAAATTAGTTGAATAAATTGATGCGTAATTAGAGACAAATTATTTAGCTTTATTCAACTAAAATCGTACATAGTATAATAAATATAATTGACACCAATAGAATATGACAATAGGGGTAAACATCCCATGGCAACGTTCCATAGATACACATCAATCACTCTCTAAACTCTAAGATTTAAAGCATTCTGTTCATCAGGATACTTTTCAAACATTAAACTTATTGCGATGGACTGAACCTTGCCTTTAAAACGTTTGAGATCACCTACCATTGGCATAATAAACTAATCTATTTAAAATTAAAACAAATGAAATCCTGAAGTAATGTGAAATAAATATTTATTATAAACTTGTTAAAAATACAACAGTCTCAAAATTCCAAAGGCATCACAACCAATGTATGTAAATACATATTGTCAAAGATAAAAAATATAGCTTTAGAAATATCAAAATATGAATCCATTTTCGTTTCAATTTTCAATCTTATACACTTACATTAATATCAAATATACAAATAATTATTTATACTTATATTATAGTAGGCTTTGCTGTCCTAAATAGCAATAATAATAAAAAGGTAGGTATTTAAAAACAAATATAAAGATTCACAAGAGGAGAGGTAATGAAACCTATTTGCTGTTCGATAACGCCTTTCTACAATGGAGCACACCTCTATTGAAAACGCAGTGCAAATAAGGTTTAAGTTCAAGAGCTTTATATTTAATTTGCAACTGGCCACGTCGCTTTAAATGCTATTTGGGAACAAAATTCCGGGTTTTTAACTTCGGAAAAAGACCACAGGTTTAGACAGGCAAAGCAAACGATGACATTTAGTATGTACTTACATAGATTCAAATAAAAAACATGCTGAAATTAAAATAGAAAGGACTTCGCATTAAGATCTGCAGGTGCAGATCTTTATGCGAAGTCCTTTCTATTAACACTTAAGTCAAGTGACAAATATGTTAACAAAAAAATATTATTGATATTGCTAGAATAAGATGAGTTTTGCCAAACGATCGTAAGTTGTGGCGATACAAACGCAAAAGTAAATACAATTTAACTTACCACTATCTATGAACACAAAGTCAATTAAATATTTAAACAATTTCAATAAATAACGTCTAGATAATATGGTAACAAATACTACTTTAGTGTAAGTTTAATGGAAAAATCCGATCAATTCGTCAAATTCGTTTAAAAATTTTGAAGGGACTAAGAACTCAACTGTGCGTTCGTTCAGGTGATGTCTCATTATATATAGAAATAAATTATAAACACTTCATTTTAAATAAGATAAAGATAATGCGTGAATAAAACAATTTACACTACTAATTTAAATTATAATACTTTTTTTTACATAGTTTACGAGTAGTTCAAATGAGACAACTGGGCAATCCAGACATTAAATGTTAATTTTTATCTATATTTTTTTTTATAAATTATCATGAAGCTGGAGATTGCAATATTAAATATACATGAATTCAAACAAAAGGGCCATACAAAAATTACTAAGGCACTTCGATTATTACGCTAGTATATAACCTAATTGTCTTTATACAACTCAGTTTTCTAGTTGCACAGACAAACAGACATACATCACATACTTAAGGCATTAAAGGAAGAAACGATTGTGATAACATGAAAATTTGTTTATTATTGGAAAATAATTGAGTTGTAAGTGAGTGATTCAATAGGGTATTTCACTGTGTTTGTTTTTGGACAATATTTTATATGAAACCACAAATTATACTAAAAATAAATCTTTTTCTGGAAACAGCACGAAAATTGGTTATTTAATGAAGCAGCAATTGGGTATTTTACTAGGTCAAAAATAAATTATTTGGTACTGCTAAGAGAATAAAATGTCACAAAATATGTCATTGATCACATCTACTTTACACGTGATTTTAGATTTATTAATGCAGAAAAACGGATATTAAGAGCGCTATTTGACTCCAAGAATTGGAAAATAATTGACTTGTAAGTGAGTGATTCAATAGGGTATTTCACTGTGTTTGGTTTTGGACGATATTTAATAGGAAACCACTAATAATACTAAAAAGAAATATTTTTCTGAAAACAGCACAAACATTGGTTACTGAAGCAGCAATTAGCATTTCAAATATCGGTACTAAGAAAAGTGAGAGCGTGGTGGGGACATCTCGCTTTCTCTTTCGTACGCGCAAAACCTACTGGCAGTGACGTTTAAAGCGCAGTATGTGCATCCTTTTTTTGTTAGTTGACAGTTCCCCTTTCCACCAGATTTAAAAGCCGATTAAAATAATTGTTTTTGTTTATGATTATGTTACTTATTAAAATAATAAAAACAAATTTGAGAGAAATGCCGTATTCAATTTGCCGCCGATGAAGACGATGTTTTTCCCAGATGTCATCACGGCGATGTTGCAAAGCGATGATTCATGGGAATAATACCTCATGATCATCATCAAAAGTGATTTGGCCTTAAAACGTCGCGTTGGCCAGTGCGTCTTGTATCATCTCGACTCTAATCCCACAAAAGGTCTTTGAATGTAAAATCTTGCTTGTAATTTGTAATATGGTTGTTACTCGTACTTGTAAATCGTATAAAATGTGATGTACGTATGTATTAAATAGTCCCAAAACCAATTATAAATATTATTAGCAAGTATTGAAAACAATAATAAACAGATTAAGTATACTACGAAAACACAACAGAAAAGTATAGGAAAAGAAAATAATTCGGAAAGTAAATATTTATAAAAGAAAACATAAAAAGAAAAATAAGTATACAATAATAAAAATTTACAAAAAAATACTATTTTAAAGTTTATTGTCAATGGCAACACATACAGTATTCATAAAACATCAAAGTGTTGCCATTATCAAATTTGGCGTAAACGGTGGAGCATTTTCCTTTTCAGCCAAATTGAGTCTACAATAAAGGCAAGCGATATTAAAATACTACACTACTACTTACAACAGAATTTTCTATAGTCTTGTGATTATTGAAAATATTCTTAGAATAATTTTTCATCACCATGTTTGTTTATCATTTATCATACAAATATAGACAACATAGATGGCGGTAGAAACTATTCTTCATTCAAAACTTTATTACCTCTGACTGATCAATGGTAAAGCGACTTTATGACTATGAGTTTAGAGGTGATCTTACTATGTATTTTAACCAAGAATTTTTGAAATCAGAATAAATGTATTATTAATTTAATGTTCGTTTCGAAACTAAAAGTGAAACATGAAATCAATTCACTAAGTAGTACAAAAGTCTATTTTACATTGTTGAATTTGTCTTACGTTGACAAATGTTTGATTTTAATGTTAAGTAGGTACATTAAAATTTAGCATCTGTCAGCTGATCTAATCTGTACTTATTGTATTATCAACAAATAACTAATAATAAAACATGACTTCTATGTTCATAGAACTTAAAGTCTAATTTACAAAGAATTTAAACTTTCAGAGGTATGGTCCCCTCTTATTCATAAAAAAATCGGCTTATGTAAGTCATGTCAAGACAAAACTAGAATTTAACTTAGTAATTGTATTTGTTTTATTATTAACTTTTTTTTAAGAAATCGGCGTTTTAATTATTTACCTAAATATTTAATTCTGCTTATAGGATAATACTCTTAATTTACTTTCAAACTAAACAACGACTATTTCATACAGATCGGAATCTCCTAAGGTCCCGCGCAATATGCGTCCCCGTTCCCCGGCCCCACACCTCTCCCCCGTTCTCGCCTTGTCGAGGGGCGAGAACGGGCGAACACACGCATTGACGTGTGCACAGATGTATAGTTTCGTTTATAGTAGTGTAGGCATAAATGATACTCCGCTTCTATGTAGTGCCATACCTGTGATTGGGGTTTGAACCTATGTTGGACGCCCACATATTTTTTATGAATAAGGGGATTAATGGATTGAAGGTATCGCATACCGCTGGGCGCGCTACTGGTTGGCGTGCAGCATGTCCCACAGCGGCAGCTCCTGCAGCGCGACGTGCACCTCGTGCTGCAGCTGCGCGGCTAGCGCGGGCGCCGCGTGCGCGCTGGCCGCGCCGCGAGTCCACGCCGACACCAAGCCCGACAGCCCACTCAGGGGACCGAGGCCCGTCACGTGCAGGTCCATGGAACTGGAATTGATTTTTACTATAGATGCGCCGAATAGTGGTTTCACCGAATAACTGAATACCGAATATTATTCAATTTAACCTTTACCGAACCGGATATTCGGCCGAATTATTCGGTTTGCCATTACATTGTTTTGCCACGTAAACAGATTCTAACATGTACGCTACGTGTCGCTGCTGGCTAGATGACGAGCGAGCCGTACCTCACCGCCCGCTACCCGCTCACACACCGCGTTGTCACTTTGCTTAAAGACATCGCACGAAAAACTTATCATTACAAAAATATTAAAATATTGATAATATTAACTTCATTGTGTTTGCAATATGAGTGGGCGGAAAAGATCACGTGCTTGGGACTTTTTTGACGAAATGGGAGATGACAAAACAAAAGTTATATACAACTATAGGTTAAGAAATAAATATGTTTCCTTTGACTTATAATATAACATAAATCTTACTTATCTCATGTAGCCAAGAAAATAGAAATGCTTGAACCAAATATACTCGGTATCAAAACCGAATTATTTGGCCGAATACAAATAGTTAGTTACTGGAAAGGGAAGATAATGAACGCGAATATGTATTGATGCGAAATAACAACATTAGACTTGAACAAAAACTCTCTGAGAGTCTTCAGTTATGTGATGATTTGAGTGAGCAGCTGAACCGATCAAAGTTAGAAATAGATTCTTTCCGCCAATGTGGTGATACGTATGAGCAGACCCTCAGACGTACCACTGAATTAGAAAAGGAGTTGGGCGAGGCATACAGACAAATTAATAGCTATGAGCAAGATGCCCAGATGCGTCAGTCAGCAGAGGTGTCCAGCCTATATGACCAGCTCATTGATAGTGTCGCTATGTCTCCCTCAACTAATTCTCCAGTTATTGATCTCACTAGTGAGACATCATCGAGTAGTATTGATTTAGATATCTCAAAATCAATGATTAGTCATAACCAAGTTAAAAAATATGTAAAACTATCCAAAAAAATTAAGAAAACTAATAATAAATTAAAAATTAATCTCAGGAAATCATGTTTATTAAAATCCAGTTCATTAAATTGTAAATTGCAGTCAGAGTTAGAGTTATGTAATAAGCAATTGGCGGAAAGTCAGGAGTCATATGAGGACAACAGGATTAGACTTGAATCTCATATTATTAAGTTGCAGGAGGACTATTCCAAATTATTCTCTAAGTATGACCTCCAACAAAAACAAAATACCAAACACATGCTGACTGTGGAGAAATTGATTAACGACAGCAGGTACAATCAAGAAACTCTTGATTTATTAACTAAGCAATGTACCTGCGGGCAATTCACCCAGCCCACCATCAGTGTCTCCACACCAGAGCTCTCTCCTTGTGACGGTAGTTTGTGTAGTAATGTGTCTGATTGTGTTGACTTTATTGACCCTCCATGTAATACAATAGTATTTTCTGACAGTATAGGTCGCAATATGGGTTGCATGTTAAACAAAATTCTAGATAAAACTTGTATAAATTACTGCTTCCCGGATGCAACCTATACTCAAATTTTAGATAAAATGAAATCAACCAAACTGAATTGTAAATCTACTGTTGTATTATTAATAGGCAATAGTAACAAAGTAGGAAAGAAAGAAATAATCAGCTGTATGGATTATTTATCTGAACTAGAAGTAAGCAAAATAATATTATGTGCGTTCCCATATCTACATTGCCAGTCTCCAAAAACTAACAAAATCATACACTATCTCAATACTTTGATACATAATATGACATGTCGTTATAGTGATAAATTAGTGTTTTTTGACACTAACAATTTTATAAGTGAATGTCATGTGACAAAAGATAATATTTATCTTTCAAAATATTTTAGACGTAAGATTGCTACATTGATAGCAAATAATATTAATTTTTGGACGAGTTTACATTGTAAACAAGATTCTAGTTTTAAGACACCTACAGACTTACCAAGTTTATGTAACGGTAATTCTGTAGACTTGACGACAGATTTAAACTGACCATTCAGACAACGGGAAGGCCTCATGAATTAAGAATACTTCATCAAAATTTAGAAGGTCTTTCCGGCAAAGAATTATTAGTAGAATTAGTTTTAAAAGAAATGGATGTGGACATTTTATGTTTGACTGAACATTGGCTGCATGAGAGTCAGATGATGTTCAGCCTAAACAACTATAATATTGTTAGCTGCTTTAACAGAAAGTCTGCTCAACGAGGGGGTTCTATAATTTTTATAAAAGATTCTTTCCGTAGCAAAGAGCGGAAGGATATTGTCAGACATTCTGTTGAGCGCTGTTGTGAGGTGGCCTGTGCCGAGCTTGATCATCATATAATTGTTTGTGTATACAGTCCACCAGATAGTAATTTCAAAAGTTTTTTAAAAGCAATGGACCAGGTCCTTAAGTCCTGTTCAACTAGTAAAAAGAATTTAATTATTTGCGGTGATTTTAATGTTGATATTTTAGTACATAATCCAAAGAGCACACAATTCCTAAATCTTTTTAAGTGTTATGGATTAGAAAACTTATTTTTTGAGCCAACCAGAATTACAGCTACATCTGGCACATGTCTTGATAATTTTTTTAGTAATATTCAATATTGTGATAAATCTGTTATCAACAAATTGCCTTCAGATCATTCTGGTGTATATGTAGCTTTTGTCAAAGAGTCCACCAGTAATTTGAGAAAAGATAAGATCTTGTGTAGACCGATTACTTCTAAAAACATAAAAAAACTTAAAAATAATTTAGATAACAAATTATTATCAGTGGTATATACAGGAAATAATCCTGACGACCATTATAATAAACTATTTAGTACTGTTTCCTCTGAGTATTCTAAAACATTGAAACAAAAAAGAGTAGTAGTTCATAGTAAATCACAGTTTAGTGAATGGGCTACTACCGGCATCTACATAAGTAGAAACAGGTTATATGATCTATATGCCCAAAAACAATATAACTTTAATCCTTCTTTTATAGAATATGTTAGAAATTATTCTAAAATATTTAAAAAAGTTTGTAGACGAGCCAAGTCGAATAGTATTAGCAAAAAAATAAATAATGCTCCTAATAAAATTAAAGAAACATGGAGTGTCATAAATAAGGAAACAGGTAAAAATAAAACCAAAGAAAATATTTGCCGAATCAAATGTAGTGGTAAAAATACTTCAAAAACTGAAGAAATAGTAAATATGTTTGATGATTATTTTACTAACATTCCTTTGGAACTCACTTCTAATGTGAGTTCTAGCGCCCAGCGTGCTGAGGCTTTGCTTAAGAGTAATGTTAGCCCTTGTGATTCTAAATTTAATTTTAAGCATGTTAGCCCTAGCGATATAATAGATGCTTTTAAACAGTTAAATTTTAAAAAATCAGAAGATCACTGGGGCATGTCAGTAGCCGTAGTAAGTCATATTATACACATAATTGCTGCCGATTTAGCTTTCATATTTAACGAATGTATTGATGAAGGCATATTTCCTAACTTAATGAAATGTAGTAAACTAATCCCCTTATTCAAAAAAGGAGAAAAAACAGACCCTGGCAACTACAGACCTATCTCTATTCTGCCAGTTTTGAGTAAGGTGTTCGAAAAGATAATGCTCAATCAAATGCTACTTCACTTTAAGACCAATAATCTTTTCCATAGCCAACAATACGGCTTTACTGCTGGAAAATCGACCACCGATGCAGGAGTAGCACTTATTACTAATATCTACGACGCGTGGGAAAACAGAAATGATGCAATTGGATCATTTTGCGATCTTTCTAAAGCATTTGATTGCGTTGATCATCCAACACTTTTGCTCAAATTTCGTCAATACGGTTTTGATGATAAGTCAATTAAATTAATAGAATCTTACTTAACAGATAGGCTTCAAACTGTTGATATAAACGGCGTAAAATCACACGGGTCTAATGTGAAAATGGGCGTTCCCCAAGGTTCAATTCTAGGACCGTTCCTTTTCTTAGTTTATGTCAATGACTTGCCTTACATGGTTGAGAAAGAGGCTGACATGGTGCTGTTTGCTGATGACACCTCGCTAATATTTAAAATAGATCGACATAACAGTGATGCTAGCGCGGTGAACAGCACCTTATCTTTAATTTCTGATTGGTTTTCGGCCAATAACCTCATGTTAAATGCGAACAAGACCCAATGCATTCGATTCTCTCTTCCTAATGTGAATCAAGCCTGCGTTGACATACTAATTAATGGCCAGAAACTCGATCTGGTTGAAAGTACTACCTTTTTAGGAATCACACTTGATTCGAAACTTCAATGGGGCGCTCATATAACTAAACTTTCTAATAGGCTTAGCTCTGCGGCTTACGCTGTTAGGAGAATAAGACAATTGACAGATGTAGCAACTGCTAGACAAGTCTACTTTAGTTACTTTCACAGTCTAATGTCTTACGGGATACTTCTATGGGGGAGTGCAGCCGACATTCAGACTATTTTTCTTTTACAAAAAAGAGCAATTCGTGCTATTTACGGTTTAGGATCGAGAGACTCACTGAGGGAATTATTCAAGGAAATAGGTATACTTACTTTTGCATCACAATTCATATTTGAAAATATAATGTATGTAAGGAAAAATATTTCCATGTTCAATAAAGTAAGTGATTTTACAGATAGAAATTTACGTAATAAGAATGACTTAGTTAGCCCGTATTACAGGCTGAATACAGTCAGTAAGTCTTTTATGGGGAAGTGTATACTTTTTTATAATAAATTGTCAGAATCGGTCCTTGATATGCCAGACAGAAAATTCAAAGCGTATGTAAAGAAAGTACTTTGTGAGAAGGCTTATTATAGGACCGATGACTATCTTAAAGACAAAAAGGTCTGGCTTGAGCTTGGCGCGGGTCCCTCTTAAAGGTTTGTATACTTAGACATGTCATAATTTAGGTACATTGGTACATACTAAATTTACAAATTGACATTATTTTAAATTTCGTAATTCTTATAATTCAATTTAATTATGACATAATAAAAAATGTAATCTCTGTCCATCTATATAACTAATTTTAAGTTTTTAGTTTGTTAGTTGACGTCTTTGGAGAAAACGTGCAGTGCAGTTTGTTGCCGCTTCTTCTGCACTTGCGCCTAGGAAGCGGCGTAAACTTAGCTTTAAGTAACGATTTGACGTCAACATTTGTGCAAAACAAAACAAAGTGACTATTATTAAGAGATATTATAAATATCCTATGATAATAAAGATATTTTGAATTGAATTTTTTGAATTGAATTGAATTTGAATAGTGAAAAAGATGTCGAATACGCCGAATACCGAATACCAAACGAATATTCGGCGCATCTCTAATTTTTACCATTTAAAACATGGAATTGGGCCGGGCACAGCGAAAGATGGGCCGGAATTGCAACGGAGTGGTTGCCTGAAGATGGTTACCGCGCTGGCGAGACGATCTCAACGCGTTCCAAAAAGGATGGTCGAGACTTACACGGAAAAAGTGGAAGAAGATGGGACAGGCCTTTGCCCAACAATGGAACAAATTAGGTTAACAAAAAAAAAAGAACATGGCGATGGCCAGACAACTTTAATAGGGACATTTATACACACATATGATCACACCTGTTTCCCACATTAGTAGGCAGAAACTATGGACCTCCTCTTGCTACGCATCAGACAGACCTCTCTCGCTTCATTTAAAAGTATTACGTGACCAGGATTTTAGCCTTTTTCAATATCAGCAAAAGTAAGCAAATCTTTTGAGCATAGGAAGGTCCCTATGCTTACGTAAGCGTAGATATCTTTTTAACAAAATCTGCGTCAGATTTTGTAAATTATTTTAATGAGCAACTATAGGTATAGTTCGTAAATTAATATTTTACGGTCTGTATAATTTAAAATAAAAATGACAAAAAATAACTAAATAAACGGGCAAGTGCGAGTCGGACTCGTACATGAAGGGTTCCGTACCACCGTACAATATTTTAAAACACTGAAGAAACACGTTTCTTGTATGACGACCCCCTTTAATTTTTAACTTTATCTTATTTTTAGTATTTTTTGTTATAGTGGTCATAGTAATACATATTCGGTGAAAATTTCAAGTATCTAGTTAATGCCATTATAAAGATCGAGTTAAAAACGCAGAAAAAAACATGTTTTTTGTATGACGACCCCCTTAAATTTTGAACTTTTTCTTATTTTTAGTATTTGTTGTTACAGCGATCATAGTTATACATAATCTGTGAAAATTTCAAGTATTTAGTTAATGCCATTATAAAGATTTAGTTAAAAACGCTGAAAAAACACATTTTTTGTATGACGACCACCTTTAATTGTTCCATAGTCCACAATATATAGTTACTATTTATTATTAGTTATTGTTACATAGTCCTTATAGTTTCGTCATGTACGTCCGTCCGTCCGTCCCTCCGTACGTCCGTCCGTCCGTCCCTCCGTACGTCCGTCCGTCCGTCCCTCCGTCCGTATGTCTGTCCGTTCGGGCTCGTACTCCGCCGCTACTGCACCGATTGTCACGAAAATTGTTGGAGAGATAGATATTCCAGAAGTTGGTTTTTAAAATTATGAAAAAATGTTTTTTTTTTCAGCCCATACTACGAAAAGTGAATTTAAAAAATTAAATTGGACTAACCCCAACGTGTGGGATATCGTTGAAAAGGTCTTTTAAAATGCAATAAAAACTGCTTTGAAACTATGTAGATCAAACCCCCCAGTCTTGAGATAATCTAATAAAAAGTTAAATTTTGAGGTGTCCCCACCGTAACTTTTGAAATATTACTAAAATAATTCTGAAAAAATGTGCTATATACCTCAAAGTATGTACTTTCAATTAAAACCATAGCGGTTTCGGTATCGTAGATAATTATTTTTTAATACGTCTAAAATCGTAAACCGCAATTTACCTTTAGAACTTTTTTATATTATGTTACTTGCTGCTACGGAACCCTTCATGGGCGAGTCCGACTTGCACTTGGCCGCTTTTTTATTTTTAGTATTTGTTGTTATAGCGGCCACAGTAATACATAATCGGTGAAATAAAATTTTAAGTGTCTAGCTATTATGGTTCAAGCGATAGAGCCCTGAGTCAGATGGACAGACAGCGGAGTCTCAGTAATAGGGTTCCGTTTTCACCCTTTAGGTACGGAACCCTAAAAACGATTGCTGAAGTATTGGCTATTGCTATTGTTAGAGCGACTGACATGTAAACGAAATATTTTATTTTTAATGGAAGTCCAGTGTCCATGTTCCTAAAGTCGCCTCTTACTACATCCACAGGAAGAGATGGAGTGGTGCTATTCTAGTCCGGAAGCTACACGGCACGTGATATTATTCCACTTACCCCATCCTATCGACGCGGAGATCTGTCAGCTGGGCGTAGGGCTCCCACCGGGACAGGCCCACGCTCAGCGCTAAATGCAAGGAGCAGTCCACCAGCGCGGCTACCAGGCGGCCGGAGCACGAGACGCCCATCGCTTTGATGCGATAGTCATCGTACCCGACCTGAATCAAAAACATCAACTTCAATATCGCCGTACAAGTGCCTCAAAAAGTTGCTGCATATACAAAGTGTAACAAAAAGGGGGTATCAACCCGAAAGGGAGTTAACCTGAAATCGCAAAGAAAATCTGCAGCTCTTGTTTTGGCAAAGTCAAATAGGTATTGAAAAGAATGATAGGGATAAAACATATTTTAACTAGAAATAGGTTTAGCAAACGCTTGTTAATTTTTTATGAATAAGAGGGTTAGAATATATACCTGCAGGTCCTTTATCCTGAGCGTGACGTGGAAGCTGGTCCGCATGGGGTCGGGCCGGCTCACACTGACATCGTATATCCGGTTCACTGTGGCCAGGTTTTTCACCCAGCCGTTGTCAGTCTCGAACTTGCCCACGAATGATATTGATCCTATCTGGAAAGAAAGTTCTGTCACAATTTTTTTTTCTCATCTTAATGCGTTTCCAGTTGCAGCCTTAGCTGTTCTGTTTCGGACCCCGGGTCGCTCTTTCAAACTTTTCACCAAAATCACTCAATGATACCAATGACCATGGGAGCGAAGTATTCACATTTATTTTATTTTCGTTTCATACAATAAGAATTACAATATTTTTATATGAACATACAATGTTTCATAAACCAGGTTTAGTTTTTTTGAACATTCCGATGTTAACATGTTACAAGTATGCATATTGCGCGTATCTTAGGAGATTCCGTTCTGTACAAAATACTCTTACTGTCTTCTGTGGCCGCGGATAGCAGCTGTTACCTTATGCATAAACGTGGCGTGCACCGGCGGCAGCTCGAGCACCTCCCGGCAGCCCTGCAGGAGAGTCCGCCTCATGTTTATGAGCACCATGTCGATTATCTTGTTGCCGTTCTGCGCCAGGCAGTCCACCATTGTACTACAATATTAATGTAGAGTGTCAGCTAAACCCATTGGCTACTAGACTACCATATACAATACAAGTAGTACAGAGAGTCGTGCTCCTGCAGTGGGAGACTAAATAAACGGGCAAGTGCGAGTCGGACTCGTACATGAAGGGTTCCGTACCTCCGTACAATGTTTTAAAACGCTAAAAGAACACGCTTTTTGTATGACGACCCCCTTTAATTTTTAACTTTTTTTATTTTTAGTATTTGTTGTTATAGCGGCCATAGTAATGCATAATCTGTGAAAAATTCAAGTATCTAGTTAATGCCATTATAAAGATCTAGTTAAAAACGCTGAAAAAACACGTATTTTGTATGGCGACCCCTTTAATTTTTAACTTTTTTTTATTTTCAGTATTTGTTGTTATAGCGGCTACAGTAATACATAATCGGTGAAAATTTCAAGTGTCTAGCTATTACCGTTCAAGAGATAGAGCCCTGTGACAGACGGACAGACAGCGGAGTCTCAGTTATTACTGCAAACCCTATTGGGTTTGTAATCAGTAATCCCGTTTGCACCCTTTGGGTAAGGAACCCTAAAAAAGACCTGATGATGAAACTGGCAGTGTGCTAAAATAAATTTAAATGGGATTGGGCGGGTCATGTCTGTTAGCCTGTCATGTTAGCCGTGTGGTTCCCGGCAGCAAAAAATAGGACCACTCCAAGTCTTCCCGTGGATGTCGTAGAAGGCGACTTAGGAAACACAAGCTAAATATAGCTTATAAACATTATGAGACCTCTCCAACCCGTCTGGCCATCGTGGAGAGTGTAGGCCAAATCCTCTGACTACTCCGGCTCTCTCTGTCACCGAACGAAGCATAGAAGTTACTACTCAGACGTCGATTTTCTGTGAGAGTGTGGAACTTCCCCGGACGAGCCGGCCCATTTATGCTACTAGCAAAACGGAGTTTTGCCGGTAGCGTAGCTCTACCACAACTTGCCTAGAATTGCTATTCGGCACCCCTTCTCATAAATTGATCTCATACCATACACAAGTAGTCAAATTAAAATTGTAGAGGTACTGTATTTATTAGTATGCATTCTTACCTATAAGCTTCTAAAAGGCTGGGGTTGCAGCAGACGACCTCGGAGACGCTGGTTGCCTGCCTCAGCACCAGCTTCAGATGTCTCTCCAGTTTTTCTCTAAGCAGCGCGTACAAGGGAAGCGATATCGCCGCCGTTAGGGGCAGGTCATCTGTATAAATGAAATAATTAATTATCCAATTAGCAAATTTTTTTTTTATGGTCTTACAACCAAGGATGCTCAAGACCGTGCGAAGTGGAGATGGAAAAGCCGGAAAGCGGACCCCGGGCTTCGCAGCGTTGCAGCTGCAGATGCAACTGGGAAAACGCTGAGATGAGAGAGTGAGAGAGCTATACTTTTTTTTAAGGTGAATATCAAGCAGAAGTGGTTCCGGGTTAGAACAGGACCACTCCATCTCTTCCTGTGGATGTCGAAAGAGGCGACTAAAGGACTAAGCACAAACATCTCGTGCTACAATTGCATTGCCAAGGAGGGTTAACGTTGGGCGGCGGAAAACTTTTCGCACAAATACATTCCCAAAGAGGGTTGACATCAGGCAGGCGGCCGGTCGTAAAACTATAGCCAAATAATTTAAACTGTTCCGGCTATTTCTTCTCCATTTTGCAAGGTCTTTGGCATCCTTGGGTGACCATTGACATGCATGTTATATTTGGAGAAGAAAAAGCGGGAAAGCGCACCCCGCGCTCCGAAGCAGCACAGCTGAGGATGCAACCGGGAATGCGCTTAGACGAAGAAGAAGAACAAGCAGAAGTAGCGCCCTCATAACCATATATACGAGTTGACAATTTATTTCAAATTAGGGCGCCACTTTAAGGTCAATTGCTTCTAACTTCACCTCAACTTCTAAAGAAAAAAAGGGTTATGACATTAAAATGTCTGTGTATCTGTCTGTGGCATCGAAGCTCTTAAACGAATAGACTAATGACAGATGCGTTTCTTAGGGTTCCGTACAAAAAATGAAAAAAACGGAACCCTTATAGGATCACTCGTGCGTCTGTCTGTCCGTCTGTCTGTCACAGCCAATTTGCTCCGAATCTACGAGATCGAATCAGGTGAAATTTGGTAGGATGGTGTAATCCTATGACCCAAACACATATGTGCAAAAAAAATTTTTTTTTTAAATAAGAGTCATTTTCGGGGGACAAATTAGGAAATTTAAAAAAAAGTTTTGCAAACCTTACTGAGTCATATATCAAATGAAAGGGTTCGTTATGAGGATCTCAAATATATATTTGTTATTATTGTAAAATGAATAGTTTTGATTTTATTTATATGAAAGAAGACGAAAATTGACAACTCGCCCCCTGATCTCCGAAACTACTGAGCCTAAAATTTTGAAAAAAATACAAAATATAGTTCATTGCTTGTAGATTACAGGAAAACTTAAAAGAATTCAATCAATTGTTCGGAATCCTCTCCACGCGAGTTTAACTCGCACTTGGCCGATTTATTTTAAATCGAAAGCCTTGTCTGTCGAGATGGTTCTAAGCATGTTTAATGAAAATCGGTTCAGCCCTTTAAAAGTTATTGGTTGGGGATGAACGCCTGAATGATACTTGTTACCATTAACACATCAAAATCTATATATAATATAGTTGTCCAATTACTTAAAGATAAATAATAATACGTAGCCTTGTAAGTACGTACATTGTGTAAGTAAATAATATCGCATTTCACAACCAAACTAGTTGTGTTTCATACTTTTGACTACAATGTGCAATGAATTTGGCCTTCACACTGTAAGTAGGTAAGTAGTTCAAGTTAAACTTTCAGTTGACATCGTTATCTACGAGTATTATCCTACGAGTACATACCGCTAAATTTGCCTTTATAATACATACCTATTACTATTTAACACTGCGGAATATCGTTGAGCACGGCTCCGGGCCTTTCTTCGGTCTCGACGAATATTTCACAGGGTTTTATTTATTTATAGATAATACATATATATTATTAGATAATACATTTTTTATAATTTTCATATAAAAAGGTGATTGTTTAAAATAGTAATATGTATTATAAAAGCAAATTTAGGTAAATTTAGAGGTATGTTTGTGTTTTTTTTCTATCGAGCCAAAAATGCTCAATCGTGTTTTGGATATTGTTGGTGTCTGTAGAAAAGCCTTATGTAAGTTTCTTATGTAGTTTTTGAGAAATTAAACTGTAGTAGTTAAATTACAGTGATTTTATAAAAACACTCAGTTTTCTTGGCTCTGAACTGGCGGGGCCGTAAGCGTTTGCCTTATCGTTATTAAAATATAAGTAATCTATACCTTTGTATAATAAACGGGCAAGTGCGAGTCGGACTCGAAAATGAAGGGTTCCGTACCTCCGTACAATAAAAACACGTTTCTTGTATGACGACCCCCTTAAATTTTAACTTTATCTTATTTTTAGTATTTGTTGTTGTAGTGGCTATAGTGATACATAATTTGTGAAAATTTCAAGTATCTAGTTAATGCCACTATAAAGATCTAGTTAAAAACGCTGAAAAAACACGTTTTTTGTATGACGACCCCCTTTAATTTATATCGTTTTTTATTTTTAGTATTTGTTACAGCGGCTACAGTAATACATAATCGGTAAAAATTTCAAGTGTCTAGCTATTACGGTTCAAGAGATAGAACCCTGTGCAGACGGACAGACAGCGGAGTCTCAGTAATAGGGTCCCGTTTGCACCCTTTGGGTACAGAACCCTAAAAAAGAAATAGTTATAACTTATGGTATCAGGGGTGACGATTATTAAAATTAATTAACCGTGGTAAACTTACCAATGTGTTTGGCTAATTGTTCCGTCGTAGCGAATTCATAGCCGCCCCCTCTCTGTGGCGAAGGCCATGAAAGCTAGAAGAAAATATTGTCCACCATTATACAAAACAGAATTTTTGTCAGAAGTATTTCCGCATTTTTATTTTGTTTGTTTTTGGTGTGTATGTTTGATAATGTAAGATTTATCAAACTGCCATAGCTTGATGACTGCGATACAATAATGACAGCCGGGACCAACGGCTTAAAGTACCTTCCGAAATACGGAGGACCTCTAAAAAATCGAGTCCCTTTTTAGGGTTCCATAGCCAAATGGCAAAAAACGGAACCCTTATAGATTCGTCATGTTTGTATATCTGTCTGTCTGTCCGTCCGTATGTCACAGCCACTTTTTTCCGAAACTATAAGAACTATACTGTTGAAACTTGGTAAGTAGATTTATTCTGTGAACCGCATTAAGATTTTCACACAAAAATAGAAAAATAACAATAAATTTTGGGGGTTCCCCATACTTATAAACTGAAACTCATTTTTTTTTATCAAATCCATGCGTGTGGGGTATCTAAAGGATAGGTCTTCAAAAATGATATTGAGGTTTCTAATATAATTTTTTTCTAAACTGAATAGAGACACTGCCGTAGTGGTACAATGTTGGTCCCCCCTGTAACTTCCAATATAAGAGAATGATAAATGTAAAAAAAAATATATATGATGTACATTAACATGCAAACTTCCACCGAAAATTTGTTTGAACGAGATCTACATATGAGTAGTTTTTTTTCAATACGTCATAAATCGTAAAATATTACTTGCTGCTACGGAACCGAAGGCGAGTCCGACTCGCACTTGGCCGCTTTTTTGCCACTTGTGGTCACTCATATAAGTACGGACCACGACCGGGTTATTTAACTTGCGCAAGCGCAAACAACGAGAGCGCGTTGTGCGCGTAGTCCTACCGCATCGGACCACCGAGCTTCTAATTAAAGTAGAAATTAATTAAGAGTACGTATTATCTCTACTTCTTTAAAATAAATAAATATATTTATAAATATATAAGAAGAAATCACACTGATTCAGCTAGCCCCAAAGTAAGTTTTTTAAACTTGTGTTATAGGATACTAACTTAACGATATTATATTTTATAATAAATACATATATTACAAACACCCAAGACCCAGGACAATTTGAAAAAGGCCATTTTCCAACTAGCCCTAGCTGGGGATCGAACCCAGACCCTCGGGATTGGCGGACTAGCGTGTTGAACACGAAGGTCGTCATATAATATTTTCTTATACAAATATTTGGTTAAATAAAACTTCAATTTATTCTTTTTTTTGTTTCGAACTTGGTAGGGCAAGGGCATGAATGGGTTAAAGTCGACCTTAGGCTTCAAGAAGCTCACCTTAACCAGCACTTCGTCATGAATGAACTGTATTCCAGGGTTGATGAAGGAGAACGCGTCGTCCTTCAGCACAAGACCCACATCCACGTCTGCAGTCATGTTTGACAACGATATTCTAGAAATAACAGTAATATACTCGTTAGTAATGTTTTAAGCTGGATGTTAAGTTACAATTTTCAGTCAACGAAAAACACATCGAATAGGGATGTAGACTGGTCTAATATTATAAGAGGAATCAAAAAATCTAAATCAAAATCAAATATTTATTCAGTAAGTAGGCCTTTGCAGGCACTTTTACACGACAATAATTATAGTGTAATGTTTATTTATATTTAAATTATTTTTTTTGTTCAAAAGCTACCGATACTATCGTTTCGCAACGACCACTGCTGAGAAGAAACGCCGAAAGAAACTCATTTACACAGTATTGGTCGCCTACGCGCCAGAAGGGCTTTGTCAGTTTACAAAGATATTATGCCTAATACAATGTTATCACAACATAATATGTAAAGCTTGCGAACGAGTGCCAAATCCAATTTACAGTAATTAGATACACTGAGTAGTCTTAAAAAACGGAGCCGAGCTGACCAGTCCCTACTGGCGGCACTGGAGGAGGTCAAAATCAAACATTCTTGTCTTTTTCCCGGATCCGCGCTTGTCCGAGGGCATACTTAAAGGGGCAGTAACCTGTGGCTGTTTATAGCTGAATATCAATATGGTAAACAATGATAAAACAGAAATAGCATCACTGAGAGATAAAAGAAAATATTTATAATTATTACAATTTATAAATACCTATGTACTTTTACCCGTAGTTGTCCAAAGTACAGACCTGTGAGAAAGCTTACTGTAGTATGCATAAACTTTTGTACCAAAAATATACAAAATTTGGAAAATTTACAACATTTTGCTAAATACATTTTGTATGGATCTCGATGTCCGAAATAATTGATTATTATTATTAAATACAATTTATTCTTTATTGGGCCATAAAAAAAAAGGAATTACAAAATAAAAAACAGAAAAATGATACAAAGGTGGACTTATCGCAATGCAATCTCTTCCAGTCAACCTTTGGGTGAGAGTTATAGTGAGAGTTATACGAGGATTACATAAAAAATACTTTATTTATATATGTACCTATAATGTATGTATAATACATTTTTGACCAACACATAAGAGTATAGTATGGATAAATGACTAAGGTAAATATAATTCCAAACTAGGTACTTACAGAACATGGCCCTCAGACATCACTGGAATGAGGTTATACAGATTCTCATTATAGGCACTGTAGAGGCCTTTCACATTGACTTCGCCGAGTGAACATGTTAGTTTAAGCCCCATCGACTTGAGGTCCAAGGAGAGGCTTTGCACATGGAATGTAGGTGGCTTGACTAGTTCCAGTCTTGTGAGGTTCCTGGAAAATAAATATTAAATATACATCTCACTCTCTCTCTCCCACTCATCTAAGTGCAAAGGAAGAGTACCCTCCCCAATGTGACGTGTTGAGCCCTCTATACGTCTGGGCACTATCTGCAAGGACAGTCTAGTTGGTAACGCACACAAACTAGACTGTTGGCAGTTGGTAAGCTAATTCTTTTGCCACAAAATGCAAAGAAAAAACCGACAACGGCTCTTTTCAAAGTCAGGTCAACCAAAAAGGCATCTCAGCTCCAAGTGCTCCAACCAATCAACGACTTGCAATGATAGGGCAGGCACCATAGCCAAACACTATAAAATAATAGGCGTATTTTAAATGTGTTGGTTTAGAGCCCAGGGTCCGCTTTTCTTATCTGAATTTTTTTCTCAAATATAAAAATATATTCTCTTTCTGATCTCAGTGATGAACATTGGTGTAAGGTGTTTTAAGATGTTTCAGCTGTCAGGTCCTTGACAGCTGTTTATGCTTTCCAAAACATATTACACATGGCCGTTTTTTAAAAATTGATCCTAAATAAATCAATCTTACATTTTCATCATCATCCGCAGCCTCTACCTCTACCTCAGCATTTCTACCTCCTACTGCTAGGAATAAGCCTCTCAATAATATTTTATTAGAAATGAGCAGTATCTTTGAATTTAATTATTTAATAATATTTAAGTTTTTCTGTATATAATACTATGTACTTACATAAAATGTTGATTAATAAATAGTCTAGGATTAGTAGATAGGAAAAAGTTAAACATATTTTCAAGGAAGGAACAAAGTTGGATAGGTATAATATTCCAAGATTTGATATGTACTTACACTTGAGTGTTTTTAGCGAAATAAGAAGTATCTTCCAGCGTGTCCGGTTTATTCTGTTCCCCATTTTTAGTTTGCTGAAGTACGACATTGGTAAAACTCTGAAAGCAATACAATCTAATAAGGGGGCCTTTAATTGAGGTTTTTAAAACAAAATATTTTCAATTTTGCAGCGGTACTTTTAATAGAATTTTACGATCCTCGGGGTAGGAAAAGCAGACAGCACATTCTTCATTTTCGCTTTGCTCTCTAATAAGCGTAAACGTGTTAAATAATTATTATTTGAGTAAACATTACCCGTTTTATAACATCTTGAAGATTAGGCTGTACTGTTGTCAAGAGATTATCCAATTCTTTCTCGATATCGATACTGCCGTCGTCAGACATTTTGCTGCATACATTCCACTTGTAACTATTATGCCAGCGGTGTTTATCGAATTAACAAATACGAATAAATTTTTATTATTTACTGAAACATATTGGACTTCAATATTTTTCAGAGAGTAATTTGACATATGGTATTATGGTTATTTACACATTTGATATTGACATCAAAAACGTTGAGTTGTCGTTCGTTGACAGTTGTTTTTTTTTTGGCATGCAAAAACGCTTCTTTCTGCCAACACTTCATAGACGTCACATTTTTACCCGACTGCGACTGCCCCAGAAGAAGAGTATGTACCTATGTTGTTCTTAAGTGTTTCAGGCGTATCGTATATATGATACATGTTAGTGTACGTAGTATATTATTACTCTGTGCATGTAAGTTTGTCTATAGAGCATCCGTGTGGTTCCGGGTTAGAATAGGACCACTCCATCTCTTCCTGTGGATGTAGTAAGAGGCGACTAAATTAAGGACTTAACACAAACATCTCGTGCTACAATTGCATTCCCAAGGAGGGCCCTAACGTCGGGCGGCGGCCGGTTGTAAAACTTTTCACACAAATACATTCTTATAGTGGGCACAGAATACAGTAAGAGTAAACAGAAGGGACTCTTCTAAGGTACGCGCAATATACGTCCCCGTTCCCCGCACCCGCACCTCTCCCCCGGTTCTTGACGGCCAACGTGAGAAATCGAGGCGAAAACGGGGGAGAGGTGCGGGGACGGGGAACGGGGACGCCTGGGTGACGCATATTGCGCGTACCTTAGGAGTTTCCGGCCTGTGTAGTGGGTTAACGTCAGGCAGGCGGCCGGTTGTAAAACTGTAGCCAAATCATTTAAACTGTTACGGTTATTTCTTCTCCATTTTGCAAGGTCTTTGGCATCCTTGGCATGACATGCATGTTATACATATTTGGAGAAGAAAAAGCAGGAAAGCGCATCCCGGGGTCCAAAGCAGCACAGCTGAGGATGCAACCAGGAACGCGCTTTGACGAATAAGAAGAAGTAAGTTTATCTATAGACTTTTAAATTAAGGCCTAACTGAAGCCAAAACTTTTCAAAGGGTTTTGATTGGATGGAGTTTATAGATTGTTTTTTCTAGAAGAGTATTTGTATTTTTCTAAAAGTGGTGAGTAAAGTGCGAGTCGGACTCGTACATGAAGGGGTTCGTACCTTAAAACGCTAAAAAAGGACGTTTCTTGTATGACGGCCCCCTTTAATTTTTAACTTTATCTTATTTTTAGTAGGTATTTGTTGTTATAGCGGCCACAGCCCACAGCACAGTATACATAATCGGTGAAAATTTCAAGTGTCTCGCTTACGGTTTTAGAGATACAGCCCTGTGATGTGACAGATGGACGGACAGACGGACTAACAGCAGCGTAATCTCAGTACCTAATAGGGTCCCGTTGGCACATAAAATAACTCATACCACAGAATAAATAATACTAACGTACAGAAGTCTCACTCAGCAAAGAAATTCAAAGAAATATCTACTCAATGTGGCTAGCGATGTGGTTTAATTTAGGTCACGTCAGAACTCAGCACCTTTTCGTATAGATACCTAGACATCCATTGCAAGCCAATTTCATTCTTATTACTCTGGAAAAACGATTCGTATAACTGAATTTACCATCCGGAGGGGTCGCCTGCTACTATGCGAGTATTAATGTAGGTACATTTTCGATACCTAAACGGGGAGTGACACAGGCCTGCTCATACTTTCACATTATACAAAATTTATCACGGTTTTTTTTGAGGATGGGCCTCTGGCTCACTGGCCAGATATTTCGATGGCGTTGGTGGGCTCCATCGTCAATAGCAGTAATAGTAATCGGAATGAAATAAATACCCAAGTCAGAATTTTCTATTTAGAAATTAAGACGTTGAGGAAATAAAATTCCTATCGCTCTTAACTTATTTCAAAACAAATATAGAGTTCCGCATGCGTTACAAAAAATTAATGAGATTGACTTTTACCTTCATAAAACAATTTAACTTGGAGATAAGAAAATGCCGAGTTCCATCCACGATGTTAAACATGTGCTTCGCGTATATTTTTGTATTGTTTTGTTTTGTGTTACGGAAGTACTTCCCGCAAAAAATAATAGAAGAAAGGATAACTGCTGGATAACTTTAAACGCAAAAGAACATTTTAGAACAATGGAGGCATTAGAGCGTAAGTTTTCCATAGGTACCTACTAACGTCACGCGGTCACCCCGGGTGAGCTCACCAGCTTTCTTCTTCAAAGTGTCAATGGTCACCCAAGTATACCGCAGACGGTGCATGAGAAGAAAAAGTTGACTGTGGTTCTACTACCAGTCTGCTTCCTGCCTTCAACACCCTTGGGAATACCTACGTACTTAATTAGAGTCTTATCTCACTTGGACAGGTTTAGTCCATATATAAACACTAAATAGGTAAGTGGTCGGAAAAAGCTTTACAGTTTTTACCCCACTACGGCAAAGCTTATGAAGGGTAATGATTTGAGCAGTCTATGTATGTGTATATGTAAATATGTCTGTTACACCGTAGCACAGAATACATATTAGTACAAGTAGTGATGTTAACTGGTAATCCGTACCATCCGAATTGCTTATCCAATTATCACAAATGAGATGTCAATCCATTCGTCTTTATCGTCCGGCCGGGTGAATCATTTTGTATGTAAAATACGAACAACGGAAGACCAGCGCTGGTGCTGCGTTTACGTAACATCAGCATATGCTGAGTTGGATCATTGGAGGGTCGATGGCACATATTTATTTTATATTTTAGTTGATATGTTATTATTTTATGAAGTCTGTGAACTGTGTGTTGATCTTTCAAATAAACATTTTACCTATCTATCTATGTATAAAATAAATATGATGAATTACTTTGATATCCCGTGGGGTATCAAATAAAAGGGTTTTATAAGCATATTCCAAAAATTAAATAAATTGTTAGCCGTAAATGGCTGCCGAGCTTGCATTAATTTCATGATTCACTTTTCAGTAAGAATTTTCCGGTTATCGGATTACGTAAATCTGTAAGTATATTTATATTGACTCTTGTTCCCGATTTCACAGGAAAATACGAGAAGGCCCGAATGCAATATAATAAGCAACAACTTCTCGACGGCTTCGACGAGGAAATGCTCGGTGTAAGTTCAACACATATGACGATTATTGTTGCGACTTCCTTTTTGATTTTAGCGGATTTATTTCGTATCGCATTACATTTAGTACCACCGTATATACCGGAAATAAAAATACTTATAAGTACCTAAGCTAAGGGAGTACGTAATTCAATTCACACCGCGTCAATATGAACAACTTTCCCTAGCGGGTCAACGATCGAGTAGTTTTAAAAAAATCGACTTTTCCCACATACCAAGGATTGAAAGTTCTGTGACTTTTCCATATATTTGGCCGAGAGAGCGACGTGTCTCAGTTTCGAGAATGGCCAAAAATGCTTTTCTCTATGTCTGTCTGTTCTCTCCTACAGGTCACATTTTTCAACCGATATTCACAGCGTGCATTTCCCCCGCGGAAAAGTGTCGAATATTATATGTTGACTATATTAGATCTTTAAAAACGGAATTATGATTTTGACGAATTTCTCCATCATTGAATACACAAATTTCATTCATCGATAAACATTTGAAGGCAGCTTTTAACTAAAGATCTAGTATAGTCACTACCTAATTTCCCATCATTTTTTTCTATATAAACGAGGTTGCCTGGAAGAAATTGCTTAGCGATAAGGCCGCCTTTTGCGCATTTCCTAATTTTTAAGATAATTATGTTCTGTTTTTTACTTTTGTGCAATAAAGGGTATTGTATTGTATAGTCAACATGTAATATTCGACACTTTTCCGCGGGGGAAATGCACACATTTTCACACAAGTTCCTTGATTTATTAGAATTTTTTAGTCGATCGCTATTTTTGATTAGGGGAGAAAAAAATTGTGCGGCGCATGAAAGCTAAATAGGTACCTAAAATGGCGACCGATATAATACATTTGTATTAAATATAACTACATCCACATATACTATATAATACATACCATTATACATATATATATATATTATTGGGAACGCAGTAAATAATAGAAATCTACGTAATAAGTAAGTTTGATGTCGAACAAAATTTTATTTTCCAAAACCACACAAAAGCACAATGACAACCTTGACAGTCAATATATTTTTTCTATTTCAACCAAAGAGTCCTAATACTCCCACTAAAATTTATTGGCTGGCAACACTACCTATTTATTACCTACCTTATTCATAACTTGATCTCTTATCAAGTTCAATTTACAATTCGGTAAAGCTTTAGTTAAAAAATCTGCTAGTTGACAAGAACTTTCCACATATTTAACAACAACACAATTCCTCTCAACACTTTCTCTAATAAAATGATACCTGATGTCTATGTGTTTACTTCTTCTGTGAAATACAGGATTATGAATCAATTTTATTGCACTCTGATTATCTACATTCAGAGTTACTGATTCCTGCGGTTCATTTATCTCTTTTAAAAACTGCTTTACCCAAAGTATCTCTCTAACAGCGTCACTAGCAGCCATGTATTCCGACTCTGTCGTTGACAAAGCTACTGTTATTTGTTTTCTACTAGCCCAAATAACAGGTCCACCATTCATTAAAAATATATACCCCGTATTAGACTTTCTAGTATCTAAGTCACCCGCAAAGTCAGAGTCGGAATAACCAACTAAATCTACATTGTCATCATACACGATTGACATGTCCTTGGTTTCCTTTAAATAGCGTATTATTCGCTTTACAACATTTACATGTGCAGTACTTGGAGCACTTACATACCTGCTCACAATATTAACGGCATAAGTTATATCAGGCCTAGAAACACACGACAAAAATAATAATGCTCCCACTGCTTCTCTATATGGAAAATTTGTTGGTACTTCTCCCATATCTGTACACAGTTGTACATTTACATCAATTGGTGTGCTACAACCTTTTGCTTCAGATAAATTAAACTTTTTAATTATGTTCTCTACATACCGCCTTTGGCTAATAGCAATACGACCTTTTGTCTTTTCTATCTCTATACCGACAAAACAACTAAAGTCAAGTATCTTAATCTCGAAATTATTTTTTAAATCCTTTAGTATCATGGATAAAATTGCACTACTCTTTGAAAAAAGCAATCCGTCATCAACATAAATTACCAGTAATACTTTAACATTATTAAAATATCCTATAAATACACAACTATCAGACTGACATGGTTTGAACCCATATGAGGTTAAGAATAAGCAAAATTTTTTGTTCCAGCACCTAGGTGCTTGCTTAAGTCCGTATAAAGATTTATTTAAGTTACATACTTTGTAAGGCTGAGCTTCAATACCCTCGGGCACCTCCATATAAATCTCCTCAGCAAGCTCTCCATACAGAAAAGCCGTCTTCACATCAAACTGCCGGATCTCAAGCTCTTCTTTTGCTGCAACACTTAACAATAATCTTATGGAATCGTACCTGGTAGTAGGAGAAAAAGTTTCTGTGTAATCTAAACCTTTTATTTGAGTAAATCCACGTGCTACTAACCGTGCTTTATATCTTTCTATGTCTCCTTCTTTATTTCTTTTAACACAAAATACCCATTTACACGTAATAGGTTTCTTATCAGTTCTGTTAGTTATCGTCCATGTATTATTTTCATCATGAGACTGCAGTTCTTCTTCAATGGCTTTCTTCCAATTTTTACCATTCTCATTACTTATTGCCTCTTCATACGTTTTCGGAATATCTATTTCAGAAAGATTCAATTCCAAACTCAAGTTTTGGCGCGGTCGTAATACCATTGCATTACGAGCTTCCATATCTACAACAACACGTTGGGGTGGATGATACGATTCGTCACTGTCCTCTATACTCTGCATACTACTATCAGATGATATTTCATGACTATTATCTTCATTGCTACTCTCATGTTCACCTGGTGGAGAAGATATTTCAACACCTTCCCCGTCTTCTCCACCTATTTCCAAATGGGTAAAATTTTTTTCAATCTCCGGTTTACTATTTTCATCAAATTTCACATCTCTAGAAATACTTACTTTCTTTGTAATTTCATTATACATTCTATAATTCTCTTGTTCATATCCAACTAAAATCATCTTTGTACTTTTTTTATCTAGTTTACTTCTTTTCTGTTTGGGAATGTGGACATATCCAACTGACCCAAATATTCTTACATGCTGTAAGCTTGGTTTATCACCACACCAAAGCTCATACGGTGACACATTTGGGGTTTGGCTAGACGAACATCTATTTAACAAATAAATTGCACATCTTACCGCTTCTGCCCACAAATTTAAAGGAATATTTTTAGCATATAACATAGACCTTGCACTTTCCATTATTGTACGTAATTCTCGTTCTGCCCTGCCATTTTGTGGGCAAGGCCCACATACTCACCACCATTATCTGTATGTAAAATACGCACATCATGATTAAACTTATTATTGACAATAGCATTATACTTCTTAAAACATTCAAATACCTCATCTTTATGCTTCAAAAAATAAATATGGCGATAACTTGTCGCTCCATCTTTAAACAAAACAAAATATCTCATTCCAGATACAGAGGTCTCTTCCATGGGACCACAAACATCACTATAAACGATATCTCCTGGCTGTGAGGGACCTCTATGTGACTTTGCAAATGGCAATCTTGCCTGTTTCCCATACTGACATGCTTCACAAACAAATGTATCACTTCCAGTTAAAGATACAGGTAGTGCACCATTTCTACTCATTTTCTGAATTTCTTTCACGTTCAGGTGACCTAATCTCTCATGCCACACTCTAATATCTGTCTGTATCAAGTTACAACTTTCTTCTAGGAGAGTCTTTATCCCTAACTCGTAAAGATTGTTCTCTCTTAGCTGTGCACTCATAACCAACTCATTATTTTTTATGATCATAGCCTCTTTATTTTTCTTAATAACAATATAATTTTTCCGTGTTAACATACCTTCAGAAAGAAGATTTCGTCTTAAATCAGGTACATAAAGAACGTCATTTAATATACCTTTTTTCCATTTTCCACCAATTAATCTTTCTACCAATATATTGCCTTTTCCTTTTACAGCAATCTCTTTTTTATCTCCCAGTTTAACAGTTCTATTGACACATTCAAAGTCATGATAGTCGTAAAAACTATGCCTCTTAAATGACATGTGTGCAGATGCGCCACTGTCCAGGATCCATACATCCTCACTTATATCCGTCTGCAAACATTGCTCGACACTGAACATTAATGTGTCTGACTGCTCTTCATTCTTATGAAAAAAAATCTTTGAAGCTCTACAATTTCTAGCAAAATGGCCTCTCTTATTGCAATTATAACAAACGTATCTGTGACTGCTTGAAACATTGCCATTATCTTTATTAACTATTTGTTTTCCCATTTTTGGATTTCCATTGCTACTTACCAGAGCAGTCTCACTCGTTGCTTCACTCGCTAAGCTTGCCTCTTCATCTATCAACCTTGAAGTTAAGTTTTGAATCGTCTGGCAAGCTGGATCTAGTGACAACCATGCTTGCCTGAGAGAGCGATACGACGCGGGTAACGAGCTTAGTATCTTGGTGATAATCGCAGTGTCACTGATAGTTTCTCCTGACTCCCGTAATTGTTTTGCGAGACTTTCTACCTTTGATACATGTTGAGCCATATAGTATCACTAGTCATATATTTATATTGATAAAATTTTTCATGCACCATCATCTTGTTGAATTCCGATTTATGCTCGTAAATAACTTCCAATTTGTCCATTACCTGTTTTGCAGTTTCACAATTTTCTATTAAAGAAATTTGATTCAAATCCATGGATGAAGTTAGTATGAACATCGCCATGCCATCATTCTTATTCCACTCAACTTGTGCATCACTATCTTTTGGTTTTGTTTCCTTTATACTCAAGCCTTTTGCTCTTAGAGCACACAAAACTTGGAACTTCCACTGTTTGAAGTTATGACCATCAAATTTTTCCACTTTCATCGAGACCTCCATGACCAAGTCCCGTGAATACTATTTACTTCTACTTTATTCAAATTAACGTATTTCTACTCGTATCCTGGGCCCATAACCTATTGGGAACGCAGTAAATAATAGAAATCTACGTAATAAGTAAGTTTGATGTCGAACAAAATTTTATTTTCCAAAACCACACAAAAGCACAATGACAACCTTGACAGTCAATATATTTTTTCTATTTCAACCAAAGAGTCCTAATATATATATATATATATATATATATATATATATGAATAGTCCTAATATATATATATATATATATATATATATATATATGAATATATATATATATATATATATATATATATATATATATATATATATATTAGGACTCTTTGGTTGAAATAGAAAAAATATATTGACTGTCAAGGTTGTCATTGTGCTTTTGTGTGGTTTTGGAAAATAAAATTTTGTTCGACATCAAACTTACTTATTACGTAGATTTCTATTATTTACTGCGTTCCCAATAGGTTATGGGCCCAGGATACGAGTAGAAATACGTTAATTTGAATAAAGTAGAAGTAAATAGTATTCACGGGACTTGGTCATGGAGGTCTCGATGAAAGTGGAAAAATTTGATGGTCATAACTTCAAACAGTGGAAGTTCCAAGTTTTGTGTGCTCTAAGAGCAAAAGGCTTGAGTATAAAGGAAACAAAACCAAAAGATAGTGATGCACAAGTTGAGTGGAATAAGAATGATGGCATGGCGATGTTCATACTAACTTCATCCATGGATTTGAATCAAATTTCTTTAATAGAAAATTGTGAAACTGCAAAACAGGTAATGGACAAATTGGAAGTTATTTACGAGCATAAATCGGAATTCAACAAGATGATGGTGCATGAAAAATTTTATCAATATAAATATATGACTAGTATATATATGTATATATAATCTACCTATCTATATTTAAGAGCTATACTCTTGTCGATGGAGTATGAATTATATTTACTTTTTTATTTATTCAATTATACAAATAATTATGTTAAATTTTGAGAAGAATGATAATGACTTTAGGTACTTGAGTACGTGAATTTTCCTCTGACAAGACAATTTTTTGTTTTTTTTTTATGTCAACGGGTAAATCATTCCAGAGCCGTGAAGCTTAGAGGGAGAAAGAATTCGACATAAAATTCGGAAAAGAGGGATAAAGAGTTGTCGTGTCTCATTAGAAAGAAGTTGTAGGTCATGAGTGTCTGAAAGATAATTTAATTTATTTTATAAATATTCAGTCAGGATAGTTGAATTCGTACAATTAGAAATAGATAAGTTTTTCTATTCCTTTCTAGATCATACTCGAGAACCAAGGCGCTACAAACCGCGAAGCACAAAAAGCAAGGGATAACTACGGCAAAATTTCCTCCGGTATCAACCTCGGAGGACATTCCATGATGAGGATGCCAGATTCTGTAATGTCAGTATACTTTATTTAAGCCTCCTACGTGACAAATAAAATAATATAAAACGAGTTGCGAAATAGGTAGGTAGGTAGCACAAAATAAAAGAGATTGTTCTCAAACTCTTATTCCGAGGATACGATCTCTCGAGAACCTGAATTTTACATAAATGCTAATACTAGTAATGCCTTTTTCCTAGACGATCACACCATCATATTATATTTGGGCGTCATCCTACATCCTGTCACTAAGTTACTCATATCTCCTTTTCGTTTACCAGCATACCTATATTAAGTTTACTACTGGACTTAGGCCTCTCAAAGAAAGGATTTGCAAGATTACCACTCTGGGTAGGCGAGCAGGTGACTACTCAAACACTACGGTAACCGTCTCACTCTCTCTCTTTCACCTCAGCGTATTCCCAGTTGGCTCCTCAGCTGAAACGCTGAAGAGCCCGGGGTCTGCTTTCCGGCTTTTGCTTTTCCACTTCGCACGTAATTTTTAACCGTATCTCTTTCAAATGACTTGGGGAAGCCTGAAAATACTGTCTTTAGAGTGCGATGTCATGACGGGTGTTCGCAACCAGGACTATCTTCGTATTATAAGCAAAATAAAAGTAATTGTATCTTCATATCAGGTTCTTTCACCGATTAAAACTGCGCAACGACACCCGCTTCCGCGTGGACTACCTGCGCAGCAACTTCTCCTCCATGACGATGCTGTCGCGCCTGTCGCTCAACGACCTACACCTAGTAGGCAACTACGAGCGCGCGCAGACCAAGGACAACCCTGCCTTGCTGCAGTACTCGCCCACTCACGGGCAACTAGAGTAAGATCTTCTTCTTCTCATCTCTTTCCATGCCCGCTCCACATACTGGCTAATAAGAGGGGCGGTACACCGCGTAATACATCACGCTGTAAGCGGGCGTCAAAATCAAGCGTGTTTGTTTGTGTCTCCCCCTGTCGTCACCATTTATTGTGCTTTTTATATGTCGGTAATTAGACTGGTGACCACAAGGTGCATAAAAATTTCTTGGGTTCCTCCATCCTTCAGAAGGTAAGTTAAGCCATTATTGTATGTCAGTCGTCAAGCTACGTAAGTTGGAAAATCTGACACCAGTGTTGGACACACACGTGTTTGTGTGTGCGTGCGTGCCATTTTGGAATGAAAGTAGACATCATCTACACATACGTACAAACGTACTCGTCAAACATACAACGTGGAAGGGACATACCCGTAATGAATCGAACCACAGCCTATACTAGATCATTATAGTATAATACAGTCAAAAAACAAACAAAAAAATTTGGCATTTCCATACAAAAGTGTGCAGCCGCCCGGGCGATATATATGTATGGGAATGTTGATTTTTTTTGTTTTTTGACTGTTATTTTAACTTCATTATACTATAATGATCTAGTATAGCCCGTGGTCCGATTTATTACGGGTATGTCCCTTCCACTTTGTATACTCGTACACCCATCCATCAAACTTTTAAAGTAGTACCTGTTAAGACTGCAGTCTTCGACCGTGGGAATTTTTAATTGAACATTTCTATCTACACATACGCATTGCGCTATATTGTACATGTATGCACCATGGAGACGAATTCAGAAGCGCAGCGAGCGGCCTGCCTTATCAGCGTTTTCGTTCCCATATTTATTTGAGAATTTCGTAGAACTTTAAATTTTGCTATCTTTTTACAAAAGACAAATTATTTTTATTTATTTATTGTACGTGTTTAAACATGAATCAATCTTTATATATGGGTATTTTTTATTTTTTAACTCAGTCGTATGCGCAAGAAATTCGACGACGTATTCGCTTATATTTTCTTCAAAGTTTAACCTTTTTAACTAAGTTTTTGAATGAATTAAAATTTTCTTTTATTAAAATCTTCTCATTCACTTTTTAGGATTTTCCTTTGTCTTTATTTTTCTGTAATTTAAACACAACTTCATGTTTTAAATTCCGTGTAAACAACAATGACATGAACGTCGCACACCGCCAAAAATCGAAACACGTCTGAGGTTATTTGGAATTAAACAAACTATTACAATGAAAATCAGTAAATTGTCTAATTCACTTTTTTATTACTTAAATTAACTTCAATTTAACATATCCTAACATGACGACCTCCGTGGTGTAATGGTTAACACGCTTGACCGCTGATCCGGTGGTTCTGGGTTCGATCCCCAGCCAGGGCAAGTTGGAAAATGGCCATTTTCAAATTGACCTGGGTTTTGGGTGTTTATCTATATATGTATTTATCTTAAAATATAGTATCGTTAAGTTAGTATCCCATAACACAAGTTTAAAAACTTACTTTGGGGCTAGCTTAATCAGTGTGATTTGTCCCTATATATATATTTATTTATTTATATTGTTACCAAGATAGTTTGGCTCCAATCAGCTCCGAAAAAGCAGTCAAAATCATTAAAAATAAGGACTGGCCCCTTAAGTAGGTTAAGAGATATTTGACCTAGACTTGCCTAATAAAGCTCACGTCACACACGATAGAAAGAATGAAATATACTGCTTACAGAGTTCTTCTCCGTGATGTAGTCTACAAGGTAGACGGCAGATACCGTCTGCAGAAGGATAGGCTGTACATGGAGATGATCCTGTCGGAATTGTACATTCCCTACGACGGAATACTTATGTTGGTATGTCTATTCAGTTATTTTAATGACCGGCTTGACGTCAAATGCATATGTTTTTAAAACCGGCCGCCACCTAACGTCAACCCACCTTGGGGATGCAGTCATAGCACGAGATGTTTGTGCTTAGTCCTTTCAGCCGTGTGATGTGCTCCATCTACTTATTCGTATGATCTCGTGCTACATAGCAAAATCTTTAGCAAGAATGATTTACACTATACGTAAACTAGAGCTCATCACTCACACAGAGGCGTAGCTAGGCGTGGGCGACGTGGGCCCGGCCCTCAGGCTCGCGGTCTATAGGGCCTCGCGCGTGAAGTGGATGAGCATTTTATTAGTAGACCTTGTGCATAAATGTATACAATAATATTTAACCAGAGGGACAAAAGTAGCCTCCTCTCAAATGAAACACTCGCTCCGCCACGGAAGCGGATAAGTTTTTTTAGGACGCCGTTTGGAAGCGCTTTTTCAACTAGCCAAAGGGCTTCGCCAGAACTATTATGCTCACGTCAAACTTTAATCTTGCTACGCCTCTGCTCATCACAATCCGTAAATAGTTAGTGATCAAACCACAAAAGTTCCATATGGTCGACTAATATAGCTTTTGGCTTAATAAAGTTTTCATAAGTAAATAAATAAATGAAAGTCAAGCAGACATAAAGCAACATTATTTTTGTTATAATACAGATATGTGTCTTTTTTTGTTCTACAGTACACAAACTCATCGAGTAAGGGAGAACAGAAAACCCTACAAACGAAAAATATTGGTAAGTAACTTGCAATTCGTAGTACTTTGTAGCTTATCAATTTCTATTTACCTCCGTAGTATCGTAAGCGCCTATTACTAGAACAGCAGCTTCACCTTTATTTCTATCTACAAAATGCATAGAAAACTTTAAGCTTATAAGCTTAAACCATTGAATGCTTAAACGCTCTCCTTCTTTGCTAGCTATTTGAGATGTCAATATGTTAAATGGGACGGGCAACAATACACTGTTAAAAATTATGTAATTTTACATGCAAAAAAATTACATAAACCTGTAAAATTTGAGAAATTTACGGAAAAATATAAAATTTTACATAATTTCCCAGTAATTTCCGTAAAGTTCCCAGATTTTTCGGGAATTTTACAGGTTTATGTAATTTTATGCATTTAAAATTACATAATTTTTAGTAAAATTACATAATTTTTAACAGTGTAGAAGCAGTACTAAGTACACGATATTTGGAGTCAACCAAGGCAGCAATTTAGGGCCTATTCTAGAATTTAATTTGATAATAAAAGAACTTGCCAGTTGTATTGTAGTGATCGAATCGACTTGTTGTAGCACATTGTAGCAAATATTTTTTCTAACTTCAATCACATGCAATATTTGTAGTTTTGAGCTTTCGTAGATTTGGTATAAACGTTTTTGTAACTTTTTGGAGAAATAATTTAATTAAACATTTAATTTCTAGCGGATTTTCTAGATCGACTTAAAACGGATTTAGATCTATGGATGAAGGACTTTTTCAATGAATTCCTTTTGGACCACTCGCTGACGAATGTTAAAACAAAACAAACATTTCTGTAAGTTACGATATAACCATTTATGTACTTATGTGGTATATTCAATTTAGCAAACGTAATACGAAAGATATTTTTGATTAAAAAAACATGCAAAATTTGATCAACGTAGTAATTTAATGTATAAAATAGAATACATAATCATAATCACTCAGGAAAAATCATGTTCTCTAAACTTGAGCGAGATTTTGATGTTTTTCAAATTATTCCAGGCAATACGACAAAGAGAGAATAATGACTCTAAACAGATACGTCGATAGCGCACTGGATTTCCTGAAAAATCGATTGAAGTCACTGAAAGCAGACGTGGTCAAATTGCCGAGCTTCGTGATCTATGCCTTCCATGGAATGGTGAGCAATTAGTTTACAGAGATCTCAGGGCCGGCTCCACCAAATGTGAGTGGAGTGATGCGGTCTTTTGACAGCCAATATGATATGTAGAATGAAAAATAATTTTTTTAATGTATTGCACAATTGACCCGACTATTGGTATTATGTCCTATAGATTTATGGTTAACTACTCGTAGAAGAGCTTTTTGAAAGCTTCTGTATTGTCTTATGTTGTTTTGCTTATATGTTACTTGTTGTGATAGGACTAATGTTTAAAGTGGAAAAACTAACAAATAGATACAAATACAACACAGTACACCTACAAACAAATTAATGTTACATACACACAAAGACTAAATAAACGGGCAAGTGCGAGTCGGACTCGTACATGAAGGGTTCCGTACCACCGTTTCTTGTATGACGACCCACTTTAATTTTAAACTTTATTTTATTTTTAGTATTTGTTGTTATAGCTACCTATATATATATATATATATATATATATATATATATATATATATATATATATATATATATATATATATATATATATATATATATATATATATATATATAGCATAGAAATACATAATCTGTGAAAATTTCAAGTATCTAGTTAATGCCATTAGAAAGATCTAGTTAAAAACGCTGAAAAAACACGTTTTTTGTATGACGACCCCCTTTAATTTTTAACTATTTTTTATTTTTAGTATTTGTTGTTACAGCGGCCACAGTAATACATAATCGGTAAAAATTTAAAGTGTCTAGCTATTACGGTTCAAGAGATAGAGCCCTGTGACAGACGGACATACGGACAGACGACCGTCTCAGTAATAGGGTCCCGTTTGCACCCTTTGGGTACGGAACCCTAAAAAGATCTGATGATGATTATACTTAAAGCATGCATATAGTTGCCACATTTAATTGATCCTTTGAAATTAAAATATAGCACTTCTTCCATTGCAGCACCCGTCAGAGCCCATAATTGGGCCTAATTTTGTAACACACCTGTTGTTTGAGTATCGGGCAATGAAGACCCGCTCAGATATAGACTGACTGGAACTATAGCACCTGTAACATACGAAATATTACCTGAAGTTGTTAAAATATATACTGACGCATGTTGCAGGTACTACACCTGAAAGACGGCTCGCTGACCGGGCTGGACACCATGTACCGGCGCTCCATGGCCACCAATTCAGTAGAGAAAGACTTGCGGAAGGTCGACGCACTCATTGCATTCAGCAGCCTCAAGGTAAGTGATAGTGGATGTCGATGATGTACCTAATAGTCTGGGATTTGATGGACTGACGACATGCTCTCAACTTGCTGTAACCCGCGACTTTGAGTAGAGTTGCGGGTTCTGAATGAGCAGCACAGGATCAAGCCATCTTAGTCCTGTGCTGTACATGGAGATAGGATGATGGGATTAGTGGTGAAATCGAAGACAGGCCTATGATCATTAGTGGGCGGAAGAAGGACTGAGATGATGAAAGGATAGTCGATGATCGCGATCGTGAATCAATATAATATCCTCTTGGAATGTCTTATAGTATAGTAACTGTAGTAGTTTCATAGATTCAGTATATTTTACTATGATAGATTAGATGATAGCCTTTCTGAATAAAGCACAGCCACCCGTGGTGACAGTAAACATGATTGGACGAAACGGAATGTAAGTATCTTGTAACACATGTTTGGCAAATAATATCTTTATTTTTAATGTCTCGGACCATTTTTATTGTTAATTCTTAGCTCGGTACAGCTACGAGATGAATCCACATGCAAATCTTTCCCCTATCCTTCCACCTTGACTTCGTCCTTAGAATAATATCGCACTGCTTCCCGATCGCTTGGCGATGGAAGTGTTGTTATGAATAACGTTTGTTACCACTCCTTTTCACTATCACGGGTGTCGTAAAAGGCAATTACCTAAAGAGGTATGGATAACCGAATCAACGGAGTCCTCTGTGTAACGAATATTCATACAATCTTCTGCGATAAGTCGTGATTTTGGGCAAATCCGTCCTTTATCCAAAGAGGTCTGTAGCTCAGCTGATATATGCTCGTACATGAAGGGTTTCGTACTTCCGTACAATGATTAAAAAAAAACACGTTTCTTGTATAACGACCCCTTTAAAGCGGCCACAGTAATACATAATCGGTGAAATTTCAAGTATCTAGTTAATGCCATAAGATCGAGTTAAAAACGCTAAAAAAACAAGTTTCTTGTATGACAACCCCCTTTAATTTTTAACTTTATCTTATTACCGGCAAAGCCGAAAAGGAGACCGATGTCAAAGATAATATAATTTGGCTATGTGTTTGACCTGTAATGTAAGTCCCTATAAATCTATGTTCCCTCGTAACTATTATACGGCTAAACCGATTTTGATAAATTATACGTGGTTAGATTCGTTTTAACTACTAGAGTGTCATAGGCTATATTAAAATAATTGGAAATTAATAATATAGCGGATTTCTGGCGCTAAATTGCGCGGCGTAAAAAATCTTTTCTTTCCAAAACCTATCGAGTGGGGTATCAAATTAAAGGATTTTATTCAAGGATTACAAAAATATTGATAACTCTAGGCGCGGTACAGTTTCAAGGTGAAGTTGACGACGGGCGCCCCGCCTATATTCGGCAGCCTGATCCTGTCGGGCGACGAGCTGACGGCCATCATGTCTCTTTCCATGGTCAAGGAGCCACCGTTCGTGGATTTGCACTTCGACTTTTTACGGCACTTGAAGTAAGTCATCGTAAGACATATATACTATCACGTCTTTATCCCTAAAGGGGCGGACAGAGCTCTTTAGGCATTGCGGCTCTAAGCAGGCAGAGCCCAGAACCGCAAGACTCATAGGCCACTTTTAGAATGATGGGCAAGAAGGTGGAAAAAGGAACAAAAATTGTGATGGGTTGATAGCCGCATCGCCTATAAACATGATTTGCATTTTCGCCCATTCTTCGATCGACTTCTACGATCTGCGCAGAGACACATGACCCGCGACGGTTACACAGCTATCTCTATCGCACTTAGGGTTTGTGACAGAGACGGACTGAACTCGTTGCGGGCGTCCGCTTGACGTAGTTTCAAGCCATTCAGAGCACCAATGTTCCTAAATTCTCGGGAATTTGGGTACGTTCCCGGGGAATTTGGGAACGTTCCCGGGAACGGCACATCATTAGCACAGCAAGGGGAGATTGAAAAAGAAAATTCGAAGAGCAGGTCTGCCATTGACTATGTGCCATTAAATCCATCGTTCGTACTGCAATACTGCAATAAACTGGCAAATATAATACGTATGCAAACTTTTAAAGATAATCTGGAGTAGTATTCGAAGATTAAATTAAAAAAAAGTTTGTCTTTATAGCATGAAATAAAACGGGATTTATATTTTAGGCCCGAATCCCTGATAATTGAAGGGTCGGTACATCGGATGATATCGAGCTTCAAGCACATCCTCGAGCTGCACATCGTGGCCATCATGACAAACACCATGATCGACCAAGTTAAGCAACTAAGCTCTCTTACGAAATGTGGTAAGTCTCCTTTCTATTGATGCCTTTATGTTTGTGATTTTGTAAAGTAATGTTTTTTTAGAAAAATCTATTCAAGAGTTAAAAAAAATATGACTTTAAAAAATGTTAATTCGTTATAATACATATTGTATGATTAATCTTTATTAATCTAATGAAGCAAGAAGAGGAAAGGGAAGACCAAGAAGAGCATTTATAAATCAAGTAAAAGAGAAAGTTGACGCCGTGTCGTATAGGGAGGTCAAAAGGATGGCTCAAGAGAGGGAGACATTGAGCCTACTCCACCGACAAGAACGAATAGATGATTAATCTTGACATATTGCCGGTACGACGAACTTGGTAGGTCTACTAGGGACCAGCCCCTTGTAATATAAGTATTGAAAGGTTGGCATTTCACAATCCTCAAGTTTTGGTAGAGCGGTTTCTTCAAATCTCATATGTTCAAAGAAACAAGTCCATAGGAAGAAAATAAACATCATAACTATCTTTTGCAGAACCCACCTTCATTAGTCACCATGATGAACGTCTCAATGGAATCGACAAATTAGACCCAGCTGATCAAAACGATACACCCGATGAAGACAAGCTTAAAACACCAAATTCACAATACGCCAGTTCACGACAACTGAGACGACCACATCACCGTAATAAGAGTCATTCCACAACCACCATGGTACCTACGACAGAAGAAGCTGTTATCACGACGCCTTCCAGTGACGAAAGCTCACCCATTAAGGATGCTGATAAAGATACGTTTATATTAAAAAAACAAGATTTAATTTCTCCTGACGATACTGATGTGCCGATATATTAGCATACTATGGAAATTAGAAAAGAATACTTGACAAAAAACCGACTTTTATTTGATAACCTAAATAAGCCAACACAACGAGTTAATGTACTAACGCAAAACCTCTCAGATGGTACCTTAGCCCATGAAACTGAACAACTTTTGTTCTATAACTATCACGAAACTACGGGTAGTATTATAGTTTCTGTGACGAAACACAAAAAAAAATATTTGAATTTTCATACAAACTATCAGCTGATGGAGTCATTTTGTATGAAAATCCAATTTTATTTTGGGTTTCGTGAAAATTGTAGAACAAAAGTTGAGGTACCATCTGAGAGGTCTTGCCTGAAACTATTTTAGAGGTAGATTTAGTCCATGATACCGAACAACTTTCCCCAGGGAACATATATCGATATATGAAAATGGGATCAGCTGATGGGTCAACTTTTTTGGGAGACCAAAAAATATTTTTCATATTATGATATACAACGTGGAAGGGAAGACCCGTAACAAATCGAACCACGGTCTATACTAGACCATTATAGTATAATGAAATTAAAATAACAGCCAAAAAAACCAAAATAAATTTTGGCATTTCCATACAAAAGTGTGCAGCTGCCCGGGCAATTTGTATGGGAATGTCAAATTTTTTTTGTTTTTTTTTACTGTTATTTTAATTTCATTCTACTTTACTGATCTAGTATAGCCCGTGGTTCGATTTATTACGGGTATATCTATCCCTTCCACGTTGTAACTATATTCCTTGGGGAAAGTTTTTCAGTATCAAGGACAGAATCTTTTCCTAAAATAGTTTCAGTATATTTTGTTAAACCCTGTATTTATTTAAAAATGTACCTATATCCAGTTTGCTTTATATATTATGGACACAGGTACGGCACTTCATACAAGCGAGTAACATTTATGCTACTACTTCTACAAACGAAACTCCGCCAAGAACGGGGGAGAGAAGCGGGGACGTCATATTGCGGGAGACGATGCGAGAATTTCCATTCAGTATGTTAATACTTATATTCATTCTGTACTATGGATCTTCACCCCGTAAGATATAATGAAATGGGTTTTGCGTGTCTTTCTCTTTTCCTTTATGTGTATGCGTTAATTTATAACCAAAATGTCACTTGATATTAGGTATACACATACGGAGTAATAATGTATTTAGTTATTAAATCTTATTTATCTAGTTATAATAAAATTCTGGCTCTACATTGAGGTCAACCATCTTTATTTAATTGCGTTGTTTACATTGACAAAATAAGTATTACATATAAACTACACGTAACAAGACTGCAACACAGTTATTTGCTTACAATATTAGCTATATAATCTTTCTACTGTTTCATGGTATAATGAGATATGGCACTCTCTTCCCGTGAAAGCTGGTCACGTGATTAAAACAAAATTACGTCATCAGTTGGGAGTGTTGCCACTCTATGTGATTTAATTACGCGAGCAGTGCATTTTTAACATAACACATTGTAGGACCGTAGGACGCCTATTGACGTAATCGATTGTTATTTCTATTGTATCTGACTTAGTGTCCAACAATGTGTTAACAAACCAATCATGAACCAGGCCTGTGTCACTCCCCGTTTAGGTATCAAAATGTGCCTTCATTATTACTATGCGCGCGGGCGGCCCCTCAGGGTGGTAAATTTAGTTATACGAATCGTTTGTCCAGAGTACCTAATAAGAATGAAATTGTCTTGCAATGGATGCCTAAGTATCTATACGAAAAGGTGCTGAGTTCTGACGTGAGCTTAATTAAACCATATCGCTAGCCGCATTGAGTAGATATTTCTTTGTTAAGTGAGATTTCTGTACTTAGTATTACTTATTCTGTGCATGAACTAATAATGTAATAAATAAATTTATTAAAAATTAATGAGATGAATCACACTATATACAAAATAGTTAAGTTAGTTAATATTTTATATTTATCAACTTAATTGAGAAAGTCCTTTAATTTATTGAAAAGAACAATCAGTGGCAAAACTTTTCGTGACATTTGTGACGTAGTCTTGGGCAATCGCAGAAAGAGAGTACCGAATCTTAAACCATGTACTGTTCATCTTTTTACATTTACTGTGTGCGGCGCAAACGTCTTTTTTTCTTGGCCCTCGGTACGTCTTCTGGCGTAGCAGGCGGTTCTATGGAGGTGTCCACGGTCTCGACCGACTGACCGGGGTCCTCCGGGCCACTTGGAGCCAAACTTGGATCCTCCTGGCCAGTCGAATCACTCGAAGCACTATCTTTCTGACCAAGCGTCTCTTTCTGATTTGATTTATCGGATCCTGCCGTGTAACTCACAAGGGTAGGCACTGAAAAAATAAACTAATATTACTTATAACAGCCGTGTGATTCCCGGTAGAGTAGAATAGTACCACTCCAAGTCTTAGGAAATACAAGCTGTACAAAGCTTATAAAGATCAGTGAGACCTCTCCAACCCGTCTGGCCAGCGTGGGGAGTGTAGGCCAAATAAATTGTCTGTCTGCTCTGGCTAATATATGGCTCTGGTAGTACAGAGTCGTGCTCCTGCAGTAGAGACTAAAAAAGACCTGAAGATGACTTATAAGTTTACGGCCCTGCTTCCTTAACATGGCAGCGTTGGTTGATAAACCCAGAAAAAGTTTACATCACCCGACAGACTAGTGCCATGACGTAAAGTGAGATAGCGATAGATAGTAGCACTCGATAAACGCTGTCGCCGGTGCCATGCTAAGTGGTCTGCTTAGAGCCGCAAGACCCAAAATGCTTTGTCTGCAGGGATTAGGGATAAAGACGTGATATTGTTTGTATGTATGTATGACTGTATGTCCACAACATCCAAGCAGGGACTAATTTTCCTAATTGAATACCTTTCGTGCTCCTCAAGGTTTCGGAAGGCACGTTATGTATGTCATTGGTCCAGACTGTCAATATTAGACATGTGACATACGAGTATCCCATATAGTGTTGGCCTTTTACACACACGAAAGACAAACAAAATCAGGGACTTAAGAGCCCTATAGTATTTTCCTTCGTGATTGATCGTAAAAGTTGATCGAGGAATGTGCGAGATCTGAATCATATTGACGCCGCTAGAAACCCATCACTATTTTAGATTTCCTTTTTCCACCTTTACGCTAAGTGGCCTTTGACTTTTACGGCCCTAGATTCTGCGTCTACCTCTTTAGGGATAATGACGTTGTAATGTATAGGCAAGGCAAGTCCCATAATGTTAAAAAAACAGTGGCACTCCAGGAGTACCGACAGAAGTGAAATCTTGAACAAGGTGGTGTTGGTAACATATAGTGTCGCGAGTTCAATGTTTTTTTCCGATCTCAAAAAATGCCCAACACGCCAAAAGAAGTTTTTACTTCAATAATAGAGTAATTGTTATCGGGTCTAAAATTATTTACCGCATTTAGTCAATGAGCTCAGTTGCTTCACTTGGTCGATCATGGTGTTCTTCATAATTGCAATGATGTGCAACTCCAGGAAGTGTTTGAAGCTCGATATCATCCTGCCCACCGAGCCTTCTACTGTCAGTGATTCAGGCCTGTAACATTAAACTTATTTTATTTTACAGAAAGGCCTAATTCAATCTCATTCACCTTGGAGCTTCCGAGGTAGATGTTTAGGTTCATTACATACTCGTAGCTTTCATCTTTTCTAAAATATTTGAAACAGCAATGGCAAGAACAATCATTTCGTTCTAAAATATATTCAATCTTCTAAATTTACGCTGATTTACAACATGGTTTCAGAAAAGGTCGATCTATAACAGCTGTGTCTACATTTATGCAAGAAATGCACGAACTCTATAAAATATGTGATGAGACTGCTTCTTTCTTTCATTAGATCTTATTGAATAGGTTGTAATTTAGCATTCTCAAACCGTGATCAATGCGTACAATTAGACCATACGGATACAGAATAATAGATCACAGAAAGCAGATGTTAACAGATGGCCTTATCGCAACTGCAACCCTTCCAGGCTTAGCTTCCAGGCAAATGTGCTGTGCATAGATGCAGGAAAAAAACTAAAGGTAGGTACCTAACTTACTTCAATTGCTGTAAAAAATCGAAGTGCAAGTCCACGAACACTGGTTCCTTGACCATGGACAGTGACATGATGGCCGACAGGTCGTCGCCTGTCAGGATCACACTGCCGTACAGAGGTGGGGCGCCCGTCGTCAACTTCACCTCATAGCTGTACCGCGCCTACAAGTGTCAGTAAAACTTGAGCAATAACAAGAGCTCGGCAGAGTTGAATAGGAACCACTCCAAGTCTCCGTGGATGTCGTAGAAGGCCACTTAGGAAACACAAGCTAAACAAAGCTGCTAAACATCAATGAGACCTCTCTAACCCGTCTGGCCAGCGTGGAGAATGTGTGTAGGCCAAACCCTACTGCTCTGATCAAGTATGGTTCTGGTAGCACAGAGAGGGTCATGCTTCTGCAGTGGAGATTTTATTAGTCTAAAAGACCTGATGATGATGAAATAACCAATAAACAAATTTTGATGGATTCCATCTGACTATACCTCCTCCATATGCTGGTCTAGGAAAAAAGAAAAAACTTATAATTTACCAGCTGCTTCTCTTTCCACGCAAATCGTACAAGCTGATCCAGGAAATGTGTAAAAATGCGACCGCATATCGTTATTTTGATTCCTTTTTCCACCATCTCGTCCATCATCATGCTAAAAGTGGTATTTGGGTTTTGCGGCCCTGGGTTAGGCTGCAAGACCCAAAATGCTTTGTCTGTCCAATTAGGGATAAAGACATAATAGTGTAACAGTATATCTGTGAACTGTACCTAGTATATCTGTCTAGGTTACTCTACGTTGAAAAAGTAATCTGAAGTTGTTAGTACCTTAAGGCTGCTGAAGGCAATGAGCGCGTCCACCTTCCGCACGTCTTTCTCTACAGTGTTGGTGGCCATAGCGCGCCGGTACATGGTGTCCAGCCCGGACAGCGAGCCGTCTTTCAGGTGTAGCACCTAAAATATACTTTAGAGTATTTTGATAAGCTTTTATGTAGTTTTCTGACGCAGTAGTCGCTTTGCGTTTTAGGCACTAGCTATGCGCCTGTGAGGCATGAATTCCATTCATATTAGACGCGATTTATAGGTACATAGTTTATATACATGTACGGTAATTTTAAGTATGGGTATACATTTTTTCTCGAGTGTTTCCGTGCTTCCATTGGTCCCAGATGTCAGTCATCAAAGTGATTTCTACTTACATACACATCAAACGAAACGAAAGGTTGGCAAGTCGTCCAGTGTTCTGAAGACGGCAAACGTTAGAATTACAACAACTATTTTGAGCTCACCAAACCATTAAAGGCATAGATCACGAAGCTGGGCAACTTGACCATGTCTGCTTTTAGCTCTTTCAGTCGACCTTTCAGGAAATCCAGTGCGTCGTCTACGTATCTGTTCAGAGTCATTATTCTTTCCTTGTCGTACTGCCTGGAAAAAGAACCAAAACGTCGTTGTGATTTATTATGACTGGATAAGTATTCTCTAGTCGATTTTTTAAATTGCTTGTTATAAAAAGAATAAACTCACAAAAATTGGTTCTTTATTTTGACCTTCTTCAGCGAGTAGTCCAAAAGGAACTCATTGAAAAAGTCCTTTATCCACAAGTCTAAATCCGATTTCAGTCTGTCCAGAAAATCCGCTGTAAAAAAAAGGAGTGACAAATTAAAATCCTGTCTGGGGAATGCTGGAAGCAGGGAATAAAAGTTGTAGTCTTGCATGCAGTAAGCTTTACCGTGTCGTTCCCGGCAGAGTAGAATAGGACTGCTCCAAGTCTTCCCGTAGATGTCGTACAAGGCGACTTAGGAAATACAAGCTAAACAAAGCTTATAAACATCAATGAGACATTTCCAATCTGTCTGGCCAGGCGTGGAGAGCGTAGGCCAAATCCTCTGACTGCTCTGACCAAGTATGGCTCTGGTAGTACAGAGAGAGTCATGCTCCTGCAGCGGAGACTAAAAAGGACCTGTTGATGATGATTATGATGATGCAGTAAGCTAGATTGAAGTATTATTTTTCCTCTGTAATTTGAATGAAACGGTCAGTAAGAAAACTATAATTACACGCATGTATCAAGTGGGCAGTGGTACGCGCCAGGTTTGTCGAGTTCGTGCACCCTTTGTAGAAATGAACTGAGTAATAATATGAACGCTAAAGAAGTCTGTGCTACAATGTAACTACTATTTGCTACGAAGACCTTAATTATGGGAACATATACTATACTACGTGGCCAATTTCTTACTAGTACATTACGATATAAGTGCGTTATGGTGGTTATAACACACGAAGCGGAATATCAGCCCGAGCCGAAGGCGAGGGCGTTAGGAGCTGAGTGTGTTTAACCGATATACGCACGTATATCGTACGACGTTTTTCAATATACTTGCGAGGAAAAATACCTAATAAATAAAAAAAATAAAAATTTATTTATTCAGACAAAAACGTCCATTTAGTGTTAGTATAGTACAGAACTTACGAAACTATGTTAGTATATTTTATAAATTAATTTAAATATTTTCTTATCCCACTGGGCGACCCCGGGACAACCGCATGAGCATGTACCCAGTGCCGCACAATTGGACAATCAAATTTATATCCTATTACCCTCAGAATAGTGTTGGCACTTCCGCGCACTCTGTGCATCAGCGATGCGATCCGCTTACGTAAAACGGCATGAAAGCCATCGACGTGAGCCTGCGCAAACATATTGGATGCACTGCAGTGTCGCGGAAGCCCCAACATCACTCTGAAGGCATCATTATATTGTACTCGGAGAGCATTGTAGGCGCGCCGCGTATAATTAACCCACAGATTGCATGTGTACATGGACTGGCAGAAGGATTTAAACAAAGTTATTTTAACTTCTGTACCAGATCGAGCGAATCTGCGGGCCAACATATTGCAGCGAACCGCCAATGCCCTCCTTTCCCTTTCCCATATCACTGTCGTCCTTCAGGTCTTCGGTTACCACATGACCCAAATACCTAAAAGACAAGGCAACAGCCGGCACATCGACTATTTTGCGACCCTTTGACTGGAAAACCATGAACTCAGTCTTCCTGATATTAAAAATAAGACCATGACTCTCAGCAAACCTCTCACAGACGACTAACAACCTTCTGAGTGCCGCGATTGATGGACTCAGCAACACGGTATCATCAGCATATGTAATGCTATTTACACATTGGCCGTCAATTGAGCATCCTACACGTGTGTTGCTCAGTTCAACAATCAGCTGATTTATGTACAGATTGAAGAGTGACGGAGATGTCAGGCCACCCTGTCTCACCCCACACTCCAATCCATACTCCTCAGAAAACTGTCCAGACCATTTGACCTGGTTAGACTGGTGCTCATACCAGTACTTAAACATGTTTATTACATCCGGCGGTACACCAGCATCCACCATTTTAGGCCATAGGATGTCGTATTGAACCAGATCAAATGCCTTCGTCTGATCAAGAAAAACCGCATAAACACAAGTTTTCCTATCTGTGTAATACTTAATGGTATGCTTGAGAGACAGAATTGCGCATTCTGTTGATAGTCCAGGTCTAAAACCGAACTGTGCGTCATGTAAGTTAAGGTGTTGTTTTAGTTGTCTCTCGAGCAGACCATCAAGTACCTTGGCCGCAATAGTAGCCAATGATATAGGTCGATAGTTGTTCTTATCAGAAATATCGCCAGTCTTGTTCTTAACAATTGGCACTACGATAGATTTCATTAAATCAGCCGGAAGGTAAGAATGCCTGTTGCATATTGTAAAGAGCAACCCCAGTAACCTCGCCAGGTGTGGCCCTGCATGTAGGAAATGTTCTATGCTGAGGCCGTCATGCCCAGGTGACTTGCCTCTGTTCATATTTTTTATTACACTGTGCACTTGTTTAGCAGTGACGCGCTCCGGCACGCTGGACACGACCACCTCCACCTTTGCCCTACTATCACTACACACTGGAGAAGGCTGCACTTGAAAGTGCGATCTAAACATGTTGGCTATGCCTACCGGATCACTGACACCATCAATGCTCATCGGGACGTCAGACTTAGGACTCATCTTTTTCGTTTGTTGCCAGAACGCCCGAAAGTCCCTATTTCTATGTGCTTCTGATAAAATATTCATTTTAATGATGTCCTTGTTATTCTGGCAATATTTTAATTTACTTTTGAAAAGTTTCCGAGACTCGCACATATCTGTATACACAGGGCCCGACCGAGGTCGTCCGTACCTGACCCAAAGTAGAAATTTTTGTCTTGCGTCCCGATATGCATCACGAACATACTTGTTCCACCCTGCGATGGGTCGCCCACTTTTCCTTCTGTTATCCCCTGTGTTACCCAACCAGCTTTGCCTGGCAGCCTCCTGCAGCGTTGAAATTATTTTATAATATAAATTATCAATTATCATAGTATGATCTGTGCTAAGATTTGAACATATAGAGTCACAGCAAGAGTTGAGTTCATTAGGAAAGTCTATTTCTTTTAATTTATTATTACAATATTCTGTGTACATCTCTATTTGACTAGAATTCCGGTTTCCCCATATTACATTATCAAAGGAAACACACGGCGACCGCAAAGTGGGCATAACAGTATTTATATTACACTGAATTTCTAACGGGATATGATCCGACCAGTATACATCATAAAGGGCCCTTACAGAAGATATTGAGCTCAGCGCGGCCTTTGTTGTTACGCAATGATCCAGCCACCTGCGGCTTCCATGTGCCTCACTAACAAATGTGTACGTACCCGAGTTCATACCAAGAATATGTCTATACAATTCCAGTCTTGTTCATTGCAAAAACTCAATAATTCATTAGCAAATAATTCTCCTGGATGTGCATTATAATCCCCTAGTATATATACCGATTCAACATTACAACTTTCAATTATTGCCGATATCTCACTCAAACACTGTACAAATTCAAGTAGGTTATCCGAGCAGTCCGTGGTCATATAAACAGAGAAAACAAGGAAGGCCCGATTTGAAGCACGCACTTGAATCGCGGCAATACGGTCACTTTCACATGGAATAACTGAAACACAATCAAACTTGTTCTTGTTCCACAGTATCGCGACCCCACCATACGGTCGACCATGCAGAATTTCCTTAGAAGTATCGATAGCTGATTTTCCATGGTAGCTGAAATTCTTGTTTACACTGCCGAGTTCAGGAAGTTCATGCGGCAATAGCCAGGTTTCCTGTAAGGCTATGAAGTCCGCCCTTTGACTCAACCTAGTAACACAATCCATAGATCTTTTTAGATTCTTACAATTAAAAGTTATGAAGGTAGTATTTGTAGTTGTTGAACTATCCATTAACTAGTGTGTTTATCCCGTATATCCATCCATTTCTTATGTCTACTGAATTCGATGAACCGACGAAAAGATATGCCGTCAGGCCAGATGCTCGAATCCAAGAATAAATCTAGCCTTTGTTTAGGCACCAGAACCTTATAAGAATTGTAATCTTTAGGCTGTTTACTAATCAACTTTTGTAACGAGACCTTTATTTTTAATTTCTTATCTATGTATGATATAATGTCCTCTTCGCTGGTATCTTTATGCACATTGTTTATAAATAAGGGTACACGGACATCGGCAGCCTTAAATTTCTCCACCTCAGTGCATGTGCCTTTTTCGCCCATAAAACGGTTTCTATACCTGTACCTTTTCCTTTCAATCGTTACCCAGTCTTTATCAGTTTCGCAATCCTTCCATTCGCCTTGATTAACTATCTGTGCCATAGTACCACTTTTATTTCCTCGCAAAATCAATGCATCTTCCTCCTTACGTAATAGATGCGTTTCTTGTTTAGCTCCATGACTCGTATTTACACTCGTTGCTTTATCCTCCAACTGGTTTTGTGAGGCTCCTTGCGTAGAAACTGCGGTTTCAAACATCTGTGAAGCCGAGGTAGCGGCCTCCACGTGCGGTTCAAGCACTCCCGCGCATTGGGCAAGGGGCGGAAGCGGGACAGATGACTTATCAAGCCGTGCGTGCGAGGAGGATGAGGAACACTGCGCTTGTTCATGTTGCGAACGGTCGTTGTTTCTCAAGGTCGTTTCTACTTCACTGTCACCGGGGGGCATTTGCGGTATGTGCAAAATACCTAATGGGCCGCTGTCATAATTAAAGCTATCCATCTTGTTACCACTACCACGGATCTTGTTTATATAATTATTGCACTCATTATTGTGGTCAAAGTGGTTGACTATCGAGGCTTTTTGCAAATTAAATACATCATTTTGTAATCGACGAAATTGTTCAGATGTAACGTATTTGCCTTTCATGTCATCCACTTCATTTCGTATCGTGATAAGGTCCTTTAATAATCTCGTAACATCAATATGGTCAAAAGTGACGGGCGGTAGCTTTTGCAAGTCACGGGATACAAATATTGGTAAGTCTACTGGGTCTGTTTCCTTGATTAAGGCAATAATATCCTCCAGTTCACGTTGCGATTTACCCTCCTTTTTGCGGGTGACATTCCGTTTCGATGTTTTCACCGATCCAAAGAGAAGATTCTTTGCTGCATTTATTTCTTCAGATTTAAATGCCGTGGAACATAGACGTATCATGCTATCCTCGTCCATAATGTCACATTTATTTTGTATGAATGACAACACCTCATTGATAACAATATTGCAACTCGCGCACTTTAACATCTTGGAGGTCGTTGACCTCCCCGTACCGGACATTTCAAAGAAACACGCACACTCGCAGCGACGCGCGGCGGCTGACTGATATAGACTGAATAAACTGATATTTTTGATTTAAAATAAACTTATTCATAAAACTGTGAGGCACGCTGTTACTTTCCGCCCTTTTACTTTTTAAAATCAGCACGGCGCGCCCTACTGGACGGGGCGCCGCGCGGCATGCGAATTCGTAATTTGAAAAAAACAATTTGGAGCATGCTGGCTAAAAGGCAGATGCCAAAAGCCGTAACAAAAATAAAAAAAAAAATGTAATATACAAAGATAAATATTGAAACCTGAGATATGGGATATAATAAATTAAAACAACGATGACGTTCGATGTCTGATTTATTATTTTTCTTTGTCTAACCTTCACCTTATGTTATCTAACTATCTCGCTCACACTCAACTGTCAAAATTTCTTACTCTCTCATTCATACTGGATTTACCACTAACTCTGTCCCTTTCCTTTGCAATAGCAAATATAACTTCACTATTTTCGTTTCTAATACACGCGTGTTTTATGGGCTGCTTTATACATCTAAAACCGGTGAAATTAGATCCATTTTACGAGCAAGGGTGTTGAAAAATATTTTACCTCTCTCTCCCTCTTCAGTGATCATCCGTAGTAATGCCAAGAGCCTCACTCTGTATTTTTCACGTAGTTATTCATAAAAAATGGTTTTAACTTGAAAGTCATTTTTATAAAGACAAAATTAATAAAAAGAAAAATATTGGCTCAAATTAGTATTTATTAAAATACGGCGCTTGCCGCAAGTGATTTTTATTTATTTAAAATGTTTTATTCAAAGATCTCGAAGAACTTCATGTGCATAGTTATGTGTGCCTATGATTTTAAAAAACGCTGAATTCTGCGCTCTTAAATTTGAATATAGCTAAAAAATGCGTGAGATAGGAAGAGGAAATTGACTACGTGACGAACACCTTATTTGTTACCAAGCGTAGTATTTCTAAGACGCCTCTCCCCCCTGATAGGCTCACGTAGTATGGATATGTTCCCTAAGGCCTCGTCCACGATCACGCGGCGCGCCGGGGCGCCCCGTTTCTGTGGACGCGGCCTTAGATACTACGAAGAGCTACGATTTCGGGGCTCACTTACCTATATTTTTCGTTTGTAGAACTTGTTGATCTGCCTTGTTTGTGTTGTTGGTGTACTGTACAAAAAGCATTGACAATCAACTGGAATGGACGTCTACGTATACGTCTTATGTACGTCAGACTATTAAGGCCCCGTCAGTTCAGAGCCAAGAAAGCTGTAAGTGTTTTTGAAAAATAACTGTAATTAAACTACAACAGTTTATTCCTCAAAATTTTTACATCAGAATTTTAAGGCTTTTCTATAGACACCCACAATATCCAAAACACGATTGAGCATTTTGGCTCGATAGACAAAAATCACAAACATACTTCTAAATAAATATAATATATATAATTTTTTTGTATTATATTTATAATTTTGTTTTGTAGCAAAATCGACTAGATATTCATATTATACATTTTTTGGTATAATTTTCATATAAAAAGGTTTGTTTAAAATAAGTAATATGTCTTATAAAGGTAAATTTAGGCAAATTTAGAGGTATGCTTGTGATTTTTTTCTATCGAGCCAAAAATGCTCAATCGTGTTTTGGATATTGTAGGTGTCTATAGAAAATGCTTAAGATTTTTTTTTTAATTTTTCAGGAATAAACTGTAGTAGTTTATAATTTACAGTGATTTTTCAAAAACATGCACAGTATTGCAAACTGTGTACCCACCTCGCCTTAAAGAGAAACGACTACCTCGGTGGTCCAGTGGTCATGACGTTTGCCTTGTGATCCGGAGGTCGTGGGTTTAAATCCCATTGAGAAGCATACTTTGTGAAAAGTTGTTTTCAGTCCAGTCAGGATATTGCAGGCTTGAATCACCTGATTATTCGAAAAGAAAGATGATTTCGTACTTCGGAAGGCACGCAAAGCTGTGGGTCCTGAACGCCATCTAGTGTTTGTTTAAACCTATTCTAGGATTGGTTCTGGTCTATCCTTTGGGTTGCGGAGGTCAGACGGCAGTCGCTCTGTTTAAAAATCAGTACCCTCGTCAAATCACCTAGGTTAGGTAGCGGGCTCCTGGCCTTGAAGCGCTACCGCTGAGGATGCAACCGGGAATACGCTCGGAGAGAAACGTTTACAAGTTACAAGTGAACATTGTTAGCCTTAAAGACATACCAACATGATGATTCCGTCGTAGGGTATGTATAAGTCCGAGAGGATCGTCTCCAAGTACAATCTATCCTTCTGCAGACGGTATCTGCCGTCTATCTTGTAGATCACGTCTCGCAGAAGAACTCTGTAACACATTCGTTATCTTAAACGTGTGTGTAAATGCTACAACTATATATATATAACGTCTAACAAAATATACTGAAACTGTTTTAAGGGTGAATTCAGTCCATGATACTAAACAACTTTTTCAAAGGAACATATATTGAAATAATATTTTTTGCTTTCCATACAAACTCTGATCATGATCGACTTGTATGGGAATTCAAAAAGATGCTTGGAAGTGAGAAAATGGAAAGAAATCAAAATAGTAATGGGTCTTTAGTGGTATGATTCAAATTTTCCGCAACGAAGAGCCCTGATCAACAGCGCTTGATTGAGTTGAGAACATTTTTATTGACTCGCGGCATCACGAATACCCAAGCCTACGTGCGGAAAGATTGTTGTCAGTACGAACATCTATCCATATTTAAGAGCTATGCTCTTGTCAGTGACATATGAATTCTCTTCCATTTGTCTCTCTCATCTGCCAGCTGTTTTACTTCGCTGTACGACACGACATTCACCTTCTCTTTTATCTAGTTTCATATAGCTATGTCTCGGTCTTCCTGGTTCTCTTTTCCCTTTTATCTTGCCTTCAATTATAGTCTTTATGAAGTCGTCGTGTCATAGCACTCGTAGCAGATGACCCAACATCTTTCCTCGTCTATTCTCTATTATACCCAGAATGCATCTTTTATCTCCTACGCTTTTCAGGACCTCCTCATTTGTATTTTTTTCAACCCAGATTATCCGTTCTATCCTACGCCAGCACCACATTTTAAATGCTTGTAGTTTACATAAAAAACAATGACCTTAAATCTTACTCTATTTGGCCATAAGTGGGTGAGTACTGCAGCAAGGCAGGGTTGTCCTTAGTCTGCGCGCGCTCGTAGTTGCCCACCAGGTGCAGGTCGTTGAGCGACAGGCGCGACAGCATCGTCATGGAGGAGAAGTTGCTATTCAGGAAGCTCACACGGAATTGGGTGTCGTTGCGGAGCTTCATGCGGTGGAAGAACCTGTAAAGTTTGGTTTAAATTTATTAGGTATATTTCTTTGAAAATTTGGGATTTTCCAATGGATCCAGAAGAGCTTACTCTTTTTTCGTGTTACTATAAGAGCTAAACTGCTTTTGGTTGGTTGAAGCGTGACTTGGCTTCTCGTTATTGTAGGCGTTTTAGTTTATTTTAGGCGTTTTTCATTTATGATATTTTAATTTTTTTTTTTTCAGTTTTTCATTTATGAGTCACATCATGCGGATATACACGTATATACTCACGCCTGCGGACAGTGGCGGATTTAGTAGGCTAATCTAATCATATTTCGCCGCACCTACCCACAGCCAGTACCGGATATAGACTTTTTTGATCCCTCATGTCCAGTTTTTACTGACAGTATGCAAGCGACAGTTCACGATACTAGTCAGCGTCGGTCGGCGACCAGTGACACACGAACTGTCTCGTGATCGTCTGCATGGTTGCCAATCGTTGCTGACCAGGATCGCGAGCTGTCGTTGGTACACTGTTATCATCATCCGAGCGTAATCCCGTTTACATCTTCAGCATTGACGCTTCAGAGGCTGGGGTCCGCTACCTAACCTAGCGGTGATTTGACGACGTTACTGGTTTTTACACAGAGCGATTGCCGTGTGACCTCCATAACCCGAAGGGTAGACCACAACCAATCCTAGGATAGGTTTAAAAAACGATAGATGTCGTTCGGGACCCACAGCTTCACGTGCCTTACAATGCGCGGAATCATCTTTATTTTCGGATAATTAGGTGATTCAAGCCTGCAATATCCTAACAACTTTTCATGCTCACCTATGCTTCTCAGTGGTATTTGTACAAATACCTTGACTACTGGACCACGGAGGCAGTCACATGGAGAGTTGTCCGTCTGTCTGATTCCTAAAGTGTACACTGTCACGTCATTTTAATGTAGTACGTTTTCACATAGACGCATCACGTAGGAGGGTTGCAACAGCCAATGGCCTCGCTAAGCAAATTACTGGGCTAATGAGCAATGATTAAAACAAAAAATACTGACAATACAGAATCTGGCATCCTCATCATGGAATATCCTCCGAGGTTGATACCAGAAGGAATGAGGCTCTTCTTATTACCGGCTTTTTGAGCTTCGCGGTTCGTAGCGCCTTGGTTTTCAAGGAGTATCTGGTGAAATAATTGTTATTGTTAGCAGTGCTTATGATGATCAAGATAGGAATTCTCCCAGGCTGGGATATTGGGAATTCCATCACAGATAATAGGCATGATAACTGAAAAATTACTTCTGGCCCATCGGTTAGATTATTAAAAGAAATTGTACACATATTTTTTCTTTTCTCTGAGAAACAATAAATGATGAAGATTAGACAGACAGCGCATTTAAATTTCGCATGACGTCCCGCTTTCGTACGATTTTTACACATCGGTGACGTCACAAGCCCCCACTCTGGAACTTAGATACTCTGTATCTTTGTGAATTTTAACTTTTTTGACAAACTGAAACATATGGCTACATTATTTTTGGATAATCTACAAGACGGACTAATTAGAATAATACTTTTCTGACCCAGTCATCATCCTTAAAGAAACACAAAGTGGAATCCTTATAATAAACATATGTTTAAGTCTGTATGGTCTAGCTAGAGTGACCAATCCTATAAAAAAATGATTTGTAAATAACTAACTCATGGTAAAACAAGTTAGAATAAAAACAGTTACCTTGTCGTTGTAGCCTTATATCTAATAGCCTTATATTTTCTAAGTACCTATATAATATAAGTACCTACAAGGTGGACGATCAGACTAAGGTCACCCGAACTGATCATTTTGGAAGTCCTTGAGGTAGGTCTATGTCCAGTTGTGGACGTTTTGCGCCTGAAATGTTGACTATAAATCAAATGTTTAACTTACATAGAGCATTTCCTTGTCAAATTCGTCAATGAGTTGTTGGTCATTGTACTCTTGTCTGGCCTCCGCATATTTTTCTGTAAATATTGAAAAGATCAGTAGGTCAACGCGGAACAAATTGGTACTTATTAAATAAAAGTTGTAGCTATTGTTGTGTGTACCGAGTTGGTACCGAGTCACGGAATGAATGTGTACCGAACTCCGAGGTGCGTAGGTACCTTACCTAATTATTCAAGTTTCGACCGTTTGTATAAAGACAGAATACTGTTAGATAACATTAGCGTGGTTATAGCTTCTCGTGATTATATTATAAATTATAATCTGATGTTTAGATATTAATCTTCTAAAAAATACAATGTTTTCTAACTTTAATATACTGTCTGTGTATATGTAGATTTCTATATAAATTAGAATAGTTGTTGGTCTTCCAAATAAAAAAAAAAATGGTTGCCTGTAAAGTCGGTTTTACGGGCGAAGATTTTACGTGACAACGGCGGCAGACCGATCATAGTTGAGTGGGAGAGAGACGCAAGGCATTCGGCGGGCCTCTCTCTCGTTCGGTGACTCATCGTAACGTTACCGAACGTTACACTTTTTCATAAGTGACTCCCAGCCGCAACCTAATTTAAGACGTTGTCACGTCAAAATAATATAACTAAACCATCGTACGAACGAGTATGTCAGTATTTACAATAGGAACTAAATAATCAAACGCTTACATGCTGGTCTGGGAGTAAGCTTGTAGCTAGTTGTAAAGGTTTTTAGAACATTGACGCCATTCTTGGTTAAAGCTTCTGTTGAGTGTACTTACGCTCCAATGCCTCCATCTTTTTGAAATGTCCTTTTGCGTTTAACGTCATCCAACAGTCATCACCATCTCTTTGTTTTCGCATTACTTTAGGCCCTGAGAAAATGCATAAATATAGTTTGCTGGACATAAGATTAAATGTGACATAATGTCAAGTATTATAAATTACTTTGGAATAATACTAAAATATAATATACACTATAAATCTTTTCATGTATTATTTATTAAAATTATGTTGAAATTAATAATATTTAAATTAAGTATATGTCTTTATTGTGTAATATTATGTAGGAATGTTACGTATTGTAATACTGCTACAACTTGCACCCTTTGTACCAACTTCTCGATGTGTCCCAAAGGCAAACTGGTAGATAATGCATAGCGTTAAGTTTGATCCATTGTAATCAATCAAATATGAGATTGTGTGCAATAAACATAAATAAATAATAAAAAAATGTATGTATTTTTACTCCATTTGATAGGTTTTAATTAGAAAAAAAATATTTAAAGTCTGGTGCCAAAACTTCGGTAAGTATTTAGTTATTTAATTTTTTTGATATACCCAGTGTCACTCTCATAATGAAAACAAATCTAACGACATCTCTCAAGCTTATATCTATCCAGCCGATTAGGCTGCAGAGCGTGCTAAAGAAATATACATACGCTAGCTGTGCCCGCGACTTCCGTTTGCGTGGTTGTCGGAATACATATAAATGGACTACCCAACAAAAAAAGAATTTTTCAAATCGGACCATTAGTTCCTGAGATTAGCGCGTTTAAACAAACAAACAAACAAACAAACTCTTCCGCTTTATAATATTAGTATAGATACGAGTACCTACACTCGAAAACTGGCGCCGTCGGATAAACAATAATGCGTTCGGACCTGCTCCCTGGTCATATTACCTGCAGTTTGAATATCCTATGTGTATTATTAACAAAATTATCGGATAGAACCCTCTTTATGTGATATAAATTGTTTGTTTTTCGTATGTGTAAGTAGCCAATACAGGTGTTGGATATTAGAGTTGCTACACACTCGGGCCGGCATTGTCGGTTCGGCAGTATTTGTCGATCAATAAAGCCGACCCAATTCAATTAAATCGCCCGAACATTAATCTATATATACTCGATTTTACCGCCCGGCTGTGCCGATTAATGCCGGCCCGAAGAAGTGTGTAGCAACCCTTATGGATAAGCCGTATGAATATAGTCTACTAATAGGTAAGATGTAATGGATACCCACGTTTAAATCGAGGCCGTGGAAGCACTCGACTCTTCTGGTAAACCGCGGAGAGGGGCACAACTTTTACAGAGGCGTTTCCTACGACAAAAATAACAATCATTAGGTTGTTAAGCAAGATAGTCACCATCACTAGTCAAGGGAGAGGCAAATTGATTTAACTGGATGATATAAACTGCCCAGTTTTTCCACCTCCTCCACACTTATCCGGAGGCCTTCCTAAGGGCTAATGTGATTCGACGCGTACACGAAGATGTCCTGAGCCATCACCAGTCAAGGGGGAGGCAAGTAGATTTACGAGTAACTAGAGGATACAAGCTACCCAGTTGTTGTCCCCCCTCCACACTTATCCGGAGGCCTTCCTAAGGGCTAATGTGATTCGACGCTTACAGGAAGTTGTCCTGAGCCGTCACCAGTCAAGGGGGAGGCAAGTTGATTTAACTGGAGGATATAAGCTGCCCAGTTGTCCCACCCCCTCCACACTTATCCGGAGGTCTTCCTAAGGGCTAATGTGATTCGACGCGTACACGAAGATGTCCTGAGCCGCACGGATGAGGTCGAAACATGTCGGTCACTAGCTGACTTTTTACGTGATTTACCCGTTTATCGTATATTAATAATGTCTGGGTCTCACGTTAGTTTTAACCAAACATGTCACATTATACCTACTTTACTATTTACTACTTTAGTTACTCTGTATTATTTTTCAAAATAGTGATTGTAGGGATGGTGTAGGGATATGGAAGGTCATTGGTAGGGATGAATGATGTAAACCTTATGAAAGCCCGATTCATAATATCCCACTGGATTGATTCCTTAGTTGTTCAATAATCCTCGGTGCTAGAAGTTTTTAGGGTTCCGTACAAAAAATGAAAAAAACGGATCCCTTATAGTATCACTCGTGCGTCTGTCTGTCCGTCCGTCTGTCATAGCCAATTTGCTCCGAATCTACTGGACCGAATCAGAAGAAATTTGGTAGAATGTTGTAATCCTATGACCCAAACACATATTTTTCTTTAAATATAAATATATAAATAAATAAATATATAAGGACAAATCACACTGATTAAGCTAGCCCCAAAGTAAGTTTTAAACTTGTGTTATGGGATACTAACTCAACGACACTATATTTTATGATAAATACATATATAGATATAAACACCAAAGACCCAGGAAAATTTGAAAAAGGCCATTTTCCATCTTGCCCTGGCTGGGAATCGAACCCAGAACCTCCGGATTAGCGGTCTAGCGTGTTAACCATTACGCCACGGAGGTTGTCTGTCACATATGTGCAAAGTAAATAAATATTTTTTAAAATAAGGGTCATACACGGGGCACAAATTAGGAAATAAAAAAAAAACCTCAAAACTTGATATGTTATATAAGATATGATATAATATAACCTTGATGGTGATATTTATAACCCTCCCGTAACCTTATCTCAATAGCAATAGTAACACAAATTATATAGTAATAGTAATCGATATGGTAGAATGCACAATTAATATTATTTTGAGCATAAGGGCTGCTATACACTTATTCGGGACGGGATTTTGTCGATTCGATAGCATTTGTCGAACAACAAGCAGACCCGAATCAATTATATTGCCTTTTCCTCCTAACATTTATCTACATATATTCGATTTTACCGCCCGGCTGTGCTGATTAATGACGGCCCGATTAAGTGTGTAGCAACCCTAACTCCTTCTTCTTTCTTGCTTGTGCGGTCTTGTACCTGGCGAACGGCTCCTTGAAAATTCATGTGAACTACCCCCAGGATTAAAAGATTTAGATTTTCGTATTTCTAAACCCATGCCACCTTATCTCCACATTACTTAAGAAAACTTTACGATAATTAACTTTTACGTACGCTCTGTACGCTCAATTTAATGTTTACCGCATATCTAATGATGATTAATTTTTTGGTAGAAATCGCTTGCTTGTTTTTCTCTGATTATACAACGTATAACTAAGCTAATAAACATTACATATATAACGTTATTCTATATCCGATAATTCTAATTTTATTGAAAACGGATTGAGAATCTGATTACTGACTTTTGTTATAATTGTTTTTGAATAAGTCAAGCCGACATGTTTTTAATAGCTTTATATATAGTTGTGTTGCTTATTATTCACTCAAGTGATTCTGCTGCTGTTAAGCCTCATAAACAAGCTAAACTTACTGTTGGTGGTAAGTTAAGTTTGATTTAATAGTTATATCTATAAATGATTTAATTTCATTCATTTGGTATAATAATACCACAAATACACACATAGGTAGTCGGTAATCATGATTATGACTTGTGCTGAAATGTCTATTGCGATAACCTAGCGTCAATCCATGTAATAGATTATTTTTCTGCCGAAACCGTTTTAAGGGTATATATGCCATTGGTTAATCTAAAAATCAGTTTTGGTTGGAGTAGGTACCACATTACATATTTATGAGGAGGTCCTAAAAAAAAGTGGGAGAGAAAAGGTGCATGATAGTTATAATAGAGAATAGACGAGGAAAGATGTTAGGTCATCTGCTATGACACGATTTCATAAAGACTATCATTGAAGGAAAGATAGAAGGTAAAAGAGGACCAGGAAGACCGAGGCATAGCTACATGAAACAGATAAAGGAGAAGGTGAACGTCATGTCGTACAGCAAAGTAAAACAGCTGGCAGATGAGAGAGACAAATGGAAGAGAATTCATACTCCACCGACAAGAGCATAGCTCCATTACATCAACTTATATCCTATATGGTATCACCACGTAAGCCTCGCAAAAGATCAAGGTGAAAGGCTGTGATCCTCAAGGACATACAAATATAAATAAAGAGCATGTTATGCACACTATACTCGAAAAAAATAAGTTTAATATTTCGAGAACGGGTTACTACATCGAAACGTTGTGTTTGCAAACCCTCAATGGCTTTAAAAGACCTATTATCACCACTATATGTATAGAGGAGCTACCCTTACCCTATTTAACCCTTCATTTTACCACTTTGTCAGCTTACGTAATGTACCTACCTATATGCCCATGAAATTTCTAGTATGAACAGCCTTTGAGCTAAGCCGCGGACGGACAGACGGACATAAATAGTATAATGTAAAAGTATGTAAGAGATAAACAATAAAAATTTACTTAATGGACAAACCCACCGAAACTAAAGAGTTCTACTATGGCTATGGAACAAACAGTTGAAGAACTTTAATCATAAACATTTGATTGATTAGTGTGACTGCCTCCGCGGTCCAGTGGTCAAGGCGTCAGCCTTGTGATCCGGAGGTCATGGGTTCAAATCCCACTGGGAAGCATACTTTGTTAAAAGTTGTTTCCAGTCTGTTTAGGATATTGCAGGCTTGAATCACCTGATTATCCGAAAAGAAAGATGATTCCGTGCTTCGGAAGGCACGTAAAGCCGTTGGTCCCGAACGCCATCTAGCGTTTGTACCTATCCTAGGATTGGTTCTGGTCTACCCTTTGGGTTGCGGAGGTCAGACGACAGTCGCTCTGTGTAAAAAACCAGTAACCTCGTCAAATCGCCTAGGTTAGGTAGCGGACCCCGGGCTCTGAAGCGTAACCGCTGACGATGCAACCGGGAACACGCTCGGATGATGATGATTTGATTGATTAGTGTCTCATTTTACAGCCAAGACAGGCGCGGCTCGTGGTGGACCCTCGACGGACCCTGAAACCAACCCCACCATCTACTTGTACGGAAAAATTGTTGAAACTGAGTTGATGCAGATGCAGAAACGCTCCAGATTCGAATGCATGCAAGAACTTCTAGGAGTATTGAAAAAATATACTGCTTCAATATAGCTTCGTGCTCAACCTCATTTCATTTATATTACTTAACTACTAAAAATATAGTGAATGTTAACCATATAAAACTATAAATACTTTTAAACTATCGCGTTGCATTATTATTAAATTAATGCATACGGGAATTAAAGCGAAACGTACCTTTTTTTTATTTATTTTGCTGACGTTTCGTTCGGGTTTCACCGACAACGGTTGAGTCAAGCTGGGACCACGTTCGGTGAAACCCGAACAAAACGTCAGCAAAATAAATAAATAAAAAGGTACGTTTCGCGTTAATTCCCGTATGCATTAATTTAACATATAAAACTATTTATTTTTGAATAATCATTAATTCTCGCAAAGAATTTCTGGCACTGGAAGTGCCACTAATATTATTTTTGTGGTTTTCAAGGTTTCACCTACAGGTATCATCATATTCTTTAGTGACCCTCAAATATACACCTGTTTGAGGGCTGTTTCTATATTTTGTGTCATCTTATATGCTATCTACGAAGTGGGACTCCTAGTCAGGTTGCCAGTCGGTCATTAGATGTACAAAACATACAAAAGTGGCCGTCAAACATACACCTGGGCCTGGGCCACTTTCAATTCGTATTATGCCAAGGGGGAGTAAAAAAACTACTCACCGCTTTTTTCAGAAGTATCTGTCTCATTGTCAGCATTTGTTTCTGTGATGCCTGCACACAAAATAATACAGAAAACATACGTTAGCCACATGTTTGCATTATTGCTCGACCTGGCCGACTTGAAATTTCATATAATTTTATTACTTTTTTATCTGCAAACTTAAATTGCTATGGAAAAGTTATTTCTTATTAATTTTCAGTAAGGCATGCAAAAGTTAATTTTTTTATGTAAATGTGTTATGTAAGATGATTGGAATTCGATAGTTATTAAAATTTAAATAAATAATTGCTGGTTGGAGAGCCGTTGTTGTGTTAAGAAAACGGAGCCAAAATGTTTTTGGTATCCATAAATATAATTTTTATATTAGTTTTATATGATTGCAAGGCTGCCGACGTGGATAGTGACATCGGGAATTATTATAGCGGTAAATAAAATTAATAATATACAGGACTTATACAGTCTTATTAAAAAACATGGACAAACTTTATTACTTGGATTAAACCATTATCCACTCAAAATAAGTTTTTCGAAAAAATTTTTTTTGACAAATATAGTAAGCCCAAACTCGATGGGGATGCGTCGTTTTATTATAGGGTTCCTATAGCCACCTTCCGGCTCCATTACCAGATTAGCTTCTTGTCATAATAATATGTGACGTTCCACGGGTAAAGGTACTTTATGGACGGTGGCACTTACGACATTGTGTTTATTCAAGCTAAGTTAATTTAACGGATTGTTTTTCTAAACGTCCTAAGCGCCACCGTCCATAAGGTACCTTTACCCGTGGAACGTCACATATTGTGTTGTCATCTGATTTTCATTAGCATACAAAATTTCATTTCGATCGAAAACTGGGTTATTCGGATATAACTTGCAAGATTTGACCCAAACAAACAAGTAATTATTTAAAAAATCTAAAACAATGAATTAAAAAGTTTTAAGTGCTCCTCAAGACGAATCAATCGAGCCCAAACTCGGTGGGGCTATGTAGTTTTATCACCGCATTGTCATCCAACTCATATAAGTACGTGAAGTTTCAGCTCAATCGAGTACGCTGTTAAAAATTATGTAATTTTACATGCAAAAATATTACATAAACCTGTAAAATTCCCCGAAAATCTGGGAAATTTACAGAAAAATATGACATTTTACATAATTTTTGTAATTTTTACATATTTTTTGTCATATTTACATATTTTTTTCGTAAATTACCCAGATTTTTCGGGAATTTTGCAGGTTTATGTAATTTTTTGCATGTAAAATTACATAATTTTTAACTGTGTAATGGGAAGTGGGTCTAAATTAGCTTCCAAATTTGATTACGAACACACAGACAACGGGACAGTTGAAACGAAATAAAAGCACGTAAATGCTTGTATATAATAATAACTCTCATGTTTTTCACAGACAATTGAGTACGCATATTCCTCGAAATGTTGATCGTTAATAGGTATTCACGTAAATGTTATATTTTGCATACCTGTGGTCACTAATGCTTTGCAGGAAATAAACAATTTCAAACCATTTGGAGGAAGTACAAAAGAGGCATTGAGACTTCATTGGAGCAGGTAAGACAAAGAACACTCGTTTGGAAAGCACCTACAATAATGTTCTTTAATTTACTAAAGGGTTCTTCTATAATCGTACCAGCAGATAGTTTGGATTGCCTCCGTGGTCCAGTGGTCTAGGCGTTTGCCTTGTGATCCGGAGGTTGTGGGTTCAATTCTGGGAAACCTACTTTGTGAAAAGTTGTTTCCAGTCTGGTTAGGATATTGCAGGCTTAAATCACCTGATTATCCGAGAAGAAAGATAATTCCGTGCTTCGGAAGGCACGTAAAGCTGTTGGTTCCGAACGCCATTTAGCGTGTGTGTTTATCCCTAGGATTGGTTCTGGTCTACCCTTTGGGTTGCGGAGGTCAAATGGCAGTCGCTCTGTGTAAAAACCAGTAACCTCGTCAAATCACCTAGGTTAGGCAGCGGACCCCGGGCTCTGAAGCGTTACCGCTGATGATGCAACCGGGAATACGCTTGGACGATGGTGACACATAGGCAGACGGGTTGGTGATCGCAGTGGATGGTAGAAAGTCTTCGTAGAACGGATGCTGCTGCTCATTCCCTGTTACCTATATTTTCCTTAGTCGCCTCTTACGACATCTGTGAGTGAGGAAAGGTATGGTGATAAACTACAGTTTATCACCATACCTTTCCTCACGGCACGGCGGTGACGGCAGCTTAGAATACATTCTAAGCTGCCGTCACCGAACGACTCACTATATCCATATACTAGCAGTCCACCCCGGCTTCGCCCGTGGTACACACATAGCCTATGTCATTTGGGGATAGTGTAGCTTTTCAACGGTGAATTTTTTTAAATCGGTCCAGTAGTTTGTGAGCCTATTCAATTCAAACAAACAATTAAATCTTTCCTCTTTATAATATTAGTATAGATATCAACTTTGCTATCCCAAAAGCAAGATGCTTTAGCTTCTTATTATTGGCGACAGCCTTTAGTTTAGGTAATGTTTTTGGCGTTATTAATCTTTACTAAAATATTTAATATAAGTATGTGTTTAATATAGTGAAGATCTAACTCGTGTCTCATACATGCAAAAAAATATGTCACAGTGCAGTTTTTTTGCCGCTTCTTCTGCACTAGCGCTTAGGAAGCGGCACTTAGTAAAAGTAAATGATCTGACGTCAACTACTTTCATGAAATAAAACAAAAATACAATTATCAAGTAATCAACATCCAAAGATAAATAAATGATTTTGACTTTGACTTTGCACAGCCAGTGCCTAAACGGTCTGCAACATACTTACTTACCTATATGAATGTACTTATATTAAAACGTAAATATAACATACGCACTGATTTTAACAGATGCTTCAAGAAAATTACGATGGAATAGGTATGAACGTTTATATGAGAAGATCGACGGATAATTTCAAGCTGACAGAGGGATTTCTAGAGGACTCCGATCCAGTAGTTGAGGTGTAAGTGTATTCATCGTCTACATATGACAGGCGATACACATATCATCATCAGGTCTGTTTTTAGTCTCCACTGCAGGTTATCGACCCTCTGTACCAGAGCCATACCTGGCCAAAGTTAACGCAGCCAGAGGATCTGGCCTACACTTTCCACGCTGGCCAGATGGGTTGGTCTTCACAACATCTACGGGAAGAGTGTCCTATTGGAGTGGTCCTATTCTACTCTGCCAGAAACCACACGGCTACAAACAAATACATATATTACCTAAGTATATACATACTTACGCTCTCATTCACAAAAAAATATCAAACGTTGCTAAACCCTTCACTTATCTCAGGCTAAACCTATTACAGTTAAAATATGTTTTGTCTCGTTCTTACTTTGTCAAACATAAAAAAGAGAGATGAGAACTCTCTCATATCTCTGGATGAGAATTAAAATAGCTGTAGACAACATTTGATATTTTTTTATGAAAAAGAGGGAAGTCCATAAACAGGCTTCGGACTGGGTGTTGGGAGATGCCACGAAAACCAAGCAAAGTGGGGTTTCTCAAACAACAATCGTTGTGACTGTGGAGCTGCTCAAACCATGGCCCACCTACTATCATGATTTAACTGCCCAAACCGTTATACAATAGACGATCTAAACTCGGCTAACGATAGAACAGTAAATGTGGCCATACATTGGTCCACACTCATATAATAATATTAGCCATTCCGACTCGCTAAGAAGAAGAAGAAGTATATACTATATTTTATCTCTGCTGTAGTATAAAACTACAAACGATTATTACAGCCTCTTCCGGGATCTCTACCTCATGGAACTGCCAAAGATGCGTTACCCCAAGGTCTCATTTCCCCTGGCGTCCAACCTCATCAAGATCGACTCTGAGTTGTCCAGGGTGAAAGTATTCGCCAAGTACATCGTGTACCGGAACGACTCGGTGCTGGTGTTCGCAAATAGGAAGGAAAGCATGCTGAAGGTATCCCCCTTCAGTCTGGAGCAAGTTCAGGCTATTGGGGAAGTTACGTAAGTATATAAACACTTTATTGTAAAGGCTCTACTCATAAGGTCATTGCCATTTATCTCTCTCTCATCTCAGGGTATTCTCAGTTGCATTCTTAGCTTTAACGCTGTGAAGCCTGGGGTCCGCATTCCGGCTTTTTCTTCTCTACTTAGCACTTTCTTGAGCATCTTTGCTTGTAAGACCATTGGCATGCATATCATCCCTGACCTGACAACGTCAAGCCAGCATTTGATTTATGGCACTACAATATTCAACCCCGGATCTAAATTTTGTTCTGCAGGGAACAAACCCTAAAACATGTAAACAATCTCCCTTGCAATTTTTTTTTATTTATTTAATTTTTTTCCCCCTCCCCCTATTTTTTCTCAAATTTCTTTATTTCTTAAAAATAACAGTTATTATAGTTTTTATGCAACCCAAAAACCACGAAAGACTTAGATCTTGGTCTGAGAATACTTTTTTCAACACACACAGGGTTTTTATTTTCTATATATAAGAATATTCACCATCCCTCTCTGTACTACCAGACCCATATATTAGCCAGAGCAGTCAGAGGATTTGGCCTCCGCGCTGGTCAGACGGGTTGGAGAGGTCTCATTGATGTTTATAAGCTTTGTTTAGCTTGTGTTTCCTAAGTCGCCTTCAACGACATCCACGGGGAGACTTGAAGTGATCCTAGTCTACTTTGCCAGGAACCACACGGTCGACAATGCAATTATAAAAATACAATGGGTTGTAAATGCATGGTTATAAATTTGTCTGTTTCTAGAATTATTGGCGATGAATGCCGCCTTACTGGTCATGCGATAGCAACGTTGAGCGACCAATCTGTGAATTTGGGGCACAATACATTCGCTCTAAGCGACTGTAAGTTTAGCTTAGAGGTAAGTCTGCCTATATACCTAAGTAATGTAAAAAATATTAGCACAGAAAAAAAAGTAAGTACTCACTTACGCAGGACCTCAATACGTATCATAAATTTTTAATTTTAATGAACAGACTAATGTAAAATATAATAAATGTTAGATGTCATGAAACAAGAATATAAAAAAAAGCGGCCAAGTGCAAGTCGGACTCGCCCATGAAGGGTTCCGTAACATTTTACGATTTAAGACCTATTAAAAAATAACTATCTATGATACCAAGACCGCTATAGTTTTAATTGAAAGTACATACTTTGAGGTATATACCACATTTTTTTCAGAATTATTTTATTAATATTTCAAAAGTTACAGTAGGGGGCACCTCAAATTTTAACTTTGTATTAGATTATCTCAAGACTGGGGGGTTTGATCTACATAGTTTTAAAGCAATTTTTGCATTTTAAAAGACCTTTTCAACGATACCCCCCCACACGTTGGGGTTAGTCCAATTAAATTTTTTTAATTCACTTTTCGTTGTATGGGACGGCTGAAAAAAAAACCATTTCTTTATAATTTTAAAAACCAACTTTTGGAACTTTAATATCTATCTCTTAACCAATTTTCGTGACAATTGGTGCAGTAGCGGCAGAGTACAAGCCCGGACGGACAGCCAGACGGACAGAAGGACGGACGGACGGACATGACGAAACTATAAGGGTACCTTGTGAACTACGGAACCCTAAAAACATAGAATTAAATATGTTAAGTACACGTACCCTCACAAATGTAGAGCGTGTCTGTGCCGAAGGTGTCAAACTTATAACACCCCTCTCTTTGTAATAAAAAATACGTAGTGAAGTAAGGAATATAAATTACTAGAAAAATTTAAAGGAAAAGTATTTTTCTTCTTCAATTCTTAGAATCTCATTTGCATGTATGTATGACAAAATTGGGTAGATTGATATATGCAGATTTTTTTAAGTTCTTACCTATATATATTATATTCTTTTTTATATTGCAGATTTGGACACCTGGGCAAGGATCGCCTCCCGTTTTCGCACCTTATTTCAGTGCTTGTGATGGTAAATATTCATTACATTAGCTGATAAAAATTCCTACAATTTTTCGCTGATCATCGTAGAAAGGAAGCTTTATATCCGTGATGTGAAAGGCCATAGCCAGGCCAAGTTGGAAAATGGCCTTTTTCAAATTGTCCTGGGTCTTGGGTGTTTTTTTACATGGATCATAAAATATAGTATTGTTGATTTAGTATCCCATAACAACTTACTTTGGGGCTAGCTCAATCAGTGTGATTTGTCCCTATTTATTTATGGTAGTCTATCGTCGTATCGTAGCGATGATATCGCCGTGTGGAGACACGTTTAAAGAGTCAGTATAGAATTAAGTGCCTCTACGGTAATATTGCCGCGATGGAGGCAATGTCTGTATTGTAGCTAAATAATAGTGACGTCTTTAATACCAGTGGTGGCGTCCACTATTTACCAACCCTCAAAAAACATTAGATAATTTTTCTTGCAGGTGGTTTCATACAAAACCTCATATCTAAGCCACTTCAAGAAGAGTTGATGTCAAAACTGCAAGGAGGTATGTTCAGTTTCCTCAACACCAGTGAGATTTTCGGCGACAACTTGCCTAAGATAAGGTGAGCTAAATTCGTATAAGTATTTTCCTAATAAAGTTACAAAAAAAGGTCCTTTCATATTGGTTTAAGAGAAAAGAAAGTAGAATTTTAGAATGTACCCGATGATTCTCTTCCCTGCGCTGGTCGTGAAAAATCATCGAGGTAATGGGCGAGAATTTGAAACATGTCAATAGTCGATGTGGTAGTAATCCATCGCTATTTTGATTACCTTTTTCCATCTATACGACCACCGTCATCCTAAGTGTGGTATTTGGGTCTTGCGGCCCTAGGCTCTGCTTCCCCTTTAGGAATAAAGACGTAAAAGTGTATCTGTATGTTATTACGGTAGGACGAGCATTGCTCATGAACGTCTGATCTCCAATAAACATGCACGCTTTCATCTCTTCTTCTTCTTCTTAGTCGTACACTCTTGACAGAGTGATCATGGATTCGGTTGTTCGTCCATGGCCGCTGCTTTTGCTATTTTTCTCCACATAACTCTGTCTGTGGCTTTCTTGGAGCATTCCTTTGCTGGGCGCTGTGTCACAGTTTTGACGAGATCTAACGACCTCGTTGGAGACCGACCAAGTGAATGCTTGCCTTCAATTCGACCCTGAATCACCAAACGTTCCATAGAGTTTTCTTTGTGGGTGACATGGCCGAAGAATTAAGGGTTTCGTAACTGCACAATCAATGGGAGCCTTTTCTTAATTCGAAATTCCTTCAGTATTCCTTCATCTCTTACGGGGTAGAAAAATTTAATAAAAATCATTGGTTGGCCTAAAACGGAAAAATGTATAAAAAATTAATCAGCCAAATACTCTGAGCATATCGGGCTTGATACTATCGTAAACTCTTCGCATTATGTTGACCTATTTTTTTTACAGGAAACGTCAGCAGGATTTGTTCAAAAAAGTAAATAATCATCTGACGGAAGCCGTGAACAACTTAAACGCCCTAACAACCAACAAGAACCAGGGTGTAGCAAATCTAGACCCAAAGACTTATAAGTGGACAACAAAGGTACCTACTTCCTAATGATTATTTCGTTCAGCCATATCAAAGATAATATCATTACTAACGTAAGACATATAAAGACCAGTAGACAATAATTTCTATCACATAACTAATACGTAGTGTCTTCTCGTCCAAAATACCTCAATGCCTTAGGCAAGATGAAAGTGTATAACCATACGTGTTACCAGTAATGATTTTTGGCTCCGAAACGTGGTCCCTTACTATGGGTTCCATAATAAGGCTTAAGGTAGCTCAACGCGCGATGGAGAGGGCTATGCTCGGTGTTTCTCTACGTGATAGAATCAGAAATTAGGAAACTCGTAGGGCACCAAAATTCACAGACTTATAATATATTAGCCCAGCGGCGACGATTAGCAACGATGGCTGATGGGGCAAAAAGGTTCTCGAATGGCGACCACGAACTGACACCCACCCACAAGGTGGTCACGACCTGACCAAGGTTGCTGGGAAGTGCTGGGTGCAGCTGCTCTAGATCGGTTATTTTGGAAATCCTTGGGAGAGGTCTATGTCCAGCAGTGGACGTTATGTGGCTGAAATAATGATGATGATGACATTACCAATAAATAACTGATGAATGATTGTTATCTCCATAAATTATCGCTAAGTCGCTCTCTATTATCAAGTGTGTTAATAGCACTGGTGTCAGATTTTTTAGCTGCCTAAAGGCATCTGACGTAGCTCAAGGCCTGTCATGAAGCGACAACAGTCATTATTACACGCACATTAGTCAACTAGTGTGCAGGTTTCCTAGCGATGTTTATTCTTCACCGCAACTGGTGGTAGTTGAAATCCCTATTACCTAGTATCCTAGTACTATAGTCATCATCAGGTCTTTTTTAGTCTCCACTGTAGAAGCATGACCGTCTCTGTACTACCAGAGCCATACTTGGCCAGAGAAGCTAGAGGATTTGGCCTACGCTCTCCACGCTGGCCAGACGGGTTGGAGAGGTCTCATTGATGTTTATAGGCTTTGTTTGAATTGTATTTCTAAGTCGTCTTCTATGATATCCACGGGAAGACTTGAAGTGGTCTTATTCTACTCTGCAGGAAGCCACACGGCAAGTTCTACTACGTGTGGCTAGGTACTAACCTAGCTAGAAAAATACCACATTTGTTACCGCAATAGTTTATGAACAATCACTTGCCAAAGATCCTCAACTTTGTCACTGATTCATTCACCAATTAAAATTCTAAGGTCAAACTCTATTTTAGCTTATAATGTAAGGAAAAATTGGAAAATCTCAGCAACATATACCATTGAAAATGTGTAGAAACTTATGTTGCCGTGGCATTGTAAGTTGCCATAAAATTTTATATTTAACTGCCTTGGTTTTTCAAATGAATTGTAATCTCAAAGCTTTTTACGGTGGAAAAAAACTGTTTTGAAACTGGAATTCCTTTACAGGATATTTTTTACATAAATATTGTTTTTTTTCAGACAGATGGAGTAAATGTAAATAATTTAGTGTCCGTAAAAGACATTTCTCTATACGGTCTCGATACTGCCTACGCGGCTCAAAACGGGGGTCCGTTCGAAATAAACGGTACATCGAACGTTGAAGTACCTATTGGATTTACGTCTCTCCAGGTAGTTGATTTACTAGCTCATCATCATCACAATCATACTTTCGACTCTATTTTTCATCTAAGAATGCTAGCGACCGGCAGTGCACTTCTACTGTCAAACCATATCTAATTATTCACCTTTATATAGCGTCTAACAAAGTATACTGAAACTATTTAAAGGGTGAATTTAGTCCATGATACTGAACAACTTTCCCCAAGGAACATATATCGAAATGTGAAAAATATTTTTTGACTTTCCATACAAACTCGGATCAGCAGACCGGTCAACTTGTATGGGAGGGCAGAAATTATTTTTCATATTTCGAAATACGTTCCTTGGGGAAAGTTGTCCAGTATCATGAACTGAATCCACCCTTAAAATAGTTTCAGTATATTTTGTTAGAACCTGTATATATTTACGAAAAACTTTGCCGTTTATGGACGCGCGGCGACAGCACGGGTGACCGCGCGTCTTATGTTTTTCTCAAATTAACTATGCATTTCAGAAATAAAACTTATCTGCGGGCCGCTGCCTATTTAAGAATAATTTGAGCTTTAGGGCGTACGCTGCATCAAGCGAGATGTGTTCAGTAGATTGAACATGCACCTAGAGTTTGTGATACAGAGATAGATCTCTGTATCACAAACTCTAGGTGTGAAAGTGATAGCAGAATACCTCGCAGGATGCCGTGTCTCTTTAGCACCTAGAATTTGTGACAGAGATAGACTGAACACGTTGCGTGGCCACGCTTGACGCAGTGCACGCTCTTAGTGCGTTCTAGGTTGCACCTTGAGAGCTTCGGAGCCTGCGGCCTGTTTTCAAAATATAAGAATCAAGAATCAAATATTTTTTCAGTAATTAGGCCTTCGCAGGCACTTTTACACTTCAAGCTTTCGAGCTTTTACTTTTCCACTTTGCTTGGTCTCTGAATCCATAATAGAGACCATTTTCAATGTCAAACCAGCTGTCTCGAGTCCACATCTGCTGGGGGACCTGAAGAGAAAGCATAGCCATAGACATGATTCTTATGTAATTTTTCCATTTTCATAAGAAGGCTATTGCTCACAGAACAACAAAGACATGTATTGCTAATTAAATATTGTCCAGGGGACGAGTGTAGAAGAAGACGAAAACAAAAGAACACATCCTTCAATACAGATACACTATCAAGTCTTTATCCCTAACGGGGTAGACAGAGCCAAGGGCGGTAAAGCCCAGGCCACTTTTAGCGTAATGGTGGGCATGAAGGTCGAATCATATAAGTCATAATAGTGATGGGTTGCTAACCGCATCGCCTATTCATGATTTAGATTCTCGCCCATTCCCTCGATCGGCTTTTACGATCTGCACGGGAAGAGAAGCAGCTAGTACATTCTATGTTTTTTCTTTTCTCCCAGACCAGCAAAGAAGAAATCCTTCAATAGCTTTCTACTATTTCAAAATTTTTATTTTTTATTGCAGATCAGAGGAAGAATAACCTTTGGGGCCACTGATGATAAGACCTCCAAACAAGTTCCAACTACGTTTAAATTCTCAGCAGAACTGCAAGACTTTGCTGTCGTGATAAATCTCGGAGTCGAGAATGGGCTGAAAGCTGCTAGCTACCCCAGTAGGGGGAAACAAGCATGGTACTCTCCGCAGATCAGGTATGACTCTATGGTCTTCTTCTTATATTTAAGAGCTGGGCTCTTGTCGGTGGAGTGCTTTCCATGTCTCTTTTTTTTCCGCCAAGTTCTTAACCTTAAAGGTATACGGTTTAATTTTACGTGCCTCATTTTTAGGGTTCCATACCCAAAGGGTGCCAACGGCACCCTACCGCTGTCTGACGCCTTTCCGTCCATCTGTCATAGGGCTCTATATCTTGAACCGCAATAGCGAGTCACTTGAAATTTTTGCTGATTTTATGTATTACTGTGGTCGCTGTTACAACAAATACTAAAAATAAAATAAAGTTAAAAACAAATGGGGGTCGTCATACAAGAAACGTGTTTTTTTTCAGCGTTTTCAAACATTGTGCGGAGGTACGGAACCATTCATGTACGAGTCCGACTCACACTTGACCGGTTTTTTTCAAACTGTCTTGTTTTCGGGAAAATATAGGGCGGCAAATATAAGCCCATGGATTCCATTCTTAAACATGAGACCATGAGACGCGGTTGCATTCCCTTAATTGTCAATTGCACGTATATCTGTCTGTCTATCATATTATCATATCAGCCACAGGAAGATCACTGCTGGACATAGTCCTCACCCAGGGATGTTTGTCTGTCTATACTCTTGATAAACTTTGAAATAACTGGGTCGATTTGGTGCGATTTTTATTATTGTGTGTAGAGCATTAGAGGGAAAATGATTGGTCACTTAATACGACATGACTCCTTATTTAAAAACATACTAGAAGGAAAGATAAAAGGTAGAAGAGGTCCAGGACGACCAAGAAAGAGCTATGTAGACCAACTGAAAGAAAAAGCAGGGGTCATGTCGTATCAAGCACTAAAAAGTTAGGCAGAGAACCGAGAAGTTTGGCGCATACTCCACCGACAAGAGCCACTAAGCTCTTAAATAAGAAGAAGAAGAAGAAGAAGAGCATTTCTAGGAAGATTTTACATAGTAATAAAACCTATATTTATTCTAGGACTTTCGAGCTTAACCACTACGATGTAACCAGTATTTGGTCACGCTCATTAATAACTGCACATCTTACAAATGAAGTTTACACAGCTGTGGTCAAATCACTCTTAGCTGGACAATTAAACGACGCTCTGCAGAAAACCAGTAAAGGGGCCACTGAAACTATACGAATACCTGAAGGGGCGAGTAGCAGTGAAGAAGGTAGTAAAAACTCTAAAGACAAATTAAAAAAACCTGGTGATGAATCTGATAATGAAAACCCCGAAGATGCTGGGGGCAAGGCAGGGGGCAAGTCACAAGGGGGTGAATCAGGAGGGGATGGAGAAGCAGATGGGAAGGATGTATTAGCAGCTGGTGGATTAATTGAGAATGAAATAGATGCGGAATAGGCTTGTTTTTCATTTCTTATTTTTTTAATTTTTTTACAAAATGTAAAGGCCATTCACACAGCAAATTTTTTGATGCATACAATTAAATTGAAGCAATAGATGGCTTGCATAGTCTAAACTAAATTTCAACCATACAAAACAAAAGTTTGGCCGTTTTCATCAAAAAAACTTTAGGGTTTGACGGGTTTGACAAACATAAATTAGCAAGCAACCATATCGATTTGCAAATTGTTGTGTGAGAACGCCTTTAAAATATTACAAGAAATCCATACCTACCCATTATAAAATTAATTCCCCCAGCTGTGAGCTAAAGCTCAATTTACATTGCCGCGGAGTCAAGGCGAATTTTAATAAATTCACAGAGGATAATGACTTCTATAATTTAGGACAATACAGTACAATTTAGTATGAATAAAGAAACTTCGCCGGAATTACCGCGTATTCCGCGGAAGTTCTTTTTGTTGACACAATTTGGTACATGACTACATTGACATAATGCTTTAAGTGTTTAAAAATTCGCTTCCATTCCGCGGCAATCTAAATTGAGCCTGGGGCTCAACGTCCCTCCTAAAGCATCTGAGTCTCTCTATGAAAAAAAACCCGGAACGGCTGTCTGTATGTACTCGATAACCTCAGAAACTACCGGGCCGTTTTGATTTAGTTTTTACAAGCAAGTAGAGCATTTCACTAGGAAAGTATACACATACGCTTGAAGTTGAGGGGCGGCACCAGATCTCATACAGTCAAAACTAAAACCATTTAGAAAAACATTTCTTTCACTCTATCTACAGATTAATTATAATGTAAGTGAAAATACAACACTAACGTGAGGTAAGTTTTGGGAAGGCCTAAAATAACTTAGGGCGCAGTTGCCTTTAATTATTCATATTCCGACCTTTCTTCGAAGTACACTAGCACATTGGGCCATCTCTTTTCGTGTGTGTTAGGTAGCGCTACACTGAACTGGCAGAGAAGCAACGAGTAGTTTAATAACAAGAGATTATAAACCTATCTATCCTAGGATATGTAAACGCTTGATAGAAAGGCGCGCGAATGCTCAAATGGCGCGTGAGCCGCCGCCGCGCCGCGCCGCTTCTCCTATGATTTTACAGGTAAGTACATAAAGTTTATAATGTCTTGTCATTAAACTGTAGCGCGAGCCTTAGGGGAAAGTTAAAAAAGTATAGTTACGTTTTGTTACTATGTCCCAATGGCGGGAATAAGCATATCCTCTATTCCGCTATATCAATATCTATCAATTTAAAAAGATAATTTTCCCTTTAGATCGAAAGCATGTTTCTAGGCCACCAAAGCTGCAATTAGACAGGGTCAATTAACTCGTTAATAAAACTTTATACAAGTGTACAATATTAAACCAAGCTTTAATAGTAATTATATTAATATCAAATAAAAATACAATAAAAAATATTGTTCAAAAATACATTACGAGCAAGGGACCAAGGAGGGGGAAAGGCGGGACAGCTGCCTCCCCCCTAGATATAAAAAAAACACATACTATATTTATTACCTGTACAGCCAATAGCTTGCGGAGACCAATAGGGCTTTGTACCATTCATGTGTTCTTGACTATACCCATACTTCGAAGTTTGATATAAGTGATGACTCATCACTATAAAATCGTATGGTTTTTGACCAAATGAAATGCATTATTGACCGAGCGAGCGTAGCGAGCGAGGGCTATAATTGAAGTTGGGGCGAAAACACATCGTTCGTATGTATGTTTGTTCCGCGATAACTGCCGAACCGATGGTCCGATTTTAATGAAAATTGGTAGGCATGTAGGAAATACCAATAGAATTTTCAAGTTCGATGGGCATCAAAATCGGTTTAGTAGTTTTTAAAATATTAATAAAAAATCGCGAGGTCTACGAGTAAGTTCGCGGCGTGTTTTCGCCCCAACTTGAAATTTAGCTCTCGCTCGCTTCGCTCGCTCGATCAATTACTTGTTAGTTTTACGTTGTACTTGTATTGTTAGTTTTTGGAAATAAAAAGATTGATTTTCTACCTACTTATTATACCATCAATATTTCTTCTTCTGCAATATTTTTCATTCCGTTATCCCTTTGTGGCAGTACCCAATTTACTTTTTCTTCGTACTTATTTGTCAGTGTTGTTTTTGATTCGCTGAGCGTTAGACGAGCATCTTCAGTTGAAGTTTCGTGCTCAGTATTAGTGGCTGCTACTTTATTTGTTTCTGTTTGTGATAGCACCCAATTCAACTTTTGTTCATAGTTACTCGTATTTACAGATGTTGGTCGTTTCGTTGAAATTTTATAAGACTGCCTTGCATTTTGTGACAACTTCCTCTTTATCGACGATGCTCTCGAAGGTCTAACGGATCGTGATTCTTCTGTTGTAGTTTTGTAAGTTTTTGCAGCAGCAGTATTTACAATATTTGACGTAGTTAGATGCTTTTGAAATATAACCGGGATATGGTATATTCTATCAGAAATGAGCGTAGTACCTTGTTTCTGTAACAGTATTAAAATTTTTCAATACATTTTATACCACGTGTTATGAACTAACGCAAAACCTCTCAGATGGTACCTCAGCCCGTGAAACTGCAAGCACTAGTTAACATATAAGTAGATATAGGTAAAAGTACAAACTGTCAGAAACCAATCTGTCTTTCAAGAGATGACTCTATTTAATGACAGGACCTGTATTTGTTTCTTCCAACTATAGACCTAAACTTTTTTGACTGTATAATTTAGTCTTCCATACTGGTCTGGGAGAAAAGAAAAAAATTTGAGTGTACCAGCTGCTTCTCTTCCCACGCAGATCGTAGAAGCCGATCAAGAGAATGGGCGAAAATGCGAATCATGTTAATAGGCGATGCGGCAAGCAACCCTATAACAATTTTGATAAAACGCTAAAAGTGACTTTTGTCTACCCTTCTATCGCTTAAGGGTCAGCGCAGACCAAGAGGAGCGCAGCAAAAAGGATTTGTTTATGACACTCGAAAATAAACTTTAAGTTATGGGTATAAAGTGCAAAAATAAATGTTTGAACGTGACAAAAAATGCTCGCGCGGTCTTAAAGCCACGCGAGCATAGCCGCATGCACTTTATATCAATAGTTTAAAGTTTATTTTTGGGTGTCATAAAAAAATCCTCTCTGCTGCGCTCCTCTTGGTCTGTGCTGACCCTAACACGATTGCTTGCGCTACGTAGGGTTGCAAAAAAACGGTTTTTTCTGTCTTGAAAAATAGGCTGAAACTAAACCGTGAAAAAAACAGTTTTTTTATAGAATATGTTTGTTTTCATAAATACGGGATCTCAAAATTTGCAAGGCAGTTAATACTTTTATATGGTTGTTTTAGACTTAATGTTAACTATTAAACTAATTTAAATTAACAACTTTAATTTCGAATGAAAGAGAAAAATTGTTTATAATATATTGCTCTCAATTTAAAATTGCAATTTAAAAATCTTTTGCCTGCAATACAAGAGGAACCAGAAAAAGAAACAGTTATGGACAATATAATACTTAGACTTAGACGAGACAGAAGAAGAACCAGAAAATTCTAACGCTGACCGAACTAGTGTTGATTGATAGTGCTGCTGATAGTTCCAGTGAATACATTCAAAGTTTTTTTGAAGTGAAAACTTCTTTAGCGGCGTTGTGCACTTTTTTGTAATAGGTAAAAAATGTTAAATTCGCATCAGGACACGTGTCCTGATCGAAAATTCGTAAGACGGAATGACAGCCGGCGCGGCGTAGGACAGGAAGTATTTATACGAAGCTGTCAACCGGCTCGTTGGTCTAGGGGTATGATTTAGGGTGCGAGAGGTCCCGGGTTCAAATCCCTGACGAACCCAAACTTTTTTGAAGTGAAAACTTCTTTAGCGGCGTTGTGCACTTTTAGTCATGTTTGTGTACGATAGCGCAATACATAAATATTGTATTCTACCACATAAATGATAGTACTTTTATACTGATAATTAAAGCAATTCGTGCAAAATTATTCCCTAACCATTCTAAAATATCAAAATGCACAACATTAATATTCAAGTTTTTACTTCTGCCGGCACTCCCGGAGTGCAACCCGTCGTTGTTTTTGCATTTAATAAGAATAATTTAGTTACATACTTACTTGAATGTACTTAGTTTAAAGTTACTTATATAAATAAATAACGAAAAACCGTTTTTTTTTCATAAATTTGAAAGAAAACATTTAGTTTTTTTTTCTATTTGCAACCCTAGCTATGTCTATGGTTTATGACGAAATCGCTCCATTTCGAACCGCCTAGCAAAGCGATATAAACCGATATTGCTTTCACATGTACATGTACATGTAAAAGCAATATCGCTTTGCTAGGCGGTTCGAAATTGCGCGATGACGTCATAAACCATAGACGTAGCGAAAGCAATCGTGTTAGGCGGTAGCACAGCAGGGCCGCAAGACTCGAAGCCCACTTTTAGCGTGCAGCGTCCTCTGTGCAAAGTCTTTACCTCTACTGCGATCACCAACCCATCTGCTCAGTGTGGTGATTATGGGCAAATAAATTCTTTATTGTAGGAAGAAGCCTTAAGTCCAGCAGTAGACAGACATAGGTGTCAAAAAAATCTTACCTTCATATATGCTGCCGCAGTTCGCCTTAAAGTGTCTTTCTGACCAAGCGCCGAGTTCAACTTGTTCACAAAGTGTAGTATCCCTGGTTTATTTGAATTAGTACTTGTAGCCATTTTATTAACCGGCAACAAATATCGCAGAGGGATTTCGTTTACACTATTATCTGTGTAGCCTTTAACTGGCGCCAACGTAGGTTTTGTTATTAATATCTGAAAATTTGTTAATATTGTTGTGTCATGTTCCAAATTCAAATTCAAAATTCAAAAATATCTTTATTATCATAGGATATTTATAATATCTCTTAATAATAGTCACTTTGTTTTGTTTTGCACAAATGTTGACGTCAAATCGTTACTTACAGCTAAGTTTACGCCGCTTCCTAGGCGCAAGTGCAGAAGAAGCGGCAACAAACTGCACTGCACGTTTTCTCCAAAGACGTCAACTAACAAACTAAAAACTTAAAATTAGTTATACAGGCTGACTTTTTAACCACCAGCCAAAGTTTTGGAGCAAGTACAGTCCATGATACTGAACTACTTTCTATAAAAACAATTAACGAAAAACGATAAAAAAATTTCGCCTTTCCATACAGATTGGCGCTCAGGCCAACTGATTTTGTATGGGAGGACGAAAAATTTTTTTTTATTTTTAATACATTTTTTTATAGAAAGTAGTTCAGTATCATGGACTGAACTTGCTCCAAAAATTTGGCTGGTGAATAAAAAGTCACCCTGTATAGATGGACAGAGATTACATTGTTTATTATGTCATAATTAAATTGAATTATAAGAATTACGAAATTTAAAATAATGTCAATTTGTAAATTTAGTATGTCAACGCAGGCTTGATTCACATTAGGAAGAGAGAATCGAATGCATTGGGTCTTGTTCGCATTTAACATGAGGTTATTGGCCGAAAACCAATCAGAAATTAAAGATAAGGTGCTTTTTACCGCGCTAGCATCACTGTTATGTCGATCTATTTTAAATATTAGCGAGGCGTCATTAGCAAACAGCACCATGTCAGCCTCTTTGTCAACCATGTAAGGCAAGTCATTGACATAAACTAAGAAAAGGAACGGTCCTAGAATTGAACCTTGGGGTACGCCCATTTTCACATTAGACCCGTGTGATTTCACGCCATTTATATCAACAGTTTGAAGCCTATCTGTTAAGTAAGATTCTATTAATTTAATTGACTTATCATCAAAACCGTATTGACGAAATTTGAGCAAAAGTGTTGGATGATCAACGCAATCAAATGCTTTAGAAAGATCGCAAAATGATCCAATTGCATCATTTCCCTTCATGTGATTAATCGAAGACGCCTGGATCCTGGACCGATTTGGAAAATTCTTTTTTGTTTGAAAGGGTATACTCGCGCCTACTTTTTAGGTGGTCGCATAGAAATTTTATTAAAATCAGTTGTGTGGTTTGTTTGAAAACGAAAATAACTAAAAATAAACGGGCAAGTGCGAGTCGGACTCATACATGAAGGGTTCCGTACCACCGTACAATGTTTTAAAACGCCGAAGAAACACGTTTCTTGTATGGCGACCCCCTTTAATTATTAACTTTATCTTATTTTTAATTATTTTGTTATAGTAGTCATAGTAATACATAATCGGTGAAAAATTCGGGTATCTAGCTATTACGATTCAAGAGATAGAGCCCTGTGACAGATCGAGTTAAAAACGCTTAGAAAAAAGCTTTTTGTATTCAATTCAATTCAATTCAAAATATCTTTATTATCATAGAATATTTATAATATCTCTTAATAATAGTCACTTTGTTTTGTTTTGCACAAATGTTGACGTCAAATCGTTACTTACAGCTAAGTTTACGCCGCTTCCTAGGCGCATGTGCAGAAGAAGCGGCAACAAACTGCACTGCACGTTTTCTCCAAAGACGTCAACTAACAAACTTAAAATTAGTTATATGGATGGACTGAGATTACATTGTTTGTTATGTCATAATTAAATTGAATTATAAGAATTACGAAATTTAAAATAATGTCAGTTTGTAAATTTAGTATGTACCAATGTACCTAAATTATGACATGTCTAAGTATACAAACCTTTAAGAGGGACCCGCGCCAAGCTGAAGCCAGACCTTTTTGTCTTTAAGATAGTCATCGGTCCTATAATAAGCCTTCTCACAAAGTACTTTCTTTACATAAGCTTTAATTTTTCTGTCTGGCATATCAAGGACCGATTCTGGCAATTTATTATAAAAAAGTATACACTTCCCCATAAAAGACTTACTGACTGTATTCAGCCTGTAATACGGGCTAACTAAGTCATTCTTATTACGTAAATTTCTATCTGTAAAATCACTTACTTTATTGAACATGGAAATATTTTTCCTTACATACATTATATTTTCAAATATGAATTGTGATGCAAAAGTAAGTATACCTATTTCCTTGAATAATTCCCTCAGTGAGTCTCTCGATCCTAAACCGTAAATGGCACGAATTGCTCTTTTTTGTAAAAGAAAAATAGTTTGAATGTCGGCTGCACTCCCCCATAGAAGTATCCCGTAAGACATTAGACTGTGAAAGTAACTAAAGTACACTTGTCTAGCAGTTGCTACATCTGTCAATTGTCTTATTCTCCTAACAGCGTAAGCCGCAGAGCTAAGCCTATTAGAAAGTTTAGTTATATGAGCGCCCCATTGAAGTTTTGAATCAATTGTGATTCCTAAAAAGGTAGTACTTTCAACCAGATCGAGTTTCTGACCATTAATTAGTATGTCAACGCAGGCTTGATTCACATTAGGAAGAGAGAATCGAATGCATTGGGTCTTGTTCGCATTTAACATGAGGTTATTGGCCGAAAACCAATCAGAAATTAAAGATAAGGTGCTTTTTACCGCGCTAGCATCACTGTTATGTCGATCTATTTTAAATATTAGCGAGGCGTCATTAGCAAACAGCACCATGTCAGCCTCTTTGTCAACCATGTAAGGCAAGTCATTGACATAAACTAAGAAAAGGAACGGTCCTAGAATTGAACCTTGGGGTACGCCCATTTTCACATTAGACCCGTGTGATTTCACGCCGTTTATATCAACAGTTTGAAGCCTATCTGTTGAGTAAGATTCTATTAATTTAATTGACTTATCATCAAAACCGTATTGACGAAATTTGAGCAAAAGTGTTGGATGATCAACGCAATCAAATGCTTTAGAAAGATTGCAAAATGATCCAATTGCATCATTTCTGTTTTCCCACGCGTCGTAGATATTAGTAATAAGTGCTACTCCTGCATCGGTGGTCGATTTTCCAGCAGTAAAGCCGTATTGTTGGCTATGAAAAAGATTATTGGTCTTAAAGTGAAGTAGAATTTGATTGAGCATTATCTTTTCGAACACCTTACTCAAAACTGGCAAAATAGAGATAGGTCTGTAGTTGCCAGGGTCTGATTTTTCTCCTTTTTTGAATAAGGGGATTAGTTTACTACATTTCATTAAGTTAGGAAATATGCCTTCATCAATACATTCGTTAAATATAAAAGCTAAATCGGCAGCAATTATGTGTACTCGTTTAATATGACTTACTACGGCTACTGACATGTCCAAGTGATCTTCTGATTTTTTAAAATTTAACTGTTTAAAAGCATTTATTACGAGTATATCGTTAGGGCTAACATGCTTATGCATGCGTATGACGACCCCCTTCAATTTTCAACTTTTTTATTTTTGTATTTGTTGTTATAACGGCCACAGTAATACATAATCGGTGAAAATTTCAGGTGTCTAGCTATTACGGTTCAAGAGATAGAGCCCTGTGACAGACGGATAGACGGACAGACGGACAGACGGACAGACGGACAGACGGACAGACGGACAGACGGACAGACGGACAGACGGACAGACGGACAGACGGACAGACGGACAGACGGACAGACGGACAGACGGACAGACGGACAGACGGACAGACGGACAGACGGACAGACGGACAGACGGACAGACGGACAGACGGACAGACGGACAGACGGACAGACGGACAGACGGACAGACGGACAGACGGACAGACGGACAGACGGACAGACGGACAGACGGACAGACGGACAGACGGACAGACGGACAGACGGACAGACGGACAGACGGACAGACGGACAGACGGACAGACGGACAGACGGACAGACGGACAGACGGACAGACGGACAGACGGACAGACGGACAGACGGACAGACGGACAGACGGACAGACGGACAGACGGACAGACGGACAGACGGACAGACGGACAGACGGACAGACGGACAGACGGACAGACGGACAGACGGACAGACGGACAGACGGACAGACGGACAGACGGACAGACGGACAGACGGACAGACGGACAGACGGACAGACGGACAGACGGACAGACGGACAGACGGACAGACGGACAGACGGACAGACGGACAGACGGACAGACGGACAGACGGACAGACGGACAGACGGACAGACGGACAGACGGACAGACGGACAGACGGACAGACGGACAGACGGACAGACGGACAGACGGACAGACGGACAGACGGACAGACGGACAGACGGACAGACGGACAGACGGACAGACGGACAGACGGACAGACGGACAGACGGACAGACGGACAGACGGACAGACGGACAGACGGACAGACGGACAGACGGACAGACGGACAGACGGACAGACGGACAGACGGACAGACGGACAGACGGACAGACGGACAGACGGACAGACGGACAGACGGACAGACGGACAGACGGACAGACGGACAGACGGACAGACGGACAGACGGACAGACGGACAGACGGACACCCTTCGGGTACGGAACCCTAAAAATATGTCTTCTAAAATATTTAGCGTTTCTGACATTGAAGTCGGTTTCTGTTTTGAAAAAATATCAATAATTATTTAAATTACTTACTTTCTTAGGTTCTGTTACATGGATTGTTGTTTTAGTTTTGTTCGAAAGTACCCAGTTCAATTTCTTCACATACTCGATAATATGCGGGTTAATGTTAGCACTAGTGTAATCAGTAGATCCAACTGTGGCTCTTTCCTTTGGTATATCTTCATTCAATTCAAGTATATCTGCTTCTTCGTGTGTCGGCTTTGGATCGTTTGGGAGTGTGGGTACCGGTACCACGTGTGGATATAAGTTTTTCCTCAGGTCTTTTTTCTGTAAGGCATTGACTTATTTTAGACCTCTTGTTAAAGCTTTGGTGGTCATGCGGTTTAGACACTTGAGTGCTATTTTTCATTAAGGGACTCATTGAAACACAAAACGTGTAGTTTTCCAATTCAACGCTCGCGTTCAGATTTGACTCATTGAATCATATTTTTGAAGACGTCGTGTCAGCGAAAAGTATATTGTTTTACGCAGAGTACTTATGTTATAAAGTGAATGGTTTTCTAAAATTTTCAACATAAATTAAAAAAGCAGTGTAAACCGAAACGGATTCGCCATGAAAGGTTTCTTTGACATTTGTAATGTGACTCCCTTAATGAAAAATAGCACTCCCGGTCTCGTACGTCTGTGAGGAACGAGTTCGATCCTCACTAGGCGCGACTTGTTCCTCTGTGTTCGTACTCATATCATCATCAGCATCATCAGCTTTTTAAAACCCACTGCTGGGCATAAAGCCTTCCTTTGTACTCATATACGGTCTTTAAATTTCCACCACTTGCATGCAGTGCAATTAAAAGTAATATTTATACAGGATGACTTTTTAAACAGTGTCCAAATTTTGGAGCAAGTTCAGTCCATGATACTGAACTACTTTCTATAAAAAACTTATTAAAAATCGATAAAAATTGTTCGACCTCCCGTACAAAATCCGTCTGTCTGAGCGCTTATTTGTATGGAAGGACGAAATTTTTTTTGTATACAAAGTGTAAGGGACATACCCGTAATAAATTGAACCACGGGCTATACTAGATGACTTAAGTATAATGAAATTTAATTAATAGCCAAAAAACCAAAAACAAATTCGACATTCTCATACAAATCGCCCGGGCGGCCACACACTTTTGTATGAAAATACCGAAATTTATTTTTGTTTTTTGGCAGTTATTTTAATTTTATTATACTATAATGGTCTAGTATAGACCGCGGTTTGTATGTCCCTTCCGTCGTGTATGTCCCTTCCACGTTGTATATTTATTTATGTGGTTGTGCCCTGTAAAACTAGCTTCACTATAAAAATAACTAAATAAAACTATTGAGATGTCACGATTTTGTCATATTTTAAATTTCTATATCTAGGCAACCCCCAGATCGATTTGGCTCATGTTCGTTCGAACATGAAAATAAAAAAATATAAAAAATGGTATTGGCTACATCTACACGCGTACCAAATATCATGAAACTGCGGTCAAAGATGTGAGATACAGAAGATGAGAGAATTCAGAAGCGCAGTGAGCGGTCTGCTTTATCAGCGTTTTCGTCCCCATATTTATTTGAGAATTTCGGAGAACTTAAAATTTTTCTATCTTTTTACAAAAGAAAAAATATTTTTATTTATTTATTGTACATGTTTAAGCATGAATCAATCTTCATATACTCGTATGTGTATTTTTTATTTTTTAACTCAGTCGTATGCGCAAGAAATCCGACGACGTCGCTTGTATTTTCTTCAAAGTTTAACCTTTTTAACTAAGTTTTTGGATGAATTAAAAAAAAAAATATTAAAATCTTCTCATTCACTTTTTAGCATTTTCTTTTGTCTTTGTTTTTCTGTAATTTATACACAACTTCATGTTTTAAATTCCGTGTAAACAACAATGACATGAACGTCGCGCACCGCAAAAAATCGAAACACGTCTCAGGTTATTTGGAATTAAACAAACTATTACAATTTAAATCAACAATTCTCAAATTCACTTTTTTAATACTTAAATAAACTTCAATTTAACATATTGTTACTAAGATAGTTTGGCTCCAATCAGCTCCGAAAAAGCAGTCAAAATCAATAAAAATAAGGACTGGGCCCTTAAATAAAAGCTTGTACATAATAAAATTCTTACCTCATCACTCTCTTCATTCTCATTAGTTGAGTTTTTCTCCATGTAGTATTGCTTTAGGTTTTTATAATATTTGGCATCAAACTCTACCAATTCACCTGAAAACAAGTAGGTAAATGTTATGCAGGTGCATATTGTATCGATTCAGGTTTTCGTCAACCGCCGGCATTTGCCGAACATTTTCATCAACCACTGTTGATGAAAATGGTGAGAAGATGATAAGGGTTACGCCAACAAGCGCAAGAGTTATGATTCTAGCAGTCTAAGAATAGAGTCATAAACCTACACAACGCGTTTGATGGTAATGTAATGTGCGTAATTCTTATCAGGTTAAAAATATATTAAATAATTTTAATAATACTTTTTAATAATAATTGAATAGTAATTAAATAGAACACGCGCACAATTCAGTACCTGGAAAAAAGTTTGAATTCGATTTTCTTATAACTACATTTTTTAACACAAAAATTCTCTTTCTGATTGATTATTTTTTTTTTGATTTCACTGGCACTACAGAAATGTTACTCGTATGTAAAAATCGTTGCTGAAGTTAGTGCCGTCAGCTTGTATTGTTTTCCAGATAACTTCCAACTATTGAGAGCTCATTCTACCTCACAGTTCATTAAAAAAAAATCAGTATTATCAATATAACGAAATACTGACTTTAAAATATAAATACAATAAAGTTCAGGACTAACTGTATGACTCGAAATACGATTGCTTAAAATTTTCTCGATAGAAAAAAATTGCGAAGTTGCCTCTAAATCTCCTCCGTATTATATTAAAACGGCTAGTATTCAAGAAATATAATAAATGAGCCATTGTAAATTTGGATTATATTATAATTGTATAAAACGGCTGCTCTTCGATTCGTTTAAAATTTTTGTTTCTAATTTGACTTCGCCGAACATTATTGGCCTAAACTTGTAATGCAAAATTATTGTTTTATATTACACATCCACTTGCGTTTATTTGCTTTAATAAAAATCGAAACTAGTAAGTACCTGGGATTTCGTCCATGGAAATTTGTCGAATTGCATGAACAGTACCTGGAAAAATTGTGAGTAACAGTAAAACTTTAAAAATGTAATGAATCCTTTTTTATTCAATTAAGTAGGCAAAAAGGCATACGACCCCCCTGCTAATGAGTGCTTACAATACAATAGCCTATATATGGACGCCTTTAAACAACAGATCCCACAGCATGGCACCACGATATCATATATTTATATCTCGTATAACAAGCGGAATGGCATTAGTCCGTCGCGCGTTATAAACTTTAACTGGGTTTATCCTTGATGCCATGCTATAGGGGTAGAACTGCCATAAGCGGTTTGCCAACTCTGAAGAAACCTTATCACACGCCATTTTTGTAGTTTCTGAGGAAAACAATGGAGCTCATATATGGAAGACTCTTTAGTCACGAGCAATAACATGGAAACAATGTTATTGCTCTAGACTCGTGTGAAAAAATCTTAAAATTTAAATTCATGTAGCAAAATTAAAAAGAAAAATAAGTATGCTAAGCTGTGTATGTGTAATTGTCGTACACTTATTTCTTGAATGGCTTGAAGTTTAGATATAATTGCTTGTGACTGTACCGTATGTGAAACATTCGAATTTACGATCAGTAAAGGGGGGTGCTATGGTACATATTCGCTGTTGGTATCATATCGGAAATTTCCTCAGAACACAATCACAATTCATTGTAAAGTAGGTATACAACGTGTTAATAAAAAACGCAAAACCTCTCAGATGGTACCTGAAACTGAACAACTATTGTTCTACAACTTTTAGGAAACCCAAAAAAATATTTGAATTTTCATACAAACTGATCAGCTGATCGAGTCAATTTGTATGAAAATCCGAATTTTATTTTTGGCATCCTATGAATGTTGTAGAACAAAAGTTGTTCAGTTTCAGGTACCATCTGAGAGGTTTTGCGTTATTTTGTTAACTCGTTGTAAGTATATATCTACAGATAGAGATTCAGATACGATTTCACGTATTTATCTTTCTAACGGGGCATACAGAGCATTGGTGGGCGTGACAATGGAAAAAGAGAATCAAAATAGTGATGGATTGTTAGCCGCACCGCCTATTGATATGATTTAGATTCACGCCCATTCCTTTAGATTCCATTTAGATTTAATTAACTTGCATACACTATTTCAAGTTTTATTCAAGCAAAATAAATAAAGTAATCGTAAAGTTAAACGGAAACAGGTCGAGAGGAAGACCTAGGATAAGATGGAGAGACGAGTTGTCCGCTTTCGATAAGGAATGGAGGGAAACAGCCGAAGATAGAAGTACTTGGAAACAAAAAGGGGGAGGCTTTTGCCCAACTATGGGACCTTAATGGCTAAAAAAAATATTTAAAGGTTCTTTATCTCCAGGTAGCCATTCAGCCTTTGCTAGTGAATTACTTACTGTTGATAGTGTAAAATTCAGCCAAGTAGTATTTGTATCCATACGTCATTCCAGCAATCAGCGAGGCCAACAAAGCAAAGAACACCACGATGAAAATGAAGCATGCGAAGAAGTAAGTTATCAATCTGTAAATGATAAATTTATGGTTAACTTTTACGAGTAGTTCTCCTATTGAAAACCTATTTTACAAATGTATGATATCTTGATGATGGCCACTACACTATTCTATAAAATGAGAGACTCGAAATCTGAAGGTTTGGTTCACTTTACTTTACTAATACTCGTATTGATCTTAAGCTTATCCAGGGTTTTTGAACAATTCATATTTAAGCTTACCTAGGATTAAGATGTCCCCACAACAAATAATAAATATATAGGTACAAATTACACTGATTAAGCTAGCCCCAAAGTAAGTTTTTTTAAACTTGTGTTATGGGACACTACGATAAATACATATATTACGAGTATATAGATATACCCAAGACCCAGGACAATTTCAAAAAGGCCATTTTCCAACTTGCCCTGACTGGGGATCGAACCCAGAACCTCCGGATTAGCGGTCTAGCGTGTTAACCATTACGCCACGGAGGTCGTCAATCACAGGGTGGTATGGAGGTTCAGTGCTGTACCTGAGGCTGTGCTATACTGTTATCTTTTCTGTGGTTATTGCCTTATTTATTATTCTAGTCGGGTGCCCAGCACTTAGAGTAACTAATTGCGCCTGAAGTTTGACGGCCACGTACCTAATTGCCCTCAGTTGAAAGCGTACTCCTTTGAATGGCGGTATGTTCTTCGTGTATTTTAAGTAAATTAAAATTAAAACAGATTACCTAATTGTTTATTTATCCGTCGGTACGCTTTTAAGTCACGGGTCCTTGGGGACCCGGTCCTTTGACGCGGAGGCCTTTTAGTACCTTTTTATCTTACAAGTGAGATGGCTCCATTTATGGAGGTTTATTCCTTTACCATTGAGATGCACTAGCGGACAGTCCTCCATAGCTGCCGAACTATTGTCAGGGAGGGATTTACTTGGTTTGGGCTATGTGGATGGGAGGTTAGTGGACCGGATAACTGGGTTATGGATTGAGATACGGACATCTAATTAAAATCTCTCTCAACAATTTATTGTATCCAATATTTATTCTATTATTATTGTATTATAAATGCGAAAGTGTGTGAATTTTGATGCTTGTTACTCAATCACGAAAAAAAAGCTGAACGAATTAGAATTAAAAGCCATCATCATCATCATCCGAGCGTATTCCCGGTTGCATCCTCAGCAATAACGCTTCAGAGCCCGGGGTCCGCTACCTAACCTAAGTGATTTGACAAGGTTACTGGTTTTTACACAGAGCGACTGCCGTCTGACCTCCGCAACCCATAGGGTAGACCAGAACCAATCCTAGGATAGGTACAAACGCTAGATGGCGTTCGGGATCAACAGCTTTACGTGTCTTCCGAAGCACGGAATCATCTTTCTTTTTCGGATAATCAATTCGATTTCGATTCAAGCCTGCCATATCCTAACGAGACTGAAAACAACTTTTCACAAAGTATGCTTCCCAGTGGGATTTGAACCCATGACCTCCGGATCACAAGGCGCCTTGACCACTGGACCACGGAGGCAGTCAATAGATAGCTTATCTAGAAAAAGGAAAGTTTTCATACCGGAAAAATTAAGAAATAACTGTTTCTTTGACCACGCAGACAACACCGCGGGCTAGTACATATGGTTTCATCCTTAAACACAGCATACGTTTTAGAGGAAACACAAAAGTTGCCATTACACTAGACTACTTATCGCGTGCGATTTGATGTACACTGAACATATTCTTGTAAAACACGCAATGTATATCACATCGCATCCGATAAGTAGACTGGTGTAATAGCTACCTAAGGTCGAGAGAATTGAAAGATAGGTATTTGTAAAATCTATTGCTGTCGCGCTGTGCTGCAACAACAACCGAGCGAGTGTAATAGAGACAACTGCAGCTCGAACCGAAAATACCTATGAAAAGTAAACTCAAAACTAACCAATTTTCAGGTATATGAAGGTTCGTAATCTCTTTTAATAAATTAAATTATGAAAAAAAAGAAAACATAGGAACAATATTATCGTCACTATCCAGCAAGCAATAAGTTTAAACTTTATTGTACCAAAAAAAAAGTATAAAAGACAACATAATACGAAAGAGCAAATATACAAAGGCGGACTTATCCCATGTAGGGATCTCTTTCAGTCAACCTGCGATAGATAGTCACGTTTGTATGGAAATACAGCCCATCGATGTAAGGGTTAAATAAATGTAAAAAAAAATATGAAAATAACTCCATGTGAACTAGACTATTCCCATAAAACATTTTGCACGTCAATAAATATGATCCATATAAAATAATTACTTGGTTGACCTTTCAAAATTACTACCATATTAAAGTTTTACATACGTAACGAGCGGGGTTTAGTTACTTTGTATCAGCAAATTATTCCAGTTTGCTAATATTGAAATTTACGACGAAACTTCTGCACCTGAAAGAATACTTTGAACGATTTCGCAGGAAGGAATTACTCTAATCACCTAAAAAAATTAAAACCAACTATATCACTGGATATCGAGGCCATAGTACCATAAATCAGGCTCAGGAAGTCCACTGACATGGGCCTTTTATTCTACAAGAAATGTACGATTACAGTGCTTTCCTGTAATCCCGCTCATATCTGTCAACCACTTTGAAGGTGGGTATCCAATTCTGCATAAACCGCCATTCGAGAAATGTCTTCTTCATCTAAGCGCGTTCCCGTTTGCATTCTCAGCTGTGCTGCTTCGGAGCCCGTACGCTAACCTTTTCTTCTCAAAATATAATATGCATGTCATAGTCACCTAAGGACACTGATGACCATGTGGAATCGCAAAGAAATTGCCGGAACAGATTCAACGATTTGGCAATAGTTTTACAACCGGCCGCCTGCCTGATGTCAACCCTCTTTGAGAATACATTTGTGCGAAAAGTTTTACAACCGGCTGCCACCCGACATCAACCCTCCTTAGGAATTCAGTTGTAGCACATGTTTGTTCATCATCATCATCCGAGCGTGTTCCCGGTTGCATCGTCAGAGCCCGGGGTCCGCTACCTAACCTAGGCGACTTGACGAGGTTACTGGTTTTTTTTACACAGAGCCACACAGAGCGACTGCCGTCTGACCTCCGCGACCCAAAGGGTAGACCAGAACCAATCCTAGGATAGGTACAAACGCTAGATGGCGTTCGGGACCAACGGCTTTACGTGCCTTCCGAAGCACGGAATCATCTTTCTTTTCGGATAATCAGGTGATTCAAGCCTGCATTATCCTAAACAGACTGGAAACAACTTTTAACAAAGTATGCTTCCCAGTGGGAAGAACCCATGACCTCCGGATCACTAGGCAAACGCCTTGACCACTGGACCGCGGAGGCAGTCAGCACATTATTCTTAGTCCTTAAGTCGCCTCTTACGACATCCACAAGAAGAGATGGAGTAATTATTCTAATCTGGAAGCCACACGGCACATTCAAGAAATGTATTGCTTATTGCATACCTTTGCCAAAACCAATAGATATTTAATTGCAACCTTATTTTCTTAGTTACTTTTTCTGTGGAAACGAGATATTATTGACATTTTTGTTGTCTTTTTAGCCTGATTTGTTAAATTTTAACGCAATAGAAAGAGGAAAAGCAATCGGCATTTCTTACAATCTTGTTAGTTTAAAAAACAAGATTGTTAAAAAATCATTTGGTGAATTCTCGACATTTGAACGCCGGCGGGGTACATTCCACAAACTTGTTAAGAATTACAAACTTTAACTTTGCGCCTTTGAGATAAAGAAAGGGTAACTTTACTCTCTTAAAAAATATTTTAATTGGTGTTGCTGGCCTTTGTAATAAAGTTTTTTTAAAATAAAAATAAGGAAAACATCTGGTGAAGTAAACATCGTGAGGAAACCTGTACACTGGGTGTTTACTAGTGTGTGATGGGGAAGGCAATGGCAATCTACTCCATTTGAAATATCTCTGCCAACAAAGTCATCATTGCGCCTCTTTTCAGACAATTACGCCAAATAAGAGCCTGACTCTTCAAGTTGAGAATCGAACCAGAGATGTAATTCTTTATGTACACTTTTATTGAATAATAGACGTCGTCAATATACCTACCTATTTAGCTTGCGAGACGAAATATTTTTTTCGATATACTAGTGTGTTCCTTGGGGAAAGTTATTCAGTATCATGAAGATCTGTGGAGTGATTCTATCCTTTAAAATAGTTTCAGTTAGTTGTTAGACGTTATACTTTAGTATATTTTAGGATTTTTACCAACGTAGCGTAATGCTTAACACGCTAGTCCGCCACTCCGGAGGTTCTGGGTTCGATTCCCAGCCAGGGCAAGATAGAAAATGGTATTTTTCAAACTGTAATGGGTATTGAATGTTTAACTATATTTGGTATGTATTACTTTAAAATATTATAGTTGAATTATCATCCCATAACACAAGTTGAAACTTTGGGGATCAATCAGTGTGATTTGTCCCTATTTATTTATTTATATTTTCATTGACTTCTCTTAGTCTTCTTATTTGCTTATGCTTTGTAGCACAGTTAGGCTGAGTGCCATCAACTATCTGCTTTGGGGAGGTAGGGAATTGTAATATGTAACTTAATATTTGGTCACTCGCTGTCTAGGAACTCGGTCAAGGGCAGACGAAGACGGTATGGTACGATTTGTCACGTTATTTTTATTATTGCTATGCACGCATGCATGGACCTATAAATTTAATGTAATGATCATGCCGTTCTTAATTTGAGTTTAGTCGCCTAACTTAAAATATATCCGTACTTGGAAAATTTCGTACAAATTACATAATCCTGAGAAGAAATAAATACTTAAATGAAGTCCTTTCGCTATCCGTAAATAAAGAACATTAATTAAACAATTGATTTGTTCATATATGACACATAGCACAGTAACCTGTTAAAATGGATGGATAACATGTATGAATATGGAAAATATAGTTTCTATTTTGAAACGAACCACTTAAGAACCCTACACTGCGCTCGCTCGACACGCACTTGGCCGGATATCTTGTTTCTCTTTTTACAGACTAGCGTAGTATAGATCACTGACGTCAGTTTGGATCCTATAGGATCCAGTCGGTATAAAAACTACCATTGCGACCTCCGTGGCGTAGTGGTCAAAACGCTAGTGCGCCAACCCGAGGTTCTGGTTTCGATCCCCAGCCAGGGCAAGTTGGAAAATGTCCTTTTTCGAATTGTCCTTGGTCTTGGGTGTTTATCTGTATATATATTTATTATTAAACATAGTATCGTTGATTAGTACCCATAATACAAGTTTAAACTTACTTTGGGGCTAGCTCAAATAGTGTGAATTGTCCTTATCTATTTCTTTATTTATTGTAAATGACAGTTTTTCCAACCTTTGTATCAAATCAAGCCCCAAAGATATGCAGTGGATTATATGGCACATAATAATAGATCTTAACGTCAACCTTAGCCTTGAGTATTCTTGTACCAGTTTCACTTTAAAATTACCTGTAATGAAAACAATTAATTGATATATTATTCTTGTAATTAGACAAGCTGAACTAAGTTTTTGCGCTAGTAGTTTTTACGCTAGTAGTTTTTTTTTATTAATTAGGGCAATCAAGTCCATTATCGGTCAAAAGCCTACCCTCTTTTACTTCACACAACACACGTCTCTTTATATCATCCTCCAATCTTTCTCAAAATGAGTGTGAAGAAAAAGATGCATGGATGATTTACATCCGTCCATCTTTTTCTTGTCCTGGTTTTTTTCGGCCATTTGGAATCCAATTTGTTGTAATGTGTCATCATCATCTGAGCGTATTCTCGGTTGCATCGCCCGGGGTCCGCTACCTAACCAAGGTGATATGACGAGGTTACTAGTTTTTACACAGAGCGACTGCCGTCAGACCTTCGTAGCCCACTGGGTAAACCAGAACCAAAGTCCTATCTGGAATCCAATTTGTGGTAATGTGTGCCCATTTATTATATTTAAAATTTATCTTCACCAGTCTCCACTGCAGGAGTACGACCCTCTCTGTACTACCAGAACCACATATTAGCCAGAGTAGCCAGAGGATTTGGCCTTACAAATTTATCTTACAATAATAAAAATACTTTGACTGCTGATCTGCTGATTTTTTTAAGAATACCAGTGTCACATGTTTAATTGTAAGTACCTATGACACATCCAAAGAAATCTATTATGTTAAAGATGCGCATCAGTAGCTCTAGTCATGGAAAAACCAGATAAAACCGGTGTTGAAAAGAATCGAGTGAATAGTCACCACCAGGGTTTCACTGTGTCGGAAAAATTTAAATAAATAACGCACAGCGACCACGACCATTGTTGTTTTGTAAAACGGCTCATTCTGCGTGCTGCGTTCCTATTTGCACTACTTACTTGGTCGTGTGGTGACGGAAGAGTGGAATACGATTTGTCATTGTTGCCACTTCTCCCACAGGTGTCGTACGAGAGACTATAAAACTGACCAACAAACCGTATAACGACAACATTTTATATCGACAATATGTATCTGACAATGCCTGATGATCCACTACTTTTTATAAAAAAATATTCATAAACGATGAAAATTTTTTCGCCTGTCCTTCCATAAAAAAAAGTTTGGCTGAGCGCTACTTTTTGTTTGGAAAGCCGTATTTTATTTTCGTTTTTCCTTAATTGTTTTTATGGAAAGTAGTTCAGTATCATGGATTGAACTTGTTCCTCAATTTGGATGGTAGTTCAACCTGTATTTTTATTTGCCAATTGGGACCAAGCCAAAGGTGACAGAAGAACATCTTCATTCTGTATTCCCCGGACGAAGGACACGGACATTAAATAGTAGCTTTGTTCATTGTAACAGAGGGTATTTGAATAATGAAGCGTGTACTCTCTACGCTAAATATTGTATTTAGCGCCAGATTTACTTGTTTTTGCGGATGAATTTTTATTGTCTGTTTGGAAGCAGGGGGAAACTGACTTTCGTTCCGACATGGTTCAGTAAATTTCTGTGTTACACTTTTCGAAGTTAGGTAACGCACTCCAATTTTTGGAGTTAAATCACAGAAGACAGTAAGAGTAAAATTGTAGAAGGGAATTGTAATGGTGTTATTCTGTCTGTCTGCATGTAGGGGCCCAGGCAAAAGAGCTTTTTTTTCACAAACTGGACTGTCGTATGAAACCGAATGCAGATATCTCCACAATCTATCTTGGAACTGTAAAAAAATTTAAAAACATATTTCTAATGACAATTAAAAATGACAAGTCTGTTATTGAAACAATGCCGAAATTGCATTAACAACAAACTAATATAAATTCATTCCCCCTAGAAAGTTATCGAGTGCAGTATGTATAGTAATACATAACCCGAATGGGCAATGGCTATTGACCGTTTGACTCGACGATCAATGTCAAGCTAGGGCAAATAAATCATTTTATCATCATCATCATCGTTTCAGCCGCAATACGTCCACTGCTGGACATAGGTCTCTCCCAAGCATTTCCAAAAAGATCGGTCATTTTGGAAATAAATAATTTAAATTTAAATATATATTTTGAATAAAATAATCAAATTTCTTCACTTGATACAAATATAAAAACAAATGTACTCGTAGTACGAATTGCTCCAGTAAAGATATTCTATTGAGTCAAAGGGCAGACCCTTTGTCCATTAAGTCAAATTGGTCAACGAGAGGTCAATTGCCTGTCGATAGGTCAATCACTCTATCAGGGGTCATTTTTATTCACTGCGGAATTTCTATTCCCCAACCTACTTAGTTACCGCATAGTGTAGGTATAGTACATAATCTCCAGTAATATTTCGACGACCCTGCTGTCGTTATGGTAAGTTCTGCAATGGCTTTTTCCCCCTATTTCTCCCCCAATCATAAAAATTTAATAAATCAAGGAACTTGTGTGACTATTTTCACAAAAATTCGGTTGTAAAAGCGACCTGTAGGCAAGAACAGCTGTAATAAAGTGTAAATCTGTTAAAATAATTAAATAAAAGTTAGTGCGTTACTCTAACAAGAAGAATTTATAATGAGTGCCCAATATGCTGTAAATGTGCCCGGCATAAATTTGTGGGGGTTGTCGTTTTGGAAAAAATCGGAAAAAACGATTTTGCTAGGGTAACGTTGTTCCAGCAGGAAAATTCTTAACTACTGATCGAAGGGAGAAACAATGTGCATGGGCAGATATGTAGCTTATGTACCTATGTCATACCTAGGTGGAAGAATGTGCGGCGAATATGGAATTTGGGACGGTTCAGCTTTTCAAGATCCACCTGCGGCGAGAAGGTGGAAAAAGGAATCAAAATGATGATGGGTTGCTAGCCCGATTGCCTATTAACATGATTCGCATTTTAGCTTATTCCCTCGATCAGCTTTTATGATCTGTGCGAAGATTAAATTAGCAGCTGGTACATTCAAACTTCTTTAGCGGCGTTGTGCACTTTTTTGTAATGCGTAATAAAATGTTAAACTCGCGTCAGGACACGTGTCCTGATCGAAAATATATATACTGTATATATATTTTATATTTTAGTTGATATGTTATTATTTTATGAAGTCTGTAAACTGTGTGTTGATCTTTCAAATAAACATTTTATCTATCTATCTATCTATCTAGACAGCCGCCGCGGCGTAGGAGAGGAAGTATCCCTCTCTCTTTCTACGACGCGGCGAAAATGTATGCCTGCGCCTGCTGTATCGTTTAGCTGAGAGATAAACTTTTTAATGTAATTGTCATGTTTGTGTACGATAGCGCAATAAATAAATATTGTATTCTACCACATAAATGATAGTACTTTTATACTGATACTTAAAGCAATTCGTGCAAAATTATTCCCTAACCATTCCAAAATATCAAAAATGCACAACGTTAATATTCAAATTTTCACTTCTGCCGGCACTCCCGGAGTGCAACCCGTCGTTTTTTATTTTCTCTTATACTTAATAGGTACTACATATTACTCAATGACACATAATTAAAGCCTATACGACCATCTCGTAAGCGAAATCCGAGACAAATTGCCTCTAACGTCTTATTACCTCCAACTACATAAGTACTATTCCTTGAACATTCACGTTACGTCGTAAGTCGTTAGTAGGTACTGGATGATTTTGATCGTCCTAGCTATATTCAAGGAAAGTACTCTAAAAAAATCATATTCTGTCATATGTATCTACCTTTTTTCGTAATTAAAACCAAAAACATCAATCGACAAATACATACGTCATATTATTGACAACCTCTGTGGGTTTGGGTTTGATCCCCAGCCAGGGAACGATGGAAAATGGTCAGTTTCAAACTGTCCTGGGTCTTGGGTGTTTATCTATTTATTATAAAATATAGTATCGTTGAGTTAGTAGATAATACCTACAAGCATGAGGCTAGCTCCAGGCCTGTGTCACTCCCCGTTTAGGTATCGAAAATGTTCCTACATTATTACTATGCGCGCAGCGGCACCTCCGGGTGGCAAATTCAGTATACGAATCGTTTGTCCAGAGTAATAAGAATGAAATTGGCTTGCAATGGATGTCTAGGTATCTATACAAAAAGGTGCTGAGTTCTGACGTGAGCTAAATTAAACCATATCGCTAGCCAAATTGAGTAGATATTTCTTTGAATTTCTTTGCTGAGTGAGACTTCTGTACGTTAGTATTATTTATTCTGTGCTAGCTCAATCAGTGATTTGTCCTTATTTGTTTATTATTATTCGCAGATTCTCGCCCATTTAGATTTTAAATAAAAGAGTGAGGGAGACAAATTATCCCAATAATACCCAAACAGCTAGTGATAATACTAATGACACAGTGTTCTGGTATAAATATTTGACCTATTTCTGTTTAGCCGCGGAAATTGGTCGCGAAACCAGAGCGCGAAAGCCAGGCTGAAGTAGGTCGGCGGTGTATTGAAAATTCATCATTGAATACACTATCACCTTTTTATTCCTAACGGGGTAGACAAAGCCTAGAGAGATAAGACCCACTTTAAGCGTGAGTGGGAGTGAAACTGAAGAGGGAAAAGAGAGAATCAAAATTATGACGGGTTGCTAGACGCTTCGCCTAGATACCTACGAGTACTCGCTTGTTTTACGATCTGCGCGGGTAGAAAACCTCCTGAAACATTTTTAGGGTTCCGTACCCAAAAAAGTCAATTAATAAAACACAGCAAAATATCGTCGAGAGCGACCAAAGGCCAAATAGGGATCAGTGTAGAAAGAAGGGGGAGGCCTTTGCCCAGCAGTGGGACTCATCAGCAGGCTATTAAAAATTATATATATATATAATTTTTTTGTAGCGAATTTTACTTGTAATTTAGATTATAAATTTTTTGGTTTATAATGTAAAAAGTAAAATTCGCAAAAAAAAAAATTCATATGAAAAGGACAATCACCTTTTCATATGAAAATTATACAAAATAATTATAAGTAAGCATTTTAAAGGTAAATTAGAGGTATGTTTGTGATTTTTAGGGTTCCGTACAAAAAATGAAAAAACGGAACCCTTATAGGATCACTCGTGCGTCTGTCTGTCCGTCCGTCTGTCACAGCCAATTTGCTACGAATCTACTGGACCGAATCAGGTGAAATTTGGTAGATAATCCTATGACCCAAACACACATGTGCAAAGTAAATAAATATTTTTTAAAATAAGGGTCATTTTCGGAGAACAAATTAGGAAATTAAAAAAAAAAGTTTTGCAAACCTTACTGTGTCATATATCAAATGAAAGGGCTCAATATGAGGATTTCAAATATATTTTTATTATTATTGTAAAATGAACAGTTTTGATTTTATGCATTAAATAAGACGCAAATTGACCATTCCCCCCCCCCTGATCTCCGAAACTACTGAGCCTAAAAGTTTGAAAAAAATACAAAATATTGATCATTGCTTGTAGATTACAGGAAAACCTATAAGAAATTAATCAATTGTACGGAACCCTCTCCACGCGAGTTTAACTCGCACACCGATTTTATTTATTTTCTATTGAGCCAAAATGCTCAATCGTGTTTTGGATATTGTTAAATTTTTGAGAAATAAACTGTAGTAGTTTAATTACCTACAGTGATTTAGGGATCATAGTTTACCGTGCAGATCTGACTGCCTCCGTGGTCCAGTGGTCAAGGCGTTTGCCTTGTAATCCGGAAGTCGTGGGTTCAAATCCCACTGAGAAGCATACTTTGTGACAAATTGTTTCCAGTCTGGTTAGGATATTGTAGGCTTGAATCACCTGATTATCCGAAAAGAAAGATGATTCCGTGCTTCGGAAGGCACGTAAAGTCGTTGGTACCGAACGCCATCTAGCGTTTGTACCTATCCTAGGATTGGTTCTGGTCTACCCTTTGGGTTGCGGAGGTCAGACGGCAGTCGCTCTGTGTAAAAACCAGTAACCTCGTCAAATCACTTAGGTAAGGTAGCGGACCCCGGGCTCTGAAGCGTAACCGCTGACGATGCAACCGGGAATACGCTCGGATGATGATGATAATAGAAACCAATCGAGGGACGGGCGAAAATGCAAATCATGTGATTAGGCGATGCAGCTAGCAACCCATCACTATTTTGATTTCTTTTTTCTCCTTCTCGCTCACAGCTAAAAGAGACCTTTAATTCTAGCGGCCCTGGGCTCTGTCTGCTTAGAGCCGCAGGACTCTAAATGCTCTGTCTGACCCATTAGGGATATAAAGAAAATCACATTTTATGCGATAGTTTGTTTGGTTTTTCGCTCAATCACGGGAAAATCCGGGAAATTATATACAATTTAGAATGCTTACGAAGTGGCAATGGCGAGCGAGCGAAGCGAGCGTGCCGCGGCAGCGGCTGGCAAGTGCTAGGAATGTTCTATCCATTTTACTAGGTTAGGGCAACCCTATAGCAATAAATGTCATGGAATAGTTTTCTGGGAATTGAAATTAGATGTCGAAAAAAAACTGTATTCTAATATTTCTAATAGACACCCAGTTATATTTCATCATGGTAACCCTACACCAATTAGGCGATGCAGCTAGCAACCCATCACTATTTTGATTTCTTTTTTCTCCTTCTCGCTCACAGCTAAAAGAGACCTTTAATTCTAGCGGCCCTGGGCTCTGTCTGCTTAGAGCCGCAGGACTCTAAATGCTCTGTCTGACCCATTAGGGATATAAAGAAAATCACATTTTATGCGATAGTTTGTTTGGTTTTTCGCTCAATCACGGGAAAATCCGCTTACCGATTTTTCCGAGAAAACTTACCCGAAATTAGGTTTCCTAGGGATGCCAGCGAATGGTGCAGTGGGAAAAGCTCGTAGGAATTGTATTTATATTTTACTAGCGCCCAGCTTCGATTACGCCATTCCATATATTTTATTACATTTTATTTATTGCAAATAAAAAACTTATCTTATCTTATATATATGTCGCAGTTGAATGGTATAATCCGCTAATTCACTAAACCTCTAGCTGTTTGGCATTACAGCTAGGTTTTGTAAAACAGCGAACCCGGAATGGAATGAACGACTTGTATTCATCCATGCGGCTAGAGAAGTTGTTGAACAATTCTATCTAAAGAAATTATATACAATTTAGAATGCTTACGAAGTGGCAATGGCGAGCGAGCGAAGCGAGCGTGCCGCGGCAGCGGCTGGCAAGTGCTAGGAATGTTCTATCCATTTTACTAGGTTAGGGCAACCCTATAGCAATAAAAGTCATGGAATAGTTTTCTGGGAATTGAAATAAGATGTCGAAAAAAAACTGTATTCTAATATTTCTAATAGACACCCAGTTATATTTCATCATGGTAACCCTACACCAAATCCTTATCATGCATGTGTCGCAGTTGGATTGTTTAACGGTTTCGTCAAACAGCGGATTACCGCTCCTGTTTCACAAAAACGCTAGCCGTTTGGAAACGTGGTTAGTGGTTTAAATGAACGTAACACGACGCGCAATCTTAGACAATCCAGCTGAACGATCGGCTGTTTAACAAAACCGAGCTGTAATGCCAAAAAACTAGAGGTTTCGTGAATAAGCGGTTTAAACCATCCAACTGCGACATATATGTGGGTCTTGGCTGTTTATCTATATATGTATTTATTATAAAATATAGTATCGTTGAGTTAGTATCCCATAATACAAGTTTCAACTTCCTTTGGGACTAGCTCAATCAGTGTTATTTGTCCTTATCTATTATATATATATATATATATATATATACATTGCCTAGGCATTGTATAGAATACCCGAATTATACAGATTGCCGGTGACATATATATTATTTATATACGAAATGCGAAAGTACTTTAATGCTCTACACGATATACGAAAGTGCATCAAAATCTATCCAGTGGTTAGCGAATAAACAGACAGAAAATCGCGGAAAATCTTTTACGAGACTTTAGACTTTTTGACCAAGCGAGCGAATCGTCGCAGTTTCGAGATTGGCCAAGAATGCTTTTGTACGAGTACGGCGGTCTGTTCTCGTCTACATGCCTACAGGTCACATTTGTCAACCGATTTTAACGAAAATTCCACACAAGTTCCTTGATTTCTTTAAATATTTGAGTCGATCACGATTTTGAGAATAGGGAGGAAAAGGGGGTACTACTGTAGCGTTATATTATGGACGGATTTTAATCAAAATTGGAAGTTGCACTAAGGTCTTTATTCTACACAAGATGTTGCAAAAAATATTACAAAAGGGAAAAAAAGTGGAAGGGTGAAAAGGGGGAAGCTTGCTGTGCCATTATATATGGACGGATTTCACTGAAATGGCTTTGCTAAGCCAGGGGAAAGGGGGAATTGTCGGTCATTGCATGGTTATAAGGGCTTTTGAGGTCTACTGATTTTACAGAACCACTAGTTTTTATAAGAACCCACATAATTTAGGATCGGTCTTCATTTTGAAATATTTGCTCAAAATGAAAAAGATTTTATATTAACACTTACCAATTTTAATTATGTAGCAAGTTTTATTTACAATATTTCTTCTTTATAACCGCGTAAAGCAATAAAAAATATTTTGCGAGTAAAAACAAATAAATCAAAATAGGAATAAATATAAAAGAATAAGTCAAAAACACATTTTGACTGTACTGTTTATTGACATTTCTATGACTATGACTCAAGACTCCAAATCAGCTCCAAACTCCAAATAAAGAGATTTTCGTTTAGAAATGTGTTATACATTCTTTATGGTATGTTACACATTGTAATGCATTATTTATTGACATTTCTATGCCTATTTCAGGTACATAAGGTACATTTATAGCTCTTTGTCTATTTCCAAAGACTCCAAATCAGCTCCATACTCCAAATATAGAGATTTTCGTTTAGAAATGTGTCATACATTGGTATGTCACACAACACATTTTGAATGCATTATTTATTGACATTTCTATGCCTATTTCAGGTACATAAGGTCAGAGATATGGGATATAATAATGTTCTGAGCATAAAGTACATTCACAGACGTATAAAGACAAGTATCTTCTCTTTATACGTCTGTGACGACCTCCGTGGCGTAATGGTTAACACTAGACCGCTAATCCGGAGGTTCTGGGTTCGATCCCCAGCCAGGGCAAGTTGGAAAATGACCTTTTCAAATTGTCCTGGGTCTTGGGTGTTTATCTATATATGTATTTATCATAAAATATAGTATCGTTGAGTTAGTATCCCATAACACAAGTTTAAAAAAAACTTACTTTGGGGCTAGTTTAATCAGTGTAATTTGTCCCTATATATTTATTTATTTATTATTTATTTATACGTCTGTGGGTACATTATAGCTCTTTGTCTATTTCCATAGTCTCCAAACTCTAAATATAGAGATTTTTGTTCTATTTCCAAAGACTCCAAATCAGCTCCAAACTATATAGAGATTTTCGTTAGCTTTGGCATAGTATGTTTTGACATCAGTAGCTCTCGATAACAAGCTCTATTATCTTGTTTATAAATTCTGCTATACCATAAAGCCGTTTATATGTAAATTTTGAATACTCGATCGATATAATATCACAAGTGACGATTTTCATGAAATCTGTTTGTTGATCTTGACCCCTTAAAATATTGTTTTGAAAGCTAGCCAAGACTGCAAGTTTTTATACGAGTAGTAAAAATATTCCGCTTTTATCTGACATATCATTGTGACTTAAGTGCATTTGAGAGTAGGGATCACGCAGGGATAGTATATATACTCGTAGTATAGTAGAAGGGATAGTATTTAGATATCATTACCAGAGATCTAGTAGATTTTTTTTACTAGTTTTTAATCATATTACTGCCGCTATTACATTTTAATTTGAGTCTCACCATGAATATTCATAGTTTGTTATAAATAAATAATATATAATATCGCCGATTATCGGGCGGATGCCGAATATCGGGCGGCAATAACCTGATCCAACCGGCTACCACAAGCCATAAGGGACTAAATCCCCTTTAAAAGCGTGGACTCGCCAACTCGCACTGGCCAGCGCGGTGTTTTAAGGCCAATTACCTCCCATATGGTAAAAACAAAAAAACCCAGGCCCCCAGTCCCCGGCAGCCCTGCTATTCCTGACTCCGGTAGCGGTCATGGTAACGGCGGGGCAGGGGGTGCGAAGAATCTCCGGCAGAGATCCGGCTACCACTCCTGTCGACGACTGGCCCTGGTAACACACAACATACGCACTTTGAGGACAGACGAGAAACTAGCTGAGGTGGAAGAGGAAATAAGTAGGTTACGGTGGGACATTGTAGGGTTGTCTGAAGTCCGAAGAGAGGGCGAGGGCACGACAACCCTGAAGTCTGGTAACCTACTCTATCACCGGGAAGGAGACCAAAAGAAGTCCCAGCATGGTGTCGGGTTTCTCGTCCACAGGTCCCTCATAAACAACGTCATAACCATCGAGAGTGTTTCTAGTAGGGTAATATACCTGATACTCAGAGTATCCATAAGATACTCGCTGAAGGTCATACAGGTATATATGCCAACTGAGGATCACTCCGATGAAGAGGTGGATGAGGTGTATGAGGACATCAGTAGGGCCATACATACTTCTGAAACCTATTTTACGGTTGTTATGGGGGATTTCAACGCAAAACTGGGCAAGCGAGGCGATGGAGAGTTTAGGCTGGGAAATTTCGGATATGGAGTGCGAAATAACAGGGGTCGTAGGCTGGCAGATTTTTTGGAGAAAGAGGAACTCTTTGCGATGAACTCTTTCTTCAAAAAGTCGCCGCAAAGAAAGTGGACCTGGCTGGGTCCAGGAAAGAAAAACCAGCCCCCTGTTAAGAATGAAATCGACTTCATCCTAACGACAAAGAGACGAATATTCAACGATGTCTCAGTGATCAATCGAATCAAAACCGGGAGCGATCACCGTATATTAAGAGGCGAGGCATATTGGTCTCAAAGTCGAAAGGTCGCGGCTGATGAAGTCAACGCTCCGACCGTCGCGGGTCCAAATCGAAAACTCCGAGAACTTCCGGCTTGAACTATCAAATCGCTTCGAAGGCCTTCAGGATTGCGCTACAGTGGACGAGTTAAACCAAGGGGTGGTAGAAGCTGTCCAAGCGGTGGGATCAAAGGTGTTCAGGTCCCGCCCCAAACGAAAACCTCAAAAAATCTCTGCTCAGAGTCTAGACTTGATGGCAGAGTGACGATCCAGGCCGCTGCAGACCTCCGAAGATGCTGAATCATATCGGCAGCTCAACAGACGTATACAAAAGTTCTTGCGACACGATATCCGCTCCTTTAATACTGAATGTATTAAGGAGACGATCGAGCAGAACAAAGGCTCCAAAGTGTTCGCAAGAGCTATGTCAGTTGGGCAAAGTCGATTGATGAAGCTGAAGACGGAGGACGGTGGCGTGGTGTCGACAAAGGAAGGGGTTCTGGCAGAGATCGAGAGGTTTTATGGACAGCTGTATACCTCAGTCGCACAACCCAGTGGACAAATGGCTAAAGACCCAAGAGCCAAGCTGACCCGACACTATACGGAAGATATCCCGGACATCAGCCTATACGAGATTAGGATGGCCCTCAAACAGCTTAAGAACAACAAGGCGCCGGGTGAGGACGGAATCACAGCAGAGCTTCTGAAAGCGGGCGGAACGCCGGTACTGAAAGTCCTTCAGAGGCTCTTTAATTCCGTTCTGCTCGAGGGCGTAACGCCAGAAGCGTGGAACAGGGGCGTGGTAGTCTTGTTCTTCAAAAAGGGAGATAACACCCTACTGAAGAACTATAGGCCTATCACGCTTCTGAGTCATGTATATAAGTTGTTTTCGAGGGTCATCACGAATCGTCTCGCGAACAGGTTTGATGCCTTCCAGCCTCCCGAACAAGCCGGTTTCCGTAAAGGCTTTAGCACCATGGACCACATTCACACGCTGCGGCAGGTTATAGAGAAGACGAGGGAATATAACCGGCCGCTATGCTTGGGTTTTGTGGACTATGAAAAAGCCTTCGATTCGATCGAAACATGGGCCGTGCTTCAGTCTCTCCAGCGATGCCGTATTGACTATCGGTATATCGAAGTGTTGAAGTGTTTATACAGTAACGCCACTATGTCAGTCCGAGTACAGGAGCAGTGCACGAGGGCTATTCCACTGCAAAGAGGTGTGAGACAGGGAGACGTTATATCTCCGAAACTGTTCACCGCTGCACTGGAAGATGCCTTCAAGCTCCTGGAATGGAAAGGACTTGGCATCAACATCAATGGCGAGTATATCACTCACCTTCGATTCGCCGACGATATAGTTGTTATGGCAGAATCCATGGAGGACTTAAGTACTATGCTCGGAGACCTTAATAGAGTTTCCCAACAGGTGGGCCTTAAAATGAACATGGACAAAACGAAAGTAATGTCGAATGTCAATGTTGTGCCCATACCTGTTTCTGTTGGGAGCTCCACCCTCGAAGTTGTAGACCAGTATACCTACCTGGGTCAATCGATCCAGGCAGGAAGTTCCAGCTTCGAGGAAGAGGTCTTTCGACGAATCCGACTCGGCTGGGCAGCGTTCGGGAAGTTACGCAGTGTCTTCTCGTCCAAAATACCTCAGTGCCTTAAGACGAAAGTTTATAATCAATGTGTGTTACCAGTGATGACTTATGGCTCCGAAACGTGGTCCCTTACTATGGGTCTCATAAGAAGGCTCAAGGTAGCTCAACGCGCTATGGAGAGGGCTATGCTTGGTGTTTCTCTACGTGATCGAATCAGAAATGAGGAAATTCGTAGGAGAACAAAAGTCACGGACATAGCCCAGCGGATTAGCTCGTTGAAGTGGCAGTGGGCGGGACACATAGCGCGACGAACCAATGGCCGATGGGGCAAAAAGGTTCTCGAATGGCGACCACGTACTGGCAAGCGAAGCGTAGGACACCCACCCACAAGGTGGTCAGACGACCTGACCAAGGTCGCTGGAAAGCGCTGGATGCAGGCCGCTCTAGATCGGTCATTTTGGAAAACCTTGGGAGAGGCCTATGTCCAGCAGTGGACGTTATGCGGCTGAAATGATGATGATGATGATGAATATATAAGGAAAAATCACACTGATTAAGCTAGCCCCAAAGTAAGTTATATTATATTTCTAAGATTTCGGGATAAACCAAATTAGAGGTAGTATAGTGAGTGTAATCTTCCATGCTGGTCTGTGAGAAAAGAAAAAACTTTTAAATGTACCAACTCCCTTAATTTTCCCGCGCAGAAAATAGAAAAAATAAAACTTTCACCGAAAATTGGTTTGAACGAGATCTAGTAAGTTTTTTTTTAATACGTCATAAATCGTAAACCACAATTTACCTTTGCTGTTACTTGTTACAATGTTACTTGCTGCTACGGAACCCTTCATGGGCGAGTCTGACTCGCACTTGGCCGCCTTTTTTTATTTATTTTGCTGACATTTCGTTCGGGTTTCACCGAACGTGTTACTTTGTATTATAATCGTTGGATTATTGTGCAATAAATATAAAATAAAATAAAGAATTGTATGAAAAACAAATAGCCGTGTGGTTCCCGGCAGAGTAGAAAAGGATTCGACTCTTCAAATCTTCCCGTGGATGTCGAAGGCGACTTAGGAAACACAAGCTAAACAAAGCTTATAAACATCAATGAGACCTCTCCAACACGTCTGGCCAGCGTGGGGAGTGTAGGCCATATCCTCTGACTGCTCTGACTAACATATGGCTCTGGTAGTACAGAAAGGGTCATGCTCCCGTAGTGGAAACTAAAAAAGACCTAATGATGATGAAAAAGATATCTACCAATTCCGTTTTTGGTATATTCTCCAAAATATAGGTATTTTTCTTACATCAAATACATTGATATATCGAGCAATATGTTTACAGTCCTAGTCTTTATTGAGTCACCTTTTGTCATGTCCGAGGTGTCCAAACATCTGCACCTTGGATGACCTATACACCGCTTCCGAGAATGCAATAGAGGTGGCCTGTTTCTGGTCCAATAAAATATAACCATCGACACGATAAGAAGAAGTATATTTCACCACATACATTATTGTCTTTGCTATGGTGCGTGAAAAACTGGTGAAAAATTAGTTTTCTTGGTGAAAAGTACTTAAGGGAAAAGAGTCTGAACCGTTTGCCCGCCTCAGTCGCCCTCAGTGTGAGTCGCGCGGCGGTCGCCCGCCCGCCCTACGCGCTCTCCGATCATGTGATTCGAAATTCAGAAGTTAATTTACGTTAAGTTTGCGTGGAACTTGAGCAATAAAAGTTAAGTACTTTTGAAGTGTTGAAAGATTTTCCAAAAATTGTTTGGAAAAACTCGGATTTCACTTTTGAAGGTAATTTACAAATTAAGTTTAGCCGGCGCTTTGCTGTTCTTTAAGTTACGGCAAGCTAGGCGTTTCAATTTTCTTAATTTTGCTGACCTGCAATTGCATATTTTTATCTTGTTTTTATTTTTTAATTTACGATATGACTGTGGCATTTTGTTTGCAATACTCGTATTTAAAGTATTTTTTAAGGTCGTTTAACTTTAATTAATATATTATAAAGACCTTTTATCATTTTCTTATTATGTTTTTGTGACTACCTAGACAATGAATACTATATATTTTCTATACTATTACATTAAAACTATGTAAAAACTAAAACCAAAAAAAAAAAACAAATTGTGAAGTCTCACTAAGATATTGCCCCTTAGCAGCGTGGGTAAAAAGCTGGCAGCATTGCCACGTTGTATGTCAATTATGATTCTTGGTGGCAGATAGTTTCCAGCCCTTTAGTCATGAGATACCTTGAATAGTCTTTTCCATAAGTATTTTAATAAATTATGGGCTGAAGGACCCCACGGACCAAAAGTTTCTACCCCCAAAAGTTTCAAATGTGTTTTTATTGTTTATTTATTTATTGCGACAGTTCGTTAACGGATGTAACCAAATTAAAAATATTATAAGATCTTTGTAGATATTCTTCCACATAAATAAGAACATGATTTAATTAAAATTATTTCTTATATTAGGGGGATGTTATTCCTAACAGCAGGAAAAACTTACACGTTTAAAAAAAATATTACTAGGTCTTTCTATTCTAATACGAGTAGATGAACATCCATTAATTGGTGAATAGTATCTCTTGTGCCGCGTGCCAAACCGCGAAATCTCTACGCCCTTGAAGCGATGTTTTTGTAGCTTTATATTCTGATTAAAAGAATCAATGAATGAGTAGAAATTAACAAGGTCAGAATCATTTTATAACATATTTATTTTATTTCTTCAAGTACACTTGGAAATTTACAAACATACACATAAATAAATAAGGAAAACATAGTACTTAGGTGCTACTTATTTCTAAAGAAATTTCTTCCAGTAGACCCGCGAGAGGAAATGGGAAAAAAAGAGGTAATTGGCGTGTACTTACAATACTAAACTAAATAAATAAATAGACAAGATATATACCTACATAAACATACATAAATACATAAATAAATATATATTCATAAAGCATATATACAATAAATACATATGTTAATATTTCTAAATATATTAGGATGATAAATACAGATAGTGATCTTTTACTCGTTTCTTGAACGTCGTTATGGTTTTAGACTCTCGAATGCTCGGTGGTAGCTGATTCCATAGCCTAAATGCCTGCACGGAAAAGGAGTGAGTTTAGGTAGTGGTGCTATGTGTTGGGAAATGAAGGATGGATTTACGGGCAGATCTACAAGGAGCGTCGACAACAACGTCGAACATATGTACAATGAGTAGAATAAATAATGAATAAGTATCCTTACTAATATTATAAATGTGAAAGCGTGGATGTTTGTTACCTTTTCACGCAAAAACTACTTGACGAATCATCATGAAACTTTGTACACATATCCTGGGAGGTACTAGAAGTAACATAGGGTACCTTTCATCCCGGAAAAAAGTAATGTTCCCGTGGGATACGCGAGCGAAGCCGCGGGAAAATAATATATAATAATATATATACAATGAATAGAATGAATAAATTTAAAACAATTTTAAAACATATGTACAAGTAGCTGAAGGAAGGAATGGAGACATCTCTTCTTATCTCTACCGACAAGAGCAAGCTCTTAAATGACAAGAAGTATTAGTGGATAAATATCATGAAAAAATATATAATAATATATATACAATGAATAGAATGAATAAATTTAAAACAATTTTAAAACATATGTACAAGTAGCTGAAGGAAGGAATGGAGACATCTCTTCTTATCTCTACCGACAAGAGCAAGCTCTTAAATGACAAGAAGTATTAGTGGATAAATATCATGAAAATACTCAAATTGACTACCTTCACGCAGTGACAGTCCATTGATTTAGAAACACGCAGTAATATATGTTTACATATATACATACATAGGTACATACATACTATCACGCCTGTTTCCCACAGGAGTAGGCAGAGACTATAGACCTCCACTTGCTACGATCCTGACAGTCCTTTTTCGCTTCATCTACACTCATCAACCTCTTAAAACATGCCTTTCGGTTACAGGTACTTCTTACCTCTTCTTTTTTTAGAACGTCTGCAATGGTAATACTCGTGTATCAATGTTTCAAAGTTATGAAAGTGATTGTTACGTTAACGTTAAAAGTGATAGTTTGACGTTAAAATTAAATTTCTCAGGAATATCGCGGGAATAGGCGAGAATCTGAATCAAATTATAGGCGAGAATCTGAATCATATTAATAGGCGAGAATCTGAATCATATTAATAGGCGAGAATCTGAATCATATTAATAGGCGAGAACCTGAATCATATTAATAGGCGAGAATCTGAATCATATTAATAGGCGAGAATCTGAATCATATTAATAGGCGAGAATCTGAATCATATTAATAGGCGAGAATCTGAATCATATTAATAAGCGATGTGGCTAGCAACTCATTACTATTTAGATTCCCTTTTTTTATTTGAACGCCCACCATGACGTCGACGTGGTAACGCTAAACGATAACGCTAAATATGGCCTTTGGGTCTTACGGCCCTGGGATCTGTCTACCCCGTTAGGGATAAAGTTGTGATAATGAGTGATATTTGTATATCCATTAGTGTAATAATAAATGGGCAAGTGCGAGTCGGACTCGTACATGAAGGGTTCCGTACCACCCTACAATGTTTTAAAACGCTGAAGAAAAACGTTTCTTGTATGACGACCCCATTTAATTTTAAACTTTATCTTATTTTAAGTATTTGTTGTTATAGCGGTCATAGTTATACATGATCTGTGAAAATTTCAAGTATCTAGTTAATGCCATTATAAAGATCTAATTAAAAACGCTGAAAAAACATTTTTTTTGTATGACGACCCCCTTTAATTTTCAACTTTTTTTTATTTTCAGTATTTATTGCTATAGCAGCCACAGTAATACATAATCGGTGAAAATTTCAAGTGTCTAGCTATTACGGATAGCACGAGAGACAAGAGATAGAGCCATGTGACAGACGGACAGACGGACAGACGGACAGACAGCGGAGTCTCAGTAATAGGGTCCCGTTTGCACCATTCGGGTACGGAACCCTAAAAAGTCGTTTCTACATATCCAAATATTATAAATTCAAATAAGACAAATGTATTTTTAATTAAATACCAATAACCATTGATGAACTTGACCGGCCAATTCCAACGATGTACCAGCTACACCTTCAATACTTGGTTTAAGCGTTAAGCCAGCTCTACATTATCGCTAAAACTACACGAGAATAATCAAATACGAGAATGTAGAGGCAGTATTCGGCAAGCCTCGGCTATATTCGTGTAGTCTCCATTTGGTGTCAGTATTTTGTGCCCAAATCAAAGGGCTCTAAAAGCCTCGGCTATATTCGTGTAGTCTCCATTTGGTGTCAGTATTTTGTGCCCAAATCAAAGGGCTCTATTTTAATATAGTTTTGTGTTCGCGCGAGACACTCCCGCCACATTCTCGACTTATTGTATTAGTTAAATATGTTTGTTTGTTCTTTTGGCATGAACTGATGTCATTAACCATCATCGCCTATTCCAACGATTCTTAATATCTTTTTGTCTTATCAGTTTTGCATAAAATTTCAAAAGCAAAGATTTTTCTAGCACGTCCATTTTGTATGAGTACCGAATAGACAAATGTGCAGCGCAAGAGTTTGGAGAGCCACTATCGGTCTCGTACGAGATCGAGACCTCTCGTTGAGAATGTAGAGCGGGCTTTAGGCAAAACCCACCCGTTTAAATCGCTCTCTCAGGACATGACCCTCGTTCTCGTCGTAACTTTAAGAAGTTTCAACGAGTTTGATTTAAGGGTCGGCACCATGTAAACTAGGTTTGCGCGGGCAACAAGTTTGTACAGAAAGCGTTTGATTTAAGTCAAATAATGTATACACATAGATAGAGGAAGAGTTGGGACAGTAGACGAAAAAAAGTATTTTTTAAAATATTTTGTAGTTTTCCTAAAAACGAGCATTGAATTTACCCAAAAACATGCAAAACGCACTTTGCGCGGGCAATAGTTATGGCTTAAGTAGAAAAGACCACAAAGAAAATTACATACCTAGTTATAGGTGAATAGACTAGCCAGTAGACGAAAAACGTATTTTTTTAATTTTTATTCAGAAAAAGTAAGATAATTGTAAAGAAACCTGAAAGAAATATTTTAGAAAATCTTGCTACAAACTGGCTTGTTTTTCTGCGTAAAGAAATATTCTAACAAGGGATTGCATATATTTTTTAAAAATAAAGGCTATTTTGATACATGATTCTTAATATTTGCTTACAATGCAATCACGCAATAATAAAAAAAATAATTTTAAAAATTGGATGTTTTGCAACGTTTTTGACAGAAATCTCTGAAATGGCGGCCATGATTCTTCCATACAAATTCAGTTGCCCGCCGGGCGTTCAGGAAGGAGGCCGTGTCGAATTTTTCAAAAAAATCCATTTTCAAATTACGTAAAATTGCATTACAGTCTAAAATATTTCAATAAAAAACTATGTACAAACTGCCAAATTATGTCATACTTTTGCTACACTATGGTACAATTTTGACATTTTGTTGACGTTCAAGTAAAGATGTAATGCTATCGCAGATACGGCATCGCACACTTTTTTTTTTAAATTTTATTGGAAATTAAGTCAATGAAAAAAATAATTTGGTTTGATTTATTACCTATATTTTTTAATTGGCGATTAGGGTGAAAATCGGATTGGAACTTTCTCGGGTCGCGGAATCATATTAACTGTTTTTGTAATAAAAGGTGCTGTTTAATTAGGGTTTTACAATTATTTTGAGGGGTGATTCAGTCTGAAATTTTGAACAACTTTTCCCCATGAATGTATATCAAAATACGAATTGACATTATGCGTAATATATTGAACTACAGGCTATACTAGATCTATACTTGGCTTGGCAGGCAGGCTATAGTAGGCTATTTATCTACACTAATATTATAAAGAGAAAAGATTTGGTTGTTTGTTTGCACTACATGGCTCCGAAACTACTGGACTGATTTAAAAAAAACTTTCACTGTTGGAAAGGTACACTATCCCCGAGTGACATAGGCTTTGTGTGTACCAAGGGCGAAGCCGGGGTGGACTGCTAGTATAGTATAATGATATTAAAACAACACTCAAAAAAAACCGGCCAAGTGCGAGTCGGACTCGCGCACCGAGGGTTCCGTACAAACCTGCAAGGTTTAGTATTTGGTATGAATTTCAATTTAATACCTCTACGCGTTTATGAGGAAATGGGTAGTAAGTTTAAAATTATTAAAAAAATATATATTATGTGATGTAACTAAAAATTTATGGTTTTCGTAATTTTTCCTTTATCTATGCTATAAGACGTTGCTTCGTACCAAATTTCAAGATTCTGAGTTCACGGGAAGCACCCTGTAGGTTTTGATTCCCTTGCAAGTGTCGAAAATTTGCGGCATAAACGGCTGTATCTTTTGATTGCGTTGGCTTAGAAGTTTGATTTTTTCACAGCTTCAAGGGACAGTAGACCTTAGTAATTGATATAAATTTCAGCTTCATACCTCCACGCGTTCCTGAGAAAAAGGGTCTTGACAGACGGACGGACGGACGGACAGACGGACAACAAAGTGATCCTATAAGGGTTCCGTTTTTTCCTTTTGAGGTACGGAACCCTAAAAACAAAAAAAAAATCTGCATTTTTATACAAAAACCAGGAACCGTTTAAGGGTTCGAAGGTGTTTACTGTTTTTAGGGTTTCGCTTGTCTGTCTGTCCGTAAGTCACAGCCAATTTGCTACGAAACTATTAGAATGATTTAGTTGAGATTTAGTACCTACACTTATGTAACTTAGTGACCTAAAGATAGACGTATAATGTAAATAAATGAAATTTAAAAAAGGGGGCCACTTATTTTGGGTAAATTAGACATTAAAAAAAAGTTTTGATAACAAAATCGTGTGACATATCAAATTAAAGAACTTTTTATGACAATTTTAAATATATTTATTTTTTATTATTTCTTAGATCGGTATTTTTTAGTTATTTAAGAAAATAGGAAAATTTAACCCCCCCCCCCTACTAAACTACTGGACCGATTCAGTTGAAATGTGGTGCACATAATGTAAATTTGTGACCCAAAGACGGAAGTAAAATGTAGGTAAATGAATAAATAAATAAAAAATGGGGCTACTTTATGGGAGATAAATGAGACATAAAAAAAAGGGTTTTGTGTACTATATCGCGTAAAATATCAAATGAAAGAGCATTTTATGATAATATTAAATAAATTTTTCTATATTTTTTACGTTGGTGTTTTTGAAGTTATTTTTGAAAATAAATAATAAAAATACACTTATCTCCGAAACCACTGAACCCAATCTTTTGAAAAATATACAGTTAATAGTTCTTTACGTATAGATAACAGGAAAACCTATTAGAAGATAAACAATAAAAGGGTGCAATAATGCTAATTACTGCTTCTTTAATCAACCAATTTTTTTAGCTGTTTTCAGGAAAAGATTTCTTTTTAGTGCTCTTTGTTGATTCGTTAAAAATATTGTACAAAATCAAACAGTCAAGTCATTGATTGAGCACGTACAGCTGCTACGCCAAGACTGTTGATCTGTTCAACGTGCAATCCTTTTTTACCCTCCGTACTTACATACTAAGGTGAATAGAAGTGAAAGGTGTTACGATTGCAGATGGTCGCTAAACGTATTGTTTCACAAAGAAAATTCAAATGTGTACATTTTCTGTCAGTGGAACACAAAACGTGTAGTTTTCCAAGTCACCGCTCGCGTAAAATACTATTTGATTGTATTTTTGAGAACGTCATGTCAGCGATGAGTAATATTGATTTACACAGAAATATCATAAATTTGTCTATGGTTCCCTAAAATTTCAACTTAACCAAAATAAACCGGCCACGTGCCGTGACGGGCCACGTGCAGTGTAGGGTTCCGTAGTCAGTACCTACTTGTTTTATGTAACTAACAACTGCCTAACTTTAGGTCTGAATTCAGTCCATGATACTGAACAACTTTCACCAAGGAACAAACGAAATACAAAAATTATTTTTGATCTCTTACACACAAGATTTGGCAAAATGTAATATTTATGTAATATATGTATGGTAATGTAAAGACAAATCACACTAATTAAGCTAGCCCCAAAGTAAGTTTTAAACTTGTATTATGGGATACTAACTCAATGATACTATATTTTATGATAAATACATACATAGATAAACACCCAAGACCCAGGACATTTTGAAAAAGACCATTTTCTATCTTGCCCTGGCTGGGGCTCGAACCCAGAACCTCCGGATTAGCGGTCTAGCGTGTTAACAATTACGCCACGGAGGTCGAATAGAAAGCAAACATTTTCTTTTCATATTTAATTATGTGTTCCTTAGGAAAAGTTGTTCAGTATCATGAACTGAATCCACCTTAAATTAGTTTTAGTACAAGGAGACGTTATATACTACTGCCGTGAATTTTTTTAAGTGTATGTGTGTGTGTCATATACAACCGTTTAACTGACAGAGAGGGAAGACACATGATTCTAACAAAAATTTGCAATCAAAAACCAAATATTTCACAAACGGATTGCTAAAACGAAAAAGGGTGTTCATAATCTTACAATATTTTTTAAAGACCTATTTAACGACGTCTCACACCACACATTTTTTTTTTCAAGTTTTTATTACCACATGTCCATGCCCATGCCCAATTACAGCTTTCTAGTACTAATAGTCTATGAGTAAAACTGGGGATAGATAGACAGACAGACATGACGAAACTATAAGGTTTTCTTGTTAACTACGGAACCCTAAAAAGCTGCGTGAAACTAAAAAGATTCTCTATTCAAAGGTTCTTTGTCATTTGCGCTTTAACAAATTTCAAAATACGAGTAATCAAAACCACTTGTGCAAATATTTCGCTCCACTTCGCATACGATAAATTCAAAAATTGATGGATGAATGACCGTGCTTTTACAGGTTAAGCAACTTCTAGCTTGGTCACAGTTAGGATGGGTGACCGTGCTTTCAATCTTAATGTTGTCCAAGTCAAATGTTGAGATTCTTATGAATAAATTTCAGTTTTCTCTACCTACATAACTTGGCAGCTATTTAAATTTCAATTGTTTTGTCGGAATTTGAACTTGGCATTTTTACATTTATGTTTTTGATGGGATAAAATAAACACCCAAGAACCAGGACAAATTAAAAAAGGCCATTTACCAACTTGCCCTGGCTGGGAATCGAACCCAGAACCTCCGAGTGACGGACTAGCGTGTTAAGGAATCGCCACGGAGATCGACTAATAAATTGAAAAAGTAATAAATTTTACGCAAGATTCGAATAACTATAACTCGGATTTTTTAGAAAGTGCTATGTGAATTTCACATATATTTAAACTCGCTTTTTAAATAAACGTCTTGCATTCACGCACACTACTGTATTTTCGACTTTAGCCTTTTTCTACTGATAGCCTGTCTACTAAAATGTTAAGTACATTATAATGACGTCTGCCAAGGCCTTAATTCAGAAATAATAATTCAAACAAAATAATTCTTTGATTTGATTGATTTGAAAATTTTAATAAGTATCGCAGACTGGAAGTCTTGACGAAAAGAAACAAGTAAGCTTCTACGTTACAATTTATGATTACCTACATCTATTGTCCCGTTTACACATTATTAACTCTATGTAACCTCATCTTGACATTTATATCCCCCTAGCGGGAAAATTTTGCATATTTCAGAGCCAAATCCGACCACGTGGCTTTGTGCATACAGTCCTTAAGGTTGAAATGAAACTTCTTTTCATATATATTGCCAATCAAGGTCCATTGAGATTGTATAACACGTTTAGTTTTTTGTATTACTTTGATTAGTGACCCGTTCTGGCTGCGCTCTGAACTGAAAATGATTTAAAAGTCAATTGTGGTTGGATGCGTAGTAATTCAGCCTGTATTTGCGTATTCGTAACGAAACTAGGGTTCGAGATTTGGAGTAAAACACCAACACTCTCCTTAGGGAATTTATGCACTACGGAACTCAAGATGACACACAAAACTTGTCTTCCGAACGTCTCTGAGCGTCCAATGTCCAAGTACAGGAGTGCTATTTTTCATTCAAGGACTCACATTACGAATGATTTGCGCGAGTGAACCAGTTCCGATTCACGTTGTTTTTTTTTATTTTTGTTGAAATGTTTAGAAAACCATTGACAAATTACTAAATTACTTATCGTTGACATGACGGTTTTAAAAATACGATGCAATGCGTCGGAACGCGAGTGGTGAGTTAGAAAACTACACGTTTTGTGTTTTGCTGAGTCCCTAAATGAAAAATAGCACTCCATATCTCGTATCTCTCATGTCAGTCGCATTTTTTTAAATTATTAAATTAGGAATAAAGGAAAACATAGGGACTGCTAATTTCCCATATTTGTTTTGTTTTGGAAAAAATATTGCTCTAGCGGTGGGCAATCAGGGGACTGCGTTTGTATGGAAATACGGCCCATCGATTTCGTTGCTGAAGTTACTTGCCGATATCACTTGTTAATTCTAATCATGTGAGTGTCATTATGCTTTTTTTAAATAAACGTAGCTTTAAGTTAATTCGTTTTTGTTATAGCCGCTCTAGGAACGTTCTCACCTGTTTTAAAGTGTAATCAGTAAACCTTCGTAACTTTTAAAAAGTAACTTGTTTTTCTATTAAAATACAACTTGTTTGCATAAATAGTAGTAGTTCGCCCAAGCTGTGAAATAGTCACCCCTTTGCAACCCCGTATCTTGACAACTTCGTTAAACTTATTCAAGTAATCGTTGAACATACAAATATATAAACACCGGTTCGACCAAGTAGTATAGTATCACTCGGAGAACTGCTCTCGTTCATTAACTACTCTTGGATAAGTATATTTACTTAAGATATATTTATCTCATTTTAATGCCCAATCATGTCTTCAATACATATAGTTTACATAACGGCCGCAGTGGAACGGGAATGTTCCCACCGGTACAACTCGGGTCTTAGGGACTCTCAAGGCTCCCTGTACCCGCCGTAACTTTCAAGAAGTTTCAACTCTACAATTTGTTTGCTTATTGCTCATCAGTAAAGTCCCTTGGGACTTGTATTTTTACAAGCTTAACAAAAACTTTTTCAAACATAAATAAGTACTAAAATTTATTTAATTATTTTTAAACTTTATTGTTCCACAATCAAATTGTCTTACAATTGGCGGACTTAAGAATCTCCTTACCCTAGACTTTTCCATACAAACGTAGTCTACGTTTAATATCGAAACGACATGTCAGATTTCGGTAAAAATTTGTAACTTTAAAGAAATTTCATATATCTGGGGTTGTAATTGGTTTTCACAGTCAAAATATGAACTTGAAAGAAATTATAAGGGTATAAAAGTGTTTCATACAAATGGTCAAAAATTATATAATGCACTATATTCTCTTTCAAGATCATATTTTGACTGTGAAAACCAATTATAACCCTAGATATGTGCAATTTCTTTAAAGTTACAAATTTTTAGCAAAATCTGATATGTCGTTTCAAAATAAATCGTAGACTACGTTTGTATGGGAAGCTCTGATTCTGTCTTGGGTAAGGGGACTCTTAACGCCTAAAATTTAGTTTCAAGGGAGTTAATGTTTTGTAATTACACATGATGGACTACAATTCAGCATCATCATCATCATCAGGTCTCTTTTAACCTCTACTGCAGGAGCACGACCCTCCCTGTACCTACTACCAGAGCCATGCTTAGCAAGAGTAGCCAGAGGATTTGGCCTACACTCTCCACGCTGGCCAGACGGGTTGGAGAGGTCCCATTAATGTTTAGCTTGTAATTTCTAAGTTGCCTTTTACGACATCTACGGGAAGACTTGGAGTGGTCCTATACTACTCTGCCAGGAACCACACGTTACCATTATACACAATACCATTATAATTACCTAAATTAGGACTACAATTCTGGATGAAATAAACGAATTGAATTAAACACTGGATGGCCAAATTGACACGAAGATCTTTACTCGTTTGTTCAATAACTATCCGTGAATATGTAAATATCCGTTACTGAATTATTAATTGCACTTTCAATACTTGCTTGTAGTTAAATAGTTTCTATAGTGGCCGCAATAGGACAGGAATGTTCCAACCGACCGATACAACTCGGGTCTCCTCAGGTCAGGACTCTCAGTGGCCTCTTGTTGCCCGTGGTAACTTTCAAGATGTTTCAACTTAGCTACAGGTTGAAGTGCCACGTCGATTTTGATTATTGCAAATCGGTGGAGTCCATTGGGATTTTTATATTCTATATTATTTTTTTATGCTGGTTTCGGAGAAAAGAAGTGGTTCTGATACTCGTTTACTACCACTAAGAAGTCATTCTATTACAATATCATGAATCCATTTTAAATATATAATGACTTCTTCTGCGGTCCAGTGGTCAAGGCATTTGCTTTGAGATTCGGAGGTCGTGGGTTCAAATTCCACTGGGAAGCATACTTTGTGAAAAGTGGTTTCCAGTTTCCAGAAAAGACAGATGATTTCGTGCTTCAGAAAGCGCGCAAAGCTGTAGGTCCCCATCAAGCGTTTGTTTAAACCTGGTTGGTCAGTATGAGACCACACCTTATAAATAAAAAAAACCTCTTATTTCTTGCATGCTTATACATGAATTCAATGCTACGGATGAGTACTATAAGTTCATAAAAATATTTAAAGTAATTACACTTATTAACGATATTGTATTTCTAATTTAAACAGCAACATCCAATTCGGTACTTGACAGATGTAACATTATAATTTGAAATTGTTGTATATGCTAGGTTATAGGTAAAAATAATTCTACATTAGGGCGACGTGGGTTCACAATTTGCAATATTTATTTATTTAATATTTACTGCACAATAATCTAACGATTATAATACAAAAGGTAAGGTAAGGTAAGGTTGTGATTTTTTTCTATCGAGCTCAATGCTCAATTGTATTTTGGGTATTGTGGGTGTCTGTAGAAAATCCTTAAAATTTTTATGTAAATTTTTTAAGGAGTAAACTGTATTAGTTTAATAACAGTGATTTTTCAAAAACACGCACAGTATTGCAAATTGTGAAGCCACGTCACCTTAAGTTTTTTGCGATAAGGTAAAGTGTAAATATTTTATTTTTGGCAAATTAATCTGAGTTTTTTTATCTGTGGATGATAAGGAACGAACCGCGGTGCGGCCATTTGTGACGTAACATTTCAATAAACAAGCTGTCAACTATGTAGGTTAGGTACAAAATGTTAGGTTAGGTTTCATTTGTTTCTGGAAGATTATGCTTGATTTGTTATGAATACTTACCTCAAATGGTCTTCACAAAAGAATATCGCAGATTTATCAGATGTATGCGAATCTCGCTGGCGTGCCTACTGTAGCTACAACTTACGACGTTCAGAACATTTAGGAACGTGTATAAACCGTTTATTTGGTCATTTAATCGTCGTACTTCTACACATGGGCAAGGCACACGTCTTGTAGTTTGACATTTTCACAATTTCAGTTAAAAATCTCTGAACTTTCCACACAAAATACACGTATGAGTTCAGAACGCTACTTTGTTTTGTTTTTTGCAATGTGACGTCATTTGACGTAAATGTCACGTGAACGACTGTTTTTTTGCGTAAATTTTAAGTAAATTGATAAAAATATTTATTTTCGTAATAAAATAAGGTATTTAAAAAAAAATATATTGTGAGTGTAGAAAATAATCCTACGTAAATTTTAAAATACTTTCCGAAAAACTGTCAAGTAGCGAATTATTAGATATTCAATTAATAGATTTAAAATTATCTGCAATATAAGTGTTGTTATAATATGGTACTTGCATTAGACTCATAACTACGTAATTGATGGTTGGGACGCAACCCAGTCTGGCGAGTGTTGCCACGAGGCCACGACCCTCAACCCCACCCCGAGTCCAATTTAAAATAACCTACCATTCCTTTCATATTTTATTTCACTCAGACTTGCAGTTTCTTGAACTTCTACATGTTTTGTGTTTACATCGGTGCAGCGCACTGAGAACAAGTCTCTTTACTGACATTCAGCTAAGAGTAACTCATACGAGATCTTTTATTTAGGTACCTACCACAATTCAAGAGTTCGAGACTATATTTGTATCAAACGTTAATAAATTCAAACGTTACTTAAATAATTGCAATTTAGATTGTATCGTTTTCTTGTACCTTAAAATGGCAATTTTTTTACTTTACTTCATTATCGTCATCATCAGGTCTTTTTAGTCTCCACTGCAGGAGATCGACCCTCTCTGAAATATCCAAGCCATACTTAGTCCGAGCAGCCAGAGGATTCGGCCTACACTCTTCACGCTGACCAGACAAGTTAGAGTGGTCGCTTTGTTTAGCTTGTATTTCCTAAATCACCTACTACGACATCCTCGGGAAGACTTGGAGTGGTCCTATTCAACTCTGTCGAAAACCACACGGCATTACATTACTTACTTTAAAAAATAAAAATAAAACAGTGACAAGAAAAAAATTGGCGGTACCATAAGATCGATATCACAAACATAATACAGCCGTGCACAGTAATTCGTCAACATTTGCAAGTTTGCAGTACGCTGCATTATGATTGGCTTTATTTTGTGTGCATGCAGTGTTTGTCAGTATAATATGGGCGTATAATTCATGAAAATAAAGTATTACTCCAACGAAGATTTTAATTTTACAAAATTTACACGATTTTAGCTTTCGAAAGGCCTTTCTTTGATTACAACAAATATTATTCCTAATAGATCAACAAAGTCGCTACCACATTTAACATCTCCGATCCAATGGTTCCGCTTTTCATTTAAGAAACAAGTCAAAGCACATTTCCTTCAAAAACTGTCAGATAGTTCTTAATGTCTCTGATGTAGGCAAATAGCAACCTTTCTTTTCATACCTGTTCTCTTTTTTGACGGTGAAAGGCACGCTGACTGACGTCGCTAAACCCTAATCCTGAATGACAAGGGCTAACGACACCTGTTGTTGGTAGGAAGGGAGGAAATAAAGGGAGGAACAATTTTATGGTACCTGGAGTGCAACTGTATTGGAAGTATGAAATTATGCTCAATAGAAACATTACTTTGTTTTTAAAATAAGAAGTGCATTCATAGATTTTCGCAGTCTCTTATTTTAACCTGAAAATAACGAGCACAATACATAAAATTACTGAGCCATTTTCATTCTGTGCCTCAAAATAATCATTATTTTTACTAATTTATACCTCGATTTTCCGCTATAGAATTAGTAATATTTTGTGTTTTTATTTAAAAGTAATCTACTTTTTTTTATAATGGCCAATATGGCCATGGTATAATAATATGCTTCACCTGGTTATTCTCTTCCCGTAAATTTATTAAAAAATAATATAGATGAATCAACGAGACACTTAGTAGATATCTTATAAAAATGAAAGTCCTTAAATTTACTGAAAAGAACTATCAGTGGTTAAGGCCGTACCTGAATTTTGCGGGGTCCAGTGCCGCCCCCATTCAAAATAAATCATTTCAAAGAAAACGGAAACATCATTTAAAATTTTGCTACTACCAAGTTCTAGATAACCCTTCAAAGTATTTTATGAACTACCGTTTACAGTTTAAAGTGAGTACGTTAAGCTTTACTACGCACATTTGCGAAAAGCGGCTACTTTTGGCAAATTTGCGTAGTAAAGCTTAACGTTCTTATTATAAACTGTAAACAGCAGTTCATAAAATACTTTGAAGAGTTATCTAGGACTTGGTAGTAGCAAAATTTTAAATGATGTCTCCGTTTTCTTTGAAATGATTTATTTAAAATGGGGGCAGCACTGGACCCCGGAAAATTTAGGTACGGCCTTAACTTATCGTGACATTCGTGACGTAGTCTGGGGTCATTGTGGGATGAGAATACCCTATATTTTTGTACCATGATAATGCCAATCTGCCTGTTGTGAGCAAAAGTCAAGCATGCATGACACGAACAATGCAACCTGTATCAAATTTATTATTATGATTTATTATGACTGATATTCCTGTCGATGAAAAGGATAAAATATTACTTGCATTGACGAAAGTACTTGTAGATGGATATTAATATTTAAAGTGTCTTCCTGTAATTAGTTTATTACAAGATCATCATTCAACAGTCCAAGGCCGCGATGCCATATTTTAGATAAACATCTCATCACAGGTAAGAAGTACCCGTAAGGCGTAACCGAAGGGCATGTATGAAGAGGTTGATGAGTGTAGATAAAGCGAAAGAGGTCTGTCAAGATCGTAGCAAGTGGAGGTCCATAGTCTCTGCCTACCCCTGTGGGAAACAGGCGTGTTATTATGTATGTATGTATCACAGCTTCTGTATTGATCGTCAAAGATAAATTGTCCATGAACAGTAGACGAGAGCCCAGAGATGCCAGACCCTACTTATTATTTCACTAATCATTTGTATGGGATTAGGTTGTTTTAGTTGTCTAAGAATAACATATAAAAACCAAGACCAAGAAAATAAAAAAGTGAGCCTACCCTCACTTTTAAAGTTGGTAATGTTTGTACCTACCTTGTTCTCTTGTACCAGCAAATCGGCTGAGCAAATAACTAGGCGAGCATACGTAAACTGAAAGTACATTTAACACACACAAGTACACTTAATCCCACTCAAATGATAAGTGACGAAATAAGTAAGGTTAAGCATGTCTGGGCTCTCAGACCATAAAGGCCATTTCTTACTATATTTCAACGACAAAAATATTTATTTTGTTAAAAGTGGAAAAGTGGAAAGATATGGGGAGACCTTTGCCCAAAAGTGGGACAGTTGAGGTTATTAAAATAAACGATTTGATAAATGATTTTTTATTTTGCATAGGTATGATCTGATATCACAGTAATCTGTGATATCAGATCATACCTATGCAAAATACATCTGGTTGGGTTGGATAGAGACAAGCAATGGAGATTCGAGTAAGTATTGGCCACTAACACAACCAAAATAAAAAATGCAATGCATTACCCTACCTGTATCAGTGTCAGTTTAGGTACCTGTCTAATATAATCTATTTGATAAGTAAGCGGCCAAGTGCGAGTCAGACTCGCCCATGAAGGGTTCCGTAGCAGCAAGTAACATTTTACGATTTAAGACGTATTAAAAAATAACTATCTATGATACCGAGACCTCTATAGTTTTAATTGAAAGTACATACTTTGAGGTATATACCACATTTTTTTCAGAATTATTTTAGTAATATTTCAAAAGTTACGGTGGGGGGACACCTCAAATTTTAACTTTGTATTAGATTATCTCAAGATTGGGGGGTTTGATCTACATAGTTTCAAAGCAGTTTTTGTTGCATTTTAAAAGAATTTTTCAAGATACCCCACACGTTGGGGTTAGTCCAATTTAATTTTTTAAATTCACTTTTCGTTGTATGGGAGGGGGGCTGAAAAAAAAACATTTTTTCATAATTTTAAAAACCAACTTTTGGAACTTCAATATCTATCTCTCCACCAATTTTCGTGACAATCGGTGCAGTAGCGGCGGAGTACGAGCCCGGACGGACAGACAGACAGACGGACGGACGGACGGACATGACGAAACTATAAGGGTTCCTTGTGGACTACGGAACCCTAAAAATACGTACTTATCCAATATTTTTTAATAATCTATCTGATAAGCTAAACATATTTTTTTAGTCCACATCCGTATTAAGTTCAGTCAATAGTCATACTTTTTTATAAGGAACACAATCGACCGAGTACCTCATAGGATAGAAAGTGGTATTATGCGGCTCGAACCCACTAAAAGTCCATTGTTTTACTTTGCTTGGTTCGCATAAGATCGATAGGTAAACCCAACATTATTTCGATCCCTGGGCAGAAGTGTAGTCGTCCAAACACAGTAAGAGTCGGCCCTAAAGGTGCCTAAAGCCTAATCGAAACGACGTCGGTTAAACAAACCCGAGAGCCGCTTAATTGCCAAGAGTTGCTTCTTTATTCATCAAAGCGAAGCTGTCGCGATGGTTCTGGATTTTTAATATCAAAGGTGAACCCAACATGTCCTGTGCAAAATGACTTTTTAGTCCTGGCTGTAAGTCCATTAAAATATTAAAATTAAGTTAGCTCCGCACTGAAACATAAAAAGAGGATAATAAACCAGGATTGAAATGATAGCCGACAAAAAAGCGGTGTGTTATATAAGTTTGACGCTAGTGTCGGTCTGTTTGTCTGTCTGTCTGTGGCATCGTAGCGCCCGATCGTTTTTTAACTTTTTTTTAATATAGTAACGCGATATACGCTAGTTTACTCATGTAAGCTATCTAACATTTTTAGTAACACATTATGTAGCTAAACTTTTTTCATTTCAATTTAAAAAAAAGGTTTTTCGTCAACAGAAAATTAAAACAGTAACTTTTCGTATTCTGAAAGCTCGCACGTTGCCGACCATTGTCGCCCTTGGAAAACTTTTTCACGGCTCGGGGTTTCAAGTCAGATTTTTCAAGCTGCCTAAAGGCATCTGTCGTAGGTAGCTTGACGCCTGCCATACAATGTACCTAACTTACCATGGTGATTTGACGTTGACGAGGTTACTGCCTTTTGAGCCAATCCTGAGATAGGTTTCAAACATAAGATGGCGGCGTTCGGGACCCACAGCTACGTACAGCTATACAGCAGCTGTGCAGCACGGAATCATCTTTCTTTTCAAATAATCAGGTGATTCAAGCCTGTAATATCCTAACCAGACTGGAAACTACTTTTCACAAAGTACGCTTTCCACTTGGATTTGAACCCACGATCTCCGGATCACAAGGCAAACGCCTTGACCACTGGACCACGGAAGCAGTCAGATAATATGCAAGGGGTGCATGATATCATTGTTGTGATTACGCATTCGATCGCCAGCGTAACATACCTACCAGACGAGTATACCTAAGCAGAAAATAACGTCGTTATCATGTACATGTACCATAAATATGTATGTTAGTAAGATACAGGCTGACTTTTTATCCAACTGCAAAATTTTTGGAGCTAGTTAGTTAGAGCTAGATACTGAACAACTTTTTATACAAATAGTTATTAAGAATTGATAAAAATTTTTCGTCCTCTCATACAAATCAGCGCTCAGCCAAACGGATTTCGTATGGAAGGACGAAAATTTTTATCGATGTTTAATAACTTTTTTATAGAAAGTAGTTCAGCATCATGGACTGAAAAATCTAGCAGGTGGATAAAAAGTCAGCCTGTATATCAAGGAATATGACGTAAGCGGGCGTACGTGGTTTCATTACGATCTGTCTTGGTTCTTTAAGACTGCCCTTACCTTAGACCTAGTAGACTTTACCATACAAATCTAGCTTTTATTTTGAAACGAAATGTTAGATTTCGACAAAATTTTCCACGGTCAAAATATGAACCTGAAAGAAAATATAGTGTGTACAAAACGAAGTTTTCAATTTTGATGGTCAAAAATTAATGACGCATTATATTTTCTTTCAAGTTCAAAAATGAATATTATATTATACAATTTCGTTAAAATTACAATTTTTCTTCGAAATCGTTCATATTATCGTTTCAAAATAAAAGCTATATTACGTTTGTATAGAAAAGTCTAGAATAAGGTATTTATCTATCACATACTTTTAGGAATGTTCTAGATTTAGAATCTTGAATTTGGATTTCGAAATATAATTCTGGTTTCAGTTATTATACGGTTACGGATATAAAATTATTTGTTATTTCGTATTATTCGTTAGTTTCGGTTACGTACCTAATAGTTATTAAGCTTTTGAAGAATTTTCAAAATATAAAATTAATTTAAATAGCCCACTCCAATCTGAAACTTTATCACACTTTATGTCGAACTTGGTCTTGGTTACGGATACGGAGTTCGAAAATTATTCGAAACTTTTAATATTGGATCGGGTTACGGACAGACTTTTTTTCGGGTACCCGTTAATTTCCGTTATATCCCTGTTACTTTTATAATATGTTTCAATGTTTCGAAGGTTTATTATGCTGTTTGGTGACACCGTAATGATAACGTAGTAAAAAGAAATATAATAAAACGATTATACAGGGTGACTTTTTATCCACCTGCTAAATTTTTGGAGCAAGTTCACTCCATGATACTGAAATTCCTTCCATACAAAATCCGTGTGGCTGAGCGCTGATTTGCATGGAGGGACGAAAAATATTTATCGATTTTGAATAACTTTTTTTATAGAAAGTAGTTCAGTATCATGGACTGAAATTCCTCCAAAAATTTTGCAGCTGGATAAAAAGTCAGCCTGTATAATAATTCAAATGACAAATTGCATTTTTTATAAATCTATACTCCAATCCTGGGCAAAAGTGTCCTCCAAGAAACGCAATTAGTACCTAAAGACCATGCAAGTCATTTATTGCTTCAATAAAATTGTATGCAACAGGCAAGAAAGTTGCACCGTCTAAATGGGCCTTAATTGTGTTTTTTATTATGATTTCTTTTTCATTCTAGAGAGTCGCCTAGATATGGATATTGCAAAAAATATAAGGTCAGTGGTGTTGACAAAGGTCTTCATAGTGTTGACATAAACAAAATTCCTCACGAAATGAACAACTCACAAAGACTTGTGTACGTAAGCTACGCGGCGAAAATAGGCAAGTAGTTGTTAGATAGATCGGTGTTACATAATATTTGTTTGTGTCCTCGGACACAGGCGTATTTTTCGTAAAATTATTGTTTCGGGCTGTATCTGGTTTCCACCCCTAAAACTTTATCAAATTAGCCAATTTTAGTATTATTTGACACACGACACTGTCTTTATAGTACTTTGTAGTAAGGCTTTCAAAATTATCATCAAAATCGGTTCACAATTGGCGAAAATATCGCGTAACATACATACATAAAAATAAGTTTTTATAAAAACTTGTACAAGCTTTTATTATGAGACCAAAGGTCTTGTCAACACAAAACAAATAAGCCCAAACTCAACGGGGTTGCATCGTTTTATTACTGAGTTTTTATGGCCACCTTCCAGCTTCATCATCAGATCAGCTCCAAGTCATCATAATATTGCATTGTCACGTGATATACATATGCTCGCAAAATTTCAGCTCAATCAGTTGAAGATATCTGCTTTAAAATTGAGTTGCAAGATTCCATCCGAACAAACATACATTGCAAGTTAAATAAAAGCTTGTAAAAAGAAAACATACGGGTTGAATAGATAACCTCCTCGTTTTTTGAAGTCTGTTAAAAATAAAGAAAATTGACGAAGTTTTTGTAAAATAAATGGATGTTTAGATATAAATAAAATTCAACTTATATAAAAAAAAATCAAAGCGTCCGTACGTAGGTTTTTATAATATCTAAACGCTTTTAAAAATCGTGAAAATCTGAAAAGGTTTATGGGGTGAAGACCGTTATCGTTTTTTGTATGAAAACTGTACACGTACACAATAGTCTTAAGTTAAGACTAGGTTCGGCGTATCTTTATTTCCTTTTTAGGGTTCCGTACCCAAAGGGTGCAAACGGGACCCTATTACTGTGACAGACAGACGGACAGACAGACAGACAGACAGCGGAGTCACAGTAATAGGGTCCATTACTGTGACTCCGCTGTCTGTCTGTCTGTCCGTATGTCCGTCTGTCTGTCCGTCTGTCTGTCCGTCTGTCTGTCTGTCCGTCTGTCACAGGGCTCTATCTCTTGAACCGTAATAGCTAGACACTTGAAATTTTCACCGATTATGTATTACTTATTTATTTATTTATTTACGAATTTATGTACACGGACAATATATACAGAGAATACATAAACAAAAAGTTGTACAAAGGCACTACTTATCTCAAAAGAGATCTCTTCCAGTAGGCCCGGATTACTGTGGCCGCTATAACAACAAATACTAAAAATAATAGGGGTCATCATACAAAAAACGTGTTTTTTTCAGCGTTTTTAACTTGATCTTTATAACGGCATTAACTAGATACTTGAAATCTTCACAAGTTGTTCCTAGTCAAAATCATAAGTATGAAGGCACTTAAAGTAGGTGTACACGTGTTCGCTACGACTGTTAAATGGCTGGGTGAACTTACTCTTTAATTTATTTATTATAAAGCTTCCGGCACACTTTTTAGTTGCATGACTTGGTACCGTTTGAGGAATATAGCACGTTAAATACTACTAATACAAAATGGAACTAGTAGCTCGGTGAAAGTATACATTATTAGCACTTTCGCAAAGACTACGTTTAGCGTATTGGTGGGCATGCTTTAGATGGGGTGCTAGTGGTATATCGGATAGTAATGAAACGACCGTATTGCTCCAAAGCTGGTTCATTACTGGGGTAGAAATACCTACAGTTACTTGCATATAAATAAATGAGTTTACATACAGAACAGCTAGCCGCATCGCCTATACGAGTATAGATGGTTCAGATTCTCGCCAATTCCCTCGATCGGATTTTAAGATCTTCGTGGAAAAACCAGACCAGCTTAGAATTATAATAATGTCATTATTACTTAAATTACATTATAAATTAATTATTGCAGTAACGTATATCGAATCCAATCGATCCATCTCGATTCACCGCAATCGAATTACAATTAAGCTCCCACGTCAAGATTGATGTAATGGTAATACGTCATGAATTAAAGTTGAAAATTAAATTTAATATTTAAGTACTTACGATATTCAAAATCGCTAATTGTGGAGAAGGAAAAGCCGGAAAGCGGACCCCGGGCTTAACAGCATTACAGCTGAGAATGCAACTGGGAACACGCTGAGATGAGAGAGAGAGAGAGTTTCAAAATCGCGAACTGTGTGAATTAAATTGGAAGGTAATTGGAGAGACATTTACCCTGCAGTGGCACATAATACGCGTATGTAAACAAAAAAAAGTATTCAAACTTTAACAAAACATTTGTAATACGCGTCCTGAAACTTGTCGTCAACGGGAGCAAATGAGTATGTAAAACACCATTTACTTGTCAACGGGAGCATATGAGTATTTAAAACACCATTCACTTGTCATCGTGAGCATATGAGTATGTAATACACCATTTACTTGTCAATGGGAGCATATGAGTATGTAAAACACCATTTACTTGTCAACGGGAGCATATGAGTATGTAAGACACATGAATAACTATGCCTCTTAATTCATCAATCAATTACATTATTACCGAATAACGAACAGGGTGTACATTATTAGTATTTATTCCCTTTTGTTACGCCCACCTTGTTCTGAATTAATTTTCCCCTACCTACAGGTTGGCTGGAAGAGACTGCAATTAGCGATAAGTCTGCCTTTGTGCCTATTTATCTCTTCTGGTTTTTTTATTTAACTTTATTACGTGAGGCTGTTGGCTTTTTCTACCAGTCAACCCACAGGGGGGAATGAAGCGAGATTGTTTCGGAAATAAGTGCAAAAACTCAAATGATAAAAACTAAGAACACTTACCACAGTGTAAACGTTTAGTATATAGTATAAAGACTTAATAAAAATTAGCTAAAACTTATGTACTTGCGAAGATATAGTTATCTAAAAAAGTACTTAATATATGGTTTCAGCAGTGGTAAGAACAAAATATTTTGTTTATGTTAACCATGATTTAATTTAATTTTCTGAAGGAGTAACCGTCCTTATGGAATAAAACGCTGCGAAACTAATTTCGTATAATGAGATTAACGGTTGTGTGGTTCCCGGCAGAGTAGAATAAGACCACTCTAAGTCTTCCCGTTGATGTCGTAGCAGGCGACTCATGAAACACAAGCTAAACAAAGCTTATAAACGAGACCTCTCCATCCCGTCTGGCCAGCGTGGAGAGAGAGTGTAGGCTAAAACCTCTGGCTACTCTGACCAAGTGTGGCTCTGGTAGTACTGAGATAGTCGTGCACCTGCAGTGGATACAACAAAAGACCTGACCTGATGATGATGATACGTAACTGGTTTTCTAGCATCGGTTTTGTAGGTAGCGCAGGACACCTACCTGAAAGGTGGTCAGACGACCTGAGCAAGGTTGCAGAAAAACGGATGCAGGCCGCTTCGGATCGGTCGTTTTGGAAATCCTTGGGGGAGGCCTATGTCCAGCAGTGAACTTCCTGTGGCTGATATGATGATGATGATGACGAGGAGAATAAGACAATTGACAGATGTAGCAACTGCTAGACAAGTGTACTTTAGTTACTTTCATAGTCTAATGTCTTACGGGATACTTCTATGGGGGAGTGCAGCCGACATTCAGACTATTTTTCTTTTACAAAAAAGAGCAATTCGTGCTATTTACGGTTTAGGATCGAGAGACTCACTGAGGGAATTATTCAAGGAAATAGGTATACTTACTTTTGCATCACAATTCATATTTGAAAATATAATGTATGTAAGGAAAAATATTTCCATGTTCAATAAAGTAAGTGATTTTACAGATAGAAATTTACGTAATAAGAATGACTTAGTTAGCCCGTATTACAGGCTGAATACAGTCAGTAAGTCTTTTATGGGGAAGTGTATACTTTTTTATAATAAATTGTCAGAATCGGTCCTTGATATGCCAGACAGAAAATTCAAAGCTTATGTAAAGAAAGTACTTAGTGAGAAGGCTTATTATAGGACCGATGACTATCTTAAAGACAAAAAGGTCTGGCTTGAGCTTGGCGCGGGTCCCTTGTAAAGGTTTGTATACTTAGACATGTCATAATTTAGGTACATTGGTACATACTAAATTTACAAATTGACATTATTTTAAATTTCGTAATTCTTATAATTCAATTTAATTATGACATAATAAACAATGTAATCTCTGTCCATCTATATAACTAATTTTAAGTTTTTAGTTTGTTAGTTGACGTCTTTGGAGAAAACGTGCAATGCAGTTTGTTGCCGCTTCTTCTGCACTTGCGCCTAGGAAGCGGCGTAAACTTAGCTTTAAGTAACGATTTGACGTCAACATTTGTGCAAAACAAAACAAAGTGACTATTATTAAGAGATATTTTAAATATCCTATGATAATAAAGGTATTTTGAATTTGAATTTGAATGGTTTTGTAGCCGGTAGTACAAAACTTATTTCGTAGGAAGAAAAGGTCTTCTTTGTACGTAACTAGTTTCGTTGTAAAAAGTATAATTATTTATACGTAATAGGGTAGAATCCAGGGTCAAAAATAAATTATTTTGTACTGATAAGAGAATAAAACGTCACAAAATAATGTCACTTGTCATTTATCATATCCATTTTTAACGTGATTTAAGATTTATAAATGCAGAAAAACTAATATTAAGAGCGCTATTTGACTCCAAGAAACTATGATGTCACGCCGTGCGCTTTTCATAGAAATCTCATAGAAAATAATTGTTTTGACGTTTTGAAAAAAGTATCTGTTTTGAATTGTTGGTAACTAGCGGATTGGCTACGTGACATTGGTATCGTAGACGGCCGAAGCGGATACGACGACACACCCTGACAGTTGCATGTCTATTGTGTGGATGAAAAATGGAGGATGTCGATTTTAGCCGACCTTCAGACAGCATTAATGAGACTTTATTGATTGATTTATAATTTCCCGACAGATAGTTTACTTTATAGCTGTACCGCGGTAAATTGTCGGTCGATTAGGTTTCATAAAAAAGATAATAAAGCCCACGTGCGATAGATTTAGTGAATATTTCATAATCGCGATGGGTCGGGTGATGATAGATTTTGTTTGAAATGAGATAGTTAGTAATTCATCTTTTTAGTAAAACCATCACAAAATTAAGCTATCATACAACTGGTAACAAAATAAGTACAGATATAACAAATAATAGAAAACGATGGAGGGAGTTGACATACAGAGCAGACCCCAAATAGGTCTCCCTATTTGGGGTGGTGAGGAAGATGATGAAAACTGGTAACGAAAGATTTAGTGATAAGCTGATAAGTTATCACTTTGGTTAAAGAATTGGTATGATACTTGAGAGTGGTATGTAAAATATGTATATTTAATATATATTTATCATGTGAGATAAGTTTTTAAATATGTACCTACACAGCTTTTATAATATACTTACCAAATTCTTGCAAAAGTATAAGGTATATTAAAATTAAATAATTTTAAATGGACACACTTGGCTAAATATTTGTAGGGTGCACACGTTATACCCAGTGATAAAATTTAAAAGCTTTTCAACCCTATTATCACACGCACGATCCAAAAAACCCTACTTTCCATTATCTTCACAAGTATATTAAGGCTTCTTAAAATTGTATCGCAAAAAGTTTGTTTAATCTCCCAACTGTGACAGGGTTGAAAAACTTTCGTTTAAGCTCCATTACACGGTTGTCAAGCTTGCCGGGCCGACTTTTACTTCTACCACAATAAAATAAGGAGTGGGCTTAACTCAACACCCGTATTACGTATTTCAAGCAGTCTAAAGCGACCTGGAGCGCTATTTTTGAAATTGGGAGTCGCTTTTCGAATGGTTTGCGCAAGCGTTTCCAAAAAGGCACCATACTAATAGGCATTGTATCGCTTACACAGAGCGACTGCCGTTTGACTGCCGCAACCCAAAGGGTTGACCAAAACCAATCCTAGGATAGGTTTAATCAAACGCTAGACGGGGTTCGAGACTCACAGCTTTGCATGCCTTCCGAAGCACGGAATCATCTTACTTTTCGGATAATCAGGTGAATATCTGCCTGCAATATCTTATAACCAGACTGAAAATAACTTTTCACAACGTAGGTATGCTTCTCAATGGAATTGAATCTCCGACCTCTGGATCACAAGGCGTTTGCCTTGTGCCTCTGCATTGCTCCGCTTCCTCGACGAGTTGGGCTGGCTCGAGTGAAAACGCAAAACCAGCCCGCAAAAGGGGAGACAAAGAAAAATGTCGATGCCTCCCTCACGTGCAAGGGGCCTAAATGAAGAGCCTAGGCGCGGAAAAATGCCCACGGAACCAGGTGAACCAGGTGAACAGGGCAAGGTAAATAAAAGCTAGTAAAAAAATATTTATTTAATCATAATCATAATAATTTATTCATCACTAACATATTGCATAAGATAACAAATGTCGGTGCAGTATTACATGTACCCAGTTTGGGTGTGGCGATACAATTATCAGAACTATTTAATTTACATCGATTTAATATGAAATATAAAAATATATGATTGTTAATATAAAGTATAAATCGTAAATAAAAGTACCTATTTTGTTAATATGCATTCGAAAATAACTAATTACATATGCTAAGTCGAAATTTTAAGTTGTCCAAGGTAGTCAAACAATATCTATAACTATGCAGTCACATTTTTAAAATTAACTAGTCATAGAACAAGGGATTGAGAACGGGTGTTTACTGTAGGTAGGTAAGTAGATGTTTACGCGAGTATGCGTTTATCATTTAGATATTCATTTATTGTATAATATGTTTATTTATTAATTTAATCTTTATTTATTTATTTAATCTTCATTTTCCATCAAATACAAATTGTACAGAACAATAGGCGAACTTAACGCTAAAAGCGTTGTCTACCAGTCAACCTTTGGGTTAAACCTAGTTGCACATGTGTTGATATTGCGATTTTACAGTAATTTTACCTATTCGTGATATCTGATCGAAGATATTGAACTAAGTCACAAAAAACGACACAAATTCATAAATGATACTTAGTGTACCGTCCCTTTTGAGACTGCCCTTCAACCCTCCACACATGTCAATTCTTGCTATTACCGACCTTGGTCACCCTTGGTGCTTGACATCGATTTGATAATCGCTCACGTGAGGCTAACAATAGTACCTATTGTTATGATGATTTATTACGAAACTACTATTTTAGCCGTGTGGTTCCCGGCAGAGTAGAATCCATCAAAATAAATAAATAAAAAAATTAATCCATTAAATCCTCTCCAAGTCATCCCGTGGATGTCGTAGACTTAGAAAATACAAGCTAAACAAAGCTTGTATTTGGAAACATCAGTGAGACCTCTCTAACCTGTCTGGCCAGCGTGGAGGGTGTAGGCCAAATCCTCTGACTGCTCTGGCTAATATATGGCTCTGGTAGTACAGAAAGGGTCGTGCTCTCGCAGTGGAGACTAAAAAAGGCCTGATGATGATGATTACGATACTTTAGCCTTTGTTTGTTTATTTACTCGATATACTTGTACAGTTGTTTTTGTTGTTAAAACTAATAATAATAACAAAAAGAATCACTTTATTAACATACTAGCTGTGCCCGCGACTTCGTTCGCGTGGTTGTCGGAACGTAATGTTATATAGCCTAAAGCCTTCCTCTATAAATGGACTACCCAACAAAAAAAGAATTTTTCAAATCGGACCATTAGTTCCTGAGATTAGCGCGCTTAAACAAACAAACAAACAAACTCTTCCGCTTTATAATATTAGTATAGATTTTTCAAAATCTGTAAATAATCACGCAACTGATTTTGCAGCAAAGGAAAATATACTTACAAGTTTGTAACCTTCGTAGGTTACAAACCTGTAAGTATATATTTTTTTTTTTTAAATTTACTTTATTCTCTTTGTAGCTTACAAAACTGTCTTATAAGTGTTGTTAAAGCCTCATTGTGTTTGTGAGCTACGTATGTCCGACAGCTGCATAATAACCTGCACCTGTGACGGTAACCATTTTCTATTTTCGAGAAATGGTCAGTCGTTATGTGATTTATCGGCTTCGTTAATGTGATTTAAATAACTGACACCAAGGACATAGTTACCTTGCTGCGAGGGAAGGTAATGGGAATGCATTTATATTTTAACAAGTGGCCCGCCCGGCTTCTTACGAGTATATTGGACGAACTTACAAAGTGAAGTTCGGTCGAAAGTTTGTGAGCAGCATAATTAATTTATCAATTAAATGGCAATGACAATAACAATACACTGACACTGTATACAGAGAATACATACAATAATAGTTGTACAAAGGCATTATGCTTATCTCAAAAGAGATCTCTTCCAGTAGGCCTGTGATAGGAGAAATTTATAGGTATTTTTATGAAAGGCATACAGGCGTGTTCATAGAATTAAGGAAGAAAAATAAATTAACATTACATGAAACTACACAAACTACCAATAAACATATATATACATGTTACATAAAAACTTAAATAAATACATTTATGTCTATTTAGAAATAGCTATTTAAATTACAACTAAGATGATTCCGATAAATATAGATCTTTTACTCGTCTTTTCAACACATCTTAATTTAGGTCCACGTATGGTTGTAATGAGTGCCATAGTCTGACTTTACTGATTTGAAGCGATTTATACAGGCTGACTTTTTATCTACCAGCCAAATTTTTGGAGTAAGTTCAGTCGATGATACTGAACTACTTTCCATAAAAGCAATTAATGAAAAACGATAAAAAATTTCACCTTCCCATACAGATTGGCGCGCTCAGCCCAACTAATTTTGTATGGGAGGACGAAAAATTTTTATCTATTTTCAATACACTTTTTTTATAGAAAGTAGTTCAGTATCATGGACTGAACTTGCTCCAAAAATTTGACTGGTGGATAAAAAGTCACCCTGTATAAACCTTCCTCTTGAATAGTCTATTGATGGAAACCGCATTAAAATCCGTTGCTTTATAGTGAAAAATCTAAGCGTACCTACATACATACCTACGAGCAGGGTTAGGGAAATAAGGTTGACCTAACCGAAATAATCTGTTATTAACCCAATGTTAACAAAATTGGAAATTGGGTTGACATATATTTTGAGTTAACCTAAATAGCCTGTTATCAGGATAATTGCGGTTAACCTTAACCGAATCAATATTTACATTTCTGTATGTTACTACACGTTATTCATTCACACGTTTTTACAATAGCGCTTGCACGACGCACTACTTGGCTGTGCAACGCCAAAAACCTAGATTAACCTTTCAGATAACGGTTACTGTGGTTACTGATAACCCTTATTGTATGGGTTATCCGAATCAATCGGTAACCATTTATAAAGAGTTGCCGTTATGCATGGGTTTTTCGATCCCTGCGTCGCGACTTTGTCTTAAACTATAAATAAATAATATAAATAAAATTAATATATAGTAAGTTTCTTACATCACGGATTAAACTTGCATTATTTTTCCACTGATAAGTAAATTTTCTTTTATGAATATCACACACAGTATTTTACTAACAGGCCAAGCAAGCGAGATATTCGTAAATTGTTATTGAATGAAACCTATGTCGTTTTGTCTTATACATATATACGTATATATAGATAGCCTAGCCCTAATTATATAACTATATTTCAATGTGTTCATTTTTTATAGTAAAAAAGTTACCCGCTGGCTATATGATTCTTTTCATACATACATACTATCACGCCTGTTTCCCACAGGGGTAGGCAGAGACTATGGACCTCGACTTGCTACGATCTTGACAGACATCTTTCGCTTCATCTACACTCATCAAACACTTCATACATGCCCTTCGGTTTCGTGTACTTCTTACCTCTCCCTTTTTCAGAACGTCTGCAATCTGATCGCAGAACGTTCGCCGAGGTGATTCTTTTCAAAAGCGTATAATTTAGAAGATAAGACGGAATAAATTCCAGTTGTGTCACCCATCGATATCCCTAATTATATAGATCCATTTCATGTAAAAACCTTTCACAAAATAATAAGTGTTTCCGCTAAGTATAGACACACTTGCAATTGATACAGGAATGTGATATACAAAGTAACAGGTTCCTCCTAAATTTTATCGCATTTTTATGGATCTATTAAATATAATAACCCCATTTTAAAACCTCAACGATATGTGTAGATATCTTTACGCATATATGTAACTTGTATAAAGGAATTAAACTTGAGTTGCTCACGTACTCTCATAAAAAGGGAGTGGCGGTACCGTGCACCCAGGTCATAACTACGGCTGTCTGCAAGCCGACCTGCATTCGTAAATAAACCTCTTTACTAGCTTTATTCTTAGACGCCGATAATCTAATGCAGACTCTAGAACTGTTGACGAGTTCCGTATAGAAAAAAAATATACGAGGCATTCCTTAGTAAGTACTAGTAGTGTGGGGGAAACTATTTTTAAAAGTTTGTTTTTAAAAGATGACCGGGTCATAAATAAATTATTTGGTGTTAAGATAATAAAACGTCATAAAATAGTGACACTTTCATTGATCATATACATTTTCAACGTGATTTTAGATTTTTTAAGCAGGTAATCTGATATTAAGAGCGCTATTTGTCTCCCAATATCTATGACGTCACTGTTTTGTATTTCATACAAATCTCATAGAGTGTCTGATTTGACTTATTGTCATCTAGCGGATTAAATCTGCGGGTTCCCTGGATCTCCTTAACAAATATAAAGATTGAATTATTAATTACTAGCTGTGTCCGCGACTTCATCCGTGTGTACTTAGATTTGGGATTTTTTTTGTGCAGAACCCTAATTCTTTTTCGTAGTAATTATGGCAGATATTAGCCCAAATACAGAGAGACAGACAAAATTTTCATACATTGTGTTTTTGTTACCAGTAGATTGTGTTATAAAAAGAATTAAATGTCTGGAATATAAATGTATAAGTCAAAAATATTTACTTTGAGAAAGGTAGGTAAGTAGTTCTTGCGTTTTTTTTTTTTTTTTTTTTTCATTTATTTATATCCAAAAATAACAATAATTACAATTATATGCACCCATAAACCACGAAGGTTTGTCCGGAAGCATATTTTTAGAGTGTCCTTTATTTTATCCCAATTAAATTACTGTTGACAGTACCATGCGAATATAATTTTTGACGACCGCTATGGTCTAGTGGTCATCATGCCAGGCTGTCACGCCGTAGGTCCCGGATTCGATCACCGGTCAGGTTAAGATGGATAATGATCTTTTCCAGATTGACCTGGGTCTTGGATGATCATCTATATACCTAAGTATTTGTTATAAAATATAGTATCGTTGAGTTAGTATCCCGTAACATTAAGTCTCGAACTTTAGGGCTAGCTCAATCTGTGTGTTTTGTCTGTATATATTTATTTATATATCTATTAGAATACAGGCAAAAATTGGTAGTGTTAACAATAAAACTTTTCAATACATTTAGACACAAAATTAATGATTGGCTTTGCATATCGTTGATTGATTTTACCTCAAGCCATTTTCTTACTATTTGAACAAAACATAAAAAGCTTTACAAATCGCCGGCTCAATCTTGCTAGGCATACTTCAATTCAATCTTGAGTTTTGGCGTGTTGCAAGAAAGTTGATTTTTGATTGGAGAATTCTTTACATTATTTAGAGTTCACATGTCACCTTCAGTCGATCGCTTAGAGGGCCATGAAATATGTAAGGCAGACCTCGACTTTGGCCTCCGTTTATCGAGGGTAGGCCGACGAAAGTTTTCCGCCTAGAAAGATGCAAACAGTTTTCTTTGCGAGGCAGTCAAAGTAATTTATCAATAAAAATTGACCTACCAATAGAACTGTATGAACTGGATGAAAATTCCCAGTAGTTCTACTGGTAGGTCTATTGGGACAAAAACTCTCAGTAGTCCTATTGGTAGGACAAACTTGGTAGGACTACCGGGAAAAGCTCAAGTTTTTCACCCGACGTTATTTTATTGGATAGATTTTATTTTTATTAGATAACACAAAGTCGCCGTGTGGTGACGGCAGAGTAGAATACAATTTGTCACCACCCCTTTCCCCTCCCACGGGTGACGTAAGAGGCGACTTAGGTACGGGCAGCATCGTACTCTATGCAAAGACTTTATACTCGTACCATCTATTGCGATCACTGCCCAGCGTGGTGATAATGGGCAAATCCTTCCTTTAATGGGAGAGGTCTTTAGTCCTGGAGTGGATTGTTACATGCTGATAAAGAACACAAAGATGACGGAAAGGTTAAACAAAGGAAAAAGCTGTTTATATTGAGTAAAGTTTGTTCATTAAATTCTAAATACGAAGTACCTAATTACCTATACGTAATCTGTGATTCTATTATGTCTCCGGGCCGTGACGAAACTCTATACAAAAAAGAACCTATTTTATAAAATGACAGTTTTTTGACCAAGCGAGCGAAGCGAGCGAGGGCTATAATTCAAGTTGGGGAAAAAATACATTGTTTGTATGTATGTATGTTGGTTCCGCGATAACTGCCGAATCGATGGTCCGATTTTGATGAAATTTGGTAGGCATGTAGAAAATATCAATAGAATTTTCAAGTTCGTTGGGCATCAAAATCGGTTCAGAAGTTTTTGAAAAATTAATAAAAATTCGCGAGGTCTAAGTTCGCGGCGAACTACTAGTTTAAAGATATGTTACATAAATCTTATTATTTTATAAATATTTTTTGTTAGGTACTGAAAGAAATAGAGGTATATATCAATTTGTATTCGTAGCCACTTGTGATACACGTACTATCAATCAATAAATATAGAAATAATTGGTACCTACAACGTCAAAAAGTAATTGAATTTTATTCGAAAATCCAATCAAAAGAAAAAATATTCGTTAGCGTTGAATGAGATCGCTTTGTGATTTGGGTAATCGAAAATACTTATTTTAAGGATTTACGACGCCCGAACCATTTGATTCATTTTGTGGATTACAAACATGAATATTTTTTCATTATTGGTCCACTTTATTTTGGCTTTAGGAAAAATTTCTGGATCTAATTTATATATTTAAATAGGGTCGATAGGAAATTAGGTCCCACGCTCGATAGGCAGTTAGATAATAAAAGCCATAGAAAGTTGTCTATTTAAAAAAAAAGTTTATTTAAAAAAATATGCAAAAAATGTCCATTCCCCTTACATCCGACACTGAGCCTAAACTTAAAAAAAATATCAGATAAAAAGTTTTGCCTATTACAGAAAAATCTATATACTTATAGATCCTATTATTATAAATGAGTAATTCTTATTAACTAAACTTGGTCCAAAAATTTAGCTGGTGTTTAAAAAGTCAACCTGTATAAAGAAAACATGCATTGCTACAGTTCGTTCCAGTCACTATTTGACGATTTAAAAAATTTATGGGTAAACTTTTACTATATCCATGACATAGTAAAGCTAACTGTCCTACTTTACTTGTAGCTGGTTGGCTAGCAGATCAATTACTTCGACTGGTAAAAACACAGTGCACTGAAAATGATGAATGAAAATGGAACATTTTTATTTCACGAAAGGCCGTTCTTTTTACATGACAATACTTTTACAAAATAATTTCGAGTTTAATTACAGTCGTTTAATCTATGAAGAGTAATTGCGGAGTGTTATGCTTGTGTCACCTACACGAAGCTTCAGCCTCGTTTTTTTTTTCATTTTCAGTTTTGTTTTCATACGACAAAATCCGAAAATTATATTGATGACCGAAGTTCGAAGTGGATAAGAATTTTAACAAGATTAAAAAATTAAAAATTTAAAAAACTAAAACCCGACTACGAAATTTCTTGCTAAAAAGTATGTTTATCCAGTTTATTTTATTTTAGTTTATTGCAAGCATAGCATGGCAAATATGTACGTAACAGCTAATGATGTATATATTTTTGGAATATGCTATTTAAGTATTTGATACCAAACACCGTATGACTGAATTTATTATATTTTTGAGGTCATTACTTTTTGACCTATAGAGGGCGCCATATTGAATTTAGTATAACGTCTTTCTCTCCCAATCAAAAATCATCTTATCATCGTACTTCAATCATAAGGAACTTGTGTGCCAATTTTCGTCGAAATCGGTTGAAAATGGACAAAAGCATTTTTGGAATCTTGGAAACTAAGATGCTTCGCTTGCTCGGTCAATTAAAAGTCATCATCTTGTCGCTATCAATATTAAAAATAAAACGCAGGCTAGCTTTATTATTTGGCTTAAACCATTATCCGCCTTACATAAAATACATCCCTACGTTTCACCTTCTCTTTCGTCACTGTCACCTTCATGTGGGTAAATAATGGCTTAAGGCCCAGTCAGTTCAGAGCCAAGAATACTGTGAGTGTTTTTGAAAAATCACTGTAATTAAACGACTACAGTTTATTTCTCAAAAAAATTACAAAGGAATCTTCAGGCTTTTCTACAGACACCTACAATATCCAAAACACGACGGAGCATTTTTGACTTGATAGAAAAAATCACAAACATGCCTCTAAACTTGCCTAAATTTACCTTTAAAAAAATATTACTACTCTATACAATCACCTTTTTATATGAAAATTATACCAAAAAATGTATAATATGAATATCTAGTCGATTTTGCTACAAAACAAAATTATAAATATAATACAAAAAAATTATATATATTATAAAATGATATCCGCAATTATGTTTTTTCAAATAAATTATAAATACTTTCGGTAAACAATATGGTTTTTTTATTATTTAATTTCAAAGTCCTTTCTCTGCCGTGAGACACCCTGCATAAATTACTAGTTAATTTTGCTACACAAAAATTTTTTTTTGAGAAATAAAGTGTAGTAGTTTATTTACAGTGATTTTTCAAAAACACTCACAGTATTCTTGGCTCTGAACTGACGGGGCTTTAAAGCAAGTTCTCAATTTAGGAGTTTTATAATAAGACGGTGTGTGACAAAGTAAAGTAAGTGTGACTTAGTCCAATTTAACCCCAATAAAACACAAGTTTGTGCGTTCACCGCTAAAAAAATGTCCCTTTGTCGTATCTCCCTCGTTTCAGGGCGCTTCCCTCAATATACAACCGAGGATCGGAATTCTCGGCGTCGAGATTTCAAGCGACGTTCAATTTCGCGGTCATCTAAATGACAAGGCTAAGTTGGCTTCTAAAAAAATTGGTATCCTCGGTAGAGCAAGGCGATACTTCACACCGGCACATCGCCTTCAGCTGTATAAGGCACAAGTTAGGCCGCATATGGAATATTGTTCCCATCTCTGGGCCGGGACACCTAAATACCAACTTCTTCCTTTTGACCGTATTCAAAATCGCGCAACTCGTATAATCGATGATGAGACTCTCGTCAGCCGTCTCGATCCTCTGGCTCTACGTAGGGATGTTGCATCCTTGTGCATTTTTTATCGCATTTATCATGGGGAATGTTCTGAAGAATTGTTCGACCTAATACCTGCTGCAAAATTTCACCACTACACCACCCGCCTGAAATTAAAATACCATCCACACCACCTGGATAGTTGGCAATCAACCACCGTACGTTTTAAAAGGAACTTCCTGCCACGAACGACTGAACTGTGGAATCAACTTCCTGCAGTGGTGTTCCCGAACCGATACGACATTGAAACCTTCAAAAAACGAGTCTATATCTTCCTGAAAGGCCGGTAACGCTCTTGTTACACCCCTGGTGTTGCAGTTGTCCATGGACAGTGGTGATCACTTACCATCAGGTGACCCGCTTGTTCGTTTGCCGCCCTATAACATAAAAAAAAAAAGTTGACATTCCAAATAATATGCCTCTTCTTTCTAGAAAGGCTATAAAACAAGGCTTATTTATATTTGGGATCACGAGCTACGGCACGTATTACTCGTAAATAATATTAGTTATAAAATTGACATATTGAGGGGTATTAAACTGTAGCGTCGACCACTATTAGTACTTATTTTAGGGCGAATCGATCGCTCGTAAATGCATTTATTCCTGAAAACGAATAGCCTGTGACATGTACAAGGTTTACGAGTAAATATATTACGTGAGTTAGATCAATAACAGCGCGGTCAATTAGTGAATTGACTTATTTTAATTTATATTTTAGCGTGTAAATCTGATGTTTGCCGGCAGTACCGATGTGTATGTCAATTGTCACCCTGACAAAGAGCAAATTATACAGAGAGGTTAATACCGCTTATTTAAGTTAACATTGATATTTATAATATGATAATTATAATATAATAATTATTGTAGATAGAAGTAATTGGAACCGAAAAGGGGAGGCTTTTGCCCAACTATGGGACATAAATGGCTATTAAAAAAAAATAAAAAATATGCCTATACTTAATTTCTATATATTATATAATTATAATTAATTTCTTGATAATTAAAAAAAGAATAGTAGAAGTCTCTATGATTAAAATAACTAGTATCCACGGTAATTTTATCTTGAGTTGATCTTAAGTAAAGGAACACTTGGGTAACCCTTTCCTGTCTAGAGGCAAATCAGTCATTTCTATTGTTAGTGTAGTAAGTAGTTATAATAGTAGTCATTAAATATTAGATACCTTAAAAAATATACAAATTTTACATAGAATACACGAAAGATGAAGTGGTGGTGGTCTTTTGTTGAGTACTGTACCAGGCCTGTGTCACTCCTCGTTTAGGTATTGAAAATGTACCTACATTATTACTATGCGCTCAGGCGGCCCCTCCGGGTGCTAAATTCAGTTATACGAATCGTTTGTCCAGAGTAATAAGAATGAAATTGGCTTGCAATGGATGTCTGGGTATCTATGCGAAAAAGTGCTGAGTTCTGACGTGAGCTAAATTAAACCATATCGCTAGCCACATTGAGTAGATATTTCTTTGAATTTCTTTGCTGAGTGAGACTTTTGTACGTTGGTATTATTTATTCTGTGACTGTACTTCATTCATAATTCTACGCGAGTGACGTGTCAAACCAATGAAACTTTTAGAAAGTCAGCTCGTCTGTGTCAACACATTAGTGAATTTCTACCTTACGTCTTAATTGAATCACAATCACGCTAGAGTGGGGTTTGGGTCTTGCTAGGTAAATACGTGATAGTGTGTGTATATCTAAATTGAATTTAATAAGTTATTAATGAAACCTAATGAGAAAACGAAGCAAATACCCAAAAAAATCGTTCAGTAAGCGCCTTGACATTTAGAAATACCGTTAATTGTGTTTGTGCGTAGTTATCGGCGAAACTCCATAAACTATGAATGTTCTGACAACCCGAGCCAACCATCTTATTACTTATTTACTAAATAGTAGGTATGATTACATCATTGATATAGAATACACCTAATATAGACCAGCAGCTATCTTTAACATTGGCTCCTGTTCTATTTTTGAATAAATGGCGGCGTGAATTTTCCATACGTATTTAATTATCAAACATTGAAATCTGATTATTTACTTATGGAAATACATTTCTTGACACCTTGCCGTGTTCCAAAGGCATTTGTAATAATGTTTACCATGTCGTATGGTTTTCGATTATAAACTGTCGAAAGTACTAGGCGTTTATGAGCTAGCAAGCGACTAAGTAGAGTTTATGGAGATAGAGTCTACAATCACTGAATTAATAATACTAACAGCAAAGAAATTCAAAGAAATATCTACTCAATGTGGCTATATGGTTTAATTAAGCTCACGTTATAACTCAGCACCTTTTCGTATAGATACCTAGACATCCATTGCAAGCCAATTTCATTCTTATTACTCTGGACAAACGATTCGTATAACTGAATTTAGCACCCGGAGGGGCCGCTGCGCTCATAGTAATAATGTAGGTACATTTTCGATACCTAAACGGGGAGTGACACAGGCCTGCTACAATTGAACGGGACAAAACAGTGATATGTGGTGTCTCCTCTAATTTTACATAATAGCTCTTTGGTTTGGATCAGAGTATTTTCTCTACACATGTAGTTACGGGTTTGTAGAACAATACTCCACATTTGGTGAGGCTTTATTGTTTTTCTTGTCTGTAATGAGTGGCCAACACTGGTGTCAGATTGTTTCAAACTACCTAAACGCATCTGAATTGGTTTGATGACTGCCATCTAATGATGACAGTCAAAATCTTACAACTTAAGGCCGTACCTGAATTTTCCGGGGTCCAGTGCTGCCCCCATTTTAAATAAATCATTTCAAAGAAAACGGAGACATCATTTCATCATTGCTGCTACCAAGTCCTAGATAATCCTTTAGAGTATTTTATGAACCACTGTTGAGAACGTTAAGCTTTTCTACGCACATTTGCGAAAAACGGCCACTTTTGGCAAATGTGCGTAGTAAAGCTTAACGTTCTCATTATAAACTGTAAACAGTAGTTCATAAAATAGATTGAAAGGCTATCTAGGATTTGGTAGTTGCAAAATTTTAAATATTATCTCCGTTTTCTTTGAAAATATTAATTTAAATGGGGGCAGCACTGGACCCCGGAAAATTTAGGTACGGCCTTAACGTACTTTTCGAAGTAAAGAGCTCAAGTTATGTTGTGCTTTTGTGGTCACTAATCCAAGAATAAAAATTCAACGGAAACAAGAGCCATTTTACTTAACAGCCATTTAAAAATTAAATGCCAAGAACATTTTACTTCCGCGTAATTTTTAGTGAAAACCGATATCTCCAGAGCAGAAAACTCAGAACGGCGATCAAATTCAGTTCTTGAAATTCTATCCCAATTTGCTTTTGTAAAGACTAAATGTTAAATTCATTTTTAGGGTTCCGTAGCCAAAGGCAAAAAACGGAACCCTTATGGATTCGTCATGTCTGTCTGTTTGTCCGTATGTCACAGCCACTTTTTTCCGAAACTATAAGAACTATACTGTTGAAACTTGGTAAGTAGATGTATTCTGTAAACCTCATTAAGACTTTCACACAAAAATAGAAAAAAAAAACAATAAATTTTGGGGGTTTTCCATACTTAGAACTGAAACTCATTTTTTTTTTTCATCAAACCCATACTTGTGTGGTATATATGGATAGGTCTTTAAAAATGATATTGAGGTTTCTAATATCATTTTTCTCTAAACTGAATACTTTGCGTGAGAGACACTTCCAAAGTGGTAAAATGTGTGTGTCCCCCGTAACTTCTAAAATAAGAGAATGATAAAACTAAAAATAATATATGATGTACATTACTATGCAAACTTCCACCGAAAATTGGTTTGAACGAGATCTAGAAAGTAGATTTTTTAACACGTCATAAATCGTAAACCACAATTTACCTTTAGAACTTTTATATTATGTTACTTGCTGCTACGGAACCCTTCATGGGCGAGTCCGACTCGCACTTGGCCGATTTTTCTAAAAGTATCATACCAAATCCATTAGCGGCTCTGTTATCCAGAGCGCATTCTTTTTGGATAGAGAAAATGGGTCAGCGAAGATGACGAAAATAGTTAAATAGTGACGCGCTTACTTTATAAATAGAAAATTATTTATTTAGTTACTTATTGACCAAGCGAGTGAAGTTTTTCAGTTTCGGGATTGGCCCAAAATGCTTGAGTCCGTCTCTCTGTTGCCGCATACAGGTCGCATTTTTCAACCAATTTTTGGCGAAAATTGGCACAAAAGTTCCTTATGTATCCTAACTTCCGAACTGTGTAACTGTAAGTGAGTTTGTATATTTGTTTGTTTGTTAACTCTTCACGCTTTATCTACTGAACCAATCTTCTTGAAAATTCGCATACACATAGTTAGGAGTACTGAGAAGGACATAGGGTACCTTTCATTCCGGAAAAATGTAATGTTGCCGTGGGATACGCGAGCGACGCCGCGGGCAAAAGCTAGTATTTAAATATTTTGTCCATCGCGATTTTTGATTGGTGAAGAAATAGGGTGGAAAAGGGGGGAACTGTACTGTAGCGTTTTTGATTGACAGATTTCAATCAAATTTGAGAGGCACACTAAGGAATTCACTTTACAAAAAAAATTACAAAGAAAATTTCAACAGCTCGCGAGGTCTGCTGTTCTCACAGAACTACGAGTACTAGTATTAGATATACCCCATGAGTATTAGGTAAAATAAGTAAGTAGAAAATATAACGTCTAATAAAATATACTGAAACTATTTTAAGGGTGAATTCAGCCCATGATACTGAACAACTTTTCCCAAGGAACATATATCGAAATATAAAAAATATTTTTTGGGTTTCCATACAAACTTCGATCAGCTGACCGGTCAACTCGTATGGGAGGCCAAAAAATATTTATATTATTTGGCCATATATTTCGATATATGTTCCTTAGGGAAAGTCGATTAGTATCATGGACTGAATCCACCTTTAAAATAGTTTCAGTATATTTTGTTTGACCCTGTATTTAAAGAACATGAAACATGTCTACGCGTTCATATTAACAAAGTGGTCATTCATCGTGTCGTGTCTCAATAAAACTATAAATGGACAGACAATTTCATCACTAAAAGTGAATTCCACTTCTCATATCTAAGCTGATCGACATGTAACATTCGGTGCGTATTGGGGATAGGTTTTTCAAAGAAGTACTTACTTTACATGTAAGCGATTCCAGCGAAGCTGGAACATCATTTGGCAGCAACAAACATAAATATATATATACTGGGACTAACAAAATATACTGAAACTATTTTAAGGGTGCATTCAGTCCATGATACTGAACAACTTTCCCCAAGGAACATATACCGAAATTTGAAAAATAATTTTTGACCTCCCATACAAGTTGACCGATCAGCTGATCCGAGTTTGTAGGGAAATCGAAAAATTACTTTTCATATTTCGACATATGTTCCTTGGGGAAAGTTGTTCAGTATTATGGACTGAATTCACCCTTAAAATAGTTTCAGTATATTTTGTTAGACGTTATATATAACGTTATATATTAATTATTATATAATTAATATGAAAAACAATTTTTCGCTTTCCATACAAACTCAGATCAGCTGATCGGTCAACTTATATGGGAGGCTAAAAATTTTTTTTTATTTCGATATATGTTCCTTAGGGAAAGTTGTTCAGTACCATGGACTGAATCCACCCTTAAAATAGTTTCAGTATATTTTGTTAGTCCCTGTATATATATATATATATTTATGTTTGTTGCTGCCAATTGATGTTCCAGAAAAAGCAGCTGATTTAAAATGGGACTGGGCGGGGCATGTAGTCAAGACCAATGGCCAAAAGGGTTACCATTTGGATCCCAAATGCGCCCTAGGACACGTTGGTCTGGCAACCAAGCTATATTAATAATAAAAACAACAAATTGTAGGTATATAATATTACTTTGAAGCTACGATCAAATAATTGTGGTGATCGTTTAATACGTAATTACTTTTCTACCTAATTATAAGCTTAAATTTCGTATACACCGCGAGGCCGTGGCCGGGGGGCCACGTCGCCCACGTCTATCTACGCCACTGGATGTTATAAACTCACTTCTGTTCAAGGCTTTCCCTGATATTGGGTATAATTAATAGGTATTTCTATCTTATTTTTTGTTGGAACATTTTTACATGCACCAACAAAAGATCACAGACTGCCGCGGCAGCAAACATTCAATGAATCTTGTCTAGTAATAAGACAATTACTAGTAGGACCATAGTCTATAAAATATTATGTAAAAAACGAAAATGAAAACGTTGGTTAATATTTAAATTTGAAAGTATCTAATACTGGATACTAGGCTATAATAATAGCAGCCGTTACACTGTCATTTAATCTATCTACAATTTCTTAGTATCGCCCAAATTATATCAATTTACACGTAAAGTACTCGTAGTTACTGCATAAGCAGTTACTTATGCTGTAACTACCTACTGCTAGCATTTTTAAAATATGCTATATTTTTATTAATAAATACGACTCTTGCCTCAAATATAAATATTTTGAGTCGACAACAACACATCACTAGTGATTAGGCCGTCGTGCGAATTACATCGTCGACTGGATGACAGTTCTTACTTCCCTAATCATTTTCCATAACCGTAATGGAGTCTGCGATTCTTTAGTGCCAATTTATGACCTGGGCGTGCCAGATAGTCTGAAGTAGATAAAATTATGATAACGACGAATGCGCACTCGCATATGACTTAGTTTAGTTCTTTTCTTTTTATAAGAAGTTATAAAGATATAGATACACTTTTATCATGTAGTGGGTACAAACTTTAAATTTTATTCTACCAGAACGTTGCCACTTTTACGCCTTCCTTCGAGGCAGAGTACCTAAAGGTCATGCATGGTACAGCTGGTGGGGCACAAAGGGCATAAAAGGAGGTGCTGCAAGGTCTGGTCGTCGGGCCCGCACTCGCACTGTGCCAATTGCAAGGTATATTAACATGATTATATAGGTACTTAATTACCTAACCTACTGTAAGCAACATCAATTGTTCCCTGAGGACTTTTGAAATCTAAAAAGTATACATATCAGGGGCTCAGGTCCATTTTATTATTTTTTACACACCCAGGCCGACTACAAACTTTTAAAACTCGTAGTGTGATGAAGCTTTTGTTAAACGAGTGCTTTTTTACCGCGGGATATAAACTTTGAAGTGCAAACGCTTTGTTTCAAATTTTAGTGCCAATGTTTTATAAAGTTGGCAGGTTTTATCTTTTAGTGTAAAAATTGCTGTGTATTTTGTGATCCCGAGTCCCGACTGTGTTTTTTTTTCAGTTTTCAGTAGGTAAGTTTTTGTTGTGAGCTAAATATGATGGACTAAAAGTACAAGAGGATTAACATTTACATTACAATTAACATTTACACTTTGAACGTGATTCGATTTTTAGTTTAAATGTTGTAACTACTGTTTCGAAAGAAGGTATTTTCGTAGTGGTGCAGATTAATTTCGGAAAAATGGCGATTTATGCGTTCATTTTATATGACCAAACAAGCCATCTCTGATTTTCGTGAATACCGTCAGCCTTCTTTGTATGATTCTTTTATTTGAAAGGGTAGGTATAGGCACCTTTCAGGTGGTCCCACAAAAAATTTATTTAAATCTAGAAAAAATGAGAAAGTAACTAGAAAAAAATTACATTGAATGAAGTCGGTTTTTTGTTTTGAAAAAATATCAATAATTATGCGTTAGTTGGTCAACAGATCTAGTAATTCGGCATTTTGACAGTCAATAAATGACCAATGAGGAAAAAAATAAATGCATTGAGAATAAACATCTATTTTGTTTGAGAGTGTAAACCGAGGAGAGAGGGGCGAGCAGTTTTAAATTAGACGATCCCTATTTTTTGTCAACTAGGTGACGGGTCATTACTTAGTGTGAAATTTCAGAAGCAATATTTGTTCCGAGGCAGCTTCCAAGAAAGCTAATTGTATTGTATCAAAGGACGGTTTATTAATCTATCTTGTGATCTCTGGTCAAGTTTTGGTGCCTTTGATTTAATGCTTAGTTGAGTTTGACTATTCACAATTAATCAGAATATTGATACTTGGCTGCCTCTGTGGCGACCACTGGTCAAGGCGTTTACCTTGTGATCTGGAGGTCATTGGTTCAAATCCTACTGGGAAGCATACTTTGTGAAAAGTTCTTTCCGGTCTGGTTAGGATATTGCAGGCTTGAACCACCTGATCATCTGAAAATAAAGGTGATTCTGTGCTTCGGAAGGCACGTAAAGCTGTAAGTCCCCAACGCTATCTAGCGTTTGTTCTTTTCTTTCTATCCTAGGATTGGTTCTGGTCTACCAGGGTTGCGAAGGTCAGTCGGCACTCGTTCAGTGAAAAAACCAGTAGCTTCGTCAAATCACCTAGGTTAGGTAGCAAACCGTGGGCTCTGAAGCGTTACCGCTGAGGATGCAACCGGGAATACGCTTGGATGATAATGATTAATCAGAGTATTGATAGTTTTATTTTGGAAAAGCTTAGAAAAGCCTAATTTGATGACAAAAATCTTATTCCAACACACACAATTTCTTCCTCAAGCTTACATCAACCGTAAACTTTCCTATTTAGATAAAATACGATCACTCTGAGTCTGACATATTTTTTGGCTTTTGATGACGCTATAAACAACAATTATGTCTTTATGAAAATGGTTTATTTTACATTACGTAACTTTCTAGTGAAACTTTCACATGTTTATTGATAAGCGCGATAAAGTATTTCGTTTTGTAAATCACTCTGAAGTCATAAAAACATCAGTTTGCAAACATGATAGAACTAAAACCACAGAACATAAATTTCGCAACAATCCATTTAGATTAATCAGAATGTTGTTTATTAGATGCATGATTCGATAGTTAGATAGAGTGCATCGCAAGTAGACTGACTAATAGCCGCTAGATTCATTTAATTACTTAGTCAAACACTACGAGTATTCTAGAGTCATGTTGAAAAGGGAGTGTTGTGCTTAGCACTTAAATTAGGTATTGCGTTTGTTGTGATTGCTTGAATTTTTTTTTCTTTAACGCCCTTTATTTACTGCTAGACTAAAGGTATGTCCCGTTATAGAGAGGATTTCCTCTAATTATCATGCAAGGCAGTTTATCAGATCATAGTAGTTGCACCACCAACCCGCCTGCCTATCGTGCAACAACCTCAGTGTTGCACAAAGGACGTTGCTATCCTTTCTCTGTTAGCTACCTATTTATTATATACTTATTTATTAAACTTTATTACAAAAAATGTAACAGGCGGACTTAAGGCCTAGGGCCTTTTCTACCAGTCAACCTACAGGTGGTGCGGATAAAAGCAAATTTTGGACGATTAGTACAATTCAAATTAGCTATTTGACCATTATTAAACACTAGCTGTGCCCGCGACTTCGTTCGCTTGGTTTTCGGAATGTTATATAGCCTAAAGCCTTCCTCTATAAATGGACTATCCAACAAAAAAAGAATTTTTCAAATCGGACCATTAGTTCCTGAGATTAGCGCGTTCAAACAAACAAACAAACAAACAAACAAACAAACAAACAAACAAACAAACAAACAAACAAACAAACAAACAAACAAACAAACAAACAAACTCTTCCGCTTTATAATATTAGTATAGATTTACCTAAGACACATATTCATATATACTTTCTTATACATTCATACATAGACAACTATAATATATAAATGCATAAACCACATAAATATACTACTAATAAATAACCACATAAATATAATACTCTATGACCATTTGTGAAGATAATGAGCGCGCACAGCACTCTTAAATACTTCCCTTCTCCTTATCCTTATATAGTCACCTCTTGCACCACCTAAGGGAGAGGAAAGCTACTCTGCCGTTACACAAGGCGCACAATTTCCAGGACATGTCAAAGTACTGCGAATATCAAAGATAACTCCAATTTTGTTCACAACTTGATAAAATTTAGTATGCAGGTATTTAGTATATATTTATTAAATGAAAGATACCTACATGAGACAAATGGGGATGAGTGAGTTCGAACATGAGCCAAGATTGTCAAATTGTCTAAAATAAGAGAGAATGCGAATTCACTGTATCATCTAACTTTCTAATATAATCCACGAAAAACTTATTAAAAATACAACCAAAACATAACACTTTAATAAATTACTTAAAACTCAAATTTTCTGAAAATGTGTTTTTCTCGGCACTCGTAGTATAATTTTCATCGCGCTGGCATCATTCCAGTTCTGCCGAGTTACTCGGGTGCCGGCTAACCTGTGATTAAAACGACTCCTCAGCACTGTTTTATGAGCAACTGAGGTGCCGTTTTATATTTATCGATGTTTTTATTATGTAAAGACCACCTGTGACTAATAATAAATTATAGGGAGCATATTTTTCTGATTTTTAAGGTTCCGTACCTCAAAAGGTAAGAACCCTAATAGGATAACTCACTTATCTGTGCATTGGTCTAAGCTGTCACTGTCACAGTAAATTGCTATGAACCTGGACCGATTGAGTTGATATTTAGTACACTTATGTAAGTTAGTGATCCAAAGACGAACGTGTAACGTAAATTAATGAATTTTAAATATAGGGGCCCCTTTTGGGGGTAAAATTGTTCAGTATCATTATCTGAATCTACCCTTAAAACAGTTTCAGTATATTTTTGAACATGTTATACCTTTAAGGCGAAGATATAGGCAAATGACCTTGAAGTGGCGCCCTCATTTGAAATAAATTGTTAACTCGTAAATATGGAGATAATTTCCATATTGCTCTTCGTCATGCACTAGATAGCCCTTTAAATTATTTATGAACCACCGTTGAAAGTATTTACATTAGTCCGTCTAGCTTTAAAACTTGCCTCCGCCAAAAGTGGCCACGGCAAGTTTTAAAGCTAGAAGGATCACCAATAATAGTTTCAACGGCAGTTCATAAAATAATTTAAAGGGCTATCTAGTGCATGACGAAGAGCAATATGGAAATTATCACCATATTTACGAGTTAACAATTTATTTCACACTTCAAGGTCATCTTAAGTAAGTTAGTGATCCAAAGACGAACGTGTAATGTAAATTAATGAATTTTAAATATAGGGGCCCCTATTTGGGGGTAAAGTTGTTCAGTATCATTATCTGAATCTACCCTTAAAACAGTTTCAGTATATTTTTGAACATGTTATACCTTTAAGTAAGTTTTAATGGAGGTACCCGAGCTGTAATTTCGCTCATACTCAATTCAATATAATATAGGATAGTTCAAAGTGATTTCATAACACTGTATTTGGGACAATAGATTACCAATAATCTGTCCATGTCATTCAGTTACAGATAAGTTGGTAATGCCACTGTCATAGCTGTACTATGTTACGTTATCGTGTGTCTCCAAGCCAGCCATGTCTGGCATTAATTGAAGCTAAACTTAAGGAAGGACAAAGACCTTTGGAAGATGTTTACATCCAGCAACTTTGAGATATAAATTGTTTGAAGTTTGTGTATGGCATTAAAATTATTTTTTATCTTCATTTATTAATAAATTACTTTTTATATCACATACCTATAATCTATATAGTGAAGACAATGTAATTGCTTTGGATACCGACAATAACAAGATTGATAGAAAACGGTAATAAGATAAACGGGCAAGTGCGAGTCGGACTCGTACATGAAAGGTTCCGTACCACCGTACAATGTTTTAAAACGCTAAAAAAACACGTTTTTTGTATGACGACCCCCTTTAATTTTTAACTTTTTTATTTTCAGTATTTGTTGGTATAGCGGCCATAGTAATACCTACATAATCTGTAAAAAATTCAAGTATCTAGTTAATGCCATTATAAAGATCTAGTTAAAAACGCTGAAAAAAACACGTTTCTTGTATGACGATCCCCTTTAATTTTTACCTTTTTTTAATTTTAAATTTTGTTGTTATAGCGGTCACAGTAATACATAATCGGTGAACATTTCAAGTGTCTAGCTATTACGGTTCAAGAGATAGAGCAGACGGACAGACGGACAGACGGACAGACGGACAGACGGACAGACGGACAGACGGACAGACGGACAGACGGACAGACGGACAGACGGACAGACGGACAGACGGACAGACGGACAGACGGACAGACGGACAGACGGACAGACGGACAGACGGACAGACGGACAGACGGACAGACGGACAGACGGACAGACGGACAGACGGACAGACGGACAGACGGACAGACGGACAGACGGACAGACGGACAGACGGACAGACGGACAGACGGACAGACGGACAGACGGACAGACGGACAGACGGACAGACGGACAGACGGACAGACGGACAGACGGACAGACGGACAGACGGACAGACGGACAGACGGACAGACGGACAGACGGACAGACGGACAGACGGACAGACGGACAGACGGACAGACGGACAGACAGCGGAGTCTCAGTAATAGGGTCCAGTTTTGCACCCTTTGGGTACGGAACCCTAAAAAAGTGACATCATCATCATCAGGTCTTTTTTTATCTCCTCTGCGAGCACGACCCGTTATGTACTGCCAGAGCCATACTTGGCTAGCCACTAGCCTGGCTGGCTCTCCACGCTGGCCAGACGGGTTGGAGAGGTCTCATTGATATTTTATAACCTTGGTTGATCGTATCGTATTTCCTTAGTCGCCTCTACGACATCCACGGGAAGACTTGGAGTGGTTCTATCCTACTCTGCCAGAAACTACACGGCTAAAAAGTTAGCTAGTAGAAGAAGTGACGTAAATGTGCGAAGTCAGAGCAGACAATGAATAACCAACTGTGATGTAGGCTATATATAATGTGTAACAAAATATATAAGAAAAGAAGAAAAGAAGACTGCTGGGCGAAATAGAAAATAGTTTGGAAAATCCAAAAGTGCACGCCTATTAATCTCATTTTTATTTATACTGGCAGTCCCAAAATGTGTTTTAATATAAGATAATTTGCAAGTGCAACACCGGCCAAGCTGTGAAATGTCAACTGTCAATTTTGACACTGTGGAGAATGCCGCTTGCCGCGCTTTGATTGAGGCAAAAAACTAAAATTTCACGATTAAATTAAAATTACGATTAAACTACATTGAATTAGACCGTGATCTTCGAAAGGACTTAGTTTTGGATAATACTGAAGCGTAAAAAATGGACTTGATCAGATAAGTTTTTCGGGAGTTATCGTGACCACGCCAGTTTCCATACATACAGACACACGGACGTCCACAAAATGATTTTATCAAACATTGTTTTTATTTATTTAAAAGGCAAAATGTCTTTTAAAAATGTCATAAGTGTTGAAACTAGTGTTTTTCCTTGACATTTATGTGTAAATATTATGGTACAAGTGCGATAAAAAATAAATAGAGACACATTTAGTTAAAAAAATTACTTGATTTTTGTAAGGCGAGAGTAGAGCACTACCTCATGCGCTTCGCTTATGAGGCGTGCAATAGGAGAGGGAAAATGATTGGTCCTTTAATACGACATGACTCCTTATTTAAAAACATACTAGAAGGAAAGATAAAAGGTAGAAGAGGTCCAGGACGACCAAGAAAGAGCTATGTAGACCAACTGAAAGAAAAAGCAGGGATCATGTCGAATCAAGCACTAAAAAGTAAGGCAGAGAACCGAGAAGTTTGGCGCATACTCCACCGACAAGAGCCACTAAGCTCTTAAATAAGAAGAAGAAAGAAGAAGAAACAAAATATATTGAAACTATTTTAAGGGTGAATTCAGTTCATGATACTGAACAATTTTCCCCAAGGAACATACAGGTGACTTTTTATTCACCAGCCAAATTTTTGGAGCAAGTTCAGTCCATGATACTGAACTACTTTATATAAAAAAAAATGTATTAAATAGTTAAATTTTTTTTGTCCTCCCATACAAAATCAGTTGGGTTGAGCGCCAATCTGTATGGAAAGGCGAAATGTTTTTATCGATTTTCGTTAATTGTTTTTATGGAAAGTAGTTCAGTATCATGGACTAAACTTGCTCCAGAACTTTGGCTGGTGGTTAAAAAGTCACCCTGTATATCGAAATATAAAAAATATTTTTGGCTTGCCATACAATCTCGGATCAGCTGATCGGCCAACTTATATGGGAGGCCAAAAATTATTTTTCAATTTTTGATATAAGTTCCTTGGGGAAAGTTGTTCAGTATCATGGACTGAATCCACCCTTTAAAAAGTTTCAGTATATTTTGTTAGATGATACAGGGTGTATAAGTAATAAGTATTTGCTATGTAAAATGCGTTTGCTCATATTTGACACAAAAGCTTATATCTGCGGATATAAGCTTCTGTGTCAATAACAACTGAGATATAAAAGATCTAGTGAAATATTTTCGGGTAAATGTTGTGGTCCAAATTACTTTCACACATTTGAACGTACAAATTGCTTTTGACAGAAGTAAATAAAAGTAAATAAATATAATAAACTACTGGTTCTGTGAGAACTCTAGACCCCGCGAGCTCTTATAACCATGCAATAACTGACACTGACCCCTTTTCCCTGCTGCCATTTCAGTTAAATCCGTCCGTAAATAACTTTTCCCCCATCCCCCTTTTTAAATGAATAAATAACTAAATTGTACTTAACAATTTAAATTAGTGCTTCGTCAAAACGCTTGTACTTTGAAGTTAGTACATATAGGTATATTAATTCTGAGGCGAAGCGTGAGCAGTGGCGGCCCTGGAGCGGTTCGAGCGGTACGACCGCACTGGGCACCAACCATTATGGGGGGGGGGGGAGGGGGGGCTGATGGGGGCGCCAAAATCAACCGAGACGTGAATCAAACGATGATCGATCGCGGATCAACTGTTCAAACGAACTGATAATAAATTTAGTATTTGTAAGGGCGCCACTTTCAGATCTTACCCCTTCTAAAAATGTTGATAGGACCGCTACTGAGCGTAAGGCGTAAAACATTAAAAATATAAACAATATCCGTAGAAATCACCTCAAAGTAGCGAGACGCATTGACGGGCAGCTACGCCCGAGTGGTATTAATAGCTTTTGATAGCTTCTTTTACGCACTACAATGTGTCGTTTGTCGCTAGGTCACTGTTACGCGTTGCTAGTTAAGCTGTAAAATTAGGTTTATTAGCTAATTTTAAAACTGGCAGGTAGGAAAAGTATTCTATTTTTATTGGCTTTATTTTTTTTTGTAGGCCAGTAAAAAAATATTATTCATCATCAGGTCTTTTTTAGTCTTCACTGCAGGAACCCGACACTCTCTCTATTACCAGAGCCATATTGAGCAGCCAGAAGATTTGGCCTACACTCTCCACGCTGTCCAGTCGGGTTGGAGAAGTTTCATTGATATAAGCTTAGTTTGGCTTGTGTTTCCTTAGTCGCCTTCTTCGACATCCACGGGAAAACTTCGAGTGGTCCTGTTCTACTCTGCCGGGAATCATACGGGAAAAGTTTTTTTTTATTATTTTAAATAATTTGCACTATTTTATTACATACTATAAGATGACATATTTTTTTCACACATATAAAATACCTATGCCATCTTATGGGTTCCGGCAGAGTAGAATAGGACCACTCCAAGCCTTCCCGTGGATGTCGTAGAGCGACTTAGAAAACACAAGTTAAATAAAGCTTTTAAACATCAATGAGACCTCTCCAACCCTCTCGATATCCAGCGCGGATAGTGTAGGCCAAATCCTCTGACTGCTCTGTCTAATATAAGGCTCTGGTAGTACATAGAGAGTCATCCTCCTGAAGTGGAGACTAAAAAAGACCTGATGATGATGATGATGACATCTTATAATAGTTGTTATTGTTATTATCGAGAGACAGTCGTTGTTCTATTTTTGCTTTTTGTTTTCTATGTATTTGAATTTTTGCCCAACATTTAATTGTGTAACAACACCTACCTACTTACTAGATATTAATAGTGATACAGATACATTGTCACGTCTTTATTCCTAACGGGATAGACAGAGCCCAGGGCTATAAGACCCAAAGGCCACTTTAAGCGTGATGATGGGCGTTACGACGGATAAACGGAATCAAAATAGTGATGGGTTCCTTGTCGCATCGCCTATTAACATGATTCAGATTCTTGCCCATTCCCTTGATCGGCTTTTACAATATGCGTGGGAAAAGAAGCAGCTTCTACATTTTAACTTTTTTCTTTTCTCCCAGACCAGCATGGAAGTTCTATTAATAGTGTTACAAACTAAAAGCAATTTATTTCATTAATACAAACAATACAAATAAAGTAATTATAGGTACCTTTTAAGGAAACATTATTATAGAAATAAGTAAAATATCTAAGAAATACATACATACTTATATTTTATCTAAAATGGATTCCAGGAATGGAAAAATATCTGTATTAACGCAGATGAGCAACGTAATTTAATCTTTTATTTCATTTCTTTAAGTCACCGGCAAAGCTCTACATTGAATTTTTGTCCAAAAAAATATTTATGAAATACGAAGATAGATAAGTATACTTACTCAATAAAAATAACTGTTAGATTAGAACTGCTAGAATATATAATTCAAAATAGGTATACGAATATATTTACACGAAAGACTTTTCCTATTGTAATAAAATAAAATGTTCTTCTAATGTACAATAATATAAACCGTAAGCTTCTAAAATTGAGAATTATTTGGGCCCAAGGATTGACAGGCTTATTGCTTGCGAATTTAATGAAATCCCATAGATATAGGGCACGTCCTGTGAAATCGCCTTGTATTTGACACAAGCAAGCATATACGTTTTTATTTATATTTAACAAAAGGAAAGATTTTATCAAATGTCATGCTATTTCAAAGTTTCGAAAGTTGAATGTTTATACATAGTGACGACCTCCGTGGCGTAATGGTTAACACGCTAGACCGCTAATCCGGAGGTTCTGGGTTCGATCCCCAGGCAGGGCAAGTCGGGAAATGGCCTTTTTCAAATTGTCCTGGGTCTTGGATGTTTATTTATACAGGGACTAACAAAATATACTGAAACTATTTTAAGGGTGGATTCAGTCCATGATACTGAACAACTTTCCCCAAGGAACATATACCGAAATTTGAAAAATAATTTTTGACCTCCCATACAAGTTGACCGATCAGCTGATCCGAGTTTGTAGGGAAATCTAAAAATTATTTTTCATATTTCGACATATGTTCCTTGGGGAAAGTTGTTCAGTATCATGGACTGAATCCACCCTTAAAATAGTTTCAGTATATTTTGTTAGACGTTATATATGTATTTATCATAGTTTCGTTGAGTTAGTATCCCATATCACAAATTTAAAACTTACTTTGGGGCTAGCTTAATCTAACTAAACTAGCAACAAAATGTAAATATCTTGCTTGTAACACATGTTTGGCAAATCAATTTATCTTTATCTGGTAATAAAGTAAGAACTTACCCGATAGAATATAATGAAAACCAGTAAAAAGGGTGCATGTCCCGCTACACAGACATACGGCACAAATACAAAAGCACCTATTTTTAGAATTCGTTAAACTTTATTTCTAAAACTGCATATAGATACATACCTAACTGTTTGGCGCTCGGTCGAGCCGGCACCTATTGTTTAGATTCGTTTACCACTAACTAAGCAATTCCAATTCAATTCTGCTGTTCCATACCATTTAGTGGAGCTACTGCCATGCAAATAAGTCCCATCTGTTCGTTTATACAACAAGCAACTGCTTGTATTCTACACATAGGTAAAGTGGAGTTGTAAATAGATTTTTATATATTTGTATCAATTTGTAACGATGCTGCATGCCACATGCATGCTGCATGCATGAGTCTCTGTTATTCTCTACTCCACCTATCCTCCACCTCTATCTTCATCTTCTATGTTGGGAACTCGCCTAAGTGCGCCGGGACCCGGGACAGGTCGAGGTCCCACAAATTAGTTACATATAAGGCACGATGATAAAGAAGGCAATGGCAATCCACTTGATTATCTCTGCCAAAAATTGACATTGTGTGCATCTTTTACCACAAATAATACCAACAAGAGCTTGGCTCTTAAATGTGGAAGAAGAATGAAGATGAAGATGTTTGAAAACGAAAAATCTTCTTAGACAGCTGAACTCATTTTTCCTAATTGATAGATCGGAAACTTAGAAGCCAACCAAGTCAGCCAAGTATAGTGCTTAACCGACTTAGCTGATTGTAATAAAGTAAAAGGTAGAAGCAAAAATTGAATATATTATTATACTTACTTATTATTATTTTAACCTATATTATAAGGTAGGTACCTTTCGCAGACTCTAGTATTTTGTGTGCTGCCATCTATGTATGCAGTTGTACTAATATGTATTTAGTCTACAAGTTTGCTATTTACGTGGCGTCCAATAGTTGGCTTGGCACCCACTGCTACGGGTGTTAGTCAAAACTAAAAATATATTTTCATCCTTAGTAGGTATTTACTCAGGTTCTTATATCTGTAATCTACTGAGCTTTTATCTACAAATCGGAATCTGTCAAAAAACTAAGAATAAATTGCCGTACCCTTTTCATTCATGGCCCGAGGACGCCTTTAATAAACCTAGTCTCAAAGATCGGAGTGTTTTCAAAGAGGCATAATGTCCCACCACAAAGAGCTTTAATCAACGGTATACACTTTTATAGCCTTTTAGGGTAACGTAACAAATAATGTAAAAATAAAACCTTTTTCCATTTTTTCTTTTGGCGATACTTTACGCGATTATCTTTACAGAGCTAAATAAATATCTCTGTAGCCAGTAGCTGTTGTATGTTTTTATCAGAGCGTAGGTTAGATAGGCAGAATTTTTTACATTTAATTGATTTATTTAACTTTATTTCAATACATGTAAATGGCGGAAGGCCAGGGGCCTTTCTACCAGTCAAGCACTGAGAATGCAATCTTTTGAGGTAGGTACAAACAAAAAAAACATATTTCACAATGTATATACATACGTATATATCGCATATAAACCTACACAAAAATATACATAATTATTCCGCAATAAACCGCAGACACAAACTACATAAATACTATCTATAGAACATCTGACGGTTTTCGGAGACAATGTGCACGCACTGCCTTTTTAAACGCAAAACGAGTTGAGCTTTCCGGATATTGACTGATGATACTGACGGAGTTTAATAAATATGTCACTAGAGTTTACAATTTAATGGGATTAAATATGTATTGACGCTATACCTACTACTGGAAAAAAATATTATGATGGGGACGAGAGCAAAAAGCAAAAAGATAAAAATAGCGATTAGACTAGTTGCATTTTATTGTAGGTAGTAAATAGAGATTCTGCCAAAATGGCGCTGAACCTTCAGGAAGCGAGTCCGACTCACAGTTTTCTGTCTGGATATGGAAATAACGCATAGCGCATAAAGCGATGGAATTTACATTGGAGTGTCCTCAAGGCATTTTATTAGTTCTGTCGAGCCGCGTGACGACGTTTATTGGGCAGTTACCGAGATCCGAGATTCAATAAGAAATATTGGTTGCCTTTATTTGCTGGAGACAGATATTTGTGTACAGAAGTCATTTATGAAGATCTAGTTAATCGTAAGTGCTTGACTCTTTGACTGTCAATTTATAAAATTTATTTTCTGTAGATTTTTGTACATTGATATAGAATATCTCTAACATTGGCCCCTGTTCTATTTTTGAATATATGGCTGCGTGAATTTATCATGCGTAACAATGAAATCTGGTTACTTATTGATAGAAAGTTTCTTTTATTTATTACTTTATACTGCCGTGTTCCCTGAATTATTCTTACTAAGTATATAGGTATAACACGCACGGCATTTTAAATTACATTTTACAACTATTCTCTAAATCTATTATACTTTTGTCTGTAAAAGAAAGTACACCCATTCTAGATATTACCCGTCTTATTATATATAACACGCAAACTGTCTTTGGTACTTGGTTTAAATCATTTTATTACCGACATACGAGATACGAATAAAGACAACAAATATTTCTTACTATTATTTATTAATAAGTTAATTTTATTAATTATTACTGCTTGTTAATTTTAATAAGTTTCAATTTTATAGTTATCTGAAAAATTGATTTATAGATAAATAACATTTTTTATGAAAAATATAGAATAAAACCTGTTTTTTCGTATGTTGTTGTTGTTTAGTATGTAGACTTATATTTTTCCAGAGTTGGTGCTAGTGAAAGAATAGCCTTATAAACGGTTTTATTTAAAGATACATGAACTCACTGAGAGGCATGGCGCCAAACAGACTTCCTTTTGTGCCAAACTATTCTGTTATTCAATCCTCAAGGCATAGTGCATACTAAGAGATTAGGAGTATCGCACTAGAATGTCCTATTTATGGTCGCTACTCAGAAGAAATATAATGAAATTGAAGCTACTGTGAAACCATTTCGACTCGACAAGAAGAAGAAGAAATATAGCTATGAGGTATCCTATTAATATAGTATCTATAAATTTAGTATCGTTAACTTAGTATTCCATAAAACATGTTTTAAAAAAAATTACTTTAGGGCTAACTCAATCTGTATGATGTCTATGTATGTCTGTTTCTTATGAGGCATTTTACATTTGGTTGGCTGTCTCGCTTGCACAATAATTTTTTTTTAAGATTACTTTTTAAAAAATGTGTCTCATTTTCAGAAAAAGGTTTCATTATTAACCTAGATATATAATAGAGATATAATATATCGTGAATATTTTAAACATGTTTTTGTATTGTGTAGACATTGAATACATCGTTGATCAAAACTTTTAAATCTTTGATCCAATTGTAAAATGCCTCTTTGACTAGAGTTGAATTTTCCGCGAATTTAATGCCCGTTAGTAGCATTTCAATAAAGACGCGCTGATTTTCAAACAGCCTTACCTTTCCTGTGCTAGAATTTTTTTTTATCATCTTATTAGATGTGAATGTGATGCCCTAAGCAATTGCTTAATTTGCTTATGTGGTTATCTGGCACTGTATCTACTTATTACTTTGAATTCCTCAATAAGTACCTAGTAAACGTAGAGTAATAATCTGTACAGGGAGCGGAAGCAAATAACAATAATGTTTCGCTTGTTTCCATTAGGGCGTAGGGTTGGTATTTTTTAAATTATAAAAGCCGGACATATCGCTGAATAAGGCCGGACATTTAAACTTAGAAGCCGGAATGGATTCGGTGGTGGAGTACCAAGGTCAAAGTTGTACGTGTAGAAAATTCTGGCGATGCCTAAAAAAAGCTTATTCGCTTCACCAAAAAGCCTAACAAAAGCCGGATAGGGTCATAGTTTTGGCGAGGCCTAAAAAATAGGTAATCAGCCGAACAGGCCGGACACACAAATATTTTGCCGGACGCTACTCGAAAAAGTCAATAATGTACAGCTAAAGCCCAACAGATGGCAACCTTACTCGGGCGGAATTGTCGCGGCTTTGTGGCACTTTGTGCAGCTTCTATTGATCAAGCTTGGATTATATAGGTACTAGTAAGTACTATGGAAGAGAATTCATACTCCACCAACAAGAGTATAGCTCTTAAATATAGATAGATAGATAGATACTATCTGTTTTCTGAACTGTTTACTTCACTTTGGTATACAGGTACACTATGGCGTTTATGGCAAACTTAAAATTTCAGTAATATTGTAATTAATGACTAGGAACTCATCGCCGACACGAACAGAACAAACCTTAGGTAAATATTATAAAATTATCTTTTCATACAAAGATGAATTTTTTTAATAATTACTTATTATTAAAAAAACAAAAAAACCGACTGCGTGATACACTTACTGTCTTCTGTGGTCTAGGTAAGACGCAACCGGGAATGCGCTTGGCGAAGCGATGTTATATGTTGTTTTTAGCATTTCTCATTTCATTTTAATATATAAGAACTATTATAAAAGTAGCTTTTCATACAAAGATGAATTATGAAAAAGAAGCCTTGAAGCTTTGTAGGTATGTCTTGAAAATAAACTCCTATTTTGCTTATAAGTAAACCGTAAACCGAGGAGTGGGGCGAGCACTTTTAAATGAGACGATCTATACCATGGTAGGTGTAAATGTTCGATGTCTACATATAGTTGACGATATCAGGCAAATTATTATGAAGAACGGGTTAGCGGTAGCCAGGACATAATAGGGTGGCTATATTCTGTCTGACTGAATTTATTAGGTGTTTATTCTCAAGTCTTACGATTTGTTTTTCGTGATTGGTCATTCATTGATTGTTTGTCAAAATGACGAACCCCCAGATCTGTTGACTTGACAATTTAGTGCATAAATGACATGAACGCGCGACACAGGGCGTTCATTTTTAGGCTAGATAAACTATACCACGCAGTCTTTTACTATGGTCTTTTTTTCGTCGCATTTAAGGGCATGAAAAATTATTCAAAAGAGATAATTTATGAGCGATTTATTTTCATCTTTCTACTTGTAATGTAGATATGCAGCTCGGCTAGAGCTCGGCCATTGTTTTTCATCATTAAAGCTTCGTTAGTAACAACGCTGCAACGTCCTGAAGCTTGCCTTGGAAGTATTTTTTTTATTAGTACTTTTTATTATATTTTAAGGCCGTACCTAAATTTTCCGGGGTCCAGTGCTGCCCCCATTAAAAATAAATCATTTCAAAGAAAACGGAGACATCATTTAAAATTTTGCTACTACCAAGTCCTAGATAACCCTTCAAAGTATTTTATGGACTACTGTTTACAGTTTAAAGTGAGAACGTTAAACTTTACTACGCACATTTGCGAAAAACGGCCACTTTTGGCTAATGTGCGTAGTAAAGCTTAACGTTCTCATTATAAACTGTAAACAGTAGTTCATAAAATACCTTGAAAGGTTATCTAGAATTTGGTAGTAGCAAATTTTTAATAATGTCTCCGTTTTCTTTGAAATGATTTATTTTAAATGGGGGCAGCACTGGACCCCGGAAAATTTAGGTACGGCCTTAATAGAGGAAGGGAAGGATTTTCTTTTATTCGACGCTTTAGAGTATCTTAATATCAAGCTGATAATTGTAGGCATAGGAGTGTAACTATTTTTAGAAAATATTTAGTACATCAGAGATAGTTACTGTACACTATTATGTGTAAACTAATTTGCTATATACTTATATAAATTATATAAAACTTTGCTATTTTATTAAATAGCAAAGGTAATGTATATGTCGCAGTTGAATGGTATAATCCGCTTATTCACTAAACCATAGCTGTTTGGCATTACAGCTCGGTTTTGTAAAACAGCGAACCCTAATACGCGGAATGGAATGAACGACTTGTATTCATCCATGCAGCTAGAGAAGTTGTTGAACATTCTATCTAAAGAAATTATATACAATTTAGAATGCCTATGAAGTGGGAATGGCGAGCGAGCGAAGCGAGCGTGCCGCGGCAGCGGCCAGCGAGTGCTAGGAATGTTCTATTCATTTGACTAGGTTAGGGCAAACCTATAGGTTAGGTTAGGTAAGAACTGCGACCAACACACGTACGAGCCGAGCGAGCGAAGCGAGCATGCCACGGTAGCGGCCGGCGAGTGCTAGAAAAGTTCTATCCATTTTACTAGGTTAGGACAAACCTATAGCAATAAAAATCGTGAATAGTTTTCTGGGAAATGAAATTCGATGTCGAAAAAATCTTATCATGCATGTGTCAAACAGCGGATTACCGCCACGGTTTCACAAAACCGCTAGCCGTTTGGAAACATGGTTAGCGGTTTCAATGAACATAACACGTTGCGCAATCTTAGACAATCCAGCTGAACGATATCCGGCTGTTTAACAAAACCGAGCTGTAATGCCAAACAACTAGAGGTTCGTGTATTAGCGGTTTATACCATTCAACTGCGACATACGAGTATATAACGTCTAACAAAATATAGTGAAACTATTTTAAAGGTGAATTCAATCCATGATACTGAACAACTTTCCCCAAGGAACATATATCGAAATATGAAAAATATTTTTTGGCTTTCCATACAAACTCGGATCAGCTGATCGGTCAACTTATATGGGAGGCCAAAAATTATTTTTCATATTTCGATATATGTTCCTTGGGGAAAGTTGTTCAGTATAATGGACTGAATTCACGCTTAAAATAGTTTCAGTATATTTTGTTAGACCGTGTATATTTATATATTGTATTTTATAGTAAAAATATATTTGTAAAATGTAGTTTAAGACAAACACAAGAAATTTATCGCAAAACATAAGTACGGAGGATTTTTAATCGGTAGGCACTTACTTACATTACTAATATAGGTAGGTACATGAACCTAAAATAAAATCAAGACTGTTTTATTTATTGCTTTTCTATTGTATTAATGAGTACAAACCTGTGAAAATAGAATAAGTTTAATTTTATGAAAACCGTAGTTATAAGTATCTAAAATTCTAAACTAGTGACTCTGTGAGCTGTAAACCTCGCGACTCACCCCCAACCCGTTGAAGTTTATCGTATAAAAAAGTTGTTCAGACAAAAAAGTTGCGTTAATAAGGCTAACAAAAAAGCTTTATGACATATGTTTTTTTTTTCGAAATAGCTGAAATATGATGTTCTTAAAGTTTGAACCCCCATATCTCCGTAATTTTGAAAAATTTCCAACAACTGAATCGACAAAAAAATTCTGTGTAGTTAATTATCGAATCTGTTTATAATCGGTTGAGAAATGCGACCTGTAGGCGAGAACAAACCGACAGACAAACTGACAAAAGCATCTGTCGTCAATGTCGAAACTTAGACGCTTCGCTTGCTCGGTTAATTAGAGGGAGGAAATACCATATGAGCAAGGTTACACGCACTGAGCGTTGGCATTAGTTCAGTCAGTCTGGATTGACTTGACTGACGCCTGGCGAATGATGGATGGCAGACTGATAAAAAGTACGTGTACGGCAAAAAGCTATAATGTACCTTATGTACCTTGGTGTACGATGTGTACGGTGACTGACGCGAGAATGATACGAGTGGGTTACGCGATCAGTCTCCCATCAGTCTTTCATTAATCAAACCAGACTGACAAAATTATAATTTTCATCAGTCCGAACCATCAGTTTGTCATTCCGTGGGTTACACGATCATTCTCCGATCATTCTGACCAGACTGATGGACGGAACCAAACTGACTACTGAGCGTGTAACCTACATCTATGAGTGAATTCGTTCTACGGTCGCGTGATTTCGTGACCGGATTCAAGGGCTCGACTTGTCGATATTCATTCGGTCGTGTATGTCGATGAACTTAATTGCGGCTGCCATGTAATACTAACATTGTAATATTTTTATACGATTGCTAATCTAAATAGAAGGGTATGCCAAGGGTTTTTAGACCAAATAATCAGTTTATTCGATACTGACATGAGCGTATTTTTATTTTAATTATTCATTGAATACTTTATTTTTTTCAGGTAGGTACATACCATACGCCTTGCGACGTCTATTGATTGCCAACTGTGCAACGTTAGGTAAGTGTAGGCTATATCATAATGAAACATAACGAAACACAATATTCGTGAAAAATCGAGAGAAGTCGTAGTTATAACTACTTTTAAACAATCGCGTTGCATCATCTTTTTAGGGTTCCGTACCCAAAGGATACAAACGGAACCCTATTACGGAGACTCCGCTGTCTGTCTGTCTGTCCGTCTGTCACAGGGCTCTATCTCTTGAACCGTAATAAAAATAAGATAAAGTTAAAAATTAAAGAGGGATTGTCATACAAGAAACGTGTTTCTTCAGCGTTTTAAAACATTGTACGGTGGTACGAAACCCTTCATGTACGAGTTCGACTCGCACTTGCCCGTTTATTTATTTATTTTCGCTGACGTTTCGTTCGGGTTGCACCGAACGTGGTCGGTCGTGGGGTCAGCCTGACTCGTTAATTTCCGTATGCATTCATTTAATAAGTCGCGATAAATTTGATACCCTCAAACCAAAACATTTTTAAAGAATGCCAGTCCCGTAAAATCGCAAAGCTGTATTTTCCGCCGAAAAAGTTTTGGGATCATAATCACCATGTAACACACACATGTACTCAGTTAAAAAATAAAATTACCATGCAATGCCACGGCAATAAGCTGATATTATATAGGTAATGGGAGATCCAAGTCTTTATAATAAGTATGTATTTCATAGGTATGTTTGGTATGAAACGTTATCATCAGTACTATGGACTAAAAAAACCGGCCAAGTGCGAGTCGGACTCGCGCACCGAGGGTTCCGTACAAACCTGCAAGGTTTAGTATTTGGTATGAATTTCAATTTAATACCTCTACGCGTTTATGAGGAAATGGGTAGTAAGTTTAAAATTATTAAAAAAAATATATTATGTGATGTAACTAAAAATTTATGGTTTTCGTAATTTTTCCTTTATCTATGCTATAAGACGTTGCTTCGTACCAAATTTCAAGATTCTGAGTTCACGGGAAGCACCCTGTAGGTTTTGATTCCCTTGCAAGTGTCGAAAATTTGCGGCATAAACGGCTGTATCTTTTGATTGCGTTGGCTTAGAAGTTTGATTTTTTCACAGCTTCAAGGGACAGTAGACCTGAGTAATTGATATAAATTTCAGCTTCATACCTCCACGCGTTCCTGAGAAAAAGGGTCTTGACAGACGGACGGACGGACGGACAGACGGACAACAAAGAGATCCTATTAGGGTTCCGTTTTTTTTCTTTTGAGGTACGGAACCCTAAAAAGTCGTAAAAATTGAGCACTCGGTGGAAAATTGTCCTATATGTGTATATATAAGGTCATAAAAGTTATATATTTAGAGGGTAAATATGACCTACTTCCGTAGCACGTACTCGCATTATTTAAAAATTTGCAGATGATGGATGATATCCATTTTGAAGGAAACCAGGATATTACCAAAGTATCACGCTCGGAATAACAAACCTCGACTTCTAAGTAATATTCGTGAAAGAAAAGTTCCTTATTTCATTTTCATAAAAGGGTTTGTAGGTATGTTATGCTATATACTGGGTGGCGCAAAAGTAAAGACCCTATTTGGTTCAGCTATAACATTTTTTCTAAATTAGAAAACTAGATTTAGGTTTTTTTAAATGTATATTTGTGCCATTAAATTTCGTACCATTAGGATTTAAAGATGATGTCTTTTAAATGGTGACCTCCAGAGTTGATACACATTTGAGCCCTATTTATGACATTTTGCATAACTTGCCGTAACACTTCCTGCGATATGTTCGTTATTTCTTGACGAATGTTTTCTTTTAGAGCTGCGAGAGTCTGTGGCTTGTTCACATACACCCGAGATTTCAAAAAACCCCAAAGAAAGAAGTCTGGACTGGTCAGATCGGGTGATCTTGCAGGCCAAGGCAAATCGCCAAAACGAGAGATAACTCGGCCTGGAAAAGCGTCCCTCACTAAGTCCATAGTGTCGCGCGCTGTGTGTGCCGTAGCGCCGTCTTGTTGAAACCAGATGTGCTCCAGCCCCAATTCGTCCAAACTGGGTATCAAAAACTCTCGTAACATGGTTCTGTAGCGTTCTCCAGTGACAGTTATCGCATTGCCTCCAGCGTCTTCGAAAAAATAGGGTCCGATCACTCTGTCAACACAGATGCCACACCATACAGTAACTTTTAGTGGGTGTAGAGGTGTTTCTTGAATAATGCGCGGATTATCAGTGCCCCAGAACCGAGTATTCTGCTTATTGACATGCCCTGAGAGATGGAAATGCGCTTCGTCACTCATAACCAATTTTGAAGGAAAATCATCCTCTTCAAGGTTGAGGTTTATGACGCGCTGGCAGTAATCTAGACGAGCTCGGTGGTCAGCAGGCAGCAGCTGATGAGTCATTTGAGTTTTATACGGGAACATCTTTAAGTCTTTCACCAAAATACGCTGCAGGGTCCGTCTGGAAATGCCCAATTGCGTGGCACGTCGCCTCGTTGATGTTTCTGGACACTCTTCCACATCTTCGCGCACAGCATCGATATTTTCAGCTGAACGGCCTGTTCTTGGTCTCCCAGACTTAGGTCTATCCAATGTTGAGCCAGTTGCTTCAAGGCGTGTGGCAAAGCGTCGAATTGTGCGACCAATCGGTGCCGGACGGTGGTGAAATCGTCGACGAAATTCACGTTGTGTTCTTATCACTGATGAATTATTCCGTAAGAACATTGACACAATTATTCCACGTTCTTGGGGAGTAAAACGGTCCATGTTTATTTTCAGTGTATTTTACATTTGTTCACTACACAATTTTCAACAACAGAATGACAGAAAATGTCATATAAAAAAAATAAAAGTATTTTCTTTAGTGCCAGTACTTTTGCGCCACCCAGTATAAGAAGTATATTATACATAAAAAAGTGATTTATTTATTGCCATGCAATATATATGTAAGTTTAAAGTTCAAATACTAACTAACTAGTAAGTAATTATTAAAATGTCAATTTTGCTCCTACTTTGGCCTCACTTGTCTCTGCATCATCTGTCGGTTGACTGGTAGGGAAAGCTTAAGGCTTTAAGTCCGCCGTTTACAATTTTTGTAAAAAAATTTAATAAATAAAATATATATGGGAACACTATATATGTATAATATATGCACTATCACGACTTCACCCCTGAACGGGTAGACAAAGGCCAGGTAAGACTCAAAGGCCACTTTAAAATAATGATGGGTTGCTAGCCGCTTCGCCTATTGACAAGATTCGGGTTTTTTTACCCATCGATTCGATTTACCTGGGTACAATTTTTAAAATTTAGTAAATTAGAAAAATACAAGTAGGTACATAATCTACTTTATACAAATATCTAATACGGAAACTAGCGGATTGAAGAAAAGATACAAGGAAAAAGAGGAGTAGAAAGACCCAGAAGATTTTTTGAACAAATTTAATAAAAATAAATGTGAAATCTTACAAGAAGGTTAAGGCCTGTATGCACAAAGCCACGTGGTCGGATTTGGCTCTGAAATATGCAAAATTTTCCCGCTAGGGGGATAAAAATGTCAAGATTAAATTACATAGAGTTAATAATGTGTAAACGGGACAATAGATGTAGGTAATCATAAATTGTAACGTAGAAGCTTACTTGTTTCTTTTCGTCAAGACTTCCAGTCCGCGATACTTATTAAAATTTTCAAATCAATCAAATCAAAGAATTATTTTGTTTGAATTATTATTTCTGAATTAAGGCCTTGGCAGACGTCATTATAATGTACTTAACACTTTAGTAGACAGGCTATCAGTAGAAAAAGGCTAAAGTCGAAAATACAGTAGTGTGCGTGAATGCAAGACGTTTATTTAAAAAGCGAGTTTAAATATATGTAAAATTCATATAGCACTTTCTAAAAAATCCAAGTTATAGTTATTCGAATCTTGCGTAAAATTTATTACTTTTTCAATTTATTAGTCGACCTCCGTGGCGATTCCTTAACACGCTAGTCCGTCACTCGGAGGTTCTGGGTTCAATTCCCAGCCAGGGCAAGTTGGTAAATGGCCTTTTTTAATTTGTCCTGGTTCTTGGGTGTTTATTTTATCCCATCAAAAACATAAATGTAAAAATGCCAAGTTCAAATTCCGACAAAACAATTGAAATTTAAATAGCTGCCAAGTTATGTAGGTAGAGAAAACTGAAATTTATTCATAAGAATCTCAACATTTGACTTGGACAACATTAAGATTGAAAGCACGGTCACCCATCCTAACTGTGACCAAGCTAGAAGTTGCTTAACCTGTAAAAGCACGGTCATTCATCCATCAATTTTTGAATTTATCGTATGCGAAGTGAAGCGAAATATTTGCACAAGTGGTTTTGATTACTCGTATTTTGAAATTTGTTAAAGCGCAAATGACAAAGAACCCTTAGAATAGATAATCTTTTTAGTTTCACGCAGCTTTTTGGGGTTCCGTAGTTAACAAGAAAACCTTATAGTTTCGTCATGTCTGTCTGTCTATCTGTCCCCAGTTTTACTCATAGACTATTAGTACTAGAAAGCTGTAATTGGGCATGGGCATGGATATGTGGTAATAAAAACTTGAAAAAAAAAATGTGTGGTGTGAGACGTCGTCTTTCAAAAATATTGTAAGATTATGAACACCCTTTTTCATTTTAGCAATCCGTTTGTGAAATATTTGGTTTTTGATTGCAAATTTTTGTAAGAATCATGTGTCTTCCCTCTCTGTCAGTTAAACGGTTGTATATGGACACTTAAAAAAATTCACGGCAGTAGTATATAACGTCTCCCTGTACTAAAACTAATTTAAGGTGGATTCAGTTCATGATACTGAACAACTTTTCCTAAGGAACACATAATTAAATATGAAAAGAAAATGTTTGCTTTCCATTCGACCTCCGTGGCGTAATTGTTAACACGCTAGACCGCTAATCCGGAGGTTCTGGGTTCGAGCCCCAGCCAGGGCAAGTTAGAAAATGGTCTTTTTCAAATTGTCCTGGGTCTTGGGTGTTTATCTATGTATGTATTTATCATTAAATATAGTATCATTGAGTTAGTATCCCATAATACAAGTTTAAAACTTACTTTGGGGCTAACTTAATTAGTGTGATTTGTCCTTACATTACCATACATATATTACATAAATATTACATTTTGCCAAATCTTGTGTTTAAGAGATCAAAAATAATTTTTGTATTTCGTTTGTTCCTTGGTGAAAGTTGTTCAGTATCATGGACTGAATTCAGACCTAAAGTTAGGCAGTTGTTAGTTACATAAAACAAGTAGGTACTGACTACGGAACCCTACACTTCACGTGGCCCGTCACGGCACGTGGCCGGTTTATTTTGGTTAAGTTGAAATTTTAGGGAACCATAGACAAATTTATGATATTTCTGTGTAAATCAATATTACTTATCGCTGACATGACGTTCTAAAAAATACAATCAAATAGAATTTTACGCGAGCGTCGACTTGGAAAACTACACGTTTTGTGTTCCACTGACAGAAAATGTACACATTTGAATTTTCTTTGTGAAACAATACGTTTAGCGACCATCTGCAATCGTAACACCTTTCACTTCTATTCACCTTATTATGTAAGTACGGAGGGTAAAAAAGGATTGCACGTTGAACAGATCAACAGTCTTGGCGTAGCAACTGTACGTGCTCAATCAATGACTTGACTGTTTGATTTTGTACAATATTTTTAACGAATCAACAAAGAGCACTAAAAAGAAATCTTTTCCTGAACAGCTAAAAAAATTGGTTGATTAATGAAGCAGTAATTAGCATTATTGCACCCTTTTATTTTTTATCTTCTAATAGGTGTTCCTGTAATCTATAGGTAAAGAACTATTAACTGTATATTTTTCAAAAGATTGGGTTCAGTGGTTTCGGAGATAAGTGTATTTTTATTATTTATTTTCCAAAAAAAACTTCAAATACACCAACTTAAAAAATATAGAAAAATATATTTAATATTATCATAAAATGCTCTTTCATTTGATATTTTACGCGATATAGTTCACAAAACCCTTTTTTCAATGTCTCATTTATCTCCCATAAAGTGGCCCCATTTTTTATTTATTTATTCATTTACCTACATTTTACTTCCGTCTTTGGGTCACAAATTTACATTATGTGCACCACATTTCAACTGAATCGGTCCAGTAGTTTAGTAGGGGGGGGGGGGGGTCACAACTTTAGGTCACTAAGTTACATAAGTGTAGGTACTAAATCTCAACTAAATCATTCTAATAATTTCGTAGCAAATTGGCTGTGACTTACGGACAGACAGACAAGCGAAACCCTAAAAACAGTAAAAACACCGAAAAAATCAGTTCCTATACAAATTTCCCGGGTGGCTGCACACTTTTGTATAAAAATTAAGATTTTTTTGTTTTTTGACTGTTGTTTTAATATCATTATACTATACTAGCAGTCCACCCCGGCTTCGCCCTTGGTACACACAAAGCCTATGTCACTCGGGGATAGTGTACCTTTCCAACGGTGAAAGTTTTTTTTAAATCGGTCCAGTAGTTTCGGAGCCATGTAATGCAAACAAACAAACAACCAAATCTTTTCTCTTTATAATATTAGTGTAGATAAATAGCCTACTATAGCCTGCCTGCCAAGCCAAGTATAGATCTAGTATAGCCTGTGGTTCGATATATTACGCATAATGACAATTCGTATTTTGATATAAATTCATGGGAAAAAGTTGTTCAAAATTTCAGACTGAATCACCCCTCAAAATAATTGTAAAACCCTAATTAAACAGCACCTTTTATTACAAAAACAGTTAATATGATTCCGCGACCCGAGAAAGTTCCAATCCGATTTTCACCCTAATCGCCAATTAAAAAATATAGGTAATAAATCAAACCAAATTATTTTTTTGATTGACTTAATTTTCAATAAAATTTAAAAAAAAATGTGCGATGCCGTATTTGCGATAGCATTACATCTTTACTTGAACGTCAACAAAATGTCAAAACTGTACCATAGTGTAGCAAAAGTATGACATAATTTGGCAGTTTGTACATAGTTTTTTATTGAAATATTTTAGACTGTAATGCAATTTTACGTAATTTGAAAATGGATTTTTTTGAAAAATTCGACACGGCCTCATTCCTGAACGCCCGGCGGGCAACTGAATTTGTATGGAAGAATCATGGCCGCCATTTCAGAGATTTCTGTCAAAAACGTTGCAAAACATCCAATTTTTTAAATTATTTTTCTTATTGTTGCGTGATTGCATTGTAAGCAAATATTAAGAATAATGTTTCAAAATAGCCTTTATTTTTATAAAATATATGCAATCCCTTGTTAGAATATTTCTTTACGCAGAAAAACAAGCCAGTTTGTAGCAAGATTTTCTAAAATATTTCTTTCAGGTTTCTTTACAATTATCTTACTTTTTCTGAATGAAAATTAAAAAAATACGATTTTCGTCTACTGGCTAGTCTATTCACCTATAACTAGGTATGTAATTTTCTTAGTGGTCTTTTCTACTTAAGCCATAACTATTGCCCGCGCAAAGTGCGTTTTGCATGTTTTTGGGTAAATTCAATGCTTGTTTTTAGGAAAACTACAAAATATTTTAAAAAATCCTTTTTTTCGTCTACTGTCCCAACTCTTCCTCTATCTATGTGTATACATTATTTGACTTAAATCAAACGCTTTCTGCACAAACTTGTTGCCCGCGCAAACCCAGTTTACATGGTGCCGACCCTTAAGAACTTAGCAGAGGAAACTGGAAAGAGAAACAAGAAAAGCACTCCCAACGACAAAAGCTCAGCTCTTAAATACAAGAAGAAATGCAATACACAAGTATTTTATAAATAAAATATTTAATGAGAAAGGCAAATAAGAAATTCCTTCTTCATCTGAACGCGTTCCCGGTTGCATCCTCAGCTATGCTGCTTCGAAGCCCGGGGTGCGCTTTCCTGCTTATTATTTTTCAAATATAATATGCATATCAATGGTCACCCGAGGATGCAAAAAATCTAGCAAATTAGAGAAGAAATAGCCGGAAAATTTTAAACGATTTGGCAATAGTTTTACGACCGGCCGCCTGCCTGACGTCAACCCTCATTGGAAATGCTATTGTAGTTTTTCCTTTAGTCGCCTCTTACGACATCCATAGGAAGAGATGGAGAGGTCCACTTCTGACCCGGAACCACACGGTGTGTGTTTCCGGGTCAGAATTTTATGAATGAATACATTTGCTAAAATAAATAGTTGGATAAACATTTCTGCGGTTTCTTTGACTAAATTAATGTATTTCTAGTTCCCAACATTCTAACCGATAAATCCTTACTTTCGCAAAAGAAAAGAGATTTATATTTTTGTCTACGTTTTTGAGTAAATAATTTCTTTCTAATGAGGGCAGCGCTACGTTTGCGCACATTAAGAATACATTTCATTTCATTTATTGAATCACAAACAATTTATACATTGTGTCTGATATACCTATGTCATAATAAAAAAATTAAGTCCATACGATTACATATTAGAAAAATTACACTAATCAATATATTAAAATATAAGTTAAAGCATCAATTAATTAATTACATTTTTTGAAAAATTATTGCATTATTGTTGAAATGTATTTACATGTCAACAATAACGCAATAATTTTTTTAAAAAATGTATAAAATGAGGATCACTTTAAATATAGTATTTTTTTCAACAAGAACGCTTTCAATTTCTGTTTTTTTTAACAACTTAAGACTTTCTACCTTTTTGATCTCGTTTGGCAATCTAACTCAAAGGTGACTGACTGACTGACATAGTGATCTATCAACGCACAGCCCAAACCACTGGACAGATCGGGCTGAAATTTGGCATGCAGATAGATGTTATGACGTAGGCATCCGCTAAGAAAGGACGCGAGCGAAGCCGCCGGCAAAAGCTAGTTTGTTATAAGCTTTGAAAGCCAAATATAGCCATAATAATAACACTAGATGTGTTAAATTTTTTTTAAATTCATCGCCTATTAACATGATTCGCATTTTCGCCCATTCCTTCGATCGGCTTTTACGATCAGAAGCATAGCTGGTACATTCGAAGTTTTTTCTTATCTTCCAGACCAGCATGGAAGATTACGAGTAAGTATTAGGTCCTTACATATGAAATTGCCGTTCAATATCAAAAAAGTGGAACAAGTTTTTTTTAATGAAATTATTATTTAATCAATCGAAGTATTCGCCGTTGTTATCGATACACTTCCGCCATTTTATAGGCAGATCATTGATACCTTTGGAAAAAAAAAACCTGGGAGCGAGAGTCTATGAACTGTTTGAAGGCGGTTTTGACTGCCTCATCAGATTTGATATTTTTTCCTTGTAAAAAGTTATCCAAATTTTGAAAAAAGTGGTAATCGGTTGGGGCAAGATCTGGAGAGTATGGTTGGTGACGCAGAGGTTCCAGTCGCAGCTCCTCTAACTTGGCGATCGTTTGATGTGCAGAGTGTAAGCTAGCGTTATCCTGAAGGAGCAGTGGGCTAGAGCAATTCATCAGTCTCGGTTGTTTAATGGCGAGCTTTTTCATCATTGTTTGCAATTGTTGGCAATACAAGTCTGCAGTAATCGTCTGGCCTGATCTCAAGAAGCTGTAGTGGATAACACCAGCACTGGTCCACCAAACACTAACCAGAATCTTCTTTTTGGTCAGTTTTCGCTTAGGGCAAGGTTTTGCCGGTTCTCCAGGGTCAAGCCATTGTGATGATCGCTTCCGATTGTCGTACAGGATCCATTTCTCATCACAAGTCACGATACGGTTCAAAATCCCCTCATTATTGTGGCGATTAAGCAAAGAAACGCAGCAAGCAACGCGTGTTTGTTGGTTTGCTTTAGTCAATTCGTGCGGTACCCACTTTTCGAGTTTTTAAATTTTTCCGATTTGGCGCAAGTGGATAAGTATCGTTTTGTCACTTACGCCGAAGGCTGCTGCTAATTCAGAAGTAGTTTGAGATGGATCGGCTTTCATTATCGCCTTCAATTCTTCGTTATTCACTTGAGTATCAGGTCGTCCACGTGTCCATTGTGTAAATCGAAATTTCCAGAACGGAAAACCAAAAACGCACCGTTCGTTCGTTAGCGGTGCCTGGTCCATACACGTCGTTAATTCTTCGAGTCGTTTCTGCAGCACTGGTGCCACGGTGGAACTCGTATTCGTAAATACCGCGAATTTTCAATTTGTCCATAGTTGTTGTTATAGCAATGTTGAAACTCAAACAAATGATGTTAAAACAAATGAAATACGAATTTTAAAACAATATTTTTCTGGCTTTATTTCGAAATAAATTTGAATTTGGAATTCCTAATGAAACGCAAGATATTTAATTTTAAAGTTGCCAGTATTGAAAATCGGCAATTTCATATGTAAGGACCTAATATATACAAAAAGAATATGAGAAACAATATGGAGACGTCAAACAATACTCTGAACTAAACTGAATTTTCTCATTAGTGTATGCTATGTAAAATCAATAAACGCGATTGGCCCTTGCGAAACGCGTGTCGCTCTCAGCTATTAATTATTTATCTGATGATGTGATGTTCCTTTGATTGATTATATTTCCCCTCAGAACAGTTTGTGTACACTGTTCATAGAAAAAAATTTACTTAAGTACTTATAACACCGAATTTTCGTGAGTCTAAAACCATAACGACGTACCGACCGACTTTATGAATTTGTATTTACTTATATGTTTATGTAAGTATATTTACGTACGTTTATTAAATAACTTAGGTAGGTACCTTGTCTATTTGTTTTCTTTTTTTAAATGTAATAGTTTGAACATTTTCAAGTGTACTTGAACCAAATACTGGCTATACGGTTTGAAATAAAATTTAGCATACAAATACCTTATGACATGGACACATACGATATTTTGTATCCCGGCAATAATTGAGATTCCCTTGACGGGATTGTCAAATACCCTATAACCATGGGCAGACAACAGCTACTCGATAATAAAATGCTTTCAATATTGTGTTTACCACAGAGAAAAGCATTTTGCAATAAAAATTACAGCATAGACTATGAGGCTCCATTATCCGCAATTTTCTCCGGTGACACAAAATGGCCGCGGGGCTTAAGAAAAATCTTTAAAATTAGTATTGTCGGGTTACAAAGTCTTTGTACAAACAGGACAGCGCTTTTTGGATCTTTGTGAAAATATTTTTAGACATGAAAAGAACCTTTTGTAGGCGTATTAAGAGAAATGTCTAAAAATATTCGAAGTATCATGGCATTAACTTATTTTTGAATCCTCCTAGGATGACCCTGTTTAATTTTTACATTGGAAATTTCCAATGTACACACACAGCCTACGCAGGCTCCGATTTCACGAAAAAGTGCGATCCCCTTATATATTGGAGAGTTGCGGAGATATGGTTCAATTAAAAAAAGCCTCAAAAAACACTTATTTACAAGGGCTGTAAGGTGCAAAAGGAATAGGCATGATGACTAAAAAAATATTTTTGGCCCATGGGCACTGCTATGACTCTTCATTGATTCAGAGTAACATATATACCTACTACTACTACAAACGAAACAATTTATCTGTACACACGTCGATGTGTTGTCGCCCTCGTGATTTCCGGACGAAGCCGAGCAACACCGAGCGATGTCGGAAGAGGAGGGGAACACTTCGGAGCTGCGCAACCGCTACGCGGCCTTTTCTCTGCCGTCACGCACCGGAATCACATCTTGTATACTTAAATTATACATTTATCTTTTCTTCATTTTGTCTGATTGTGTTTAGAGTAGGTGACGATATAACTTAATTTATTCTCTTCTATTGGTTTATGTTAAGTAGTAATTTCATATTGATTTACATAGTTATTTTCCAAGGATAACGTTTGAACAAAGTACCCTCATTACTTACCAATGTTAAATAAAGTTACAATAATTGGTAGATCTTGTCAGCTATTCAGGAATGTAGAACCATGTTTATCAAAGTAAATAATAAAATCATGTGTGGTTTTTATCAGATGTGTGTGTTTTATACTTAGGGTCGCACCGCAGAATTAATTAAATACTTACCTACTAACGAGTTCGACATATTTACGATTATATCTTTCCATACCGGGAGATTTGCGAACACAATGACGTAAAAAATATTCTGTTTTATATGTATTAAATGTTACAGAAAAGTCGGAAACAGCTACATAATATCACTTCACAAATATTTTTTATTATGTCCATTGTCCATTTCACCATTATTGAGTCATTGATAATGTAACGCACTAAATCACTAATTCACTATTGTAATATAGTAATATGCATATTCGGCGCAAAACTATACGGTAATTATATTAATAAATTCAATAAAAATAAACCAATGTTTATCACGCTTCCACGCACGGCTTGTCAAGTTGTCATTTTTACCTTTTCTGCGATCCAGCAAACAGTTTGAACACTGATTGATAACCCCTGTCGCTCTTATGTATTCTCCCGCCAATGCGAGACAGCGAGAAGAAAGAAGAAGAGCGAGTAATAACGTGAAATTATATTGTTGCTTGCTTACCTGTTTTCAACATTTGGAAAACTATGAAATATTATGTGTTCTTTATCAGGTTCCTTGTTTTAATTTGTGGATAAACATTTATTATATGCGCATCTTCTCACCATGATGGTTACTATTGATTGACAGTTCTCAAACCAAGACACGTCATGTATTGCGTGCGGCTAGTAACTAAACACTAGTTTAGAGCACAGAAAGGCGCAGAAAGTGCGGGAGAGAAGTGTGGGCACTGGTAGGACTCTCCATTGATTCAGAGTAATATATATACCTACTACTACTACAAACGAAACAATTTATCTGTACACACGTCGATGTGTGAGTTTTATACTTAGGGTCACACCGCAGAATTATTTTAATACTTACCTACTAACGAGTTCGACATATTTACGATTATATTTTTCCATACCGGAAGATTTGCGAACACTATGACGTAAAAAATATTCTGTTTTATATGTATTAAATGTTACAGAAAAGTCGGAAACAGCTACGTAATATCACTTTACAAATATTTTTCATTGTGTCCATTGTCCATTTCACCTATAGTTCACTTTACTGATTATTATTGAGTCATTTATATTGTAACGCACTAATTTCACTAATTCACTATTGTAATATAGTAATTTGCATATTCGGCGCAAAACTATACGGTAATTATATGAATAAATTCAATAAAAATAAACAAATGTTTATCACGCTTACACACAGCATGTCAAGTTGTCATTGTCAACAATGGCATTTAGCACTAAAACCCGCGGAAATCCAGTTGGCATTTGCGTGTATGTGATTACCTGTGAGCGAGGAGCCTATGTAACATTACCGGATTGCTTATTAGCAATCCGGTAATGTTACAATCTCGCTCTTGTGTATCTCCCGCCAATGCGAGAGAGCGAGAAGGGTATATATATCAAGATGGTTGCTGGGTAATAACGTGAAATTATATTGTTGCTTTGCTTACCTGTTTTCATCATTTGGAAATGTATGAAATATACGTTCTTTAGAGTATTGGGTGGATAAACAATTATTATACGCGCACCTTCTCACCATGATGGTTACTATTGGTTGACAGTTCTCAAGACAACACACGTCGCGTATTGCGTGCGGCTAGTAATTAAACCCTGGTTTGGAGCCGTCAAAGCTCACAAAGTGCGGGGGAGAGGTGCGGGGACGCCAATTTGCGGGAGACGCTGTGAGATTCCATTCTGTTTGACTCTTATGTATTCTGTGCCATGGGTAAGATTATTAAAAATATAGTACACATATTTTTTCTTTTCTCTTAGAAACAATAAATGACGAAGATACAGCGCATTTAAATTTCGCATGACGTCACGCTTTCGTACGATTTTCAAACATCGGTGACGTCACAAGCCCCCACTCTGGAACTTAGATACTCCGTATCTTTGTGAATTTTCACTTTTTTGATAAACTGAAAAATATCAGTACATTATTTTTGGATAATCTAACTAACGGACTAATTAGACTAATACTTTTCTGACCCAGTCATCAATGTCATCATCCCTATTATTCGAGAAAGTCAGAAACGAAAAAGTTATGGCATAAATAGTAAAAAAAAAAATTACCCAATTTTTGATTTTGGCGCTCGATATTTTGAAAACGAACAATGATATCAAAATTTGAGAAAAATCCCTCTGGACAATTTAGTCAGCTATAATTTGAGCCTAAAACAAAGACGATCGGTTTTAGGGTTTGCCTTGTAGCCTAACCTTTTTGGAAAAAGTCAAAAAGTCAGAATTACATTTTTTTCGAATTCCATGGTATCACTTCCAATATGCTCGATAGTCGTGTGAGGCACGAAATCTGTAAAGTTTTTTATAGTTATGCTTAAGGCCTTACCTCATTTTACCGGGGTCCAGTGCTGCCCCCATTTAAAATAAATCATTTTAAAGAAAAAGGAGACATTATTTAAAATTTTGCTACTACCAAGTCCTAGATAACCCTTCAAAGTATTTTATAAACTACTGTTTACAGTTTAAAGTGTGAACATAAGCTTTACTACGCACATTTGCGAAAAACGGCCTCTTTTGGCTAATGTGCGTAGTAAAGCTTAACGTTTTCATTAAAAACTGTAAACAGCAGTTCATAAAATACTTTGAAGGGTTATCTAAGACTTGGTAGCAGCAAAATTTTTAATTATGTCTCCGTTTTTTTTTTAAATGATTTATTTTAATGGGGGCAGCATTGGACCCCGGAAAATTCAGGTACGGCCTTAAACTTCGTCGAAGGCCGAAGCAGTGAAACCATGCCAAGTATCATAAGTGTCAGCCAGTAGCTGAGTTTTCACGTGAGTGACCCGTGTAACATATAGTAAAACAAGTTTAAACCATAGGATGGTATAAGTCTTTTGAATGCTTTAAGAGAACTTCTAGTGACTTGTTTTTAAAGCAATTGAGTGGCGGACGGCGTCTAAAGATGCTCGTTTATCACAGATAAAACAAATATTAAATAATTACAGCCGTCATGGGCGTGTCGAGGGGGATTCGATCGACCCCCCCCCCCCTCCCCCCCTTAAATCAAGATACTTTGCGGTTTTTCCTAAAAACTCCTATCTGTGAAGCACCTTAACTCAGTAAAGACTTAACGGACCCCGAAGAAATGAACCAGTCGCCAATAAATGAACCCCCAAGAAATGGTCTGGGTACTGTACTTATTCCACATATTTTTCATTAGCATGGACATTTATTACTAAACTCCATAATCTCACATTATGAAGTCCACTAGAATCACCACAACACAACTAGCTACTCGTAACTTTAATATTTAAATAACTTTATTTTGCTTCTTTCATCCTCAAATAAAAACATCGAAAGTGACTTGTGACCCTGTGACCTCGAATCCACTTATTTTCCTTATAGGTACGACCCTCTTTAGTCCCGTCCACCAATAATTTACCCGGACCCGCTAAAATCATTATCAAAGATTGCATTCCTTCGAGTCAATCTGAAGTACAAATTATTAAAGAAATATTCAGAAAATCTACTTATCGAGTTTGCAATGAAAATGCCTAAATATTGAAATTTCTATAAACAGATCTTCGTTTAATTAATTTTCCTTCCGAATGAGTCAAGCCGCGTCTCTTGACGGCCCATCTCGAGCTTATGTACGTACAAGTTTTCCAATAAACCAGGAATTTGACGTCTTCTTGATTCAGACATTCAATTTAGCTATGACTGTCAGTTAATCAGATTATGCTTTAAAGGTTTAAACACATTTGGAAAGGATATTAGTAGGTTTGCATCGGAACTTTTAGAACTATATTAGAACTATCAACTACAAGTGATTACCTAATCGATAACTGATGGCTAGGCTGATCTACGTGTCAACTGTTGAACAGGTGCTGCCAGTAGGGACTAGTCACCTCGACTCCGTTTTTTAGACTACTCAGTCATATTTATATCTGTAAATTGGATTTGGATCTCGTTCGAAAGCCTTACAAGTTATATTGGGATAACAAGATATTATGCTTCCCTTCTGTGTGCGCGTAGGCAACCAGTACTGTGTAAATGAGTTTCTTTCGGCGTTTCTTCTCAGCAGTGGTCGTTGCAAAACGCATTGGTAGCTTTTTTATTAATAATTTGAATATAAATAAACATTACACGTAATCTACTTATACTAAAATTATTGACGTGTAAAAGTGCCGGCAAAGGCACAACTCAAAAAGCATTTTAAAGACCATTGAAAATCCATAAGGCAACTTATATTTCTATGTATTTATCCCACAATGAATAGGCAGCAACCCTAGGTAAATAAACAAAGCGAAAGTGCGGCTACAACTTATGTTCACACAGGCTTTAGTCGATGACCCATTGACTACGCTCACACACGCTCGATTTCACAAGATTAAGATAGTCAGAGTAGTCAGAGGTATCCTTAACAGAAGTCAATGTCATTAGAAAATGTCATTTGAATTTTATCGTAAGTACTAAGCAACAACATTATTATTTTGTCGTATTAAGGACGGTATGCTCAAAGCCACGTGGTCGGATTTGGCTCTGAAATATGCAAAATTTTCCCGCTAGGGGGATAAAAATGTCAAGATGACGTTGCATAGAGTTAATAATGTGTAAACGGGACAATAGATGTAGGTTATCATAAGTTGTAACGTAGAATTAGTATACAGCTTACTTTTTTCTTTTCGTCAAGACTTCCAGTCCGCGATACTTATTAAAATTTTCAAAACAATCAAATCAAATAATTATTTTGTTTGAATTATTATTTCTGAATTAAGGCCTTGGCAGACGTCATTATAATGTACTTAACACTTTAGTAGACAGGCTATCAGTAGAAAAAGTAAAGTCGAAAATACAGTAGTGTGCGTGAATGCAAGACGTTTATTAAAAAAGCGAGTTTAAATATATGTGAAATTCATATAGCACTTTCTAAAAAATCCAAGTTATAGGTATTCGAATCTTGCGTAAAATTTATTACTTTGTGGTTGTAGGTTTGACTCGATGAGGAGAATAATTAATAACAACTCACTTTGTTTCACTCGATATATTCCCAAAGTTCAACATGAAACATTTACATAGAAGGCACGGAAGAAAGTCACAGAAGGCACAGTTTAAGAAAGTCACAGAAGGCACAGTTTATGAACACAAGCATAGGTAGGAAAAAGTCTAGAGTTCACAGACTGGAAGACACAATACGCAAAGCGGCAGTAGGTACGTAAGCAAGCGAAGTTAGGCAGTAGGCGCGCGCGATACATAGATAGGAGCGACATGCGCGTGCGTCGGCTGTTAGCGGCGGACTGGTTTGCCTGCGTAGCAACACGGAGTGCAGTGGTAGGCGCGCAACGTCACCCATTGTTCTCTCGGCCGGCCGGGACTTATTAGCATTTATGCCGTACGATTCGACCGTCTTCCGATTTGTGTTGATGTACCAATACATTTTGTGATTAAATGTTTTAGGTTGATGCGTAGTGTGTATATAAGTATGTAGGTGATGCCACAACTTTTTCAATTTATTAGTCGACCTCCGTGGCGATTCCTTAACACGCTAGTCCGTCACTCGGAGGTTCTGGGTTCGATTCCCAGCCAGGGCAAGTTGGTAAATGGCCTTTTTTAATTTGTCCTGGTTCTTGGGTGTTTATTTTACCCCATCAAAAACATAAATGTAAAAATGCCAAGTTCAAATTCCGACAAAACAATTGAAATTTAAATAGCTGCCAAGTTATGTAGGTAGAGAAAACTGAAATTTGGACAACATTAAGATTGAAAGCACGGTCACCCATCCTAACTGTGACCAAGCTAGTAGTTGCTTAACCTGTAAAAGCACGGTCATTCATCCATCAATTTTTGAATTTATCGTATGCGAAGTGGAGCGAAATATATGCACAAGTGGTTTTGATTACTCGTATTTTGAAATTTGTTAAAGCGCAAATGACAAAGAACCCTTAGAATAGAGAATCTGTTTTGTTTCACGCAGCTTTTTAGGGTTCCGTAGTAAACAAGAAACCCTTATAGATCCATCATGTCTGTCTGTCTGTCTGTCCCCAGTTTTACTCATAGACTATTAGTACTAGAAAGCTGTAATTAGGCATGGGCATGGATATGTGGTAATAAAAACTTGAAAAAAAAATGTGTGTTGTGAGTCTTCGTTGAATAGGTCTTTCAAAAATATTGTAAGATTATGAATACCCTTTTTCGTTTTAGCAATCCGTTTGTGAAATATTTGGTTTTTGATTGCAAATTTTTGTTAGAATCATGTGTCTCCCCTCTCTGTCAGTTAAACGGTTGTATATGGACACTTAAAAAAATTCACGGCAGTAGTAGGTATATAACGTCTCCCTGTACATAAACTAATTTAAGGTGGATTCAGTTCATGATACTGAACAACTTTTCCTAAGGAACACATAATTAAATATAAAAGAAAATGTTTGCTTTCCATTCTACCTCCGTGGCGTAATTGTTAACACGCTAGACCACTAATCCGGAGGTTCTGGGTTCGAGGCCCAGCCAGGGCAAGTTAGAAAATGGTCTTTTTCAAATTGCCCTGGGTCTTGGGTGTTTATCTATGTATGTTTTTATCATAAAATATAGTATCATTGAGTTAGTATTCCATAATACAAGTCTAAAACCTACTTTGGGGCTAGCTTAATTAGTGTGATTCGTCCTTACATATTCCATACATATATTCCATAAATATTACATTTTGCCAAATCTTGTGTGTAAGAGATCAAAAATAATTTATGTATTTCGTTTGTTCCTTGGTGAAAGTTGTTCAATATCATGGACTGAATTCAGACCTAAAGTTAGGCAGTTGTTAGTTACATAAAACAAGTAGGTACTGACTACGGAACTCTACACTGGACGTGGCCCGTTACGGCACGTGCCCGTTTATTTTGGTTAAGTTGAAATTCTAGGGAACCATAGACAAATTTATGATATTTCTGCGTAAATCAATATTACTTATCGCTGACAGGACGTTCTCAAAAATACAATCAAATAGTATTTTACGCGAGCGGTGACTTGGAAAACTACACGTTTTGTGTTCCACTGACAGAAAATGTACATATTTGAATTTTCTTTGTGAAACAATACGTTTAGCGACCATCTGCAATCGTAACACCTTTCACTTCTATTCACCTTATTATGTAAGTACGGAGGGTAAAAAAGGATTGCACGTTGAACAGATCAACAGTCTTGGCTTAGCAGCTGTATGTGCTCAATTAATGACTTGACTGTTTGATTTTGTACAATATTTTTAACGAATCAACAAAGAGCACTAAAAAGAAATCTTTTCCTGAAAACAGCTAAAAAAATTGGTTGATTAATGAAGCAGTAATTAGCATTACTACACCCTTTTTTTTTATCTTCTAATAGGTTTTCCTGTAATCTATAGGTAAAGAACTTTTAACTGTATATTTTTCAAAAGTTTGGGTTCAGTGGTTTCGGAGATAAGTGTATTTTTATTATTTATTTTCAAAATTAACTTCAAAAACACCAACTTAAAAAATTTTGAAAAATATATTTAATATTATCATAAAATGCTCTTTCATTTGATATTTTACGCGATGTAGTTCACAAAACCCTTTTTTTAATGTCTCATTTATCTTCCATAAGTGGCCCCATTTTTTTTAAATTTATTCATTTACCTACATTTTACTTCCGTCTTTGGGTCACAAATTTACATTATGTGCACCACATTTCAACTGAATCGGTCCAGTAGTTTATTAGGGGGTGGGTCAATTTTCGCCCATTTTCTTAAATAACTTAAAAATACCAATCTAAGAAATAATATAAAAAAAATATATATATTAAAAATTGTCATCAAAAGTTCTTTCATTTGATATGTCACACGATTATGTTATAAAAACTTTTTTTTAATGTCTACTTTACCCACCATAAGCGGCCCCCTTTTTTAAATTCCATTTATTTACGTTATATGTCTATCTTTGGGTCACTAAGTTACATAAGTGTAGGTACTAAATCTCAACTAAATCATTTTTATAGTTTCGTAGCAAATTGGCTGTGACTTACGGACAGACAGATAAGCGAAACCCTAACAACAGTAAAAACACCAAAAAAATCGGTTCCTATACAAATTTCCCGGGCGGCTGCACACTTTTGTATGAAAATGCAGATTTTTTTTTGTTTTTTTACTGTTATTTTAATATCATTATACTATATTAGCAGTCCACCCCGGCTTCGCCCTTGGTACACACAAAGCCCATGTCAATCGGCGATAGTGTACCTTTCCAACGGTGAAAGTTTTTTTAAAACGGTCCAGTAGTTTCGGAGCCATGTAATACAAACAAACAAACAACCAAATCTTTCCTCTTTATAATATTAGTATAGATAAATAGCCTACTATAGCCTGTCTGCCAAGCCAAGTATAGATCTAGTATAGCCCGTGGTTCGATATATTACGCATATTGTCAATTCGTATTTTGATATACATTCATGAGGAAAAGTTGTTCAAAATTTCAGACTGAATCACCCATCAAAATAATTGTAAAACCCTAATTAAACAGCAGCTTTTATTACAAAAACAGTTAATATGATTCCGCGACCCGAGAAAGTTCCAATTTTCACCCCAATCGCCAATTAAAAAATATAGGTAATAAATCAAACCAAATAATTTTTTTCATTGACTTAATTTTCAATAAAATTTAAAAAAAAATGTGCGATGCCGTATCTGCGATAGCATTACATCTTTGCTTGAATGTCAACAAAATGTCAAAACTGTACCATAGTGTAGCAAAAGTATGACATAATTTGGCAGTTTGTACATAGTTTTTTATTGAAATATTTTAGACTGTAATGCAATTTTACGTAATTCGAAAATGGATTTTTTTGAAAAATTCGACACGGCCTCCTTCCTGAACGCCCGGCGGGCAACTAAATTTGTATGGAAGTAACATGGCCGCCATTTCAGAGAATTCTGTCAAAAACGTTGCAAAACAACCAATTTTTAAAATTGTTTTTTTTTATTATTGCGTGATTGCATTGTAAGCAAATATAAAGAATAATGTTTCAAAATAGCCTTTATTTTTATAAAATATATGCAATCCCTTGTTAGAATATTTCTTTACGCTGAAAAACAAGCCAGTTTGTAGCAAGATTTTCTAAAATATTTCTTTCAGGTTTCTTTACAATTAAGTATCTTACTTTTTCTGAATGAAAATTAAAAAAATACGGTTTTCGTCTACTGGCTAGTCTATTCACCTATGACTAACTAGGTATGTAATTTTCTTAGTGGTCTTTTCTACTTAAGCCATAACTATTGCCCGCGCAAAGTGCGTTTTGCATGTTTTTGGGTAAATTCAATGCTTGTTTTTAGAAAAACTACAAAATATTTAAAAAAATCCTTTTTTTCGTCTACTGTCTCAACTCTTCCTCTATCTATGTGTATACATTATTTGACTTCAATCAAACGCTTTCTGTACAAACTTGTTGCCCGCGCAAACCCATTTTACATGGTGCCGACCCTTAAACAACATATTTACTTTTGACGCTTAGCGAAGTCTCATTCTTGTAACATTACCTACATGCCGATAAGAGGAAAGAAGATTTGTTTTAAGTCAGATTCTCTCTATAAGAAGGTACATTTCAAGTTCTTTGCTAGGAGGCTAGGAGTAAATGACTGCGCTTTTACAATGAAAAAGCCTTAGCAAAAATCATCAAAATTCAAAATTTCACACTCTCCTTAACCGCTACGTGTCTAAAGAAATTCAAGCGCTTTATTTAGCAAATAGGTAGGATACTTATACATGTTTATACAAATGTGTATACTTAGTATAAAGTTGAATAAAGTTACGATTGTACTGAACAGAGGCTGTAGTTGCTTGCCTATTGATTGCGCTGACACTAACTCAGTTTGACAAGCCGAGTGACTAGAATTTTAGCTTTAACAACAAAAAGCCTTTGCAAAAAGTGTTGAAAGTTTCAAATTCATACTTTCCACGTGTCTGTCTTTGTTTCTAATGCAAAAAGGACAATTCTGTAACATGTATATGTTACAGAATTGTGTTGAAAGTTTCAAATTCATACTTTCCACGTGTCTGTCTGAGTTTCTAATGCAAAAAGGACAATTCTGTAACATATACTCGTATCTTTATTTATTTATCTCGTGGCCTAAACACACAGGTCCTACTGCGGACCATGGCCCCGCATAATTTGTATCAGGTTGCAATTATACGACTCGACGCACGCTTTCTCTGGCGTTTGTAATTTACCGGTTTGTGTACTTTGGCTATTATCTTGGATTAGTCATATTTTATTAAAATACAGAAGATAATTAAAAAATAAAACACTTATTAAAATAACGTTCAGAGTGAAATGAAACGTAACTTGAAAGTCAACAAACAAATAAATCAATAGCCAGTGTTCTTGCCACCATGCCGCATGAGCAACACGATTATTTTTTATAGGTGTATTTTAGTTTATTTAAGTTTTTTATTTATTATTTGTTATAGTTCAGAGATATAGGGTTCTTTGTTTATTAAAAAGTGTAATAAAATAAATCCGGCCAAGTGCGAGTTAAACTCGCGTGGAGAGAGTTCCGTACAATTAATTGAATTCTTATAGGTTTTCCTGTAATCTACAAGCAATGAACTATATTTTGTATTTTTTTCAAAATTGATGTCAATGGTCAATTTTCGTCTTCTTTAATGAATAAAATCAAAACTATATAATAATACATAACTAAATATATGACACAGTAAGGTTTGCAAAACTTTTTTTTCAATTTCCTAATTTGTCTACCGAAAATGACCCTTATTTAAAAAAAAAAATTTATTTACTTTGCACATATGTGTTTGGGTCATAGGATTACACCATCCTACCAAATTTCACCTGATTCGGCCCAGTAGATTCGGAGCAAATTGGCTGTGACAGACGGACGGATAGACAGACGCACGAGTGATCCTATAAGGGTTCCGTTTTTTCATTATTTGTACGTAACCCTAAAAATAAATGATGAAAATCAAAGCTTTGATTTCAGGAAATCGGTACTTAGGTATTACTCGAGGTCGTCACGTAATAAGAGACCACGTGACGACACATTTGAGGTAGGTACAATGGTCACAAAATAAAGTCTAAATAAATTCCACTAGAATTGAAATTCCGGTTTTAACCGTCAACTTTTCTCGTTGACTGTAATTCTTTTTTTAACACAGGCATAGAATTAATAAGAGTATTACATACAGAACGGAATCTCCTAAGGTGCCGCGCAATATGCGTCCCAGTTCCCCGTCCCCTCACCCCTCCCCCGTTGTCGCCTTGTCGAGGGTGTTGAGCGGGCGAACACACACGCATTGAAGTGTGCACGGATGTATAGTTTCGTTTGTAGTAGTAGTGGGCATAAATGATACTCCGCTTCTATGAAGCGCCATACCTGTGACATAGGTTTATTATTTTACACACACTTACAAAAGATCAGCAAAATATTTACCATAGCTATACGAGTACTACTGGTATACCCAAACGGGTACTACACATTGGATAATACACATGAATTGCAAATTCCAGGGAATTAAATACAATTTTTTTATAAGTTAAGTCAAGGCATTGACATGAATATATAGACTCGGCGTCTTCAAACACGGCCATGTCCTTTTTGGTAATATAGACTAAACACGAGAGTAGTACAGAAAGGTCAATATATTTTCACATACCTACGAGTACGTGGTTCAAATTAAATCCTTAAATACATATATTTTAATATAAAATGCGAATGTTGATAAGTATGGCTGGATGTACGGATGGGTGTATGGATGGTTGTATAGATTTTTAGATTGTAGACTCACGACTATCATATTTATAAAGGTAAAAGTTAAACTACACATATCTGTTTCTTTGGTAACCTTTTATTATTCTTACTTAATTTCTTTACATAATGTTTTGCACTAGAAGAAAGTGATTTCTTGTACATGTATACCTTTTTGTTTTTTTTATTTGTTACCTATCTCTGTATTTAATGTATTAATTATAATCATATACGTAGGTATTGGGTTTTAAATTACATATGTTTATTTAGATTACATATATGAAGAGATTTGTAATCGTCTTATAGTTATATAATAATTTATCAAAATCGATTTAGCCGCGTAGTAGTTACGAGGAAACAGAATAAGGAATATGCATGTAATACCAATCCGGCTCATATTTTATTTTTACAATTTCTATTAATACGTTATCACGCCTAGTTAATTATTTTTCTTATTGACTCTTATTTGGAATAGAAATAAATTATTGAAAATATGCAAATATTGCGCGGGAACTTTTGACAAACAAAAGGGAAATGACGACAAAGTTCACAAAAAGGAAATGACAAGTTCGGGTGCGTTCGGTAGGACTGTCCGTCCATGTAGTTTGACTATGGATGACATTCGAAATGTATGTACTTTTATATAGAGGTTTAACAAACATCACTGGCTGATAATATCGAAAGAACCCAAAAAAGAAAAACATGCGTTGACAGCTTCTGTCTCTAGCGGATATTGCAGACTTTGACGTCATATTTTAAAATGGCGTGTTTTAGTTGTTATAGTCTACTTGCTATTTATAATATTTATTTTCTACACCATATACATGTTTTTCGGCACTGATTTATTTTTTGCGGCTATTTCTCGACGAGGACTATCGATTAAAAATATAAAAATGCATGCATACTCTCTATTATAGGGACAAACATAATAAAACATCAAAAATGTGTAAGCGGCCATGTTTGATCCATAATCTGATAGCAGTTTCAAGTTGCGCGGGTTGGTCACTTGTAGGGGTACAGCCCCCACATACTAAATTTTTGAGCCCTCGGAGGTCCTAGTGAGACGTTACGAGATATGACTTAATTTTACAAAGGATTTACAGGATTTTAGGAAACTTTTGTAAAGCATTTATAGCATATGTAGATAAAAATTATAAAACTTAAACATTTTTAAACGTTTTACAAACATTAATAACTGAGTAGCAAACAAATAGTTTTTCGATGCTTCCATGAAGAAAGTGAAATGTAGGCATATTTATGATGTCTACATTTCACTTCTGTTTTGTTAGTCTATGACGAATCATTCCATCGGTTGACAGATCATTCATTCATTTTATTCATTATGGTAGCCGAAATTTTGCAATCCGTATTTAATTTTCAATCAATGAAATCTAGTTACTTACCGATGGAAAGTTATTCCTTCATATTTTGCTTTGTTCTTTGTATTACTAGTGCAGTATCTCACTCAACACACACCAAGGCATTTTTGACTATGTTGACAGTGTTTTCTTTAATGAATTGTGGAGTGTTTTATGCGCGTATTGCTAGCGAGTGACTAATGTGAGGTTAACAGTGATAGCATATGTTGAACAGAACACAACTGTGGTATGTGGCGTCTTCTCTAGTACGTAAGTACATAGATCTCGTTGAGTCAGGGTTTATTATTTCTGAAGATTACTTCAGTAAGTTATACATTAAGTGATTTATTTAAATTGAAAATTCTTTTGACAGATTCTCTTTTACTTCTTTTTTCACATGTAATATAATTAGTAGACACTCCAACCGTCGTACATTTAATTTGGAAAGTGCCAAGCAGCCGAAATTGCGTCGACAATTCGCATATAAATTCATATATTCGCAAATACCCTGAATAATCTCAATGAAAATACGACTGTTGATGAAGAAAAATCTGTGGCGCCAAAATACAATAATAGCAATCACTCGAGTGTTTCCACTAAAATAACGCCTGCAGTGTTAATTTACTTTTTACGGTTCCGTACCCAAAGGGTGCAAACTGGACCCTATTACTGAGACTCCCCTGTCTGTCCGTCTGTCCGTCTGTCACAGGGCTCTATCTCTTGTACCGTAATAGCTAGACACTTGAAATTTTCACCGATTATATATGACTGTGGCCGCTATAACAACAAATATTGAAAATAAAAAAAAGTTAAAAATTAAAGGGGGTCGTCATACGAGAAACGTTTTATTTTCAGCGTTTTTAACTAGATCTTTATAATGGCATTAATTAGATACTTGAAATTTTCACAGATTATGTATTACTATGGCCTATGCTACGGAGACCAGGGTGCGCTTTCCCGTTTTTTTTTTCAAATATGATATGCATATCAATGGTCACCCAAAGATGCCAACGACCTTGCGAAGTGGAGCTGAAATAGCCGGAACGGAAAAAAGGTTTACAACCAGCCGCCGCCCGACGTCAACTTGACGTCGTCTGATCATTATATAAATACATACAGTATTCATAATTTTCTCCTCACTCCATTTATATTAACGGGTTGAGGCGTAATATTTCTCAAAAAGTTTATGTACAGTCGAGCTACTCTCAAGGCTGAGCTGTGATTCAATAAGTTTTTCGAAAAAAAAAACCTTTTTTCGTAAAAGCTTTTATTTTTAGCCCTAAAGACATAATATTATAAGCCCAAACTTGATGGGGTTGTCACCTTCACCTTCCAGGTCGATGATTAGATCAGCTTTACCTGGTTCACTTGGTTCCGTGGGCATTTACCGGCTAGGCTCTTCTTTTAGGTCCCTTGCACGTGAGGGATCAGATCAGCTTATTGTTACAATAATATTGCATTGACATCTGATCTACATTAGCATACAAAATTTCATTTATTTATTTTATTTTTAAACTTTATTGATTAACAAAAAAATTGTCTTACAATTGGCGGACTTAACGCCAAAAGTGTTCTCTCCCAGTCAACCATAGGGATAAACAGATAATTTGTTGCGGCGCAAAATAATTAAATAATTACATACTTGTAAAGGACAACGAGCCTGCCCGCCGACGACATCGAGCCCGTCAGCCGACTAATCAGAGCGCTTGCATTAAAATGTTTCTCTCGTCTCTGATTGGCCGGCGCATTCGTCGAACTAGTACGCGCTCGCTCCGGATTGGCCGGCGCACTCGTCGAACTAGTACGCGCTCGCTCCGGATTAGCCGGCGCACTCGTCGATATCGCGTACTAGCGAGACCCTTTTATTGTTCATATAAAAGCGGCCGACGGCCAGTATTGTATTCCATTCAACAAGTGATATTTGTACAGTAAACATTGGAACAATAAAGAAATTACATCGAAGAAGTGTTTGGAAAACTATACAGTCCTCTACAGTTGTGGTCCTTCGAAGAAGCCGGATCTACTAAGGCGAAACCAGCAGTGTTACTACGAGCGAGTTTCGTCGAGCAAGAAACTACGGTGCCGATCCTTCTATTACGGATCTGCCTACATTCCGAAGAAGCTGCAACCACTGTCAACTGAACGAGATGGTGTTCACCAGGAGCCATGGTGAAGCAGCCGAACAGGAAGAGCTAAGGCGGGCCCAGGAAGAGGAAGCACGCCGCGAGACTGAGCGCCAGCGGGTCGAGCTGGAACGTATAAGGAGGCTGTCACTAGAACCACCGGCCTCTCCGTGTACTAGGCAGAGCGAGGCGCAGGAAGCTGTGGCTGCCGCCGGGAGACTTCGCTTCGACGTCGCAAGAGGAAGATCCCCGACACCGACCAAGTCAAGGAACGACATAGGTCATCCGGTGGAGTCACTAGAAAGGATGATGTATCCACGTCTACGGCAAACCGATCTGCCGACATTCTCTGGAAGCATCAACGAGTGGCTACCATTCAAGGCCTCTATGCGTGACACGACAAAGCTATACAACGTGTCACCAGCCGAGAACCTACAACGACTAAGAACCTGCCTGAAAGGAGAAGCCCAAGAAGCCGTTGCGAATCTACTATATAGCGCAACCGATCCCGAAACCATCATGAAGTCCCTGGAGCAGAAGTTTGGAAGGCCCGAAATAATCATCGATCGAGCCATTGAAGATTTGAAAAAGATGCCAAAGCCCGGAACTACAGCTACGGAACTCAACAATTTTGCTATCAAACTGCAAAACGTTGTCTGCATGCTCAAGACCATCGACCGGCAGGGAAACCTCAACAATCCTCTACTGATGCGAGAGGTGTTGGCCAAACTCAGTCCGCATCTCATATCGCGTTGGTGTGACTACGCCCGTGGACACGACGGCTCATCAGATTCAGAGATAGTCTTACTGTCTCAATTCCTCATGCAAGAAGCAGACCAAGAGCTACGTTACACCTACGTCTCAGCGTCCAGCGCGACCTCTACGACTATGAAGAAAGAAGTCAGGCCGCCAGAGGACGAACCCAGTCTACGCCGTCGATGAAGCCGCCGAGAATAAGGAAAGTTGTCTAAGCTGCGAGCAGACCCACGCGCTACCGCAGTGCCCGTCATACAAGGCACTCACAGTTGACCAGCGCTGGGACTTCGTGAGGGACAAGAAAATCTGCTTCAAGTGCGTTAGAGCAACGCACCGACGCTTCAAGTGCAAAGCAAAGCCGTGCGGTGTCAACCAATGCCGCCGCCCACACCACTCTACGTTGCACCTAGAGAAGAAACCAGAGGACGAGCAAACACAGCAACGATCTGAAGCTGTGTTATCGGTGGCAACCTCAACTGCCACCAACCAACACACTGTCTTGCTAAAGACATGTCCAGTCATCGTCGTTGGACCACGGGGGGAGGCGAAGACCTACGCGCTTCTAGATGAAGGGGCGACCATTACCCTCATCGATGAACGTCTAGCAAAAGACATCGGCGCCGAGGGTCCATCGCAACCACTACATCTGCGCGGCGTCAACATGTCTCAAAGCGAAGCGGACAGCAAGATCGTCAAGGTGCTGATGCGGGGCAAGAAAGAAGACACGCTACACGAACTTTGCGCTCGGACTGTGAAGAACCTGAAGCTACATCAACAGTCCGTACCTGACACGGTGATGAAGTACGAACACCTCCAAGACCTGCAAATGGATGAAGTGTGCTACGACCTGGCACGCCCCGGCATCCTAGTGGGGTCCGACCATTGGGAGTGCATCGTGTCCCGCGAATTGCGAGTCGGTGAACCGAACCAACCGGCCGCATCACGAACTCAACTTGGCTGGGTGGTGCACGGAACGGTGCCACGCAGCGTGATCGTCAAACACGAGAGGGTGCTACACGTCTTCGAACAAACAGACGAGTGGCCCGATCAACGTCTACACGACCTGGTGGAGAATCACTTCAAGATTGAAGCACTGGGTGTCGCTCTGTAACCACGAGTGAGCGACACAGATCAACGTGCCATCGCCATCGTCAAGAAAACCAACAAGAAAATTGACAGTGGTTATGAAGTTGGACTACCGTGGCGAGAAGATGACGTCACCATGCCGCCCACCTACGACATGGCGTTTCGACGGCTAAAAGCAATCGAAAGGAAAATGGACGCCTCACCTGACTTCGCCAAGGAATACGCTGCGCAAATACAAAACCTTCTGAAGAAAGGCTACGCGGTCCCATGTGACGGATCTGAACGATCGAGCGCCGTCTGCTGGTACCTGCCTCACTTTGCCGTACAGAACTTGAACAAGCCCGGCAAACAACGATTGGTCTTCGATGCAGCGGCGAAGAGTCACGGTGTGAGCCTCAACGACCATCTGTTGGAAGGACCGGACCTACTGTTGTCGCTTCCGGGAATTCTATTCAGATTCCGAAAAAAGGCGATAGCAATCACGGCGGATATTCAAAAAATGTTCTTGAGAGTGAAGATTCGCCCAGAAGACCAACCAGCACAGCAATTCCTATGGCGAGGTGACGACCGAGAGAATCCACCGCGTCACTACAAGATGGCCAGCATGATTTTTGGAGCGGCCAGTTCACCCTTCATGGCGCACTATGTTCGTGACCACAATGCGAACATACACGCGCAGAAGTATCCACGAGCCCAGAAAACTATAACGCAGAGCCACTATATGGACGACTTGGCGGCCAGTTACGACGGCGAAGAAGAAGCACGTAGTGCCGTGAACGAAATAATCATGGTACACGCCGTCGCTGGGTTCAAGCTGCGAGGATGGAGCTCGAATAACGAAAAGGTGCTCCACAACGTGCCTACAGAGCTGCGGGCAACCACACCTACGCAACTGGGGGGAGCACAGCCCGAGAACAAGATACTCGGACTCTACTGGAACGCCGAACGAGATGAGCTGGGATTCAACACATCGATGCACCGAGTCCCAGCCGAAGTACGCACGCAAGTCCGAACGCCGACCAAAAGGGAAGCGCTCGCCGCTGTGATGTCTATCTACGATCCTCTGGGGCTGCTCAGTCACTACACAGTACGAGCAAAGATCATCCTACAGAGCTTGTGGCGCCTCAAGACGACGTGGGACAAGCCGCTACCCGAAGAAGGAGAACCCTTTGCTGATTGGCTATCACATCTCACCGACATAGCCTATCTACGCCTGCCGAGACTCTACGCGCCAGGGAAAGACAAACACGTCGAACTACACGTGTTATGCGATGCGAGCGAACAGGCTTATGCAACAGTGGCCTACTGGAGGGTTACGCACAGCAACGGGACTGTGGACGTCGTGCTAGTCGGCGCCAAGTCCAAGGTGGCGCCGAAACGCACGCAGACCATCCCTCGCCTTGAACTACAAGCCGCAGTCATTGGAGCCAGACTAGCAGACACCATCAAAAAAGAACATGAGATGGAAGTCAGCCGAACGACCTACTGGACCGACTCCTCGACGGTCGTGAATTGGATTCGCCACGACACGAAACGGTACACACCGTTCGTGGCTCATCGGCTAGGCGAGATTGCAGAACTCACTCACAAAGAAGAATGGCGATGGCTACCTACAGAACTCAACGTAGCTGACGACGCCACGAGATTCTCCCACACGCCGATCAGTGGCAACGACCGATGGTTCCGTGGCCCAAGCTTCTTATATCACCCTGAGGAGCACTGGCCCGTCGAGAGGACAAGCGCTGAGGTAGATGAAATTGAAGTCCTGCACACGCGCGAAGACTCACAGCAAGACCGATGGCTGCCGAATCCTGCCCGGTTCTCCAAGTACGAGACGCTAGTGCGAGCCACTGCACGAGTGTTGGCATTTATTGACATATGCCGACGCCGAGCTACAAGGATGGAACATCATCAGCGGGTCACGCGAACAGAGAACGCGTGACGAACGACCTACGGCAGCGGTACTGGGTCATTCATCTACGGCCCACTGTACGCGCCGTACAGAATGACTGCGCGCTTTGCAAAGTACGCCGAGCAAAGCCACAGCCGCCCGCCACTGGAGACCTGCCGCGAGCCCGCCTGGATCCATTCCACCGCCCTTTAACGAACTGTGGCGTGGACTACTTCGGGCCCATGGTCGTGAAGATTGGACGTCGCCGAGAGAAGAGATGGGGTGCGCTCTTCACATGTCTCACTACGCGTGCCGTACACGTGGAACTTGTGGCATCCCTCTCTACGGACTCTGCGATCATGGCGCTAAGAAGAATGGCCGCGCGGCGAGGTTGGCCGAAAATCATGTATTCGGATAACGCAACGAACTTCCACGGAGCAGATCAAGAGCTACGGGCAGCGTATGCAGAGTGGACACCGGCGCTACGAGACGAGGGCCTGCTACGCCGTATGGAATGGCGTTTCATACCGCCGGGGGCGCCTAACCAAGGAGGTGCTTGGGAGCGATTGGTGCGCTCTGTGAAAACCGCGCTCGCCGCTACACTCCGTGAGAAGGAACCCACCGAGGAGATACTACGAACTCTATTGACCGAGGCAGAGTTCTCAATCAACGCCCGACCATTGACCCATGTGAGCGTGAGCCCTCACGATCCAGAGGCACTCACGCCGAACCATTTTCTATTGGGGTCATCGATGGGCCTTCCTACCACGGGCCCTTGTGACGAAGCTGACAAGAGGGCCTGGAGAGCTAGCCAAGCGCTCGCCGATCATTTCTGGCGGCGCTGGCTAAGAGAGTACCTTCCTGCTTTGGTACCACGCGGCGAGCCAAGGAGCAGCAGACGCCCGCTGCACGTCGGAGACGTCGTCGCCGTGGTCGACAACACACTACCAAGGAATGTCTGGCCAATGGGTATCGTCGAGCGCACCTACGAGGGACCAGATGGAGGCATCCGCGTCGCCGATGTACGAACGAAGACTGGAGTCTTCAAGCGTCCAGTCAGCAAGCTCGTCGTGTTGGAGAAGGAAGAGGCTTCGCAAGCTGCGCCGGGGGGAGAGATGTAAAGGACAACGAGCCTGCCCGCCGACGACATCGAGCCCGTCAGCCGACTAATCAGAGCGCTTGCATTAAAATGTTTCTCTCGTCTCTGATTGGCCGGCGCATTCGTCGAACTAGTACGCGCTCGCTCCGGATTGGCCGGCGCACTCGTCGAACTAGTACGCGCTCGCTCCGGATTAGCCGGCGCACTCGTCGATATCGCGTACTAGCGAGACCCTTTTATTGTTCATATAAAAGCGGCCGACGGCCAGTATTGTATTCCATTCAACAAGTGATATTTGTACAGTAAACATTGGAACAATAAAGAAATTACATCGAAGAAGTGTTTGGAAAACTATACAGTCCTCTACAATACTTATACCTAATAATACACATTCATGCATATATACTCATAATAAAGACATATATACGCATACATATAAAATATATATACATTTATATATATACATGATCTCAATCCCAAACCGGGAACTGGCTCAAATTTAACTCGCAAGATTTGACCAAGCTAAATAAAAGCTTGTAATAACCAATTACATTTCGTTATCGACACATCGAAATAGATGGAGATATCTGTCTAGTGAGATCCTTTTGGTCATAAAAATACGTCATAACCTCGCTCATCTTGAGTGAAAGGTCGGCCTAACACTCGGTTTTAATCTACTCGTATTACGAATAATAGAGTATTTTTCTGAAGCATTAGGTCCTTACATATGAAATTGCCGTTCAGTATCAAAAAAGTAAAACAAGTTTTTTTTAATGAAATTATTATTTAATCAATCGAAGTATGCGCCGTTGTTATCGATACACTTCCGCCATTTTATAGGCAGATCATTGATACCTTTGGAAAAAAAATCCTGGGAGCGAGAGTCTATGAACTGTTTGAAGGCGGTTTTGACTGCCTCATCAGATTTGAAATTTTTTCCTTGTGAAAAGTTATCCAAATTTTGAAAAAAGTGGTAATCGGTTGGGGCAAGATCTGGAGAGTATGGTGGGTGACGCAGAGGTTCCAGTCGCAGCTCCTCTAACTTGGCGATCGTTTGATGTGCATTGTGTGGTCTAGCGTTACCCTGAAGGAGCAGTGGGCTAGAGCAATTCATCAGTCTCGGTTGTTTAATGGCGAGCTTTTTCATCATTGTTTGCAATTGTTGGCAATACAAGTCTGCAGTAATCGTCTGGCCTGATCTCAAGAAGCTGTAGTGGATAACACCACCACTGGTCCACCAAACACTAACCAGAATATTATTTTTGGTCAGTTTTCGCTTAGGGCAAGGTTTTGCCTGTTCTCCAGGGTCAAGCCATTGTGATGATCGCTTCCGATTGTCGTACAGGATCCATTTCTCATCACAAGTCACGATACGGTTCAAAATCCCTTCATTATTGTGGCGATTAAGCAAAGAAACGCAGCAAGGAACGCGTGTTTGTTGGTTTGCTTCAGTCAATTCGTGCGGTACCCACTTTTCGAGTTTTTTAATTTTTCCGATTTGGCGCAAGTGAATAAGTATCGTTTTGTCACTTACGCCGAAGGCTGCTGCTAATTCAGAAGTGGTTTGAGATGGATCCGCTTCTACTATCGCTTTCAATTCTTCGTTATTCACTTGAGTATCAGGTCGTCCACGAGGCTCATTGTGTAAATCGAAATTTCCAGAACGGAAACGTTGAAACCAAAAACGCACCGTTCGTTCGTTAGCGGTGCCTGGTCCATACACGTCGTTAATTCTTCGAGTCGTTTTTGCAGCACTGGTGCCACGGTGGAACTCGTATTCGTAAATACCGCGAATTTTCAATTTGTCCATAGTTGTTGTTATAGCAATGTTGAAACTCAAACAAATGATGTAAAAACAAATGAAATACGAATTTTAAAACAATATTTTTTTGGCTTTATTTCGAAATAAATGTGAATTTGGAATTCCTAATAAAACGCAAGATATTTGATTTTAAAGTTGCCAGTATTGAAAATCGGCAATTTCATATGTAAGGACCTATAGTATGCGTAGTAGCCTTATAAGTAGTACCACATACCTAAGCTATAAAATAGCAAGATTTAATAGTGTCTGAAGCAAACTGTTCTTGCAAGTAAGTGAATTACTGCAGCGTCGTTGCTTCCCCTAATTGCCTTTACCCCTTAATGGACAACCAACTGTTGCTTCAAGTTACTTTCTTTTCTACCGACCAACACGCCACATGATTTTAATCTTGGGAATATCTACTGGATAAAATCTGGTATTCATTTACTTAATTTGCAACATTCCATCCAGTAGAAAATATAATAAAAAAAATATTTTGTTTTTGTTTTCAGCTAGTGTATCTGACTTTTTTCGTGTGATATTTAACAATTAATATAACTTTTGACACTGATCTAATTGTTTACTAGATCAATACGCCTCGGGTTTGATACGGGCACAGCCTGTACAACAATTTTATTCGATTTCAAAAAGGTTTAAGTTGAATATAATCATTCGTAAAACAATTTGAGGCTTATTTGTTTCTGGTGTCGTGACAAAATTAACTACACTTTTTTGAATAGGTACTTAGGTTTTGTGTCCACTAGCTCAGTTTCTACACGGCGCCACGCCGGCTCAACTCGTGCCAGCTTCATGTACAGATCTGTTGGAGCTTATACATACACAACTGACGGCGTCGTGCCGGGTAGAAACCGTGCTTATGGACACAAGCAGGGCTTGTTAACGATACCAAATTCACACTAAAAGTAACGTTAAATAACGATATTTTCGTGGTAACGGTATAAGGGGTATCGATAATACAGTTTATAACGTTCTCAATTAACGATATAAGTAACGATACTTTTTTTAATACTTGTAAAAATTATATAAATAGCTCTAGTAGCCTACTAGACAAACTCTCATCAATTTATTCTGTCAAATATTGAAAAGAAATACAGTGTTAACAATACCATTTACCGTTAATATCATTGGTAACGTTATCTGATTAACGGTAAATAGTGGGAATAATACCGTTACACAGCATAACGTTATCTTTGCTGATAACGTTAACGCCGTTTGACAGAATTAACGTTACCAGATTTTTAACGGTATTCCAAGTCCTGGACACAAGGCCTTACTCACAAAATGTGTAGTATTATGGTTTGTTTGGTTAATATCTCGAGAGCACTAAAACCACCTAAAACTAATAAATATTAAGTACGAAAAATATACAATGACATATTTAGGTAGTAGGTAGATACATTCTACGAGTGCAGTCAGCACCAAAAAAATATCACCTGAAAATAGCGTTTTCACATTAGTAAACGCTTTTAATAGGTGTAAATTTTTTGCTGCTGATTGTACATTCATTTTATCAACACACAGGAACAAAATACAAAATAAGTAACTACAACAAACAATCTCTGAAGTATTCTCTCAAATGTTGCTTACCTACTAGTTTCTAAGCTTTGTGAGAAATGTGAACTGAGAAAAGTAAGTATAAGTTTGTTTATGTTTACTTGCAGAGCGAAGTTTGACGAACTGTATCCATGCAATTATTATGAAGTTTTGTAGTTGTTGGGAGTAGAGGAGAATGTTTGACTTTTATTATGATATACTAGTATAACGCCTCTTAGGTATAGTTTAAGTTTTGAGGGTTCCGTAGAAAACAAGGAACCCATAGTTCCGCCATGTCTGTCTGTTTTTAAGTGACCGTTTGAATTTAAAACCTTCACCTTATGTCATGGTAAAAGTTCCAAACTCTAACTTCATACGTTTTACCGTCCGTGAAAGTAATTAGCTTCATCAAACTTAAACTAAAAAAAACACAGGCTATTTTGGTAAATATTGGAGTTAAAGTAAAAAACAATCGCGTAGTAATTTGGAGAAAATCTCGTAAATACAAAGTGTACGAGATAGTGGCATCCCATGTTTCTTTTCTGGTTACCGCTCATCAGCTATGCAGCCCTGTGCCGAAAGCAATAAATAAATGATATCGCAGGAGCTTCTAAAACAAAAATACAAGACGACAGGTTTATCATACAATCTGTCCGCTTAATTTATTTTTAGTTTAGAGACACAAACATATTTTTTTTTTGTTTTTTTTTTATGTTATAGGGCGGCAAACGAACAAGCGGGTCACCTGATGGTAAGTGATCACCACTGTCCATGGACAACTGCAACACCAGGGGTGTAACAAGAGCGTTACCGGCCTTTCAGGAAGATATAGACTCGTTTTTTGAAGGTTTCAATGTCGTATCGGTTCGGGAACACCGCTGCAGGAAGTTGATTCCACAGTTCGGTCGTTCGTGGCAGAAAGTTCCTTTTAAAACGTACGGTGGTTGATTGCCAACTATCCAGGTGGTGTGGATGGTATTTTAATTTCAGGCGGGTGGTGTAGTGGTGAAATTTATATAAACCTATACATACAAAACTTTAGTTTGTTTTGTCTAAGTTTGATGTCATAAAGCTGGAGAGATTAAAGGGGAATTTTCTTGGCATCTACTTGTAGAGTAAAAGTTTAAATAACCTCTCAGAAAACTTGCCTGCGCCAAAAGTGGCCACGGAAAGTTTTAAAGCTAGACGGATCACCAATATAGTTTCAACGGCAGTTCATAAAATAATTTAAAGGGCTATCTAGTGCATGAAGAAGAGCAATATGGAAATTATCACCATATTTACGAGTTAACAATTTATTTCACACTTCAAGGCCATTTGCCTATATCTTCACCTTAAGTTGAGTTAACTTAATACATATTTTAGTTTTAGTTTAATTAAATTGTATATTTAAAACATTGTAAAGAATTTCCTATTGACTTAATTGCATCCTATGTCACAACGTTTGCGTGATCTTCTTGGTAGGCTCTTATTTAAACCATGGTTAAACCATACTACGTTAACTAAAGATCCTAAATTCTAACCAAAACGAAGTATGTATAGAATACAAAATAATGCTTTTCATGCCCAGTTTCACTGGCACCTCTACGTCACAAGTTAAATGTGCAGGCTATATATAATACTCGGGCCAAGCTACAAATCACAAAGCGCACTCTGCATTTTTCACCCATGTTAACGTCATAGCAATGCCTACAAACAACGTGCATGCAGACCCATACGTCTATTGTACTCGTACTTGCTCTGCCTTCACGGCTTTGAGGGCTTTGTGCATTGTACTAGAATGCAGAGAAATTCTTTATCTATACTAATATTATAAAGCGGAAGAGTTTGTTTGTTTGTTTGTTTGTTTGTTTGTTTAAACGCGCTAATCTCAGGAACTAATGGTCCGATTTGAAAAATTCTTTTTTTGTTGGGTAGTCCATTTATAGAGGAAGGCTTTAGGCTATATAACATTACGTTCCGACAACCACGCGAACAAAGTCGCGGGCACAGCTAGTTTTACTATATTCGTTTTCGGTACAGTTTGTCAGGCCGCTGTAATATACAACGTGGAAGGGACATACCCTTAATAAATCGAATCACGGTCTATACTAGATCATTATAGTATAATGAAATTAAAAAAACATCCAAAACACAAACAAAAAACATTTCAAAGAACATCAACAGTTAAATTTTAGTATAGCCCGTGGTTTGATTTATTACGAGTATGTCCCTTTCACGTTGAATAAGTCAATGGTTCGGGCACTAAAGTCTTTAATAACTTTTTCAGAAAAAATATATAATTTTATGATAACAGGTGAATATACATGCGAAAGTATCAACTGCGTGTTCCAACAGCGATCATCATTAAAGTTTAAGCTTCGTTGGCGAATGAAGGAGCTAATCTTTGGTTCCGAACGAAACTTTACGAGGAAATTCATTATATTCTATCATTAATGTAAAGTATAATACCTACTTACCTGTATTTAACAGCATAATACGTTGAAAGACTTGGGTGTTTTGGGTTGTTTCGTGTGGTAAATATAATACGAGTAAATTAATTATTTCACAAACAAAGCAGATTATTGTCAACACTGAAAGATAAATTTTAGTTTCAGTTATAAGTTTTCCCTTTTTGTCCTTGATGTCTTCTGTGATGAACAATGGCTACCCTCTACTGACAAAACTGCACGCTTGATTTAACCAGCTATTGTGCCGAAATGTTAGTATTAAACTATGTCTATCATCGTCGGGTATCCGCAGGTATGCCGACACAGAAATGATCGCACAACTTTGAAGTTTTTGTTACGTGTAGTAGTTTTACTTACACCAAATGGATAGTGGTTTGAGACGAGAGACCACTAGAGTATGTTTATGTGTCAGATGTATATAATAATAGAAAGCCTGTTCATTCCACATATGCTGATATGACGACCTCTGCGATGGTCAACACTAGTCCGCCAATCCGGAGGTTCTGGGTTCGATCCCCAGCCAGGGCAAGTTGGAAAATTGCCTTTTCAAATTTTCCTGGGTCCTGGGTGTTTTTTATTTAATATGTATTTATTATAAAATACAGTATCATGTATCGTTGAATTCTTACTTTGAGGCTAACTCGATCAGTGTGATTCGAAGTCCCTATCTATTTATTAATTAATTAAAAAAATAAATATAGTTATTGTATATGGAATTACGAAACATAATTTTCATAAATTGAACTATTTTAACTCTAGTCTAATAGAAAACGACTTGTAGTAGTTAGTATTTTTACCATTACATGATGACACATTTCTTTATGATGTTTACTTTCACCGGGAGTAAGTAGTGGTTGATGAAAACTGCCGTACGAAAATTGACTCAGATTGTACTAAGTACTTACAAACTCGGAGGTATAAGTCAGGCCGGGCTGAGACTGAACTGGACCTTGCGGTCAGGAACCGGAATACCGATATTTTGGTATCGATATATCGATACCAAATACCGATATTTTATTTCAGTACACAAATATTGATACATAGGAATACCGATATATTTTTTTTATTATCGATATAAATACTTATATTTTGGTATCGATACCGATATAGTACTGATAAAATTCTTTTCGCGCTTTGAACTCCGCTACGCGTTGTTGTCGTCCCGCACGAAACTCAACTGCGACTCGTAGTTGAGTTTCGTGCGGGACGAGAACAACGGAATTAATACAGATAATTATTATCAATAATGTATCAGTATTCGTGTACTGAAATAAAATATCGGTATTCCGGTCTTTATATCGATACTTAAAAAAATATCGGTGTTCCAATGTATCAATATTCGCGTACTGAAATAAAATATCGGTATTCCGGTCCCTGCTTGCGGTTATAGGTTGCGCCTGCTTCAACTGCAATATATTTAATATATTATGTAAAAATATCCTGAACAAGAAAATCTCCTGAACATGTAGCTTGTTGTCTTAAACATCAAAGACCGAGAGTCCTGTTTAGAACAACTCCCTAATAGCCCCAACATTGACAGTCACTAATTAAATCGCTTCCAACCCATTACGCTGCCGCCTGGCCCTGTTTGTGGCCTTTCTCTCGAATTTTGGCTTTTGCTTTGTGGGCAATTTGACGCTTATGTTTACAGGGGATTTTGTGTATTGGTGGCAATCGACCAGAAGCTATTTCGACTGTTTTTAAGTAGAGCAGAGAAATAGTAAATAAGGTAGAGCACGATGTTTATTACGATATGTTTATTACATATATTATTTACCTTGTTAGAGCATTATATTTCAAGCTGATTAGACTAGTTACAGTTCTTATATTTTTCTCTTTTGTAATCATGTAAATTATTTTAACATTCTTGTTTTAATAAAACCTATTTTACGGGTCGTAACATTTTCATTCACATATACTCGTATGTGGCTGCATGAACGCCTTTATGACCATGAATTTAAATAAAATAACACAAAAGCACCCTTTTATTTTTATCTTTATTTTAGGGATTATTGTTTGATATATTGTAAAATTGTTTTATTACAAGCTTTAATTTCGTTTCTTTCCCGCTGTCAGTCCGTAAACAAATCTTTCAAACAAAAACATAATTATGTAAATTAGGTGACAATAGAATATCATGGTACCAATGACCCGATCTCATGATGAAGCAGGATGGTGGCCACGGCATCTCTGTGATCCCAGTTTGGACTCGAGGAGCATTTTAACATTTTTAGTTAATTGTTTTAAATAAACTCTTGTTTTAAAAAAATATTTACTTGTTTAACACAAAAGGACACTTTCAATTCAATCTTTATTTTAGGAAATTTATTTTATTGTATACATAAGTAAGGCGGAATGCAACGTTCTATGTTGAAAACTATTTTAGCGTCTATACGAGTATTTAATGGATTTTATTTATTCATAAAACTGCTACTTGTTCTTTTCTCCCGAATTAGTTTTACTTAGTTATTTGATGCTCAAGACAACGAGAAAAACTTGTTTGGACTGTGACAAAAACTTTTGGTGGAAGTTCATATACTTATTAGATGTCTAGAAAGTTTTGTTGGCAATAAAGGTTTTACTACACTGCGAAGGACGCAATATTTGCTGGAAACGTATATTTGGCAGAAACAGTGTCTGTACAAAGTACAGTTCCAAGCATTTCTTTAACTGTTGATGTTCTTTGATAAATTGAAAGATTTTGTGGTTTAATTTATTTTACCTATGTATTTCAAAGCGGTATTTAACTAAGCTGGATATTATAGTACTACTTAACTGGAAAACGAAAAAGTAGTAGACTCAAAATACTGCTAAATAATGTGTTAGATCGCTTCATACATTTTGGGCCCTCATTGTTGCACTACGTGTCGCAGCAAGTATTTTTACGTCATTTTGTAGAAAAAATCCATAGATTACAAAAGATTTTTTATTTTATTTTATGGACGTTTGTACACTATATAAAAAAGTATTTTACTTTTTCTACATTGGGAAATAGCAGTGACGCTATCTGGCAACAATGGCAACACTATGAGTAATGCATCTTTGACGGAGCGTTTTGTTCACTACAGTTGTTCACTGAAATATATTTTTTTACAATACGATAAAAAGTGTATGGTATTAAATCTCATAAAAATATAATAAAAACAAATCAACAACTTCACATCTTGCATCATGCATTTATTTAAAGTGATTTGCTGTCAAAAGGTTTGGTGGCAGACAGTAAAACAAAACGCGATTGACAATATTATTATTATATTATAATTCATATACAATTTGTATAAGAAACTGTATCTTTAACATAAGTTCAAACCAGTGGCGCCATCTGGTAGCAAGGTTTCGCAACATCAAAGGAATAAAAGAACTTGGACTTGAACTCGCGATCTAGGTTCAAATACGACTACGTTCTAAACAACTGAGCTATTAAGTGATTAGCCTCGCATGTCGAATTTCTCCACCATTTGATATTCCTATTCTATAACACGCATTAAGAGTTAGATCAGAACTTGTTGGCTAGATGGCGTTTTATTGAATTTGTTTATAAAAATTCTGCTATGTTCTAAGTTTCATAGGCATGGAATGATTAATAACATCTCGTTCGTTCAGTATGGCGGTATAAAAAATGGATTATCATATGGGAAATTATAAAAAACCCAAGTATTGAAAACGTAAGGTTCCAGTTGTTCACTGAAATATATTTTTTTAGTATTGAAAGTATTGAAAACGTAAGGTTTTTGTAGTTTTTTAATCGTTAAATGTGTTTTTATAAAATGTTATTAACAATTATAGTGCTATACTTGTTTAAATTAATTTTAGGCCACTGTACACATTTTGCGACATGACACTGCAACAAAGAGGGCCCAAATGAGAACATATTGTTTACTTTTATAGTTTTTTTGATTTTTTTGATATTATTAGTAGTTACAGCTATCTAAACTGAAACAAATAAAAAAACAGTCGTACTTACTTAGTTACATGAAGAATATAATGGCGTTCTCAAAATACAATTCAAAGAAAATTACTGCATGGCACACAGGCACAATACCAGTACCTCCGATCCGAAGGAGCGCTGTAACTTCTTCCAGATCGGACTCCGATGCTTCTTCCTTCCGATGATTCTAATTACTTTAACATCTAACTCCTTTACTCTCTCTGGACGTGGTAATAGGAGATCGTAATCAATAATTACCTACTTTACAGTACTATTTTTATTTACTACTATTTTTTATTTTTCTTTGTTGCAATAGTTCTCTCTTTTATGTAGCTACTTTACATAATATTTACTAGAATTCTTATTCAAAGGATTTATTGGAAACAGAAGTTTTCATATAAATCTTTTAAATATCGACTAAAATACCATTTGGAAATAAACTAGTGGCTAGGAGATCGCCAAAAGGCTAGACACAGAGAACACTGAAGATGCAGGCTTCCTTTGTGGATATGTAGGTCGGGATTTGAATATGTAACAGGAAGCTAACTGGGCAGTGGTAGTTAGTTAGATACTGTCGAACTATTTGTCGTTGTATATCAAAGTATAAAGACCGTAAAGTTAAATAAAATAAAAGGACAAATCACAACACACTGACTGAGCTAGCCCCAAAGTAATTTAAAAAAAAATGTCCTGGATCTTGGGTATTTATCATAAAACATAGTATCTTTGAGTTAGTATGCCATAACACAAGTTTAAACTTTACTTTGCTGCTAGCTCAATCTGTGTGATTTGTAGAGTTGTAACGAATATCCGGCGACGATCCGGCATCCGGCATATCCGGCCCCCTTTTTGATATCCGGAGCCACATATTAGCGTACTATCTGGCCGGATACCGGATAGTAAATCTAGTAATTGGTTCTTATGCATTTATTTATTTTATTATGATTTCAGTGGGAGGAGAAGCAGGTCTATGTCTTTTCTGTCAGACCAGCATGTTATCAGACTTTAAAAAACAGCACTGAATATTTTTGTACAACATACATCATAAAACTATGTAATAGCTTATATGAAAATGTACGTTACTTTAAATTGTTAATAGAATAGAATGTCTTTACATTTATTCCTCGCCAAAATTCAAAAGGTCACCCAAATAAAGCAATCCTATACAATATATATATATAATCACACACAATACACTACACAAGTTTTACATCAGTACGGCCCTAATTGATTCGGTAAAGGTTTCTCTTTATTGTTATTATATCCTGTCCCGTTGCGTTTACATTCGGAGCGAAAGTAAGGAGCGTTGGCGGGAGTTATTTTATTTTTATCTTTAATTTTATTCTACTTCGAGTGGTCGTGATTCGTGAGTGATTATCGCTTGGATTATTCGTCCATGACCCCTGCTCTTACAATTTTTCTTAACATATATCTGTCTGCGGCTTTTTAGAAGCATTCCGGAGCCAACAATTCAGAGGTCATGCAGCGTTATTTTGTAAAATCACAAATTTGACAAACTCGGATGAATATTTTTGGAATTATAGTTTAGCATTTGAAATATTTGCAAAGTCTGAATTTCGTCAAATGATAGCTTATAAAGTTATTACATTATAAGCAATTATTATTTGCGAAGTGAGATGTTTACCAAATGATTAGTTTTTATACTTAATGTTATTTTGAAAATGAACATTTTGTCATTCGTTTTTTGTCAAACATTAGTAAACCTAATCAAAATAGTAATTGGTAAAATAAAATAATTGTACAATACAAATAAACAGTTAAGAGTTACACCTGACGGTTCGTCAAAATGTTAATTTTCACCTTATTTACGATTTAAAAGTTAATTTCAAAAGAAGGTGCCACTTCTGCATACCCTTCGTCTTAAGGGAGGGGTATGGGTTTCAGCGTAAAAATAAACACTTTTTTGTGATTTTTTATCTCAAATATCGATTGAGCAATTTTATTCAAACCTTATATACATTATTGAGCATAGTTTTGACTATGGTTTGTAAATTTTTCATCCAAAAATATTGAACCATTAACCCGTGACAGAGCTTCCCCCAGGACATCTTGAAAAAAAAACAATTTGCGGTGTTCACTGTAACTCGGCCGGAAATTATCTGAAAATGAAAAACGATAAAAATTTTGTCAAATTATAAACAAATCTTCCCCCCAACGTTCTTTGATTATTTTTTTTTTAATTTAAAAATTTTTGGCGGCCATCTAAAGTGTGAACCGTTATTTTCGACTAAAATTTCCGCAATTTTGTGGGTGGGAAACACCCTTAAGGTTAAAAAAAAAAAATTTACTAAACGTAGGGGGGAGGTATTTTATATGAAGAAAATGTGTACAAAATTTGAAATGAATCGGTCGAGTAGTTTTCAAATGGCAGTGAACACGGACTTTGAAAAAGTAGTTTTGAGAAAAACGCATTTAAAGATAACGGTCATCTTCTTTTCCTACGTTTTGTTTTTCGCTTGAGTTTGTGATTTATGTCGCGGCATCTATTTTTATTTCGCCACCCTTCTTTAGTCTTTCGCAGGGATTGGAATAGAATTGGTAATAAAGTGCTTTTACCGAGAACCAAACAGCGTCGCCAATAATTTATGGAGTAGTGTAACCTGACTGTTGTTATGTTAACAAGAAGTTGGCGAGATAAGGTTTAGTGTACGACGTATTTTTATCAGCTATATATGCCCAACTGCTGGGCAAATATGTGCAAATACCCTACCCTCTTTTCTTCCAATACTCTATATCCGCTTCAGCCTTAGTGTTTTGGACTAATGACTAGATTTGCTGCAATAGAAAGGTGCGTGTGATTTTTTATTTTATTAAATAGGTATAATTACTTATTTTATTAATAAGTATATATGGACAAATCACACAGATTGAGTTAGCCCCAAAGTACTCGTAAGTTCGAGACTTGTGTTATGGGATACTAACTCAACGATTCTATATTTTATAACAAATACTTATATAATTAAACCAAGACCCAGGTCAATCTGAAAAATTGTTGCAACACACTGATTAGGTTCATATAATTTAAAACACAAGTCAACAATTAACACAGATTTATTTCGATTTACTAGCACCGAACATTTAAATTGCTTTATACATTGACAAATATATATCGCAATGAGGGTAAATGGATGGACATTCATTAAAAGTGAGACGGTAAGGTCAGCGCCCCTCCACGCGCTGAACTATGAGAAGCTTCCTTGTGAAACCACATCACAGCTTAAACTAACTCTCTAGCCCGCACAGTTATCCTGTGCTCACAGGGCTTACCGTTCAGGTGAAGTAGAGAATCATTATAATAATCGTATCTGAATGAGTCATGACCACGCCTAGTCACAGCTACATAACTACGAATATTCACGAGTTTTATTATTTAAATTGCCCACTTGGCGCCTTACGCCACGTGTTAACTACTATCCCGACACATAATCACAATTCACAATACTTATCTTTCTCGTACGAAGACTCAAAGCAGACTGACTCAAGAACTGATTTTGTAAATGTAAGAACACTCGTAATGGGAGGGGGACTTGCAACAACTTCACAACATTACTCACTAATCAAAATAAAGTATGATTAATAGTTAATTTCTAAGAAAGGGTACCTTTTATATTTTACAATTCATAACATTAATAATAATAATTACATTGATTTATAACTATTATTACAATTGTAACCATATTTGTTAGTCTAATAAATGAAACGCTTGAATCACAGACAAGAACTGACTTCTTTTATTTTTTTAGAACACATAGTATTACATATGACATGGCAGATGGCGCTACTAGCTGACCGAGTGATATTGTCGATACAGATAAGAGAAAAATAACACCCCCACTTATCGCAATATTCACAAAAAAAAATTATTCTATACAAACAATCCCAAGAAGCGACATAAATTTATAATGTTTTGCTGAACATAAACTTTTAGTTAAAATGTCAGCTGGCATATCAGCTGTTGGCAAATACAGTACTTTAACAACTTTGTCTTTTACAAGATCACGACAAAAATGGTATTTAACATCGATATGCTTAGTACGTTTGTGAAAGACTGGGTTTGCACACAGCTTTTGTGCACCTTGGTTATCATTGAACAGACTGATTGTGTACATCTTATTGGTTATTTCATATTGTAATCCCCTTAAATACAATGCTTCTCTGCATGCCTCTGATAGACCTACATACTCTGATTCAGTGCTAGAGAGAGACACACATTTCTGTTTCTTACATTCCCATGATATCGCACCATCACATAACACAAAACACATTCCAGTATATGATCTCCTATCTATAGAGTTAGAGGCCCAATCAGCATCTACATAGCCTGTTATTTCTGAATTACCTTTCTTACAGTATTTTATTCCATAAGTTTTAGTCCTTTTTAAATATTTTAATACTCTTTTTGCATATTCCCAATGCTCTTTTGTGTGGCAATTATTAAATTGACTTAAAAAACTTATAGAGTAACTAATGTCTGGCCTAGTTAATACCGAAAGGTACATTAAACTACCAATTAGTTGCTGATAGGGCACATGACTATTGACATCATCTTGACCTTTATTTACATTTAGTTTCACCTCCATCGGAGTATCAACAGTTTTACATTCGCTTAAGTTAAATTTGTTCAAAAGTTGATCAATATAAGTTTCCTGACTCAGAGTTACATATTGTTTGTCTTTATTCAAAGTTACATTGATTCCAAGACACACTTTAACATCTCCTAAATCCTTAATGCTAAACTGGTTAGATAAAACCTGTTTCAAGTTCTCAGTTTGAATTTTATCATTGGAAAATATAAAGAAGTCATCGACATACACTGTTACAATGGTCTTACATTTGTTAGTATTCTTTATATACATACATGGCTCTATTTTTGATCTCTTGTAACCACTATTGATCAAACAATTGTCAACCTTTTTGTTCCAAGCTCTAGAGGCTTGCTTGAGTCCATAAATGGCCTTTTTAAGTTTCAATACTTTACAAACAGCGCTACTACTATTATAACATTCTGGCATTTTCATATAAATGGTTTCCTCTAAATCGCCATTTAAGAACGCAATCTTCACATCTAGATGATTAACATCTAAGCCTAACTTTATAGACAACGCAAATAAGAGTCTAAGAGTGGTGTGTCTCACTACAGGCGAAAATGTCTCCGTATAGTCTACACCATATTTTTGGGTGAAGCCCTTCGCGACAAGACGAGCACGGTAACGTACATTGTTCTCACTGTCGTATTTTTTTCGTAAAACCCACTTGCACTGCACTATAGTACCATTTACTGGTACATCCACAAGTTCCCATGCACTATTTTTCTCAAATGACTGTAACTCATCCTGCACTGCCGCTAACCACTGTGCTTTCTCAGGACCTTCCAAGGCTTCTTGCAATGATATCTCACCTGTGAACATGTTGTCATCTTCTATACAACCACTGGCAAGTCCATATCTATCTGGCTGCCGCCTAAGCCGAGGACCACTTATTATGTCGGCATTGTTGAGTATAATGGAGTCTTCACTCTCTGTTGTACTAGACTCAGAGCTATCTAATGTATCATTTTCACAAGGTACATACAGTTCACTACTGTCATCTTCGTTCAAGCTCTCTGGTTGTTCAATTGAATCTTCCAGAAGTGTCAAATCCTGTTCCCCCACTGGAACCACACATGCTTCATCTGAACAATTTTCCTGTACATCCAGAACATTCTCTGTCTCTATGTTTTCCAATACTATTACATCTCGACTGGTTGTGACGACATTGGACTTCGGGTTGTAAATCCTGTACCCTTTGACTTCATTGGAATACCCAACAAGGATACATTTATCCGATTTTCTGTCCCACTTTAATCTTTTTTGTTTAGGTACATGTACCATGACTGTACTGCCGAAAACACGTAAATGACTTACTTCAGGCTTTCTACCTGTCCATATTTCGAAAGGAGTTTTGTAATTTAATGATGTGGTCACAGTCCTGTTCTGTAAATACACTGCAGTGTGTGCCGCCTCTGCCCAAAACTTTTTTTTCGAGACCTGCGTCAAACAGCAAACACTTGGCTTTCTCAATGATAGTCCGGTTGAATCTTTCCGAGAGACCATTCTGTTCAGGTGTATATGGGTTAGTTTTGTGATGTACGATCCCATGCGACACCAAAAAATTGTCAAATGCGCTGTTGCAGAATTCTGTCCCATTATCACTTCTCAAGATCTTTATGCTGTGATTAAGTTGATTCTCAACCTCTGCTTTATACTGTTGAAAACATTTCAATGCCTCATCTTTTGTTTTTAAGAAATAGATATAAATCATACGACTAAAATCGTCGATGAATAGCATAAAATATTTGGAACCACCTATAGATTGGTTTTCCATTGGTCCACAGAGATCAGTGTGCACTATATGTAGCAACTCAGTACTTCTACTACCTTCTTTGGGAAAGGGTAAGCGGCTCTGCTTGCCCTCACAACATGCGACACATGATGACTTTGATATATCACTCTTACTGTCAAGTGTCAATCCCTGCACAGCATCTTGCATCTTATTCAAATACTGGCTGTTGACATGACCTAGACGTCGATGCCAAACTTCACTGGATACCATCACTGCAGCTGATGAACAATATTCAGGCATGTTTAGTTTATACACCCCATTTAACAGACTTGCTGTAGCTACAAGTACTCCTGCTTGGTTGAAAATTTGACAACCATAACTGTTAAATGAAACTCGGTTTCCTTGTGATATTAATTGACTAACAGACAACAGATTAGTCGTCAACTTGGGCACGCACAATACTCCTTCCACTGTAATATCATATTCACAGTTGTGAATATGATATTACAGTGGAAGTTAGCCTAGTAAAATACTCAATTGACAGTTCAGTATCAAATTATGTTTTGCAAATACATTTCCATTAATTTATTTACATTGATATATTTTATTTTAATAAATTATGAATTCTCTCAACTAATAATTATAAATTAATTATAAATTACTTATTCTTCTATTTTGATTTCGGGGATGAGTCATTACAGTAGATCCAGCACCCAACAGTTCGTCCATCCTGACCTCTACTTGCGTCCCTGCAAGTAAAAATTGTTCTGATAAATTTACAGAAATAAGATGCGTTAGAATTTTTATTAAAACCAATATTGTAACGTAAACATTAAAGTGAATCATTATAAAAGTACACGCCTTAAGGTAAATTATCTTTGAATTTGAAATCCAGAAATCAATCGCCACAACAGTGACGGCCCAGAGATAAATTAGTCACAAGAGTAACGGCTCAGTGATAAGTTGTAATAAGAGTAGCATAAACGTGTGAACAATAACCCGGTATAAATAAACATAAAAGTAATAGTTTATTATTTAATTCTAGAATTAATAGCAGTAGGGTTACTCCAAAAACGGTGCGCAAGACGTACGTAGTAACATTGAGCATTAATACTTGATAATAAAGTCTTTGTATACGACATAGAAATATGACGTCACTATCGTACGGGTATCGTATTTTTTTATGGAGTAACCCCCAAGATCAATCGCCACAGAAGTGACGGCCCAGAGATCAATCTTCACAAGAGTGACGGCCCAGAGATCATCGCCACAGAAGTGACAGCCCAGAGATCAATCGTCACAAAAGTGACGGCCCAGAGATCATCGCCACAGAAGTGACGGCCCAGAGATCAATCGTCACAAGAGTGACGGCCCAGAGATCAATCGTCACAAATGTGACGGCCCAGAGATCATCATCACAAACAGAACCAAGTTCCTAGAGATAGAGAACAGCGTTGTCTATTTAAAGTGATGTACTTTAAACCTATCAGATTTTCAACACTTGAACTTTACTCACTGTGTCAAATATTTCTCATTTTCTCATAGAAAAATCTGAATTTGCTGAGCGTCAATATGAAACACAATCAACTTATCTCTATAACAAAATCAATGAAAATCTTGACCTCTGCAATTACAAGAAATTAAGGAAAAGGTAGGCATGTACCTGGTTAAAAAGTCTAAGTTATAATGATACAGAAGTATTTGTTAATTAAATAACTCAATCTTAACAGTGTTTTGTCAAAATTTGAGGTAAAATGTTTAAATTTACAGTCTATTTTTCTTCAATAATAACATGAATAATGTTGTAACACTTCTGTTTTGAAATGTGCTAAAAACAGGTCTGTCTTGCACAAGCATTATTTTTTTAATAGGCAGTCCTCACAATCATGTTATCAACACATTTTTTAATTTTTTTGAAATAAACATTTATTTATTTTTATTACAAAAGTGACAACCCAGAGATTACCGCTACAGAAGCGATGGCCCAGAGATCAATCGTCACAAGAGTGACGGCCCAGATATTATCACCATAGATGTAATGGTCCAGAGATTAATCGTCACAAGAGTGACGGCCCAGATATTATCACCATAGATGTGATGGTCCAGAGATCAATCGTCACAAGAGTGACGGCCCAGATATTATCGCCATAGATGTGATGGCCCGGGATTAATCGTCACAAGAGTGACGGCCCAGAAGTCAATCTACTAGGTGACAATAAGTCAAATCAGACTCCTTCTCTAAACGTCAAAACAAACATTCTCCATGGGATTTGTATAAAAAACAAAACCGTGACGCCATAGCTTTTTGAGTGAAACAGCGCTCCCAATATCAGTTTTTCTGCATTCATAAATCCAAAATCACGTTGAAATTAGGTATGATCAATGACAAGTGTCACCATTTTGTGACGTTTTATCTCTTACAGAACCAAATAATCCATTTTTGACCCAGTCATCTACCCAACTGCCATAAAAATTTACGGCCCAAATATAAAAAATAATGGCTCACGGGAAGATATTTACTTTAATTTCAAAGTTGGAACAAAAGAATATAGCAATAAAAAACTTTTTCAGGTACCTATATTTTGTCATTCCGATAGATTAATTGATCGAATGTGTCTTTTGTATAACGAGCTTTACTTGGTTAATTTGCTTGATTCAATTGATATTTATGTACCCGCACTAATAATTTTTAAAATCAAATCAAGCGTATCCTCCACTGGCATATTTTTAACTTCAAAGGATAAATTTCTGTTATCATAATCGTAACAAATTATAAACTTGCAAACAAGCTGTGTGTACACGCTTTTGTGTCTCCACCTAGAGCAGTGTCTGTAACTTTTTAGACTTAAGCATGGAAATGATTGTCGCCTGTTGTGTGTGCCATAATAAACAATAAACAAGTTTCTCTGTGATCTTCGATCGATCGATTTGTAGCAGCTTATTCGATACAAAACCAAATAAAAGCAGGTGGTAGCTACCTAATAACATATTGTCTCATAGTATCTAAAGCTAATCCAATAACAATCCACTTCGTTCTGCGATGTGATAGGTACAAACATATTATTGGATTCGAACCAATATATTGGAAATGATTTTCCGCTTTTCCAATAAATAACAACAAAGTATTGTTTTGGTGAATATTTTATTATGTTTCACATTTGTTTACATAATTTATATACCTATTGTAGAAGTTAGAGAAGAATGGAAAATATCAATTGGAGAGAAAGGAAAAGCAATGAAGAGGTGTTAGACATTAGTAGATAAAAGATAACTGCATGGATGAAATTGGAAATAGAAAACCAGACAAAACTTCTTTATTGCACCAACTGAGTACCTATAACATTAATCAAAGGTAAATCTAAAATAAGTTTTTATGAAAATTTAATTTTTTGTACAAGCTTTTATTGTGAGGCCAAAGGTCTTGTCAGCACAAAATAAATAACCTCAAACTCAACGGGGTTGAGTCATTTTATTACAGAGTTATTATGGCCACCTTTCAGCTTAATCATCAGACTCCAGATACCACCTAAGGAAAAAGTACTCGTTAAGACGAATCCAACGAGCCCAAACTCGTTGGGGTTCCGTCGTGTCATTACGGAGTTCTTATCACCACCTTCCAGCTCCATCATCAGATCAGCTCCAAGTCATCATAATATTGCATTGTCACGCGATATACATACAAGATTTCAACTCAATCAGTTGAAGATATCTGCTTCATAATTGAGTTGCAAGATTCTACCCAAACAAACATAGGTACATTGCAAGTTAAGACGATACACGGTGTCCAGTGCTGCCACTATTTGAAATAAATTATTTGTAAGAAAACAGAGATATTTTGGATGTCATCGTCAATATTCTCGCTGAGCAGGATAGCGGACGTGGAACTTGCCTGACTTTATTGGATTATTCCCGCGCCTTTGATAGGCTTGAAACGCCTCTTTTGATCTCGAAACTCACATATTATGGCCTTGACCACCAGTCCGTATTGTGGTTTAATAGTTACTTGAGTGGGCGGTCTCAGAGAGTAAAACTTGTAAAAGATGATGGTTCTTGCCTCCTTTCTCAACCACGATCTATAAACCGCGGAGTCCCACAGGGATCTATACTTGGACCTCTACTTTTTATTATTTACAGTGCGGATCTCGTAAAGGTAATAAAACATTGTAAATACCATTGCTATGCCGATGATGTCCAGGTATACATATCTGAAACACCCGAAAATATATGTGAGGCGGTCCGAAAAATGTACGAAGATTTGGAAAATATTGCAAATTGGTCCACCAAAAATTCTCTTGTACTCAATCCAGCGAAATCTAAGTTCATGCTTTTTGGTTCCAACGCGCAAATTGCCAAAATAGTCGACCAAAATCCAATTTTAACTATGTTAGGTACGGTAATACAAAGAGTGGATGAGGCAAAAAATCTAGGCATTATAATGGACGGTGGGCTTAGGTTCGAAAAACATGTCGGCAATATTGTTAGGAACTGTTTCTACCGATTGAAAATATTATATAAGATAAGAAACTTGTTAACTGAGCAGGTACGAATTAGGCTATGCGAATCATTAATCCTATCGCGACTTAACTAAGGTAAAAGCACCTATTACGGAGGTATTTCGCATCATTTGAAAGTAAGAAACAAAAATAAGCATTTGTAGGTATTTCTAAAGGTGAAAAAAAATTCTATCGTTAAAAGTGGAATTTATATTTTGTATTGCTGTTGAGACTATGTTTCTGTTGATGATATTTCTTATTTTAAAGAAATATTTAAATAGTCTGGTCGATTTTCCCTAATACGGAGGTACAATTTTGGTCTGATCCTATTACTGCGGTAGACGGCTCCTAATACGGAGGGTCAGAAATCATATTCATTAAAGTTCCGTACAAATAATATTTATTAAATAATATTAATGTGTTAGTAACGTAATTCGTAAGTTTTTCATTTATTGACCATTGATTTTATTACGTTGCTTAATCAAATTAATGGTGAATGAATTATTTTTAGAATTACTTTAATCACATTTATATTATTTAATAAATATTATTTGTACGAAACTTCAATAAAATTAAAAAAAATCTTTACGTTGTGACAAACAAAAAGTAAAATTAAAAAAATGAGCGAAAGAAGTCGGTCTGTATAGAAAAATCTTTCCGTACAGACCGAAATCGCTTCGCTCATTTTTCTATATTGTATTATTAAATTAATTCACATGAGAATCCCCTATAAGAGAATCCCCTATGAGAGAATCCCCTAGGATTCTCTCATGTTAAAATAAAATAATTTTTATTCCCAAATACCAACAGATTCCGAAGGAATTTAAGAATAAATAAGGAGGTATGTTCACTGGTTTTATAGAATTAAAAATACAATTATTAAGGAATCAACTAGTTATATTATTTAAAAAATAATGACAACTAATAACAATAAAATCTAAACAAAATCTTTCAAAAATCAACAGTTCGTTGAGGAACAAAAGGTTATAAAATTAAAAACGTATTGAAAGATTGAGATTTAAAATAATGTTCTATAACATCATTTTAAATCTCTATTTTTCAAAAATTAACAATTCGTAGAGTATAGTTAAAAACGAACTAAAAGTAACTGAAGGTTTACACATTATGCACTTAAAAAAGTAAAAAAAAAAACATCTAAATAACATAACAAAAAGGAACAACAATTACTTACGTAATTAATGGTAAATAAACTGAGGTAAGTGAAGTTTTAGACTCAATTCAGGCAGCGGTGGTAGCGGCCGGCAGCAGCTCGAAGAGTACTTTCACTTTTGAAAGAATTTTAAACGTTATCAACATTATTTTAAAGACTAGTATCGCTGATACTGATCGTAACTGCCACCAGCTGTTAGCGGCATCAGTCACCGACAGTTTTATCTTTTTAAATAGGTATTGATAATAATTATTTTAATGAAGATAAAGTTTAAAACTCTTTCAAAGCCGAAAGTGTTACGCACCGCTGCTTTTCGCTGCCACCGCTGCCTGAATTGCGCTATACACGATATTTAACATGAACTTAAAATAATAATTATTATTTATTGATCACTTTGTGAATAAATATTTAAACAGAATCATCTGAATCAAAGAAGTTACGGTGTTTAATTTTCTTTGCCTTTGCAGAAATGTTAAAAACAAAATCATCGTCACTGTCAGAAGAGTTTTGGATTGAATTTTTATCTAGTGTCTTGACGTGACGCATATTTACATCTTTTAATTTCTTCATTACACTTATTTTTTTCGGTTCTTCTTTTTTCTGTTCAGTCTGTGCTTGTTTTATCTTTTTATCGTTTTCTTTTTGTCTTTTCTTTTCTAATGCCTTACATTTTCTCAGTTGTTTAAGTTTTTCTTTTTCTTCTTTCTCTTTGTCTAACCTTCTTTGGTGTTCCATAAATTCTGCTGCAATAGCTACGGTGGGAGTAACCTTTTTAGTGAGTTTTTTGGTTTGGGGAGTATTCTCGGTTTTCGGAAAAAAAAATGCATTCTTGAAAGGTGTAGGTATTCCTTTGAATGGGGTCGGCGGCGTGACATTTTCAATAACTATTGGCGTTGGAGCTTTGCTTGTACTAGGCATTATTAAAGAGTTTTGAAGGGTATCTATTTCTTCCGAATACTTGTCTATCAGTGTTTTTTTTTGCATTCTGTTTGGACGTAGACTTAAGGAAGAAGAGCAATTACTATTAACTTCATCATCTGCGTTCTCTATTTCAGAGACTGATGGAGCGGCACTAGAACACTTGCTTAATTCAGGAGTCGATGAACGTAATATTTGTTGGGCTTTTTCTTCTGTTAATAATCGTATTTTCTGTGGTGGGGTAACTTCTGATAACCTCGGATCAATAATCTCTATCAATACAGGTGAATCAACCAATGGTTTTGGTAGAAGAGAATTTGCTTCAAATGTATTTTCTTCGATTGTTGGGACCACATTAATTGATGACAGTGACACTTGCGATGACTTTGGTGTGACCTTTCCTATATCGTTAGCTTCCTCATAATTAAGTGGGGTTAGAATACCATCCGATCTAATATCAAAGTTTACGGAATCATAAACAATTTCTATATCGACATTATTGGTAAAGGTTGTCTCCCCAATATCTAGAGCAGAGTCTGCTTGATCTTCAAATATGCTTTCCGATGATGTAAGACTTTTCCAGAATAAAAATAGTTTTTCATAAGTGGGGTCACCTGTCCACTGGTTGCCTGCCTCTTTAAATAATTTTAATGTATTTTGTGATAATCGACTTTCAAATTGTTTCTTGAACAGCTCATTGTTATCGATATTGCTCATCTGTTGAGTATTAAATAGAGTATTTTGATTGGCCTCAGATAGTTTGCCTTGGTGTTTTTTCACTTTTGACAAAAGTTTATCATAGTCAATATTTTGTTCATCAAACGGGTAAAGTCCGCAGCATTTGAATCCGCTCATTATTGTTTCAGGCTTGAGGCTTCTGTGAAAACATTTTTCTACTTCTCTACAAAAGTCTGTACGCTTAAGCTTCGCATAATTATGTTTAACCCTGAATTCCCTCACAATATCCCGCCAAGTCCCCTTAACGGGCCTGAAAACGGCGACATCAAGAGGCTGCAAGACATGCGTTGAATTTGGGAGCAAAGCAACCAGTACAATCCCTTTTTCCTTGCAAAAAGTTGTCAAAGGCAGAGATATATGTGAACTATGGCCATCTAAAAATAAAACAACGGGCAGTGTTATTTCCTGTTGTTGAAGCCATGGGTAAAACACATTTGCAACATATTCATAGAACGACTCCATAGTCATCCAGCCTGATTCTGTGTTACCAAGTCCCCACCACGAAGGAACCGTTGACTTGATATTGTTAGGTAGCCTCTTGTAGGGGAAAAGTACCATTGGCGGAGCTAAATCACCATCTGCTGACACATTGACTAAAACGGTCAAACATTCTTTTTCGTCATTTGCAACGCGGTTGTATACTCGTTTACTACCCTTTTTTACCAAAACTTGCTTGTCTTTTGGACAAAGAAAAAACCCAGTTTCATCGCAGTTGAATATACGTTTTGGATCTTGAAGAACTTGCAGCAAATCGTTTTCTTTAAAATATGATTGTACTCTATCAAACCACGCTCGCAATGCAACTTCCGTGACTTGGTTTCTACTTGTTGGAAGATTTTGTGCCACACGTTTTGACACTGCTGGATGTCGTAGCATAAAGCCTGAAAACCATTTCTTTCCAGGAACTCCTTCTTTAAACGGATTAGGGCGCTGCAGGTTTTCAACTAACTTAAAGACAGTGTGTAATAATTGATTCTTAGTAACTGGAAAGCCACATTTACCAAGGTAATGGATCCAATCAACGATTTGTCTTTCTTCGTTTAGGTTAAGTACTGGTTGCTTACCACAATGTTCATTCTCGTAAAGCCCATCTCGTTTACTCCGTAATGTAGTCTCTGGTATATTATACTGTCTGGAGGCTTTGTAAATACTCATACCTTGTCGAATCGATGAAAGTGCTTCAGCCACTTGGGCATTACTATAACACTTGCGTTTCTTTCTGTCCATAATATCTATAAAAACAAAAATAAAAATTATGTAGATTGCATAAATTTAAATAAAACAATTACATAAATTTTAAAGTTTTCATCGCTTTTGATTTTATCAAAAAAAAACATGCATGTCAAATAAGAATCCACAAAAAAAAAGATACAAAGCTTTTACGGAACCCTAAAAACTTGTAATTTTATGTTGTATGAATAGAGCCGTAATAGGAGATCTTAGAACCCTACACGGAGTTACCTTGAAATAATTACCGCCGTAATAGGAAAACTACTCATGTTTTCGATAATCCTAATTCTGACCCATAAATATTTCGATAAACAAAAGAGTAAAAATGCCTAATCAAACATTAACAGTTTTTTGGCTCAGATTTGTAAAACTCAAGTCAAAATTTATACAAAATAAATGTTTTGTGATAAATTAAAATACACCTTCCCATATTTGCCTCTTCTAAGAAACTAACATTTTGTACTCGACAGTTTTCATATTTAACTAGATTTCTAATTAAGAACACATACCACAGAATATGGTTTCTAAGTTATGTGATTAATAATTATTTCAACTAAACTTGAAACTAATTCAATAAGTTAATCAATTGAAAGTTATAAACAATTAAACATGTCCAGTACTTTTCCTATTTCGGAGTCATACCACCGTATTAGGATTAATCTACAAAATTTGTATCGTATTACGGCGGTATTTTATTTTTTATTTTTTTGGTAAAAAATGACTTACAAATATAAAATAAGCTATTTAAATAGCGAGTGTAATAATAAGAAAATGCTATAAATAACAAATGAACAAACTCGAACGGCATCTTAATACGAAAAACTTAGTTTCTAAATATTTGTGTACTTACTTTTGTTGTTCCGCGTTTGTATGGAAACACCTCTCACGTCGATGACGTTACACAGACTGATTGATCTTGTTGTGTTGTCTATGTGCTATACTTGCAAACGTCAGTTAAGTCATAAAGTAATAGATTTAGAATAAATAGTTTCGGTTTTTGTGTACCTACACTGAATAAAACGGGAATAAAACGCGAAAATAGAAATACCACCGTAATAGGAAGCGATTTTGGCTACCGCCGTATTAGGAGCGTTTACCTTACGGTGATATAGTCTATGGGCCTCGACTTTTAGAGCGCACTCAGCGTCTATTACAACGTGTTCAAAACGCGTGCTGTAGATTTTGCTACAATGTCCCGCCGCGAAGCCATATTACGCCATATCTCAACGATGGTTCGATGCTGAATATGGTCTCCCGTAGACAGCTTCATTTGGCAACCCTGTTGTTTGGAGTGATAAAATATAGAACTCCAGAATATCTTTATTCAAGGATTAAGTATTCTAATCGTAATGCAAGATCTTGTCGTCCACCACTTCAAGTACATCGTCACAAAACAGCTTCTTTCAGGGGCAGCTTCCGGTATCAGGCGACAAAATGTTGGAATAACATACCTCCTCCTATTAGACTTCACACATCTGTTTCATCTTTTAAAAAAAGGTTTCGAACCCATCTATTAGATTTTCAAAAACTTTCAAATCCAACATGTCGCCGGTAGCTGTGGCTGTCGCTAAGGCGATTCTCACACTGCTCCGCGCACCGTCGCGGAGCGCGGCGCGGCAGATTTTTAACATTGTACGCAAGTAGCTCAGTTTGTATAGAAAACACGCCTACTCTCACCCACTGAAAACGCGACACCGCGCGGGAGCGTCTGTATGTAGAAACCGCGCTCCGCGACGGTGCGCGTTGCAGTGGGATAACCGCCTAAAGGTTCTCCTGAGCTAATATATTGTTCTCCCATACACTGTCGTGCATTCGTCCTCATTTACATTTATTTAATAAAATTAGCTGCCATTTAATGGCAATATTTACACAAATATCAGTGCAATATATATGTATTTCAACTTCTCTAGACAATTACACTATTTATTTATATAAACATATACACAGCCCTATTTATGTCTCTTTAATTATTTATTTATTTTCACATGTGTACTAATAAGTCCGCACCACGCATCTTCAGGACACAGCTGAAAATCAGTGTATTGCTCCCGGGCAATATTACCACTGAGCTGTGTCCTTTTTGTATTGCTGTAGCACACACATTTAAATTATTATGTTTTTGTGTAATTTTTTTACTACGTTTGTCTGTTTTTTGTATGTGTGTTATAGCAAAAAATAAATGTCTTTCAATTCAATTCAATATCATTTAAAATTTTAAGTTTGCGTTTTTACCAAAAGTGGCCGTTTTTCGCAAAAACTAAAGCTTAACGTTCTTACTTTGAACTGTAAACAGTGGTTCATAAAATAGTTTGAAGGTTTATCTAGGTTTTAGTAGCTTAAAATTTTAACCGATATCTCCGTTTCCTTACAAATAATTTATTTAAAATGGGGGCAGCACTGGACTCCGTTTATCGTCTTAAATAAAAGCTTGTAATAATAAAGTAGGTACAAAGGCGGGCTTATCACCAAAGCTATTTCTTCCAGCCAACCTTTGGGTTAATGTTGACTACTAAAAGATTTGGGGGAGTTGGCGCAGTTTGAGTACTTACGAGTACAAGTTAAAATGTAAAAGAATATATACATGTGGCCATTATTTTTTGTAATCTACATCAATGACCTAATTCCTAGATTGCGTTGTTGTAAATGGTTATTTGCAGACGATCTAAAAAATTTTGAAAATATTAACTCTGTGAGAGATTGCATAGCTGTACAAAAGGACTTTGATGAGCTGGTCGCGTGGAGCTTTGAAAATAAAATGAGTCTTGGGGTCAATAAGTGCTCAGTTATTAATTTCACTCGTAAGAAAAATCCAATAATATTTGACTTCAAACTGGACGGTGTAACACTTACTAGGAACTCTGAAGTCAAGGATCTTGGGGTCACTTTGCCAACCTCAGTTTCAAAAAGCATTATGAAACGGTTACTAAAAAATGTACTTAACCAACTTATTGGTTTCATTCTGCGTACCGCTCGAGATTTTAGAGTACCCAAGAGTTTAATCTCCCTCTTCAAATCTCTTGTAATTGTAAGTAGATTGGAATATGCCTTGATTGTATGGTCCCAGTACGCAGTTTCAGTTGATATCCTTGAATCAGTGCAGAGACGCTTCCTTCGGACACTCTTATAACATTATGGTCATAAGAGGAAATTGGTTACTTACGAAGACCGTCTTAAATTCTTCGGATTTGAAAGCTTAGAACAGAGACGCTTTCTACAGAATTTCATTTATTTGCATAAGGTAATAAATGGACAGCGCAATACTTCATTGCTCTCAAGCATACAATTAAAGGTTCCAACACTTTTAATAAGGTCAGTTCGCATCGTCATACCCTTCCATATATCTTTATGTACCAATAATGTTTCTTCCTTTAACCCGATTCTTAGGATCTGCCGTGAATACAACAATCTGTATCAATCTTTTGATTCCGATCAAGTATCTAACATCTTTAACCATTCAGTTTATCACTGAATAGTTTTAAGCACAGAATTCGACAACTGTCTTAAACTTTCAGTAGGTATCACCTCAAATACCTACTTTACTTATGATAACTTTAAAAATTATTTAGTTATGTACTCTTCACGCTTTATCTTCTGAACCAATCTTCTTGAAAATTCGCATACACATAGTTAGGAGTACTGACATAGGACATAGGGTACCTTTCATCCCGGAAAAAAGTAATGTTCAGTGGGAATTAGGATACGCGAGCGAAGCCGCGGGCAATAGCTAGTTATATAATAATCTTCAAACACTTTTATCTGTAAGTTTATTTATATATCCTTAGCTGTATTATGTTATTTAAAAATTTATAAATGTTTCGTTGTAAAAAACAATGTTTAGCATGCTGTGCGCACTATTTTTTTTGTTTTGCAACTAGGCACGTCTCTATTCTAAAGCTGTGTTGTAAGACTGTTTTTTGTGCCAATAAATAAAATAAATAGTTTGGAAAATCCAAAAGTGCACGCCTCATAATCTCATTTTTCACAATTAAATTGATTTTGTTTGTTTTATTGCTAACTCAAAACGAAGAAAAGTATGTGTCGGCTTTAACGCACGACTGGAGATTATTTTTAACTTCCCGCTGAGAAAATTGAAAATTTTCAAAATTCGGGACGTTATTAGTTTCACCCCCTTTTTGAAAAGTCGAGTTTTCATCAGATCTTGACGTTTAAAGGTCTCAGGAATCTTCCCTGACCACTCACGAGCAAGTGTCATGCACCCTATCCGTATGTGTGTGTGGGTGTGTATGTGACCCGCTTATAACTCTTGAACAACTAAACCGATCGGAACCAAACAAGTAGCTTTCCAAAGAGTTCTATACAACTCAGATTTCCTGTGAATTTAAACCGATTCGGACCGGTAGATTTTGAGAAATCTCAAAAAAACTAAGCAAAAACAAGAAAAAGACACAAGATTACGTCACGAATGTCAAGAAAAGTGTTACCACTGATTGTTCTTTTCATTCTCAATTAGTTAATGCAAATTAAATAAAATATTAACTAACTTATCGCTTCTTTTACATTTATTCGTCTTTCATATTTAATAAAACAAACAAAATCACAACATTCTTTATTCAAATTTATTTTTACTTCTTTTCTTACTTGCCAGTTACACATTCGTACTCATCATACATAGGTATTAACTCTTTTAACAAACCTCACATCCAAAATTATTTTTAATATGTCACCTGTATTTTTATAATAATAATTACGATTAAACTACATTGAATTAGACCGTGATCTTCGAAAGGACTTAGTTTTGGATAATACTGAAGCGTATAAAAAAAAATGGACTTGATCAGATAAGTTTTTCGGGAGCTATCGTGACCACGCCAGTTTCCATACATACAGACACACGGACGTCCACAAAATGATTTTATTAAACATTGTTTTTATTTATTTTATTTATTTAAAAGACAAAATGTCTTTTAAAAATGTCATAAGTGTTGAAACTAATGTTTTTCCTTGACATTTATGTGTAAATATTATTGTACAAGTGCGATAGAAAATAAATAGAGACACATTTAGTTAAAAAAATCACTTGATTTTTGTAAGGCGAGAGTAGAGCACTACCTCATGCGCTTCGCTTATGAGGCGTGCAAATCGGGGTAAACTTCCCACTAATTCAATCTTAGTTGACTTTTATCCCCATCAATACTTCTTCTTTTTCTTACATTAAAGAGCTAGGCTCTTGTCGGTGGAGTGCTTTTGATGCCTCTCATTCTTTTGCCAAGTTCCTAACCTCCTTATATTTTCACCTTTAATTTTTACTTTATTTAATCGAAAAATTTTCTTCTGGGTTTTCCTTCTCCTCTCTTTCCTTCTATTTTTCCACCTACCAATACAAACAGCTCTAACCATGTAACCGTCGGGTGATGACAATTCACTGCACCCTACAACCCTGAACCCTTATTGCAAACGTTGGCAACGCAACACTATGTTTCAGTGCTGGTGACGCATGCTCAAAGGCTACATACAGTGCAAGAAAGAGCGTTTTCCAACTTTTCTTAATAGGAATGTGGAGTGGGTCCGAAAACTTGTATTTTATTAAATCCGTCAGTTAGATTATTAAAAAAAAAATTTACCCGTATTTTCGGTTTATCAATACAGCGCATTGGAGTTTCGGAGAGGGGGTGATAGACGTCACCGTCAAGTGAACATTGTCCTTGATAGTGATGTCATGCGGAATTTAAATGCGTTGTATCTTTGGAATTATTTGCTATACAGAAAAAAGGAAAAAATATTTTTAATAATCTACCTGATGAGCCAAAAATATTTTTTTTAGTCCACATTCGTATTCTTTAAATCGAAATAAAAAAATCCGTATTTACATGTTATGCTAGACGAGTAGACCGTCGTTAGACCAAAGCAGTAACGGAGTGGTGGCCGAGACCTGGGAACAAACCAGTAGGGAAACCGGCCCGTTGGTCAGACGATGTTGTGAGATCGGTTGGAAAGCAGTGGATGAGTGAGACTAGCCAGGAACGTAGAGAATGGCGCGAAAAAGGGGAGGCCTATGCCCAACAGTCAACAGAAGCCGTGAGGTTCCCGGCAGAGTAGAATAGGACCATCCCAAGTCTTCCCGTAGATGTCGTAGAAAACGACTTAGGAAACACAAGCTAAACAAAGCTATAAACATTAATGGGACCTTTCCCAACTGTCTGGCCAGCGTGGAGAGTGTAGGCCAAATCCACTGGCTGCTCTAGCCAAGTATGGCTCTGGTAGTACAAAGAGGGTCGTGCTCTTCAAGTGGAGACTTAATAAGACCTGATGATGATGCCCAACAGTGAGTTGATTAACTTCTACATCTCACGTCTCCAGCCATTGTTTTTTACTGTACTAAATTGTTTGGTGCTCGAATAAAAACAATTACTTACCAAATTCCCTCGCAGTTGCAACCAACTGAATACCCTTCCAAACGGCCCTGTATCTTTTCACACAATGACATCGACAAGAGCTTGGATCTTTAATGTAGACAGACATACATCTATGTGGACCTCCTGCGGCTGGAATGGTGACGACATATATATGTATCACCAGCAGTGATGATCACCCTCCCATCAGTGATGATGATAACACGATGATTGCACGATCACGATGCACGATGACAGCTTAGGGCGTATGTCCTCACTCCATGATTATTAGTCATCCAGCGACCATGACGATCGACAGCCGAAATGTTACACTGGTAGATCGGGATCATTGACAGACAGCCGATTGAGTTATGGTGATTGTGACTAATTATTTATAATAAATCAAGTTAAAAAAATACCATAGTATAATAAAACAAGGTATTCTTTCCCCGCGGTAGCACAAGACACAAGACTACGTCACGAATGTCAAGAAAAGTGTTACCACTGATTGTTCTTTTCATTCTCAATTAGTTAATGCAAATTAAAAATACCATAGTATAATAAAACAAGGTATTCTTTCCCCGCGGTAGCACAAGACACAAGACTACGTCACGAATGTCAAGAAAAGTGTTACCACTGATTGTTCTTTTCATTCTCAATTAGTTAATGCAAATTAAAAATACCATAGTATAATAAAACAAGGTATTCTTTCCCCGCGGTAGCACAAGACACAAGACTACGTCACGAATGTCAAGAAAAGTGTTACCACTGATTGTCCTTTTCATTCTCAATTAGTTAATGCAAATTAAATAAAATATTAACTAACTTATCGCTTCTTTTACATTTATTCGTCTTTCATATTTAATAAAACAAACAAAATCACAACATTCTTTATTCAAATTTATTTTTACTTCTTTTCTTACTTGCCAGTTACACATTCGTACTCATCATACCAATAACATTGAACAAAAAATGTCACCTGTATTTTTATAATAATAATTACGATTAAACTACATTGAATTAGAACCTAATCTTCGAAAGGACTTAGTTTTGGATAATACTGAAGCGTATAAAAAAAATGGACTTGATCAGATAAGTTTTTCGGGAGTTATCGTGACCACGCCAGTTTCCATACATACCGACACACGGACGTCCACAAAATGATTTTATTAAACATTGTTTTTATTTATTTAAAAGGCAAAATGTCTTTTAAAAATGTCATAAGTGTTGAAACTAGTGTTTTTCCTTGACATATATGTGTAAATATTATTGTACAAGTGCGATAGAAAATAAATAGAGACACATTTAGTTAAAAAAAATCACTTGATTTTTGTAAGGCGAGAGTAGAGCACTACCTCATGCGCTTCGCTTATGAGGCGTGCAATAAAAAAATATACAATAAAATAAAAGGAGTACATAATTTAAATAGAAAGGGGGAAATAATTGGCCATTTGATACGACAAGATTCATCATTAACATACTGGAAGGAAGGAATAAATAATAGAAGAGGTCCAGTGAGACCAAGAAAAGAAAGAACCAACTAATAGAAAAGGCAGGCTAGGCATATGACCAATATGGCCATATCGTATCAAGCGTTAAAGCACGAATATTTTTATATCGTTCAATAAATAATGGAGTTCTGAGGCAATAAAACATTTAGCACAAGTAATTATTTTAAAAACTGTGGCACTCCGGTAGTGCCGACAGAAGTGAAAACTTGAACAAGGTGGTGTCGGTTACGGTAACGGTGTCGCGAGTTCAATTTCAGTTCACTTTTACACGTCAATAATTTTACTGTATATTACGTATAATGTTTATTTATAATTGTTTTTTTTAATGCTACCGATACGAACGTTTCGCAACGACCACTGCTGAGAAGAAATGCCTAAAGAAACTCATTTACAGCGCATTTTTGATGTAGCATGTTGCTGATGAATATTTGCAACATCACAAAATAACTATATTTAAATAAAGAGTTTTTACACAGTATTTGTTTTGAACTCGTTTGTAGAAGTATCCCTTTGTCCTGGACCACACAAACACAAGACTTGTTTATTGTTAAAGTTTACTATGTACATATCATACCACGTTGCTTTCTGCAAGTTTGTACAGTGCAAGTAGAAATACTATTTTGCGTCGAGCAGACGGCGGATTCAATTTCAAGAGTAAACACACTTGAAGTTTTCTTACCAAAAGAATTGTTAACTAAAAGAAACTTAAAGTAGCATTGCGAAATGAAAATATACTTTTCTTTTATTATTGTAAAATGGATCTTAACCTTGGGGTTTAATTAGGTACTCACTCACATGTTTCTTTGAAATTCGTTTTTAATAACGTGTAAGATTTATTTACAACAAAGAAAATAATATATACACATATTAAATTTCTTAAAAACTAAAATAAAGATATAACATTACTCACTAATTACGCACAGTAATAATACCTTGAGAATATTTTCTTGCTTATGCTCTCATGCTGATCTAGTAGAGAAGAAACAACTTACAATGTACCAGCTGCTTCTCTGCGTAAAAGCTGATCAAGGAAATAGATCCCTCTAATATGGTTGAGTTCAGCGATGGCTGATCCACGCGTCAACTCGTGAACGGGTGCCGCCAGTTGAGACTGGTCAGCTCGGCTCCATTTTTAAGGACTGCCCAGTGTAACTTATTTCTGTAAATTGGATTTGGCACTCGTTGGCAAGCTTTACATTATTATGTTGTGATAACATTGTATTAGGCATAATATCTTTGTAAACTGACAAAGCCCTTCTGGCGCGTAGGTGACCAATACTGTGTAAATGAGTTTCTTTCAGCGTTTCTTCTCAGCAGTGGTCGTTGCGATACGCTAGTATCGGTAGCTTTTAAACAAGTAAAAGAATAATAAAGATACATAAACAAACATTACACGTAATGAACACTATAATTATTGACGTGTAAAAGTGCCTGCAAAGGCCTAATTACTGAATAAATGTTTGATTTTGATTTTGTTTGAATATTTTATATTGGCTTGTAAACAAAGAAAGACCACTGCGTAAATCAGGGATAGTTAAATCCATGCTACTTATAACATTTACGAAGAAAGATATGGCAAAATAAAAAAAAATATTTATCGAGATCGCAAGAAATAGGTATAATAGTTGTTTTATCAACTTTTGCGGCATTTTAAAGTATAAAACATGTTAACCTGCAATATGATACGGTACGATACACACTGTCTTTGATGAGATTCTTTGTTATTAAAAGTAGGTACTCTAAATATCTTATTTATTTTATTTGTGATCATGATACTGAACAACTTTTCCCAAGGAACATGTATCAAAATACGCAAAATATTTTTTGCTTTTCATAAAAACTCGGATCAGCTGATCGGTCAACTTGTATACAAGACCAAAACTTTTTTCATATTTCGATGTATGTTCCTTGGAAAAAGTTCAGGTCAGTTCTGGAAACAGTATCATGGACTAAAATCCCCTTAAAATAGTTTCAGTATACTTTGCTGGATATTGTATATGGAGAAAAATGTATACAAAAGGCGGCCTTACCGCACAGCAATCTCTTCCAGGCAACCTTAGAATAGATATGAAGACAACGACATTTACGAGTATTCAAGTTATAAGTGAGATGCAATATTTCTAGGAAACGAAGGAATAAAATAAAGATTTATTCCCGTTATCAATTTCTACGATATACGAGTACTCGTACACGAGAGCATCATTCTGTTTTTAGTCTTTTTGTTCCATATAGCCTGCAGCTGACGGTATCCTAACCTATTTTTGGAACACAATGACTTTCATACTGTCCTCATTATTCGTAAATTCGCTTGTATGTGACATGATCTGTCGCGAATTTGAAAAAGTCACGTAGCCATTGTTAAGATGGAATCAATAAAATTTTCCCATTTATGTTTAACTTACAGATATATCTGTAAATTTTATTTAAATGAACGCTGTACAGTACTATGGACAATAATATATTTATTGAGCTACTATATACTAATTGAGAAAGTAAGTTTAAACTTGTATTATGGTATATTAACTAAGTAAGTAAGTAATACCAAGTCTGTGTCACTCCCCGTTTAGGTATCGAAAATGTACCTACATTATTACTATGCGCGCAGGCGGCCCCTCCGGGTGGTAAATTCAGTTATACGAATCGTTTGTCCAGAGTAATAAGAATGAAATTGGCTTGCAATGGATGTCTAGGTATCTATACGAAAAGGTGCTGAGTTCTGACGTCAGCTAAATTAAACCATATCGTTAATGAGTAGATATTTCTTTGAATTTCTTTGCTGAGTGAGACTTCTGTACGTTAGTATTATTTATTATGTGGTAATACTTTATTGTACACTAAGAATAAAATATACACACAAAAAAAAAAGACATTAGAATGTACAATGGGCGGTCTTAGCGCAAAATCGGATCATCATCGTCATATTCCTCGCCTTCTCCCTATTTGGGGTCGGCTCTGTATGTCAACTTTCTCCATCGTTTTCTATCATTAATTATATCTGTACTATTTTTTTTATTTTTTATTATTTATTTATTTCCAATACAGCTCGTAAACTAACCCCCCTCTCCATCATGCCCCGCTTAGCACATTCTCATCACGTCTTTCTGGCTCGTCCTCTATCTCGGTGGCCATCCACCTTCAAGTTCACCATTTTGCTAGCCAGATGTTCGGCATCCTGCGCCTTGATATGACCGTACCATGTTAAACGAATATAAAGATACTAACTCAACGACGTTTTTATATAGATAACACCCAAGACCAAGGAAAATTTGAAACAGGCTATTTTTCAACTTACCCTGGCAACCTTTCAATTTAAGATTAAACCAAGAACCCCCGGATTAATAGACTAGCGAGCGTGTTGACCAATACGCCGCGGAGGTCGTCCTAACAGGAATGGACACAAAAATAGATATTTAGAAGATATAAAAAAACTTCTTGGCTTGCAATTTAAATTAAACTTAAACTTAATTAGTTTTACTTCACTAATGTTATGTTATAGAACGCAACACATTAACAATAAATATATTCTAAAAGGTATATCAAGCTGAAATGAGTTATTGTACCAAAAATAGGCTTTTAAAATAAATTGTTACATTGTTGTCATTTTTACAGAAAAGCGTATAGAAACATATTGCACTTATTAACACACGGCACATACACTGTTTTTGCAAAATTATGAATATTTAAATATATAATAACCTTACAAGTTTTTTTAGACGGATACGCCCTTTGATTGGCTTTTTCTCAGATGAGTTCACACGAAAGTACCTACATGGTGTTTTGACGGACTTGCCGTATGAGCGTAAATACTTGTGTGACGTCATCTGCAAGTAATCTGACAAATAGAAGTTGTGGAAATTTAAACTTCAATATTGATTTTTTATAATGCAATAGATTTTTGGAAATATTTATAAATGGTGCTTATTATGTACGAGTAATAAAGAATTATTTAAAATAATTTATCAAAAGTAGTCAAATATCGTATTGTAGCACTTTGTAACTTTTCGTAGCACGTTGTAGCTTCTTGTAGAAAATCGTAGCATAACGTAGCACAGCGTTTTCGTAGCACATCGTAGATTTTCGTAGCGAAGGTGCTGTGGCGATTCGGAGTCCGGGGTCCGCTTTCTGTCTCTTTTTTTATCCTGCTCATAGATCTAAAGATACACATAAGTAATGAAAAATGTGACCAAAATGAAATGTTTTTGTGTGATTTAAAATTTGTACCTACTACACGAACAATCAGTAATGCAGCACGATACCAACCTAAAAATTTACACAGTTTACAATTTGATAAATCAAATTTTCGTGTGACGATGTTCGTGCTGAGCGTCAAGGCCTTCTACGTCTTGTACTAAAAGTTGACACATATTCACTTCGATCACTATCTTTTTTACTCTTGTGAAGGTGACAGTTATTGTATTAATTTTCACAATCGAGTATAGTATTCATTTTTCAATCAAGAAGAAGATCAAGTCTATGATCCCTATTTCACACGGCATCCTTGGTGAAGGAATCACTATTTACACACATATGATACACTTATAGGGTTTTTAGGCATTCAAAATGCAGTACTAAAGACTTAAAAACAATAAAATAAAGTACTCAAATTAAGGTAATCACTGGCAAGAATAACACAAAACATTCTTCAGGTTGAAAAAAAAAAGTAAAGTATGGAAAGCAAATAAAAACAAAACAAGTAAAAGGGGTGTTTTCGTGAAACCTTCATACGTTACCCTGTCAACTATTGACGTTACTAATGTGTTTTATTCCACAGCCGGTGTGTATAAGGCCTTGACGTGCGTCAATTGAACACGCCCTTGGTACTTTTTGGCATTCGATACGATTACTTTGTTGTAGTAAAACTTACCTTTACTCCGCACCTTTTCTTTCCCAAGGGAGTAGTAATAGGCGTCTAGGGTAACTGAAAACTATTATAGCTACTGTGAGAGTTCTTCGTGCAATGACTTCATACCATCTTCTGTCATCATCAACCAGCCAGCCCCAGCTTGCTGGGAGCTTGGGAGAAGCATTTACTCCAGCAGTAGACTGATATAGATTGATGAAGAAGACAAAAATCATTTTGCACTAAATTATAAATGAATGACATACATCTTAATAAACCCCATGACCGATTTAGCTTTAATAACTTCTTGTTATAACACATCGAAATAGAGAAAGTTTTTGGCGGGAAGTCAAGGGGTTCCGTTGGGTTTTGTTTTAAATTATTTTGCAAATTACTTTAATTCGACTTGATAATATGAAATTGGTGTAGTTTGGTGTTATAAATGCTTAAACTCGTGAACAATATGTGAAAAAGTTAAAGAGGACAATCATAGTTAGTGATGTGCCGTTCCCGTTCCCCAGATTTCCGGGCACGTTCCCGGGAATGTTCCCAAAAATGGAAATGTCAGGGAAAGTTGTAATTTTATTTACCAGACATATTTTTATCACTGTAAATATATTTTACTAACGTAAATGCATCACTTGATATGGTTATAAATACAAATACATATATCCAATATTCCGTAACATTCCCTAGAAATACGGGAACGGCACATCATTAGTCATAGTACGGCTGTAGTTTTTTTTTTGCGGACTGTGGTGGGTGGTGGGTCTTTGGGCGCCGTCTGGCTCGGCTAATCAGCGGCTACGAAAACCAACGAACTCGTATATAATAGACTAGCTGTGCCCGCGACTTCGTTCGCGTGGTTGTCGGAACGTAATGTTATATAGCCTAAAGCCTTCCTCTATAAATGGACTATCCAACAAAAAAATAATTTTTCAAATCGGACCATTAGTTCCTGAGATTAGCGCGTTTAAACAAACAAACAAACAAACAAACAAACGAACAAACTCTTCCGCTTTATAATATTAGTATAGATGAAGTACTCTTAACCAACAACATATTTATTTGAATAAAGATTAATATTATTATGTTGATACAACTTAAACAAATTATTTCGACCAAATTAGGTACCATAAAAACGGTTTTTGTGAGTTAATCTTAAAAGATAGACATATACTATCGCGGACTGTTTTTTAGATCATTAAAAGAGCTATTATTCTTTAATACATATTTTTTGTGTATCTTGAACCGTTTTCACGGCGCACGCAACGGAAGGCTTCAAAGATGAAATAATTTCTCCCGTTTTTTACACATTTACCACTATATCTTTGCTCCTATTGGTCGTAGCGTGATGTTATATAGCCTATAGCCTTCCTCGATAACTGGACTATCCAACACAAAAAGAATTATTCAATTCGAACCAGTAGTTTCGGAGATTAGCGCGTTCAAACAAACAAACAAACAAACAAACAAACAAACAAACAAACAAACAAACAAACAAACAAACAAACAAACAAACTCTTCAGCTTTATAATATTAGTATAGATTTGTCACCAGAAGCTCCCTTGAAGCAATCAAAGGATCTTTGATTGAAACTAGTTAACACTAAAGAAACGAAAAACTAAAGATAGGCTCTAAAAGAATCGTATCCAGGGGCGTAAAATAAATCTTAAAAAAGAACATCGAAAAAGATAGATTGAGTCCAGGGCTAAGACGGCTTCTAAAAAACTGGGCATCCTCTCCAAGGTCCAACGGTATTTTACACAGCTCAAGTCCGCTCATGTATGGAGTATTGCTCCCACCTATGGGATGGATCTGCCCGCTATCAGCTCGAAGCCCTGGAAGCTATCGACAGACGTGTCAGAAGACTCGTTGGTGATGAGTTGCTTACGGCAGGACGGCTCCAGAGCCTCGAACATCGCCGACTAGTAGCAAGTCTGTGTGTCTTCTACAGGCTGCACTTCGGGGAGTGTGCGCATGAATTACATAATTTAATTCCCCCTGCACCATTCCACCATCGGACAACACGACGTCGACAGGGATTCCACCCATTTGTGGTCGATATTCATCCTCATCGTACTTCTCGATTCGCCTCCTCCTTCATTGTGCAAACCGCTAAGGTGTGGAATTCCCTCCCTGCGTCGATGTTTCCCCATACATATAATTTAGGGATTTTCAAGGCAAGAGTGAACAGGCATTTTTTTGAGTCTGCGTGATACTTAGCTTCCCATCAGGCTAGATAGAGGTCAAACGCACTCAAATTTCTAATAAAAAAAAAAAAGATATACTGTCTTGTGGTATCAAAACCGTATTTGAAACACATCACATCCTCGTCGCTAAGGTCCAATGGAGTCTTGAAAAAAGCAAAGTTTTAGTTTTTAGCTAAGTACTCGTACACCTACGATCGTGTCGAATATTCTAAATAGAAGTTTCCAAAAGAATTCCACTCGTGGCGCGTCAGCGCTGAAGGAATTGCTATTCAGAGTGGATGACAGGAAAATAGCAACGTTTTATTAGAGATATGCTTGTTTACGATCAAACGTGTGTATCATGATATTATGAACTTACTTATTGTGACATTTGAGTTATAGGTTTTGGAATTATTATTGACCGAGTGAAAAGCGAATGAAGTAATGCGACGACCCGATGACCATGTAGTGAAGAAGTGTCTTTTCATGGCAACAAAGAAAAGAGGGAGGGGCAGACCGCCGACGACGTGGATGGCAAAAGTCCGAAAAGATATGAAGCAGCTAGGCCTAAACAGCGACAGTGCCGGTGATCGTAGCAAGTGGCGCTGCATGATTAAAAAAGCCGACCCCGTGTAACGGGAAAGAGCGAGGACAAAGAAGAAGAAGAGAAGCGAATGAAGTTTCTATTTCAGCTTCAGCAAAAATTGTTTCGTGTGTCCGAATTCCAGTTTTCCGGTTGTTCTCGCTTACAGGTCGCATTTCTCCACCGAGTCTCGTGAAATTTTGTAAGCAGATTTGATAATTATATAGAATTTCTTTGTTGAGGGAGTTTTTCGAATTTTTTTACAGATACAGATACACTATCACGTCTTTAACCCTAACGGGGCAGACAGAACCTAAGGCGGCAAGGCCCAGGCCACTTTTAGCGTGATGGTGGGCATGAAGGTGGAAAAAGGAAATCATAATAGTGATGGGTTGCTAACCGCATCGCCTAGTGATATGATTCAGATTCTTGCCCATTCCCTCGATCGGCTTTTACGATCTGCGCGGGAAGAGAAGCAGCTGGTACATTATATGTTTTTTCTTTTCTCCCAGACCAGCATGGAAGAGTTAATTATAGTGTTGATAAAAAAATATCATATATCAGCCATTTCGAAAAATATTCAAAAATTATTTTGAATATTTTGCATTCAATTCAATTCAAAATGTCTTTATTATCATAGGATATTTATAATACCTCTTAATAATAGTTACTTTGTTTTGCACAAATGTTGATGTCAAATCGTTACTTACAGCTAAGTTTATGCCGCTTTCTAGGCGCAAGTGCAAAAGAAGCGGCAACAAACTGCATTGTAATGCTGTATAAACCAACAATCATTATTTCTTTGAAATTTTTGTTTTTTTACAAATAAACACTTATACGTAATAATACAGTTATTGTATAAATTAATTACCACCAAATTAAAATAGCTTAAAACATTAGTCGTACGCTTCATTAATTCAGAAAATGTACTCAAAATCAACCGTTAATAGATACCCTCACACGCTATCTGTATCACTCTCAAGGGACGATAAAAAGGTCAACTACAAATAAATATTATCCCCGAAATTTGCTTCTTGCTTTTGTCACTTAAGTCTATTTAGCGTCAAACCGGGCGGGCTCCCAACATTGTTGTGTGGAAAGTTTGCCTTTGACGTTTATCTACTTTACAGAAATGTATGCTGAAATCATGAAGTTGGGGTGTGTAGTTCAGTCTCTCAGCTTGAAACTTAAACTAATTTATTTTCAAAATCTTCGACGTAACGTAAGGGAGAGGAGGACAAAGAGAGAGAGGCGAAGAAAAGCGGCAATGGATAATGGAGGGTTTGGAATTTTTCTATTAAATTAAACATATGAATTTTAATATCCATTCCTACATAATTTATAAATCAAAGTTCATTTTACTGTAGTTTTCACTGACATATACAACATAACATAATTAATTAAGGCCGTACCTAAATTTTCCGGGGTCCAGTGCTGCCGCTATTTAAAATAAATCATTTCAAAGAAAACGGAGACATCATTTAAAATGTTGCTACTACCAAGCGCTAGATACTCGTAACCCTTCAAAGTACTCGTATTTAATGAACTACTCGTACTGTTTACAGTTTAAAGTGAGAACGTTAAGCTTTACTACGCACATTTGCGAAAAACGGCCACATTTGGCAAATGTGCGTAGTAAAGCTTGTGGGACCTTGACTTGAGTTCTCACATAGAAGATAGTAGAAGAGGTCGAGAATAGAGACTCGATAAATGATGGATTATAAGAAATTTATTATCTGAAACTGACTGTTACATACGAATATAAAAGAAAAATATTTAATTTATTAAGATACAACAGATAGAGAGGAGCAAGTGATCAGCTTAAGAGATGATGGTGGAATGAGTGAAAAGGGATCAGTCAATGATTTGAAAATGGAATGAAAGGGAATTGGAAATGAAATGAAGAATGAATAACGGACAGGATGAGATGAAGAAAGGAGGTTTGAACATGATGCATACAGCATCGTTACAAGCTTAGCGTTCTCATTATAAACTGTAAACAGTAGTTCATAAAATACTTTGAAGGGTTATCTAGGGCTTGGTAGTAGCAAAATTTTAAATAATGACCCCGTTTTCTTTGAAATGATTTATATTTCAGGTAGGGCTTTAAGGCCATACTAGAGTTTTTCGGACCCAGAGCTGCCCCCATTTAAAATAAATTATTTTAAAGGAACGGAAATATCATTTAAAATTTTGTTTCTACCAAGTCCTAGATAACCTTTCAAACTATTTTATGAACTACTGTTTACGCATTAGCACTGGGCGTGACTGGGCCCCGGAAAATTCAAGTATGCACTTAAAGCCGTACTTGAATTTTCCGGGGTCCAGTGCTGCCGCCATTTAAAAAAAATCATTTCAAAGAAAACAGAGACATTATTTAAAATTTTGCAACTACCAAGTCCTATATAACCCTTTAAAGTATTTTATGAACCACTGTTTACAGTTTATAATGAGAACGTTAAGCTTTACTACGCACATTAGCCAAAAGTGGCCGTTTTTCGTAATTGTGCGTAGTAAAGCTTAACGTTCTCACTTTAAATTGTAGTAGTTCATAGAATACTTTGAAGGGTTATATAGGACTTAGTAGTTGCAAAATTTTAAATGATGTGTCCGTTTTCTTTGAAATGATTTATTTTAAATGGGGGCAGCACTGGACCCCGGAAAATTCAGGTACGGCCTTAATATAAAACGGCTGACTCACGTAATATTGTCGGAAAAGGCTGACCAGGTTTCGATCGATTTAGACGATCATCTTCATGGCGAATGTCAAGAACGGCCACTCGATGATGTCGCAGTCTGCTCAGCAAAGCTAGTGCTGAGCGGAGCGAATTAATTATGAATTTGTTTCACGTTGGTTTTAATAAAATAATGACATAAACAACATTTCCGTGGAAAAGTTTGCATGTATTATTATCATATAACATACCCGAGCGAAGCTTTAATATATTTACATACTCGTATTTTCCTACCAAATTAAACGATTCCACGACTTTTATTAATATTCCTAACTTTAAGGCCGTACCTGAATTTTCCGGGGTCCAGTGCTGCCCCCATTTTAAATAAATCATTTTAAAGAAAACGGAGACATCATTTAAAATTTTGCTACTGCCAAGTCCTAGATAACCCTTCAAACTATTTTTTGAACTACTGTTTACAGTTTATAATGAGAACGTTAAGCTTTACTTCGCACATTTGCCAAAAGTGGCCGTTTTTTAGCAAATGTGCGTAGTAAAGCTTAACGTTCTCACTTTAAACTGTAAACAGTAGTTCATAAAATACTTTGAAAGGTTATCTAGGGCTTGGTAGTAGCAAAATTTTAAATATGTCTTCTTTTTTTTAAATGATTTATTTTAAATGGCGGCAGCACTGAACCTCGAAAAATTCAGATACGGCCTTAAATGAGCAATATCTGAAACTACGTACATTTCGTTTAATATAGGTGCTTGGATTTTTATAAAGCTGGCTATTTATATAGGCTCTCTGAATAGTATTATGGGGATCATTTCGAACCAGATGGAATTTAGCGAGGAGACTATCTTGGCGTCGATCGGAATTCAATATCCGCTATTTGAGACACATTTTTATTTTTAACAGTGAAATTTGAGCGATATTTTTACTGAGCTCTTTTAAATTTTCAATTACCGTCCTATAGAAGAGTAAATACAAGAACATCACTTTACAGTGTGAGTAGACGGGTACTGTTAGTACCTACCTAGTTGATAGATGACGAAAGTTAATTATATGAAATAAATCTCAGTCTCTTCTTGTTCGTCTTAGTGCGTTCCCGGTTGCATCCTCAGCTGTACTACTTTGGAGCCCGGGGTGCGCTTTCCCGCTTTTTCTTACCAAATATATGAAAATGTTTATATATAAAATTTCTAAAAAATCAAAACGTTCTGGGCATGATATCCGCAAAATCGTCGAAATCGGAGTAGGTAGTAAAACCGTAACCGCTTTTTGTGTGAAGCTTTTATTTTTAAGCACAATTCCTGTCACCCAAAGGTAACCTGTAAGAGATTGCCTTGGCGATAATATTGTATACCTATACTCACAGACCTACCACTACTAGACCTGCATAGTGCGTGGCCACTTTAGTGCATCTCTTTCTATCTTTCGATTGTTGCGTCCACCCATATTTTGCACACGTCACAGAACACACTATGGATACTAACTTATAATAAGCTCAAATAAAACCCTAAATCACCTTTTAAATGATAACATTAATAAGTTTCTTCGATCGTTTTATGGTTTGTTTGGCCCAGATTTTGACAGTAGGCCAGCTTATAGCAGCCACGCCGATAGAGACAAAAAATCATATCAGCGTTTCTTTCACACTCACGTTTTACTGTATTTGACAGACTCTTTCTATCAATATCGTTGCAAGTCTAGTAGTGGTAGGTCTGTGCCTATATTGTACATATTTTTTAATACTATTTAAATGTGTTTTTGCTGCAATAAACTGTTACAAACTTACTTACTTACTATGAAAATTTCTCACAATTCTTTAAATACGCAATGCGGCCAGCAACCCGTCACTATTTTTATTCGTTTTTTTCTTCTAGTCCACCGTCACGCCAAGAGTGGCCTTTGGGTTTTGCGGCCTTAGGATCTGCCTGCTTAGAGCTACAAAACATAAAATGCTCGCTCTTTCCCATTAGGGATAAAGACGTGATAGTACGAATATATAGTATAGCACACAGCTATAAATTAATTGAACTAATTTCTGCCTGGTTTTTTTTCTAACATGGACCAAGAATGGATAACATGGACCATGGAGGAAAGATACGTGTTGGTTTCGGCAAAGCATAAATATTTCTCTTAGTAGGTTATAGGTTAGGTAGTTAGGTAGTGGCACTTCGGGAGTGCCGGCAGAAGTGAAAACTTGAACAATTACGTGTTGGTTACGGTAACAGTGTCGCGAGTTCAATGTTTTTTTCCATCTAAAAACATGCCCAACGCACCTTAACAAGTTTTCACTTCAAAAACCCATGGTATGTAGCTCCAATCAGTTGTTTCATGCAGATGTGTTAAAAGTATTGAAGTACTTCATAATATTTCATGGTACGTAGATTTAAACTTTAGCAAAGCACACAGCCAGAACAGCCGCTCAGGTCGGTCTTAAAGTAATTATAAACCAATTCCACATAATGAAATCAAAACAGGGGCCGCAAGTTGCTTTTATCAAGTTAACGGGGCTCTACTTTGTTGTTACACCTTTTCGCATAGCTCAAACTTCGCTCATTGTGAGCTCATAGATAAAAATGTTCGCTTCTTATCTTAAGATATTTTGTTATTTTATACTCCGTAAGAAAATGCCTTAAATGCCGTGGATGTTTTTTAAGTTTACAGAACCCCGTGTAAGGCTGTTTGAAAGTATGAATTTTTTAAAATTATTACTTTTATTAAAACGGTGACTGCTGAGTTGTTTTTAGCCAGTTAGGTAGGGTTTGACATTCTAGTAAATATTTTTTTAAAACTAAGTTTAAAATCCTTGGCGGCTGATATTGTTAACCTTAGATTTTTGTGATTGCGCAGAATTTGCAATTTTGCAGACTTAACCATTTATTTTTCCCGACCAACCAACTTAGTTGCCTATTTTAATGCATATGAAGTGCTGCTTTTTTCTGCTGATTTTGATTGAGCTGCTAAGTTTGATTCTATAGAGAAAACAAAGAAAATAGATTATGTAAGAAAGTAAGAAAAAGCTGTGACCCTTCCTAAAACTGGACACATAAAGATAAATCAGGCCGCCACATGTTGAAGTTTCGTCTATTTTCGAGTTAATTGGTAAGTGAGTCTCCTCGACCTTGCCTCGTATCGACTAGTACGTAAATAGGTCCGTTGCTTGAAGACTCGTTTAAATTTAATACGAAACCTTTCAATAGTTAATGGATTGTTTCATGTAAATTACTTTTTTATTAGACAAATCCAAAATATGCCGCCCAAACACAAAGTTTCTGCCACGGCTCGACTCGCGATTTTTAAATACTCAACGGTTTGTTTATTGGCAGGGAAGTGTTAAAAAGTGAACTTATTTTAAAATACAGATAAACATTCCAAAATTTAGCACGTGTGTCTTGTACCTATAATGTCTTGTAATTTTAATCTTGTGCTTGTATAAAATATCAAATGTAAAGATTTTTACAAAAATACCCAGAAACACTTGACTTACTTACTTCCCCATTTTTTTTATCATACTGTACAGAACGATAAATCAGTTTTTCATTGATTTATTAAACAAACCAAAACTTTGTACAGCCGAAGAGAACCATAACCTTATAATATAATCGATATTTTAAACTCTCTCTGTAGTTCTATATTGATGAATTGATGTCCTTACTATGGCATGCTATTGGTGCAGGCAATGTCGTAACATGATTTTATAGGCCTTGAACGATAAAATTTGTGTCATAAATTAAATGTTTATTACTTTTAAGTCGAAGTTGTTTTTGTTGTCTTAATATCGACCGACATCAATCAACCGATATCTAAATAAATTTACGTGGATGTGCAAAGTTTTTATTATGTAAGTAAAAAAAATATATATGTAAAAAAATATATTGATAATTTAATAATCAAATAACATATATATCAATTAGTTTACTTGTGGAGAAATCCTCATCGTAAAAAACTTAGGAGACTAAAATGGAAAAACTGTAGTAAAACCATCAAGAATCATAAAAATGCTTTTAGCTAAAAAAGTTTTGTATAATACCCTATCTTAGGCCGGTGACGATTGACCTTCGGCTAACTGGTAGTTGTAAGGAAGTACTTAATAGGCTTTTTGTTCTTTTGATACTTTTTTGTTTGTTTGTTTGTAATAACTTTATTGTACTAAAAACATGCATATAAAATAAAAAAAATCTAAAGAGCAAATATACAATGGCGGACTTGTCCCATATAGGGATCTCTTCCAGTCAACCTGCGATATATTGAGAGGACATTTACTCAATTAACAGAAACAAGTACGTACAAAAATAAACGGGCAAGTTTGAGTCGGACTCGTACATGAAGGGTTCCGTACCACCGTACAATGTTTTAAAACGCTAGAAAACACGTTTTTTGTATGACGACCCCCTTTAATTTTTAATTTTATTTTATTTTTAGTATTTGTTGTTATTGTGTTCATAGTAATACATAATTTGTGAAAATTTCAAGTATCTAGTTAATGCCATTATAAAGATCAAGTTAAAAACGCTGAAAAAACACGTTTTTTGTATGACGACCCCCTTTAATTTTTAACAATTTTTAATTTTTAGTATTTGTTGTTATATCCGCCACAATAATACATAATCGGTGAAAATTTCAAGTGTCTAGCTATTACGGTTCAAGAGATAGAGCCCTGTGACTGAAGGACAGATAGACAGACGGACAGACAGACGGACAGACAGACGGACAGACAGACGGACAGACGGACAGACAGCGGAGTCTCAGTAATAGGGTCCCGTTTGCACCGTTGCGGTACGAAACCCTAAAAAGTACTTTCTTCATAAACTTCATAACTTTTACTTAGGTATGTACTGTATACATATAATTCGGTTTTAAAAATAGAGATGTTTACCTGACTACGGCAAAGTCAAAAGGAAGGGTAATGATTTTAGTAGTCTATGTAAGTATGTGCATCCAAACTTCTTATCCAATTTTCACAAAAGAGATGTTAATCGATTCGTCATTATTCATTATAGTCCGGGTGACATAGGCTACATTTTATATTCATTACAAAATTTATTACAAATACAGGAGCACGACCCTCTCTGTACTACCAGAGCCATACTTGGCCAGAGCAGCCAGAGCATTTGGCCAGACGGGTTGGAGAGGTCTTATTGATATTTAATTAAGCTTTAACTTGTATTTCCTAGGTCGCCGTCTACGACATCCACGGGAAGACCTGGAGTGGAAAAGAGGGTCTCAAAAAAATTTTACCAAATGAAAGGTCTTAATAAAACATTTCAAAAATATACATATTAGTCGTAAATGGCTGCCAAGCTTGCATTAATTTTATAATTCATACCTTTTAATATAAGAATTTTCCCGTCGTCGGGAAATTTTATCTTGTTACTAAATACTTTTTGCTACTAATTTGTAATTTTATAAATAAATAAATAAATTTGTTGCTATGGTTCGTTTTTTGAACGTATTAGAAACTAACTTTGGTCAGCTTTTTAAAGCTGCTTAAAGAGGAGGTGCAGATAAAGCGTGTAATCAATATGAAGTAAATAAGTTGGGCTACGGCAGGCAGGCGGCCGGTCGTAAAACTATAGCCAAATCGTTTAATCCAGCTATTACTTCTCCACTTCGCAAGGTCTTTGGCATCCTTGGGTGACTTTTGACATGCATATTATATTTGGAGAAAAAAAAACGGGAAAGCGCAGCACAGCTGAGGATGCAACCGGGAATGCGCTAAGATGAAGACGAAGAAGAAGTTGGGCTACGGCTACAAGTCATTGTAAATTGAATCTAATGCTAAACGTACTTAAGATTTCAAACCACAAAAACTAGAAAAAGGTTAGATAAGTACTGCAGAAGTTTTTTATAACCTAACTTTTTAATTTTTTTTTCATTCCAGATAATGAGATGGAGCGCGGCGTCAGCAGTGAGGTGACGAAACTCATGCGGCATCACAACGATACACCATGGACTGGCTAGTGTGAATAGAAAAGGCCAGATAGACAAAGTTTCCATGGAGATGAACGGGACGGAGGCGCGGGGCGAGGAGGCTGTGACTCTGGCTTTGAGCGTGGCCGTTACCGTCATCTCCGCTGTAGGACTGCTGATCAACGCTTATATCCTGTTCATCATTGTCATCACTAAGCAGGTATGTTAAAGAGAGACAGCTGCAGATGAGCGGAATGGATGCGGGGCGAGGAGGCTGTGACTCTGGCCTAAACGGCCAAAGCCCCCCGTAAAAAATACACGATATATTTTTTAAATTTATTTAAATTCATAACAATACATGTGGGAGACATCAGGCTAAGGGCCTTTTCTACCAGTCAACCAACAGGTGAGGCCAACTAGAATGCATAAAGCAGCATCACTAATTATTATTATTTATTTTATTGTCCTTGGAACTCGAACCAGATTTTTGATCCATTTTTTGATGTTTCTTTTACTGACTGCAGTTTTTACCTATTTTCTCAACTGGAAATGTACTTTAGCCAACATTTACAGAGGCACGTAAAACTTAATAATGAAAAGCTATTTTTCCAATAAATCTGCCCTTGCCATGATTGTCCACAAAGCCCAAGGACAAACAGCTGTTATTTAACATAAGTTTAGCAATAAGCCAGTTAATAACAGGCATCTCTATTGAACTTGTCGTTAAAATGCAAACTAGACTTAAAAGCAGGTTTTTTTATATCAAGGTTTACTTAAAATGATACGAGTCTAGTGCTGCCCCCATTGAAAAAAAATTTTTTGAAAGAAAACGGACATATCTTTTAAAATTTCGTATTAGTAAACCCTAGATAACCCTTCAAACTATTTTATAAACTACTGTTTACAGTTTAAAGTGAGAATATTTGCCAAAGGATTGTGCAAATGTGCGAAAAAAAGCTTCACTAGTTTGAAGGGTTGTCTAGGGTTTACTAATACGAAATGTTAAATGATATCTCCGTTTCCTTTCAAATATTTTTTTAAATGGGGGCAGCACTGGACTCCATGTTTCACCTTAATTATAGGCGTCATTTTAACAGAGGTGTAGCGTGGACAAATAATATAGGTGTGGGTAAAGTCGCATCAGCGGGGCCCTTTTTTCGCTTTTAGACGCAAGGTGTCTAAAAAAATGCTCATCTGCTTCACGTGCGTGTCCCTAATGACCTATAGTGGGGGCTCACAGCGCCCACGCCTAGCTACAGCTCTGCATTTTAAAATAGGTTTAGATAGTGGGTTGCGACTAATATTTCTGATAGAACTAGTAGTAGGAATGACTTGATAAGTCTACTGGGAACTTCTCCTTTTCTTCTTCTTCGTCTAAGCCCGTTCCCCGTTGCATCCTCAGCTGTGCTGCTTCAGAGCCCAGGATGCGCTTTCTCGCTTTTTCTTCTCCAAATATTATATAACATGCATGCGAATGGTCACCCAACAATGCCAATTTCATTAACTAATTAAGAAAGTCCTTAAATTTACTGAAAAGAACAATCAGCGCGGTTAACTTTTCGTGACATTCGTGACGTAGTCTTGGGCTATCGCGGGAAGAGAATACCATATTTTATTGCACCCTGGTCGCGAGGAAAAAGCCACTAAAATATGTGAAATAGTGAGAAATGATAGAAAAACTATATGTCAGTCTTCTTCATCCAAGTTGTAAGTAAAACTTTCACTAATCTATCAAAAAACAATGAGAATTATAATAACAACTTACAAGGCACAAACAAACAATATAATTTGAGAAAGCAACTCCCCACCGGAGAGAAAACTCATAACTAAATTACACTTTACAAACATTACTATTCATTCTGACTCTCTACTTTGAATCCTCTAGCGGCATTGTTTTAAGTTGGCTGTTATTTAAACCAAGTTTAGCAATATGCGAGTTAATAACAGGCAAATATCTGTATTGAACTTCTCATTGAAATCTGAGCCAAGCGGAGGGCCAGGGCCTTCAGATTGTACCTAAATTGTTATTGTATTTTACAAGTTACAAAAGTTTTTGTTGAATAAATAATATTACTTACATATTTACCATGATAGTAAATTTACCATAATATCGAACTAACAAATTTGTTGTAGAATACCTACAATTTTACATATTTCCGTTAAATAAACATTTTCCATTTACATGTGGAAATTTACATATTTGCAAGGAAACCAGTTTTATTGAACGCTTAATAGGGGTGACGTAAGGGTGAAAAAAGTATTATTGTAATAAGTCCGTCTTGTAGATTAACCAAAAATAATGGACCCATATTTTTCAGTTTGTCAAAAAAGTAAAATTATACAAAGATACAGAGCATCTAAGCTCCAGAGTGGGGGGATCGTGACGTTAGCGCTAGGTAAATATAGTACCTAGCCGTGACGTCATGCGAAATTTAAATGTGCTGTACCTTTGTCAATAGAGAAAATAAAAAATACGTGTACAATATTTTTTAATAATCTAACCGATGGGCTAAAATTATTCTTCCAGTCGTCATGCCTATTGTAATTACAAATTAACTTATTTTGTAAATTGTAGTAGCAACCCTAAAGAAAACAACATAGAATGCACACAAACAAGCAATCTATTTCGAGAAACCAACTCATCGCAAAATAAACTTTTTAAACATTAGAGGTACAACTATTCATTCTGACCTTCTGCTTTGAATCCTCTAGTTGCATTGTTTAAAATTAGTTGTTATTTACCCAAGTTTAGCAATAAGGGAGTTAGTAACAGACACTTTTAATAAACTTCTCGCTGAAATCTGAGCAAAGGGAACTAGCAACTAAAACAAGGTGGGCACTTTTTAAATAAAATATTAAGATAAGAATATGTAATAAATAATTTGGGCCTTGCGGCTCTAAGTAGACAGAGCCCAGGCCGCAAGAACCAAGGTCCAATCTATGCCAAGGTCACTTTTAATTACCGTATAGTGGGAGAGATATAAAAATAATTTTGCAAAAAAATTGCCTATTAAGGGGATACATGAATTTTCCAGGGTCCAGTGCTGTCCCCATTCGAAATAAATTATTTGAAAGGAAACGGAGATATCATTTAAAATTTTGTTCTAGTAAGCCCTAGATAAATAACCCTTCAAACTATTTTATGAACTATTGTTTACAGTATAAAGTGAGAACGTGTAGCTTTTCTTCGCACATAAATCGAAATCGAATAGCTTAACGTTTTAACATGATTCGCTGTTGCTGGTGAATAACCCATTCCCTCGATCGCCTTTTACGATCTGCGTAGGAAAAGACGCAGCTGGTACATTCTGTTTGTTTGTCCCAGACCAGCATGAAGAAAAATAAAACTTTAAATCTCATTTTGTCTTATCACCCTGTCTGTCTTTCGTTTACTATTGTACAGTCTCCATCTGGCATGCCATCCAATTGAACATGCTGTCAGCGCGCGTCAAAGGCGGCTTTTACAAAGACGCGGCCTTTGTGGTGCGCCAACGACATGCATACCAATTTAGCAAATGAACTTATACCAATTCAAGATTATAATTAAGTTTCAGATTCCTTCTGTTCTTTGCTTCAAACAGATTTGTGAAGTTTTAATTAATTTCTGAGATTTAATTAGAATAATACATGCGGTAAAGAGCAACCGTCTTTGTGAGAAAGCGTGTAGGAATTAAGGCGCCACCTACCCCATTTTATAAGTAAAGCAAACAGCTTCAAATAAAATGTTTAGTACTCGTACGAACTACATGGATACAATATTTAATATTACGAAAACGAATTACTAAATTGAGTTGTCTTTGCGCCCTCAGTGATTTAAAATACCAATCTATCAATACCCTACAGGTACAGGTGAAACAAAATATCATCCCCACTTTAAGTAAAGCTAAAAAATAAATATATTTTTTTTTAACTTTATTTTACCATTTTGTCAACATAGGTAATATATTACAGCTGTAACAGTCTTTAAGTTAAGCCGCGGACGGTCGGATAGACATACCGAAACTAAAAGAGTAAGTTTTAGTTTTATCACGTTTCATGTTATGATGGTCAGACGGACATACCGAAACTAAAAATGCAAGTTTTAGTTTCATCACGTTTCATGTTATGACGGTCAGACGGACATACCGAAACTAAAACAGTAAGTTTTAGTTTCATCACGTTTCATGTTATGACGGTCAGACGGACATACCAAAACTAAAAGAGTAAGTAAATTTTAGTTTCATCACGTTTCATGTTATGACGGTCAGACGGACATACCGAAACTATAAATGCAAGTTTTAGTTTCATCACGTTTCATGTTATGACGATCAGACGGACATACCGAAACTAAAACAGTAAGTTTTAGTTTCATCACGCTTCATGTTATGACGGTCAGACGGACATACCAAAACTAAAAGAGTAAGTTTTAGTTTCATTTTACGCAAAATAATTCCCTCTCGATGCCGTGATGTGCTGCAAATAATGCGTCATTAAAAAAACTTTCTGTCTTGTATTATGTCAATCCATATTATGCATTAATTTATGAAATAAAAAATAGCTTTATTATTTCATGGTAATTTTATCTTTCAATAAAAGTATGGATGGTATTCGTGTCATTGACATGTCATTGATATTCTAAAATTGGGTTTAACCTATCGATCACTGTCTCTAAAATAAATAAGATGCCTTTGGGACTATAGACTGAAGAACTTGTGCAAACCTTTGGATTTTTATACCGGGAAAATGTGGGATGCCGCTAGAATTATTCCTTTGACTATGTGGATATCATCGCAGTAATAAAAAAAAGATAAAGACAAATCTTACAGGTTAAGTAAGTTTTACTATAAGATGGATATACTCACAGAAACACCCAAGACCCAAAATAATTTTTAAAAGTTTTAATTCCTCTGGATTGTGATCAAACCTATAGAATCTACGGAGGGGCGGCCAAGCGTGTTAACCATTATGCCATAGAGGCGTTAGTAAAATAAAGTAAGAATAAGTACAAAAAATAAATACGTAATACATAAAACCCCTTATTTCAGTGGGAGGTTATGAGGGCAGTGACGTGACTCCATGCAACAAAGTGAAAATTCATTGCGTGAATGTTATTACAGACTAAAGTATCTGTGGCACAAATGCCTTTGATGAGAGGGTTGTCCATTCCAGTGTAAAATGTTCAAATTAACTACAAATTAATGAGGTGATTAACAGTGTCTGCCTTTGTCGTTGAGGTTAAAATTCATGAAGTAAATGTCTATTTTAGTTAATTAATGCTCTAGTGTTCTTAAATGATAAAGGTTAATTATTAAACCAGATCAGTCGACTTATTAAATAGTTATCATCATCATCATCATATCAGCCACAGGAAGTCCACTGCTGGACATAGGCCTCCCCCAAGGATTTCCAAAACGACCGGTCGGAAGCGGCCTGCATCCAGCGCTTTCCTGCAACCTTGCTCAGGTCGTCTGACCACCTAGCAGGTGGGTGTCCTACGCTGCGCTTGCCGGTACGTGGCCGCCATTCGAGAACCTTTCTGCCCCATCGGCCATCGGTTCTTCGCGCTATGTACCCCGCCCACTGCCACTTCAATGAGCTAATCCGCTGGGCTATGTCTGTGACCTTTGTTCTTCTACGAATCTCCTTATTTCTTATTCGATCACGTAAAGAAACACCTAGCATAGCCCTCTCCATAGCCCGTTGAGCGACTTTGAGCCTTCTTATGAGACCCATAATAAGGGACCACGTTTCAGACCCATAAGTCATCACTGGTAACACACATTAAATAGTAACACTCGTAAATAATGTAAATAGATTAGACCGTAGGTGTGTCACAGACACAAACAAAACAAACATTTTTGTAACGAGTTTCAACTTTTTTTTACCTACCAATAAATAAATTACTTTGATTTATTTTCGTCTTAAAAACCAATCAACGATTTTTCGTAAAGAAATATAAATCGAAACATTTCAATTCATTGAATTCCAATGATTTCACTAATTCGCATTTCTTTATACGAACACATTTCTTTAAATCTTCGTTTGATAACAGTTATACAGTTCGCGCCAAACTTCTAGTTCGCTTTGAAGTTGAGGCGATTCACGTCGCAGTAGTAAATTACAGATACCCATAACAGATAGAATTTGTTTTATTTATTTTTTATTATGTATATATATCATATCTACATTCTTGCAATCATTCTGAAAAAAATATTATTGTGGGAAATATTCTGTCCCTGTTTGTAACCTGAGTAAGGCAACTTCAGAGCGAACTAGAAGTTTGGCGCGACCTGTACCTACATAACGCTCACGGCGAAATTTTATACATTCACAAACGAAAGGAAACTGAACGTTTTATAAAAATTTGGGGAGAATTCTTGAAATCATCGTGAACAGGGAAATATATTGTTACATTTACCTGCGCAAATATAAAGTTACATAACACCTACGTACGAGGGGCTCATTTCAATGAAAATGCCGCTTTTAATTAAACTAAACGTTTGTCCTATGTAAGATAAGACAACTAGAAATTAGTATACAACAATTATCTCGAACCTTTTTTGTATGTAACATAATTCTTTAAATACATTTTTTTCATACAAATCGTAGCCTATGTCACTCTCACCCGGACAGTAATTACGAATCGATTGACAATTAGTGAAGATTGGATATAACCGATTCGGATGCTACCGTGGAACACACCTAAATATCGACACATACACGTGTACGTACATACATGTACTTACATAAATAGACTGCTAAGATCATTACTCGTCCTTTTGACTTTGCCGTAGTCGGGTAAAAATTATCTCAAAAGAGGCAGGTAAACGGTATCGTGTTACTCTCAGAGATGTAGTAGCAAGTCCTCCACTCACATCTAATAGACCTTAAGAGACTCATAGTAAAGTCAAGCATGAAGTAATGGACATTGGAGTACTTCCGCTTTAAGAGAGAGGGTATAGTTAGGTAATTTATGAGTACATAGCGGTATGGTAAAGTTTTAGGTCCGTGTCTGAAATCAAAACAAAAAAAAAACTTTAATTCCAACTAACGTTAATTTTATGTTTATTTTTAACAGAGGAGGTTATCCATTCGTCGGAATATTTTTTTATGTATGTTCCCCGACTACTCGAAGACGCTTGGATAGATTTGGAAAATTGCTTTGTTTTTTGTTTAAAAGGTGGTCCAGGTGGTCCCATAGAAACTTTATTAAAATCGGTCGAGTGGTTTGTTTTGTAAACGAAAATAACTAGAAAAAATGTCATCTAAATATACAATTGTTTGAATAATTTGCTTTTCTGGTATAGAAGTCGGTTTTTGTTTAGAAAAATATCAATATCAATAATTATTTATAGACAACAAGAGTGCCTATTTCTCCTATGATGGCAAGATAATCAAATCTGATTAAGAATTTAAAAACAGGCGCGGATCTACTGGTTAGCAATCGGTATTGTTAAGTTATTGACAGAATTCTTCTTCTGTAATGATGTAATATGTTAGGTCAATAGGCTCTGCACTACTTTCATTTCTTTGTTTAATTCTTTTTTAGGGTTCCGTACCTAAAGGGTCCAAACGGGACCCTATTACTGAGACTCCGCTGTCTGTCCGTCTGTCACAGGGCTCTATCTCTTGAACCGTAATAGCTAGACACTTGAAATTTTCACCGATTATGTATTACTGTGGCCGCTATAACAACAAATACTAAAAATAAAAAATAGTTAAAAATTAAAGGGGGTCGTCATACAAGAAACGTGTTTTTTTCAGCGTTTTTAACTTAATCTTTATAATGGCAATAACTAGATACTTGAAATTTTCACCAATTATTTATTACTATGACCACAATAACAACAAATAGTAAAATTAAAATAAAGTAAAAATTAAAGGGGGTCGTCATACAAGAAACGTGTTTCTTCAGCGTTTTAAAACATTATTGTACGGTGGTATGGAACCCTTCATGTACGAGTCCGACTCGCACTTGCCCGTTTATTTATTTATTTCTAAGCGAGAAAGCTATATTTTAGGTTAATTAAGTATATAAACTCTTCTATGTTTTGTTTAAAAAGAAATCTATTGTAGATGAGCAATTATTTTAAGACAATACGAACAAATAATTATTCCCACAGATAAAGTGACAAATATAATAGACGAAAAAAGAATAAATCTTTATAATCGCCACCACAATTTATCACGCAAGAAAATCCATTAGTACTTAGTCGGATTACGTGGCTAAGTATCTGAGGAGAGGCAATTCAAACAGATTGTGACTGATAGCCCATCGATCCATTCTGAATCCCTATGGTCTGATAATATCTATATTTAGTTGTTTTAAAGTTTTGTTTTTGTGTTTTGATGCTTGTTGAGTAATGTGGATTTCTTTATAACTATCGATACATCACTTACTTCTAACAAAGTTTGTTTGTTTAGGTAGATCTATGTAAGTTTGTTCTGGTTTCAATCCAAAACGGCTAAAAGGATGGATATTAAATTTGGCATGTCAGTATATTACCTGGATTAACACAGATTTTTTCAAATATCCTTTGAACACGTGAGCAACGTCACGGGTACTAGCTAGTGTGTAAAAGAGTCGCTTTACGTGTGCTTTTCCACTTTTCCATGTGTTCAAGAATTATTTCGCAGTCGTAATTAAATATTAATTAAATTTTTTTTTTTTTCTTGATTTTCCCTGCCTCTCAAAATGATGCGAATGTTCATTACAAATGTCCCAAAAACTTTCCCAAATAAAAATAGGCTTCATAAAACGCCTAATTAAAAAACTCCTCTTTGTCAAGTTAAATTAGTTCTCCAAAACACATTACGAGTTCAGGATACGTTTGATTTGATGTTCTTTGAAGGGTTTCCGTCCCTATAGTCCCTAAAATAATATCTGTTTATAAATGGACCTTGTCTACGGACTTAGTTGGTGTGACTCTCTCCGAATCAAAACATAATTTCTGCTGTATGACATCTATTGCTATTAGCGTCCCGAAGGATTATCTGACCTAGAAGAATGTTTGTGACGATCTCCGCTCCGTGATGGAATGGTCAACAAACTAGGCCGCCAATCCGGAGGTGCTGGGTGCGATGCCCGAGCCAGGGAAATTGGAAAAAAGCCTTTATCAAATTATCCTGGGTCTTGGGTGTCTATGTATAATGTACGTATTCATTATAAAATATAATATCGCTGAGTAGCCGGATCAAAGTACCTAAGATTATTAAGAATGCAGAAAGAAAACAGCATTTGCATTCTGAATATGGAGAGTCTTATTATCATTATCATCCAAGTGTATTCCCGGTTGCATCGTCAGCGGTTACGCTTCAGAGCCCGGGGTCCGCTACCTTACCTAGGTGATTTGACGAGGTTATTGTTTTCTACACAGAGCGACTGCCGTCTGACCTCCGCAACCTAAAGGGAAGACCAGAACCAATCCTAGGATAGGTACAAACGCTAGATGGCGTTCGGGACCAACAGCTTTACGTGCCTTCCGAAGCACGGAACAATCTTTCTTTTCGGATAATCAGGTGATTCTAACCTGCAATATGCTAACCAGACTTAAAACAAATTTTCACAAAGTATGCTTCCCAATGGGATTTTAACCCACAACCTCCGGATCACAAGGCAAACGTGGTCCAGTGGTAAAGGACTGGACCACGGAGGCAGTCTGGACCATGGAGAGCCTTATCCTAAGCCTTACAAATAACGTTATCTTGGGAACCAAAATAACCATCAGCAGTTAAAATATATTACATAAGTACACATCGAATACACAAATTGTAATTTTTTTGAGAATTTTTTTGCGATTCTGGATACAAGGCCTTTAGGCCTATCTTTAGTTTTGTTGCTTCTTTGTTCCTAACAAGTTACAATCAAAGGTTGGTGTAGGCCTTTAATTGATTCAAGGGAGCTTTTTGCGACAAATCTAAGTTGAGTGGCGGACGATACCTAAAGACGCCCGTCATAGTCCGTTAAACAAATATTACTACTCGTACAGCCGTACTATGACTGCCTCCTTTAACTATTTTACATATTGTTCATAAGCATGAACGTTTATAACACCAAACTACACCAATTTCATATTGTAAAGTCCACTAAAATCAATTTGCAAAATAATTTTAAGGCGAAGATATAGGCAAATGGCCTTGAAGTGTGAAATAAATTGTTATCTCGTAAATATGGTGATAATTTCCATATTTCTCTACGTCATGCACTAGATAGCCCTTTAAATTATTTTATGAACTGCCGTTAAAACTATTATTGGTGATCCGTCTAGCTTTAAAACTTGCCGTGGCCACTTTTGGCGGAGGCAAGTTTTAAAGCTAGACGGGCTAATGTAAATACTTTCAACGGTGGTTTATAAAATAATTTAAAGGGCTATCTAGTGCATGACGAAGAGTAATATGGAAATTATCTCCATATTTACGAGTTAACAATTTATTTCAAATGAGGGCGCCACTTCAAGGTCATTTGCCTATATCTTCACCTTAAGCAAACTCCAACTGAAACCCTTGATTTCCCGCCAAAAATCTCTCATTTTTTGTTTATGGACCTATGGTTTTTTAGGGTTCCGTAGCCAAATGGCAAAAACGGAACCCTTATAGATCCGTCATGTCTGTCTGTCTTTCTATCTGTCCGTCCGTATGTCACAGCCACTTTTTTCCGAAACTATAAGAACTATACTGTTGAAACTTGGTATGTAGATGAATTATGATTAAGATTTTCACACAAAAATAGAAAAAACAATAAATTTTGGGGGTTCCCCATACTTAGAACTGAAACTCAAATTTTTTTTTTTCAACAAACCCATACGTATCTATGGATAGGTCTTAAAAAATGATATTGAGGTTTCTAATATAATTTTTTTCTAAACTGAATAGTTTGCGCGAGAGACACTTCCAAAGTGGTAAAATGTTGGTCCCCCCCTGTAACTTCTAAAATAATCAAGAATCAAGACATACATTACCATGCAAACTTCAACCGAAAATTGGTTTGAACGAGATTTAGAAAGTAGTTTTTTTTAATACGTCATAAATCGTAAAATGTTACTTGCTGCTACGGAACCCTTCATGGGCGAGTCCGACTCGCACTTGGCCGTTTTTTTTTTAAACTGTTAGAAATCTTCACTGAAATCTCCTTGCTCTACTTTATTATTCTTTTCATATCAATTTTCAATCTGAGTCATGCTTAATCTTAACGATCTCATTTTCAGCTCGACGTAAAAGTTGGCCATCTTGATTCAGCCATTTTGAAAGACCTACGAGGTTTGCCAACTTCAAAATACGAATTTGCAGGAAATCTTGATTTAAAATCCGTGATAAGGGTTTAAAAAGCGAGATACAAGTAACTTTATATAGAATATAACAAAAACGTCAAGTTTTTCTTTGCGTATCATGATAAGAAGTGAAATGAATCCTTTATATTTAAATAATTATCCTGTTACTGTGTACTATTATCTATATCTGTAAAGTTAGTAGTGTGTACGAAAAAAATAAAATAAAATAAAAACACGTTGTTACATTAATAATAGTCAATATTTACAAAAAAAATTTATAGCGCAATAGGCATGTATACTGGGTCCGAAAAACTGTATTTTATTTAGTCCGTCTTGTAGATTATCCAAAAATAATGCACGCATATTTTTCAGTTTATCCAAAAATGTTATACGACCTACGTGATCTTTTCCGTTTATCTAAAAAGTAAAACATACAAAGATACAGAGCATCTAAATTCCAGAGTAGGGGCTTGTGACGTCACCGCTACGTAAAAGTCGTACTTAGCCGTGACGTCATGTGAAATTTAAATACGCTGTATCTTCGTCAATTTTTGATCTTGAAGAAATAGTTGTACAATATTTTTTAATAATCAGACCGATGGGCCAAAAATATTCTTCTAGTCGTCATACCTATTGTCTCATATTTTTTCACTTCACGCTACTTTTCACATTACATATACTCGTAAGAACATACTTATACGATGCTATTCTCAAGTTCTATACATGGCTCACTTCAGCCGGGATTAGAGACTTAACAGCGCGAGCTTCTTGCAAGGTGTAGAATTATTTACAGACAAGTAGGTACTTATGCAGGGGATAAGCCGGAAAATTGTGCCGTTTGTTCCAAACATTTCAGAAGACGCTCTTTGCGTCTTCTGAAACTCCTTGACAGCATGAAATTAAATATTTTTTAATCTTTAACATATTTACCGAGCAAAGCATATCAGTTCCGAGATTGGCCAAGAATACTTTTATCCGACTGTTTGTTTTCGCCTGCAGGTCGCATGAACCGATTTTGACGAAAATTAGCAGTAAAGTTCGATAATTTTTTTATTCGATCGATGTTGTTGATGAGCTGTTGCAAAAAAATTGGGGTGGATTTCACTGAAATAGGTTTGCTAAGCCAGGGGAAAGAGGAAAGTGTAGGTTAGGCATATGCGGAACTAACTAACTAACCTCATCCTTCTGATCCTTCCCATTTTCGTCCTATATCTATCCTACCTATTCTTTCCAAGATTCTCGAGCATCATGCCCAAAGACATCTTTCAGCGCATTTAAACCGCTTTAACTTACTTAATCGTTTTCAGTCTGGATTCAGAACAGGCCACAGTACTACCACAGCACTTCTCAAAATTACCGATGACATCCGCGCCAACATAGAAAATAAAATGCTAACAGTACTTGTTTTGTTGGACTTCTCAAATGCGTTTAATACGGTAGATTTTGATATTTTGATGGGAATAATGCGATCCCTCAATTTCTCGCCCATTACTCTTTCGTGGTTTTATTCCTACCTTACGGGACGTTTTCAACTGGTCAAAATCGACGATCGCAGTTCTGACTGGTGCGAAGTTAAGTCCGGTGTTCCGCAGGGTGGAATATTATCCCCAATTCTCTTCTCTTTGTTCATAGATAGTATTACTGCGTCTCTCTCCTCGTCCTTTCATCTTTATGCTGATGATTTGCAGATATATGCGGCTGCCCCTCTCCAAAATTTATCTCATGCTATTAGTGCAATAAATTCCGACCTCGCTAGTATAGCTAACTGGTCCCGTCAGTTCGGGCTTACAGTCAATGCTGCGAAATCCCAAGCCATTGTGATAGGTAGTTCCCATTTTATTTCAAAATTAATTGAAGTTGATATTCCAGATCTGGTGCTTGAAAATAGTATTATTCCTTTCTCATCTAAAGTCACTAATTTGGGTATCATCTTCGATCAGACATTATCTTGGAATCCTCAAGTGAATGAAGTCAGTCGTAAAGTGTTTGTCTCCCTACATTCCTTGAGACGTATGCAATACTTCCTTCTATTTATAACAAAAGTACTCTTGGCCCAATCCCTTCTTGTCCCTCTACTCGATTATGCAGATGTTGCTTATTTAGATGTTAACCAGTGTTTACTTGACAGACTTGAACGGTTGCAAAATCAGTGCATTAGATTTATTTTCGGATTGCGTAAATTTGATCATGTGTCTGAATTTCGCTCTCAGCTTAAATGGCTTCCTATAAGACTTCGTAGGAACACCCGTATTCTTTCTCTACTTTTTAATGTCCTTTTTAAACCCCAATCCCCATGTTACCTTTCCGAGAAATTTTCATTCAGAGAGATTGACAGTCGCTTGCGTTCTAGTGGTATCCCTCAACTGCTAATTCCTGATCATGTCTCGCAGTCATACGGAAACTCATTTTCAGTTCTGGCTGCCCGGTTATGGAATGCGCTTCCTGTGGACTTAAAAAATGCGCCCTCTCTCGATTCCTTCAAAGCCAGACTCAGAAGATATTACGAAGGTTCCTCAGACATTTTGAGCTAATAATATTGTAGTGTATGTATTTTATTTATTTAAGTTGGTAATATTTATAGATACTTTATTTTCTTATGTATTAGTTTATGTATTATAGATATATAATATATAATTTATTTTAGATTTAGAACTTTAAATGTATTTTATTGCGATTGTACGTTGACTTTTGCCCGTTATGTCTATTGATTGTATTCTTTCGCTGATACTTGGTTGACTGGAAGAGATCCCACTATGGGATAAGTCCACCATTGTACAAAATATTTTGGTCTATTATTTTTTAACTATTTAACTGTAACTTTTTATTGTACAATAAAGATATAAAACAAACAAACAAACAGTTAAAATTGCGTGAAGTCATGCAAATAACAAAAGAACAAGTTAATTTCAAAAGGTTGTAAAGTTTCATTTTTTATAATAGCTAGGTACGCATTTATACCTACGTACGTGTTTTAGTATCATCAGATAATATACATATATATATACTTTTTTTAATGTTTCCACTTGGAATTTTTCCATCCATGAAGCTCCGATTAAAGATACTATTAGAGTTATCGTTGTACAAACATACATACATACAAACGGTTCAGATTGTGCAAATAGACCCTGGGAACTACACTCACTCATTCTATTATTATATTATAGAGTTTCAGTGCTGGTAATAAATATTATAAGCCAACACACTATGGCTTATAACCACTGAAATCCGTGAGAAATTACAAATTACCACCGTAAAGGAGGGGATTTTTACATTAGGGTGGTTAGACGAGAAGCTTCTGGCTAACCACCCTAATGAGCTGTCGTCCAAACTAGTTAATATTAGCTACAAAAAAACGCCTAAAAAGTCATGATATCCAACAACTGAGCTCCATCCAGATGTTAAGAAAGTTTATTACGGCTAGGGAGCAACTTCTGTAAGATATTGACCCACAAATCATCCGGTCATAGTCGAAGATTGATTGCAAATTTAGAATAAAAACAAAAAGAAAATAGTCTCTCATGCGCGCCCGTTTACTAAAAACACACGAGTACTTGAAAGTTTTACGTAACAAACACCAAAACGGATGGTGGGCCTAGTAACAAAAACCAATAAAATGCGTTATGTAGGTAACCATTAGAACACAGCATTACTGGGCCTACTTGTAACAAACACATACGTCTTCATTTGTGGACTAGGGCGTAAGGCAAGCGTGGCATTTTAAGAGCTTTCTCGCGGAAAATGTTTTGTGACCTACGTGATCTTTTCCGTTTATTTTTGTTGCCATGTGCGAAAATCTTCTCATTTTAGTCTTGTTTCCTACCAGATAATAAATAGGAAATAGCATGTAATATAGCTCATATTTTTTTTTTTACAATTGCTATCTATACGTTATCGCGCTGAGCTAATAATTATTCTTTTTGACTCTTATTTGAATTAAGAATAAATTATTGAACTTTTAAGAACTTTTAACAAACAAAAGGGAAATGATGAAAAATTCTACAAAAGGGAAATGACGACTACCGATGACATACAAGATTTATGTACTTTTATATAGAGGTTTAATAAACATCACTTGCTGATAATACCGAACGTACCCAAAAAAGAAAAGCATGCGTTGACAGCTTCTGTCTCAGCTAGGTTATCACACTGAGTTGTCACAAGAAGTTTTTTTTTCTAACGGGATGTCTGCGGATATTGTAGACTTTGACGTCATATTTTAAAATGGCGCATTTTAGTTGTTATAATCTACTTGCTATTTTTAATATTAATTTTCTACACTACGAGTATATACATGTTTTTCAGCACTGATTTATTTGTTTGCGGCTATTTCTCGACGAGAACTATCGATTAAAAATATAAAAAAATGCATGCATACTCACTATTTGTGTTATTTCTACGGCCACCTTCCAGCTTCTTCATTAGCCCTCATTTTAGCTTATATTATATTAAATAAAAAAAGCTACTTAAATAACTAGAATCCTACAAAGCAATGCTACAGATAACGTGTAGTTATGATAGACTTACGTCCTGACAGGATTTGTGGGCTGAAGGTGTGAATGTCGTACCTGAATTTTCCGGGGTCCAGTGCTGCCCCCATTTAAAATAAATCATTTCAAAGAAAACGGAGACATTATTTAAAATTTTGCAACTACCAAGTCCTAGATAACCCTTTAAAGTATTTTATGAACTACTGTTTACAGTTTATAACAAGAACGTTAAGCTTTACTACGCACATTAGCCAAAAGTGGCCGCTTTTTTGCTCCAGCCTATTGGCTGGCGCAGGCTTCCTAAACTTGAGATATGAGTTTCAAACTTGTATCTGTCTTAGCCGCAGCGTCAAAAGCAATCAAAGTGCCATTTTCAAGCAATTTTCCTCGTGGTATCACAGTAGCTTTACTCAGATGCCGTCATTTCGGGTTAATCGCAGGAGCTAGCTTATCGCAGACTGCAGGCAACTCAAAGTTAAACTGTCTGAGGAAATAAATGAATGCTCGCCAAGATTTTCATATCTAGCTTTGGTTTAAAGCAGATACAATGCTAAAGCTCCCGAATGGTTAAAGCAGATTTGATATTCAGAGTAATAATTTTTGTTTTAGTTTTTTCTTGTATGATTTTTAAATAAAAACTATGAGATAAGTGGTTCTGTGAGAACAGTAGACCTTGCGGGCTCTTATAAAAATGCAATAAACGACACGTTATCTTTTCTCCTGGCTTAGAAAAGCTATTTGGGAAAATTCCGTCCAAATATAACATTACATCAAACTTCCTTTTTTCTTCGCTCCACTCCCCTTTGTGGAATTTCTTTTGCAACAATTTGTGTAGAATGAAGTCCTTAGTGTGCCTCTCAAATTTGATAGAAATCCGTCAATAAATAATGCTACAGCTAAGATCCCTCTTTTCCCCCCTATTTCTCCCTTAGTAAAAAAACGATCGATTAAAAAAATTAAATTAAGTAATCAAGGAACTTGTGTGCCAATTTCCGTCAAAATCTGTTGAAAAATGCGACCTGTAGGTGAGAACAGACAGACGGACTAGGGCATTTTTGGCCAACCACAAAAATGAGAAGCTTCGCTCACTTGGTCAATTAGGCCGATATTACATTATCAAAGATATATGATCATATTTGTGGGACTCAAAAAAATATGAAAAACCTATGACAGTCTAATAAAAACATGATTTATATTGTCTATGTTCATAGATACGGGATCCTATTTGACAGAATGCGTACAAATATGATCATATATTCTCGTTGTAGATAATTTGAATTCTTTGAGGTTGATAAAAATGGCGCCTTTCGACTGGAATATTGAATCCACAAAAATATTGATAACTCTGTACGAAGAAAACGAGTGTTTATATAATACGTTTGTCCCAGAGTATAAAAACCGGGACAAAAGATTGGCGATAATGTCAAATATTGTGCCATGTGGTTCCCGGCCCCGGCAGAGTAGAATAGGACCACTCAAAGTCTTCTTGTGAATGTCGTAGAAGGCGACTTAGGAAACACAAGCTAAACAAAGCTTATAAACGTCAGTGAGACCTCTCCAACCCGTCTGGCCAGCGTGGAGAGTGTAGGCCAAATCCTCTGACTGCTCTGGCTAATATATGGTTTTGGTAGTACAGAGAGGGCCGTGCTCCTGCAGTAAAAAAGACCTGATGATGATGATGACGAATGACAAATATTGCAAATTATTAAGCGATACTACGGGCAAAGTTTGGCTTGTTGTGGCAGATGTTCGAAAATATACGTATTTTATATTTTGTTTTTTTTTTTCTTCAATATTAAAGCAATTAACAAAATTGCATTCATGGCAATGGAAAACGCGGCTATGTCGGTATCCCTCTTGATAAAATATGATGTATATATGACCCTAGGTGTAATATAGAACAACATCCTATAAATATGATCATAGAATTTGACAGATATGAAATCATATAAATATGATGAATATATGATAATGTAATATCGGCCTTACACTAAGTATTTAACATGACGCTGAGTCAAATGACAATTTCAAAACTTACTTAAGACGAAACACGGAGTCCAGTGCTGCCCCCATTTGAAATAAATTATTTGTAAGGAAACGGAGATATCATTTAAAATTTTAAGCTACTAAAACCTAGATAACCCTTCAAACTATTTTATAAACCACTGTTTACAGTTTAAAGTGAGAACGTTAAGCTTTAGTTTGCATTTTTGACAAAAGTAGCCGTTTTTCGCAAAAATGCAAACTAAAGCTTAACGTTCCTTTATATTATTACTAAACTTATAATAGTTTGAAGGGATATCTAGGTTTTAGTAGCTTAAAATTTTAAATGATATCTTCGTTTCCTTACAAATAATTTATTTTAAATGGGGGCAGCAGAAGTGGCGGCCTGGCGGCTTTATTTGAAATATATATTTTTAGTCGTAAATAATTATTAACATTGTCCTAGCCATCAAGCGTTAGAAGCTTTTTGAATTATTTTATGAACCACCATTAGTAATTTTAACAATTCATTTCAAGTGGGGGCGCCACTTCTGCATACTCATCGCCTTAATTCTACCACCGTAAGATAAGTTTGCTACCACAGAGGATCAATGTAAATGTCAAGTGTTACAAAGACTTCCAGGCGAGTTTTAAGTTACAACTTGCCACATTTATCTTTGAGATATATGTCTTGAAAGTTTATCCGTTAACTTAGTCGGTGCGGGAAGCACACTTCCCTTTAAAAGTTTACGTGGCACGTGTTAATTAATAGTAGTTTATTAAATGATACTGTCACATACAATAGATTGTACAATAGATCTAGGTGTAAATGACTGTAACATCATATTTCTACCGTGCTTGCTTGCAAATTTTTCATTTCATTTCGTAAAAAAAAGTTCTTTTTGTAATGCCATGTTATAAAAATGGTGAGCCCCTTCCATGGACAAAAACCTGTAACAAAAACTAATGACCAAACTAAAGACCCCTCGCTAGTATATGAATATGTACTAACAATGGGAGGTCTAATAATACTGGACAACATTTAATCATAGCTTGGCCAATATTGTTTTGCCAACCCACTCGCGATATATTTTTTAACATGGAAAATAACATATAAAATACTATTCATCCATTAAACAGATGGGTGAAGATCGACGCCTAATATAGATCTTAGACCAATATAAAATCGGTTTAAAGTTTTAGTTCGAATTGAACGGTATGAGATTAGATAAATAAAACTTATATAAAAGTAATAAGTATGCCATATTTGCCCACTAAGGCCAGATTCCACCAAGCTTGAATTAGAATTTATTCTGAAGTAACCTACAATTTAATCTAAATTAAATCGATTTTGCATTTTACCAACAACTAATCTACGAATAAGGTACGCGAGTTAATGTTTATACGACCGATTTCAGTGGTAAAATTATTTTATACTAAGAATAAATAAATATATCAGTGTGAGAATGGTCACTTGTCACAAATAATAGATAACCTAGATAACGAACTAAATATGTATTAAGTTTATAAGATAAGAATTAAATTGTAGCATTTCAAGTAAAGCTAGAAGAAATGCGCAAGGATTTTTGTCGCATTATGCAATTAATTTATTAATCACCCTTGAACCATTGATTTGCTATAACAAGTTTAGCCAGAGAGTTAAGCATATTCTTCGAGTACGTTAAAAAAAGATAAATATGTTAAACAAAGATTAAATTCGAGGAATAAAATTATTCTCGGAATATTGTATGGTCGATTTGGGCCTAAAAAGGTACATATCTGGAAAAATTATTGAATGAAAAATATCTCATTTCACAAAATAATGTATGTCTGTCTGTCTGTCTGCGGCATCGTACCGCTCGAACAGATGGACCATTTCGATGCGGTTTTTTACGTAAAAGCAAGTTTTGTTGCGAGGGTTCTAAGCTATGTTTGATGAAAATCGGTTCAGCCGTTTAAAAGTTATTAGGGGTTAACGCTTGAAAGTCAGGGCTTTCTTTAGCAAATAATAGATGGCACTACGCTATAAGTCGTATCGGTAGTTCCGTTACTCATCACTAGATAGCGTTCTTGACATTCGGGAGTTTATTTAATTTGCCTAGCAAATAAACTTGTGATTTCAAACCTCCCACCTGCAGAAAAACTCCCACCGGGCAAAGACCTCCCCTGGTCAGTCTGGAAGTCTCTCAATAGACTCCGCGCTGGTGTTGGGAGGTGTCGAGAAAACCGAGATGGGTGGCGTCACGCTGATAATGACCTTTGCGACTGCGGTGCCATTCAGTCGATCGACCATCTTATGTCATGTCCGAGCTGCCCTACGTCATGTACCATAGAGGACCTTAATGAGGCTAACAACAGAGGGATTACCGTGGCCACATACTGGTCAAAGATGATTTGAAATTGAAGCTACACAGTGAAACCATTTCGACTCGAGAAGAAGAAGTATGTCTAAGAATATTTTACATAATTACTTGCTAAGATTTTTCGATCTTACCCCAGTTCGCAACCCTGTTGCAGTGTGTTGTGTACTAACCTTACCACCATATGCTACTCATGTATACTCGTAATAAACTTCAATTTAGAGAAAAATAGAGTAAGAACCTACTCGTAGTGAGCTATAATTTGATACTCGTAACTACAGTCGAGTCGAGTTAGTTGCAAGCACATCATTAAAACTGATGAAATCGAGTGGTAATGAAGCGCAGAATGAAGTTTAATATTCGTGAGTGTAATCTATACCTACATTAAGTATTACATCTTTATTATAGAGCCCAGGCCTGTAAGACTTAAAGGCCAGTTTAGCGAGATGGTAAGCGTGAAGATGAAAAAAGAATAAAAGTGATGGATTACTAGCCGCATCGTCTATTAACGCGATTAAAATTCACTTGATCGACTTTGACGATCTGTGTGGTAGAAAAGCAGCTTGTAAATAATAAGGTTTTTTTTATTTTCTTCCAGCATGGGATTTATGTGTGAATGTATTTAGCACTTTTAGCCAGGCGATCCCTCTCCCTCCACGGGGAGCGAATTGCCTAAGTTGACATAAGTCAATACATCAACTCGCCGCGATGATATCGTCGTGTGAAGATTAGTTCATAGGGTCAGTATAGAATCTGGTGGCTCGAAATATCGCAGCAATGTATTCGCACGTGAGGGCAATGTCCTATTTATGAGTCTACCTAACGTCCGTTTAAAAAGTACTTAAGTTTAGGAGAAATTGTGTCATGTGATCTATAAAACTGCCTATATTGTTTCAAAATTATATTCAAACATAGAAACAATTTTACAAATGAAACACGATACAAAAACAAAATACAATACGAAACAAAACTTCAAAACAAAATACAAAACAAAATAGACAGATACTCTTTTGACGATGATGAATGATGAAAGGTATTAAATATACTAAGTACATACGTCTTAACCTGATTTTCATACAAATAAAAAGTTTGAAAAAATTAATTATAACATTTAAAAAAAAAGTCATTCTGTTTAGCCAGCGAGACCTTACATCCTTTTAAAAAAGTTAAAATAAAGGTATTTTAACAGAATTTGTGCAATATTTATAAAATTTAGTAACAATGCGCATATAATGGAATTGAGGAATTTTTTTTATTTTTCAGATTTCCTACAATAATATATTTTTCTTTCCTTTTCGGTTTAAAAAAACACAACACTGCGTTTATTTATTGCTATACTAAAGTAGACAATGTCAATTTATCTAATAACAATGTCCTGCGTATTTCACCTAAAATTTCAGTGTCGGTACGGAAAACATCAAGAGATTCTCTTTTGTCAAGAATGGTGGGAAAAGAATTAAACATAGAAAAATCTCTTCGCCTCTTAGCAGAGATGGACATGCTATTAAAAGTGGTAGAGAGAGATTTCAAACTAGACAATTCTCTTTCTCTTTTAGCAGAACGACGAAAGTCATTAAAAATGGTGGGAAGAGACTTAGAACTAGAAATTTCCCTTCTCTGTCTAGCAGAACGACGAACATCATGAGTGGTGGGGAGGGATTTAGAACTAGTAACTTCTCTTTCTTTTTCAACAGAACGGCTCATGTCATTAAGAGTGGTGGGGAAATATTTAGAACTAGGAATTTCCTTTCTCTCTCTAGCAAAACGATGTACCTCATTTAAAATGGTGGCAAGAGATTTAAAACTAGAAATTTCGCTTCTCTGTCTAGCAGAACGACGCACGTCATTAAGAGTGGTGGGGAGAGATCTAGAACTAGAAATTTCTCTTTTTTTTCCAGCAGATCGACGTATGTCATCAAAAATAGTGGCGAGTGATTTAAAACTAGAAATTTGGCTTCTCTGTCTAGTAGAGCGACGTACGTCATTAAGAGTGGTGGCGAGAGATTTAGAACTAGAAATTTTTCTTTCTTTTCCAGCAGAACGGCTCGTGTCATCAAGAGTGGTGGGGAAATATTTAGAACTAGGAATTTCCGCTCTCTGTCTAGCAAAACGATGTAACTCATTAATAATGGTGGCGAGAGATTTAGAACTAGAAATTTCTGTTCGTTTTTTAGCGGAGCGGCGAATGTCATTAAGAGTGGTAGGGATATGTTTAGAACTAGAAATGATCCTGCTTCTAGCAGAACGGCGAACGTTGAGAGTGGTGGGGAGATATGTAGAACTCGAAACTATTTCTCGTCTCTTTCTAACCGGGAGGCCTTTAGCGTCTACATCGTAGTCTTCGTCCCCAGCTCCAACGCCTTGTCTTCTTTGAGGGAGCTCTTTGAGTCTTGCTCTGAAATATTAGTTTCATATCATTAGTTTATGCAATAATTCTACTCTGCTGGGAACTACACGGCTATGTCATACAGCTACTCTAAGTCTTTCCGTGGATGTCGTAGAAGGCAACTTAGTAAACTTAGTTTAAGCATGAATCAATCTTCATATATGTGTATTTTTTATTTTTTTACTCAGTCGTATGCGCAAGAAATCCGACGACGTATTCGCTTATATTTTCTTCAAAGTTAACCTTTTTAACTAAGTTTTTGAATGACTTAAATTTTTTTTATTTAAATCTTCTCATTCACTTTTTAGGATTTTCCTTTGTCTTTGTTTCTCTGTAATTTAAACTCAACTTCATGTTTTAAATTCCGTGTAAACAACAATGACATGAACGTCGCACACCGCAAAAAATCGAAACACGTCTCAGGTTATTTCGAATTAAACAAACTATTACAATGAAAATCAATAAATTGTCTCATTTAATTTTTGAATACTTAAATAAACTTTAATTTAACATATCTTAACTTATTGTTACTAAGTTAGTTGGCTCCAATCAGCTCCAAAATAGCAGTCAAAATCACTAAAACTAAGGACGGGGCCCTTAAGCAAGAATATAGTTTAACTCAACTAACTACATATTCTGCTTTCAAATCAGTAACTGGTCTACCTGTGTGCAAAATTGAGATATTTAAAAAGAAAAAAAAATATCTAAAATCACAAGTAGGGAATAGGAGATAAGGTTGATAATTTTTAACTTGGGCCATTAACTAGAACCAAGTTGAGGTTAAACTATGTAGGAGGCAAAATATAGTATTAAGTTATAATCTGGTCTACCTATACACTATGCTTGCTTTACTAGTTATTGTACAAGACTATAACGATATTAATAATTTTACATCTGTAGCTTTAAAAGTTTCGAAATGAATTTATATTTCAAAGATATGTGGTAGGTAAGGGCAAGATGGTCAGACGAATTCAAAAGTTAAGACACAACAGAACTAAAGAAGGAAAGATGCTTTTGCCCAATACTTAGTGGGACACAGATAACCTACCTTTAAAAATGTGCAAATAAAATAAATAAGTACAATGTACATAGATATTACCTGGCCAGATCCATTTGTTGTCTATTAAGCTTCTGATCAAATTCCTCGGCAGACTTCACTTCTTCAGGACCTTGATTATCATCGGCAAATACTCTAACTGATTGCGGTTCGTGTGTCTGATAAGCAGGACTTTTTTTTGTTGTTGGCCTCATAGGTCCTAAATTTAACGGAACTGGTCCAGGAATCGTAGGAACCTCTATTGGATGTATTTCATTGTAGAGGCCGTAAGTCCACTTTGTAGACGTGAACTCTTTGGGTATTCTCCAAACCTCTGGATTGCCAATATTTTGGGGTGGTACGGCGGTGCGAGCAGGATTCAGGAATTTGTATAACATTGGATCATGTGGATCAAATTTTCTCCCAGAAATGATATCCGCACTTATATCATTTTTGCGTGGTGGAGGAGCATACATGCCGTATTCTGGTCTTCGTGGTTCTTCTAATCGCATGCCAACTGTCATCTAAATAAATTATTTGCATTATTTTTCTTCGTGTTTTAAAGCTACGGTAACAACTTGATGTGAAGGTGAATTTTCATGAGTTTTTAAAAAAAGATGTCGTTTAGTAAATAAATTCCTGCATGCATATACGTAGGTAATCCAAATTTGTGTGCGACATGAGATAAAAAAGTTAAATAAAAAAAACAATAAGATATACTCGTAAAAGCGAAAATGATAGTACTCGCGCGGCGAACGATAAACTTTGTTACGCTACTAATTGATCTCACGTTTTTTGTTTCTGAATATTTATTTTGACTTGCTAATGTTTGTGCTTAGTCCTTCAGTCGCCTCTTACGACATCCACAGGAGGAGAAGAAGTAGTCATATTCTAACCCGGAACCACACGGGTGAATTGGGTCTTACTAATGATCCTTATGAAGTGGCCTTAGGCTCCAAAACCGATAAAAAATCACCTTGTATAACGCTACTGATTTGAAGTTGTTTTTCTGTCAATTGCATAAAAAAGTGTACACTTCCAAAATTGGTAGCATACTCAGTATATGACTGATTCAGGAAATCAGATTTTTTTATGTATAAGAGGGTATGTAATGTTTACCTAATTTCTAAAATCTACGATTAGGTAATAAGTAGCAAAAACAAAAGTGTGTGTTTAGTTGGAAATTACAACTCCAAACCAAATTATAATAGGCTTTATGGATCTTGTTATCCGTAATAAATGATTATTATTATTATTTATCATTATGACTTAGCACCCTTATACCTTCCATGCTAGTCTGGGAGAAAAGAAAAACTTAGAATGAACCAGCTGCTTCTCTTCCCGCGTAGATCGTAGAAGCCGATAGAGGGAATGGGCGAAAATTCAAATCATGGTAAAAGGCGATGCGGCTAGCAACCCATCACTATTTTGATTCCTTTTTCCACCATCACGTTAAAAGTGGCCTTTAGTCTTGCGGCTCTGTCTGCTTAGAGCCGCAGGACTCAAAATGCTCTATCTGCCCCAATTATAAGCGCCCAATGTTGTTGTTAAAGGCTTTCTGTTCCGGCAGAGTAGAATAGGACCACTCCAAGTTTTCCCGTAGATGTCGTAGAAGGCGACTTAGGAAACACAAGCTAAACAAAGCTTATAAACATCAGTGAGACCTCTCCAACCCGTCTGGCCAGCGTGGAGAGTGTAGGCCAAATCCTCTGACTGCTGGCTTATAAATGGCTCTGGTAGTACAGAGAGGGTCGTGCTCCTGCAGTGGAGACTAAAAAAGACCTGATCATGATGATGATTGTTGTTTGATGCTGTCGGTACTGGTAAATGTCGTGCTATCATCCGATTGCATCGTCAGCGGTTACGCTTCAGAGCCCGGGGTCCGCTACCTAACCTAGGTGATTTGACAAGGTTACTGGTTTTTACACAGAGCGACTGCCGTCTGACCTCCGCAACCCAAAGGGTAGACCAGAACCAATCCTAGGATAGGTACAAACGCTAGATGGCGTTCGGGTCCAACGGCTTTACGTGCTTTCCGAAGCACGGAATCATCTTTCTTTTCGGATAATCAGGTGATTCAAGCCTGCATTATCCTAAACAGACTGGAAACAACTTTTAACAAAGTTCCCAGTGGGATTTGAACCCATGACCTCCGGATCACAAGGCAAACGCCTTGACCACTGGACCGCGGAGGCAGTCTAAATGTCGTGCTAATGATAAAGTAAAGTGTTGGATCTGGTAAGTATTTGGTACTTGTCTTAGTAAAACCAACCTGTCGTCTACTGCCCACAGTGCAAGTGGTACCCAGATTGTGTCTTCGCATGTTCAGAACCTCTTGTATAGCTTTCATTTTGTCAAGTGTGTTATCTTGATATTTCTCTTGGATCTGAAAAAATGTTTTTATTTCAATAAGAGTCTTCTATTTTACTTAGGCGTACCTAAGCCATGATAGATTTGACGACGTGAAAGACGTGGCACGGACGTATTTCCATTCCATTGACATGACATCACGCCATTCAACGGCTGTGCATTACCAATCGGGGTGCTCTAATTTAGAATTTAATGCCGTACCTTAAAAGGTAAAAACGGAACCCTTATAGGATCACTCACTTGTATGTCTGTCCGTCTGTCGCAGCCAATTTGTTACTAAACTACTGGATAGATTGAGTTGAAATTTGGTACAAAAATACCATCACCCCCTCTATCTCCGAAACCAGTGAGAATAAAATTTGAAAAAATATAAAAAATAGTTCTTTATTTATATATAAATATTTTATAATTATAATTCTATATTCTTTAATTATATATATACAGTAAAATCTATAAGATAAAAATTATGGCCACTTACGGGGGGAGGGGGGGGAATGTAAACATAAAAAAAGATCTGCAAAGTGTGTCGTATGATATATTAAATGAAACGCCTTGTTCTAAGTCTCAAATACAGGCTGACTTTTAAACCACCAGCCAAATTTTTTCGCAAGTTCAGCCCATGATACAAATCAGCGCTCAGTACAAATCAGCAACGAATTTTCTATGGGAGGACAAAACATTTTCATCGATTTTTAATAACTTTTTTTATAGAAAGTAGTTCAGTATCATGGACTGAACTTGCTCCAGAAATTTGGCTGGTGGTTTAAAAGTCAGCCTGTATATATTTTTTATAATTTTACGATAAGTATTTTTGAAGTTATTTAAGAAAATAGGCGAAATTTGATCACTCATCCTCATCTCCGAATATACTCCGAGTGCTTATATAAAAAAAATACATCATGTAGTTCATTATCTTTAAATTTCAGAAAAACCTGTGAGAAATAAGGGATAAATAACCAAAAATATATTTTTCTTCATCTTTCAATAGATAAAATTCGACTTCCTACATTGAATAACAAGGGCGCCATTTAAAAGTCAAATTGAGGGGGATAACAATGAACAAACGAAAAGTACACTGTTATCTTGGGCTCTTCCCAAACGATTTAAAAATTCATCGCCGTGAATTGAGGTCTATTTAACATTTTTCCGTTTGCTGATTCATCTGTCGGAAAGTTGTGTTAAAAACATACATACAGAAAATAGTTCTGTGTTAAAAATAGTACGGAACTCTTTTCATGCGAGCTTTTACCTCGAACTTCACCGGTTAATTTTTATTCGACAATTCCATAGGAACATTACAATTATGCGAGATAAAATCCTATATTTTAAACCAGGCAATAAGCTATCATCACGCTAAATTTCATTACAATCAGTTCAGCCATTCTTGCATGTTAAGTAACAACCATCGAAACTAGAACATTTTCATAATAGGTACTACAATCAGTTCAGCCATTCTTGCGTGTTACGTAACAACCATCGAAACTAGAACATTTTCATTTTTTTTTTTGTACTTATTAGTTAGTAGGATTAAAAAGTTATCTTCAAAGGCATCTTACCTCTCCTATCTTTTGATCCGGCGTATAAGAGACCAGAGTGATCGGCGCGTCTATCGGCTTGGCAGTGAGCTTCATCAATGACCCCTCGAACTTGTTGTGGTCATTGGAGTCGAACACTGAGTCATCAAGTCTTCGACCGGAGCGCAGTGGTGGCTCTATATCGGGTCCTCCGGTGACAACTATGTAACAGCATTTTGATTAAATGCTATTTTTAAGGGGCAGCACGCAATTTGTAGTGTTTGGTCAAGAATAGGACTACTGTATTTCTTCGGGTGGAGGTAGTAAAATATGACTAAGAGCGTTAGACATATGGGTTCGTGATCGCAGAAGATGATATAAAGTCTTTGCACAGAGGACGTTGCTGCCCGTTATCTGTTAGTTGTATCTTCGGGAAAGGAAAGGAAAAGTTTCTAAAATAAAATCAGTTTTATTAAGAACTGTAAGGCACGAGTTCGATCCTCACTAGGCGCGACTTGTACCTCTGAGCTTGTACTCATATCATATTTTTTTATTTACCGCCACTTGCTTCTCATGAAGAAAAAAGCGGCCAAGTGCGAGTCGGACTCGCCCATGACGGGTTCCGTAGCAGCAAGTAACATAATATAAAAGTTCTAAAGGTAAATTGCAGTTTACGATTTATGACGTATTAAAAAATAACTATCTATGATACCGAGACCGCTATAGTTTTAATTGAAAGTACATACTTTGACGTATATACCACATTTTTTTTTCAGAATTATTTTAGTAATATTTCAAAAGTTACGGTGGGACACCTCAAATTTTAACTTTGTATTAGATTATCTCAAGACTGGGGGTTTGATCTACATAGTTTCAAAGCAGTTTTTGTTGCATTTTAAAAGACCTTTTCAACGATACCCCACACGTTGGGGTTAGTCTAATTTAATACTTTAAATTCACTTTTCGTTGTATGGGAGGGGGGCTGAAAAAAAATCATTTCATATTTTTTCATAATTTTAAAAACCAACTTTTGGAACTTCAATATCTATCTCTTCACCAATTTTCGTGACAATCGGTGCAGTAGCAGCGGAGTTCGAGCCCGAACGGACAGACAGACGGACGGACGGACGTGACGAAACTATAAGGGTTCCTTGTGGACTAAGGAACCTTAAAAATATCGTGAAGAAACCTGCAGACAAGTTTACGAGTATGTAATAATAACTGTTGTCACTAGACGACAATCGTTGAGCTACATCAGATTACTACCTTTAGGTAAAACAGCAAAGTGCGTTATACTGGCGTGTCCGTGCGATCCATCAACAAGAGAGAAAAACCTGGGATCTCTAATACGATGGTGAAGGCTTGCAGCTCACCCTCTGCATTATTCCGCTGCCTCAACGAGCTGGGCTGGTTCGAATGAAAACAACTACACCAGTCCACAAAAGGGTAGACACAGAAGAATGTCGATGCCTCCCTCACATGCAATGGGCTTGAAAGAACAGACTAGGTGCGGAAAAATCCCACGGAATCAGGTGAATGCAGCTCGAAAAATGTGACACTAGTATAAGTAATAAGTAATAACACACTCGCTAAGCCGTGCCGTTCCCGGGAACGTTCCGAGGATACGTTCCTGTATTTCTAGGGAATGTTACGGAATATTGGATATATGTATTTGTATTATAACCATATCAAGTGATGCATTTACGTTAGTAAAATATGTTCACAGTGATAAAAAATATGTCTGATAAATTAAATTACAACTTTCTCTGACATTTCCATTTTTTGGGAACTTTCGCGGGAACGTTCCTGGCAATCTAAGGAACGGGAACGGCACATCACTACTTGTAAGACGATGCTAAAATAGTGATGTTCCTTACTAGTGTCGTCAGGGAATTGGTTGTTCCCGACAGGCATATGACCAGCTCGGCGCCACTCCATGTCGTCAGCGATTTCGTCGTCAAACACACCTCGCTTCAGGTACACTGACACGTTGGTCTCTGAAAATTAATAGTACGCTTTAAAAATCATCCTCAACAAACATATTTATTTATGTTCGGAAGATTTACAGGATCAAATTACAAATACTATCTCTTTTAGTTAGGTAGGACGATATATCTGGATACGTTAAAGTATTTTCTCTTATTAAATAATGAAATAAGAAATGGTGAAAAAATACCACATGAGCAGGACTTGAACCCGCGACCAATCTGACCGATCTGACCATCTTGAATGCCTAAAAAACCCTATAAAATATAAAAATAAAAAGTATTTTCTCTTGCTCTGATCTTTCTTAATTTATGTTAGCGTTTTACATACTAACATACATACTTTCATGTCTGTATGTCATATCTACTCGTACCTTACGGGGTAGACAGATTAACATACATGTATACAAACATAACCCTCTACGACTACGCCTAAGCCAAAAGACTTAGGCGTAGTCGGGTAATAAAATAACATGGTAGAATAAATAAGTAGACTTTAGGATAAAA